>CM057343.1:651184226-652448403 GCA_030015575.1 Agapanthus africanus
TAAGCATTGGTTTTGGTCTCTGACAATGTTTTCTCTTTAGTTGAATGCTGTGCATTTATCATATCTCCAGGCTTATTCAAAGAATAGTTTATGTTCTGTCCAAACGCACATAAAAGCATGTGGCACACTTGGCACTAGTGCCAGTCGATGAGCGCAGTGCGCTATGGTTAAAGCGCTAATGCGCTTAGCGCTTGTGCTAAATGAAGAGCGCTGATGCGCTTAGCGCTTTACGCTAGATGTAGAGCGTTGATGCGCTATAGTTGAAGAGTTGAGGCGTTTGGCGCTGGTGTCATATAATGAGCGCGAAGCGCTTTTAGTAATGCAGCGCACACGTGAGGAGCACGTGGCGCGCTTAGCGTTGAGCGCTAGCCAATGAGCGCAGTGCGCTGTGTTTGAAGCGCTATGGCACTGCAGCGTTTTGCGCTAGATGAAGAGCACTAAGGCACTTTTAAATTAGGAGCGCTAAGGCTCTTAGATTATGAGCGCTAAGGCTCTTCTTAGGTTAACTTTGCGCTCTGAAGATTATCTTATCTTTGATAAGAGATTTTGTCTCAAGATTCTAAGAACAAAGTTCTTAGTTTATAGGAGATATTTCAATCTCTTTTTGATAAAAGGTTTTGCCTTTATGGATCTGTGATTCTAAGATAATTGAATAATCCCCTCTTTTATAATGAGATGTTCATAATCTCTTTTGTGAAAGACAATTTGTCTTATAGATCTATGATCTGTGAAAGAAGTAGATACTTCTTTTTATATTGAGATGATTTCGTCTTTCTATTCATTTTTTTTATGTTGAAAAGAATTGTCTTTGCCGAGAGCTTCTTCTTTTTTCTGAGATTTTCTCAAAGTTTATGGGGGGGTTACTCTCTACAGGACTTGAAGTTTTGGGGCCTTTATATAGGGAAAGCTGATCAGTTCGATCAGTTAAAGAGATCTTTTTTTTAATTGATTTGAGAATTTCCCCACCGTCGGATCTTTGATCCAAGGGCTTCTGGTTTACAGAAGATAATCTTCTTGTTTTTAACAAAATTGAGAAATCTTTCCCCTTTACAGAATTTGTTCTGTATTTTAGTGATTTTTAATCACCATTGGATCATTGATCCAACGGTGTTCATTCAGGGCATAATCTTTTCTGTTTGGAAAGATTCAACAGAATTTCATTCTTATTAATTGATGATTTAATCATATCTGTTGGATATTTGATCCAACGGTGAAGAACATTTAGTTCCAGCGCTAGCGCTTATGCGCTCTGCTCATGGTGCGCTATTTAGAGCGCAGCGCTCGTAGCGCTAGCGCACACGTGCTTTGCACGTGGTGCGCTACTTGGAACGCAGCGCATCTAGCGCTATCGCCTATGCGCTTTGCATGGGGTGCGCTAGTTGTAGCGCAGCGCTCTTATAAAAGCGCAGCTTTAATTCAAATTTTGAATTCTGAACAGAGGTTTGCTCTAATTGGGGAAACAGCAACCATGGTGAGTTAGTGGAGGAAGAAGAAGATGAAGTGATGAAGAAATAAAATGAGCTTGGGTTAATAACGCAACCATGGTGAGTTAGTAAATATTATGGCTAACTCATGTAGAGAATAAACCATAGGTTAGGGTTAAAGATAGGTTAACAAATATCTTAGCAAAATATCAGCAAGCTGGACAAAGTCAACTAAGCAAAATATCTTAGCATAAATCCACAAAATTGAATTATCTAAGAATAAAATGTAAACCCTAATCTTAACCCTAGAAATGGTATAAGTCTCACACTCCCAAGTTTGAATGTGTAACCAAGCATGTCACAATTATATATCACATATATAATTTTGTGAACAAAAAAATAATACAACTAACATATATCACATATATATCAATGTATCATCAAGTGAGAAAAAGTAATTCTTAAGTGAGCTAATATTAGTTAATGCAATTTAATATATCAAATATATATAATTCTACATTAAATTATTATATCAACACTTGATTTAATAATCCGGCTATATTACATATAACCGACTAATATATTATGTATCATTTTATCAAATCAACACTTGATCCGATAACTCGGCTATATCACATATACCATGCCGATATCACATATCGTGAGAATAGAATACGGTATCACATACACCTATTAATCTCGGTCCCGCACATATTGTTGGATATAGTGCCCTCAGAGTCAATTATTGGATCATAGGCACGTGATTGCAATGATTGAGGGAGGACCTATGCCGGTAGAATAGTCTTACTCAAGATGATAGTATGCTATCTGGTTTATCTTTATCATCGTGTACTGCTTTAGGTGACCTTACAGGTCGCTATTACACATTGATAAAGCCCCTAGGATTCTTGCTTGACTGCCAGCAGTATGATGGCGATCATATATGTGGGAGCTGGGGTCTATAAGCACATCCTTAAAGTGGTCCCTAGTCGGGAGTTTTCGAGACAGGGCATCGATACTCCGGAGTAGGCTAGTGTATACAGTCGAGACCCCGACGAGGGGCGGTGGCCGGTCTCACAAGCCATTGGTGTCAGTTGGATCACCTAAGATGTATACAAGTGCTCATTGGGTTATGAGTACACCGGACAGGACTCGCCGGGAACATGCTAGTTGGTATTATACCTTACGTCAGATAGCAGTTCCCTGGTGACATGTGTACAGGTTAGTTCATCGACCTGAGATCGTCATTTGTCTCGTGTGAGTTCCCACTGTGCTTTGATTACTACCCTACCATGGCTCAAAGGAGTCGTGCAAACAGGTTTTAGTTGGGTACAGTCCCGAGCCACATGGAAGCAGTGAGCGGATCGGCAGGGGTTTCATCTCTCCCGGTATTGGGGGTGAGATCGCGCTGTATTTAGGAGAGCCATTACACGAAGTCCTTGGCCAAGGCAGGAGATTAACTGGTAGGTATTCCAGTAGTATCTCAGGGTGTTCTGGGCTACACTCCGACACGACTTGTACCGCTTTTGGGGGTCTGACTTTTACCAACCCCCTAGGCCCGCTATGCGATGCTCATAGACGAACGGGCCAGACTGTATGGATATTGTCACTGACAGGCCCAGTAGGGTATCAGGATGAGTTCGCTTATCGACTTCCCTTTTGGTCAATCCGTGGTAGCCCGTTATGTATGGCTAGTACTTCTGACGAGCTAGTGATTAAATCCATAGCCAAAGTATTGACGAGCCTTTAGAGTCCCCCACAGACAGTTTCTCAAGTTTCGGGCGAAACGTTGTAGAGGTCGTATGGATTTATGGCAGGGTTCGAACATACGCGTGCACTTGTGCACGTGTAGTGTTTCGGATGGATAATACTAGCGGGCTTTGGTTTAAACCGAATCCTAGTATTATACTGTGTAGATTTTGTCTCATTGCATTTGTATTCGGTCGGAATACAAATGTGGGTATGTATATACAGTCGCGGGGTTATCCTGTAATTTATTACAGGATCGCTTTTTGAAGTTGCCAGTTTGCATTCCGTTTCGGCCATTTTTCTTTCTTCCATTCTTGGCTGAAATTCCTTTGATGAAAGGGGGCTTATTTGCAAAGTGGGGATTTTGAAAATGGAGGGGTTTTTTTATAGTCACCGGGGCCCCAGCAGCACATGGAGGCTTCATGAGTTTTCTAGTGTGCTTAGCTTCATTTTTTGTGCCTTTTTCATGCATTAATTATGAAAGTATTGAGGTGGATATTGGTGTGACCTTTTCTTTCCCTTATGATCACCTCTTGCCTTGTGCTCACTCTCCTCAATTATTCTTGAATGGCCGGCCACTAGAATGGGCAGCCCCATTCTTTTGGTGAGAGGGATTTTTTGATTCATTTCATGGCAAAGAAAACTCCTAACCTCCATTTCTCCATTGCTCATTTCATCTCCACCCAAAAGGCAACTTCATTAACCCTCGAGACAAAGCGTTCTACAATTAGTCTACAGCAATCTTGGACACGTCGGGTAGCAAACTTCGTGTCTGAGTTGCCTCGGTTCAGATGTGGGAGCCCGTAAAAAGACTCGTAGATGTGGTGCCCTCTCCGATGAGGAGATCAAGACTGGAGATGCCGCGAGGAGCTTGGGATGGTGGCCAAAGACCAAAAGATACAGATCGATCGGTATAACCTCTCCAACCCTTCTCTTGTTAGCTAGTTGTAGGTTAATGGTTCGATCCGGGAAAAAGTATACGATAGCACTGGTTTCAAGTTAAGAAAAAGTTTTTGTTTCCGCATTTTGGCCTCGGACAGACGGCCAGGGCGCTACCGTACACTTACATGGTATCAGAGCCACGCCATTAACCTTTACTAGCTTGCTCTAACGTGTTTAGAACTTCGATCGAACGAAATTTCCAAAACCGCAATTCCAAGTCATCAAGTTTCTGTCGAATTTTATTTGTGCTCTAAAAATTTTTTTGGGTATGTAAGAAAATCAGGCAGGGCTTTTTAAGAGACCTGAGAAAATTTGGCACACTGTTTTTACTGTAGTGCGGCGGAACTGCGGCCGTACTCACGTTTTGGCCGCGGTTCCGCCGCCGCACTGTAGCTTCACTTTACCAAATTTCTTCAGGTGGTCTCTGACTTGGAAAAGGGGTTTCTGGTAATTTTATTTTGGGCCCGGATTTGTTTGAGTGCTGGGTATTATGCTTGGGGCCCACTACGGGGAAATTTTGTCGATCGAAAATTTAAATATGTTAGTTTACAGTATTTACATTATATCTGTGACCGTGAATGTCATTTGATCGGTAAATCTTGTCTAATTGCTATAGCCCTTTTAGATGGATTTACGAACGTGACATTCACGTTGATGTTCTGTGTTGTGCTGTGATGTTGCGGATTTGTCGTGGTAGATAGCCTGGTGCAATGGTAGTACAGTTTGGTTTTATTTGTACATTTGATATTGCGGGACGAGCATCCGATATGTGGACTGCCGTCACTGCCTGTTTGTATATTATTCTTTTGGGGCACGATCGGGCTGAGGTCGATATACCCGTTGTTCCCCTCCGAATGGCGGCCGAGACGTTAGGACGTCTGTGCCTGAGATTCGGGGCAGATGCTATTTGGTTTTATCCGTCTACCTCTCCGAAGATGGCAAGTTGATTTATGGCACCGTGTATCGAAGGTTTAGACGGATGCGGCCGATGTAGCAGACTTTGTCAGATTCCCCCTCGCTTGAGGGGTTTTTGATTGTGGGGACGCTCTTCCCTGCAGGCGCAAGCCCCTGCAGTTAATTACGCTACCGCATCGCGGTAGCCACTTTCTCCTTCTCCAGAATTTCACTTCGTGTCGTGTGTGTTTGTTTTGTTTGTGGTTGCCTGTGGATTGTATACGGAGACTGAGTAATGCCGTCGCCCGTAGGACGTGGATTAGTCCAAATCCGTATTTACTTAGATTTGGGTTTGGTGTTTTAGTTTAAGGATACGTTAGCCGCGTTGAGGCTAAGATCAACTTAAACGTTCGTTAAGGATACGTTAGTCCTGTTTGAGACTAAGATCAACTTAACGGGGTGATCCATTTAATATATGACCGTCGGGACTCGTTGCCTCTCTGACGTCGTTGAAGGATTACAACGATAGGTGTCAGAGGAGTTCGGAGATGTACCCTTAAGCCAAAGCTGATTTAGGGATTTATAGTCCATTTGAATGTTTAAGGATACGTTAGCCGTGTTTGGGGCTAAGATCAACTTAAACGGGATCGTTTAGATCCGGCAAAAGAGCATTTGGAGGCTCTATTGTTCCAGTTTGTGGACGTGGTGGTCCATCGCCAGTTTAGGGACGTGGTGGTCTATGTTCCAGTTTAGGGACGTGGTGGTCCATCGCCAGTTTAAGGACGTGGTGGTCCATCATTAGTTTAAGGACGTTTCGGTCCATGTTCCAGTTTAGGGACGTGGTGGTCCATGTTAGTTTCAGGACGTCTCGGTCCAATATTAGTTTAAGGACGTCTCGGTCCGATATTAGTTTAAGGACGTTTCGGTCCATCATTAGTTTAAGGTCGTTTCGGTCCGATATTAGTTTAAGGACGTTTCGGTCCATCATTAGTTTAAGGACGTTTCGGTCCATATTCATGTGTGGTCGTTGGGACCCGTCACCTCTCTGACGTCGTTGAGGAATTACAACGATAGGTGTCAAAGGAGTTCGGAGATGTACCCTCGAACCGGATGTAAATTGATTTAGGAGAGCAGCTGTACTCAGTCAATCTAGTTTGAGGACTTACGGCCATAATTGGGCTAAGTCCAGTTTCAACATCTTTTGTCTTTGGCTTGTGCTAGGGCTTTTCCCCTTTTTAGTAATGCACTGCATTATTCTTGTTTTGGTTGGACTCTGCCCTTTTATAAATGATGCAGAGCATCTATCTTGTTTGGGATCTGCCCTTTTAATGTATTGCATTTTGTTTTGTTTGGGCTCTGCATTGCATTTTGTTTTAATTCAACATTTAAGATCTTGATCTTGTTCTTAGATCATTGATCTTTTCAGAAAAATTTCTTTTTAGGAGTTCTCTGAATTCTTTCTCTGTTTCTCTGTCAATGTTCTCTCTTCTTCTCTTTTTTTTTATTTTAGAAAGAAGGATCATGTCGTTGGGACCCACCACCTCTCCGACGACACTGAGAGATTACAGCGCCATATATCGAAGGTGTGGAGGGATGTACCCTTTGAACCATGTCTCACTCATTAGGGGGGAAGAACAGGCTGGAGCTTAAGCTTCTCGCTACTGAAAAAGGCTTCTTTGCGTTCGCGCAAGTGCGTCGCACGTGTGTCGCACGTGTTGGGCGCTCATATTTGCACGTAGCGCACATGTATCTTGCGCATATGCGCATTATGGGGGGAGCAAGCTCCTATAGAGAACGAGTCTTCTTTGAATATTCTCATGTGGTGCGCACGTGCGTTGCACGTGGTGCGTACGTGGCGGGCACACGTGCGTTGCACGTGGCGCACATGCGCATTATGAGGAGAAGCAGGGATTCTATATATGGAGAACAAGCTCCTTTTAATATTATTAAATGTTCTCATGTGGTGCGCACGTGCGTTGCACGTGGTGCCGCATGGCGGGCACACGTGCGTGGCACGTGGCGCACATGCGCATTATGAGGAGAAGCAAAGCTTCTATATATGGAGAACAAGCTCCTTTTAATATTATTAAATGTTCTCATATGGTGCGCACGTACGCTGCACGTGGTGCCGCATGGCGGGCACATGTGCGTTGCACGTAGCGCATATGGCGCTTGCGCATTATGGAGGAGCATGCTCCTATCTTGGAGAACCCTATGGAGAACTAAGCTCGTTTGAGTATTGAATCCTTTGAGAATTGAACTCTCCCTTTCTAAGAGGTATCCCCTCTTATTTATATGGGAGTGGTAGAGAAGCCATCTCTCCTTTTCCCGATGTGGGACTAAAAAATGCATTCCCCATGTAGTAGAGCATTACTTTAGATTACACGTGTATAACACATTTGCTCATAACTTTTGATCTCGGATGAATTATGAGGCCCATAATATATCAAATCGAAGGTATTTTCGAGATGCTTGCAATATCATCAGAATTTAGCTATTTTTCGTTCCAGAGTTTGTCAAAATACAGCTCGGAAAATACTGGTTCGCATCTTCTTTCTTAGATCACATGTGCATAGACATTTGCTCATAACTTTTCATCCCGGATGAATTATGAGGCCCATAATATATCAAATCGAAGGTCTTTTTAATATGCTTTCAATACCATCAAAATATAGCTGTTTCTCATTCCGGAGTTTGTCAAAATAAAGCTCGGAAAATACTGGTTCGTATCTTCTTTCTTAGATCACATGTGCATAACACATTTGCTCATAACTTTTGATCCTGGATGAATTATGAGGCCCATAATATATCAAATCGAAGGTTTTTTCGAGATGCTTTCAAAACCATCATAATTTAACAGTTTCTCCTTGGAGAGTTTATCAAAATACAGGCCGGAAGATACTGGTTCGCATTTTCTTAAGCGTATTGCTGCCATTTGATACCTTGGACTCTTTTGCGCAGAAATTTTTGGCGGGAACAAATGCCCCCCACTACTTTGCCCACGTAAGTATATATGTGGGTGAAGTAGTGCAGAGTAATGCATAGCGTATGACCAGTTTCGGGTTGGTATATAACTTTCAGAATCTTGATCTGAGAAGATAACGAGCGGACACAAGCGTCGTCATTTATCATTGACTCAAATCTCGACTCTTAAAAGATATAGTTCCAAACTCTCAATTCCATGAGCCGTACCCTTCTATTTCTTTATGTTTTACTCTGGTGTGAAGTAGTTTATATGCTCATGAGTAACTTCTCCATTTCAGTGGCATGTAGCTTTAGCAAGTGTGGCTCGTAGATGGTCCATCTTAACCTCTTTGTAGGGCAGTAATGGCTTAGAAGACAGGGGTAGGATCTTCCACCTAAGACTTTTCAACTTTATGTGCCGTGAGGGTCTCATAAAGACTTTTCTCCCTACGGATCGAGAGGATCTCGTAGGTGTATTTTCTCCTTAGTAATCGTGAGGATTCCTAAGTGCGTTTTCTCTTATAAGTCGTAAGGATCTTATAAGAGAATTTTCTCCCTTACAAGTCGAGAGGACTCGTAAGTGGTTGGTGAGTTGACTTGTTTCCGAATCGAAGTATTGCTCCGACGGGGAGGTCGTTGGCTGATTTGTTTCTGCGACGGAGGTCATTGGCTGACTTGTTTCCGAGACGGGGGTTCTTGGCCGTGATTACTCAACGGGCAGAATGGCTCGAGCAAAGCACTTCTCATTTCCACCATTTGGAACAAGAAGCAGCTTTAAGGCTGAAAGAGCGTCAGGAGTCTTCAAGCGAAACTGCTCGCCTACGTACTGAAGTTGAGATGAACGCTGCCGAGGTGAAGGCTGTCTTCGAGGGCCTTCTGGAGCGTATCTCACATGGGCTAAACTTAAAGCGAAAGCTTGATGTTGCCGAGCATGACACTCCAGGCCGTGAAGCCACTCATCAGGCCGTTAAGGAGCAGCTTGCATCTGTCTTGCAGCAGCGGGCTCAAGTAGAGGCAGAACTGGCGGTGGAAGCCGATCGGGAAAAGGCATGGAAGGAAGTGTGCGAACAACTGATAAAGCTACTTAAAACGCTTCCTTCCCAGTAGCTGCCTTTGTATCAATGTATTTGTAAAATTTTCCTTTTAAATAATATGTATCCATTCTTTATTCTTTTGTACGATTCATCTTGTATTTGATTGAAGTCAATGAATAAAGATACACATTTTCTTTTGCAATGTCTTGTATGCTCTTTTGCTTTCTGCCTTCTCTTATTATCAGCATGTTGTCTTTGATAAACATAATTGACAGATAACTTAGTTTTTTCCAAGAGATAGCGATGGCTTAGGCCGCAAGTTCAGATCTGCTGCCTAAGACTTTTCAACTCTATGAGCCGTGAGGGTCTCATAGAGACTTTTCTCCCCACGGATCGAGAGGATCTCATAGGTGGATTTTCTCCTTAGGAATCGTGAGGATTCCTAAGTGTGTTTTCTCTTACAAGTCGTAAGGATCCTATAAGAGAATTTTTCCCTCTTACGAGTCGAGAGGGCCCGTAAGCGGTTGTTTCCCTCCTTGTCGAGATTCGACTTTGGAGAGTGAGCCCCGTGAATAGTATGCAAGAAATCTTTTTGGATCGACTTGCAGGGTCCCATTGTTCAGGAAGCAAGCTTTTTTAGTCCCTGCTGCCTGAGGCTTTCCTTGCAAGTTGAGACGAATCGGGAATTTTCCCGCGGAGACACTGGTTTCTCTGTGAGCCGACGCGAATCAGGAGGCTCTCGTTAAGGAGTGTTTGTATCCGTGAGTCGAGGAATTTGCTAGGGATTATTTGTTTCCCTAGCGCCAAGGATTATTTGTTTCCTTGGGGTTTGAAACGAGTCGAGAATTTCCCACGGAGGCACTGGTTACTCTGCGAGTCGACGCGGATCAGGAGGCTCTCGTCAAGGAGTGTTTGTATCCGTGAGTCGAGGAATTTGCTAAGGATTATTTGTTTCCCTAGCGCCAAGGATTATTTGTTTCCTTAGGGTTTGAAACGAGTCGAGAATTTCCCACGGAGGCACTGGTTGCTCTGCGAGTCGACACGGATCAGGAGGCTCTCGTCAAGGAGTGTTTGTATCCGTGAGTCGAGGAATTTTCTAGGGATTATTTGTTTCCCAAGCGCCAAGGATTATTTGTTTCCTTGGGGTTTGAAACGAGTCGAGAATTTCCCACGGAGGCACTGGTTGCTCTGTGAGTCGACGCAGGCACTGGTTGCTCTGTGAGTCGACGCGGATCAGGAGGCTCTCGTCAAGGAGTGTTTGTATCCGTGAGTCGAGGAATTTGCTAAGGATTATTTGTTTCCCTAGCGCCAAGGATTATTTGTTTCCTTGGGGTTTGAAACGAGTCGAGAATTTCCCACGGAGGCACTGGTTGCTCTGCGAGTCGACGCGGATCAGGAGGCTCTCATCAAGGAGTGTTTGTATCCGTGAGTCGAGGAATTTGCTAGGGATTATTTGTTTCCCAAGCGCCAAGGATTATTTGTTTCCTTGGGGTTTGAAACGGGTCGAGAATTTCCCACGGAGGCACTGGTGGCTCTGCGAGTCGACGCGGATCGGAGACTCTCGTCAAGGAGTGTTTGTATCCGTGAGTCGAGGAATTTGCTAAGGATTATTTGTTTCCCTAGCGCCAAGGATTATTTGTTTCCTTGGGGTTTGAAATGAGTCGAGAATTTCCCACGGAGGCACTGGTGGCTCTGCGAGTCGACGCGGATCAGGAGGCTCTTGTGAAGGAGTGTTTGTTTCCTTGAGTTGAGGTATCTGCTGAAGACACTGGTTTCTTCAGAGTTGGACTGAACCGTCGAGATTTGGCTTCGTCTTCTGGCGGAGCCTGTTGGGAAAGTATGGTTCCCTCTTTGTTTACGCCCTTGGATTGTATACAGGGATCGATGTGATCTTAACTGTAGGGCCAAAGTTTTATCATCATTTTTTTGTTTTATCTCCGCGATGCCCAATCATTTCGGCTATTTTTCGCGGTGCCCAATCATTTCGGCTATTTATTTTATTTTTACTCGCTACTTTTTATTGCGAGTTGCCCAATCATTTCGGCTATTTTGCATGCATACATTTTTACTTGCTGCTTTTTATTGCAAGTTGCCCAATCATTTCGGCTATTTTGCATGTGCGGTCTACTGTCTTTTCACCAGAAATCTGAAGTTAGACACCGATTTCGGCATCAGCACCGCTACAACTGGGATATTGCCAGGAGCGAATCATCATCTGCCTTTGTCGACGTCGAAAAAGGGTGGCTTAGCGAACAGGGTTAAAGTCCTATCGACTAAGGCTTTTGACTTCATGAGCCGTAAGGGTCTCACAAAGGTGTTTCTCCCTATAAGTCGTGAGGATCTTGTAGGTGTATTTTCTCCTTAGGAATCGTGAGGATTCCTAAGTGTTTGTTCCTCTGTAAGTCATAAGGATCCTACATGAGGATTTTCGTCATGCGAACATATCCCCGGTCACGGATGAGACTTGGTTAAGGAAATGTTTATTCGCGCCCGTGGATTGTATACAAGGGTCAGTATCGAACCACTTGTAGGGCACAATTTCGGAAGTTGTGGGGGTTGCTTAAGCACAGGTTTAGGTCTCTGTAACTTAAGACTTTCAACTCTTATGAGCCGTGAGGGTCCCATAAGAGAATTCTCCTTACGAGTCGTGAGGATCTCGCAAGTGTATTTTCTCCTTAGGAATCGTGGGGATCCCTAAGTGTGTTGCTCCCTTGTGAGTCGTAAGGATCTCATGTGGGTGGTTTCTCCTTACAAGGTCGAGAGGATCTTGTAAGTGTTCTTTAACGAGGTTGCGCCCTTTCGGGTTTTCACAAACACTCGCCGGTAGCCCTGCTGTTTTTACTCACGGAGCCCTTTCGGGTTTTCATCCGTGCCCATTTTGCTTATGGACATACCGTTTTTTTTTATTCTTTTTATTTTCTTTTCTCTCTTTTTTATACGAGGTCGCGCCCTTTCGGGTTTTCACGAACACTCGCCGGTAGCCCTGCTGTTTTTACTCACGGAGCCCTTTCGGGTTTTCATCCGTGCCCGTTTTGCTTATGGTCATACCGTTTTTTTTATTCTTTTTATTTTCTTTTCTTTTTTTTTACGAGGTCATGCCCTTTCGGGTTTTCACGAACACTCGCCGGTAGCCCTGCTGTTTTTACTCACGGAGCCCTTTCGGGTTTCCATCCGTGCCCTTTTTGCTTATGGACATACCGTTTTATTTATTATATTTTTCTTCTTTTTCTTTTTTATCTCACCAGCCTACGGATGCTGCGGTATTAGTTTAAGGACGTTTCGGTCCGCTATTAATTTAAGGACGTTTCGGTCCGACATGAAGAAGGCTGGCTATTGCTTATAAAGCTTGAGCTTATGAAGATAGCGAGCGGACATAGTCGTCGTCATCTATCATTGACCTAGGCTGTGGCTCACTAAGCGTAGTATTTCTTTAGGAATCTACCGTTTATTGGCCTGAAAGGCCTTTCACCGTGCATATCCACGAGTAGATAGGCTCCACCTTGGTAGACTTTATCTATGACGTATGGGCCTTCATAGTTTGGCTCGAATTTTCCCCGCTTGGCGCGATTGGGGATCATAGGCCTTTTGACCACTAGCACAAGTTTGCCTTGGCGGAACGTCTTTGGTCGGGTCAATTTTTCATATGAGCGCGTCATCTTTGCTTTATAAGCTTCCAGATTTTGTTGCGCTATGAGCCGGGTTTCATCAAGGGCGTCAAGCTTCTCAAGCCGAAGGTGAGCATTTTCTTCATCCGTCTGCTCGTAGTGGACTGCCATTCGTAGAGAGGGTAACTCTATCTCGAGGGGGAGCAGTGCTTCCGTCCCAAATACCAACGCATACGGTGTTGTGTTCGTGGCCGTCTTGAACGTAGTTCGATACGCCCAAAGAGCCTCTTGCAGTCTCTCGTGCCAGTCTCTCTTATTTCGGGACACCATTTTCTTTATGATCTTTGTCAAGGTCTTTTTGAAGGCCTCAGCTAGACCGTTAGCTCGTGGATTATAAATCGAGGAATATCTCCAGTCTATATTGTGATGCTGCGCAAAGCGGCTGATCTTGTGACTTCTGTAGGCTGGCCCGTTATCGGAGATGATCCGTCGCCGAGTTCCAAATCGATATATGACATGCATCTTGAAGAAATGGAGGATATTCTCCGTCTTAACTTCTCTTAACGGTACTGCTTCTGCCCATTTAGAGAAGTAGTCAGTCGTTGCTAGGATGAAACGATGTCCCCTAGACGATGCTGGTTCGATGGGACCGACTATGTCAGTTCCCCACATCTCGAACGGCCAGCTAGCCACCGTCGGATGTAATGGATTTGGATGCTGATGGATGAAATCCCCATGAATTTAACATGAGTGACACTGCTTCGCATATTCGAGGCAGTCCTGAATCATCGTGGGCCAGTAGTAGCCCATCCGTTTGATCTTCAACTTCATCTTTGGGCCCGCTTGGTGAGAACCGCAGAGTCCGTCGTGAACTCCCTGGACGACTCTTTTCGCTTCGTCAGGTCCTAAGCATCTCAGCCACAGAGAATCAAACGAACTCTTGTATAGAGTATCATTGACGAAGGCGAAAGACAAAGCTGGTTTCATGAGCTGATGTCTTGTGGACGCTTCTTCAGGCATTCGGTGGGACTTAAAGTAGTCTATAAAGACTTCCCTCCAGTCCTCAGCCTTTTCCCGGTCTTCTATTTGCAGGGTCGTCTGCTCGCTCGCTCCTTTTTCTTCGGATGATTCCGGAGATATTTCTGTTGGGGCAAGCACCCGACGGCTTTGTACCATGATTCTGACATCATCAAGGTTCTCGTCAGCCAGCTCTTTAGCAAGTTTGGCCAACGCGTCTGCTTTGCTGTTTTCCGCGCACAGTATGCTCTCCAAAGTATAGGAGGAAATTTGGGTCAACAGTTGTTGCACCTTTTCCCCGTACTTCACCAACTCCGGTTTGCACGTTTGGTAGTCGTCGTTTACTTGATTAACGACCAGTTGAGAATCTCCGTATATGAAGAGGTTTTCAATTCCCATGTCGATGGCGATCTCAAGACCTGCTATCAAGGCTTCATATTCGGCTTCGTTATTCGTCCTCGGCTCTGTTAAGGAGAAAGCGAAGCGCATTATCCCTCCTTGTGGAGTCACGAAGATCAGGCCTACCCCCGATTTGATTATAGGGGTACTTTGTTTGCGTTTTTTCACGGAAGATGCTCCATCGAAATAAAGTTCCCATTGGGTATCACCACCGTCGATTGCGTCGAACGCATGCTCGTCTGGTGGATCGCAGCTCATAGGAGAATCGGCAGGTATCGGGTGCTCAACGAGGAAGTCGGCGATGGCCTGGCCTTTCACTGCCTTGAGAGGTTGATATGTTATGGAGAACTCCATCAAGAGCAGGGCCCATTTAGCGAGTCGTCCCGTCAACATGGCCTTCGACATCAAGTATTTAAGGGGGTCCACCTTTGAAATGAGACGGACCTCGTGCGCCAACGCATAGTGCCTGAGCTTTGTTATCGCAAAGATTAGCGCCAGGCAGTGCTTCTCAATGGGAGAGTAATTGCTTTCTGCTCCCAGCAGAACTCGACTTAAGTAATAGAGTGCTCTTTCCTTCCCTTGATCGTTCTCTTGTGCCCATAATGCGCCTAAGGAACCTTCGAGGGCGGTCGTGTAAAGAATGAGAGGTTTTCCCTTAACCGGAGCAGCCAACACTAGCGGGTTCTGCAGGTACTGTTTTATTTTGTCCAGCGCCTTGGCATTTGTGATCCCAGACAAATGGGGTTCCCTTCTTCATCAGGTGGCTATAGGGACGGCATTTGCCTGAAAGGTTGGCTATAAATCGCCGTATGTATGCGAGCTTCCCTCGGAGAGATCGCAACTGTTTGAGAGTTCTCAGCGGAGGCATTTCCATGATCGCTTTGATCTTTGACGGATCTATTTCAATACCTCGGTGTCGAACAATGAATCCCAGGAATTTGCCTGAGGAAACTCCGAATGCACACTTGAGCGGGTTCATCTTCAAGTTGTATTGTCGAAGGCGTTGAAATACAGTCTTTAGATGCTCGAGATGTTTTTCGTATGATTTGCTCTTAACCACGAGTTCGTCGATATAGCATTCGACGATTTCGTGTATAAGGTCATCGAAGATCTTCGTCATGGCCCTCTGATAAGTAGCACCGGCGTTCTTTAATCCGAAGGGCATCACTTTATAACAGAATATTCCCAGAGGGGTCCTGAAGGCTGTGTGCTTCTGGTCTTCGGGATGCAATTTTATTTGATTATAACCTGATGAGCCATCCATGAAGGAGAAAACCTCATGAGTGGATGTATTGTCTATCATCGGTTCGGTGACTGGCACTGGGAAATCGTCTTTCGGGCAGGCTTTATTGAGATCCCGAAAGTCCACGCATATGCGCACCGTCCCATTTTTCTTCATCACCGGGACGATGTTAGCGATCCATTCAGGATATTGAACTTCTTGGATGAAGCCAGAGTCGATCAGCTTCTTGACCTCAGCATTTATGCTCATCTCAAGCTCGAGCCGCATTCTCCTCGGCGCCTGTTTGACTGGCTTGATGTCCGGGGATATCGCCAATCTATGCACAGCGATTTCTAGATCTAATCCTGGCATTTCGGAATAGTTCCACGCGAAGCAATCTCTATGCTGTAGAAGCACGTCTTTTAACGCAGCCACCCTTTCTTCAGATAGCAGCTCGCTGATGAATGTCGGTCGCGGATCGTCTGCCGATCCCAACTCAATTTTCTTAAGGTTATCTGCATTGGTATGGATTCCATCTTCCAGCTCTTTTGGCGCTGGTGGGAATTCTGAGATTATCTCGTCGCTGCTGTTTTCGAAGCACCAAGGGAGCTCATCTATGTCCTCGGGCTCTTCTTTTAATATTGTAATCATGTGACAGGTGCGAATTCGCTTCCAATCCCAATGTGGAACCGGTTCTTCTTTCGTGGCCTTGGGCTCGTGCCTTTGTGGCGGCGCTACCCTCCAACTGTCAGACAGAGTGAATTTGCCAAGCTGATACTGATCTTCAACCCAATTTTTGAAGGTGAAGCAGTCCTCGAGAGGGTGCCCTATCACTCGGTGGTAAGAGCAATAGTTCGGGTGTGAGACTTTACCCGCTTGTTCGGAGTGTTTAGACTCCGGCAGTGTAAGCATTTGATGTTTTAGAGCAAGATCAAGTATCCTCTTCGTCTTATCCCGAGGATAAGAGTATGCTCGACCTATTTTCTTCATGAGAGATAGATCAATAACGCTCGCCTCCCGTTTGCGTGACTTCTTAGCCCTGCTTTGTTGCTGTTGAGCGCCTTTTTGGCCTTTCGACTTATTTCTGCTTTTGCGCCGAGCCTTCTTTATAACAGGTTGACAAGGAGCGGCATTTTCATCCTTTACGGCTTGTTGGAGAAGGCGTTGCATCTTGGCTTTCTCGTAGATGGCCGTCTCGCGGTTGTGGTCCTCTCGGACTTTTTGACCAGCTTTCTTTATAAGTTTGTCCATTTGTTTCACGAACGACGGACTGGGCTCCTTTGCATCTGGAACTTTCACTGGCTTAGGATTAGCGTCCTCCCATTGAGCATCCGCTTCTTCATCAAGGTCATACACGACGTAGCAGCCGGGTAGTAACTCTCGTTTCTTTGACCGGATGTATCCAAGCCCTTTTGTTTCCATTCTCCCGTTAGGCAGTTTGCGTTGAGTCCCGGGGACGTTCCAAGCCCTGTCATAGAATTTGGCCTTTCTAACGGTCTGTTTGAAGGGCATCCCCTGACGTTTCAGCAGCTTTTTCAAACCTTCCGTATAATATCTGGGGAGACGGATAGGCTGAAGCCTGTCGAGCGTAGAATCCGCGCCATGCCAGATTTCTTTTTCTACCTTGGCTTCTTCAGAGCGGTAAAACAGAATTGCTTTCTCGCTCTCTCGCCTGGGAGGGATATAGAATGTCCGCAACTCTTCTACACTGTAGATATTAAGTGCATCCAGTTCTTTATGGTGTTTAAGCGGCACCATGGCGACTTGCAGATTTTGCTCTTCGTCAGCGGACGTTTGTATTGAAGGTCGAGCAGAGAATACGGCATGGACTTCATCTTCCGAGTCGCTGCCAAAGATCAATGTAGGAGCCGATGGTCCCGGCTTGTTGTGTTGGGGCGGACCCGAATAAACTATCTCCTCTTCCTCCTCAGTATCACTGCCGAAGACAGGGATGGTAGCGTTAGCTTTATTCTCCGGCTTGTGACACTTCTCCGTATCTTCGAAATCTGGTAAGAAGTATTTGGCATCTTCGTATTTGCGGACCTCGTTCACAGAGAACGGGTTCAGTTCTCCCGTCACGGTATACTCGAAACCATCCTTAAATACTTCATACACTGATGCTGTGTAGAAGGTGTAGGGTTCCTAGGCACCCTAATGAGGTCTCACAAGGCATCGAACATGCCAATATAAAATTTTACGGGTGCCGAGAGACCCGACTACGGATCGTTTGCTAGAAATCTAGGCGAAAAACAATCTAGTTAACAACTTAACTAATGGGATATCGGAAATACAACCTTTGTAGATCCGGTGCTCCACCTCCATAGCTCCGCAACGAAGTTGTCTCCGCTGTCCAAAAGGAATCCGGGCTCTAGAGTCGGCTTCGTCGGAGAAAAAGCGAGCTAGGTCGTCGATGTCCATGCCGAAGATGATCTACGTCGAGGCATCGCTAAATCAAGCTCTCACTTCGCCAAGTCAAGAAACTTGTGAAGGAAACACACTCTACTACTTGGCAAGAGGTAGAGGATGAAGAAATAGGAAGTGGGTAGTCTTTAGATTTGGATTTCTCACTCATATCATCAATCCACCATTGATGTAGTCTAGGTTTTTCTTCTTGAGTTGAAGGAAGAAGAAGAAGAATATATTATGATAAGAATAAAAATGAAAATGAGAAAAGAAATTCATTCTTATCATAATGGAACCATAGTTAGGTGTAGAGAATCAATCATGGTTAAAGGAATGGTTAGGGTCAAACTAGAGACAAAATGGTCACTTAGTCAAAAGATCAAGAAGCTTCAACTAGAATCCAAAATTAGCAACCATTTCATTTCATTTTATTTTATTCATTTATCATAAATAAATGGATAATTAAATAAGATAAATGAATAACAAATAATAAACCCTAACCTATTCATTAACCAAGGTTTAACACTTTACACTTAACCAAAAAGCATGTATCATCAAACATGATACAAGCTAGTGCACAAAATCATATCACATATATAATGCGTACATCCGAGTGAGAAAATCCATCTTAAAGTGAACCAATACTAGTTAATGCAAAGTAATATATCAAATATATATAATTATACATTAAATCATTAAATCAACACTTGATTTAACGATCCGGTCATATCGCATATAACCGACTAGTATCCTATGTATCGGCTTATCGAATCAACCTTTGATTCGATAACTAGGGTATGTCGCATATAACCTAATCGATACATTCATCGCGAGAATGGAATACGGTATCACATACACGCATTATTCTCGGTCCCGCACATATCTCATATGCGCTCCTATTTCGTTTCGCTTGAGCCAGGAAACCTCTGTGTAGGACTCTAAAGACTCGTCAATACGCCGGCAGCAGATGATGATCATATCAAACACCCACAAGCCGCAAGCGGTCTGCTAAACGTAACGGCCACCCGGGTATTGAGCGATCTGAAGATCGACGAGCAAGCCCGCTCACACTCCAGTGAATCCAACCAGTAACACTACCGTACAGTCCGGTCTGATCGTCTGATATGTCGCATATCTCGCCTAGGGGTGGTAAACGTCAGACCCCAATAGCTCGATAAGTCGTGTCGATATGAGGTCTATAACTATTCGAGAAACTACTGGTAACACTTACCAGTAAATCTCAGCAACCCTGGCCAGGGATTTCCTGTTATAGCCAATCGAACACAGCGCAACATCAACCCCCTATACCGGGAGAGACGAATCCCCTCCTATCGCTCATTGCCTCCATGTGACTCGGGACTGTACCCAAAAACCACCGTTTTGCACGCCCTCTTGGACGTGGTAAGATGGAAATCAAAGCACAGTGGGAACCACACAAGACTCTATGACGATCTCGGGTCAACAGACTACTCTGTACCAGTGTCACCAGAGAACTGCCATCTGACGTGAGGTATAATACCATCTGGGAGTTCTCGGCGAGTCCGTCCAGTGTACCCAGTCTCTACTGAGCACCCGTATATCATCTCTGATGTCAAACACCGATGGATATGGGATCATCCATCTCCCATCTGTATGGGTCGAGAAGGTACACGCTAGTCTACTCTGGTATATCGATGCCCCGTCTCGATACACCAACGACTAGGGACTTTGAAGGATGTACTTATGGACTACCATGTCCCCACTGGTATGATCCGCATCATAGTCCAGGTAGTCAAGCACACATCCTAAGGGCTTTACCAACATGTAACAGAGAGACAATCAGCATACACGTTAAGGTAAAGATCAACCAGATAGCATATTATCATGTCGAGCAAGAAAGTCCTCCCTATATACGTCCCAGCATCCACTACAATATACATCCTATGTACAGTAATGGCCTCTAGGGCATACATATAACTAACAATCTCCCACTTGCACTAGGGCCATCTGTAGCAGTGGTTGTAGTATCTCATACTCAACCATCCCATAAAAGTCTCTCTCTGGGAACAGGCCTTTGTGAGTGGATCCGCTGTGTTGTCCTCTGAGTCTACTCTCCTAGCCTCGATCTCCCTGGAGATCAACCATCTCCATGATCAAGTGATGCTGCCTCAGAATATGTCTGGATCACTGATGGGACCGGCGTTCCTTGGCATAAGCCACAACTCCATTGTCACACAATGGGAGGAACATAGTTCATCTCATGAACCAATATACACCCAAACAGCCTCTTTGGTAGCATCTTAAGTAGCGATGTATCCAGCCTTTATCGTCTAGTATGTCACGGTATCTATCTTGGAGCTCTTCCAACATACCTTCCCTTTACTGAGGGTAAAGACAATGCCTGCGACTGACATTCAGTCGTCTTTATCACCCTGGAACCCTTCCAGTGATTCTCCCCAGGATCGATTGATACCTTCTCACTTCGACAAGTGAGAATCCTAACATCCATTTAGATCTATCTCATAGATCCAAAATCCAGGAGTTAGTAGGTATCACTTTGATCCTATTATGGAGAATTCTGTGATAACCGGAGATTGATCGAGCGTAGCATAGGAAACTCCTTTCCTATCAAGAGTATGTCATCCACGTACTCTACGAGGATCGTCACCATACTCCCTATTACCTTCTTGTTTATACAAGGTTCATCTACCATTTTGATGATGTCAAACTCTTTGACTAATCCATCAAAACAGATGTTCCAACTCCGCGATGCCTGTTTTATCCTATAAAACATCTTGCACACGTTTCCGCTGCTCCCACTGTCTACGAGGCCCTCTGGCTGTGTACTTATAGACGCACTCTTCTAAAACATCATTTAGAAAAGTTGTCATGACACCCAACCACCAGATATCGTAGCCATGGTATGTAGCCGTGGCAAGTAGTATCTGGATGGACTTAAGCATACGTACTGGAAAAGGTTTCATCATTATCCACTCCTGGTCGATGACGAAAACCTTTAACAAGTCTAGCTTTGAAAGTCTCAACTTTTCCATGTACACCAAGTAATCTTCTCAAGATATACTTGCTCCTGATGGGGATTTAACCCTTCAGATATAGCAACTAAAGTCCATACTTTGTTGGTGTATAAGGATTCCATCTCAGATTGCTAAGCATCCAGCCATTCTTACAGAGTCTTACTCCTGATGGCCAGCTCGAAACTAGTTGGGTCATCATCTCATGATACAATCCTCGCTCCCACTGTCATAGAGAAACCGAAGTATCTCTCAGGTGGGTGAGGAACCCTACTAGATCGGCGGAGAGGTTGAGATTCGTTGGAATCTACTGAATCCTTTGGTTCTATCAAATCATCAGCCGTAGTTTATATAGCTGGAACCTTTCCAGTTCTACATTACAGACCTTGCCTCGAGCTTGTCTGGATCTTGCTTTTAAACATAGGCCGGACAACCCCAAATCTTAACTAACTTAAGATATGGGCTCTTCCCTTATCATATCAAATATGAAGTGGTAGGCAACTGATTTGATTCGAACCCTATTCAATAGGTATGCAGCTTCTCAAGTGCATAACTCCCTAAAGGAAATAGGTAACTCAGTATTACTCATCATAGAGCACACCTTATCACATAGGGTGTAATTGCTCCACCCCGATATACCATCATGCTATGGTGTATACGGAGGAGTAATGCTGAGAGAGAATCTCATTCTCCTTTAGAAAAGTCCAGGAATTCCATGCTCAAGTATTCTCCTCCTTGATCACATCAAAGGACATAATACTTATACCCGCATTTGGTTTCTCTACTTCTAACTTATATTCTGTGAATATCTCAAAAGGTTCGGACTTGTGTTTCAACAGGAACATATGTCTGAATCTTGAGAGATTTATCAGAGAATGTAATGAAGTACAAAGAACCGGTCTTGGCATGTGTAGACTGGGGACCTACATACATCAACATGTATCATCCCAAGAGTTCACTAACTCTTTCTCTGTTTCCAATAAACAGAGCTAGTGTCATTATATCTTTGTGACATGACTGGCAAGTTTCACAAGATGTAGATTCAAACTGATTTAAATATGCATCTACATGTAACTTTAGCCAGTCGGGTCACATTGATCTGACCTAGTCTACAATACCTCAAGAAGAATTCGTTCATTTCTGAACTCTTCTTCTTGTGTGTGTTCCGTATACTAAGAACTGTAGTTTGATTTAGAACATTAATGCTTTTAGATAACGTGCCTGAACCGATCAACTTTTGATATAGGAAATGTTCAAAACATTATCCAACTATACAAAATTTTATCATTTCTTTACTAATAAAGAGATAGATATGATTTTGTATATCAGGTTCGGTATCTAATAACATTCGTTCAGAATCAATGTATTGGTAATACAGGGTGACAGTGACCGACAGACTTGGCTGCAACACTTGCCCCGTTTTCTGTCTCATGAAACTTATCACCCGTTCTCAGTTTTTCTACCCTTGAGTAGCCCTATGTAACAGATTACATATCTGGGATCCTGATCCGGTATCATATACCAGGATGCGGAGGATACTGAGAAACAGTTCTGTATAATGAACACACCCGAAGATGATGCATCAGCATGCACTCTCTTCGTTTGGGCGGTACGGGAAATCTGGTATTCCCCAATTTCCTGCTCTGTCTTATAACAATTATAAGTTGGAGCGGGACCAACGTTCCCCAGCTCAGTATAACAAGCGGGTTCGGTCAATATTCCGTATTATTATCTTGATTAAGGCGTGATATGGTCGCTACCAGGAGAGAGAGAGAAGAAAACACTCAGCGTGCGCTCTTGCAAGAATAGATTGGTTTTTATTTTATCTAATCAGGATGGCTCCTACTGCTTTTTATCAAATCTTCCTTCAAACCCAAAAAGGAAAGACTAGCCGGGATTAATTACACACTACAAGTTCGCCAATCTTTCAGCCAGGCCAGTGTCGGTACTTTGAGGGAGGTCCCCCGTGCTTTCGCACGAACCTAATTAATGTAAACCTCGTTTTCCAGAGGCATAACCTCGTTAACACCTTTCTAGACACCTACTTGATCGGCTAATTGTAATGTATAAAACTCTCCCAGTAGTAACACTTACTCGCAGCGGGCATCGGGATCCAACTATCTCATAGAAGGTATGCAATCTCATTGCAAATTTCAACACTTGAAATTCCCGATAATATTTTGCCCCTAACCTCCTATGACCTTGACAAAGGCCAACAAACCATAGGATGCTAGTCAAGTTCAACCCGTCATTTCCTGATTGAATTAAACCCACCCGCACGGCCCTTGACAAAGGCCAACAAGGTCACACGACTACCCTAACTCAATCTGCATCATATGCATAAGCAGATAAGCACCAGTTAGCTACCGCACACTGCGCCTTGACAAAGGCCAACAAACGCAGCACGAATACTAACTACTACTTATCTGAAATGACGGAGGGCTACGACAGGTTTTTCTGAAAACCTATTACGTAATGAACTTGATAACGTTGTAGGATCGAATGAATTTTGAAATGGAGTGTTTTTGAGGCTTTTCTAGTTTTGCTAAAGGAGTCACTCCCGGTGAAGGGATCGTCGGTCCTTTCCTCGTCGAATGCGGGATATATCACATATATCACTGTGCAAAGCAGAACTCTTAAAAGCAATCAAAAGACAAACCGAGTGTGTAGCATCTGCCAGTTATTGCTAAAGGAGTCACTCCCGGTGAAGGGATCTCGGTCCTTTCCTTATCGAATAAGGTGCAGGATATATCACATATACCGCTATGCAAAGCAAAAACTGTAGCTACCTGTTTTATTTTGAAATTCGATTCTACAACATCTTAGGTTTCTTTTATTTCATTAATCACATTAATGAAGTCCCATCATTTAAGTACCTAAACATCACAGATAGATATGACGTACACTTATGCCATCCGCATTCGCCTCGATGTCCCCTCGTGCACCGTTAGGTTAGGTAACTAACGACAGAGCAGGGCAGGGCTAGCGCAGGTGTAAAACATAAGTAACGTCTATATAATATATCATATATACTATATATTATATCCATCACAGAATCACAACACAGATATCGCAGCAGAAGAATATCATATGAAATATTGGATATACTAGGACGTCCGTGTTTTCAATACGAGCCAGTATAAAACACGGATTCCACGGTCGTGATGAATAGCCAAACCCACACCCCTAGACCCCTACGAGAGCGGCAAGCAACCCTACCAATTCTAGAGTTAGGAGACCCGGACTCGACTCCTCGAGTTGGTCTCCCATTGGACTCCAGAACCCGGTTACTTGTGCCCTCCTCCTTGGGTCTATCCTAGTGCGGAAAAGTAAATAATATACAAACGGTGACAACTTCCGCAACCTGGAAGCGCCCCAATAAAAGAATATTACATACAAGTTTTTACATGAATGAAAATGAAAAAACACTCATCTCACATAAAAACCCCCGGCTATTCAAACACGACGATCCAATATAACATATCCAGCAACACAACACGACGATCCAATATAACATATCCAGCAACACATAACATCACATGTCATCAACGTAAGTAAATATGTCCATCCCAATTGTCGTTGACATATAGCAACGAAACCGGCGATATCACATATTACACTTACGGTCACAGAAAAGAAAGTGTAAAACTACAACAGTTGGAATCCGCAATCTTTTCAGACATCGCATGCCTGACCAAATGAATTACTTAGACATCGCATGCCTAACAATTATAAACCCCGCATTTTAGTCTCATTATCGAAAACTCTTTTCAATATCAAGTCGGGAAATTCAACAAGATTCCCGACATCCTGATCGAATGCTCGTCGAAAACTTCAGTAGGCGGCCGCACCCCCGACGCCGTCGACGAAGTGCACCAAGGCGGAACACCGCTGCCGCGAGCACCCGAACGGATGCTTTCGGCGATGGGGTTCTCCTACAGTCACTTGGTCGGGGCTATGGAGTGAGGCTGTCTATTAAGTTTACCCGGCGAGTATCCGCGTACGCTACGTGATTGCAACGGACTTTTGATCACATCAAAATTCCGTGGCAACCGATCAAGTGAGACTAAACTGCTGTGTTTATAACATTCATTCAGTTATCACATAACTTTTGTGAATTCCAATTATTGTATCACATTCCAGATAAACAGAAAATGTTAAACTTTCCGATCGAACAGTCGAATACCCAAGTTTTCCCGATACAGCTCAACTCTTGAAATAAGTCTAACAACATTCAGTTCGTGCCTCAGTACCAACGGTCCAGCCGTAGAAGGGTCAAGCCAACGCCTCACATGTGGCACGCCGTACTGCCCCAAACCCGAAGGTTCAAAGGGCAGTTCAAGACGGTCACATAATCGAGTTAAGGTTTATTGTCTTCTAGAGGGTCCATCGAGTTACTTGCACTACTTAGAACATCGTCAAACTACGGAAAAATCCAACACTTGGAAATTTCCCGACAGGGGAAAAATTGGGTATTTATATCCGGTCGAACTTTTTAACATATTCTAAAAATTATCCGGAAAGCCACACAGACAAAATTTGATACTCCAATCGAAACACCGAATCCCCAAATCAACCCAGAAAATTCAACTCTGGAAAAAATATTAAAAATTCCCAGAAACACCAGAAATAATATATAAGAATTACTGTGCAGAATGTGATGCACAAAACGCCAAACGGGCCGCGGATCCGCCGCCTGAGCCTTCTGAAAGGCCGCGGATCCGCGCTGCGTTTAATGAATAATTCGCCTGAATTTGCACAGTAATTCTTATAATTATTTATTGAATTTTTTAGGCATTTTTAATACACAAAAATCCGCATTTTCGGAAAAAGTCCAGAGAGCATATTCCGGGTAGGGTTTTCGGGTCGTTCGGACTTCAAATTCCGTCTAGACTTCGCCTAAGGCTCTAACTAGGCTCTGATACTACTGTAGGGTTCCTAGGTACCCTAATGAGGTCTCACAAGGCATCGAACATGCCAATATAAAATTTTACGGGTGCCGAGAGACCCGACTACGGATCGTTTGCTAGAAATCTAGGCGAAAAACAATCTAGTTAACAACTTAACTAATGGGATATCGGAAATACAACCTTTGTAGATCCGGTGCTCCACCTCCATAGCTCCGCAACGAAGTTGTCTCCGCTGTCCAAAAGGAATCCGGGCTCTAGAGTCGGCTTCGTCGGAGAAAAAGCGAGCTAGGTCGTCGATGTCCATGCCGAAGATGATCTACGTCGAGGCATCGCTAAATCAAGCTCTCACTTCGCCAAGTCAAGAAACTTGTGAAGGAAACACACTCTACTACTTGGAAAGAGGTAGAGGATGAAGAAATAGGAAGTGGGTAGTCTTTAGATTTGGATTTCTCACTCATATCATCAATCCACCATTGATGTAGTCTAGGTTTTTCTTCTTGAGTTGAAGGAAGAAGAAGAAGAATATATTATGATAAGAATAAAAATGAAAATGAGAAAAGAAATTCATTCTTATCATAATGGAACCATAGTTAGGTGTAGAGAATCAATCATGGTTAAAGGAATGGTTAGGGTCAAACTAGAGACAAAATGGTCACTTAGTCAAAAGATCAAGAAGCTTCAACTAGAATCCAAAATTAGCAACCATTTCATTTCATTTTCTTTTATTCATTTATCATAAATAAATGGATAATTAAATAAGATAAATGAATAACAAATAATAAACCCTAACCTATTCATTAACCAAGGTTTAACACTTTATACTTAACCAAAAAGCATGTATCATCAAACATGATACAAGCTAGTGCACAAAATCATATCACATATATAATGCGCACATCCGAGTGAGAAAATCCATCTTAAAGTGAACCAATACTAGTTAATGCAAAGTAATATATCAAATATATATAATTATACATTAAATCATTAAATCAACACTTGATTTAACGATCCGGTCATATCGCATATAACCGACTAGTATCCTATGTATCGGCTTATCGAATCAACATTTGATTCGATAACTAGGGTATATCGCATATAACCTAATCGATACATTCATCGCGAGAATGGAATACGGTATCACATACACGCATTATTCTCGGTCCCGCACATATCTCATATGCGCTCCTATTTCGTTTCGCTTAAGCCAGGAAACCTCTGTATTGGACTCTAAAGACTCGTCAATACGCCGGCAGCAGATGATGATCATATCAAACACCCACAAGCCGCAAGCGGTCTGCTAAACGTAACGGCCATCCGGGTATTGAGCGATCTGAAGATCGACGAGCAAGCCCGCTCACACTCCAGTGAATCCAACCAGTAACACTACCGTACAGTCCGGTCTGATCGTCTGATATGTCGCATATCTCGCCTAGGGGTGGTAAACGTCAGACCCCAATAGCTTGATAAGTCGTGTCGATATGAGATCTATAACTATTCGAGAAACTACTGGTAACACTTACCAGTAAATCTCAGCAACCCTGGCCAGGGATTTCCTGTTATAGCCAATCGAACACAGCGCAACATCAACCCCCTATACCGGGAGAGACGAATCCCCTCCTATCGCTCATTGCCTCCATGTGACTCGGGACTGTACCCAAAAACCACCGTTTTGCACGCCCTCTTGGACATGGTAAGATGGAAATCAAAGCACAGTGGGAACCACACAAGACTCTATGACGATCTCGGGTCAACAGACTACTCTGTACCAGTGTCACCAGAGAACTGCCATCTGACGTGAGGTATAATACCATCTGGGAGTTCTCGGCGAGTCTGAGCACCCGTATATCATCTCTGATGTCAAACACCGATGGATATGGGATCATCCATCGCCCATCTGTATGGGTCGAGAAGGTACACGCTAGTCTACTCTGGTATATCGATGCCCCGTCTCGATACACCCACGACTAGGGACTTTGAAGGATGTACTTATGGACTACCATGTCCCCACTAGTATGATCCGCATCATAGTCCAGGTAGTCAAGCACACATCCTGAGGGCTTTACCAACATGTAACAGAGAGACAATCAGCATACACGTTAAGGTAAAGATCAACCAGATAGCATACTATCATGTCGAGCAAGAAAGTCCTCCCTATATACGTCCCAGCATCCACTACAATATACATCCTATGTACAGTAATGGCCTCTAGGGCATACATATAACTAACAGAAGGGATGATGTTGTACTCGTGTAACCACGGTCGGCCGAGCAAAGCGTTGTAGCATGTCTTGGCGTCTATGACGTGGAACTTAATGTCCGTGACGAGCAGCCCGAAGCGTAGCGTCAGTATCACAGACCCAAGAGTTCTTGATGACTGGGAGTCGAACCCGAAGATGGTGATCTTGTCACGAGCAAGGTGCTGGACGCTCATGCAGATTCCTTGTAAGACCCGTACATTGAGGAGGTTAACAGAGGATCCATTGTCGATCAGGATTTTGCCTATCTTTATATCGTGACAGTATCCTGAGACATAGAGGGGGCGATTGTGTTCGCACGTCCCAAGGAGAAGGTCCTCATCGCCGAAAGTGACATCGGCCGTGTGCACTTCCTCCAATTCATCCTTCATCTTTTCCTCAGCCAGGCATGCTTGGAATTGTTCCGGATCTTGGAGTGCCTTAATTAACGAATCTCTCGCCTCCTTTGATAGCAAAAGAGCGTCAAGAATGCTGAGCTGTCAGGGTAGCTTCCTCAGATGTGCTAAGACGTTGTAATCCACCTTATTCTTCTTCGGCGGGTTCTTGGCGGCTAGCTCTTCCACCACTTGGTCATCTAAGACGATATCTTCAGGGACCTTTTCTTTCCCTTTATCTTTTCTGTTCAAGGGTCCGAGGTTCTTTTCAGGCAGCGTCCGATTCCGCAGCCGGATATTTTCGCAGACCTTCGGTTCTTCTTCTTTTCCTGAAGCGGACTCTTTAAAGAGAGGGGCAAGTTCTAGCTCTTCATCAGAATCACTCCCGAATGTAGGCACTTATGACCCGCCGGTGTTAACCATGCGACAATCGCCGGTAGTTCTTTTAAGCCCTTCAGTCGTATTTCTTTGCTCTCGACGAATTTTGCGCTTTTCCCGTTTAAAGCGTTGTCGATGAGCAACGTATCCTTGCCACCATCTATCGAAAGCTTTACACTCTTGAGTGGAGTGCGAAACCTTCTGATGATATAAGCAATAGGAGGGGTGCAATTCTATTTCACCAGTAATTTTTCTTTCGGAGGATGGTAGCTTCATGCCCATTGATATGGCCTTAGCGACCCTTTTTCTCATCTTGAATTGGCTTTTGTCGGTAGTGGAGGTATTTCGTTCCAGCTGGATCATTTCAGCTCTTTCATCAAGTCGTTGGTGCTTGGCCCTTTCAAAGATGGCTGTCTCGCATTCTCGATCAGCTTTACTTTTCAACCGAGCTTCATTAAGGAATGCGTCAATTACTTCATCTGACGGCCCCAGAATTTTTGGTTCAGGATCTGCCCCCAGCGTTTCAGTACAAGAAGTCTTCTCATCGTTCGTGAACGAATGGGAAATCACATGACAGCTCGCCACGCATTCTTCAGATTCATCTGACGAACTTTCTCCCTCACCTTCCTCTTGAAAGACGTGGCTGAGAAACTCTTAGAGTGTAATGGGAGTCCGTGCCTTCTGGTTGTATTCATCCAACGCGTCAATTTACTTTTGTAAGTCCGTGCGCTTGTCGTCAGGCTTCACGAGCTTCTTAGATTTCTTCTTCTTCTTTTTCGAAGATTTTGACGGCTGGCTGCAAGTGCTTGAACCACCACCATCGGTCTTTGGAGTTGGACGTGGCTTCAACATCTCTTCAATGACCTACGGTTCCAACGGGTTCTTCCACTTGATCGCTAGACATGTCTGAAGATCGTTTAGCATCCTCTCTGTCTTGGCTGATAATACAACCTCCCAAGGAGCCTCTTCAATCACGGAGCATGTTTCCCCCGGCGTATTCGTCCCCTTAGATGTGTGGGGCTGCGGGGGATTCACCATCCATTTGTCAGATAATGCGAATTTGCCCTGTCGGTACTGGTTTTCAAGCCAATTTTTGAAAACGTAGCAGTCTTCGATCGGATGGCCTAGTACTCGATGATAGGGACAGTAGTTGGGCTCGTTGACGTCACTTGGTTGCAACGGACGTTTTGGATCCGGTAGATTTATGAGTCTGTTGCATAATGCCAGCTCGAATAACCTCCTCGTTTTATCGCGGGGAAAGGAATAAGGACGTCCCATCCTATCCTCAAGGGGTATGTACGGGCGCATATTATTTTGACGAGCAACCGGCTTCGAGTCACTCGGTTGTTGTTGAGCATTAGCGATGACGATCGTTTTTCCCTTCCCATTGTCATTTCGGGAGTCCGGCCTTGGAAGAGGGGGTTTATGGCCCATTTGATCCATTTGCGCTAGTTTGTCAATCAAGGCCTGGAAGGTAGTTGGCTTGAAAAATATCATAAATTGTGAGATGGTTGCTTGCGGATCAAGGGTTCCAACAAACATACCCACCGCGGGAGCTTCTTCAATGCGCTGCTCACACTTCGACCATAAGTTCCGCCATCGTATAGCGTACTGAACCCACGTCTCGCCGGGTTTTATCCTGGCGTTAATCAGTGCCATCATCTTGGTACGTTCACTGGCGCTTGTGAAACGCTGAGTAAACAGCAGCTCCATCTCCGCGAAGGTTTTAATAGAGTCGTTCGGGAGCTCAGAGTACCATTCGAACGCCGTATCTGATAAGCTTCCAACAAACTGGCGAAGTAAAAGCTTGTCATCACCACCGGTGTTGCCGCAGAGTGCCCTGAACCGGGCAACATGCTGGTGAGGATTGCCCGTCCCCTTGTAGACATGGAACTTGGGAATTGTGTAACCGGGTGGGTACTTGAGTTGATCGTACCAACTTGGATATGGCCGTCCTGTTTTTACGACCTGGCCAGCTGCTTCGGTCGCATGATGAACCCGTATTTGTTGGGCGATGTACTCGTCCAAATCAGCTTTGGAGATTGTATCTTCTTTACCTGCTGACAAAGCTGGCGGAGGATTCGACGTCTCTCCCTTATCGTCTTCAAGGATGATCGGGGGATCTTCGGCCGGAGGATCTTGTTGGATCATCATCCCTATCATGTCTTGGAAGAGGAGGCCCATACGCTGTATGTTGGCTGCTTGTTCAGCAGCCTCTTTGTCCTTCTTCTCCAATATTCGACGAAGGAATTCGGCGTCGGTTTCTTCCTCTTGGCGTTCATCCGAGGACGTTTCAGGGTTTTCTTTTGGCCCTGTAAGTGCGGCCATAGCGTTCATCATTTCTTGGAGCTTCTGCTGCTGCTCCTGAGCCTTGGTCACCGACCTCGTGTGCGGTCTATGACCTGTTGATATGCGGCTATCCTCCTTTCCCGATGCCACATAAACTGTATGAACTATCATGCCCCTGGACTTAGGGCGTTTAGGCTCACCACCTTTGGCATTTGCCGCGGGCGCGGGGGTTTTCTCCGGCCTTCTTCTTTTGTGGGCCGTTGAAGTTGAAGGGGCCGTTGCAGCGGGCATCTTGGTGATCGTTGTCCTCTGCTGTTTAATAGGACGGTCCTTTTCTTTTTGCACCTTCATCTTCTTTCGTTGACGGGAGTGATCCGTGTCGATAACGGAGTCTTGAACCCTCCTCCAAACTTTATAAATTCTTGAGGACAGCCGTTGAGGGGGCTGTTCTTGCTTTGTTTCTGGGACTCTCTCCGCAGGCGGAGGAGATCTTTTCAGTGTAGCGGTTGGAGAATTCTTCCGTACCCTCCTCAGTAGTTCAAAGCTGTTCCCAGTTGGAACAGCTGCGTTGACTTCCACCACTGGAGCCGGTGGAGTTAGCCTTGAGGGCGAGTTACCCCCTGCCTTCCTCACTCGTTGCCAATGGCGACGTCGAGCATGACGAGCCGTTGGGACTGGCTCGGAGATTGAGACATCTTCTTTTTGCCCCTGTCTGAATGAGGCACCGCCGGTGTTAACCTCTTAAAGACTGAGGTTGTCTTTTGAGGGGTGATATTCAACCTGTCGAAGACGGATCCTCGAACGGGGGCAGGAGCAGGAATCGTCAGTCTTGAAAAGACTGACTCTTTGACAGGGGAAGCCGTCTTGACGACTTCTGAAGTAGCAGCTGTTGCCCTCCTTTGGACAGCCATTTTAGAGTTCAGATTTAGTCTGGTGAAAACAGAGGCTGTCGGTTTGGTAGCGGGCGACCTGTTGACAGGGGCCGTCGTAGCAGTGAGCCGGTCGAAGACCGACTTTTTGTTCACCTCCGGTGCGGGTATTGGCGTAAGAAAGCTTGTAGGTGGGATCATGGTCCTAAAGAACAAGCCAGTGGTGGCTTGGGTTACCTGGTCTACTGGCAGAGTGAGGAAGGAAGCCACTTGGGGCCTATATGCTACACCTCCCGGTGAGGTGGAGCGTCCGTTGCAGTGGCATTTCGAGCAGTTGGTGCAGTTAAGGGCCATTGAATCTTGAGTTCTGCGCCAGGCAAAAGACCAAATCTTAGTAACTTGAAATACGAAGGCAACCATTTAACAAACCGCGATCGGTTCGCGAGGACGACACACGAAGTGTGGAGTGGAAAAAGGAAAAGGTCACACCGGGCGTGCCAAAATCTGTTCCCCTCCGAATGGCGGCCGAGACGTTAGGACGTCTGTGCCTGAGATTCGGGGCGGATGCTATTTGGTTTTATCTGTCTACCTCTCCGAAGATGGCAAGTTGATTTATGGCACCGTGTATCGAAGGTTTAGACGGATGCGGCCGATGTAGCAGACTTTGTCAGATTCCCCCTCGCTTGAGGGGTTTTTGATTGTGGGGACGCTCTTCCCTGCAGGCGCAAGCCCCTGCAGTTAATTACGCTACCGCATCGCGGTAGCCACTTTCTCCTTCTCCAGAATTTCACTTCGTGCCGTGTGTGTTTGTTTTGTATGTGGTTGCCCGTGGATTGTATACGGAGACTGAGTAATGCCGTCGCCCGTAGGACGTGGATTAGTCCAAATCCGTATTTACTTAGATTTGGGTTTGGTGTTTTAGTTTAAGGATACGTTAGCCGCGTTGAGGCTAAGATCAACTTAAACGTTCGTTAAAGATACGTTAGTCCTGTTTGAGACTAAGATCAACTTAACGGGGTGATCCATTTAATATTTGGCCGTCGGGACTCGTCGCCTCTCTGACGTCGTTGAAGGATTACAACGATAGGTGTCAGAGGAGTTCGGAGATGTACCCTTAAGCCAAAGCTGATTTAGGGTTTTATAGTCCATTTGAATGTTTAAGGATACGTTAGCCGTGTTTGGGGCTAAGATCAACTTAAACGGGACCGTTTAGATCCGGCAAAAGAGCATTTGGAAGCTCTATTGTTCCAGTTTGTGGACGTGGTGGTCCATCGCCAGTTTAGGGACGTGGTGGTCTATGTTCCAGTTTAGGGACGTGGTGGTCCATCGCCAGTTTAGGGACGTGGTGGTCCATCATTAGTTTAAGGACGTTTCGGTCCATGTTCCAGTTTAGGGACGTGGTGGTCCATGTTAGTTTCAGGACGTCTCGGTCCAATATTAGTTTAAGGACGTCTCGGTCCGATATTAGTTTAAGGACGTTTCGGTCCATCATTAGTTTAAGGTCGTTTCGGTCCGATATTAGTTTAAGGACGTTTCGGTCCATCATTAGTTTAAGGACATTTCGGTCCGACATTAGTTTAAGGACGTTTCGGTCCATATTCATGTGTGGTCGTTGGGACCCGTCACCTCACTGACGTCGTTGAGGAATTACAACGATAGGTGTCAAAGGAGTTCGGAGATGTACCCTCGAACCGGATGTAAATTGATTTAGGAGAGCAGCTGTACTCAGTCAATCTAGTTTGAGGACTTACGGCCATGATTGGGCTAAGTCCAGTTTCAACATCTTTTGTCTTTGGCTTGTGCTAGGGCTTTTCCCCTTTTTAGTAATACACTGTATTATTCTTGTTTTGGTTGGACTCTGCCCTTTTATAAATGATGCAGAGCATCTATCTTGTTTGGGCTCTGCCCTTTTAATGCATTGCATTTTGTTTTGTTTGGGCTCTACATTGCATTTTGTTTTAATTCAACATTTAAGATCTTGATCTTGTTCTTAGATCATTGATCTTTTCAGAAAACTTTCTTTTTAGGAGTTCTCTGAATTCTTTCTCTGTTTCTCTGTCAATGTTCTCTCTTCTTCTCTTTTTTTTATTTTAGAAAGAAGGATCATTGGTCGTTGGGACCCACCACCTCTCCGACGACACTGAGAGATTACAGCGCCATATATCGAAGGTGTGGAGGGATGTACCCTTTGAACCATGTCTCACTCATTAGGGGGGAAGAACAGGCTGGAGCTTAAGCTTCTCGCTACTGAAAAAGGCTTCTTTGCATTTGCGCACGTGCGTCGCACGTGTGTCGCACGTGTTAGGCACTCATATTTGCACGTAGCGCACATGTATCTTGCGCATATGCGCATTATGGGGGGAGCAAGCTCCTATGGAGAACGAGTCCTCTTTGAATATTCTCATGTGGTGCGCACGTGCGTTGCACGTGGTGCGCACGTGGCGGGCACACGTGCGTTGCACGTGGCGCACATGCGCATTATGAGGAGAAGCAGGGATTCTATATATGGAGAACATGCTCCTTTTAATATTATTAAATGTTCTCATGTGGTGCGCACGTGCGTTGCACGTGGTGCCGTATGGCGGGCACACGTGCGTTGCACGTGGAGCACATGCGCATTATAAGGAGAAGCAGAGCTTCTATATATGGAGAACAAGCTCCTTTTAATATTATTAATGTTCTCATGTGGTGCGCACGTGCGTTGCACGTGGTGCCGCATGGCGGGCACACGTGCGTTGCACATGGCACACATGCGCATTATGAGGAGAAGCAAAACTTCTATATCTGGAGAACAAGCTCCTTTTAATATTATTAAATGTTCTCATGTGGTGCGCACGTGCGTTGCACGTGGTGCCGCATGGCGGGCACACGTGCGTTGCACGTGGCGCGCATGCGCATTATGAGGAGAAGCAGAGCTTCTATATATGGAGAACAAGCTCCTTTTAATATTATTAAATGTTCTCATGTGGTGCGCACGTGCGTTGCACGTGGTGCCGCATGGCGGGCACACGTGCGTTGCACGTGGCGCACATGCGCATTATGAGGAGAAGCAAAGCTTCTATATATGGAGAACAAGCTCCTTTTAATATTATTAAATGTTCTCATGTGGTGCGCACGTGCGTTGCACGTGGTGCCGCATGGCGGGCACACGTGCGTTGCACGTAGCGCACATGGCATATGCGCATTATGGAAGAGCATGCTCCTATCTTGGAGAACTAAGCTCCTTTGAGTATTGAATCCTTTGAGGATTGAACTCTTCCTTTCTAAGAGGTATCCCCTCTTATTTATATGGGAGTGGTAGAGAAGCCATCTCTCCTTTTCCCGATGTGGGACTAAAAAATGCATTCCCCATGTAGTAGAGCATTACTTTAGATTACACGTGTATAACACATTTGCTCATAACTTTTGATCTCGGATGAATTATGAGGCCCATAATATATCAAATCGAAGGTCTTTTCGAGATGCTTTCAATATCATCAGAATTTAGCTGTTTTTCGTTCCGGAGTTTGTCAAAATACAGCTCGAAAAATACTGGTTCGCATCTTCTTCCTTAGATCACATGTGCATAGACATTTGCTCATAACTTTTGATCCCGGATGAATTATGAGGCCCATAATATATCAAATCGAAGGTCTTTTCAAGATGCTTTCAATACCATCAGAATATAGCTGTTTCTCATTCCGGAGTTTGTCAAAATAAAGCTCGGAAAATACTGGTTCGTATCTTCTTTCTTAGATCACATGTGCATAACACATTTGCTCATAACTTTTGATCCTGGATGAATTATGAGGCCCATAATATATCAAATCGAAGGTTTTTTCGAGATGCTTTAAACACCATCATAATTTAATAGTTTCGCCTTGGGGAGTTTATCAAAATACAGGCCAGAAGATACTGGTTCGCATTTTCTTAAGCGTATTGCTGCCATTTGATACCTTGGACTCTTTTGCGCAGAAATTTTTGGCGGGAACACCCGTTGTATATTTTACTTCTTGTACTAGGATTACCCCGTGGAGGGGTGTATGGGTAGCCAGGTTCTAGAGGGCAACGAGCCCGCATCTCATGGTTTTGAGACGGAGGGGGCTTCACTCTAGAATTGGCGGGCTGTTCGCCGCACTCGTAGGAAGTACAGGTTGACCCAAGGAGGGGTTCTCAAGTTACAGGATTCCGTGAAGTGCTGGGTGGTCCATTCACGTTGTTGAAGGGGCTGCCTCGCTTCAGGTTTTGGCGGGTAACTTTCCGCGCCCGTAGGGGTCTAGGATTTCATTGCACAGGCTATCCACACGAGCAGGGGAACGTCGGGTTTCAGTAGCGGCTCTATGAAACCCGGGGATCCCAGATTATCTGTATTGTTCTGTGATGCTTATTACATTTCTATGATGTTGCATTTTATCACGCCTTGAGCGATTATTATGTATTGATATATATACTAGTAGATGTTGTATATGTTTTACACCCGCGCTAGTCCAGTCCCCGCTTTTTCGTTAGTTAAGTAACCTAATGGGTGATGATGGGACCCAGTGGCGAATGCGGATGGCATATACGTACATATTATTTTCGTTCTTTATTGGTGTGATCAATTGATGGGACTGCATTGATTCGGATCAATGCAAGCTAAACAAACCTATTCTGATGTTGTTGGAACATTTTTCAAAAAGCTGTTATTATAAGGACATTCTCTTTTATTTTGCACAGTGGTATTTGGTTATGAATATCCAGCACCTCAGTCGACGAGGCAAGGGCCGAGATCCCTTCACCGGGAGTGACCTCTTAGACAGAAGTTTGCGTCAGGATAATAACTTCACTATAGTCGATTACTTTTTGCTTTACATCGTGGTATTCAGTTGGAATATCCTGCACCTCATTCTACGGGGAAAGAGCCGAGATCCCTTCACCGGGAGTGACCTCTTTAGCAAAGGTTTTCGCCACTATATTTTTATAAAAAGCTATCTGGTTCCTTCAACGATATCAAGTTCATTACGTTAAAGGTTTTTCGCCAAAAACCATCCGTAGCCCTCCGTCATTTCAGATGGGTAGCACTTAGTATTCATGCTATATTTGTTGACCTTCGTCAAGGCATAATGAATGGTAGCTGCTTGTTACTTTTCTATTGCATAGATAGATGTGTTGGTTTGGGACAGTCGTATAGCCTTGTTGACCTTCGTCAAGGGCTTATACGGGTGGGTTCAAATTAACCTGGACAATGACGGGTAGAACTTGACATATGACTTATGATTTATTGACCTTCGTCAAGGTCATAAGAGCATGGGGTAAAAATCACATCAGGAGTTTCTAAAGAAACTGAAACTTGCCAGATATGCGCATACCTTCTGGAGTGTGATAACGTGAGTGGATTCCATCACGTTATCATGCGATGATAGTTGGGTCCCGATTCCCACTGATGAGCTGGTTTACTCCTCGGATGATCCCGACTAATTCTTCTTTCAGGTTTGGAGGAGAATTTGAGGTTACAGTGGGAGGTTTCCTGATTAGATAAAGTGATAACCATTCTGATCTAGGTTAGAGTGCACGCTGAGTGTTTCTTTTCTCTCTCTCTTTGGCAGCGACCATGGCCCGACCCTTGACCATGACTTAGTGACCAAGTTGACCGAACCTTCTTAAACACTGGCTTTTGGATTGTCAGAGTTGCATACCTCATTACCACTCCTACTTTTACCATTTTCTCCAGAACACCCCTATTACTACGAACGTCCACTTCCATTGGATAAAACCATCGTATGGTTATATACGAACTCGAAGGAACTTATTCGAGGATGGTTTCCGGCTCTGGAGAAAACGAATAGGACTATTCAGTTGTCTTTTCCTTTTACCTTCTCTCAGGTTGCGAGTGCTACTTGGATTAGGACAGTACACCTATTACGCTAATTGGATAGTCTTCTTCCAAACCATAGGCAGGTGCCGAACGGTGGGAAATGAAGAAAACCAATTAGCCTAACGATGGTGTACAGAAGGTAATAAGTTAAGACAAATAAAGGGGTTAGAAAGAGGGCAAAGTAAATTGCAACTGCTATTCACGACCAAACCAAGTATTTCATTACCACTCCTACTTCACCTTTGTATATCTCCAGAACACTCCGTATCACTACGAAAATCCACAGTTATTTAGATACTCCATCGTATGGTTATATACGAACTCGGAGGAACTTGTTCCAGTTCGGGGATGGATTCTGGTTCAGGAGAAATAGGAATAAGGTTTATTCAGTTGTCTTTTATCTTTACCTTCTCTCGGGTTGCGAGTGCTCCTAGGATTAGGACAGTACACCTATTACGCTTATTGGATAGTCTTCTTCTAAACCATAGGCTGATGCCGAACGGTAGAGAAGGAAGAAAACCATTTAAGCCTAAAGGGGGTGTACAAAAGGTAATGACTAAAGACATATAAAGGGATTTGGAGAGATGGCAAAGAGATATACGGTTACAGTTGTGAACCTGATAATGGAAGAGGCATTACTAGGAATACCCGGATACCTCTTCGAAACATTTACATGTTTCAAATTCACTGTGCATTGTTAATAGAAAACCGATTTCCCAATTAGACACTTGCTCCAGAGTATGTATTTACCAGGTATGATTCTCACATCTATATGGTTTTGCAGATGATGAGTGGGAGTAAGTTATTGGGAATTAGGTGATCATCCTCATTATATCAGGATTCGTTGTAGTTGGTGATATTTGAGGAAATCACCTGGGTTGTTTACCGGACGACAAATATTTGGTTTTGAATATCCGTTGTTATGCACCAATTTCAAATTGATATATCTGTACGTTTATTTTAATAAAGTGAGATATAACTTTTTGAAATTATGTCGATGACATTTACATATATCAGTTGATGGTTAGGTCAGGAGCATTAAACAGCGGTGTAATTCCTCATAACCATAGTACAGTTTTCAACCTACGACGCACAGGGTTTGAGTTATTCAACTCAAGGGACTTATACAGAGTATTGTATGCTGTCCAGTGTACATTAGGACAGAGGGGTTGGTCCTCGTACTATATTCTGTTTACTTATGACTTCTCTAGTTCGTAGACAAGTGTTTCGTAGAAACACAAGGTCTAAGTTTTGAGAAGTTATAGGTATAAGAGTAAAGTAGAGAACCAGATGTTGCAAGTATCGGGATTCTTCAAGGTGATCAAAGATGTAGATACTTGTGTATAGTATTCAGTTGATAGTAATGGTTTTAAGAGAACTTGCTTCTCTTTCAGATTACTCATAATTGGAAGCACTCCTAAGTTGAGTAATGCTGATCAGCCTCTCTCCATTTAATTGACATGCACTGGAGACAGCTGCATGATTTGAATCTGGTTCCAATTAAATCAGTGCCTCTGTTTCTATATTGGATATAGAACGGTTCATATCTTAACGATGTTAAGGTACGGCGAGTTGTCCGGCTTATGCTTAAAACCAGACTCTGGATAATTCAAGGCACGTTTCCGTAATGGCTATTTGTGGGTTGACACGGGCTATGACGAGGGTTGACTTTCTACCATCTGGAAGATCAATAGTGATATTGTTCTAGACTCGCCACAGTTTTAATAAAAATGGATTTTTCAGAAAACAGTAGTGGGAGTATGGTAGAACTGAAAGTGATTCCAGAACCGCAAACGATTACTGAAAATTTGATAAGAACCTAAAGATTCAATCTGATTTGACATTCCATTGGCCACTCTGCAGATATGGTGGGTAACTTCAGGCACCCGAGAGGTACTCCGGTAGCCTCAAGGACGGTGACAGGGAGGTTCTTATTTACCCAGACTTGTCATTGCTATTGTTCTAGACTGTGAGACCCGGCAGGAGGATGAGTATAGCATCGTTCTAAACTAGTTTTAGAAGTGTACGTCTATATGACTCTGTCAGAGGGTTGTCGTAGTCAGTGGGAGCAGCGGAAGCATAGTGGACAGGTGGCTTATGTCTATTTATAGACTAAAATAGAAATAGCGGAGATAGATCGTCTATTTCTGATGTGACAGTCATAGGTTTGACTTCATCAGAATACGAGATGGATCTGTTAAGAAGGTAGTAGGGTGTGATGTCCTGGTATTTGGATGACATACACAGAGTAGGAAGTGAAATTCATATACCACGATCGGTTATACTTTGGTTGTCACACAGTGGTTTCTCCACATAGGAATTGGATATTATATCAGATATTCTGGTTACTAGATCTATGGTTTTAGATCTAGATTTGGGAAGTATCCCAATCAGGGTACTTAGACAGCATTCTAAAGGTATTTAGAATGAACGACTCCTGGCACGGTAATGTACCTGCAGGTGATGGAGGCACCCTCTCTAAAAGTGTCTTACAGACTAAAGGAGAGAGGGATGTGCATGATTGGCAGATCACTTGCTTAGGCAATTGAGTCAATCATGAGATGTCAAGTACTACACCAGATGTTTTTGCACTAGATGCAATAAGTTGATATCAATCCAATCCTGGAGAAACGATCGGAAGCAGTTTTAGAACATAAGTGGATGTTCTAGGGATTTGATAATGGCGGCCTTCTTCGGGAGACGGTTATCATTCCAGGCTTCCAAGGTGACCTGGATGACAGAGTGACTGTCAGGGTTATAGTTTTCTCTCTGACGAGGGGCAGTAGTTTGGACAGGTGGTCCAAGGGGATACTGAGGGAGGTATGGCGCAAGATACTGATTAAGTTCAGTTGTCGATACAGTCTAAGAAGTTTGGATTTGGAGTTCATTTATGAACTAGGTCCCATCAAATATCCAGACATATTCTAAGACAGGTATTGCTCATTTCGGGAGATGGGTTTCTCCGCGAACTTGAGATTAAGAGAGACATAGAAAGAAACATCAGGGCGGATCCACTGACTGAAGCTATTCCTCGAACGCAATAGTTTCGCAAACGGGCTTTGTGAAACAGATTAGTAGAGGAGCTGGGTGTTCGGTATCACACAGGCTGTGAGTATGCGACATCGCAATAATTAGCCTTGAGTGCAAGTGGGAGATTGTTGGATATAGTGCCCTCATAGTCAATTATTGGATCATAGGCACGTGATTTTAATGATTGAGGGAGGACCTATGCCGGTAGAACGGTCTTACTCAAGATGATAGTATGCTATCTGGTTTATCTTTATCATCGTGTACTGCTTTAGGTGACCTTACAGGTCGCTATTACACGTTGATAGAGCTCCTAGGATTCTTGCTTGACTGCCAGCATTATGATAACGATAATATACGTGGGAGCTGGGGTCTATAAGCACATCCTTAAAGTGGTCCCTAGTCGTGGGAGTTTTCGAGACAGGGCATCGATACTCCGGAGTAGACTAGTGTATACAGTCGAGACCCCGACGAGGGGCGGTGGCCGGTCTCACAAGCCATTGGTGTCAGTTGGATCACCTAAGATGTATACAGGTGCTCATTGGGTTATGAGTACACCGGACAGGACTCGCCGGGAACATGCTAGTTGGTATTATACCTGACGTCAGATAGCAGTTCCCTGGTGACATATGTACAGGTTAGTTCATCGACCTGAGATCGTCATTTGTCTCGTGTGAGTTCCCACTGTGCTTTGATTACTACCCTACCACGGCTCAAAGGAGTCGTGCAAACAGGTTTTAGTTGGGTACAGTCCCGAGCCACATGGAGGCAGTGAGCGGATTGGCAGGGGTTTCGTCTCTCCCGGTATTGGGGGTGAGATCGCGCTGTGTCTAGGAGAGCCATTACACGAAATCTTTGGCCAAGGCAGGAGATTAACTGGTAGGTATTCCAGTAGTATCTCAGAGTGTTCTGGGCTACACTCCGACACGACTTGTACCGCTTTTGGGGGTCTGACTTTTACCAATCCCCTAGGCCCGCCATGCGATGCTCATAGACGAACGAACCGGACTGTACAGATATTGTCACTGACAGGCTCAGTAGGGTGTCAGGATGAGTTCGCTCATCGACTTTCCTTTTGGTCAATACCTGGTAGCCCGTTGCGTACGGCTAGTACCTCTGACAAGCTAGTGGTTAAATCCACAGCCAAAGTATTGACGAGTCTTTAGAGTCCCCCACAGACAGTTTCTCAAGTTTCGGGCGAAATGTTGTAGAGGCCGTATGGATTTATGGCAGAGTTCGAACATACGCGTGCACTTGTGCACGTGTAGTGTTTCGGACGGATAATACTAGCGGGCTTTGGTTTAAGCCGGATCCTAGTATTATACTGTGTAGATTTTGTCTCATTGCATTTGTATTCGGTCGGAATATAAATGCGGGTATATATATACAGTCGCGGGGTTATCCTGTAATTTATTACGGGATCGCTTTTTGAAGTTGCCAGTTTGCATTCCGTTTCGGCCATTTTTCTTTCTTCCATTCTTGGCCGAAATTCCTTTGATGAAAGGGGACTTATTTGCAAAGTGGGGTTTTTGAAAATGGAGGGGGGTTTTGTGGTCACTGGGGCTCCAGCAGCACATGGAGGCTTCATAAGTTTTCTAGAGTGCTTAGCTTCATTTTTTGTGTCTTTTTCATGCATTTATTATGAAAGGATTGAGGTGGATATTGGTGTGACCTTTTCTTTCCCTTATGATCACCTCTTGCCTTGTGCTCACTCTCCTCAATTATTCTTGAATGGCCAGCCACTAGAATGGGCAGCCCCATTCATTTTGTGAGAGGGATTTTTTGATTCATTTCATGGCAAAGAAAACTCCTAACCTCCATTTCTCCATTGCTCATTTCATCTTCACCCAAAAGGCAACTTCATAAACCTCGAGACAAAGCGTTCTACACTTAGTCTACAGTAATCTTGGACACGTCGGCTAGCAAACTTCGTGTCCGAGTTGCCTCGGTTCAGAGATGGGAGCCCGTGAAAAGACTCGTAGATGTGGTGCCATTTCCGACGAGGAGATCAAGATCGGAGATGCCGCGAGGAGCTTGGGATGGTGGCCAAAGACCGAAGGACACGGATCGATCGGTATAGACTCTCCAACCCTTCTCTTGTTAGCTAGTTGTAGGTTAATGGTTCGATCCGGGAAAAAGTATACGATAGCACCAGTTTCAAGTTAAGAAAAAGTTTTTGTTTCCGCATTTTGGCCTCGGACAGACGGCCGGGGCGCTACCGTACACTTACACATATCACATATGTGCTCCTACTCCGTTTCGCCTGAGCCAGGAAAGCTCTGTGTAGGACTCTAAAGACTCGTCAATACACCGGCAGGAGATGATGATCACATCAAACACCCACAAGCTGCAAGCGGTCAGCTAAACGTAACAGTCACCCGGATATTGAGCGATCAGAAGATCAACAAGCAAAGCCTATACACACTCCTGTGAATCCAATCGGTAACACTTCCATACAGTCCGGCCTCTTCGTCTAATATGTCGCATATCCAGTCTAGGGGTGGTAAACGTCAGACCCCAGTAACCGATAAGTTGTGTTGATGTGAGGCTCATAACGGGTCGAGAAACTACTGATAACACTTACCAGTAGATCTCCATATCAGCCCTGGCCGGGGACTTCCAGTTATAGCCAATCGAACACAGCGCAATATCAACCCCCAATACCGGGAGAGACGAAACCCCTCCTATCGCTCATTGCCTCTATGTGATTCGGGACTGTACCCAAAAGCCACCGTTTTGCACGTTCTCATGAATGTGGTAAGGTGGAAATCAAAGCACAGTGGGAATCACACAAGACTCTACGACGATCTCGTGTCTACAGACTAACCTGTACCAGTGTCACCAGAGAACTGCTATCTGACGATAGGTATAATACCATCTAGAAGTTCTCGGCGATTCCGTTCAGTGTACTCAGTCTCCACTGAGCACCCGTACACCATCTTTGATGTCAAACACCAATGGATGTGGGATCATCCATCGCCCATCATATGGGTCAAGATGCGTATACGCTAGTCTACTCTGGAGTATCGATGCCCTGTCTCGATACACCCTCGACTAGAAACAATTATAGGATGTACTCGTTGACTACTCTGACCCCACTAGTATGATCTGGATCATAGTCCTAGTAGTCAAGTACATATCCTAAGGGCTTTATCAACATGTGAGAGCAAGACAGTAAACCTATATAAGTCAACATGTTAAGACAAAGTGAAAACAGATAGCATACTATCATGTCGAGTAAGAAAGTCCTCTCTATATATATCCAAGCATTCACTATAATATACATCATATATACAATAATGGCCTCTAGGGCATATACATAACTAACAATCCATCCCCTAGACTCGATATGCGATACTCTTAGACGAACAGACCGGACTGTATGGAGATTGTCACAGACAGGCTCAGTAGGGGTTTGGATGAGTTTGCTCGTCGGCATTCCTTTCGCTCAATACCTGGGTAGTCGTTACGTACAGCTAGTGCCGCTGACGTGCTTGTGGTTAAAACCACTGCCAGCGTATTGACGAGTCTTTAGAGTCCCACACAGAGCGTTTTCCTGGTTCTGGCGAAATGATGTAATAGCCGTATTGGATACGTGCAGGGTTGACTTTCGATCGGACAGTTGATAATACTGGCCGGCTCGGTTTTGAGCCGGATTATTAAATCATGTATTGATTTAATAATTTACATATATATATTTTCGATATGTATATTCTAGTATTATGTTGTTTGTGTTATTCTATCTCATTGGGTATCGTATTTCGGTACGAATACAGGTATGCATATACAGTAGAATGTAATCCGTATTTTATCTAAAAAACATTTTAGAAGGTGGACACCTCATATTGATTTAACCATTTATATTAAATGAATTATGATGTGGAAATTAGATTGATGGGAGTATGGTAAGGACCATGCTTGCATGGTGTGCACAAATGAATTATTAATTCATTTGTGCATACTATTCAAGTATGGGTGGTATTTTAAAATGAATGAAATTAGATTGATGGGAGTATGGTAAGGACCATTTTGATTTTCTCTCTCTAAGGATGGTTCATTTTTGAGTTTTGAGCTCTCCTCACCATTTGTGCTTCACTCCTCTCTTGAGTTTCATGGTTTCCTTCACCTTCATCTATCGCCTCCTCTCAATCCTCTCATGTGTTAAGAATCATAAAAGGAGGTGAGATGAGATATCCAAACACTTTAGAACATTCACCACATTCTAGGCTTTCTAGATTAGCAACCTAGAAACCCTAGCTGCTTCACTTGTATCCTTAATGTGAACCTAGAGCCATTACTACATCACTCGGGTGGATCGTCTTCGACGAAGGAAGACCGGCGGCCGAGCTCAACCGGACATACCTCAAGAAGCTGAGGAAGATGGAAGACTGAAGGACTTGGCTCTTTTGGTATAATCTTTTTAACTTTGTAGTTTAGCCCCTTTTAGTTAGCTAGTATAGGATTTATATTTTCGATCTTGGGCATGGTTTCGTTTGCGCCAGAATTTTTATACGTCGTTTTTATTCCGCACCGGCCACATGGCCGGAGCGCCGGCGAAACCCAGCATGCTTGTTATATAGCTTACGAAAAATCGCAAAATCATCGAAGGTATCAATATTTTTTGTTTTCTTCCTTTTTCTAAATTTTTACATACTATATCATAAGAAAATTGCCCAATTTTCAAAAATCTCAACAAAAAAAAAATTCCTCAATATTATGTATACAATATATTGCAAAAATATCGCTAAATTTTCAAAAATCTTAAATGTTCTATTTACTTCAAAATTTTAATATTCTATATACTTTAGAGCACATGAAATAGAGAGTTTTTCGAAAATTTCAAATTTTAAAAATATTTCATTTTACAATACAAATGACAATTGCGAAATTTTTAAATCTGGAATCAGTGGGAAAGGTTCAGTGAAAGGGGGAAAATGCTCATTTCAGAAGGCTGTCAAAATTGAATGATAATATTCTCCTTATCGTAAAATCAATGGGAACAAAATGCCATGATTTACAGAATTTGAAAGAGATTATATAGAGTTATATTGAAATAGGTCTAATATAAAGGACTTGCGTATAAAAACACAGATAATAAAAAGGCCCAAGAAAAGATTGCATTCGGATTCGGGTCAAATACAGATACGAACCCAACCCGTAACGCCGTTGAAATGATAAAAATTCACCCTACTCTATATCATCGCTGAGTTACATGAAATCGAGTATAGCTGTGGTGTGGCAAAAAATCATCGCTATACTAAGGAGTCATCTTAGAATAAATTTTCCATATTCATGCACCAGGTAAATAGAAAAGTCAAGATCACAATGGTATAACACTGAATGAACACGAGATACCACCGAACGATCAGTTTAGATATCTAAGTTACCTCAACCAAAAGGATGTGGAGATCGATGGCGATGTCAATCATAAGATTCAGGCTGGTTGGTTGAAATGGAGAAATGCAACGGGGATTTTGTGCTATCATAACTTTTCGTTATGGTTGAAGGGGAAGTTTTATCTAAACGCTATAAAACATTTCTTGTTATATAGTTCGAAATATTGAGCTTCTTAGAAACTTTATACATAGAAAATGAATATAGCGGAGATGTGCATGTTTCGTTGGATGTGTGGTAACATTAGAAAAGATAAGATGCAAAATGAGGATATGCATGCAAATCTTGGCGTGATACATGTGGAGTAGAAGATGTGAGAAAACCTTCAAAGCCTATTTGATTATGTACGACATAGACTTATGGAAACACTAGTTGGATGATTGCATATTCTCGATTTAAGAAATCAAAAGGGCAAAAGGGAGACCGAAACGTGGATGCAAGCGATACGAAAAGATATGGATGCCAAAGACCTTAATGAAAGTATATTGGTCGGTAGGAGTGAGTGGAGACAGAAGATCCATGTGCACAACCCCACCAATTCTCATGTTGATTCATTTTAACCCATCACATATGCTTGGGATATAGTCTCAGTTGTTATTGTTGTATGCAAAGTTAGATTGATATATATATATATATATATATATATATATATATATATATATAAAAGTTACAGAATAATACAGCAAATGATATACAGATTTTAAAGATTAATTGAGATAAATATATATAAAAGTTACAGAATAATACAGCAAATGATATACAGATTTTAAAGATTAATTGAGATAAACAGATAAGGGATACATAATCAGTTGTCACTAAACATATTCAAAGCACCTCAATTATGTAATCAGCCTTCTAAAATAGGGGAATTTTTTTTTAAAATGAAATTAAGAATTATTTATACACTTCCGGTATCATCTTCAACGATAAATGAATAGTCATTCACTCAACATGAAAAATAGTATAAAGTTATTGAGAATTTGTTAGAAGCAGTGCATCATCCATCCATAACAAAATTTATTAACATAAATGATGTTTATAAAATAAAAATTAACACATAAGTAGACATCAAACACGAAATGGATAGAAATTAAAAGGTTTTATTTTTCCATTAAATTGTAGACTTAAATTGGAAAAAACAGTTTATGGTGGAAAACAAAAATGTTGAAACCTCGTGATGTTTTTATTAGCAAATGACTAGCTTCGTGATGTTTACAATATTTACATTATTTATCTACAAAATGACTGTTGGTTTATAGTATTTATGGAATTTAGCCATTTAGCTTTAACATGTTTCATGCCAATTACATATGATTATAGAAACATACACAACATGTGATGCTCTATTTTCTTCACAAATAATGTTTCTTAAGGTGGTTAAGTATAAAGATTTGATCTTTTCCATATTTTTTTCAAAATGTGTTTATTAGCAAAATATTTGTTTTTACAAATTTGAAATTATCTAGCTGACAATTTTTTTTTTCTGTTGTGTGGCTTGAGACAGGGTGTCGATGTTGTTATATTCTTATTTCACCTCGAAAATAGAATTACTGAATTCGCTATCATAAATTTATTGTTTGCTTTCTCATTATAATGGAAATCTACAATGGTTTGATCTTCTTGTTTATATAATGGAAATCTACAATGGTTTGATCTTGTTGTTTACATAATTCAATGAAATACTGTTATTTTAGTGAATATCTTTTTTAATTCCATCATTAGCACAAACTAAAATTTTCATCCTTGGATTTTCTATTCCATCACCATTGTTTTCCAGTAGTAACCAACACTGTAAGCATCTTGTAATAGCAAACAATTAGATATTGTACATATGTAGTCAACAGGTGCCCACAATTATTGCAACCATCAATTACAAAATCAATAACTCTTTATTAGACAATTTATAACCGTCTACTGTCTATAATATTAAACCATGCAAAATTTATAAAATCATCAATCAAAGAAATTGCTTAAATCACAGCATATCATCATATTATTAGCACTAAGATCTGGAATATTATAACACATCAAGATAAAGATAGCACGATACAAGTTTAGTTCAACAGATAGATAAATTGATTGGTTGTCTCCAATGTCTTCCTGGTCTAATAATGAAGAAAAAAATAATGAGAACAAGAAAAGCAAAATGCAACCATTCTAATCTAATTATATAATTCTCTTTGCTCTCTCTCAAAATATGCAAGCGTCAATTTATGCATATCAATTTATGCATACAACGTTACTTTTCCATAGTTAAGTAATTTCGCTTTCAACTATATAAAGCATGCTAACCTAGATTAATTCTAGATGTATGACAGGATAGCTTACAATAGCTATTCATAACAATTTTGTGATCTTATCATTTGTTTTGAGAGACACCTAACCTGTGATTACACTAAAACCAAGTCAATCTATCTTTTTCTCCTTTACTTTAAGGCTCTGAGTACTCCAATATTTTAGATGAATGTTTATAGATTAAGTAGAACACAATGTAGATATCCCTATCAAGTTTTTCTACAACCTATCGAATTGGCCCATTTTATATAAAAAAAATTACAAGGTATAAAAAGTTATAATAAGCCTAGATACATATATTATCAAAACAAATTACAGACAGAAATGAAAATAGAAACCACTAAAAAGAAAGAAAAAAGAAAAACTATGATTTAGAGAAGGAAATACTAAAAAGAAAATACAGAATGCAGCATAACATGTCCCAGCTTTTACAAGAAAGGAGAGTGATCTCTTCCTTGGGAAAAAACTATAATAAAATTAGAATTTATTCATCTTTATTTTGACCAATCAATTTCATGTTCAAGATTTTACATGATCCGAAAGGCCCTTGCATGAACAAACAAGTAACATGTTGCACAATGAACAAGGAAATTTAAATATTAAACAACAACAAAATATGATTTAAAAATTTCCCGAAAATCGACCCTAATTATTAGAGTGTTGAAATAAGATCCATAGTAGGTCGTGCTTGTTGAATCGAGATGGGTCATGCTTCCTGGTCCCATACTTACGGGAAAAGGCCTAGAGGCCTCGTTGAAAATTTCTACTTTTAGAATAGAAATTTCAGATTCTATATTGCCTATTCTTAAAAAAATTAGCCATGTGTTCTCTTTCTTTGCCATATTTGTTGTAAATCAACAGATATACTAGAAATTAAAGTTTATATCACTACAATATAAGAAATGATTGAAATGAACACAAAATTTATTAATCAAACACCCGAATACAAAAAAAAGGGGATATTATAACATCTACCTTCATATATAACGTCTATACAGAGTCATATAGGGAATTTATAAGCTCCAATCAACCAATTATTATCTTTATTCCTCCGCGTCTAAGTTCCCCATGCACACATATTTGAGCTGCAACCAAAGTAAAAATAATTTAGTTCAAGAAAGCAGTCAATAATTTTAAAAGAACTTCTATTAACTTACTTCCAAATAATCATCCATTCCGTATTTCGAACCTTCTCGGCCAAGGCCAGATTGTTTAACCCCGCCAAATGGTGCCACCTATTATCAACAGGAAACAACAACTTTCTTTTATTTGATTATCTTGGAAATTAAAAAAGGGAGAAACTCAATATTTCATGAATAGTTTTTCACCTCAGTAGAAATTATGCCTTCATTAACACCAACAAGTCCGTACTCGAGAGCTTCGGAGACACGCCATGACCGAGGGATGCTTTTCGTAAATATATAAGCTGCTAGGCCTGTAGAAATATGCATGAAACTAGCAATCACTTCATCTAAATATTTATATACCAAAATATATAAGAAATTCTCTTTCGCATATGGGTATGAAGCAATGAATATAATAATAAAATTCAATTTTGTAAACATAAATAGCTTGGCAACAAAAGAAGGTACCTGCATTTGTGTCATTAGCAATCTTGATAGCTTCTTCTTCCGTTTTAAAAGGCAATAGAGGTGCAACTGGCCCAAAAACTTCCTCCCTATCACGGACAAATTCAATATTGTGTTACTTATGAAGTATAACCACCCACTATATTTCTTTTGCTTTGTATTCTGCCCTGAATTGAGCTGAATTCTCTATACCAAGTTCTTCTCTTTCCAATTCTATATTGTTCTTACAGGCTAAATTTCAATAAATTACCCCTAACTATCAGCGTAGTTCAGTTAACTACCTTAGAGTTCTTTTAATTACATTAAGCTTCTTCGTGCTATGTTCAAGGGTATTACAGTGAAATAAATCATAAACCAAAGATTAAAGGAGTTTGCTGTAGGAAAAAAGTATCTTAAGGTAGTTTTACTAGAGAGCAATGACAGTTAAAGGTAGGTTAGTGATATTTAGACTCATTAGCTGCGCAGTATAAGCTCACGCAACCAAAACTAAAGTTTAAGGAACAAACCATCGAGTACGTTATATTTCTACAGAAAATTTGACCGCTCTCCTCATTCATCTAGATTTGTCATCTCTGTAGCAGATTTACTACCTACTGTTCTCAGCAATGTTAACAATGAATTACATGACCAAGTCAGACTGCTGGAGTGTATGTAATCATGCCTTTTTAAGGTAAGCAACCAAAACTAAAGGAAGTACGAAAACATCACCGATAAAAATGACAATAAATTTAAATAGCAAACTAATGACAATAAAGTAAGTACACAAAAGAATCCCTTGCAGGGAAACTAAAGGCTTAAGAGTCTTACTTTGATACAAGCATATCATTGTTGACATTGCTGAGTACAGTAGGCTCATAAAATGTCATGCCAAGACTGTGCCTCTTTCCTCCAAGAATAACTTTGGCTCCCTGTCGGCAAAAAACAAATGTTTTTGACAGAATATGGAAGAATGATCAAGCGTGCATCTATGTTATTGGAACTTAAGAACCATAGCTTTCCAATCTCCATTTGAGAATAAAGCTTTAAAATTAGTTGGAAAAGATATTTAGAAGAGGGAAATGAATATTTAATTTACAATTAGTTTTGAAATAATTATAGTGTGCCTATTTTGAAACCTGAGACTCTCTCCTGCGTTTGGAAAGGAGAGTTGGAAGTATGGAGATTTAATAAATCTGAGAAGCCATAAAGCACCATGATAGGAAAAGGTTTGATAATGATTATATTAATTACATGGCACCAATTATGGGTTCTCTTTGGTTAAATTTAAGGTTGCTCTTTGACTCTTGGCTTTGTATTCATGGTAAATCAATGATCTTCTCTAGACTTTTTTTCTGGTCTAGAAGAATTTGGAAGTGCTAATTGGCCTTCACAATATATAAAATCTGCTAAAATCTTGAAATTATCGATCGATCAAATTAAATTAGACGTTGATATTAGAAAATATATTAAATTAAATTAGCTAACCTTTAGAATCAGCTAAATGGTCTGCCGCCGCCAACAGAAACTTTTTCTATTTAATTTCAATACACTTTAGATTATTAAAATAGGGGGGAAATGAAAAAGAAGAGACTGAAACTTGAGGAGTATTGAGAACAAAATCTCTTAACATAAAAGGGAAAACACCAAAAACTCATACCAAGTTAAACAACTTATCTAAACTGGGAATGATAAGACGGCCTGATTCATCAACAACATATATCAAAAAAATGTTGATGCTTTCAGCCACACTATTAGAAATTATAAAGATAGGTGAAACTGGTTATAACCTGTAGACCATAAATGCACCTAATATTTTCCTATTACCTATAATAGAAACCTATATAAACATCTCATAGAGCATACCTTAGACTTTGCATCATTGACCAACCTTTCAACCTACGAACAGATAAATCTCAAACATAAGCAAAAACACAGTAAAAGTGAGAATCAACAAGTTGAAAATTGAGAAGTTATTTAATAGCAAAATAAGCATATGTGATTTGTAGGGCAAGAACATGAATATACCTTCTGTACGGCAGCTTCATTAATTAATGGACCCTGTACAAAAAAAAAAGAAGGGCAAAAAAAGGCAAAAATCACCAAAAATGAGTGGACAAAATAATCATTTCCACCGATAAGAGAATAATCAGGTTGCACAAATCAACAGAATTGTAGCAGTGCAAGCTTAGATGCACTATGCAATATAATCGCATAACATACAAAGTAAAGCTCGCTCTAATATCTAGTCAACATTTTATTACAAGATGAACCACCTTCTGAGGTTAATGAAAGATGTTATATTCTTACATGCACTGATGATTGCCAAAATTGCTCTGAGAACTTCCTTTCACATGAAACTTTAGTAATGTACTTTGATGCATTGAGTGGAGTAATTATTTACCTGAAGTGTGCCTTCATCCAGGCCATTGCCCACCTGTAAATTTTGAACGGCCTTTGCAAAAGCATTTGCAAATTTTTCGTAGATGCCTGCGTGTAAGCAAATAAGGAATTCTTTATTCGGTGAGTAGAAAACGTAAGAAAATTCTACATAGCAAAAGGAAACCTCGGCATGTATAAAAGCCTAACAGGAACTAAACAAAATGAGGCAACAAACCACAAGACATTTACAAGAATTTATACTGAGGAAACCAAATACCAACCGCCATAACCTTTGTGAACCGTAAAGTGTTTATTGCATGGTTTTAACAAGTTATTTATTTACCCCCAAAATGTAAACACCAAAAATCCAATCTAATTTGATGAAGAACAACTCTATATAACACATTTGTTAGTCGAAATATACATGTTTAGAAAATTACAAGTTTCCCAAAAGATCGCTAAGAATCGGAATGAAGGCTGTGCAGTCATTGTTATTCCTCAAAAGGACACCTAATTAGTCTTAAGCTCAAGATATGAGCGCAAAAAATGTATAAAAGAATTCTTAATATATTCATATGTTTAGAATATCAGGAGCAACGATGGATGACATGACCCCATGTGTATTGGTCTTAGCATTACTGGTCGCTCACACAAAGCATGCAAACAATAAGATCTTTCACTTGTTTCAATTATAAATTTCTTTATTTTATCCAAAATTCTTTGTTTTATCTATATACTTTATCAAACAAAACATATAGAAATGACCATTTTCTTTGTGATTACAGACTTAACCTACATTACAAGATACCCATACAAAATGAATTTGAAGGGGAAAATATAAAAATTTACCTTCTTGTACCAAAATTCTGTTCGCACAGACGCATGTTTGTCCACTGTTCCGAAATTTTGCCGCGAGCTGGAAAATTTGGAAGGATGAATATTCAGCAGTATTGATTTTCATGTGAATGAACCCCGTGAATAGCGAACCATTTTTCTCAAAGGAAGAAATAGGTTTCCTAATCTTAGGAATTAGAGTCTTCTCTTGTGGTCCATAGTTCCTAGGAAATATAATTCTTTTTTAAAAAAAAAACTTCTCCGAACAGTTCTCACTTATCAGGATACTATGGAACCTCTTTTTCTTAGTATTTCTTGAGCAAAAAGTTTGGTCATAAAAAGGGTATAGATGCTTGTGATATAAAATGAATCTAGTTTCACGGTATAATCACAAGTCGTCTTTTCTTTGTTGCAGATCTGCAACAAATTTGCAGCAATTTCATAACTATAAATTAAAATTTAATCCTATCATATAGTATGATGAATCTTTTGATCTTTTTAGCGACTTAATTTGTACCATGCAGATTTTTTCTGCATCAGAGATGTTGTAGTATAAATTGATAACAGTTATCGGTGTACTATAAAGGAAGAACAAAGAATTATTCTGTACCAGAAAAGGCAAGTGTGCTAAAATAATTCGCAAGTAAAAAATAACTATCAATATTTATACACAAATAGAAGTTGATGCTTTTGCTTACGGCTCCTTTTACTGCCACATCCAAGTCCGCATCATCAAATACAATACAGGGTGCATTTCCACCAAGTTCCAAGGATACCTGACAAAAAAATAATTTCACAAATGTTCTCATTTGCATTTGCATGAGTAGCCAAGCAGATTCAGGCTGATAAAATTCGGAAACATATATATAATATAAACTACTCAATGAGCATATATAAATAAACACTACATAAACGAAGCACACAGATAACATAAGTCCGGTTACTGAAAACATGAAACAGATATCATATTTCAATTAAATGATAATTAAAGAGCTCAAATAGAGAAAATAAATTGTGCCCCAAATACCCAAAAAATGTATGACCAAAAGTATATGATGATGGCTGAAGAGTTGAAACTAATTTTAACTAGTTTTATATCCATAACCAAAATACATGCCTAAATTTTTAATAATGGACAACCCTGCAAAGGTCATGTCAGATACCAAGAAAGAGACTAGTTAGAAGTAGTTTGAACTTTGAACTTGTGGCATATCTAATAGTGTTTATGTGAAATAGCAGTGTGTAAAATGCAAAATAAAAAAGGCAAGTCATTAAAAATGAGATGTGGAAATACAATATATAGATAAACAAACCTTTTTAACTATATTTGCAAAATAAAAAATGAGATGTGGAACTGTAAAATGCAAAATAAAAAAGGTAAGTCATTAAAATGAGATGTGGAAATACAATATATAGATAAACAAACCTTTTTAACTGTATTTGCCGAAGCAGCCATTAGCATCTTCCCGACAGCAGTTGAACCAGTAAAAGTGAGCTTTCTCACCTGATAACAAGACCAAAGCACTATCTGTTTGTGATTCCGATGAATCAAAATATTGGTGTGCTAAATATAAGTTAAGGGCATAAACCTGTGTGCTCTCAAGTAGAGTATCTCCGATATCTGAAGCATTTCCCATCACCACGTTCAGTGCCCCCTTGATGGACACCATGGTGAAAATAAATTATATGAAGAAAGATGTTAAATTCATTGTGAGGTTAATTGTATATAAAAATCTTCATTTATCCTCATCCAGCACTTGTGAGTTGTAACAATTTAACTGGCTTATGTGCACCGGTCGTCTGAGTAATTAGTTTTGATATGAACTAAAACAACACTTGCAATCGCTCAATACACCAATCTAGGGTTTAAAGTGCTAAGAAGCCAGATGAGGGTTATAGGTGTTGGATGAGGAATAGCTGAAAGGTTTTATTCTTATATGCAATCAACCCTTTATTCTGATGGGGAACTAGCACTTGGAGATCTTGAGCTAGAAACAACAACTTATTGTTTGTATAGAGAAGAACAACGGGACTGAAATTTCTAGTTTGACTGTTTAAGCTGTTTATGCATCATGGAATTATGGAAGTAACATACTTCGCAGCATAAAAATAGTGATAAGCACTCGAGCACTTAAATCTGCTGTCCATCATAAATATTTGTGCAGTTTTCTTTTCTTAATTCTACAATATGTGAAAACAAACGTCAACAACCCTTAAGGTCCCTGTCATTGCATCAAAACTCCAAAGTGTGGTGAGGATATAGGTTTTTTTTTTGGGTAACATATTCCTGCAGGTTCACAACGACAACAAGCCAATCCAACAAAATCTGAATGTGGTGGAGTTTGAGGTATGTGGTTTTATAATCTAACAATGAAAAATGGATAATTAGATGGAGCCAATACAATTGGGTAAGCTTGAGCACCATTTATGTATACTTTTCTTCTCTAGTGAAATTCGGATATTATAATCCACAAGAAAGAAAGACCGTTTATTATAATTCAGTTATGTAGAATGGATCCAGATATTTCTCAGCACTCTGACCAGCATGCCACTGCATTCATATTCATTTACCTCTCGCATCACTTCATGCAATATCATATTTAAACCTTATATAGATTTGAACACCAGAGAATTACAGGTGGTATTCCAGCTTGAAGGGAAAGCTCTGCTGCAGCTAACGCAGTCAGTGGTGTATATTCTGAAGGCTTCACAACTACAGTGCAGCCACAAGCCAGGGCTGGGCCAACCTGGTAAGGCATTGGATACATACAAAGTTAACAAGCATAGATCTGCAAGTTGAAAATTCTAGTTACCAGATAATTGATGAATTAAGCAGTTCAGTAAATGAAATTGATGTAAACTATCTTTTTTTTGAGGGAGGGAAGCACCTTTCGTGCAATCATGGCTAATGGGAAGTTCCATGGGGAAATTGCTGCAACAACTCCAACAGGCTGAAGAACAAGACATCAAAACTAAGCAAACAAATGGAAAACAACGTAAAAGGTTTTGTATGATTTGCTATGATAAGCCTTTACTCCGTTTATTGGTAAATCGTCTTGAAAAGTACATTTGATATCGCTAGTTAAAAGTACTAATGAAGACACATTCGAAACCCATGATTTTTCGGATCAGATTTGATATAATTAAACAGGAATAAGGCACAAGCTACTTTTCTCAAGATTTTCAGTGTTGCACTGGAATACAATATCGTCTCCTTCTAAGCCTCTTCTTTAAATAAACCAGTACACTGTTATCTTCAATCTATCCTATCCCACTTAAATGGGTTCCCTGATAAGGTCCCTGTAGCAACTTGGCAATCATCACTGCCAGTCCTTTATCTCATTACATGGTCATAAAGTTATAATAGATTCTATGTTATTCTATTAATTAAGCTATCATTGCTTTAAAGAACCATTTTTTTTTGTGATTTTAAGGGTGGCGCTTCTTGGTCTCATCATAATCATATATTCTGTAAAAAGAAATTGTTTTTTTGGAGAAGCAACTTCTTCCTCTTATTGGAACTCACAACGTGGACTGTATGGGCCAAATTGTGATAGCTAAGCATGAATCTAACCAAAATAAGTTGGGCAAATGGATTCTTGTTTTACCTTAAAGTTCCAGTTTTCAGTATACCAAAGAATGAACTTCGCCTCAGAGGTTCAACAGCACAAAATGCAGTCAAATCAGATCAGTTCCCTGTTTCGAACTAAAGTTTTAACTAAGAATTAGTTGCAACAAGACAAGAGTGGAAAGTTTCTAACGTTCCCATGGAGTTCAATTTTTTAAGATAGTTTACATTTGAACTCCATGGTCTTTAGATATTTTGCCGCCAATTTTATTAGAACTCAATACAGTTCTGAACTCTGGTAGTCCATCGTTAAGCGTATTTTTTGTGGTTGAATTTAAATTGACTGCCAACAAGCATGTATTCAAATGAGTAGGTTTAGTAACTTCTTTAAATTGAGGTAACTGTTATTAGTTTGTCAGCCACCAGCCAACCAAGCAGACCCCAAAATTTTCAAGATTTTTTTATTATATATGTCAAAATATATTTATAGTTATTTGTTCTAGATGAAAGCTATTACAAACATCCTGCTTTGATGTAATGACATGTTAGTAATTTGATGGAATATAAAAAATTAGATGCAGTTTTCCATAACAAAAGAAGGCTCAAGCAAGTGTGCTCCCTCTGCCCAAATGACAACCATAAACACTGGTAAAGGACTTTTGAACAAGGCAAAAACAGGTAGCTCTAATTATTATGTTTAATTACTTTAGGTTCGTCATCTAAACAGTGTGGGTATGTTGGATATTATGCCAACTCAAATTGCAGCAATCAAAATAACAGGATATAGATCACATCATATCGTGACCCACGTAAAAAGTGTCACCTGTTTTAACACAAACAATCTTCGATCAGATACAGTAGGAGGAATTATATCGCCATATACACGTTTTGCCTCCTCCGCGAAAAATTCAATGTAGCTGGCACCGTAGTTAACCTGTGAGTACACTTTCAACAGTGATTCTTTTTTGAAATAAACCATCACTGATAAAAGCTACTTAAAAGGCCACAATCTTCCTCATAATTTATTAACAAGTACATATATCGTAAGATACCTCACCCAGTGCCTCCTTTAGAGGCTTCCCTTGTTCCAATGTGATAAGTAGTGCAAGGTCCTCCTTGTGAGCAACAATTAGATCATACCTTTACAAACAGAGAGACGGATATTTAAATAGATATTCATGAAGTAATTATCTCCATAAAGAAAATTTATATTTTTGTAATTGTTTTGTTTTTAATAAAAGTTCATGGGACCGACTCTATGTGGAGTCCTGCTCTTACATCAAAAAAAGATCTCCATAAAGAAAATTTTAAAAAACTCGTAATAGATAAACAGAATCAAAAGAAAATTGGGAATTCTTTTTCCTAGTACAAATGTAACGCAGCTTCCTTTCACGCACGCACGCACGTATGTGTGTGTGTAAGTAGTGAGCACCAACTTTTTATATATAATATATATAGGAAAATGCTGCATCTAAAGAATGGGTATTAGCCTATTAGGAAGTATAGGAGATATTTAAAAATTCTATCCATACCACTTTCTAAGGCACTTGCTCCTTTCATTTGCAGTAAGTTTGCTCCATGCTGCAAAAGGGAGATGTAGGTAGAAGACTAAAAGTTAGATTGTCACATGTAAGAGGCACATAATCAACTTTGCAATCTTCTTTTTTACGTATGGCATTCAGTGATATCAGCACAGCTTAAATGATGGGGTATCAAGACAACAGAAAAGATGGGGTATTAAGACAACAGAATTCAGTGATATCAGCATGGCTTAATCTTAAGTTCAAAATGATGGGGTATTAAGACAACAGAATTCAGTGATATCAACACTAGAAGTAACTCATTTCAACTTCTGAAACATATACATGGCATTTCATTCAAAAATATATTCTAAAGGTTTTTTTTATTTTGAACACCAAATTCTTTGGTATTTTCAAAAAGCACACCAATTACTTTCTATTTTTAAAAACAACACCTAATTCTTTAAAGTTAACTAAAAAAGACATCATAGTTAAATTCCGTTAACTTTTCCATCCAAATTCTGTTAAAAGCCATCAATAATAGCTTTTAGGATCTTCAAAAGACAGAAATGCCCCTTCATTGGGTTTGTTTTGAAAGGGTATAAACCTAAGATTTTCTTGTTATGTCTCCTCCATTGATATTTGTCTCTCTCTCTCTCTCTCTCTCTCTCTCTCACACACACACACACACACACAATTGAAATTCTCTCAAACCTAAAGTTGCAGATTTCAATTGAAGCCATAAATTGTGCAGATTTCAATTGAAGCCCTAAAAATCCGATATTCAAAACAATTAGAGTCCTACAAATCTACATTATTAAGTCAATGTTAATGGAAGAAATTGGAGTGAAATTGAATCTTGATTTCAGGATTGATGGGCTACACCGAACTCGGGAGCTTGGGAGCTTGGGATTGAGTTGAGAGATAAAAGAGTGAAATATTTTAGAATTCTAGGTTTGATGTTCGGGTTTTGGGTATTTCATGATCCGGACTTGGGATTTCAACGAGGGATTTAGGGATTTGAGAGGGAGAAGTGTTTGAAGAGTTTGAGGGAAGAAGAGAGATGGGTTGATGGGGATGAGAAGGAGAGGGAATTGGATAAGATGAGAATTAGGGTTTTGAAGGGGAGAGAGAAGTTGAAAGAAGGTGGGAGAAGAGAGGAGAGATTACATTTGTGGATGAGAAAGAAGAGTGAATAGGGATGAGAGAGAGGAGAGAGATGATAATGGACTAGTGTTTTTTTGAACAATAATAAAGAAATGGAATGAGGGGTAAATATTGTCCAAATTTAATAAATCCTAATTGCAGTTACATTAACTCACCCCTGTTGAAAGTAAAAAAAACAAATTATGGGACTTTAAAGATAGTCCCACATTGGAAACAACAAAAGAAACACATGGGTATAAAATATAAAATAGGTCACATCTCAACAAGGCTTAAGTCTTATTGATGGAGTCCACTTATATCTAAAACCCGTGTACACTCATAAATAAAAATATATAATCGCCCCCTAAACTTTAATAATCATAACTTTAACATGATATCAGAGCCACGATCCAAACTCAACTCGACAATACTACTGAGCGTTGTACTTTCCACGTGACAACCACACCGAAGATAAAAATGATGGTTGCCCGTGAGGGGGGTGTTGAAACTAAAAAAACCAAATAATGAAACTTAAAATAGTCCCAAATTGGAAAACAAAAATATAAAATGGGTCACACCTCAACAAGGCTTGAGTGGTATTGTTGGAACCCACTTATCATTAAAAACTCATGTGTAAAAAAGCCCATAACTTCTCCAACTCTTCTCTAATTTTAAACTTTATTCTACTTTAAAAATAACTTTAACAACCCAATAACTGCAGCTTAATGAATGTGTCTTTTTTAGACAACATTAAAGAATTTGGTGTTATTTGTAGAAATAGAAAGTATTTGATGTGTTTTTTGAAAATATCAACGAATTTGATGTCCAAAATCAAAATAATCCTTTTCTTAGATGATACACTGTAAAGCCAATATGAGTTCCTATTTGTTTTACTATGGATAACAAAACAAGGTTTTATTTTTAAGCCTTGCTATGCGGAGTCCTTGTTTTGAGATTATAATGATTCTTTTAATCTGTATACACTTCTTCAAACATAAATGGCTTTGATTAAGGATGCAACGTAAACAAATGATGGATAAGGACCCATAAAAACTGAACTTTCCCATAAAAAATAAACTATATAGAATGGAATATCAAGATTCATACAGCTAAAAGTAGTATATGCTGACGATATTGCATCTGAGGTTTCCTTCCTTCCCATGCTTGGAATATTTGCTATAACATCCCCAGTAGCAGGATTTTGCACCTACCAAGAGGAAAAAACTATAGTAGCAAGCCTAATTCAAACAATCCAACTATATCGAATAAAATGTGAAACATAAACAATTAAATGGTCCAAAAAGCTTGTTTTGAAATATAAAACAAACTAAACACACGGATTCATTTATGAGACAAAGAGCACCAGCAAAATAACAAAAGAATCACATTGTTAAGGACCGCCTTACCCAGCTTACGTTGTCGGGTTCTGGATAACAATATATACCAAGCTAACACAAACCTAAACTTTCCTTCAAAGGGCAACAGGAAAAGTCTCCCGAGGAACTATCGCTTGTGAAGGAAAAATAGACGGTAACCAAAGATGAGGTATGAATGCAAGACTTCTTAAACGTCAAAACATGAAGTTCGCAACACCATGTTAAGCTACTGGGTTGTGCAGTGACATTGGTCCAAGACAGACACAATGAACCATTCTTGAGAAAAATAATCATTGGAATTCAGAAATAGGGGAGCTCTATAGGAGTACCTTGAAGGCCTTTCGATTATCAGAAACACCGCAAAACAAGTTACATAATAAACAATTAGGTTTGATTTCTAATAAATCGCTTCAGGGTTTATAGGTGCTCGGCAAATTATAAGAATCAGAAAAATATGTTTTTAAAAAAATGTAAGCAAAGGTTGACAGAAAGAAATTATAGGAAACGTTTGCCAAATATACAAATTTCTAACAAATGGGAAATCAGCTAGCAGGAGCCTTCTACTTCTTATCATCAAATTCCAATCACCATGAGAAAATTAAAATACCTCAAATGTCTTTCCATCATAAGCATCAATCCATTTGCCTCCAACGAGCCCTTGGGTCCTTAAAAGCCCTGAATTCCTCAATCGAGAAACAGCCTCCTTTGGATCGGTACTCATCTGCCAATCCAATCAAAACCCAGATGAAATTTCACTCAAATAACATGAAAACGGCATCAAAATGAAATCTTGACATCAGAAAAGAATGGACACAAACTGTGTGTGTGTGTGTGAGAGAGAGAGAGAGAGAGAGAGAGAGCGAGAGAGAGAGAGAGAGAGATGTACCTTGCGGCTGAAGAGGCAAGGAGAAGAGAGAAGGTGGCGACGAGAGGAGATGGCCACGCGTAACATCGACATCAAATTTTTCTATCTTTTACTCTCAATCGAAATGCGTCGCCTTCATCGTCTTCTTCTTCTATCTTTTTCTTTTTGCTTGAAGCTCTCTTGATTTTGTTCGCAAACTTTCAAAACCCAATACTAGGTTTTAATAAATTTTATTTAAAAAAGAAATGCGTTTTAAAAAAATTTAAAAATAGAAATATGAATTTTTTGAAAGAAATAAGAACTGAAAAAAAATGGGTTTTTTTTTAAAATAATATTATTTTAAAATTAATTTATTAAAATAGGATGGGTAAAAATTTAATTATGGGAATGGGGTGGTTTCAAACCACCCCACCGTGGCCCACCCACGCCCCAGTATAGGGGGCGGGTTCTGGGAACCCGCCCCCTATACAAATGTATAGGGGGCGGGTTCCCAGAACCCGCCCCATTTTATTTTTTTAAAAATTAATTAATTATTAATTTAATTATTAATTATAATTATTAATCATATAATTATAATATTATTATTAATTATATAATTATAATTATAATTATAATTATAATTATAATTATAATTATAATTCTTAAAAATAAAATAAAAGTAAATAGAAGATAAAAAAAATATTTAAATTAAATAATAAAATTTCAATATATCAATATTTCTTACAAAATGAATCCGTGAAAATTTACAATGTAAAAAAATCCTATTTATTTGTAAAATGTAAATACTATTTTTTTGATTTTCATTTTCCTTTATGAAATCCCAGAAGGCTTGACATAAGCCTATGCCTTCTGGGATGACTGGATGAACCACCTGTTTCTTGGATAGATGGCGGCGGCGGCGTCGGCGTCTGCTCTGCTGCTTCGGGTTCGAGTTCTGCTTCAGTTTCGTCTTCAGCAGCGTCTTGGACAGGCTGTTGATCCACAAATCCTGAACCTGAATGTGGGACAGGTGTCGGATATGTGCTGCTGCCCAACAAATTTGCGTAGGACGCTAAATCCGTGTCCCAACTGGGCAGTTGTAGCGAAGAACCTGTTCCGGTTTCATGCGGCTGATGTTGCACAAAACCTTGGCCCCATGGCTGCGCAAATCCTGACCCCCAAGGGTGCTGTTGTTGCGCAAAACCTGACCTCCAAGACGGCTGTTCTGCAAAACCCGATCCCCAAGACTGGTGTTGTTGCGCCTGTCCGGTATGCCAGGGTTGCTGCTGACGGTATGGTGATCCAAACCACTGATCCTGCTGCGCTGGATCTCCTTGATGCTGCGGCTCTGGTGCCGGTTCATACTGCGGCTGCGGAGCCGGTTCATACTGCGGCTCCGGTGCCGGCTGATATTGCGGCTCCGGTGCCGGCGATAATTGTTCAGAAATACCATATGAACCAAATATATCACCAATAAATTGGTCGACATTTGAAAATCGAGCCTGAGATGCCGGGCCAGCATCAGTCGGGTATGGTTCATGCACCATTGTTTGTACGAGATGCAACCCACGAGCCTGTCGTTACATTAGAAATAAGAAATAAGTATTGACTCATACCGCCGGATGTTAAAAAGTAATATGATATAAAGAGGGCGGCTTACCAAATCTCGTTCCTTGTGGCCTCTAGGCTCGTACCGCGAGATGTTTGGGAAGTTTTTGGGAGGAGCAGAAAGATATCTTACGGTGACACGCTTATACCACTGTAGATATACTTTGGTAGCGTCAGTAGCTGTGTGTTCAACTATTTGCTGTAAGGCAATACTATGCTGCCTATCCTCCCATCTCATCAAATACTGATGATGATGCTCCCTCCAATCACGCTCCGTATTTCCTCCTCGCATGTCTCCCTCTATTGTCATAGGCGAAGGCGGCGGGACAGGAATATGTTGCAATCTATCAAACTGCCGCAATACCCTATCCGGGAGGTGCATAACAACGATATTGATGCAGAGGAGTGGGCATCGAGCCCGCCAAACCGGCTCTCCTTCGAGACAGATGCCGGGTAAGTGTTGGAGACGATCTGCTATATAAGGCGTCCACAGAAACTGCGCAAATAACATAGTAAAAAAATTGTGATTAAGTAATTTCAAAATAGTAAAACAAATTTAATTACCTAAATTATGATTACCTGAGCCGCCTCCATGCGGTCCAACTCGTCTCTGTAGTACCTAAGCACTCGACGAGGAGCCTTATACGCTTTCTTCCCATTCCACCAGCAGCCAAGCGGCTTTCCGGGGATATCCAAGCCAGTTATTTTAATATTCTCTGGCCTTCCTATATACATATGCTCCCACGACCAGATCTACAAATAAAGTTTCAGATTATAAGAGAGAAAACCAATATTGCAAAATTCTAGCTGTGAAAAATAAAGAATTTACCTGAAGTAATGTACTGCATCCACAAATTTTATTCTTCGTAGGAGCACATGCTTTATCGAGTTCCTTATAGAGAAAGGCCAGGACCCCTGCTCCCCAAGCATATTGGCCACAGACATCAAAATCCGCTAGGAAGCCAAGGTATAGCGGATGGACATGCGTTGCTGATTGGTCCGGCATCAACCAAGAACCGATCATGTACAGAATATAGGCAAGTGCATGTCTATCCAAAACTTCATCGGTGGCTTCATCAGGGATATTACTGAATGTATCTCTTAACCAGTTCAAATTGATTTTATATCCCTTACTGTGGCCTCCTGGTGCCTGATATTGGGTTTTTTTTAAATATTAAAGCTAGAAATAATGTAAAATATAAAATAGGTACACTAAGTAGGGAAATCAGAATGAAATTGTTTACCTGTCCGAGAGCAGACTCGGCATATGTATCCCAGTATGGCTGGTCGGTATCTGGACCAACAATTTTTCCTCCGACCAACCCAAGCCCATTAACCCGTAAACCGAGTAAAAGGCCAATATCCTGGAGTGTGATTGTGGCCTCACCCCATCTTAGATGAAAGGCGTGGGTCTCTTTTCTCCAACGTTCCACCAGAGAGGTGACGAGAGCGTGGTCGATTTGGATATGTCGAATCAACGACGCTTCATAAAATCCGGCCCGTCTAAGCCGTTGGTTTATTCTCTGGTCGCAAACTACCCATTTGTCGGAGCTATGCGTGACGACGGTGAGATTATCTCCATCCTGCAAAATTAAATAATGTTATTTTCAACTACAAAAATTAAATGAAAGGTGTAATTAAAAAAAATTAACTAAGTTTAGAATATTTCCTCCCCGTGTAATATATTGAACGATCTGTGTTCATTTTGATGCACAAGCAGAGATTTGTCGAGTGGTTGATTCTCCATTGAAATGTACTTGAGCAGAGATTTGTCGAGAGTTTTATTAAGAGATTAGAAGCACAGATTAGAAATGGGTGATGAAAGTGGAAATGGGTGATGAAAGTGTAGAGGAGGCTCGGCTTTTATAGGGTGAACGGGTTACAGGAATCCGTCTTTGTTGCAAAAGAGGGCGGGTTCCAGGAACCCGCCCTCTTCAATATGATGTCAAATCAATTACTAATTAATGAAGAGGGCGGGTTCCTGGAACCCGCCCTCTTCAAAAATCACAGAGACCGGTATTATTCACAAAGAAGAGGGCGGGATCCAGGAACCCGCCCTCTTCATTAATTAGTGAGATGTCAAATCAGTACTATTTAAGTACTATTTATATTTATACCTTATGTCACATCAATTTTTTTTTTATGTCACTTTATGTCACATCAATTTTTTTAACAAACGGTGATTAATATTTGAGAAATGAAGAGGGCGGGTTCCTGGAACCCGCCCTCTTCATTAAATTTGTTTTTTTACAGAACATCATATTGAAGAGGGCGGGTTCCTGGAACCCGCCCTCTTCATTAAATTTGTAATTATTGTACGCCTCTGGTGAATGACTGTGGTGAATAGTAGGGTACGAATACTAGGGTGAATAATAGGGCGGGTTATTTTTTTACAGAACATCATATTGAAGAGGGCGGGTTCTTGAAACCCGCCCTCTTCATTAAATTTGTTTTTTTACAGAACATCATATTGAAGAGGGCGGGTTCCTGGAACCCGCCCTCTTCATTAAATTTGTAATTATTGTACGCCTCTGGTGAATGACTGTGGTGAATAGTAGGGTACGAATACTAGGGTGAATAATAGGGCGGGTTGTTTTTTTACAGAACATCATATTGAAGAGGGCGGGTTCTTGAAACCCGCCCTCTTCATTAAATTTGTTTTTTTACAGAACATCATATTGAAGAGGGCGGGTTCCTGGAACCCGCCCTCTTCATTAAATTTGTAATTATTGTACGACTCTGGTGAATGACTGTGGTGAATACTAGGGTACGAATACTAGGGTGAATAATAGGGCGGGTTGTTAGAACCCGCTCTCTTCAATATCTTGCCGCTATAAATATGTCTCCGCACTACCCATTTCATTTCATCTCTGTAAAATTTGCATCCGCTCACTATCCATTTAGTTCGATCAATTCTTCTCCGCTATCAATTTTGTGTAAGTGTGGAGTTTTAGAAGAAGGTGAAGTTCAGTACCATAGTCTGCGAGTAAGCAATCTTCGAGCAGTAGAACAGTTCATAAAGTATTGGAAGTAAGCAACCTTCGAGTTTGAAATTTTTTTGCAATTTCAACACAACATAAAAAATATAACTGTTTTTTGTGCAGGATTATGGCCTCCCCAAGTATATTTGTTGTATGTAAATACGATGGCCAGGTTATCACAAGTGCACAAGGTCCCGAGTATATGGGCGGGTCTGCACGAATCATGCGATTGGAAGCATCAACGACTTTTGATGAACTAGAGGCTAAAGTGTACAAAATTACGAAATACGATCCCCGTGAAAGTAGGGTTAAGTTAAGCTGTATATGGCCTATGTTCAGTGGAAATGCATTGGTTGAAATTACAGACGATGCAACAATATCTTCGATGATCGATTTCGGTCTCTCAAGCACCCAGCATTCTTTTGAACTTTTGGTTCGGAAGGAGCAATTGGAAGTATCAGATGCCCCTCCAACGGGTAATTTTGATGGTAATGCTGGAGATAGTTCCTGGGGGTACGGTCACACGGTCAACGATGATGCCGTCAGTGCCGGTGGATATGACTATACACAACATTATTCAAATCTTCAAGCACATGGGTAAACATTTTATAAAACCATATTTAAGCATTTTAGTAATACCTATAAACTAATATTCAAACATTTAATAAAATGCATAAATCCAGGTTCTTCCAGTCGACTGCTGCAGTTGCATGCACCCCAGAAGAACAGCAAGAATTACCATACACAGCCTTCCACAGGTAAATAAATTTGAAACAAGTGATGATTTAGTTACGAAAATATTAAGGAATAATATTATAATAACAATTTATATACTAAACGCAGATTTCCCCACACCTCCGCATCATTCCAACACGATCCAAGCAGCGCATTCCAAGCATGTCCGTCCACATCTTTCCGGTCTTCTCACCCTGAACCAGCCACATTACACCGACCACAACCATCATATATTGCACCCGAGCCTTATGTTGCTACGGGTGATATTGATATGTGTGGCAGTGATGATGATGAAATCGGTGAAGGTGATCAGGGGGAGGATAGCGTGGAATATGCTGCTGGATTGAATGAGGTAGCATTCTTTGATGGTATGGTTGCGAATAACGATTTTGTCGAACTAGAAGATCCCGGCCTCGATCCGCTAGAAGATGATGGTTGGGTAGACTTAGCCGTTGCAGAAGTAAATACGGCACCCTATTTGGACGCGACAGCAGCAAGCGAAGACTGCATCAGCGTCGGGGATTTGTTTCAGGAAAAAGGAGATCTTATTTGTAAGCTGAAGTCGTTGTCCATTCAGCAAAACGTTACATTTAAAACCGAAGAGTCAAATAAGACGTACTATACTGTGGTATGTACGAGAGCTCCTGAATGTCAGTGGAGATTGCATGCATGTTGTTCCAAAAGAGCCAAGGCTTGGAAGGTCACAAAATACAACCAAGAACACACTTGCATCAATTCTATTATGTCACAGGATCACCGGAATTGCACTTCATCTTACATTTGCTCGCTAATCATGCCCCTGATCCGTACAGATGTGGCGATGACTCCCCGAGAGATACGGCTCTTGGTTAGCGGAGAGCATAAAATTCAGATTTCGTATGTGAAGGCATGGGATGCTCGTAGAAAGGCTTTGTGCAAGATATTCGGGGACTGGGAAAGCTCGTACAACTTACTAGTCCCTTTTATGGAAGCCATGAAAGCATCAAATCCGGGGACCGTATACCGGTTAAAAACCACAGAAACAGACGTCGAGGGCTCTGTCAGGTTTCAAAGAATTTTCTGGTGCTTTGGTCCATGTGCGGCTGGTTTCACACACTGTCGGCCGGTATTGTGCGTTGATGGTACGTATCTATACGGTAAGTACAGAGGCTGCATGTTAATTGCTACAGGTGTTGATGCTAATAACGGTATATTTCCGTTGGGATTTGCTATTGTCGAGGGTGAAAATACATCATCCTGGTCATGGTTTTTCCGTAACCTCAAAAATATCCCATCTGTTCTTCATAGAACGGATTTATGCATCATATCTGATAGACATCTGGGAATACTGGCTGGAATGAGATCTGTATTTCCGACGACCCCACATAGGTTTTGCCTACGACATTTCAGGCAAAATTTTGATCGAAAATTTAAAAATTCGGATCTACATAAACTTATGTACAGAGCCGGTGAAACGCCTGACCCTAATGTTCACGACATATACATGACGAAAATTGGGGAGATGAGTCAAGCCGCGAAAGCGTGGTTAGATGAGTATCCAGTACGCATGTGGTCACAAGCACATGATGATGGGTGCAGATATCTCCTAATGACGACTAATATGTCTGAAAGCTTCAACGGGGTCCTTAAAGGGGTTAGAGGCTTACCGATACAGGGGTTGATTGTTCGAACATTTTTCCGGATGAATACTTATTTTGTGCACAGAAGAGAAAAGTCCTTGGCGATGGATACTCCGCTCACCGCGTTTTACGAAGATATCTTTCGGAAAAGAGAGCGCAGAGCACAATACTACAGATCCGAAAGGTTTGACACGGCGGAGTTTCAGGTGACGGGCGGTAATGGGAATCAATATACCGTGAACTTTAGAGATGAAGGGCTCTCTTCGTGTACATGCGGCCTTTTCCAGCAACAACATTTACCTTGTGCCCACGCAATTGCTGCTGCGAGCAGTATGCATACCTCACATTACAATTTTGCTTCCCAATACTATACAGTTTCTAATTACCAAGGTGCATACGATCCAAAATTTCATCCTATACCGGACAGTCGCTATTGGCACTATTATACTGCCAACAGACAAACACCGACTGTATTACCGCCTGAAAAAAATATAAGGCCCGGAAGACCTAAGGTACGTCGAGATCGAATGACAATGGATGCTGATCCTCAGCAAAGGCAATCCAGATGTAGCCTATGCAAACAACCAGGCCATTATAGGACCAGATGTCCAGGATATGCATCAGGGGCGGGACCTTCAGGATCGTGACAAGTGCACTCAGATTTTTTTGTATTATAAATTTGACGGATTCATTTTGTTATTATAAATTTGACCGTCGATATAGCATTTACATTTTACAAATAGATAGGATTTTTTGGCATTGTAAATTTTGACGGATTCATTCTGTAAAAAACATTGATATAGTGAAATTTTATTATTTAATTTAAATGTTTTTTTTCGTCTATTTACTTTTATTCTATTTTTATGAATTATAATTATAATTATAATAATAATAATATTATAATAATATTATAATAATAATAATAATTATAATTATAATTATAATTATAATTATATCTGATAATAATTATAATTAATAATTAAATTAATAATTAATTAATTTTAAAAAAAAAATAAAGGGGGCGGGTTCTGGGAACCCGCCCCCTATACAAATGTATAGAGGGCGGGTTCCCAGAACCCGCCCCCTATACATTTGTATAGGGGGCGGGTTCTGGGAACCCGCCCCCTATACTTGGGGGTGGGTGGGCCAGGGTAGGGCGGTTCGAAACCGTCCTATTCCCATAAAAAAGTTTTAACCCACCCTATTTTAATAAATTAATTTTAAAATAATATTATTTTAAAAAAAAACCCAAAAAAAATGGCCACATAGGTTGTCGTTTCTATACATTTAACATTTATCCTGGTATAAACTATTTAATTTTATGTATCGCTTTTATTAGTAACTTCAAAAAAAAAATTAATTTTTTTCAAAGAAAATGAGAAATTTAATCCATTAGAACTCGATGAAATATGAGATTTATTGGTTGGATTGGACGGACAAGTATATAACATAACAAATTTCAAAGACGATAATGAATTTCTGCTGAGTTCGGCAAATCCAATTTGATTGAAAGAAAATTATGAAATGTAGATTATAGGGATGCACATATTATTTTAATAAATTAAAAAACAAAAATAAACTAACCAATAATTTAGGTGCAGGCTTTTTGTTCGTATCAAAAGCATCCACCATACGCAAATGATTTCAGTTATTTTGATAAAATCAAAACTATTGGCATATAACCTTTAACCTCCGACTTTCATTTCACTTGCCATATACATGTAAAAATCTTAATGAGTTGGTAAGCCTTGAGTTTTGTCCCCTTGAGACTTTTATTATCTTTTTAGTCCAGAAAAGCCCATTTAGTTATCGGTTCACGCTTTGACTTTGTCGATTCGAACCCGACCCACCTCTCCCCACCACCCACCCATTCCAGCCCCATTTTTCTGGCACTGTCCCGTAGGCTATGACCTAAGCACACAACACACATAAACACATCCACGCAAACATCACACAAACGTACAACACATACGCACCCAGAGAGCCTACGAATTTGCCCCGAACTCTCCCAAAAAGGTGAAGCCCATACCAACCGACCAGTAGAAAACACAAGGATAAAGATAACCGCGACAAACAAAGCTAATATATTTTGTCCTTATTTTTGTGTGTATATTTTCATTTTATTGGAAAGTTTTAATTGCTGCAAAATAAATGATGGATGGTTATATCTGGATCAAATGGGTTGAATCTTGATCTATCACGCTCGGTTTCAATTTTCAATTTCTTCATCATATGTGTGTGACTTTTGAGAAATTAATACTCAGATTTTGTTTGTTGTGAATGTTTCTGCATTTAGAACTTGAGAAATATGGAAGAATGAAGATAAATAACGGAAAAAATAGCATGCAAGGGCTTGCACCATGCAAACAACTTGAAAACCCTTAAATGACTTTGACTTTTATGCAAGAAAAGATATCCAAGCGCTTGCAAATGGCTTGCATGCATGTAAGTTCTTTCCTAAAGAATCAAGTTTGCTCAACATGCATCATCACAATAAGGGCAGTAGAAAGGGTAGCAGAAAAGCTCAATTAAATTTATTAACTTCATGGACTGCCATGTTGGGATATATTAGTTATTGTCGTCATTTTTTTCGTTCCATTGCTCTTGGGTTTGAACCGAATTCCCTTATTTAGACAGTGAGACATCAAATTTTATTTTATTTTATTTATAATAAACACACCGCCCTCCAATAAACCGAACCAGTAACCTTTTATTTTGCACAACAAAGTTTTACTGCAGGAGGACATTTGGTTTGTGTACTCTTATTCATGTACTAATTAAAACAAACTTAGGCCATCATATTCTTCCAGCATAAAAGGGGAAATGTGAATCCTTGTTTGATATGGCCCTTAATAGTTTTACAAGTGTTTTGTTTTGTGTCATGATCATCGATCTAACTTTTGTTAATTACAAAATACATGGGGCCGCGGGTTGAGTGAAAGTCAAAAAGGCCTCACCTTGTCGTTCCTGGTCTTGTCGAATATTTAAGTGTTTGACACTGACAAAAAAGACCCAGCAAACAAATTTTTCTATTAGGCACTTTAGATGAATGTTTCACCGGCTATATTTCCATATGTACTTATTAAAATCTTTGTTTCCATGTACAAAGATGGATTGTCGGATGATAAAATCCATAGGGGCAATTTTATGGTGTCCCTACGGATTAAACCGTGGGGACAACTAATATCTCTACGGATAAAATCGTAGAGACGTATATAAATAAAAAATTGTTAAAATTTAACATATACAGTTACCCATACGGTGCCGCAAGATAAGACTCTACGGATATATCCGTAGAGGTAAAATCGGGGGTTTAAAAAAAAAACCAAAATTTTCCCCTCCCCGTACCCACAGCACCCTAATTTCCCAGTTTATTTCCTCCCAAAATTTTCCCGCCCTCGAATCGTCTCCTCTCTCGTCACCTCCAATCTCGACGTCGCTTCCTCTCTCGTCGCCTCCTAAGACCTCCAGCGCCATCATCGCCTCTTTCGACCTCTCGTTGCCTCCTCCCTCGTCGCCTCCTCCGACCTCCAGCGTCGTCTCCATCACCTCCAACGCCGCCTCGATCGATTACCGTCTCGATTGCGCCCTCCTTGTCAATGTCGATCACTGCCCTCTTCATCAACGTCAAGCTCCTCCCCGGCTTCCTCGACACAGTCGTAATCTTCAACCGGTGAGTTAATTTATTTAATTTTAAATTTTATTTTCCTAAATTGAATTTGGTGGGTATGGCTTTAATTTAGGAATTTTGGATTGTGGTGGTGGGTGGTAGTGGCTGTGGCGGCGGCTGTGGTAGCGGTTTCTCTTCAATTTGGGGTTGTTTGGGGATGTGGTGGCTGCAGTGGTGGGGAAAGGGGTCGGGAAAGGTCGACGGGAACCGAGTTCGTCGGGTGAGGGGCTAGGAAAAGTAAATTTAGATGAAATTGGTGGTGGTGGTGAAGGGAAGAAGAAGAAGATTGGTTGTGGGTTAAAGTTTGGTTTGGTTTGGTTTGGTTTGATTTGGGTTATGATTAGAGCTAGGGATAATGGTTAGGGATAGGTTTAGAATTAAGATTAGGATCAGGGTTAGGTTTAGGGTTTAGTGGAAAAAAAAAAACAATAGCTAAGGTAGTTCAATGAAGAATTTATAGAGGGTTAGGGTTAATTAGGTTTAAGGTTAGGGTTAGAGTTAAGATAATTAAGGTTAGAGTTAAGGGTGAGGGTTATGATTAGGGTATTTTAGTATTAGTGTAAGTGTAAGTGTCTGTGTGCGTGTTTGTGATATGTATGCTGATGTGTGTGTGTGTGATAATGTTGATGATATGCGTGTGTTTGTGTGATAATGTTAATGATGCTATGCGTATGTTTGTGATAATGGTGATGATGATGATCTCCCATTTCAAACAAGGCCAAACCTTAATTTTAAACTTAACACCGAACTAAATTCAAAATCTTAAACTTAACACCATAACCAAATCCAAAATCTTAAACTTGATTAAGAAAACCTTTAGTTTTAAAACTTTACCCTAACCTAAAAACTTCAAACCTTTGAAATTGAAACATAAATGTAAAACCAATCCAAGTTAAATCTTATAATAAGTGCATATACGATAATCGATAATAATATAAAATTTTCATATTCTCATCAATAGTCATATGTGAAAATCAAAGCGCGTCTTAGTTCCCGCCTATCGGTTAATATACGTTCGATATTCGTCATGACATAAAACTATACGATGGTTGTTAAATATCGAACGGTATCGTTCGGTGCTAACAGCCGTCGTATAGTCTATGTAACGAGAACATTCAATCGTATGATAACCGATAGATTTGTCCAGTTTGAACAGGTTAGGATTGTATAAAGCAAACACCTGCATTCACTTGTGTTTTCATTTATTTCGGATTATTTCATCGGTACTTTTCCGATGGTTCTCCGTATACAAAGATAGATTAGATGTTCATTTCAATATTGTTTTATAGCATTGAAATGATTATCTATTCTATTACAGTATGCTCGGAGAACAGCGAGGAGGTGCTGCCGAAATTTTCTCGAAACGGATGAAAACACAAGCGAATGGGTGTCTGCTATATACATTGTTAATGGGATAGAAGCCTTACCTCCGACAGCCGAAACACACATATACAACATAAATACACAACACATGCACACACAAAGTATCTACACACTAACAACCCTACACCTAAGCAAAATCATATATTGAAACACACATACAAAAAATACAACTCATACTCGGGTATCTTCAAATATAACTTTGTTAATCGATAATATATCTTTTTCAATGACAAACATGCCCTTCCCATTTTCTTCTTAGTCAATAACCATCTCGTTCTTAGATCTCTCAATGTACTCACCATGAAAAACCAACTTCCAAAACTTACAATTTATATATTATACAGTCTAACATGGCCCATGAGTACATCAGAGTTAAGAACCGGATGTACGTGGATTGGCAACAATGCATGCAATTTAAGTTTATTGCAGAAGTTGCTGCTTTTATTGAATTTGCACGCGCACATAATAAGATCATGTTAGAGAAGATTGTTCGTCCGTGCGATAGATATGGGAATAGGTTCTGGCAGAAGATAGAAATCGTAGAGCTTCACATCGTTAAATATGGTTTTACTAGACTTTATACAACTTGGTTATATCACAGGAAAAGAGAAGAAGAAGACGGTAATGCGGCGGAAGAATAAGGAGAAGACGGTAATGCGGCGGAAGAAGAAGAAGACGATAACTTCTTTACAGGAGAAGAAATGGAGGATATGGTAAAGCCTGCCCTCGGTGATAGTAATCCTACCGAAGAAGACATTCCTTCCGGTCAAGAACTGCATGCGGATAAGTATGAAAAGTTCATGAATGATTCTAGAAGACCAATTTATGAGAATGCAAAGTATTCCACACTATCATGATTCATTCAACTTTTCCAGATTAAGTGTCTAAATGGATGGAGCAACAAGTCATTCACGATACTTCTGAAGTTCCTAAAAAATTCTATACCCCCCGGAAATAATGTGTCCGAGAGCTGGTACGAAACTGAGAAGATGTTGTCTGGTTTGGATCTGAACTGTGAGAATATTCATGCATGTCCCAAAGATTGTGTGTTGTACCGGAAAGAAAATTCAGATTTGAAAGATATCCAACATGTGGAGAGGCCAGGTATAAACTGAAAGTATCTGATAAGAAGCCAGATGTACCTGTTAAGATAGTACGATACTTTCCGATAACACAGATGCTACAAAGACTATTCAGGTGCAAGAAGACAGCCGAGACGATGATTTAGCATCACCGTGCTGCTCCAAACAAAGATGGAAAAATGAGTCGTCCAAGAGATTCACCGGTATGGAAGGATTTCGATAGGAAGTATCAAACATTCAGTAGTGATCCTCGTAATGTCAAGCTCGGAATGGCTAGTGATGGCTTATGCACATTCAACTATATGGTCGGAAGCCACAACACATGGCCCGTTGTAATAACAGTTTATAATCTGTTACCTTGGTTGGCTATGAATCAATCATACTTTATAATACTTCTTCTTATTGACGGACCAAACTGACCGGGAAATAATATCGACGTCTATCTCTGACCTCTGATCGATGAGTTAAAATATTTATTCATTGATAGTGTAGAGACTTACAATGCAAACACAGATACATCCTTCACGATGCGTGCGGCTTTAATATGGACAATTAATGGCTTTCCTGCGTATGGAATGCTATCAGGTTGGTCCGTACATGGTCACAAAGCATGTCCTTACTGCCATCAAGATACAATATCGAAATGGTTGAATTTTAGCAGGAAGATTTGTTATTGCGATCATTGACATTTCCTACTACTAGACCATCCCTACAGATTAGACGATACTTACTTTAATGGTCATCAGGAGTTTCTTGGGCCTCCAGTCTCATTGTCAGGAGAGGACGTGATTGCTCAGTGGGATGGTTACAATAACGTAACCTTCGGAATAGATCCGGAAAAACAGGACAAACCACTCTACTGGAACAAATTAAGCATTTTCTACAAGCTTCCGTACTGATGTAACGACTCTGAAATTTTTGTACAAATGTAATTTATTCAAATGTATAGAAAGGGTGTTTCAGCCTGATTAGGAGTTATAAATTATTTTTGATTAATAAAAACAAGAAACAAGTTATAGCTCATTGGTAAAGCCTATGCACTGCTGTGATATAGCATGTGCGTTCGATTCCTATCAGTTCCATTTATTTTTAATATTTTTCTTTTTAACTTTTCGGAAGCCCAAGAGTTGCACGTGCAATACACGGAGAATCGAAAAGTTTCAAAAAAAAATCAAACGGGATAAATGATGAGTTAACACTGATTAAAACACCTGGCACGAGTCTCGAAGAAAATCGCCAAGATCCGACTGCCCAAACCCTCAAATCACCCGCTACTGACGGTTCGCATAGGCCTGTTCGACTCTGTGCTTTGCTCACGCGTCCTTTTGACTCCCCGCTACTCTCCTGTATTGTTTAATTATTCTGCATTCAACCAGAGACCGTTCAAATCCTCATTAACACCATTTTAATTCTTTTTAATTCAAAATTTTTAATTCTCATACACTCATTTTTTCACTATAAATACACCCCTTCCCTAACTCCCCTCTCCCCTACCATTCTGAAAATCCTTATCAAAAATTCTTAAAAATCTCTAAGTACAAAGTGGAGTTAAACAAGCCAAGAAAAGTAACGACCCAATCTCGACGAACGGAGTTTTCCCGACGCTACTGCGATACCAAGAAGACCCCCTCTCTTCCTTACTCTCTTGTTAACGTTAGGCAACCTGTAAGTCCCTTCTCTCTCTTTTCCTTTCATTTCAAATCATATTCTAAAATCATACCGACAAAGTGGAGTTAACATTAAAAATATTTTCTTTTAAATATTTTTATCATTCTTGATAGGTTAATATGTCACATAATCACCCTAATATCACTCCAAATCAATATTCATATCATTTGTTTTTTTTGTAACCAAAATTCCATGTGAAATAATCTTATATCAAACTTTTTCAGAAAAATACCATGAACTTTAGTATAACCGTTAATTCGATAACTAGCATATATACCTCTAGAAAATTCATGGGGTAACGACCTACCCCACACGCACACTTTTGATTCATAACACGATATTTAGATGTATGGTTAATTCAAAAGAATACGTTTTTCAAATAAATACCATCACTTTATAAAAATACGTTTTTATCGATATTTTTACCGCATTTTGCAATTGCGCCTCTACAATCCTCGTTGGGGGACTCGCTAATGGATGTTGCAGATTATCGCATATGCTTGGGATAGTAGAGTAAGATGCAGAGCTCCTCATAGAGAATTCGGTCTCGAAAGAAATGAAAATACAATTTAAATGAAATACGACTTTTTAAAACAAATTAAACTTTGGAAAATTATATAAAAATTATGAAACCGTATTTTCGATACAAACAAATTATGAAACTATATTTTTAAAATGAAAGATTAAAATTTTAATAAAGTATCACCAAGTTTCCAAAAGTAGTAGTTTTCATAAAAATGCCATCAACTTTTAAAAGCTAGATTTTATCACTGAACTACCGGTAAAACTAAAATATATCTTCATAAAAACTCTTAACATTCTAAATCACCCTCGAGATTTATTTTTAAACAATATTAAAATATTTTTCATAAAATCCCCTCGAGAAATGTAAACAATATAAATACAATGTAAACAACAAAAATAAATATTTAAGAACTCTAGATTAATATAGGTTTAAGCGGTATCAATTCTCTTGAGCCCCAAGGAGCTGGAGAAAGTGAGTTCTTGACTATTCAAGTTAGACAACTTAACGGAGTTATCAATGAAAATTGTCTTGGAAAAAGACACAAATCCTGCCGTCCATGTGCAGCAATTGCCCGATTACTCCCGAACTTAAGAATTCAAAAGTTAAATTCATTCACATGAAATGTCTATAACTTGAACACAAACTCGAATCTAAACTGGACTTCAAACTTTGTTCAATTTCAAACTCCAACTAGAATCTAAACTCGAACTCAATCTACTCGACTAACTTGACTCGACCCAAGATTGCAATTGACATGACTCGCATTCTACTCGACTTACTCGACTTCATTCTACAACTTTTGCAATTTATGGTTTCGATTAAGACATGTTATAATCAACCAATCAAATTAACTAAGGATATCTTACGGTTATAATATATTATACATGGGGTATTTGGGATGGTTTCTTATGTGAATCCAACGGAGCTTAAAGAGTCCCGTATTAACCTATTTTTTTCTATTTACTCGAATCTCGGTCGGATTGACTTCTCCACAGCTTGGATTCCCGATTCTAACACATGAAATGGGCCCGTGTTTCATTACTCCTGCGACCCCACTTTTGAGCTCGTGAATACTTCTACGGCTGCGTTGACATCCACACTTGGAATTTAACGTTAACATAATGACAATACAGAGACTTATAGATACATATACCGATATTCAGATCTGCACTCTTTAATTGGTCATTTATATGATTTCTGTTATTATATACTTGTCACTTTTCACTCATACCTTACCTTTGGAACTTACCGAGCGCTAGTTCGCTAACGGGCATTTCACTCATCTTTGTTTTCTTAGAATGTTCGTCAGATACGGTCGAGTCGGAGAAAGTGGAGCTACAGAGGAAGATTGCAACCAGATAGCTACTCGGGATTAGCTTAACTTCATTTTTTCTGTCAGCTTTTGTATGTCACATGTTTAGGAATTTTCTTTTATTGTATTTACTTTCCAGCTGAAACTCATGTATCCGTAAATATTTCAAGTTGAATATAAATAAAAATATTTGTTGAAAATTTTACAATCTCCATTTATTCTTATATTGTGTATTATTATTTCAATACATTTAGTATATTTATTTAGGGAATGATCTTCTCTGAATAAATATATCGCGGGCTTGCCACGTCATCGTTTCCGTCTACTGGGAAGCGGAGCATGGCAACTGGTCAACAAATTTAGTGCGTCATTGTCTGGACGTCATGCACATAGAGAAGAGAGTATCCGAGCACGTACTTAATTTGCTTCTTTAGAACAATGGGATCGATCTCTGAAACACATTCCTGTTTCCTGATTTAAAATCAGGAAGCTTCTGTGAAAAGCTTCAGAAGAGGGTCACGTGCTTACACGTGACTAGCGGTCACGTGTTCGCACGTGACACCTGAACGCATCATTCAAGCAAGTTCAGTCTCCTGACTAAGTCGAAGAAAAGGGGGCTTCAGGAAGGGTCACGTGCTCCCACGTGATCAAGGTCACGTGTCGGCACGTGACATTTAAATTCAAGCAGCAAAGGCGCACATTGGTTCCCTGATCAAGTCAAGGAAAAGAGCTTCAGAAAAGGCCACGTGCTCTCACGTGACCAGAGTCATGTGTTGACACGTAACGTTCAAGACAACAGACCCGTTCTCCCGTTGAACCAAAGAAAGAGAGTTCAAACAAGGGTCACGTGCTCACACGTGACCAGGGGGTCACGTGGTAGCACGTGATGTTTAAGCAGCAATCAGAAGACACAGCGCAGAAAGCTCGTTCCAAAGGGGGTCACGTGCTCACACGTGACCATGGGTCACGTGGTCACACGTGACCGGCTTCCAAAGCCCATGTTGACGACAGAATTTAAATTCTGAAGGAAATTCGAATCTTTCCAAAGGAAAGTAATTATTTGGGACTAATCAAATTAAAGATTCAGAGATGATTAAATATCATCTATCTATGGAAAATCTCGGGTTTGGAAAGATTTCCCCTTTAAATCTAACCAAAATAGCAAGGGAGAATCTCTGGATTTAAAATCCAATGGTGAATAAAATTCACCTAATCATCCAACGGCCCAAAATGAATGATGAATGCAAATCAAATATCAATGAAGATTCGTCAAAAACTGATTGATTCGGCTGCTTCTCCTATAAATAGGAGCCAAAAGACACAGAGAAAGAGATACATGCGCAGAGAAGAAAAGAGAAAAGGAGAAGAGCTTTGATACTTCGAAAAGACTCAGATCTTCTGCAAAAAAACCCTAGGTAAGAAAGGGAAGGCATTTTGAAAGAAGCAGAATTTAATTCTCAACAGAGTTTAACTCTGATAATATAAAAGCAGAAGAACTTATTTCTTCTCTCTTTGATAGAGGATCTGCAAAGTGCACATCTCCCCTTAAGGTTGAGAATTTAATTCTCAATGGGTTGAGATCCTGCCATGCAGATCCAAAACATAGAGAAGGAGTGCAAACTTGAGAATTTAATTCTCACAGAACTATAGGAATTTAATTCCTCCAAAATAAAAGTGGGGCTAGACCCTATATCATGGGAATTTAATTCCTTCAAAACAAAAAAAAAGAGAAACAGGGTTTAACCCTAATTAAAGAACTTAGTTCTGTTGAAACAACGATCATCATTTCCTCAAAAATTTTATTAGGGTTCAACCCTATTCAGCCCTTCACATAAACGGGGAATTTAACTCCCGCAGAAAATTCAGAGTTAAACTCTATTCCAGAATACAAGTCTTCAAAAGAAAGAAGGATTTAATTCCTCTGAAATTAAAAAGTCTCCGGAATTTAATTCCTAAAAAAAAAAGGAGTAACAAATCCTCTGAAAAAACCACATTAAGGCAGGGTCACGTGTCACCACGTGACCCCCCCTCAAAAGCCCTACAGAAAACCCCTTTGAGGCAGCACCCCACGTGACCCACGTGACTTTCAGCAGAAGCCTTAACGCATAGGCATTTGAATGCCCATCACGTGCTGACACGTGATGCTATCAAAAGATGCAGTAATTTCAGCAGAACAAATGGAGGAAGGGCGCTCTCACGTGCTGCCACGTGACCCCTCTTGTCTTAGTGTTTAACACTAAATTGAAACTCTCGCACTCAGTGTTAAAATATTGTTGGGCCTTAGTGTTCAACACTAATTAAAAAGCTTTATCTGCAGTGTTCAACACTGATTACCTTAGTGTTTAAATACTAATCTGAGATCTTCATTTGCAGTGTTCAACACTGATCTGTTTTAGTGTTTAACACTAATTTGAGAAGCCTTATTGCTGGTGTTTAACACCAATTATTTCTTAGTGTTAAACACTAACTTGTTAACCGCATTCCCAGTGTTCAACACTGATTGCTCTATAGTGTTTAACACTAGGCTTTGGCCCAATTGGCTAAATGGATAGAGGCAAAGCCTCTCCTTCAATGGATCAGCAAAAAGTCAATGTTTCAGACCCGACTGGACTTAGCCCAAGCTGGCCATAAGTCCTCAATTTGTGATTAACTGGGCTAATGGGCTCATAACATAATTAATCAGTCTCGACCCCAAATTGGGTCAGGGACTATTAAATCCATTCCGGTTCTAGGGTACATCTCTTCACTCCTTTGAAACTTGGCATTGTAATCCCTCAATGTCTTCAAAGAGGTGACGGGTCCCGACGGCCACTCATGATATGGACTGTGGGGTCCTTAAACCCATGCCTAGTGCAAAATTCCTGGTTACGTGGAACACGGATAATGTCACTCTTTGACCCCGTGGGAAACGTCCAGAGCGGATCCTGGTCCTCGCAGAGCACGGCAGTGAACCCGTGTGAAGCATCCAGAGCGGAGCCTGGTCCTCGCCAAGCACGGCAGTGAACCCGTGTGAAGCATCCAGAGCAAATACCGGACTGTGGGGTCCTTAAACCCATGGACTACGACGTCCTTAACATTGACCGAGATGTCTTAAAACTAACAACGGACCGCAATGTCCTTAAACTACCCACGGACCGCAATGTCCTTAAACTACCCACGGACCGCAATGTCCTTAAACTACCCATGGACCGCAACGTCCTTAAACTACCCATGGACCGCAACGTCCCTAAACTAGAACAATAGGGCCCTCCATATGCTCTTTTGTCGGATCTAAGCGGTCCCGTTTAAGTTGATCTTAGCCTCCAAAAATGGCTAACGCGTCCTTAAACCTTCAAACAGATTGGACTACGAATCCCCTAAATTAACTCCGGCTCGAGGGTACATCTCTGAATTCCTCTGACATCCGTCGTTGTAATCTTTCAACGTCGTCAGAGAGGTGATGAGTCCCGATGGCCATACATACGATGGACCACTACGTCCCTAAACTGGAACATTAGAGTCCAAACACTCTTCTGTCGGATCTAAACGATCCCGTTAAGTTGATCTTAGTCACAAAGTTAGACTAACGTATCCTTAACAAACGTTTGAGTTGATCTTAGCCTCAAGTATGGCTGACGTATCCTCAAACCAAACCCCCAAACCCAAATCTAAGATAATGCGGATTTGGACTAGTCCACGCCCTACGGGCGACGACATAACTCAGTCTCCGTAAACAATCCACGGGCAACAAAACAAACACCCACGACACGAAGTGACCATCTGGAGAAGGAGAAAGTTGTTACCGCAACGCGGTAGCGTAATTAACTGCAGGGGCTTGCGCCTGCAGGGAAGAGCGTCCCCACAATCAAAAACCCCTCAAATGAGGGGGAATCTGACGAAGTCTGCTACATCGGACGCATCCGTCTAAACCTTCGATACATGGTGCCATAAATCAACTTGGCATCTTCGGAGGGGTAGACGGATAGCACCAATTAGCATCTGCCCCGAACCCCAGGCATTCGGACGTCCCGACGTCCCGGCCGCCGTTCGGAGGGGAACAATTCCGAAAGAGAGCAGATCAGTATTATAAATGGAATGATACCGCTCTTCAAAGGGGCCACCTCTGTAAGTCCACGTTACCCTTCCCGGTTCTTTCGGGGATGCGGAAATGGTGAAAAACAATTTTTTCGGTGAAGGTAACATGGACTAGAAACCGGATCTTTGCTAAACAAACTATCTAACAACCTAACTAAGAGTTTAACTACTATGTTAGGGGTTATACCTAGTCTTGAACTCCTTCTCTTCTTCTCCTTGTAGTGATTGGATCAGCCTCACCTCGTCGTCTCCTTGTGCCGAAGATGGATCCACCCGAAAGCTTCTACCTTTGGCTCCAACCTCAATCGAGAGGAAACTAAAATACTTGGCTTGCTAGACCTTGTACTCTAGAGTGAGTAGAGAAGTGTTTTTAGGGTTTTATCTCAATGGTTCTTGTTTCTCAACTCATGAGACAAGAGAACCATGAGCAAGAGGAAGAAGGAGAGCTTAGATGAGAGAGAGTGGAAATGATAGAATGAGAGAAGACTTTTTCAACCATGCTCTCAAAAAACAAAAATAATCATGATAATAACAATAATCAAGTATTTGTGATGGTTCATGTCAATGGCATTATAATTTCATGCATTTAATGCAATTTGTGAACAACAAGCAAGCAAAAGCCATACCCATGAAATGATAGCCATCGAAATGATGATGGTCAACAAGTCCACAATAGTCAACCGGTCAACAAAGTCAACAAGTCAACAAAGTCAAACTTTCAACTCAACCATGGCACAAAAATACTTAATTAATATTATTATTAATCATATTTCTTATTCTCATTAGGGTTTAGAAGAAGTCAACAGTCAACAACCCTAATGAGAATCCTCTGCCTCTGTCTCTGTCAACCGTGCATACACACCCGCATCCGTATTCCGAGGAACACGAATACAAACGAGATAAAACCAATCCCAAAACGCATACTACGATCTAGCTTAAACCAAAGCCCTCTAGTAATAACTGTCCGGACACCAAACGTGCACAAGTGCGCGAATGTGAACGAACCCTGTCGCAAAACCATGCGACCTCTACTCTGTTTTGCCCAAAGGCGAATAGCTCTCTGTGTGGGACTCTAAAGACTCGACACTACGCTGGCAATGGGTTTAACCACAGGCCGCAAGCGATACTAGCTGTACGTAACGGTCCCCAGGTAGATGCCGATAAGAAGACTGATGAGGTGAACCCATCCGAACTCCTACTGAGCCTAAATGTGACAGTCTCCGCACAGTCCGGTCTGTTCATCTGAGAATATCGCATGGCGGGCCTAGGGGGGCGGTAAACGTCAGTCCCCTAATAGCGGTACAAGCCGTGTCGGAGTGTAGCCCAGAACACCCTGAGATAACACTGGAAACCTACCAGTATATCTTGCTTGCCCTGGCCAGGGACTTTGTGTAATGGCTCTTCTAGACACAGCACGATATCAACCCCCAATACCGGGAGAGACAAATCCTGTCTAACCGTCATTGCCTCCAAGTGCTTCGGGACTGCACCCAACTACTACCTGTTTGCACGACTCCTTTGAGCCGTGGTAGGGTAGTAATCAAAGTACAGTGGGAACACACTCGAGGCGAAGTGACGGTGTTAAGTCAGTGGACTAAGCTGTACTCATGTCACCTGGGAACTGATAACTGACGATAGGTATAGTACCAACCAACAGTTCCCAACGAGTCCTGTCCAGTGTACTCGTAACCTAACGAGCACCCGCATACTATCTCAAGTACGACGTACTGACGGCTGTGGGACAGACCGTCTCCCCTGCTGGGATGAGAAGCGCATACGCTAGTCTACTCCGGAGTATCGATGCCCTGTCTCGATAGTCCTACGACTAGGGACCTGTATAAGGATGTGCTTGTAGATTACCCAGCCCCCACTAGTGACTGCCATCACAACACTGGTAAATCAAGCAAAGATCCTAAGGACTCCACTAATGTGTATAGGCGATATGCTAAAAGAAACGCATGTACACATTAAAGTAGAAACAAACCAAGTAGCATACTACCATTTCGAGCAAGATTGTCTATACAACTGTGAATATCCCAAGCTTCCATCAAGTAATATACAAACTAGTATGATACAGTAATGGCCTCCAGGGCATATACACTAACAATCTCCCACTTGCACTAAGGCCATATACTGGCGTATCGAAGACCTATCATCTCGATCAATCGCTCGAACTGAGTCTGGGGTAAGGCCTTCGTGAATGGATCTACAGTGTTATCTTCTGTAGCAACCCTCCGAACCTGGATCTCCCGGCGATCCACGATCTCCCTGATCAGGTGATACTGCCTTAAGATATGTCTGGACTTCTGATGGGACCCGGGTTCCTTCGCTAAAGCTATAGCTCCGTTGTTGCCACAATACAGAGGTATTAGATCAACAATGGACGGAACCACCTGAAGTTCAGTCAAGAACTTCCTCATCCAGACGGCTTCTTTTGCGGCATCAGATGCAGCGATATACTCCGCTTCCATCGTCGAGTCAGCAACGGTTTCCTGTTTGGAACTCTTCCAACATACCGCCCCTCCATTGAGGGTGAAGACATAACCCGGCATGGACTTGGAGTCATCCTTGTCACTCTGGAAGCTGGAGTCAGCAACAGCCTCCATCTGGAGGTCTTTTCCGCCGTAAACCAAAAACATGTTCTTAGTCCTTCTCAAGTTCTTCAGAATGTTCTTTACCGCTATCCAGTGCTTCTCCCCAGAGTTTGACTAATACCGGCTTACCACACTCGGTGCATAAGCTACATCTGGTCTGGTACATAACATCGCATACATTATAGAGCCTACCGCAGAAGCGTAGGGTATAATAAGACATGCGATCCCTTTCCAAATCAGTCTTGGGAGACATCTCTTTGGAGAGGGTGATCCCGTGACAAGCCGGTAGATTACCGCGCTTGGAATCTTCCATATTGAATCTTTTCAGTATGGTGTCGATGTACCTGGACTGTGAAAGTCCTAATATCCTCTTGGATCTATCACGATGGATCCGGATCCCCAGAATGTAAGAGGCATCACCCAGGTCTTTCATGGAGAACCTGTATGACAAGAACCCTTTGACAGATTGTAGCATAGGAATGTCATTTCCTATCAAGAGAATGTCGTCCACGTATAAAACGAGGAATACGACAGTTCGTGCTACAATTTTACTATAGATGCATGGTTCATCTGGATTTTTGATAAAGCCAAAATCTTTGACCGTCTCATCAAAACAGATGTTCCAAGTCCGCGATGCCTGCTTTAGTCCATAGATGGATTTAAGCAACTTGCACACCTTTCCGCTGCTCCCACTCTGAAGGAAACCCTCCGGCTGGTCCATATAGACATACTCCTCTAAATTTCCATTTAGAAAAGTGGTCTTTACGTCCATCTGCCAAATCTCATAATCGTGGAAGGCAGCAATGGCAAGAAGGATCCGAATGGATTTCAGCATAGCTACTGGAGAAAAGGTTTCGTTATAGTCCAAACCAGGTCTTTGACGAAAACCCTTTGCAACAAGTCTAGCCTTATAGGTCTCAACCTGTCCATCTACACCAATCTTCCTTTTGAAGATCCATTTGCATCCTACGGGTTTTACCCCATCTGGAGCAACGTCCAAAGTCCATACTTTGTTGGTGTACATGGACTCCATTTCGGTCCGCATTGCATCCAGCCATTTTACCGAGTCAACGCTCTGAATGGCCTGCTGGAAGCTAGTTGGCACATCACTATCAATGATTCAATCATCTCTATCCCCGTCTATGAGAAAACCGTAGTATCTCTCGGGCGGATGAGACTGCCTAGTACTCCTGCGGAGCGGCGCAGGAATGTCCTGTTCTTTCGAACCCTCTGGTTCTACTAAGATTTCAGTAATAGCTCGTGGTTCTGGAATTTCGTCCAGTTCTATTGCGCTCGCACTTATCTGATTTTCCAAAAATTCAGTTTCCAAGAAGCAGGCATGACGAGAAATAAAAACCTTTTGTTCCTCTTCGCAATAGAAGAAATATCCCTTGGAGTTCTTTGGATATCCCATAAACTTGCACTGTACTGAGCGTGCCTCGAGTTTGTCCGCATGCTGCTTTTTGACAAAAGCTGGACATCTCCATGTTTTAATGTGCTTAAGATAGGGTTTCTTCCCACTCCACATCTGATATGGTGTGGTAGGCACTGTCTTAGTTGGAACTCGGTTCAAAAGGTATGCAGTTGATTCTAGTGCATATCCCCAGAATGATCGCGGCAACTAAGCGTTACTCATCATGGAACGTACCATATCCAATAGGATTCGGTTCCGTCTCTCCGATACACCGTTATGTTGCGGATTGTATGGAGGAGTAAGCTGAGAGAGAATTCCATTCTCTTTTAGGTAATCCAGGAACTCGGCACTCAAGTATTCACCACCTCGATCAGATCTCAGTGTCTTGATACTTTTGCCGGTTTATTTTTCTACTTCATTCTTGTATTCCTGGAATTTTCCAAAGGCTTCAGATTTATGTTTCATTAAGAAGACATATCCATACCTTGAAAAATCATCTGTAAAAGTAATGAAGTAAGAATAACCGCTTCGCGCATGTGTAAACATTGGACCGCACACATCGCTGTGTACGAGCCCCAAGAGCTCGCTCGCTCTTACTCCGTGTCTAATGAACGGAGTCTTTGTCATCTTTCCTTTGAGACATGATTGACAAGTTGCATATGAATGATATTCGAACGGATCCAAATATCCTTCTGTATGTAACTTCGTCAACCTTCTCTCATTGATGTGACCGAGTCTACAATGCCATAAGAAAGCATGATTTATTTCTGGAGACTTTCTTTTGTGTGTATTCTGGACATTGAAAATCTGTGGTTGGTTTAATACGTATATTCCATTGCTTAATGTACCTGACCCAATCAGAACTTGATTAAGGTGAATGTTTACAACATTGCTTACAAATGCAAATTCATAACCTTCTTTAGACATTAAAGATACAGATATGATATTACAAGTTGCATTGGGTACAAAATAACAATCCCGTAAAACTAAAACATGTCCATCTGACATTCCCAAGTGATAGTCCCTCACGGACTCAGAATCCATGCCAGCTCCATTTGCAACTCTGAGGGTCATATCACCTGCCATCAAAACCCTACGCTTTCTCAGTGCCTGCAAAGAATTACAGATATGAAATCCTGATCCGGTATCTAATACCCAGAAAGTAGAGTTTATTGATAGACAGTTTTCAATAACATACACACCTGAAGCCGAAGCCGCAACTTGTTTCGGGTCCTGGTTCTTGGCCTTCCAAGCCCTGCAATCCTTTTTCCAGTGTCCTTTCTTATGACAATAGAAGCATTCTTCCTTTCCCACAAGCTGCCTCGCTATCTTTGTTGCCTTTGCTTTTCCCTTCGTTTCTACTTTACTAACACCGCCCCTTGGTTTGGTGGGGGCTTTCTTCTTCTTTCCCTTGGCTTTCGTCTTGGACCTAGAAGAGGAAGGTCTTCCAACAAACAAAGCGGATGTTTTCCTACCTTTCTGTAGGGTGCCCTCTGCACTCCTCAACATGTTGAGGAGTTCTGAAAGTTCAACTTCTTTTTCTTGCAAGTTGAAGTTCAGGATAAACTGGGCGTAAGTGGAAGGAAGGTGTTCAGACCATAATATTGCATTTTTCATTCCTCTATTCTTATCCGTTTTATAAATAAACAGGTACTCTTGACGCACGTTTGTTGCATATTACAGGATACAGGCTCTTGGAGCGAATACAGTGAAAAAGACGAAAGTTGATACAGAAAAGGGACTTTTGACCAACAAGTAGACGGATCCTAGTCAAGCCTAGACGAAGAACAGTGCAAGGTCCAAAATGTCAAGGCAAACGGTTAAAAGATCGCTACAAGTTTTCACTGAAACATCTGGAGAAGACCCAGAAGTCAAATGGAGAAAAGAAGTGGAAAAATAGAAAGCCCAAGAAGCCAAGAACAAAACCCTAAAAATTCAACATGTGATTTCACCAAAGGGCCGCGGAACCGCGGCCCAAGCCAACAAATGCCGCGGTTCCGCGGCCATTTAAAGCCCGTGTCGGTGGAATTTTTCTGAGTTGGTGCGTCGGTGCGGGTGTTGGGATTTTTCGTGGGCAAATCTGTAATTGCACATGTGCGAGAGTCTGTAACCCTAGTTTTCATGTTTTCCTATAAATTGTAATCACAGATCTGTAAAACTCATGCCTCTTTTCAATAAACAAATTCAGATCTGTTCTGTATTCTTGCTTGGAGGGAGCCATCAAATTAGTAAGTTAATTTTATTTCTTCGCTTTTAATTCTCTTTTAATTAGTATGTCTTTTAATCCCCTAATGAGCGAGTAATCTCCTCGCTTGTTAGGGTTAGCCGTAGGGAAAGGTTTCAGAGATGAGATCTCTCACCCCTTTCATGCCATTTCATACCTAAGAATTAGAACTCCATGCATACATGCACAACTGCTCCCTACGGCACCCTACCCCTTGAGGTAACGGTGACACCGTAGTATAAAGGCCCGGTTGCGCGTGTTTTCCATAGAGGTTAGGGTAATTATTAATAAAGGAAGAATAAGAATCTAGAGGAAGAAATATCTTCCCAAAAGATTCTTATCCACTTTATGGATAATTACCGCAACATCTAATAGATCAAAAATAGGGCAATGAAAGCGGTGAGGAAACCTTTAATCTCCAAACTTTCTCTAATTCTAACCCTAGCAAGACTTTAATTTAGATTAATTTAGTATATTTTCAGATCTAGTCTTTTTAGATTTAATAAAATCAATCCAAACAACATTTGGAATCAACTCGTAAAAGCACATTAAGAAAATTACCCATCTCTGTGGATCGACCCGTACTCACCGGCTAGCTGCATAGCGACGCCGTTTCTGATTGCGGTAAACAAGTATTTTTGGATCAATCAAATGGCCCCGTTGCCGGGGATGGCGTAAATTTTTTTCTGTGTAATTTCGGGTTGATATAAATTTTTAATTTTTTTTTTTTATAAAAATCTTTTAAAAAAAAAATTATCATTTTTTATCTGTTTGAAGGGTGTATCTTTTGAATCTTGCAGGAACAACAAAGAATCGCGGATCTGGAGATTTACAAAGAGCAAAATAGAAAAAATCATATCAGAACAGAGGAGAATTGAAGAACAGGAACTACAGAATTTTTTCCAGACGCTGATCCAACTTCCCGACCGCCCTTCCGCGGCAAAACAGCCCCCAAGACCGCGGTTCCGCGGCGGCCACGTGGCCTCGTTGCGCAAAATCAGCTCTGTTTGTTTTCTAATCCCTTCCTCTATCAACCTCCATATATCTTTTGTGAAAATTTTCTGCAGGATTTTTTTGCGCTAAAAATCTTCTCTCCCCTTCTAAATAACAGATTTTCTGCAGGTTTCTTTGCGCCGCGCTAAAAATTTTGATTGCAAGTGAATTTTATGTTTTGCATATTTTAATTGGACTTTAAGGGGCTAATTGACCAAACTCAGATTGGGTGGGGATTTCATCACCCTTCCCAGGACCCCAGAAAACACTTAAAGCATTTGCATTGACCACAATTAATTAAAAAATACTAAACTCAGACCTAAGGACATCGAGCTCAATAGGAAAAGGACTAGTATAGGCATCGACCGTTTATCCTAACTGACTTTGCTGTGTCTAGGCAAGCGTGTCTAGGCTAGTGGTTATTAATTAGGCCCACTGTTGTGGTTCCTTCCCACTTACCTGGCACTTACCTGGCCGCAAGTGTCGGTGAAGAGGCGGTTTGAGGTCCTATTTCTAGCCCTAGTTAGGAGCCGTCTAGCAGACCTAGGTGACCCTAGATCTAGGCCTGATTGTGCATGTGTGGTTGATATATTTGTGTCATAAGTCTCTTTTCAAAAACCTCTTTGCAAAACTCTCACATAAAAAAAGGGGGGAAAATCTTTTCAAAACTTGCAACTTGTCGCTAAAGAAATCTTGCACCCCACTTCCACCATTTCTTCTCATTGACGTTTTCTTACCCCCACATTCTTTTTTTTTTCTATTTTCTGACTACACTACCCCTTTTAGTGTATGTCACTTTGGACTAGGGATACTAACGCCCGATTAGTCCGTGTTTCGTTGGTACCGACCGACGAACCTTTCGACACCGAAGTCGAAATTCCCTCCATTTCCTTACCTCCACCTTCAAATTCTTCTTTCGAAGGTATGTCGGGATTCAACCCCAACGATACCTTACCGACGGGAATGATTCCGCCTCCGCCAGGTGCGAATAACCCGAATCTTCCGCCTGTTGTAGCGCCCGCACGAGTCGCGCTCCAGGATCTCTTCTACCCCGTCCGCACTTCTTTACCTACATGTCTTTCACCCCCACCGGCAAATGGGACAATTTTGAAATAAAACCACATTTCATCAATATGCTACCAAAATTTCATGGTTTGGAATCTGAAGACGCATATATCTTTATCAATAAATTCCAAAATGTGTGCGCTATGATGAAGATGACGCTATAAAGCTAAGGGTCATTCCTTTTACCCTATGTGACCTAGCCGAGAAGTGGCTATACAGCACCGCATCACATTCCATTAGAAATTGGGACGAGTTTGTGAGAGCTTTTCTGAAAAAGTTCTATCCTCATCATAAAACTGCTAGAATCCGTAACGAGATTAACCAATTTTCACAGCTTCCTTCCAAACCATTTTGGAAGTGCTTCGAGAGATTTAAAGACCTACTTGTTCAATGCCCTCATCATGGGATCGAAAGTTGGCAACTTTGCCAAACATTATACGAGGGATTGAACTCCGCAACGAAGCAGTTGCTAGAAACCATATGTCAAGGTCATTTTCTCTCCAAGTCTAGCGACGAAGCTTGGCAGTTTCTTGAGGATCTTAGTGAGCAAACAATTCAGTGGGAGAGTACCAAGACCACATCATCTTCTTCTGTTGGTCAATCTTGGGCAGGCATACATCAAGTAGATATGTCGATTGCTATGAAGGCAGAGATGGCCGCATTTATGAAAAAGCTAGAAGCCATTGAGACCAAAATCTCATCGTCTTCTCCTGCCCCTGCTTTACCCACGCGAACTGTTTGTGCTTGTTGTTCGAATCCATCGCATCTAACCGAAGAGTGTCCTTATAATGCATCTACTCAAGGACAGGATCAAGTCAATACTGCATTTCAGCAACGACAAAGAAACGATCCATACTCTTCGACATACTATCCGGGGTGGAGGAGTCACCCAAATTTCACTTGGAACCAAAATCAACAAGTCCAAGGAAATAACAATTTTCAAAGTCCTCCTCCTCCACAACAACAACAAGCACCTTCACAAACGCAAAACCAGCAACCTTTCCAACAACAACCTTATACAAATCAAACGAACAATTTGGTTCAACCAAATGATGATAAGGTTATCTCGCTCGAAAAAAGTCTAGACGCATTTCTCAAGCAATCTACAGAATCAGCAGCAAGATTTGAAAATTATGTTCAGTCTTTGATGCATAACAATGCCTTACACGATCAAAGTATCAAATCTATTGAGGCACAAATTGCACAATTAACTGCTGCGTTGAGCGAGAGAGAAAAGGGAAAGCTTCCATCTCAACCATTGCCAAATCCCGGTCACACACAAAACGCATATCCCAATCACAATGTAAATGCGGTGACCACGTTGAGATCCAGAAGAGTGTTGCAAAATAATGTGGGAACTAGTGATGACATCCCCGCCGGTGGTCCTTCTTCTTCTTCTTCTTCTTTTTCTCCATCGTCATCTTCCCCTTCTTCATTTTCTTCACTTTCTTCTTCACCTTTTTCTTTAGAGCCTATTCTCCACCCTTCACACGGCTCTATTTCTTCTAGCTCGAACGGACCCATTTCTCACAACATGAACACATCTACACTGGGATCCGTTCGTACTCCACATTCTACTCCACAGACATTTGACTCAATGAATTTTCAAAATGCTCCATTCCAAAACAGGTTGAGTCCTAATAAACCAACTGCACAAGTGGAGAAGAATGTGGAGATATTTAAGCAGATTAGCATAAATATACCTCTCTTGGATGATATCCAACAAGTCCTTTCATACGCGAAAATCTTAAAGGGCTTATGCACCTCGAAGAGAAAGGCATCTCAAGTACCCAAGAAAGTGCTAGTGGCTAGTGCAGTAAGCAATGCTATTAACCACCATCAAACCTTACCCCAAAAATGAAAGGACTCCGGCTGTCCTACGATTTCAATCACAATTGGGGATAAGAAATTAATCGAGCACTTTTAGATCTTGGGTCTAGTGTTAACCTGATTCCCTACTCCGTGTACGAACAATTAGGGGTTGGAGAGTTGAAACCCACTCGTTGTACTCTCCAAATGGCTGATCGATTAATCACCCATCCAAGGGGTCAGCTAGAGGATGTGTTGATCAAAGTTGGGGAGTTCATATTCCCCGTTGATTTTATTGTTATGGATACACAACCTGTTGCTAACCCAAGAAATCAAATTCCGGTGATCCTCGGTCGACCATTTTTGGCCACTTCCAATGTTGTAATAAACTGTCGCAATGGCTCCATGACTCTATCCTTTGGGAAGATGTCTAGTGAGTTCAATATTTATAAGATGGGAAGTCTGCCCCCCGTGCCTAAAACTAGTACACGAGAAATTTGCTCTATTCACGAAATCACGCAGGAGGACTACGAGCTTGAAAGAATTCTATTTGATGAAAACAGTTTTGATGCCACTAGTGCGTCCCTCCTTGAGCCTACCACCGTTGACACAACCGATATTGATTATGAATGTTTCACTTTTTCGGATGATGACAACTCACAGCCCGAATATGAGTCTTTTGAATTTTTGGATGAGTTAGTTGAACCATCCGAATCGGTTGTTTGCAGTGATTTCGAACCTGTGTTGGAGTCCTTTGAGTTCGAGGTAGATTCCGCAATGATTCTTTCGCCTCCGAAACTCGAACTCATGTCCTTGCCACCTCACCTTAAATATGCTTACATAGGTGAGAATGAGACTTTTCCCATTATAATATCAGCCTCTCTAGCTTTCGAGCAAGAGAATGCTATTTTAAAGGTCTTACAAGATAGGCGGCAAGTTTTCGGTTGGACTATGGCGGACATCGAGGAGATCAGTTCCCTTATAATTGAATATCATATGCAATTGATGGATGATGCCAAGTCAATAGAGGACCCACAGAAACATCTTGGGGATCTTGTGGTTAGTCAACCTCCTCCTTTAGAAGTTTAACCACCCCCATTTCTTTTAAGAAGCTACGAGAATGCCAACATTCCACTGATTGCTGATCATTCGCATTCTCGTTTTGATTCATCACCACCTCCTGTCTATTCACCTCCATACCTTCCATACCACCACTTCTATCTTCCCCAATTCTTTATGGATCGCTACGACTTATTCTTCCACCAACTAATACTCTTTTCTGATAAATTTTTCAACTGGTTGGTGTTAACGTTTGGTCTATGCAAGGTTTGGCAGTAATGTCTAACATAGTTTAAATGAAGTTTGGGGGAGGGCCTTTCTGTATATATTTTTGTTTTCCTTAACAATAAAAAAATTATTATAAATAAACAGGGAAGTGCCGGTATTTTGACCTTCTTGGTATAGCATGACAGTGAGGACACTGTCAAGTTCAAGTTTGGGGGTATGCTCGGTATGTCTTCTTCCTTCGCATTCATGTGTACATATTTTTGCATTTGCATACTTATTTGAAAACCCATAAAAATTTGAAAAATTTCAAAAATTATAAAAATTATTGTATTCAATTTTGGCCACATTTAACTTGAGTTTGACAAATAGGTTAACTAGCTAGGAACAACTAGATCTTAGACTTAGTGAATTAAAAACCCTAAAGATAACCTTCCTTAAAGTTTAACGGTAGAAAATATATGCCTTGCAGTTTATTTAGAAATAGGCAAATTTTAGGTTCACTTCTTGGGCTAAGTCGAAACAAGGGAAGAGTATTGATGTTCTTATTAGAGTATAAGTTTGAAAAATAGTTCCTAACTTAAGTCTAGATTCTGAAAATGTATACCCTACAATTTGCACAATCGCGCACCTTGAAACTTGGAATAGTAGAAGAGACCTTGAAATGCTCTTGTTTAAAGTCCTTAGTACAATGAAAATGAAAATATATATATATATATAAGTGTGAATAAAGAAAAAAAAATGGACACTGGTTTTTGTGATCACTTAAGGCTGCGAAAATAGAAAAAATATTTAGCAAGGGTGCTTCATCACCCAGTGCCTTAAACCAACTGGTTTGGGAGTCACTGCTAAAAGCCTTGGGTATTGCAAGACTAGGAATTATGCTTTAAAGTGCAAACGCATTTTGTAATCGGTCGTTGGTACCTCAAGAAGTATTAACGGTCGCATGAAGGATGTGTAAGCAAAATTCAATTAAAAATTCACCTACTAATAAGTACTTTGGACAACGGACGAGAGTATGATTGCTTGATTTGAATTTCCAAGTGTAGGGGTGATCTATACACACACGTAGGGGTATGTGATTGGAATTTAGATAAGTGAAAAGAATGAAGAATAGAACTTGTATCTTTAGTAGAGTTGATAGAAATTCCTAAGTAGAGATGGAACCCTAGAAGGAAGACTTAAGAGATGCCGAAAGCTAAGTAGGTTTACATAACATATATAATCTTAAGTTAAATAATGAGGAAGTGTGAAGAATGTGGATGGATAATTTGCGAGTCAAAAGATAATAGAATTCCTTCTTAGAAAACCTAATTGGAGAACAAAAGTCAATGGGCCGAATTGATAGGATTTTGTGGGTGTAATCCGCTGAAAACCCTCAGGAGATAACACTCCTCCTACTAGGGACACCTAGAGGTTTAACGGCTTGTTGCACGTGCTCAGTGCAATCGCGTTTCCCTGCGAAAGTGTGGTTAGGATTTTAGTGAATAAAAAATAAGTTTGCTCGAGGACGAGCAAAAGATAAGTTTGGGGGTATTTGTTCAGACCATAATATTGCATTTTCAATTCCCCTATTCTTATCCGTTTTATAAATAAACAGGTACTCTTGACACACGTTTGTTGCATATTACTGGATACAGGCTCTTGGAGCGAATACAGTGAAAAAGACGAAAGTTGATACAGAAAAGGGACTTTTGACCAACAAGTAGACGGATCCTAGTCAAGCCTAGACGAAGAACAGTGCAAGGTCCAAAATGTTAAGGCAAACGGTTAAAAGATCGCTACAGGTTTTCACTGAAACATCTGGAGAAGACCCAGAAGTCAAATGGAGAAAAGAAGTGGAAAAATAGAAAGCCAAAGAAGCCAAGAACAAAACCCTAAAAATTCAACATGTGATCTCACCAAAGGGCCGCGGAACCGCGGCCCAAGCCAACAAATGCCGCGGTTCCGCGGCCATTTAAAGCCCATGTCGGTGGAATTTTTCTGAGTTGGTGCGTCGGTGCGGGTGTTGGGATTTTTCGTGGGCAAATCTGTAATTGCACATGTGCGAGAGTCTGTAACCCTAGTTTTCATGTTTTCCTATAAATTGTAATCACAGATCTGTAAAACTCATGCCTCTTTTCAATAAACAAATTCAGATCTATTCTGTATACTTGCTTGGAGGGAGCCATCAAATTAGTAAGTTAATTTTATTTCTTCTCTTTTAATTCTCTTTTAATTAGTATGTCTTTTAATCCCCTAATGAGCGAGTAATCTCCTCGCTTGTTAGGGTTAGCCTTAGGGAAAGGTTTCAGAGATGAGATCTCTCACCCCTTTCATACCATTTCATACCTAAGAATTAGAACTCTATGCATACATGCACAACCGCTCCTTAAGGCACCCTACCCCTTGAGGTAACGGTGACACCGTAGTATAAAGGCCCGGTTGCGCGTGTTTTCCATGGAGGTTGGGGTAATTATTAATAAAGGAAGAATAAGAATCCAGAGGAAGAAACATCTTCCCAAAAGATTCTTATCCACTTTATGAATAATTACCGCAACATCTAATAGATCAAAAATAGGGCAATGAAAGCGGTGAAGAAACCTTTAATCTCCAAACTTCCCCTAATCCTAACCTTAGCAAGACTTTAGTTTAGATTAATTTAGTATATTTTCAGATCTAGTCTTTTTAGATTTAATAAAATCAATCCAAACAACATTTGGAATCAACTCGTAAAAGCACATTAAGAAAATTACCCATCTCTGTGGATCGACCCGTACTCACCGGCTAGCTGCATAGCGACGCCGTTCTTGATTGCGGTTAGAAATATATTTTTGCATTAATCAGAAGGGACTGGAGAACCAAGTCAGTATAGAGCTCGTTCTCTAACGTGGTCCCAAGGTCCGTGAGCTCTTCAATATAGCCAATCATCTTAAGCACGTGTTCCGCTACAGATGATCCGACGGCCAATCTCGCCGAAAACAGCTTTTTCGAGACTTCGTATCTGGCGATACGGGATTGCTCTCCATACAGTTCTTTTGTATGGAGAAATATGGATTCAAGGTCCATATTCTCGTGCCTCCTCTGATGTTCATTGTCCATAGAGGCAAGCACGAGGCACTTGGCCTTCGCGCAGTCGATCTCCCAGCTCTTGCGGATTTCCTAATCCGCGACGCTGGAGGTGGGACCTGGGACAGGGGGAGCTTTGGTGGCAAGAAGATACCCCAGCTTGTCGTAAGTGATTGCCATTTTGACAGTCCTAAGCCAATCTTTATAGTTTGGCCCTGTCAGTATGTTTTTATCTAGTAATAACTTAAGTCCGGTCATGACGATTGGTCGCTGCAATTAGGAGAGAGAGAAGAAACACTTTAGCATGATGCTCTTGCAAGTTTAGAGTAGTTTTTAGTTTGTCTAAACAGGATGGCTCCCACTGTTTCTCGAATCCCTCCTCAAACCAAAAAGGAAGAATCGGTCGGGATCAATCTCACCGTTCAATACTTGCTTAACCATTCAGCCAGGCCAGTGTTGGTACTTTGAGGGAGGTTTTCCAACGCTTTCGCGAAGTTACTTAATTAAATAACCTCTTTTCCCTGTGGGCGTAGCCCCGCTAACACCTTTCCAGACACCTACTTGGTTTATAGCATTGATCGTTAAGTGAGAAATTTCCCGAGGAGTAGGATATACTCACAGTAGGATCGGGATCCAAATATCATCGTGTGACAAAACCGAAGGAATCCTACCAGAATCATCACACTCCAAATGGTATGCAGCGCTAGCAAGTTTCAGTTTCTTTAGAAACTCCCGATGTGGATTTTTGCCCTATGCTCTTATGACCTTGATTTGGCCAACAAATCATAAGTCATGTGTCAAGTTCTACCCGTCATTCTCCAGGTTAATTTGAACCCACCCGTACCTATCCTTGACTTTGGCCAACAAGGTAGCACGATTGTCCCAAACCAACGCATCTATCTATGCTGCATATGAATATCCAATAGCTACCAATCACTATGTCTTGACTTTGGTTAACAAACACAGCTTGAATACTATTGACTATCCATATGAAATGACGGAGGGCTACGAATGGTTTTGGCGAAACCGTGAACGTAGTGAACTTGATATAATCGATGGAACGTGATAGCTTTTAAAAGGAGTGGCTTAAGCTCCGCGTTTAAAAGTTGTTTATGAAAAGAAACCGAGTGGTTTTGAAATTGTTCCAACGACTTTAACTTTGGTTTATTTTCTTGCATTAATTTAATGCGTCCCATCATTTAATCCTACCATTGCAGAAAACTACGAAAATATGACGTACGCTTATGCCATCCGCATTCGCCACGGGGCCCCGTCATTACCCGTTAGGTTACTTAACTAACGACAGAGCGGGGGCTGGACTAGCGCGGATGCAAAACATAAGCAACGCCTAAATAGATATCATATATAGATATTTACATTCGTCAGATGCAATGATAGCCATTCCAGATCACATATGAACACATTGGATATACTAGGAATCCACGTTTCGTTCGAGGCTGCAACGAAAAGCGGATTACACGGTCGTGATGAATAGCCAAGACCCCACCCTAGACCCCTACGGGTGCGGCAAACTACCCGCCAAATACCCGAAGTGAAGCAACCTCCCTCAACAACGTGAGTAGGCCACTCGGCACTTCGAGCTACCCGGTAGTTTGTGCACCCCACCTTGGGTCTATCCTAGGAGCAAAAACAGTAAAAAAAAATATACAATGGCGTCTACAACCTCATTCCGGATGTGCGGCCATACAAATAATATTACATCAATTACATATTACATCAAATGAAAAGTTAAAGAAAACTCTCATCTCACAACCCCCCGGCTATTCATCCGCGACAATCCAATGAATTCATATACACATACCAGCAACATTGCAGATCACAGATATGTATAACCCCCACTAATCGACGTATAGCGATTAGCAGGCGTTCAATACATATATCACATCACGGATATAACCCATTAGCTAAAGTTTACAGAAGTTCGATCAAAATACGGATTTGTAACCACCCCAAACTCAAATTTGTTTTCTGGAAAATCTGGGCAGAAACAACATATTCCAAAAATCCCAAAACACAACACAAAACACACTGCAGCAAAACCGAACTCGGCCGTGGATCCGCGGTAAGAAGCATGTTCTTGCCGTGGTTCCGCGGTGAGTTGGTCAACTCGCTGGATCGTTTTTGTTGTGTGTTTACAGAAAACCCTGAGACGATTTTTAAGATATGTCAAATTATTTTTTTGAGCTGTTTTAAAAATCGACAGCAAGCATGGTTTTTGGACGTGTTTTGTGATTTTTTCTCCGATCGAAATTCTAGATACTTTGCTAACATGCTAGATAGTGTTTAGCTAGGCTCTGATACCACTGTAAGTCCACGTTACCCTTCCCGGTTTTTTCGGGGATGCGGAAATAGTGAAAACAATTTTTCGGTGAAGGTAACATGGACTAGAAACCGGATCTTTGCTAAACAAACTATCTAACAACCTAACTAAGAGTTTAACTACTATGTTAGGGGTTATACCTAGTCTTGAACTCCTTCTCTTCTTCTCCTTGTAGTGGTCGGATTGGCCTCACCTCGTCGTCTCCTTATGCCGAAGATGGATCCACCCGAAAGCTTCTACCTTTGGCTCCAACCTCAATCGAGAGGAAACTAAAATACTTGGCTTGCTAGACCTTGTACTCTAGAGTGAGTAGAGAAGTGTTTTTAGGGTTTTATCTCAATGGTTCTTGTTTCTCAACTCATGAGACAAGAGAACCATGAGCAAGAGGAAGAGGGAGAGCTTGGATGAGAGAGAGTGGAAATGATAGAATGAGAGAAGACTTTTTCAATCATGCTCTCAAAAACCAAAAATAATCATGATAATTGTCACGCCCCGCTTCCCAGTGTACGGCGAAGTGGACGCGACGAGGCCCGCTACGTATATACTCAGAAGTATATATGCTAAGCGTAACTAAGCAATATAAAGTAAATCACAAGAGACGAATAATATAGAAATAACAGCAACTTTTATTAATAACATTCTTTTTACAATGCAGGAAAAGAAAATACAACTGGAATGAAAAGCAATGCCTAAACAATGGCATAACAGGAAATGAAATAAACTGGAAAGAACAAGGTACAATTATTTAGAGCTCTGGGTCTGCCTGGAACTGCTCCAAATCTTCACTGGTGGGCTCGATCTCAACTTGGTCCAACGCACCTGACGACATTCAAAGAAGAAAGAGATAGAATGTCATCAGCGAACAGGTCGCTCGGTAAGTCCCATAAGAATAAGAAGAATGAGAATGATAGAGTAACAGTATTTTCTAAAGTATTATAATGTTGAATATTATGGAACATTGTGTAACGCTGTTGTTTGTAGCTTGGTACAGAAGGATACCAGTATATACGAGGGGGATCTCTATATGCTAGAGATCAGGGCAAACGGAAAGTACAAGGAACCGTTATGCCACGGTACAACAGCAACAGGATTCAGGTTAGGTGTCTTAATCTGACCACCTCGTGCCACCTTTAACATCCTCCGTACCAATCTACCCCTTAAACCCCGTAATGTTTTAACAGTAGTGTAGTATTGGAATATGTAAGTTGGTTGACTGACCAAAACCATGATATCAGTAAATATGTTGCAACTGTATAATCAGGTAAATGGAATATCAGGATAATGGATGAATATCCATGGTTTGATTCAGTCAAAATGAATATATTGTTAACTGGGTTCATGGATTCATGTATTCAAAGTGTGGTGGAATATAAAAGAATATAGATTGCCTTGAATCATATTCGAGTCAAGAATAGTCAGACTCTAACCCGAGTCAGACTAAAAGAAGAGAATTTGAAGTTCAATATTAGCTAGGGGCCTTATTGTAATTTGTGAAACTTGATGGGGTTTTATGTAAAAATACTTTTGTAGAGTTTTCAAAATACACCTCAAGTATTTAATATTCGTCTTTAATATTATAATGAATGTGAATTTTATTTGTGTTATTCTAGTGAATATATCCTAATAAAAGTATTAATTGTTTTATCTGAAGTTCATGGTATTTTAGTGTAACTTTTAATCTTGTAATTTTTTAGAAAAATGTAGAAACTTTATATTAGGATAAAATAGGTGTTAAAATGATAATTATATATATATTAACACATGAATAATTTTTAAATGAATATTTTATTTTCAAAGATCTCATTTTCCTTAAATATCGTATTTTAAACCTTTCGAGACCGAATGCTCCTTGCGGAGGTCTGAATCTCGCACTACTAGCCTGCGGGTGCACGATGAACCGTACTTTCCCTAACAGGTTCCCCAAAAGTGGGTTGTAGCGGCACCTTGCTTAGGTTTTATAAATACTTTTCATTTAAGAAAACGGTTTTATTAATATGGGGTATTTATTTGCAAAAAGTATAGTTTTCCGTATTTTAGTTATTAGGGTTTCCTAAACCAACTAGCCTATTTCTAAGGTCTAAACGATGAGTCATTAGAAGCCTCAAATCGTCTCTTCACCGTCAATTGCGGCCAGGTAAGTACAAGTGAGGAGGGAGGGATCCGCTCACGAATCGTGAAACGGGCCTTTTAAAGTTACCCAAGCTCACTTGTCTAGCCTAGACACCACAAGACAGTTTAGATAAACGATCGATGTCCATGACCAATCGTGTTTTCATTTTATTAAAAGATTTTATCTAGAAAAGTTTACAACTTAAAGCTTTAAATAAAGATTAGGGTATTTTAGTGAAAAGTCCTGTAATTTCGTATTCTGTATTTTGATGTTTATCAATTAGGGTTAGATTGAGTGTGTGTAGGGGTAGGTCATTACCCCGTGACTTATTTTAGGTTTTGGTGAAGTTTTAAAGGTAGAACATGCTATGCTAAACTTAAAGGTATTATAACGCAAGAATACGGTATTCGAAAACGTTATCATTTTATATGTGAAATTTCATTCAAATTGAGTTATACAAGTTTTGTGATCAAGATAAACATATTTATGAGTGAGGTAATTGATTAAACTAAGAAAAATGAACTTCATGGTATTTTTATGAAAAGAATACGGTTTTGCAAAGAAGTTATCATTTTATGTGAAAAAGTTTGATTAAATTGGTTTATGGGTGATTAATAGTCAACAAGCATATGGGTAGATAATATGTATTAGGTGACAAGTGGAAATTTAGAGAAAAACCGAATCGGAAATCGGTTTGTCCGATTTCCGTCGGGTTCCAAAAATCCGTATTTTTATATGTATAGAAAAGAGAGATAGAGGGGATGGGACTTACGGTTTGGACAAGCTAATGAAGCTAGAGGTCGTGATGGTTGTCGATTCGTTGAAAACGTCGCGAAGGTCCCGATCCGGTCGCCGGAATCCGTCGTCGATTTCGGCAACGCTTCGCTTCTCGCTCTTCGTACCGAGTTCTCGAGAATTTGAGAGAGTGGACTTAGAGTTGTGAAGGGAAAAGGTAGAGGGTAGGGGTCTTTATATAGGGCTAGGCCAGGGTTAGGGTTAGGGTTAAAAAAAATATTAAAAAATATAAAAAACATTAAAAATTCATTAAATTTTGTCTTAAAAGAGATTTATTGAGAATTGGGTAACAGTAAAGAAAATTTAGAGTATGCAGGGATGAAGACCAGGTCAACACGAAGAATTTTCGTGTTGACGACTCGGCCGACCGGCCGAGTCCGGCCGGCGACGCTGGCCGATTCGGCCGAGTCGCCGGCCGAGTCGGCCGAGTCAGGGCCGAGTCGGGCGCCGTTGGGTCGGGTCTGGTCTGGGGGGAATTTTGGTGTCGTTTAATATTTTTAATTTGCAATAAATTGTGAGTTATGGCTGTTTGACCGTTTGACTTCTAAAAAATTAAAACAAAAAGATATAAAAATTATGTAGGGTATGGGATTCGAACTCTGGTGGCTTGGTTCAGCAATGCAAGGTATTACCAATGAGCTACAAGCTCCTTCTTGTAATTATTGTAAGAAATTAGATACTTAAATTGTTTCCAGCAACATTAATACTCCAAGTGTACACTATATTTAAAGCAAATTTTTGGTATACAAAATTGGAGTTGTTACAATCTACCCTCCTTACAAAAATTTCGTCCTCGAAATTTACAACTTTTATTTAAGGACTAATTTACAAAAAGGTGTGGATATCTTGCAAGTATCTCATCCTCCCTTTCCCACGTGGATTCTCCTGGAGTGTCTTTCCTCCACATTACCCGGACCAAATTAACTTCTTTGTTCCGAAGTTTCTTCACTTTCCTGTCCAGGATCTCCACAGGTTGTTGCTCACAAGACAAATCGGGCTGTATCGTGAGTTCGGAATGATCAAGTACATGGCTGGGGTCACTCACATACCTTCTGAGTTGGGATATGTGGAACACGTTATGCACTCCTTCCAATGAGGGTGGAAGTGCTAAACGATATGCCACTTCACCGACTCGTTCGAGTATATCGAACGGTCCAATGTATCTCGGACTCAACTTTCCCCGTCTTCCAAATCTGATCACTCCGCAGTTCGGAGAGATTTTCAGGAATACATGATCTCCTGGCTGGAACTCCAAGTATCGTCTCTTCGCATCAGCCCAGTGTTTCTGTCTATCTTGGGCTATGCACATTCTTTCCCTGATAGTACAAACTACATCAACGGTTGCTACTATCATCTCTGGTCCAAGGAGTTCTCTATCTCCGATGTCGTCCCAACTTAATGGCGATCGACACTTCCTTCCATACAATGCTGCAAAAGGTGCCATTCCTATGCTTGCTTGGTAGCTGTTGTTGTACGCAAACTCCACAAGATGTAGGTGATCTTCCCACGATCCTTTGAAGTCGAGCATGCATGCTCTGAGCATATCCTCCAAGATCTGAATAGTTCGTTCTGATTGACCATCTGTTTGTGGATGATAAGCCGTGCTGAAGTTCAGACTTGTTCCCAAGCTAGCTTGCAGACTTTGCCAAAATTGCGATCGGAACCTGGTGTCACGATCGGAGACAATGCAGACCGGTACTCCATGAAGTCTCACGATTTCCTGTATGAGTTCATGGGTATCAGAGATAGTACGTTATGAAGAGTTTAAATCTTAATTTAGATTATTACCTCCATGTACTTCTTCGCTAATGTCTCAGTTGATTGGCCAACTCGAAATGTGATGAAGTGAGCCGACTTTGTGAGTCGATCCATAATGACCCAAATCGCATCGTTACCCTTTGTGCTGTGAGGAAGAGCAGTTACAAACTCCATCGTGATGTGCTGCCACTTCTATTCTGGGATTGGTAACGGTTGAAGTAGTCCAGCTGTCCTATGATGTTCAGCCTTTACCTGCTGACACACCAAACATTTTGCGACGCTTCTGGCTACTTCACGCTTCATTCCATGCCACCAATAATTCTGACGTAGATCTTTGTACATTTTGGTACCTCCAGGATGTACTGAATAGGGAGAGCTGTGAGCTTCTTTCATTAACTCTTCCCGAACAGGACCCTTTGGTACACACAATCTGCTGCCGTATCTCAAAGATCCGTCTTCATGGATGATGAAATCTGTTCTGAGTCCATTCTCCACTTGTTCTCTGATCTTTTGCAACTTAGCATCGCTGGCTTGAGCTGCTTTGATCTGATTGACAATAGTTGATTGGACTTGTAGATTCATCAAATTTGAAACATCACCTGGCATGACTAGTTCAATCTCCATTTGATGTAAGTCTTGCTGAAGCTTTCACTGGGCGGTGAGATTCATTGCTAATGGTTGGCGACTAAGAGCATCATGTACTACGTTCACCTTTCCTGGATGATATTACAAGTTGATGTCAAAGTCCGCCATAAGTTCTAACCATCTTCTCTGCCGCATATTCAACTCCTTCTGAGTAAACACGTACTTCAGACTTTTATGATCTGTGTAGATGTTCACTCGTTCACCAAGTAAGTAGTGGCGCCAAATTTTGAGAGCAAAAATGACGGCTGCCAACTCTAGATCATGCGTCGGATAATTGCGCTCATGAGTTTTCAGTTGTCTTGAAGCATAAGCCACAACCTTACCGTGCTGATGTAGAACACATCCTAGTCCCTTACCGGATGCATCACAATGCACCTCGAATCCTCCAGATTGATCCGGTATGACGAGAATAGGTGCAGATGTCAGTCTTGACTTGAGTTCTACGAAAACTTGCTCGCATGCTTCTGACCACACAAATTCTTCATCTTTTCTTGTGAGCTTGGTCAGGGGTGTTGCTATCTTCGAAAAGCCTTCAATGAATCTTCTGTAATATCCAGCTAAGCCCAAGAAACTCCGAATATCCTTCACTGATTTTGGTGTAGGCCATTCGCTGACTGCTGAAACCTTTGCTGGATCTACAGAAATCCCTTCTCCTGATACGATGTGTCCAAGAAAACCAACTTGTTTTAGCCAAAACTCGCACTTGCTGTACTTGGCATAAAGCTTATGTTGTCGAAGTGTTTCCAGGACAATTCGTAAGTGCTCCGCATGCTCCTTCCGATTCTTAGAATATACCAGGATGTCGTCGATGAAGATGACAACGAACCTGTCTAAATACTCCCGGAAAACTTGGTTCATAAGATTCATGAAGATTGCTGGTGCATTGGTCACTCCAAATGGCATTACTAGAAATTCGTAATGTCCATAGCGAGTTCTGAAAGCTGTTTTGTGAATATCAGCCTCCTTGACCTTCACTTGATGATAACCTGAACGAAGATCTAGTTTAGAGAAGACACAAGTTCCACTTAGCTGATCGAACAAATCGTCGATGCGCGGGAGGGGATACTTGTTCTTTATAGTAACTTCGTTCAAGGCCCTATAGTCGATGCACATTCTGTATGAACCTTCATTCTTCTTCACCAATAGAACAGGTGCTCCCCAACTTGAAGTGCTGGGACGAATCCATCATTTCTCCAGTAATTCGTCCAACTGTGTTCGAACTTCTTTCAAACCTTCTGGACTTAGTCTATACGGTGCTTTGATCACTGGTTGTGCTCCTGGTACTAAGTCAATACTGAATTCAAGAGCTCGATCGGGAGGCAAACCTGATATATCGTCAGGGAATACATCGTCGAACTCTCGAACTACCTCCGGTCTTGATTCTTCCTCTGCATGAGCTGCTGCAACTACTGCTTCCCTTGGCTTCGCTTTGTAAGTACTTGGCTCCAATGTACGATCTCTACTCTTGAAATAGAAGACCGGATGATCTGGAATCTCAAATACTACCCTCCTTTGACGACAGTCGATGGTAGCATAAAAGGTTCCAAGCCAGTCCATTCCTAGAACCACATCGAAGTTTGGTATGTCCAGTACTTTGAAGTCAGCGTAAAACTCTCGACTACAGACGATGACTGGACACATGCTGTATCCCATAGTTGCCTTTAGAACACCATTTCCAGAACTGATGTTCCAGCTGGATACAAGCGGTGAGACTGGAATCGCATGGGTTCGGACAAACCGTTGCGACATAAAGCAGTGGGATGCTCCAGTATCAAACAGTGCAAGTGCAGGTAGTGAAGCTACTAGGATTGTACCTAAGGTATATGGGATAGGTTCAGGTATAGGGAAAGTGCGTAGGTAAACAAAACTGAAGATAAGTTTGAGAAAGAAAGTTTACCAGTAATAGAGATTTGCAAGATTCAAGTACATGAAATGATAAGATTCAAGGAATAGAGATTTGCAAAATTCAAGGAACATAAATTGTAAAGAATATTTTAGTTGCTGGTTCTTGTATTATATTGCTTAGGTTGTTCACGCAGACCAGAACTGCATGACAGGGATTCATACAGCTCTGACCTGCATGGGCAACCAACAAAACCTGTCACGCCCCGCTTCCCAGTGTACGGCGAAGTGGACGCGACGAGGCCCGCTATGTATATACTCAGAAGTATATACGCTAAGCGTAACTAAGCAATATAAAGTAAATCACAAGAGACGAATAATATAGAAATAACAGCAACTTTTATTAATAACATTCTTTTTACAATGCAGGAAAAGAAAATACAACTGGAATGAAAAGCAATGCCTAAACAATGGCATAACAGGAATTGAAATAAACTGGAAAGAACAAGGTACAATTATCTAGAGCTCTGGGTCTGCCTGGAACTGCTCCAAATCTTCACCGGTGGGCTCGATCTCAACTTGGTCCAACGCACCTGACGACATTCAAAGAAGAAAGAGATAGAATGTCGTCAGCGAACAGGTCGCTCGGTAAGTCCCACAAGAATAAGAAGAATGAGAATGATAGAGTAACAGTATTTTCTAAAGTATTATAATGTTGAATATTATGGAACATTGTGTAACGCTGTTGTTTGTAGCTTGGTACAGAAGGATGCCAGTGTATACGAGGGGATCTCTATATGCTAGAGATCAGGGCAAACGGAAAGTACAAGGAACCGTTATGCCACGGTACAACAGCAACATGATTCAGGTTAGGTGTCTTAATCTGACCACCTCGTGCCACCTTTAACATCCTCCGTACCAATCTACCCCTTAAACCCCGTAATGTTTTAACAGTAGTGTAGTATTGGAATATGTAAGTTGGTTGACTGACCAAAACCATGATATCAGTAAATATGTTGCAACTGTATAATCAGGTAAATGGAATATCAGGATAATGGATGAATATCCATGGTTTGATTCAGTCAAAATGAATATATTGTTAACTGGGTTCATGGATTCATGTATTCAAAGTGTGGTGGAATATAAAAGAATATAGATTGCCTTGAATCATATTCGAGTCAAGAATAGTCAGACTCTAACCCGAGTCAGACTAAAAGAAGAGAATTTGAAGTTCAATATTAGCTAGGGGCCTTATTGTAATTTGTGAAACTTGAGGGGGTTTTATGTAAAAATACTTTTGTAGAGTTTTCAAAATACACCTCAAGTATTTAATATTCGTCTTTAATATTATAATGAATGTGAATTTTATTTGTGTTATTCTAGTGAATATATCCTAATAAAAGTATTAATTGTTTTATCTGAAGTTCATGGTATTTTAGTGTAACTTTTAATCTTGTAATTTTTTAGAAAAATGTGGAAACTTTATATTAGGATAAAATAGGTGTTAAAATGATAATTATATATATATTAACACATGAATAATTTTTAAATGAATATTTTATTTTCAAAGATCTCATTTTCCTTAAATATCATATTTTAAACCTTTCGAGACCGAATGCTCCTTGCGGAGGTCTGAATCTCGCACTACTAGCCTGCGGGTGCACGATGAACCGTACTTTCCCTAACAGGTTCCCCAAAAGTGGGTTGTAGCGGCACCTTGCTTAGGTTTTATAAATACTTTTCATTTAAGAAAACGGTTTTATTAATATGGGGTATTTATTTGCAAAAAGTATAGTTTTCCGTATTTTAGTTATTAGGGTTTCCTAAACCAATTAGCCTATTTCTAAGGTCTAAACGATGAGTCATTAGAAGTCTCAAATCGCCTCTTCACCGTCAATTGCGGCCAGGTAAGTACAAGTGAGGAGGGAGGGATCCGCTCACGAATCGTGAAACGGGCCTTTTAAAGTTACCCAAGCTCACTTGTCTAGCCTAGACACCACAAGACAGTTTAGATAAACGATCGATGTCCATGACCAATCGTGTTTTCATTTTATTAAAAGATTTTATCTAGAAAAGTTTACAACTTAAAGCTTTAAATAAAGATTAGGGTATTTTAGTGAAAAGTCCTGTAATTTCGTATTCTGTATTTTGATGTTTATCAATTAGGGTTAGATTGAGTGTGTGTAGGGGTAGGTCATTACCCCGTGACTTATTTTAGGTTTTGGTGAAGTTTTAAAGGTAGAACATGCTATGCTAAACTTAAATGTATTATAGCGCAAGAATACGGTATTCGAAAACGTTATCATTTTATATGTGAAATTTCATTCAAATTGAGTTATACAAGTTTTGTGATCAAGATAAACATATTTATGAGTGAGGTAATTGATTAAACTAAGAAAAATGAACTTCATGGTATTTTTATGAAAAAAATACGGTTTTGCAAAGAAGTTATCATTTTATGTGAAAAAGTTTGATTAAATTGGTTTATGGGTGATTAATAGTCAACAAGCATATGGGTAGATAATATGTATTAGGTGACAAGTGAAAATTTAGAGAAAAACCGAATCGGAAATCGGTTTGTCCGATTTCCGTCGGGTTCCAAAAATCCGTATTTTTATATGTATAGAAAAGAGAGATAGAGGGGATGGGACTTACGGTTTGGACAAGCTAATGAAGCTAGAGGTCATGATGGTTGTCGATTCGTTGAAAACGTCGCGAAGGTCCCGATCCGGTCGCCGGAATCCGTCGTCGATTTCGGCAGCACTTCACTTCTCGCTCTTCGTACCGAGTTCTCGAGAATTTGAGAGAGTGGACTTAGAGTTGTGAAGGGAAAAGGTAGAGGGTAGAGGTCTTTATATAGGGCTAGGCTAGGGTTAGGGTTGGGGTTAAAAAAAATATTAAAAAATATAAAAAACATTAAAAATTCATTAAATTTTGTCTTAAAAGAGATTTATTGAGAATTGGGTAACAGTAAAGAAAATTTAGAGTATTCAGGGATGAAGACCAGGTCAACACGAAGAATTTTCGGGTTGACGACTCGGCCGACCGGCCGAGTCCGGCCGGCGGCGCCGGCCGAGTCTGCCGAGTCAGGGCCGAGTCGGGCGCCGTTGGGTCGGGTCTGGTCTGGGGGGAATTTTGGTGTAGTTTAATTTTTTTAATTTGCAATAAATTGTGAGTTATGGCTGTTTGACCGTTTGACTTCTAAAAAATTAAAACAAAAGGATATAAAAATTATGTAGGGTATGGGATTCGAACTCTGGTGGCTTGGTTCAGCAATGCAAGGTATTACCAATGAGCTACAAGCTCCTTCTTGTAATTATTGTAAGGAATTAGATACTTAAATTGTTTCCAGCAACATTAATACTCCAAGTGTACACTATATTTAAAGCAAATTTTTGGTATACAAAATTGGAGTTGTTACAATAATAACAATAATCAAGTATTTGTGATGGTTCATGTCAATGGCATTATCATTTCATGCATTTAATGCAATTTGTGAACATCAAGCAAGCAAAAGTCATACTCATGAAATGATAGCCATTGAAATGATGATGGTCAACAAGTCCAAAATAGTCAACCGGTCAACAAAATCAACAAGTCAACAAAGTCAAACTTTCAACTCAACCATGGCACAAAAATACTTAATTATTATTATTATTAATTATATTTCTTATTCTCATTAGGGTTTAGAAGAAGTCAACAATCAACAACCCTAATGAGAATCCTCTGCCTCTGTCTCTGTCAACCGTGCATACACACCCGCATCCATATTTCGAGGAACACGAATACAAATAAAACCAATCCCAAAACGCATACTACGATCTGGCTTAAACCAAAGCCCGCTAGTAATAACTGCCCGGACACCAAACGTGCACAAGTGCGCGGATGTGAACGAACCCTGTCGCAAAACCATGCGACCTCTACTCTGTTTTGCCCAAAGGCGAATAGCGCTCGGTGTGGGACTCTAAAGACTCGATACTGTTCCCCTCCGAACGGCGGCCGGGACGCGGGACGTCTCGCCTGAGGTTCGGGGCAGATGCTAATAGGTGCTATCCGTCCACCTCTCCGAAGCTGCCAAGTTGATTTATGACACTGTGTATCGGAGGTTTAGACGGATGCGGCCGATGTAGCAGACTTCGTCAGATTCCCCCTCGCTTGAGGGGTTTTTGATTGTGGGGACACTCTTCCCTGCAGGCGCAAGCCCCTGCAGTTAATTACGCTACCGCATCGCGGTAACAACTTTCTCCTTCTCCAGCTGGTCACTTCGTGTCGTGGGTGTTTGTTTTGTTTGCGGTTGCCCGTGGATTGTATACGGAGACTGATTTATGTCGCCTCCCGTAGGACGTGGATTAGTCCAAATCCGTATTTTCTTAGATTTGGGTTTGGGGTTTTGGTTTGAGGATACGTTAGCCATATTTGAGGCTAAGATCAACTCAAACGTTTGTTAAGGATACGTTAGTCCAATTTGAGACTAAGATCAACTTAACGGGATCATTTAGATCCGACAAAAGAGCGTTTGGAGGCTCGATTGCTCCAGTTTAGGGACATGGTGGTCCATGAATGTATGGCCGTCGGGACCCGTCACCTCTCTGACGACGTTGAAGGATTACAACGACAGGTGTCAGAGGAGTTCAGAGATGTACCCTTGAACCAATGCTGATTGGGGGGATTCATAGTCCAATTTGGGACTAAAGTCTGTTTGAAGGTTTAAGGATACGTTAGCCATATTTGAGGCTAAGATCAACTTAAACGGTTGTTAAGGATACGTTAGTCCAGTTTGGGACTAAGATCGACTTAACGGGATCTTTTAGATCCGACAAAAGAGCATTTGGGCTCTATTGTTCCAGTTTAGGGACATAGTGGTCCATTGCCAGTTTAGGGACATGGAGGTCCAATACCAGTTTAAGGACATAGTGGTCCATCGGTAGTTTAAGGACGCATAAGTCCATTGGTAGTTTAAGGACGCATAAGTCCATGGGTTTAAGGACCCCACAGTCCGTATCTTGGTTTAGGGACGCATAAGTCCATGAGTTTAAGGACCCCACAGTCCGTGTTGATGTGTGGTTGTCGGGACCCGTCACCTATCTGAAGACGTTGAAGGATTACAATGACAAATATCAGAGGAGTTCAGAGATGTACCCTTGAACCAATGAGTTGGTTGAAAGAGCAGATGTGCTCAGATCAAGATGATTTGAGGACTTATGGCCAGTTTGGGCTAAGTCCAGTTATGTTTGAAATATTGGCCCTCTGTTGGTCCATTGAAGGAGAGGCTTTGCCTCTGAAACTTAGCCAATTGGGCTGAAGCTAGTGTTAAACACTAGAAACCAACAGTGTTGAACACTGGGAATAAGATAGCAAGTTAGTGTTAAACACTATAAGATAATCAGTGTTAAACACTGGGAACAGTGTTTTCAAATTAGTGTTAAACACTAAGCAAATCAGTGTTAAACACTGCAAATAGAGTTTTCCAAATTAGTGTTAAATACTAAGAAAATCAGTGTTAATCACCGAGGACAAAGTCTTCGGATTAGTGTTAAACACTAAGGGGAGAGGGGTCACGTGTGGACACGTGAGAGCGCCCTGATTTCCCTTATCTTATTTTGCAGATCAGTGTTTTAACTCTTTTAATTCTGACGGCCATCACGTGTGAGCACGTGATGGAGGCCCCCGCTCTGGTCTGTTGGAATGCTCATTAGGGGTCACGTGGTGATACGTGAGGGCGCCCTAAATGCGGAGCCACATCTCCTTTGTTTTATCCTCAAATCTGTGAATAAGTGTTAAACACTTTTCCTTTTTATTTCGAGCATCACGTATTTTCTGACTTTTAGAATTAAATTCTATTCATTATTTTAGAGGCTTTAAAAGCCTACCACGTGTCTGCACGTGACCCATGGTCACGTGTGAGCACGTGATGCCCCATTGGGGTCTTTTCTGAGTTTTTATTGTATCTTTTAACTCTTCCAGCGGGTTCTTAAAAGCCCATCATGTGTGGACACGTAATTCCTCATAACTTTTGATCCCGGATGAATTACGAAGCCCATAATATATCAAATCGAAAGGTTTTTCGAGCCGCTTTTGATACCATCAGAATTTATCTGTTTCTCATTCGGGAGTTTGTCAAAAAACAGCCCAGAAGATACTGGTTCCCATTTTCTTAAGCGTATCGCCGCCATTTGATACCTTGGGCTCTTTTGCGCAGAAATTTTTGGCGGAAACAAATGCCCCCCACTACTTTGCCCACGTAAGTATTTACGTGGGTGAAGTAGTGCAAAGTAATGCATAGCGTATGACCAGTTTCGGGTTGGTATATTACTTTCAGAATCTTGATCTGAGAAGATAACGAGCGAACACAAGCGTCGTCATTTATCATTGACTCAAATCTCGACTCTTAAGAGATATAGTTCCAAACCCTTAACTCCATGAGCCGCACCCTTCTATCTCTTTATATCTTACTCTGGAGTGAAGTAGTTTATATGCTCATGAGTAGCTTTTCCATTTCAGTGGCATGTAGCTTTGGCGAGTGTGGCTCATAGATGGTCCATCTTGACCTCTTTGCAGGGCAGTGATGGCTTAGGAGACAGGGTTAGGATCTGCCACCTAAGACTTTTCAACTTTATGAGCCGTGAGGGTCTCATAAAGACTTTTCTCCCTACGGATCGAGAGGATCTCGTAGGTGTATTTTCTCCTTAGGAGTCGTGAGGATTCCTAAGTGTGTTTTCTCTTATAAGTCGTAAGGATCTTATGAGAGAGTTTTTCCCTCTTACGAGTCGAGAGGACCCGTAAGCGGTTGTTCCCCTCCTTGTCGAAATTCGACTTCGGAGAGTGAGACCCGTGGATAGTATGCAAGAGACCATTTTGGGCCGACTTGCAGGATCCCACTGCTTAGGAAACAGGTTTTTTAATCCCTACTGCCTAAGGCTTTATCTCACGAGTCGAGACGAATCGAGAAGTTCTCGCAAAGACATCATTTTCCTCACGAGTCGAAACGAATCGAGCAGATCTCGCAAGAATATCCTAACGTTACAGTTGACCTCTGCTCTTTACGACAGAAGTCCGTTAGGGTCTGTGGTACTTAAGGTTTTGGCCGTCGTACCGTCGCATGAGCTGATGTATTCCTTGATAGGCAATCGTGCTGTTCGAGTAGCCCTGTGACTGCCGTGTCTCTGATCCCTTCGGGGGCTGAACAAGACGTCTTCAAGCAATCCTCCTTGGCAGTTTGACCGTCGGAAGAGCAAGCGCTAGGAATTTGCCATGCCGCTTTTTACTTGAGGTTAGGCTCATTTTGGAGAGCCCCGATGAGTCATAACCACTCCGCGCTGGTGTGGGATGATCTCCGATAGTCTTTCAGGCTTTATATGACTTGCCGTTAAGACCCTGAAGCTAGGAATTTGGCCTTTGCTTCATTTGCTGGCATTGCGTCCTCTGTATCGAGACGAATGTCGTGGTTGTCTCTAGGTTGCTGGTGAACCGTCGAGGTTTGGAACTAGGGATTTTTCCATGGCTCCTTTTGGTGATGTTGTGTCTGCTGTATCGAGACGAATGTCGAGGTGGTGACCACTCCATGTGGGATGATCTCCGGTGGTCTTTCAGGCTTTATATGACTTGCCGTTAAGACCCTGAAGCTAGGAATTTGGCCTTCACTTCGTTTGCTGGCATCGCGTCCTCTGTATCGAGATGAATGTCGTGGTTGTCTCTAGGTTGCTGGTGAACCGTCGAGGTTTGGAACCAGGGATTTTGCCGTGACTCCTTTTGGTGATGTTGCGTCTGCTGTGTCGAGACGAACGTCGAGGTGGTGACCACTCCGTGCTGGTGCGGGATGATCTCCAATTGTCTTTGAGGCTTTATATGACTTGCCGTTAAGACGTATGAAGCTAGGAATTTGGCCTTCGCTTCGTTTGCTGGCATTGCGTCCTCTGTATCGAGATGAATGTTGTGGTTGTCTCTAGGTTGCTGGTGAACCGTCGAGGTTTGGAACTAGGGATTTTGCCGTGGCTCCTTTTGGTGATGTTGCGTCTGCTGTATCGAGACGAACGTTGAGGTGGTGACCACTCCACGTGGGATGATCTCCGGTGGTCTTTCAGGCTTTATATGACTTGCCGTTAAGACCTTGAAGCTAGGAATTTGGCCTTCGCTTCATTTTCTGGCATTGCGTCCTCTGTATCGAGACGAATGTCACGGTTGTCTCTAGGTTGCTGGTGAACCGTCGAGGTTTGGAACCAGGGATTTTGCCGTGACTCCTTTCGGTGATGTTGCGTCTGCTGTGTCGAGACGAACGTCGAGGTGGTGATCTCTCCATGTTGGTATGAGATGATCTCTGAATGTCTTTCCGGTTTTATATGACTTACCGTTAAGACACTGAAGCTAGGAATTTGGCCTTCGCTTCGTTTTCTTTGGTGTGTCCGGATCCTGTTGGAGGAAGGACGCTGTAGTGACATTTCGTCTGCTGTATCGAGACGAATGTCGTAGTGGTGGCCACTCCATGTGGGATGATCTCTGTTTGTCTTTCCGGTTTTATATGACTTACCGTCAAGACGTTGAAGCTAGGAATTTGGCCTTCGCTTCGTTTGCTTTGTCGCTTCCGAATCCTGCTGGGGGAAGAACGCTGGGGTGACATTTCATCTGCTGTATCGAGACGAACGTCGAGGTGGTGACCACTCCGCGCTGGTGTGGGATGATCTTCGATTGTCTTTCAGGCTTTATATGACTTGCCGTCAAGACCTTGAAGCTAGGAATTTGGCCTTTTGCTTCATTTGCTGGTGTCGCGTCTGCTGTATCGAGACGAATGTCGCGGTGGTGATCACTCCATATTGGTGTGAGGACCAGGATCCGCTCTGGACGTTTCCCACGGGATCGAAGAGCGACGTTGTCCGCGTTCCACGTGACCAGGAATTTTGCTCTAGATGCTTCACACGGTTTCATTGCCGCGTTAGGCGAGGACTAGGCTCCGCTCTGGATGCTTCACACGGGTTCACTGCCGTGCTCTGCGAGGACCAGGATCCGCTCTGGACGTTTTCCACGGGGTCAAAGAGTGACGTTATCCGCGTTCCACGTGACCAGGAATTTTGCACTAGATGCTTCACACGGGTTCACTGCCGCGTTCGGCGAGGACTAGGCTCCGCTCTGGATGCTTCACACGGGTTCACTGCCGTGCTCTGTGAGGACCAGGATCCACTCTGGACGTTTTCCACGGGGTCAAAGAGTGACGTTATCCGCGTTCCACGTGACCAGGAATTTTGCACTAGATGCTTCACACGGGTTCAGTGCCGCGTTAGGCGAGGACTAGGCTCCGCTCTGGATGCTTCACATGGGTTCATTGCCGTGTTCTGCGAGGACCAGGATCCGCTCTGGACGTTTTTCACGGGGTCAAAGAGTGACGTTATCCGCGTTCCACGTGACCAGGAATTTTGCACTAGATGCTTCACACGGTTTCACTGCCGCGTTAGGCGAGGACTAGGCTCCGCTCTGGATGCTTCGCACTGGTTCACTGCCGTGTTCTGCGAGGACCAGGATCCGCTCTGGACGTTTTCCACGGGGTCAAAGAGTGACGTTATCCGTGTTCCACGTGACCAGGAATTTTTTTGATTATATCCGCATTTCAAGGAGTTGGGATTTGACTCTCTGTGGGAGTACATCATCGAGTCATGGAACTGGGAGTTGCCGCTGTTCCGCTTTGCTTGATGATGTGTCCGCTGTGACGAGACGAGTGCTGAGGTGGAGCTGGGATTTTGCCATCACTCCGCTTTGCTGACCATGGGGTCTTTTATTAGCTTTGCATGTACATCCTGCTGGACTGCGAAGGAACGCCGTTGTTAACATTGCGTCTGTTGTAATGAGACGAATGCTAAGGCGGAGTTAGGATTTTGCTATTGCTCCGCTTGATGGTGTAACATCTGTGTCTTACTGGAATGAGGAGGCACGCCGTTGTTGGTCTCCAGGCTGTAGATGTGGCCATTGAGATTTAGAACTAAGGACTTTGCCATGGTTCCGTTTCGTTGCGACTCTGAGGTCGATTGTTGACATCACGTCTGCATCTGGCTGGAGTGAGGAGAAACGCCGTTAGCGATCTCTAAGTTGTCGATGTTGACGTCGAGACCCTGAAGCTCGGGATCTTCTTTTTGCTTCGTTTGTTGACATTATGTCTGCAATATTGCGATAAATGTCGAGATTATCTCTAGGTTGTCTACTAACCGTCGAGATTTGGCTCCGCTTTCTGATGGAGCCTGTTGGGAAGGTATGGTTCCCTTTTTATCTGTTCCCCTGGATTGTATACAGGGATCGATGTGATTTCACCTGTAGGGTAAAAAGTTTCATTCTTTTATTTTTTTTATTCTTTCCGCGATGCTCTATCATTTCAGCTTTTTATATCGCGAAAATCGCGATTGCCCAATCATTTCGGCTATTTTTCGCGGTGCCCAATCATTTCGGCTATTTGTTTTATTTTTACTCGCTGCTTTTTATTGCGAGTTGCCCAATCATTTCGGCTATTTTGCATGCATATATTTTTTTACTTGCTGATTTTGTTGCAAGTTGCCCCATCATTTCGGCTATGTCATATGCATTCGTGGCTCGCTGATTTTTCTTATCGCGAGTGTGAAACTTAGAATATGATGCCAATCTCGGCATCAGCATCGCTACGACTGGAATATTGCCAGGAGCGAATTATCATTTGCCATGAAAGGACTTGGAATTTGATACCAGTTTAGGCATCAGTATCACTACAACTGGGATATTGCCAGGAGCGAATCATCATTTGCCTCTGTCGATGTTGAACAAAGGTGGCTTAGCAAACAGGGTTAGGATCCTGTCGACTAAGGCTTTTGACTTCGTAAGCCGTAAGGGTCTCACAAAGGTATTTCTCCCTACAAGTCGTGAGGATCTCGTAGGTATGTTTTCTCCTTAGAAATCGTGAGGATTCCTAAGTGTGTTTTCCCCTGTAAGTCGTAAGGATCTTACAAAAGGGTTTTCTCCTTACAAGTCGAGAGGACTTATAAGGGTTGTTCACCGTATGGACATATCCCCAATCACGGATGGGACTTGGTTAGGAAAATGTTTATTTGTGCCCGTGGATTGTATACAAGGGTAAGTATTGAGTCGCTTGTAGGGCAAAAAGGTTGTGGGGGTTGCTTAATAACAGGTTCAGGTCTCTGTAACTTAAGACTTTCAAATCTTATGAGCCGTGAGGGTCCCATAAGAGAGTTCTCCTTACGAGTCGTGAGGATCTCGCAAGTGTAATTTCTCCTTAGGAATCGTGAGGATCCCTAAGTGTGTTGCTCCCTTGTGAGTCGTAAGGATCTCACGCGGGTGGTTTCTCCTTACAAGGTCGAGAGAACCCTATAAGTGTCTTTTTACGAGGTTGCGCCCTTTCAGGTTTTCACAAACACTCGCCAGTAGCCCTGCTGTTTTTACTCACGGAGCCCTTTCGGGTTTTCATCCGTGCCCATTTTGCTTATGGACATACCGTTTTTTTTTAATTCTTTTTCTTTTCCTTTTTTCTTTCTTTTTTTTTTTAAAAACGAGGTCGCGTCCTTTCGGGTTTCCACGAACACTCGCCGGTAGCCCTGCTGTTTTTACTCACGGAGCCCTTTCGGGTTTTCATCCGTGCCCATTTTGCTTATGGACATACCGGGTTTTTTTTTCTTTTTTTTTCTTTCTTTTTTTTTAACGAGGTCGCGCCCTTTCGGGTTTTCACGAACACTCGCCGGTAGCCCTGCTGTTTTTACTCACGGAGCTCTTTCGGGTTTTCATCCGTGTCCATTTTGCTTGTGGACGTACCGTTTTTTTTTTTGGCACGTCAGCCTGAAGATACTGCGGGTTGGGAGTAGTTTAACGACGTTTCGGTCATTTGCAAGTTTTAGGACATTGCGGTCCATTGTTAGTTTAAGGACGTTTCGGTCCGACGCCAGTTTTAGGACATAGTGGTCCACCGTCGCCGTATTTGAGGCGAATATCTAGTTTACTGACTTTTCGATCTATAGGGCTTTCCCTATGAATGAGCATGATGCCCCCGGCATATCCACCTTTTTCGAAGCATGTTGTTGCGGCGGGTTTATTTTCCACTTTTCGGGCAGCGCGAACTTGCCCTGTTGGTATTGATCTTTAACCCAGTTTTTGAAGACGTAGCAATTTTCAATCGTATGGCCCAATACTTGGTGGTAAGGGCAGTAATTAGGATTGTTAACGTCACCTGGTTGCAATGGACGTTTTGGATCTGGCAGAGTGATGAGCCCGCTGCACACTGCTAGCTCGAACAATCTCTTCGTTTTATCTTTGGGAAACGAGTAAGGACGTTTCAACTTCTCATTGAGGTATCGCGGCTTGTTGTTTTGACGACAACACGGTCTCGGGTTACTCGGCTGTTGTTGAGTGTTGGCAACAAAGGCCGTTTTTTCCTTTTCCTTTCTCATTTCGTTTGCTCCGTCGTTTGCGGGTCCGAGATTCTTTCCGGGTAGCGTGAGATTGTACGGCTGAACGTTCTCGCAACTCTCCAATTCTTTTGTTTTAGAAATGAATTCCTTGAAGAGAGGGTTGAGGGCGGCTTCTTTGTCAGAATCGCTTCCAAAGGTGAGAACTCGTGATCCCCCGGGCTCGTCCCTATGACAATTGCCGGTAACTCTTTTATGCTCATCTGTCATATTTTTTCGCTGTCTACGAGCTTCCCGCTTTATTCTTTTGACGTGTTGTCTATGAGCGACATATCCTTGCCACCAACACTTAAAGGAGTTGCAGTCTTCAGTAGGATGTGCGATCCTCTGATGATATAAGCAGAAGTTAGGGTGTACGTCCGTTTCATCAAAATGTATACTACCAGGAGAATTTTCTCTGAAAAAGAGCGGCCTCATCCCCATTGATATGGCTTTGGCGAATCGTTTCCTTGTCTTGATCATGTTTTCATTTGCGGCGGATGTACTTTGATCTGGTGGGAGTGTTTCGACCCTTTTGTCCAGTCGCCGGCGTTTGGCTTTCTCGAATATGGCCATCTCGCGCTCTCGATCAGCTTTGCTTTTAAGACGGGCTTCATTCAGGAATGCATCAATCATCTCGTCTGACGGCCACACGAATTCCGGCTCAGGCTCTGCCCCCAGTTTCTCAGTGCAAGGAGTTTTTTCATCGTCCGTAAATGAGTGGGAGATCACGTGACAAGTTGCCCCTGGTGCGTCCGTCTTCTTTGGAGTGTGCGGCTGTGGTGGGTTTACTTTCCACTTTTCAGACAGCGCGAACTTTCCTTGTAGATACCGACCTCGATCCACCCCTTAAAGACGAAACAATCCTCGATCGGGTGACTTACCGTTTGGTGGTAAGGGCAATAATTGGGATCGTTGACATCGCCTGGTTGCAACGGACGCTTTGGACTCGGCAAATTGATGAGTACGTTGCGCACTGCCAGCTCGAACAGTCTTCTCGTTTTGTCCTGAGGAAACGAGTAAGGACGTCCCAGTCTCTCGTCGAGGGATGGGCGTGGTCGCACATTGATCCGGCGAACAACCGGCTTTAAGTGGCTCGGCTGTTGTTGAGTATTGGCGACGACGGTTGCTTTCCCTTTGTCCTTTTCATTCCAAGGCTCTGTCTTTGAAGGAGATGGTCTATGACCCATCTGGTCCATTTGGGCCAGCTTGTCAATCAAGGCCTGAAAGATGGTCGGCTTGAAGAACATCATGAATTGGGAGATAGTTGCTTGAGGGTCGAGAGTACCGACGAACATTCCCACGGCAGGAGCTTCTTCTATGCGTTGTTCGCATCTCGACCATAGGTTCCGCCACCGGATTGCATATTGCACCCACGTCTCTCCCGGCTTCACTCTGGAGTTGATCAATGCCGTGATCGGGGTGCGCTCGCTAGCACTTGCAAATCTCTGTGTAAACAGCAGCTCCATCTCTGCAAATGTTTTGACAGAGTCGTTGGGAAGCTCCGAGTACCATTCAAAGGCTGTTTCTGCTAAGCTGCCGACGAATTGACGTAGCAACAATTCGTCATTACCTCCAGTATTGCCGCATAAGGCCTTGAATTGAGCTACATGCTGATGTGGATTCCCTGTCCCCTTGTACACATGGAATTTAGGGATCGTATATCCTGGCGGATAACTGATTTGGTCATACCAGCTCGGATACGGTTGTCCGGTTCTAACAATTTGCCCAGCCGCTTCATTTGCCTGATGAACCCGGATCTGCTGAGCTATATATTCGTCTAGGTCAACTTTGGAGACTGCCTCCTCCTTGGCTGTTGATAGAGCCGGCGGAGGATTTGACGTTTCTCCCCTGTCGTCTTCAAGGACGATCGGGGGATCTTCAGCAGGAGGGTCCCGGCTGTAACATCATCCCTACCATATCTTGGAAGAGGAGGGCCATCTGTTTTATGTTAGCCGCTTGCTCTGCAGCTTCTTTGTCCCTCCTTTCGAGGACTCTGCGTAAAAAGTCAGCATCAGTTTCTTGTTCGTGACGCTGCTCTGATGATGCCTCCGGGCTTTCTTTTAGCCCGGTGAGTGCGGCCATTGCAATCATCATCTCCTGAAGCTTCTGTTGCTGCTCTTGGGTTTTCGTCACGGATCGGGTGAGCGGTCGGTGACCCGTTGAAGCACGGCTTTCCTTCTTTCCAGAAGCCATATAAACAGTGTGCACCACCATGCCCCCAGACTTGGGGTGTTTGTGCTCAGCGCGCTTACGGTTCGCCATGTTCACAGGGGCTTTTTGCGGCCTCCTTTTCTTTTGAGTTGTTGAAGTTGAGGGGGCCGTTGTAGTGGGCACCCAAGTAGCCGTTGCTTTTTCCGGCTTGACAGAGTAATTCTTCTCCTGCCAAACCTTCATCTTTTTCTGTCGGCGGAGATAGTCTTGATCTATTACGGAGTCTTGGACTTGACGCCAGACCTTGTAAATTTTAGAGGACAGCCGTTGAGGGGGCTGCTCTAGCTTCTTTTCCGTATCATTCTCCACGGGTAGAGGAGATCTCTTCAGCACTGCAGTAGGAGAGTTTCTGCGCACCCTGTTCAGCAGATCAAAGGTGTTCCCGGTTAGAACAGCAACATCGATCCCCACCGTTGGAGCTGGTGGAGTAAATCCAGAGGGGGAGTTGCCCCCAGCCTTCCTTACTCGGCGCCAGTGGCGACGTCGAGCGTGTCGTGCGGATGGAGTTGTTTCGGCCATAGGGGCGACTTCGTCATGCCCCCTGCTTTGAGGAGAGACCGTTATTGGTGCTGGCCTGTCGAAGACTGACACCCGTTGAGAAGCAATGTTTAATCTATCAAAGACAGACCTCTGGGCAGGGGAAGCAGCTTTGAGGACCTCGCCTGGAGCAGCAACCGAAATGGCCAGCCTTGTAAAAATTGACTTCTTGGAAGGAGGAGCCTTTCCAATAATTTTGTCCGCTTGAGCCGGGATGGCTATCCGCTTTGGGATGGCAGTTTCGGGTATCGCGGGCTTATAGACATTCTGGCCCAGTCTGTTGAAAACTGAGGTATTGAAGTTGGGCGACCCGTTGAGAGGGGCCGCGGTAGTTATAAGCCGATCAAAAACCGATTTCTTTGGAGCTTCTTGCGACGTCGTTGGGGTATCGAAGCTCATCGGTGGGAGCATGGTCCCGAAGAATAGTCCAGTGGTGGCTTGAATTACCTGCTCCACTGGCATCTTAAAAAGGGAGGCCGCTTGGGGCCCATAAGTCACTCCTCCAGCAAGGAAGGAGCGAGAGTTGCAGTTGCAGGTAGTGCAGTTTGAAGCCATTGATCTTCTGTTTTCTGCACGGAGCAAGACACCAAATCTTAGTACCTCGAATCCACAGGCAACCACAGCAAACCGCGATTCATTCGCGAACACGACACACGAAGTGTGGAGTGGAAAGAGGAAGAGGTCCCACCGGGCGTGCCAGAATCTGTTCCCCTCCGAACGGCGGCCGGGACGCGGGACGTCTCGCCTGAGGTTCGGGGCAGATGCTAATAGGTGCTATCCGTCCACCTCTCCGAAGATGCCAAGTTGATTTATGGCACCGTGTATCGGAGGTTTAGACGGATGCGGCCGATGTAGCAGACTTCGTCAGATTCCCCCTCGCTTGAGGGGTTTTTGATTGTGGGGACACTCTTCCCTGCAGGCGCAAGCCTCTGCAGTTAATTACGCTACCGCATCGCGGTAACAACTTTCTCCTTCTCCAGCTGGTCATTTCGTGTCGTGGGTGTTTGTTTTGTTTGCGGTTGCCCGTGGATTGTATACGGAGACTGATTTATGTCGCCGCCCGTAGGACGTGGATTAGTCCAAATCCGTATTTTCTTAGATTTGGGTTTGGGGTTTTTGTTTGAGGATACGTTAGCCATATTTGAGGCTAAGATCAACTCAAACGTTTGTTAAGGATACGTTAGTCCAATTTGAGACTAAGATCAACTTAACGGGATCGTTTAGATCCGACAAAAGAGTGTTTGGAGGCTCGATTGTTCCAGTTTAGGGACATGGTGGTCCATGAATGTATGGCCGTCGGGACCCGTCACCTCTCTGACGACGTTGAAGGATTACAACGACAGGTGTCAGAGGAGTTCAGAGATGTACCCTTGAACCAATGCTGATTGGGGGGATTCATAGTCCAATTTGGGACTAAAGTCTGTTTGAAGGTTTAAGGATACGTTAGTCATATTTGAGGCTAAGATCAACTTAAACGGTTGTTAAGGATACGTTAGTCCAGTTTGGGACTAAGATCGACTTAACGGGATCTTTTAGATCCGACAAAAGAGCATTTGGGCTCTATTGTTCCAGTTTAGGGACATAGTGGTCCATTGCCAGTTTAGGGACATGGAGGTCCAATACCAGTTTAAGGACATAGTGGTCCATCGGTAGTTTAAGGACGCATAAGTCCATTGGTAGTTTAAGGACGCATAAGTCCATGGGTTTAAGGACCCCACAGTCCGTATCTTGGTTTAGGGACGCATAAGTCCATGAGTTTAAGGACCCCACAGTCCGTGTTGATGTGTGGTTGTCGGGACCCGTCACCTCTCTGAAGACGTTGAAGGATTACAACGACAAATATCAGAGGAGTTCAGAGATGTACCCTTGAACCAATGAGTTGGTTGAAAGAGCAGATGTGCTCAGATCAAGATGATTTGAGGACTTATGGCCAGTTTGGGCTAAGTCCAGTTATGTTTGAAATATTGGCCCTCTGTTGGTCCATTGAAGGAGAGGCTTTGCCTCTGAAACTTAGCCAATTGGGCTGAAACTAGTGTTAAACACTAGAAACCAACAGTGTTGAACACTGGGAATAAGATAGCAAGTTAGTGTTAAACACTAAAAGATAATCAGTGTTAAACACTGGGAACAGTGTTTTCAAATTAGTGTTAAACACTAAGCAAATCAGTGTTAAACACTGCAAATAGAGTTTTCCAAATTAGTGTTAAATACTAAGAAAATCAGTGTTAATCACCGAGGACAAAGTCTTCGGATTAGTGTTAAACACTAAGGGGAGAGGGGTCACGTGTGGACACGTGAGAGCGCCCTGATTTCCCTTATCTTATTCTGCAGATCAGTGTTTTAACTCTTTTAATTCTGACGGCCATCACGTGTGAGCACGTGATGGAGGCCCCCGCTCTGGTCTGTTGGAATGCTCATTAGGGGTCACGTGGTGACACGTGAGGGCGCCCTAAATGCGGATCCACATATCCTTTGTTTTATCCTCAAATCTGTGAATAAGTGTTAAACACTTTTCCTTTTTATTTCGAGCATCACGTGTTGACACGTGATGGGGATTTATACGCTGACTGTTAGAACGTTTGCTAAGGGGTCACGTGGTAAACACGTGAGAGCGCCCAAAGCCTTCATTCCCATTGATCTTTCTTTCTGCGTTTTGAGAGTCACGTGGGAGCACGTGATGGCATCAAAAAGTGGGGCCAGATCCCCTTTATTTTGTTCTGCAAACAAGTGTTAAACACTTTTAATTTTCATAGCCATCACGTGTGGGCACGTGATGTATAATCATGCCCAGATTTATTAGAACATTTATTAGGGGTCACGTGGTAACACGTGAGAGCGCCCAGAATTGTTTCTGCCTTTACTTTTGTTCTATATATAATGAGGGTCACGTGGGAGCACGTGGGGTGATGCTTCAAAGTTCTTTGCAGAGGATCTTTTCAAGGGTCACGTGGGGGCACGTGACCCTAGTTCTTTTCATGAACAGAGATCTTTTAAGAATTGAATTCTTATTTAGGATGAAACCCTGATTTCTTTTCAAAGGAATTAAATTCCTAGATATGTAAAAGAATTAAATTCTTGATTAGGGTTAAACCATAGTTTTGTTTTAGGAGAATTAATTCTCAAAACTCAATTCCCCTTCTAAGTTTAGGATCTGCATGGCAGGATCTCGACCCGATGAGAATTAAATTCTCAAGTTATGGGGAGATGTGCTCTGTGCAGATCTTCAACCAGAAGAAGAACTAAGTTCTTTTTGTATAAGAGTTAAACTCTTGGATTTTGAGAATTAAATTCTCTGTTTGAAGTTTATCTTTTTCCCTTTTCTTACCTAGGGTTTTCTTTGTTGAGAATTAAATTCTCCTTTCTTTTCTTCCCTCTTGAGAATTAAATTCTCCTCTCTCTGTTTCTCTCTCAAAAAAGTAGATCCCCCCTCTCTTCTCTTCTTGGCTCCTATTTATAGGAGAAGGAAGAGAATCAATTTGTTTAGCAAATCTCTCATTGAGAGATTTGATTTGTATGTTGAGAGATTTGATTTGCATTCATCATTCATCTGGGCCTTTAGATTGTTCAGTGAATTTTATTCACCATGGATTTTAAATCCAAAAGATATTCTATTTGTTATCCTGGTGAGATTTTCAGGGAAATCTTTCCTTGTCCAAGGTTTTTCTATAAATTGGTGATTTTTAATCACCTTTGGATTTTTAATCCAACGGTTCCCCATGACCCTTTTCCATTTGGAAAGATTCAGAAACTTTTAGAATTTAATTCTATTAAATTATAATGCTTTTAAAGCCAGTCACATGCTGGCACGTGACCTTTGGTCACGTGTGAGCACGTGACCCCTAATTGGGTTCCTTTCTCAGCCGCTTATTTATGTTTCAGTTTTAACCATCACGTGTCAACACGTGATACCTCGTTGAGGTATTTTCTGACTTTTAGAATTAAATTCTATTCATTATTTTAGAGGCTTTAAAAGCCTACCACGTGTCTGCACGTGACCCATGGTCACGTGTGAGCACGTGATGCCCCATTGGGGTCTTTTCTGAGTTTTTATTGTATCTTTTAACTCCTCCAGCGGGTTCTTAAAAGCCCATCATGTGTGGACACGTAATTCCTCATAACTTTTGATCCCGGATGAATTACGAGGCCCATAATATATCAAATCGAAGGGTTTTTCGAGCCGCTTTTGATACCATCAGAATTTATCTGTTTCTCATTCGGGAGTTTATCAAAAAACAGCCCGGAAGATACTGATTCCCATTTTCTTAAGCGTATCGCCGCCATTTGATACCTTGGGCTCTTTTGCGCAGAAATTTTTGGCGGAAACAAATGCCCCCCACTACTTTGCCCACGTAAGTATTTACGTGGGTGAAGTAGTGCAAAGTAATGCATAGCGTATGACCAGTTTCGGGTTGGTATATTACTTTCAGAATCTTGATCTGAGAAGATAACGAGCGGACACAAGCGTCGTCATTTATCATTGACTCAAATCTCGACTCTTAAGAGATATAGTTCCAAACCCTTAACTCCATGAGCCGCACCCTTCTATCTCTTTATATCTTACTCTGGAGTGAAGTAGTTTATATGCTCATGAGTAGCTTTTCCATTTCAGTGGCATGTAGCTTTGGCGAGTGTGGCTCATAGATGGTCCATCTTGACCTCTTTGCAGGGCAGTGATGGCTTAGGAGACAGGGTTAGGATCTGCCACCTAAGACTTTTCAACTTTATGAGCCGTGAGGGTCTCATAAAGACTTTTCTCCCTACGGATCGAGAGGATCTCGTAGGTGTATTTTCTCCTTAGGAGTCGTGAGGATTCCTAAGTGTGTTTTCTCTTATAAGTCGTAAGGATCTTATGAGAGAATTTTTCCCTCTTACGAGTCGAGAGGACCCGTAAGCGGTTGTTCCCCTCCTTGTCGAAATTCGACTTCGGAGAGTGAGACCCGTGGATAGTATGCAAGAGACCATTTTGGGCCGACTTGCAGGATCCCAGTGCTTAGGAAACAGGTTTTTTAATCCCTACTGCCTAAGGCTTTATCTCACGAGTCGAGACGAATCGAGAAGTTCTCGCAAAGACATCATTTTCCTCACGAGTCGAAACGAATCGAGCAGATCTCGCAAGAATATCCTAACGTCACAGTTGACCTCTGCTCTTTACGACAGAAGTCCGTTAGGGTCTGTGGTACTTAAGGTTTTGGCCGTCGTACCGTCGCATGAGCTGATGTATTCCTCGATAGGCAATCGTGCTGTTCGAGTAGCCCTGTGACTGCCGTGTCTCTGATCCCTTCGGGGGCTGGACAAGATGTCTTCAAGCAATCCTCCTTGGCAGTTTGACCGTCGGAAGAGCAAGCGCTAGGAATTTGCCATGCCGCTTTTTACTTGAGGTTAGGCTCATTTTGGAGAGCCCCGATGAGTCATAACCACTCCGCGCTGGTGTGGGATGATCTCCGATAGTCTTTCAGGCTTTATATGACTTGCCGTTAAGACCCTGAAGCTAGGAATTTGGCCTTTGCTTCGTTTGCTGGCATTGCGTCCTCTGTATCGAGATGAATGTCGTGGTTGTCTCTAGGTTGCTGGTGAACCGTCGAGGTTTGGAACTAGGGATTTTTCCATGGCTCCTTTTGGTGATGTTGTGTCTGCTGTATCGAGACGAATGTCAAGGTTTTTCTATAAATTGGTGATTTTTAATCACCTTTGGATTTTTAATCCAACGGTTCCCCATGACCCTTTTCCATTTGGAAAGATTCAGAAACTTTTAGAATTTAATTCTATTAAATTATAATGCTTTTAAAGCCAGTCACATGCTGGCACGTGACTTTTGGTCACGTGTGAGCACGTGACCTCCAATTGGGTTCCTTTCTCAGCCGCTTATTTATGTTTCAGTTTTAACCATCACGTGTTAACACGTGACCATTGGTCACGTGTAAGCACGTGATACCTCGTTGAGGTATTTTCTGACTTTTAGAATTAAATTCTATTCATTATTTTAGAGGCTTTAAAAGCCTACCACGTGTCTGCACGTGACCCATGGTCACATGTGAGCACGTGATGCCCCATTGGGGTCTTTTCTGAGTTTTTATTGTATCTTTTAACTCCTCCAGCGGGTTCTTAAAAGCCCATCATGTGTGGAAACGTAATTCCTCATAACTTTTGATCCCGGATGAATTACGAGGCCCATAATATATCAAATCGAAGGGTTTTTCGAGCCGCTTTTGATACCATCAGAATTTTTCTGTTTCTCATTCGGGAGTTTGTCAAAAAACAGCCCGGAAGATACTGGTTCCCATTTTCTTAAGCGTATCTCCGCCATTTGATACCTTGGGCTCTTTTGCGCAGAAATTTTTGGCGGAAACAGACACTACACTAGCAGTGGGTTTAACCACAGGCCGCAAGCGGTACTAGCTGTACGTAACGGTCCCCAGGTAGATGCCGATAAGAAGACTGATGAGGTGAACCCATCCGAACTCCTACTGAGCCTGAATGTGACAGTCTCCGCACAGTCCGGTCTGTTCGTCTGAGAATATCGCATGGCGGGCCTAGGAGGCGGTAAACGTCAGTCCCCTAATAGCGATACAAGTTGTGTCGGAGTGTAGCCCAGAACACCCTGTGATAACACTGGAAACCTACCAGTATATCTCGCTTGCCCTGGCCAGGGACTTTGTGTAATGGCTCTCCTAGACACAGCGCGATATCAACCCCCAATACCGGGAGAGACGAATCCTGTCTAACCGTCACTGCCTCCAAGTGCTTCGGGACTGCACCCAACTACCACCTGTTTGCATGACTCCTTTGAGCCGTGGTAGGGTAGTAATCAAAGTACAGTGGGAACACACTCAAGGCGAAGTGACGGTGTCAAGTCAGCGGACTAAGCTGTACTCATGTCACCTGGGAACCGATAACTGACGATAGGTATAGTACCAACCAACAGTTCCCGACGAGTCCTGTCCAGTGTACTCGTAACCTAACGAGCACCCGCATACTATCTCAAGTACGACGTACTGACGGCTGTGGGACAGACCGTCTCCCCTGCTGGGATGAGAAGCGCATACGCTAGTCTACTCCGGAGTATCGATGCCCTGTCTCGATAGTCCTACGACTAGGGACCTGTATAAGGATGTGCTTGTAGATTACCCAGCACCCACTAGTGTGACTGCCATCACAACGCTGGTAATCAAGCAAAGATCCTAAGGGCTCCACTAATGTGTATAGGCGATATGCTAAAAGAAACACATGTACACATTAAAGTAGAAACAAACCAAGTGGCATACTACCATTTCGAGCAAGATTGTCTATACAACTGTGAATATCCCAAGCTTCCATCAAGTAATATACAAACTAGTATGATACAGTAATGGCCTCTAGGGTATATACACTAACAACCTCTTGAGTCCGTGGGACCTATTCTAGAACAATGGGATCAATCTTTGAAACATATTCCGAAAGAGGGCAGATCTGTACTATAAATGAAATGACGCCACTCTTCAAAGCAGAGACGCCTTCTAAATGAACCGGCATTGTTGGGGTAAAAATTTACACCGGTTGACCGAGTCAAAGTCAAGGTCAACCCCAAGTCAGGTGGGCCCAAGCCCAGCTCAAGCGGGCCCATGCCCAAGTCGAGCCTGCGGCCAACCTCCCCATGCCAACAACAAAATCATATAATAAATAATTTTTTATGTAATTTTTTATACATGAGCGTATGCAAAATGGGCATAAAGCCAATATTTTGTAAGCCCATGGCTTATGTGCAAAAATGAAATGGCACATGAGCCATGGGATGGGCAAAATGTCATTTTTGTAAAGCCCAAGGGGCTATATGTAAATATGTAAGCCTATATAAGGCAACATGATGATGAATAAAAAAAAGGATACTTTTATTCTCTCAAAAAAAAAACCTAGGGTTTGTATTTCTTTCCCTTTTCTGAAGGTCTCAAACCTTATTCTTTCTTTTGAATTAAATCAAGAGTTTTACTCTTCCTTTTCAAAAACAAGATAGTTTTTCACCACCAAACCCATAAAGGGGAACTTGGATCTGTCTTTAGATCCCAAAAAGGAGAGATTTTGAGATCTCACATCTCTTGATCTTCAAGATCCAGCTAACAGAGGAGGAAGAAGAAGAACCCCTTCCATTAACCCCAAAAACACACTTAGGAGTCTAACTCCACTCTGATTTCTCTTCCGAGAATCTTTTTAGGCTAAAAGCCTCTTTTTCTATCCGGCGCTCAAGTGCAGAGCGCCCACGTGCCGACACGTGGCGCGCTTGCGCTCAAGCGCACAGCGCTCTGGCGTAAGTCACCCCCTGTGCCGACACGTGGCGCACTTGCGCTCGAGCGCCCAGTGCTCAAGCGCAAGTCGCCCCCGTACCGACACGTGGCGCACTTGCTCTCGAGCGTCAGGCGCTGAAGCGCAAAGCATCCACGTGTCGACACGTGGCGCGCTTGCGCTACAGCGCCCTGCGCTCAAGCGCAGAGCGCCCACGTGCTGACACGTGGCACGCTAGCGCCTGAGCGCACAGCGCTTGGGCGCACAACGCCTAAGGCGCTGGTCCCATGCATCCCTTGCATGCCTTTCCCCCCCCGTTTTTTATATATGTACATATATATATATATACATATGTGCACACGCACGTACTCCACGACACTGCTCCTGTTAGAAAAAATTTTCTAACGGGGCGCTGCCCCGCACCCCGCAAGGGGGCTGCTCGCCCCCTTGACCCCTAGCCCGCTATCCGGGTAGCGGGCCCCCCGTAAAAACTCTGCGTGGCTCCCGATATATCCAAAACCCCCTTTCAAAACACAACACACGTACACTGCATATTGAGTTCGCATGACCAGTTTAACCCATCAATCGGAGGTTCCCTCGCTCCAAAGGCGAGGGGTAATTAACGGCAGCTTAGTCCGCAGCTGCCGAAGATTCGGATCCCCACAATCATTAAACCCCGGCCTACCCTAGGCAGGGGGAATCTGTAGTGCGCCTGACCAGCGCGCGCGTATTCCCATCTCAATGGGGTGACGAAAAACACCCTACAGATTCTGGCACGCCCGGTGGGACCAATCTCTCCTCCCATATTTCGGGTTAAGCATTCATGCGAGCTCAATCAATGTACATACCTGTATTTATACTAAAATAATGCTCTTTCATGCAGATTTTCAAGCAATCACCTTTCAATGATGTCTTCGATAATGAACTCAGTTCCCGTCTCCTATACGATGAAGATAGACTCTAGGACGGTCCTTCCGGCCAGTCTTGGGCGACAATGGGAGGAGCCACTGCTACCATTCGGCTCTATTGTGTTCATGCCAGTTGGCGCCATCCCAGCTCCTCAAGCCCCGGTGGCAGACAAACCAGTCTCGAAAGGCAGGAGACCAAATGTGGTGGTCGCGAGGGCACCTCAGCCCAAGCGCAAGTCCGTTTCCGAACGACTCTCCATGGCCCCAGCTGGGGGCAAGGCCATCAACACCAACAAAGCTACAACGCGTCCCGAGCAAGCTCCAGCGGTGCCCTTGACCACTGCTCGATCGGGTGTCTTCTCTAAGCTCCCCTCTGATCAACTCACAACGGCTTCCCGGATAGCGGATGCCCGCCAAGCCTTCAAAATCGAGAAGCTGAGGGAGAAAAGGCTCAGATATAGAGCCAACAAAAGGGCTAGGGCTCCTGCCAGGCTGAACCTCATGAGGTTCGAAGAACAGGGTTACCCCGCCGAAGATGAGGAAATGACTGGGTATGTGGTCCACACTGTCTACACGGTGGGCACGCGCAGTAAGAGCAAGGATGGGGCTACCACATCTCAAACCCAATCTGGCTTGAATATGGTGGCCGCTTCCCAAGAACAGCCGCCTCTGCTGGGTGATGAAAACCCTCTCGATGAGGATGATAGGCAGAAAGACCCTTCGGTCCATGAGGACTCGGGCTCGGAAAGTGAAGAAGAGCCGACTTTCCGCCCCAAGACCGCGGAGCAAGAGCTGCTTCAAGAGCTCCGAAAGCAGCTCAGAAACAAAGACAAGGAGATGGACAAACTCTACTCCAAAATCGATGACTTGACGAATGTCGTGATGCAGCTCACGACCCGACTTGCCTCTCAGCCGCCCAATCAAGCGGAGGGTTCTGCTCGTGAACCGAGAAATGGTGTCCTAAAGCAGCTGACGCCTATTCCTTCAAATCCAAAAATGGGCGAACTACATGAAAACCAGTCGCGTCCTATCTCGGGAAATGTCTTGGTTACCGATGACAGTAGCCCGCTAACTCAAGATCAAATCATGGATTTGGTTGCCAACAAAGTCAAAACATTGGTAGCCGAAGCCGAAGCGCAAAAAGATATCAGCAGTAGTGGGAGACCATATCTTGCTCAATATGATCTGGTAGAATTTCCTAGCGGCTACGTCATCCCCAAATTCGGAAGATTTGATGGGACGGGAAGCGCGAATCAGCACATCGCCCACTTCAAAGCCTCATGCGGGAATACTGGGGGCAACGATGCGCTTCTCCTCCGCCAGTTTGTTAATAGCTTGTCCGATGTTGCTTTCGACAGGTACGCGAGCATACCGGATGGCTCCGTTACTACTTTCGTCCAAATGGAATCTTTGTTTCGACAAAGGTTCATGAGCGTCAGCGATAAGATCACCATTGCCGAGCTCGTAAGGACCAAGCCCAACAACAACGAAAGCAGTATGGATTTTATAACCCGATGGCGCAATCTCTCCGTCAAATGTGAACCGCCGATAGAGCAGGACCAATCTGTCAGTCTCCTCGTCGGAAATCTCAACAATTGGATGGCCCCGTTTTTATGCACCGCGGGTCTCAAAACATTCCAAGAGCTAACCAGGAAAGTTCAGATGCTGGAGCGCTCAAAACAGGAGTCTTCCTCGGATTCCCAAAATAACAATAGGTCCTGGAGAAACCAAAAGGACGATAATCGCAAAGGCGGGAACTCCGATGATTCTGAGTCTTTCAACACTTCGGCTAACCGAAATAAGCGAGGGATAAGCGGGCCTAGTGCCAACCAGCCTCGGATGCCAGTGTTCGGAGAAGGAGGAGACTCTCCACTGAAAAAGAAGCTGGATAAGGTCTATTCCTTTAGAAGGGACAAAATCCGTAAAATATTCAAAGACGCCCTGAAGAACGGTCTACAACTGCCAGAGTCAAAAAGACCGCAGGAAGCGAATAGGACCGACGGCCCCAAATACTGGCCCTATCACAGAGTGATAGGTCATGCCATTGAGGATTGCTTCGCCTTCAAAGATTGGGTCGAAAAGCAATATAAGGCAGGAGAGATAGAACTGTCCAAAGGCGTGTTAATAAACAGTCATGTCGCAATCGCCAATTTCATACAAACGGAGACTGAAGTTCTTTGTGAAACGGATTCTCTCAGACATTTGCTTTTCTCTGAAAACAATTGACCACCACGTCATTAAACTGGGAACAGTCGACCACCACGTCATTAAACTGGGAACAGTCGACCTCTAAGTCGTTAAACTGGGAATGTAAAAATATATGTATATATGTAAATAAAAAAAATGTGTATATAAAAGAAAAATAAAGAAAAACCGAAATGATAGGGCAACTCGCAATAAAATTCAGCGAGTAAAAATAAAAATGAAAATAAAGCCGAAATGATGGGGCAACCGCGAATAAATAGCCGAAATGATAGGGCAATCGCGACCTTTGCGATAAGAAAAGCTGAAATGATAGAGCAATCGCGGTAAAACAAAAACAAAACAAAAAAAACAAAGCAAAACAAAAACAACGGCGAATGATGAGTCGCTCCTGGTACCATATTCCAGTGCAGCGATGCAGACGCCAACCAAAATCCAATTTCCCAAAATTCTCCCGGCCCTACGGTTGGTCCCCAAGTTGACTACCGTATACAATCCACGGGCTCAAATAATTCTCATCATACCCATGCCCCACCGCAATCACCAGTTACGCGGCTGGTCCCCGCCTTTGGAATTATGCTCCATTGAGAAGACCAACTCATGTGTCCTCACGATACATGAGGAGAACAAACCTTTGTGGGATCCTTACGACTCACGAAGGAAAAACACACTTAGGAGTCCCCATGACTCCTAAGGAGAAAATACACCTGCGAGATCCTTACGACTCGCAGGGAGAAAATGCTTTTATGGGACCCTCACGGCCCATAAAATTGAAAAGCCTTAGGCGATAGGGATCTAAACCTGTCTCCTAAGCCATCGCTCCCCAATCCCCAAACGGCGAATGATGAGTCGCTCCTAGTACCATATTCCAGTGCAGCGATGCAGACGCCAACCAAAATCCAAATCCCATACCCCAAAATGGCGAATGATGAGTCGCTCCTGGTAGCATATTCCAGTGTAGCGATGCAGACGCCAACCAAATTCCAAATCTCATACCCTAATGGCGAATGATGAGTCGCTCCTGGTACCATATTCCAGTGTAGCGATGCGACGCCAGCCAAATTCCAAATCCAAATCCCCAAGTGGCGAATGATGAGTCGCTCCTGGTACCATATTCCAGTGCAGCGATGCAGACGCCAACAAAGTCCCGAAATTTTTATGGCCCTACGGTCTGGATCATACATCCTGCAAAACCGTATACAATCCACGGGCGTAAAGCAATCCCAATCTCTCCAAAAAAATAAAAAAATAAAAAAAAGAGGTATGTCCACAAGCAAAATGGGCACGGATGAATATCCGAAAGGGCTCCGTGAGTAAAAACAGCAGGACCGCCGGCGAGTTTGTGAAAACCCGAAAGGGCGCAAAATCGTGACAAAGAGATGAAATGCACTCATAAGGTCCTCTCGACTTTGTGAGGAGAAAATTCCCGCGTGAGATCCTTACGACTCACAAAGGAGCAACACACTTGGGAGTTCCCACGACTCCCAAGGAGAAAATACACTTACAGGATCCTTACGACCCGTAAGGAGAAAATGCTTTGTGAGACCCTTACGGCTCACAAAATTGAAAAGTCTTAGGTGATAAGGGATCTAAACCTGTCTCCTAAGCCATCGTTTCCTAATAAGCAAATGCAAATGATGATTCGCTCCTGGTACCATATTCCAGTGTAGCGATGCTGATGCCAAACAAAAACCAATTCCCAAATCCTCTCGGGGCAAATGATGAGTTGCTCCTGGCATTATTCCAGTGCAGCAATGCAGATGCCAAACCAAAGCCAAATCCTCAAATCCACTCATGACAAATGATGATTCGCTCCTGGTACCATATTCCGGTGTAGCGATGTTGATGTCAACCCAAATCAAATCAAACCAACCACCTCTGCGGCGGAATCATGCTCCGTCCCAGAATTTACCCCGTGTCGAAATCATGCTTCGCCTCGGGATATCTACCTTCCCTGCTGGAATTATGCTCCGCCTCGGAATCAAATCAACCAACCAGCTCTGCGCCGGAATCATGCTTCGTCTCAGAGTGTACCCCGCATCGAAATCATGTTTCGCCTCAGTGTACCTGCCTTCCCTGTCGAAATTATGCTTCGTCTCGGAACCAAGTCAACCAGCAAGCTCTGCGTCGGAATCATGCTTTGTCTCAGAATGTGCACCCCGTGACGAAATTAAGCTTCGCCTCGGATTATCTGCTTTCCTCATCGGAATTATGCTTCGCCTGGGAATCAACCTCTGCATCGAAATTATGCATCGATCAAAATGTCTGCCGCCCTTCGGAATGATGCTCCGATCCCTGGAATTATGCTCCGCCCTTCGGAATGATGCTTCGATCCCCTGGAATCATGCTCTGCTCTTCGGAATGATGCTCCGATCCTTGGAATCATACTCCGCTCTTCGGAATGATGTTCCGATCCTAAGAATCATGCTCCGCTCTTCGGAATGATGCTCCGATCCTTGGAATCATGCTCCGCGCTTCGGAATGATACTCCGATCCCTGGAATCATGCTCCGCCCTTCGGAATGATGCTCCGATCCCCTGGAATCATGCTCCGCCCTTCGGAATGATGCTCCGATCCCCTGGAATCCTGCTCCTCTCTTCGGAATGATGCTCCGATCCTTGGAATCATGCTCCGCTCTTCGGAATGATCTTCCGATCCTTAGAATCATGCTCCCCTCTTCGGAATGATGCTCCGATCCCTGGAATGATGCTCCGCACTTCGGAATGATGCTCTGATCCCCTGGAATTATGCTCCGCTCTTCGGAATGATGCTCCGAATTCTTGGAATCATGCTCCGCTCTTCGGAATGATGCTCCGAATCCCTGGAATCATGCTCCGCTCTTCGGAATGATGCTCTGATTCCTGGAATTATGCTCCGCTCATCGGAATGATGCTCCGATCCTTGGAATAATGCTCCGCCCTTCGGAATGATGCTCCGAATCCTGGAATTATGCTCCGCTCTTCGGAATGATGCTCTGATCCTTGGAATTATGCTCCGCTCTTCGGAATGATGCTCCGAATTCTTGAATCATGCTCCGCTCTTCGGAATGATGCTCTGAATCCTGGAATTATGCTCCGCTCTTCGGAATGATGCTCCGAATCCTGGAATCATGCTCCACCCTTCGGAATGATGCTCCGAATCCTGGAATTATGCTCCGCTCTTCGGAATGATGCTCCGATCCCTGGAATCATGCTCTGCTCATCGGAATGATGCTTCGATCCCTGGAATTATGCTCCGCTCTTCGGAATGATGCTCCGAATCCTGGAATTATGCTCCGCTCATCGGAATGATGCTCCGATCCTTGGAATCATGCTCCACCCTTCAGAATGATGCTCCGAATCCTGGAATTATGCTCCGCTCTTCGGAATGATGCTCCGATCCTTGGAATGATGCTCCGCTCTTCGGAATGATGCTCCGAATCCTGGAATCATGCTCCACCCTTCGGAATGATGCTCCGAATCCTGGAATTATGCTCCGCTCTTCGGAATGATGCTCCGATCCCTGGAATCATGCTCCGCTCATCGGAATGATACTCCGATCCCCGGGAATCATGCTCCCCGAGGGATACTCCAACCCTGGAATTATGCTCCGCAAATCAGAATGATGCTCCGATCCCCGGGAATCATGCTTCCCGGGATGATGCTCCGCCCCCGAAATGATGTTCCACCTCGAAGTTCAGCTTCAAGATCCATCAATTTCATGCACACAACTCAAATGTGCGGTGTGCATTTATTGATGGGGGGCACTTTGTTGGGGTAAAAATTTACACACCGGTTGACCGAGTCAAAGTCAAGGTCAACCCCAAGCCAGGTGGGCCCAAGCCCAGGTCAAGCGGGTCCATGCCCAAGTCGAGCCTGCGGCCAACCTCCCCATGCCAACAACAAAATCATGTAATAAATAATATTTTATACATGAATGTATACAAAATGGGCATAAAGCCAATATTTTGTAAGCCCATGGCTTATGTGCAAAAATGAAATGGCACATGAGCCATGGGATGGGCAAAATGCCATTTTTATAAAGCCCAAAGGGCTATATGTAAATATGTAAGCCTATATAAGGCAACATGATGATGAATAAAAAAAAGAATACTTTCATTCTCTCAAAAAAAAAACCTAGGGTTTGTATTTCTTTCCCTTTTCTAAAGGTCTCAAACCTTATTCTTTCTTTTGAATTAAATCAAGAGTTTTACTCTTCCTTTTCAAAAACAAAATAGTTTTTCACCACCAAACCCACAAAGGGGAACTTGGATATGTCTTTAGATCCCAAAAAGGAGAGATTTTGAGATCTCACATCTCTTGATCTTCAAGATCCAGCTAACAGAGGAAGAAGAAGAAGAACCCCTTCTATTAACTCCAAAAACACACTTAGGAGTCCAACTCCACTCTGATTTCTCTTCCGAGAATCTTTTTAGGCTAAAAGCCTCTTTTTCTCGCCGGCACTCAAGCGCAGAGCGCCCACATGCTGACACATGGCGCGCTTGCACAACAGCGCCCTGCGCTCGAGGGCAAAGCGCCCACGTGCCGACACGTGGCGCGCTTGCGCTCGAGCGCACAGCGCTCTGGCGCAAGTCACCCTCTGTGCCGACACGTGGCGCACTTGCGCTCGAGCGTCAGGCACTGAAGCGCAAAGCACCCACGTGCCGACACGTGGCGCGCTTGCGCTACAGCGCGTCCTGCGCTCAAGCGCAGAGCGCCCACGTGCCGACACGTGGCACGCTAGCGCCTGAGCGCACAGCACTTGGGCGCACAGCGCCCAAGGCGCCGGCCCCATGCATCCCTTGGATGCCTTTCCCCCCCTTTTTTTATATATGTACATATATATACATATATGCACACGCACGTACTCCACGACACTGCCCCTGTTAGAAAAAAATTTCTAACGGGGCGCTGCCCCGCACCCCGCACCCCGCAAGAGGGCTACTAGCCCCCTTGACCCCCAGCCCGCTATCCGGGTAGCAGGACCCCCGTAAAAACTCTGCGTGGCTCCCGATATATCCAAAACCCCCTTTCAAAACACAACACACGTACACTGCACATTGAGTTCGCATGACCAGTTTAATCCATCAATCGGAGGTTCTCTCGCTCCAAAGGCGATGGGTAATTAACGGCAACTTAGTCCGCGGCTGCCGGAGATTCGGATCCCTACAATCATTAAACCCCGGCCTACCCTAGGCAGGAGAAATCTGTAGTACGTCTGACCAGCGCATGCGTATTCCCATCTCAATGGGGTGACGAAAAACACCCTACAGGCATTACAGGAGTTTGAGAACTCCGTATTTAAGCATGCTCGGGCTAAGGAAAATTTAGGATGGGTGACCTCCTAGGAAGTGGCCCCTAGTCAAGTCTGATTTTCTCCAAAGGACAAGACCGTGCGGTTTCAGCCAGAACGGACAATACCGTCTGTGTTAGGGGTGGGACGTGACATTTTTCTTGATAGATATATGCCCGACTTTATTAATCCACATGCTTTATCTTCATGTTTATGTTATTGCTCCATACCGTGGGACGAGAGGCTACCTCTTGAGTCTATGGGACCTATTTTAGAATAATGGGATCTATCTCTGAAACACATTTCAAAAGAGAGCAGATCTGTAATATAAATGGAATGATACCACTCTTCAATGCAGAGACGCCTTTTAAGTGAACCTGCATTACAGGTGTTTGAGAACTTCGTAGTTAAGCATGCTCGGGCCAGGGAAATTTTGGGATGGGTGATCTCCTGGAAAGTGGCTACTGGTCAGGTCCGGTACACTCCTCAAGACAAAACCGTGCGGGTTCGGCCAGAGCGGACAATAACGTCTATGTTGGGGTGGCACGTAACATTTTTCCTGGTATATATATGCCTGACTTTATTGATCCACACGCTATTGATCTTCCGCTTTTATATTCATGTTTGTATTATTGTTCCATACCGTATTTTGTTTATTTTAAAAATTCTATTCTTTTTAACCGGGGACTTACCGAACTTTAGTTCGCTGACGGTATTCCACCTTCTTGTTTTCTTGTCTTTTTTGGAAATATCGGCAGACTACATTAGGGCAGGCGATAAGCCTAGGTCGAGACAACCGAGGAGGACTTTGATCAGCTTGCTTCTCAATCCCATTTTGAGTATTCACCTTAGCATGTTTTTGTTCTAGACATTTCTCTTTACGCCCCTTTATGTCACTCCTTTTGTTGAACATGCTGTCTGGTTGAATTCAAATTTGTAATAAGTGTTGTTGGATGATTTTATTTAACTTATATTCATGCTTTAAATTCTTGTATATATATTTGTATGTTACTGCTTATACAGATGCTTGACGTATACGCATCGAGAAAGAGTGCTTCTCGGTGTGAATATGTTGCGGGCCTCGTGCATCCTCGCTCCCCGCCTTTTGGGAAGCAGGGCGTGACACTTGATATGCATTTATGGTTTTCAAGCATTCATATATTCATACTAGTATTGCGTTGACTCTTTAAAATGAATATTTCACATGGAGATGGGAAGTTCGACGAATGGGGGTAAATACGTGTAATGAGGATCATACATGATCGTCGTAATTTTAGGAACTGCGGAACAATTGCATTACTAACTCATGAATCCAAGAATCTGCGTTTCTGTTGTTCTGAGGGAAAGCAGAATATCTTCATTACACGTAGAACCCTTATGAGTCGAACCTATAACTGATTGCAACTTCATGTTATATATACATATATGCGTGTGTGTTTTGTACTTCATCTTGAATTTGACATGACTCCGTGAATACGTGAACTCATGAATCTGACATGTATCTATAATTCTCAAGCATTCATAAATTCATGCTAATACTTGTGTTAACTTTTTAATCATGAATAATTCACATGGGGTTGGAGAGTTCGACGAATGGGGGTAAGTACGTGTAGTGGGAATCATACATGATCGCTGCAGTTTCCTGTATTACGGAACAATTGTATTGCTAACTCATGAATCTAGGAATCCATGTTTCTGCTGTTCCGAGAGGAAACGGAATTTCTTCATTACACGTAGAACTCTCAGGAGTCGAACCTATAACTTAAAATATTACAATGCAATTAAGATAACAAACAGTGTGATATTATTGCATGTATCTTATGACATTTGCATATGTTGACATTGCCGTTATTATCCTCTATTATTTATGCAGTTTCTTTCAATTCTTTTTATATATAATGTTTCATTTCAAATTCTTCTTTTATTATTACATCCTTTTAGAAATGGGGATTTACTGAACTCTAGTTCGCTGACGGGCATTTTATTTTCTTTCTGTATTTCTTTCTTTTGAGGAATGTCTGTCAGGTGACTTTGAGGCAGGTGATCGAGCTCAATAGGAGGTTGAGACGAGCGAGCAGGACAACATTTATAATTCAACACAAGCAAAGATTTGACTTAAAGTATAGTATGACATCGAATAGAACTATCTTTATTTTCTCTTAGTTCCATGGAAATTTCGAACTCCGTTCTGTTGTTTATTGGTTTATGTAATAGATTTTGTTGGACATTGTTTTTATTATTATTTTTTTAATTTCTTGTATTCGTTATCTTATCCTGTTTGCAACTACGCTTAGCGTATTTATGTCGAGAAGAAGTGATTCTCTTTCTGGATACATATGGGTCTTGATCGCTCTTGCTCCTCGTCTTTTAAGAAGCGGGACATGACAACATCTTTATTTTTTGTTTGTTTATCCTTTTTAAAGAGTAATATATACTTTATTCTGCATGGAACATATCAAAGAATTCTTTCAACACATATTCTTGTAAGTATATTCTTCGAACTTGCAGATTCGATGAACAAGATTATGATCCAATGTATTTTTCTTAAATGAGATTCGTTGGATCCAACAAACATGTGTTACTCAAGTTGTCTAAACCATTTTTTTCTGCGTGGGGGGGTGGGTGGGTGAGGAGGGGGGGGGGGGGAATTGATTTTTTGCTCGTCACCATATCAAAATTGAACATGATTAAAGGGTAACATTTGACACGATCCTTACCCTGTTATCGGATCCGGGTTGGATCCAAATATGTAATCAAACCCACACATTTTTTTCTTGCAATAATTGTGTATTAAGCGTTAATTCAACCCTCTTTCTTTTTTTAAATTAGAAAGCTTCGGCTTTCTCTCTCATCCTCTCTCTACCTTCAAACCCTAGAAATAGAGAGGAGTTCACTTCCCTGTTATTTATAAGAGAGAGGGGGAAAAAGAATCGACTTTTCTTTGTTTCATTTTTTTATTTAGAAATTAGAGCTTTGGAAGCGATCATCTCATCTCAATTGGATTTTGTTGGGGGGAGGGATTATGAGCAATTCGACGCCCATGGCAGCTGGATCGAGCTCTGCGTCGGGGGATTTGGCTCAAAGGAAGAGCAGGAGGCCAAAGTGTAGGCTTTTCTCGTTTGAATTTGTTTAATTTGTTCAGGGGTTTTGATTTCTGTTGGTTGAATTTTAATGGGTATTTCATAGTTTTGTTAATTATGCTGTATCTTAAGAGCTCCAAGATTAGCATTTTTGTAGGAATTTGTTGTTTTGGGCCTTCTTTGATTGAACTATTATGGGGTTTTTGGTCTTTTTCCTTAATTTTTGATGGTTATCATCGTTTTTTCTTAGAAAAGTATTTTTTTTTCCATGCATAGATGTCTAATTTACATCGTTTATTTGCATTAGCTTGGATGGATTGATGAGAAGTCAGATGTAGCTTCCATAGCAGATAAAATGAAATAGAAAATGGTTTGATAATGTGCAATCATCAACGTCATCTAAGCCTTTTCCCATCCAAATGGGGTCAGCTATGAAGCAAAGCTAACTGATAGTTCTCCAACCGACTGTCGTCCAACCCTCTCCAGAGACATGCCAAATTCCTGGTTCAGAAGACCATGACAAGATAACAACTTGTCATAGTCTTAGATGACCAGTTGGCATCCTCTCAATTCTAATAGGCTAAAAATCTAAAAGAAGTGTAACAAGTGCACAAATTCGAAGAGTGTCATAAAGCTGTGGTCAACGGAGTAACATGGACTAGAGTAGTCTAAACCAAGCATACATGTCAGGAGAAAAACAAGATATGTTAGTTATTCATATAATCGAGAAGTTAATCTTTAATTCAATCATATAAGATGGTTCATTCAGCAACCCCAGAAGTTTTGGTTGAGGGATTGTATATTCTCCCTCTTGCTAAAAAGGAACTGTATTACGGTTATCTGGGTTGTAATATGGTTCGCCTAAGAAGTTAGTATATCTTCTCTTATTTACAGATTCAAAGTTTACACAACAAGAGCTTCCAGCTTGCAAGCCAATTCTCACTCCCCAATGGGTATGTAACGTATGTTATGGATTTTTAGTTACTAACCGACTAACACCGAGGATGCTAATAAACAATGTTCTCATGATCTTTTGCAGGTGATTTCAGTTTTTGCGCTCATTGGTGCCATCTTCATCCCCATTGGTGTTGCCTCGTTGCGTGCTTCCCACAATGTATGCAGATAATTTCCAAACATAAAGATTGTTTTCTAAATTTCTTTATTTTTCTGTATCATGTGGTAAATATTTGGTGGCATGTATTGTTTATAGGAGCTTCTTTACTTCTCTTGTAGGTTGTTGAAATTGTTGATCAGTACTAGGAGGGGTGCTTACCGAAGGGTACCAACGGTAAGGCCCAAAAGGTGAACTACATACAGGATCCAACAGTCAGGAAAGACTGCATCAGAAATCTCACAGTAAGCAGGGCCTTGGTTTTAATTATTAGTTGTTTAGGAACAGTTATGGAATAAATGTTGTGACTGGGTTGTGTAATGGACCGTGGTTAGATAAAGTCATTATGATTGTTCCGAAGGCTAAAGGTGTCTCCAGCTCCAGAGTGAGAGCACCTCAGGATAGTGTGGATTTTTTTCTGTCAGAATTTTAACCAGTACAAAGTTAGTAATATATTAAACCAACTGTCGTGTAATTCTTTTCTAAATCAGCTATTGTGAATAAGATTAACTTATATGTTGCAGGTTCCCAAGGATATGGATGCCCCTATATATGTGTACTATCAGCTTGATAATTTCTACCAAAACCATAGGAGGTATGTTCTCAAGTTGATATTAACATTCCAACTCCACTTGAGATAGACATTAGCCGTCACCCTTTCATGTTTGTCATCTCTGTGACATGCTTCATAAATTGAAGATTCAACTCATTTTTAAAAAAAAATCATTGGGCATCGATTTTAATATTTTTCCATTGTATAGTTTGTACAACACAATGGTAGATGCTAACACTATAAATGCAGGTATGTGAAAAGCCGAAACGATGAACAGCTACGAGATGCAAGTAAAGCTAAAAGCTTAAAAGATTGTGAGCCTGAAAAGACGAGCGCAGATGGATCTCCAATTGTTCCTTGTGGTCTCATCGCTTGGAGTTTGTTTAATGACACGTACAGCTTCACCCGTGATAACAAAAAATTAGAAGTGAACAAGACAGACATTTCGTGGAAGAGTGACAGGGAACACAAGTTTGGAAAAGATGTTTATCCGAAGAACTTCCAGAATGGGGCTTTGATAGGTGGTGGAAAACTTATCCCCAACAAGTCTGTAAGTTTTTCTATTTCGCAATAACTTGATGTCGCTTAGTTTATCATTGAGCGTCAAAATCCTAGAGTTCTAAGTTAAAAGATGGGTCCTTTATTTATCTTGCTAAACTGCTGGCCATTGACCACCTTACTGTTAATTTTATGATGGCCTGTATCGGTTTATAAAAGAAATTTTTTCTCTGTTGTTCTTAAAACTTTGTATAAGAATTCTACTGCCTGATTCGTGGAATTTGAAAACCCTTTTCCAATTAACATATTTTGAATCCTGTGATTGTAACTTGCAAGGGTTTTACCACCGCAAACCATTTTTTGTAAAAACTATTAAAATCCTCAAACATTTCTATTATACATATATGATGCGCTTTTGTAGCCTCTGGCTGAGGCTATACTGTAACAGTCATTGAATGCAAATCCTGCAAGTTTCATAAGCTTGCCCTTTTTCTCCATAGAATACCTCTTCTCGCTTAATTCAGTTTTTGGACAATCTTAGATGATAAACTAAGCTTGCCCTTTATCTAATGTGTTTAGCTTGACTTGACAGTTGAGTGAGCAAGAGGACCTCATTGTTTGGATGCGAACTGCAGCACTTCCAACATTTAGGAAGTTGTATGGGAGGATAGAGCTTGATCTCAAAGCAAACGATGTCATAGTTGTGAACCTTGAGAATAATTACAACACATACAGTTTTGATGGCAAAAAGAAGTTGGTTCTTTCAACCACAACTTGGATAGGAGGAAAGAATAACTTCCTTGGCATTGCATATCTCAGTGTTGGTGGATTTAGCTTCTTTTTGGCGGCATCATTTTCCTTAGTATACTTGGTGAATCCAAGGTAAGGCTTTCTTCCCTTTCTTCTTCTTTTGTTATCTCATACATTTATTATAAAAACAACAATATAATTAACTTAAACTTTGCTTATGTACTAGATTAGCTACTTATTTCTGTTGTATAATATTTTCATTAGTATTTTGAAATGCAATAAGGACACCAAATATATTATCATAACTTTTTTATTTGATTTCCCCTCGACTTGGATATGAGCTAAGTTGCAAAATGCAAACAAATGGGTGGTGTTCCTATATCAATGTGTCATTAATTTTTTGCATTAGGGGTTTAGTTCTAAACTTTGCATTACTATAGGCAACATTGTATGGAAACCCCGTCTTTTTTGCTCATATAGCGGGAAAGATCAAATCGCTGTTGCCCCCCAAATTCAATGCGGCTGTGTCGCTTTTATCTTCCAAAATCACCCTTATATTAAGGCACTTTACGCACTTGACTTTGCATTTTGATACTTTCCGAATAATAATTTGGAAAGCAAAAGTGGTGGAAATGGATATACAAATACTGGCAAAGTTTTCATGCTATACTGGCAAAGTTGACGGAGTTTTCTGCATGATCAGCCATTAGCGTATAGTGCACCATTACCATGCCAGTTCATAACTTTGAAGGGTTCTATATGTCGGTCCTTCCTAATCCTTTTTTTTTTAATCCACAATTTTGCAGGAAGCTTGGGGATCCATCGTTTTTGTCATGGAACAGAAATCCTGGAGGTCGCTGAATGTTTCTTTTATCAGCACAGTTCGAGATTTAAGCTTTTATGTATGTTCGATCGTCAAAACATTGAAACATTGTATGTGAAAATAAAAGCCTACTTCTTATTTTGCAGTTAATATTTTATAATACTGTTAAACAGCAAACACCTGTGTAAAGTTTTTATTTAAACTTGTTTACTAACTGATGCTTTATATCCAACTCATAGCAAGATAGTGATGTGTTTAATATTGTGATTTTTCTCTCCTGTGTCCCTTTCGAGGCATCGAGTATGTTTGGTACATAAAACTACTAGAAAATCGATCGTCATGAACCATCTGAAGTTTGTGCTCCATGGCAACCAAGAGATTTTATAAGGTTACTATAGTTGCAATTAGTGGTTGAATTATTCGATTTACTAGTGTGGAAATAAAATCTGGCCATTAGCTAAAGGCTTATGTTGATGATGAACAGACATGCCCTCTACAGAGCTTAAACTAATTTGCTTACCAGCACCTTTGACTCAAATTTCTCATCAAATTGAGAAATTAGTAAATTATCTCATATAATTTCATAAATTAGTAAATTTTCTCATATAATTTCCCAGAATGCATTTAGTGCTATCATCACCATTATATCAAATATTATAACAAACTGTTTACACATACAGGCTGCAGTTGCCAAGGAAATTAAAACATACCAAAGTCTGGAAATCTCAAGCAAAAACATTGCATCATGTTACTGCATCCGAATAAAAAATCATAATAACACTCGTAACTAACATTAGAAAATGTATATTGAAAACAAGCTTTTCAAAAACATTAGCGGTGATGATATGCAGATCAGCAATACTAAACACTACCCCAGATGGTGCTCGAAATATATTAACAAAATAACACAACAAGATAAGTAAATATAAATGCACAATCCAAATCAGTTATTTCTTAATCCAACACCACAAAAAAGATTTATGGGATCAAACAACTTACTATTCATCTAATATTTCAAACCTACACCCCAGAGTGTACCAGTCAAGACAGTTTTTACAACACAAAGGAAACTACACTTGATAACAAATCTCACACACTATCCCCAGAAACGATCTATGAATCCAACGCGCTGATCTGCCAAAAGACATAGAATTATCACGTCTAGTGATCAATAAACCTTACAATTTTAGGAACACAGGCAATCCCTTTGAGTCACCAGTACATCAAAGAGTAGAAATTGATCATCATGCCCCAGACGAAAAGTGTTTTTGCCCCTTGAGCCCTGTAATGGCTGACGAATGAGATGAAAAGCGGCTGATGGAGCATCCAAATCCCCAAACATATTAATACCCATCTTTGATCTTTCGTCAGCTTTCCTGTCGGTATATCATGTTACCATATAGATAGTAATAAAGAAATTATAATTCTTTAAGAAAAAGAAGAAGAAGACGTTGTTATTATCATTTCAAATTTAAGAAAGCAATTCTAAACGGTGTGAGTAGCAACAAACAAAGCTAAAACTGTGCACAAATTCGCTTACACTGCAAAACACTTATAACCCCCCTCAAGTGATTTATCAACACAAACACCATCTGTTCTAATACCAAGAACCTAAAAGCACTCGCATTTAACTCTACAGAACACAAGCAAGGTCTCCAGACGTAAATTAGACAATCATCTTACTGGTTTGGACCTTTTGTGGTTTAACTAACTCGGTGTACTCCACAGACAACAAAGAAGAAATAATTTGTTGTACATGTGTGTAGCGAGAAATATTTTAAAAAAAAGGATTTTAAGATAATCTACCGACTATTTTAGGAAAGATGGAAACTTGCAGGATCTTCATTGAGATATGAATCCAAATTCAATAGGACGAATGTCTCGGCCACACCAAAACCTCTTACAATAGTATAATGTTATATGAGAAATATATCGAATTGTAATCTTTAACTGATATGAATAGTAGGGATAATCAAACACGCAAATATTTTTTTTCCTAAAAATAAGATATTGCTATGATGTGTACTATTTGGGGAAAAAAAGACTGTTCTATTTTGAAAGAAGGTCAAGTGCTCAAAACACCACTTTAGTTACATAATGTAGCAAATTATATATCGCACACACCCTTCTCCTCCGGGGGTCACAAAGTGATTTATCAGCACAAGCGCCCCCTCTTTTTATCAAACCATGCAGGTGTATAAATTTAGTCTTCTATTGTGATTTTGTCAGGAGAGACTACTGTGCTTCTAAGTGACGTGAATAGCATAAGAATGATGAATTAAGACTCTCCCAAAAATTTTATTTCTGCAGGAGAACATTTATTTGCCTTGCAACCTCATAATAACGGAACAGACTCGCTCCAAAATACTATGAACTAACGAAAGTCGGTCCAAGTACTACATGCTAAAAGGTAGGATACTGTCAATATAAGGAGTAGTGTACAAAGGCAACTCGACATATCAAGTATTGCTAAACTTAGGTATGACATGATCGATGTGTTATAAAAGCTTTCAAATCCTTGACAGTGGGTTCAATGAGAAAGTAATTAAGCTTGGGATGAAGAAACTCAAATTTGAAATGGAGTCTTTGGGCTGGATCCCTGTTGTATGGCATTCAAGGGGTTGCAAACCTCGGAGGTGAAAGTTGAAGGCATGGAGCGGGTCAAGTTACAGATTAGATCTAGGAAAAAGAACATCTTCAAGGAAGAAGGATACAAGATATATATTTTCCCTCCGCCCGTGTAGTCTCCTAGTCCTAGCATGCACGTATGGATCAAGTTACAAGAAAACAATCAATGAGCCAAAGAATTTCTTTAGATTGATGGAAGTGTGCCGGTCTGGGTTTGAGGCTGTTAAATTGGCTATTGTAAACGGAGAAGTACACATAAGAAGACTCTCCTGGTGATGAGATAGTGGGGACTAACTCCTTCATCTCATGGAGAGGGCATTGCAAACAATCTTGTTGTAACACATAAAGAATTCTATACCTAGCTAGCCCCCCAATGCAATGATGCATAACGCATCAAGTTATAGCGTCGCATATATATTAGGACCAGCAGAATTACAAAGAAATGTGATGGAGCTATGGATCTCGTTCAGATGTTACCTTCGGTTGATCAGCAGCGAGCGCTGATGGATGGCTGAGATTGGATTTGAGGGTTGTCTCTCAATGCGTGTGGATCTCAATGGGCTGGATATGGTTGAGGCCGAGCTACCTGCAAGGAAGTCCGTGGATGGTTGTGCCATCGAGGACCCTCCGACGATCAAGTTGTTCGAGATATTTTGGCAAAGTAACGGCCTATTGGGGTCCAGTTGACTTACCTGAGTCGTCTGAGAGAGGGGTTTATATAGTAGCAGCCATGGACAGGCGGGCGTGAGATTCACGCCGGCCGTTACGCCCGCGTGAAAAGCGGGATTCCCCATTAATGACGAGATATGCTCGTTAATGGGGGAACACGGTGGCGTGGAACGCGGGATCGTGGACGGCGTATATCTCGCGTCTGGCGAGATTCGCGGAGCCGTGGCGGAGACGCCTGTGATCAGTGTTGTGGGTCTGCCAATGAGACCGAGGAAGCTAAGCTCGGCGGGAGGCTCGGGAACGAGCGGGAGGCCGAGCGAGCTTGGTTATGTGATAGCTCGGAAGCGAGCTGAGGGGGCAGAGGGAACTCAACGCTTGGAGGCGAGCCGATGGTTGTTTGTAGGGCGAGCGTAGGAGTGGTCTGGAAGGCTATAGAAGGTCGGGATAATCCTCGGGTCGGAGGCCCAGGGTATGCTTCCAATGTATCGTTCTTGATCCTTTCTTGTAAGCTCTGTGACTCATCATCTGCCACGTGTCATGATTTGGGGAATCACCGGTATCGAGCATCATCATTAGCCCCCCCCACTTTCGTCTCGACCCATTCATGGATCGGGTCGAGAGTGGCCAGACTGGTCATCCAGGGTAAGCTTTTATTTGAAGATATCGTCGGTGCGTATTCCGGACAATTAGTTGTGTTTTCTTGATGATGTTGGCGGATCAGGGGAGAGATCTCGCACTAAAGAGGCGGCGCCGATTCGTGTGTACGTTCGTCGGTGCGCCAGCCCACGTGTCTGGCGCTGGTTGGCTGACGCGACGGGCCGCTGGTGTTCTCACGCCCGATGGGATGTGCCCGATACGCGTGCGACAGGTGGAGCGCCGATGGCCGTTGAATGCGAAGTGTTGTTTTGACGGGAGACGATCGGAGCCGTAAGACGTGTACGCTGGATGCTATAAATAGAGGTGGGATCCTCTTCAGGGTCCATACCTCATCATAATTTTCTCGTCCCTTCGCGTGTTAGCTCGGCGGTCTTCTCCTTAGGTCGGATTCCTTGCGTTTTCTCCTGCGAGGACTCATCCTTTTGATCAGGTTAGATGTCTTCTACCGAGGAGTCTGTAGAAATGGTCCGGGTAGAGTCTAGGGAGTCTTCTGTAGCTTCCTCTTCTGCTTCTTTCTCTTCTTCATCCGAATCGGAGTCCCCCCGGGAAGTTAGGGTTTGTCATGCTCCCCGGGGTCATGCGACGGGGGCGGCCCCCAGAGCGCAGGTCAGGGGCGTCTGTGATGCGTCTTCCATACTGAGTCATGCGAACGAGCTTGCCACCATCCGGGCTTGCTTCCATATCCCTCCCGGCTACTCGCTTCGTCTGGCCGGGGAGGGAAAGAGGGCAGACCAGGTACGGGGCAAGGAGATTGCCTTGTACCTGGAAGCCTTTTGGGCCGGGATGCGCCTGCCCTTCTCCCTTGAGGTGAGTGCGGCGTTGAATTGTTTTGAGTTAGTCCCAGGCCAGTTAGTACCGAAATCTTAGAGGATTCTCCTCGGGTTCCTGGTCCTGTTGAAATTGCAGCAGATCCCTTTCAGTCGGAGCCTTCTCATATCCTCTCTCTGCTATAAAAACTACCCCGGCACTCGCAAGGACGAGCCGAGCTGGGTATACATTTCTTTTAGGAAGCGTCAGGGAGGTGCTGCCGGGTCGAGGGTCGTCGTAGTATCTTATTCCATCCATGAATAGAAGAAGTTTTTGTTTGTCGGGCCACCCGAGGGTGAGGATTGGCCTGTGCCCGTCCAGTGGTACATGGCCGACTGCCCGCGGCTGGGGTGTGCGAACGATCCCGACGCGGTGGCGGTATCGGAGTGGGAGCCCCTCCCCCGGGCCGATGTGCTGCTGTCCGAGTATGCCCTTATTTAGGCTGGGCTTAGTCCCGCTCAACCTGCGGGTAAGTTGAGAGTTTTTAGACGACCTGTTTAGACTTGGGTATTCTTCCACTTTTTCAGGCATTGCTAACTTCTTTGTATTTTCATCTTGTGCAGGACCCATGGACATGGCTAAATTTCGGACGGCCCTCGAACAGAAGAAGGGGAAAAAGGCCGGAGGTGCCGGTCCTTCTCACCCATCGTTGGCTCTGGTTCCACCGGCGGCCGCTCCAGCTAGGCGCCCAAGCGAGCCCTGGCCGCGGAGTCCAGCCATATGCCGAGCCGAAAATGCGCTCGGGAGCAGGAGCCCCGGGTTTTGGAGGTGGGAAGTGAGACTGGTTCCCCTGCGTCTCTCCTTAAGAGGTACCATAGGACGGTGCCCCGCTCCCCGGCTTCCCTGATCATCGTGGATGAAGAGGAGCTTCGCTTCGAGGTGCCCTCGGGGCTTTCTGTTGCCGACAGCCTGCTCTTGGAGATGGAAAGGTTGGCCGGGGACAGAATCCCTCGGGGGACCCTCAAGGCCCAAATGGCGGCCATATCCCAGGAGGCCGTGCAGGTCAGTGTTCGCACCTCATTCGGGTCTTCATCCAGTACTTTTTTGTTCTCAAGATTGGGTGCCCCCTTCTTTTTTTGACCCTCCTTTGTTTTCTTCAGATCCTCCAGCACTGCGCCCTCGTCGTCAACATGGAGGACGAGGAAATTGCCCTGGCGATGCAGGCCGCGGGCGAGCTCTCCTCACGGGAGGAGAGCTCTAGCTGGAGCTGCAAGCGGCGATGGAGACGATCGCCGCGCTCGAAGACCGGATGGCGGACAGGGATCAGGAGATCGCCAGCTGTCGAGAGTCGTCCGAGCCGCCGAGGCTAAGTTGGAAGATTCTAGGGTGCTTGTCGCCACCCTGAAGAAGATGGCGAACGCCCTCCGGAGGGAGAGCGAGGCGGCGAAGGAAGAAGTGAGGCGTGCCGACCTCTGAGTGTCGAAGACGGTGGAGAGCTACAAGAAGTTGGACCAGTACTACACCGACCTCGCTGGAGCCGCTGCCCTCGTTTGTCATGAGGCCCTCGACGCCGTCAAGACCCTAATGCCGGAGTTTCCTGACGGCGAGCTTCGGGGTGAGTATCCCTCAAGGACGAGGGGCAAGAGAATGCCCCCGGAAGCGCTGCTGGAGGAAAGGCCCCTGGTGGGAGCGTCGGGGAGAAGTCGGTCGCCCCGGCTCCCAGCGTCGAGGCTCCTGCGGTGGACGCCGACCTTCAAGATGCCACCCCGGTCGTGGTGGTGGATGCGGAGCACGTCAAGGTTCTCCCCGGCCCCGAAGCCTGAATCTCATCGTCTCCTTATTTTCTCTATCGCTGAGATTTTGTAAGCCTCCGGGCGTTTTTGTAAGGCTGGGGAGCCCATAATACCCTTGTAAAGACTTCCGATTTGTGAATGAAAGCTTTTTGCAGTGTTCTTTGCACACATATTTTCCCTTTGTTTGTGGTAAAAATTTTATTGCGCGGTACTGCTTTCATGATGCGTTAGGTCAGAGATCGGTTTTTCATCTAGCGATCGCCCGTTGAGTTGAATTCAACCATTTGCCAAGTGCGTAAAGACCGGTGTAAGGTCGGTATCTCTATGGCCCCGAAGCTGAGGTGGGGATCGCTTAGTAAAAAACATGTAGGAAGTCACCCTCTGAGGATGGACCGAGCAGGGAAGCTGCTCGGTGGCCTATTGATGAGGGCTTTGATCATTGGCGTCGTTGGATAAGAGATTACCAGCCAAGGATGGATCGAGTAAGGAAGCTGCTCGGTGGCCTCTTGATGAGGGCTTTGATCCTTGGCGTCGTTGGGTAAGAGATTACCAGCCCAGGATGGACCGAGCAGAGAATCTGCTCGGTGGCCTCTTGATGAGGGCTTTGATCTCTGGCGTCGTGGGATAAGAGATTACCAGCTAAGGATGGACCGAGCAGGGAAGTTGCTCGTTGGCCTCTTGATGAGGGCTTTGATTCTTAGCGTCGTGGGGTAAGATATTACCAGCCAAGGATGGACCGAGTAGGGAAGCTGCTCGGTGGCCTCTTGATGAGGGCTTTGATCATTGGCATCGTTGGATAAGAGATTACCAGTCAAGGATGGACCGAGTAGGGAAGCTGCTCGGTGGTCTCTTGATGAGGGCTTTGATCCCTGGTGTCGTGGGGTAAGAGATTACCATCCAAGGATGGACCGAGCAGGGAAGTTGCTTGGTAGCCTCTTGAAGAAGGCTTTGATCCTTAGTGCGGGAGGGCAAGGAGTTACCTGCTAAGGATGGACCGAGTAGGGTTGCTGCTCGATTGCCTCTTGATGAGGGCTTTGATCCTCGCTGTCGTTGGGTAAGAGATTACCAGCCAAGGATGGACCGAGCAAGGAAGCTGCTCGGTGGCCTCTTGACGAGGGCTTTGATCCTTAGCGCGGGAGGGCAAGGAGTTGCCTGCTAAGGATGAACCGAGCAGGGTTGCTGCTCGGTTGCCTCTTGATGAGGGCTTTGATACTTGGCGTCGTTGGGTAAGAGATTACCAGCCAAGGATGGACCGAGCAGGGAAACTGCTCGGTGGCCTCTTGATGAGGGCTTTGATCCTTGGCGTCGTTAGGTAAAAGATTACTGTTGGGGTAAAAATTTACACCCCGGTTGACCAAGTCAAAATCAAAGTCAACCCCAAGCCAAGTGGGCCTAAGCCCAGGTCAAGTGGGCCAATGCCCGGATCGAGCCCGAACATGAAGCGGCCGGCCTCCCCCATGCCAAATAAAAATTTTGTAATAAATATTTTTGGTGTATTTTTTTATTTTATGAATAAATGTAAAAAAAATGGGCATAAAGCCAAATTTTTGTAAAGCCCATGGCTTATGTGCAAAAGAATTGAGCCACATGAGGCATGGGATGGGCGAAATATCATTTTGTAAAGCCCAAGGGGCTATATGTAAAGTGTGTAGCCTATAAAGGCAAAGATAATGAAAATATCTCAACTTTTTCTCTCTCTAAAATAAATCAAGGTCTGTGCCTCTTTGTTCTTCCTCAAGGTTCTAAAGCTTCTTCTTTCTTTTGAATTAAATCAAGAGTTTTACTCTTCCTTTTCCAAAACTAAATAGCTTTTCACCACAAAACCCACAAAGGAGAATTCAGATCTCCCATCAGATCTCAAAAAGGAGAGATTTTTAAAACCTCATACTTCTTGTTCTTCAAGATCCGGCTAACAGAGGAGGAAGAAAGAGACCCACTTCCAAGAACCCCGCTCTGGGGAAAATCCAGGGCTCAAGGGAGAAGCCCCTTTCATCAGCTCCAAAATATCTTAAGAGTTCAACTCCTCAAAAAAATACACACACACACACACACAGAATAAGAGATATTTCCTTTCAGGAGCATAGCTCCCAATGCAGCGACCAAGTCCCTTTTGCTGCTGATACCTAGCGCCCGCGTGCCAAGCACGTGGGGAGCCGGCGCCCTGGCGCCCAGCGCCCGCGTGCCAAGCACGTGGGGCGCCGGCGCCCTGGCGCACAGCGCCCTGCGTGCTAGGAGCGAGAGGCGCTGGTACCCACGCGTCCTTTTGGACGCCTTATTTTCCCCATTTTACACACACTCCACACTAAAAATACATCCCCCGTTAGAAAAAATTTCTAACGGGGCGCTTCCCCGCATCCCGCAAGGGGGGGCTGGTAGCCCCCTTGACCCTTAGCCCGCTATCCGGGTAGCGGGATCCCCGTAAAAACTCTGCGGGGACCCCGATATATCCAAAACCCTTCCAAAACACAACATACGTACACTGCACATTGAGTTCGCACGACTAATTTAACCCGTCGATCGTAGGTTCTCCACTCCAAAGGCGAAGGTAATTAACGGCAGCTTAGTCCGAGGCTGCCGGAGATTCGGATCCCTACAATCAATAAATCCTAGCCTACCCTAGACAGGGGGAATCTGTAGTACGCCTGACAAGCGCGCGCGTATTCCCATCTCAATGGGGTGACGAAAAACACCCTACAATTACCAGTCAAGGATGGACCGAGCAGGGAAGCTGCTCGATGGCCTCTTGATAAGGGCTTAGATCCCTAGCGTCGTTGGGTAAGAGATTACCAGCCAAGGATGGGCCGAGTAGGGAAGCTTCTCGGTGGCCTCTTGACGAGGGCTTTGATCCTTAGCGCGGGAGGGAAAGGAGTTGCCTGCTAAGGATGGACTGAGCATGGTTGCTGCTCGGTTGCCTCTTGATAATGGTTTTGATCCTCGGCGTCGTTGGGTAAGAGATTACCAGACAAGGATGGACCGAGCAGGGAAGTTGCTCGGTGGCCTCTTGATGAGGGCTTCGATCCTTAGCGTGGGAGGGAAAGGAGTTGCCTGCTAAGTATGGACCGAGCAGGGTTGCCCGGTCTGACCTTCCTTGGTGTGCTAACATCGGGAAGAGCGACCGTCGCGGACGACACGTGTCAGGAACGCATGAGGAAGGCGAAGCGTTTCGAAGAGCCGCGTCAGTTCCGCCACGTGGCGGTGCGGTATTAGAGTAATTTGGGTGAATCCCAGGGTTCACGCCCATTCGCGCGCAAATTTGGGTCCTTCAGGATTCTGTTTGAGATTATAAATAAAGAAGGGTGTGTCGCCCATACTTAGGTTTGCACCCTGAAACACAATAATGGACGGATTTCCTTTCTCCATTCCCGAGATCATTTCCTTCGAAGACGTATATCTGTATGACCAGCGGATCTCCGAGGATATGTTGCAAGCGGTGGTTCGGCGTGTGGAGGATCATATCGGCCGCCTGCTTCTCCGGCGATCACCCCTGCTCCAGATGTTGATGTATTCGGTTTGGAAGGCATTGCCAGGACTGTACAACCCCTTGTCCGAACAACTGAAGGATGAGACTGTTGGCATGCTGAGGTCGCTATATCTTCTCGACCTGATCTCGAAGAGTCGGCGCGATCGCTCGGTGGCACTCATCCTCGAGTGTTACCAACTGAGGCATCTCGCCGATAGATGCCCGGCTGGAGAGTCCTCCGGCCCGTCTGTTGCGTCAAGGGTCCGCGGGCGGCATCAGATGCAGAGGTTCGAGGCGGCAAGGGCTCGGCTGACGGCAATCTCTTCGGAGTACCACGAGCAACGCTTCCTGCACCCCCTTCCCCCGCTGTTGTAATTTCAATTTTTTGATGTAAGGCTGAGGAGCCTACAATACCTTTTGAATGAAGAAAATTTCCCTTTTTGCGATGCTCTATTGTTTCCTTCTTATTATTTAAATAAAAGAACTTAGAAGAATTTACATCGCTTTTGTGAAAAAAGAAATATACATTCATAGACATTCTTTTCAGAGGTAAAGCTTGAGCTTCTCGGCGTTGTAAGGCCGTGGAAATTTGCGACCATTCGCATCTTGTAAACGATAGGCTCCGCTAGGCAGGACCTCAGAGACGAGGAAGGGGCCGTCCCACTTCGGGGAAAACTTATGCAGCTTGCCTTGATTGACGAACTCGTTCCGCCTTAGGACTAAATCTCCGGTTTTGAAGAAGCGATGCCTGACTCGCGCGTTGTAGTAGCGGACGGTTTGCTGTTGATAGGCGGCAGTTCTGATATGAGCCCAGTCCCGTTTCTCTAACAAAATATCCAGATTAATTCGGAGGGCCGAGGTGTTTTCTTCGTCGTTGAATTTCTCGACCCTGTAGCTGGGCAACCCGATCTCCGCCGGTACCATTGCCTCGGTACCGTAGCAGAGGCTGAAAGGAGTCTCTCCGGTAGGGATCTTTCTCGACGAGCGCAAGGCCCATAAGACTCGGGGTAGTTCCTTGACCCAACTGCCTTGGCGTCATTCTAGGCGTGTCCGAAGACGTCAGATGACGTCCCGGTTAGCGACCTCGGCCTGCCCGTTGCACTGGGCATGCGCGACCGTGGAAAACTTCATAAGGATACGATATTCACTGCAGAATTCCTTAACTTTTTCGTTTTCGAAATTTGTCCCGTGGTCGGTGATAATACACCTCGAGATGCCGAACCGGAGTATCACGTTGTTCTGCAGGAACTTGATAGTCGTGGTGGCTTCCGGTTTCCTGATAGGGACGGCCTCGATCCACTTCGTGAAGCAGTCCACTGCGACGAGGACGTACTTGTGCCCACCCGTACCGGTAAGGAACTGGCCTATCATGTCCATCCCCACTGGGCAAATGGCCATGGGGAGGTTAGGGCTGTTAGCTCGGTAGTCGGAAGGCGAGGTATGCTACCATGGAGTTGGCAGCTTTTGCACCTCCTGACGAGTTTCTGGGAGTCCTGATGAATCGTCGGCCAATAGTACCCTTGGAGTAGTGTCTTCTGGATTAAGATGCGGGCCCCTTGGTACGCGCCGTCGACCCCTTCGTGAATCTCACGGAGTATGCAGCCAACCTCATAGCGGTCGACGCATCAGAGCAGGGGCTGAGTGAAGGATTTCTTGTAGAGGATCTCATTGCTCCAGACGAAATGGCGAGCTTCGGCTCGGAGACGGCGGGCTTCCCCTCGATCATCCGGGAGTGTACTTTCCGTCAAGAATTCCACGAGGGGCTTCCTCCAATCCCGGTCTTCTTCCCGGGCTGTGTACACTTGAAGTGGCGCATCCCCGTCTTCCACGCTGGGCCGTGGTAAGACCTCGAAGAGGTTGTTCCTCTTGTTGTTGGCCGTATAGGATGAATCCAGCTTACTCAATGCGTCGGTCCGAACGTTTAGCTGTCTGGGGATCTGCTCCACTTGGACTTCGTCGAAGTCTTTTCGTAATCTTTTCACCTCGGCCAGATACTTCACCATCAGAGGCTCTCGTGCCTCGAATCGGCCGATCTCTTGTCCAACGACTAGGGCGGAGTCGCTGCGGATCCGGATCTTTTCCAACCCCAGCCCGGAGGCTATCCGTAGTCCGGCCAGAAAGGTCTCCTATTCCGCTGCGTTATTTGAGGCTTTGAACCCGAGCTTCAGAGAATACTCTATCTCTGCCTCGTTCGGGCCCCGAATGATGAGGCCGGCACCACATCCTTCGTCGGTTGAGGACCCGTCTACATAAAGGATCCAATTAGGGACGGAGTCGGGCTTCTCATCGACAGAGGGTTGAGCTCCGGGGGCCAGCGTGGATTCCGGCTTTTTACTGGGGATGGTGCACTCGACGATAAAATCGACCATGGCTTATGCCTTAATAGCCTGCCTCGGGCGGTATTTTATGTCGAACTGGGACAACTCCCACCTCCATTTCTCCAGCCGACCAGAGGACTCGGGGGAGGCGAAGATAGCCCCTGAAGGCCGCTTTGTAAGAACGAGGATGGTGTGCGCCTGGAAATAATGCCGTAGTTTCCTTGAGGCCACAATGAGTGCTAAAACGATCTTCTCTATGGCCGGATATCTCGTTTCCGCGTCCTTGAAGACGTGGCTCGCATAGTATACCGGCTTCTGGATTCCCTCGACCTCTCGGACGAGCACCGAACCTGCAGCTTGGTCGGACACCGCTAGATATAGCAATAGCCCATCCCCTTCAACTGGCCGAGTGAGCAGTGGGGGAGTCGCGAGGTGTCTCTTTAATTGCTCAAAGGCGGTCTGGCACTCTTCTTACCACTTGAACCTTGTTATCTTCTTTAGAGCTTTGAAGAACGGGATGCACTTTTCCCCAGACCTTGACATGAAACGACTCAGAGCGGCTACCCGCCCTGTTAGCCGCATGATTTCGACGTTAGTCTTGGATGCGGCCATGTTGAGGATGGGGCTGATTTTCTCCGGGTTGGCCTCGATTCCACGGTGGGTGACCATGAAACCGAGGAACTTTCCACTGGTGACCCCGAATGCGCACTTGGCGGGGTTCAGTTTCATCTTGTATCTGCGGAGGACGTCGAAGGCCTCGCCCAGATCCTTGGCATGTTCATCCAACGAGGTTGATTTGACGAGCATGTCGTCGACGTAAAGCTCCATATTCCTGCCGATCTGTGGCTTGAACATCCGATTAACCAAGCGTTGGTACATAGCCTCGGCGTTTTTGAGGCCGAAGGGCATCACCTTATAGCAGTATACCCCCGGTCCGTTGTGAATGCGGTGAGATCCTCGTCCGCCGGATTCATACGGATCTGGTTATAGCCGAAGAACACATCCATGAAGCTAACTAGCTCGTGGCCTGCCGAACTATCGACGAGCTGATTTATCCGAGGGAAGGGATAGTTGTCTTTCGGGCAGGCCTTGTTGAGGTCAGTGAAGTCGACGCACATGCGCCACTTCCCGCTAGACTTTTTAACCAAAACTACGTTCGCCAACCATTCCGAGTAAGGCACGTTCCGAATGAAGTTGGCGGCGAGGAGCCTGTCTACCTCATCCTCAATTGCTTTTTGTTTGATCGGGGCGAGGCTTCGCTTTTTCTACCTGACGGGCCAGACCGTAGGGTCCACCCTAAGCTTATGCGATATGATTTTGGGGTCGATCCCAGGCATGTCGGCAGGCGTCCAGGCGAACACATCCGAGTTATTTCTGAGGAAGTGGATCAGGTCGTCTCGCTGAATCCCCGTTAAGAGCGAACCAATATGACCGGTTCATTCATCGTCCCCTTCTACAAGGGGGACCTCTGTTAGTGGCTCCATCGGGGTCCCTCGGACCTCTTTTTGCTCGTCTCGAGTGTCCAGAGAACTCTTGATATCACTCTCGCCCTCAATATCATTGTTTGGCCGCTCAGACATAGATGTTGCAGTGAAGCAAACCTTTGCGGTTCGTTGGTCCCCGTAGGCCCGACCTATCCCGCCTTGGTCGAGCGGGAACTTTATCGCTAGGTGGTAGGTCGATATCTGGGCTCGGAGGGAGTTCAGTGTCGGGCGACCTAGGAGGACGTTGTAGGCCAAAGGAATTCTCGCGACGATAAACTCCACAGGCACGGTACACGTACGGCCCGCTTCCCCGATGTTAAATTAGAGGGTGATTACCCCTTCCGCAGGGATGGAGTGGTTAGTGAACCCCGACAGGACGTGGGTGGTCGGCCTTAGGTCCGACGGGGTGAGTCCCATACACAGAAAGCAGTCATAAAAGAGAATGTCAGCCGAGCTTCCTGAATCGACCAATATCCTCTGCACTTCGTAGCGGTAGACCCGGGCTGTGATCACTAGTGGGTCGTTGTGAGGCAGGATATACCGTAGAGGTCCTCGTCGGTAAAAATGATCGGCTCGGCCGCTTTAGCCTTCTTCCTCGAGTGGCTCCCAGTCCCTTCGATCGGTGAGGAGCGCCGCGTCTCGTTGGTCTCCGTTGCACCCCCCCGCTGACACGACCATGATTTGGCTGATTGTCAACTCGCCGGGAGGGGGATGGTGCTCTTGCTCACGGTTGGCTTGCCGCTTATCTCGCAAGTACGTTGCCAGGTGCCCCGAGCGGATTAACTCTTGGATATAGTCTCGGAGCTACTTGCAGTTCTCTGTGGAGTAGCCCTACAACCTGTGGAAAGTGCAATAGGGACCCCGGGTACGCTTTGCCGCCCTATTCGAGACTGGGGGGAGTTTGAAGAACCTCTCGCCCTTAGCCTCTTCCAACAGTACCGTCTGGGAGACGTTGAGCGGGGTGTACTCCTGAAACTTCGGGGAGTAAGGCTTTGGCCGCTCAATCTTCTTTTTCTCCTCCCTGGCCCTTTTCTTCTGATCGACTTGCTCTGTCCGGGGCAGATTGGCTTTCACCTCGGACTCAAGCTGGATCTCGCATTCGGTCCAGGCCTTTACCTCGGCCATGGTCTTAGGTTGCGCTAATGTAAAGGAGCGTAGCCACTCCTTGTGCCTAAGACTCGACCTAAGGGCCGTAATGACCGTCTCGTCCCGGTGCTCTGGGACCTCGAGGAGGGCATTTGTAGAAGCGGGTGACGTATCCTTTGAAGGATTCTTTGTCCCCGCTCTTTATTGTGAAGAGATGATCAACGGTCCGCTTCTGCCGTCTGTTCCTGACGAAATGACCGAGGAACTGGGTGGCCAGCTCATCGAAGGTAGAGATTGAGCGTGGTGCGAGTCCTCGGAACCAGTCTCGTCCAGAGCGGATGAGAGTGGCGGGGAAAGCGCGGCATTGCGCGGCGTCGGAATTGTCCTGGAAACTCATCCCGGCTGTGAACGCGTCCAAATGGTCTTTCGGGTCGGACTTCCCGTCGAAGAGGGAGACCTTCGGGGACTTGTTCCGGGAGGAGATGTGGACGGCAAGAAGCTCTTTGGTGAAGGGCTTCGTGAGCGAGTCGGCGGCATATTTTGACCCGTCGCTTGAAGGACGATTATCCCGATGCATGCCTTCGATCTTCTTTTCGAGGGCGTCTAGTCGGCCGTGGTATCCCGACGATTCGGCATACTTTGATTTATGGCCTTTGCTGCTGGCGACCTGCGTCTGACCACGGCTCCGGTTCCGTTCGATGAGGTTCCTTAGGTCCCCTGGCGAGGTAGTCTTCGAGCTACCAAGGTGAGTCCCGTCCGTGTGACCCCGTCGAGGGAGGGGGTGTCGGTCATGCCTGGGCGCAGGCGAGCTGACCGACACCTCCTCGGGAGGGACAGGAGCGCGATGGGCCTCAGGGAGGGGGGCTCTGGCGAGAAACTTCGGTGTTGAGCTGTATGGCGTCCAACGGGTTATTGAATTGGTTGGCCCGAGGGATCTGCGGCCGCCGGAGACAGCGAGGCGGTGCCCAGTAGGGCCGATGTAGGCAGCGTCTTCTCTCTCTCTGCAGGGGTCCCGGTCCCGAGTTGGGAGAGCGGCGACCTGGGCAGTTTGCCAGGCCGTTTGGACACGGACGAGCGCATCAACGACGGATGCGAGCCGCTCTATCCGAGCAGATAGGGCGTGAATGGCGTTCGGGGGAGGAGATCCATCCGCGCCTCCATTGTGGGGAAGGCGGCGGCTAGTGCTTATATCGTCGCGGTGATCGCTCGCTATGAAGTTGAGATCGGAAGGTGAACTTTTGTTGAGCGGAACTAGATTCTCACAGACGGCGCCAACTGATGGAGCTTTGGATCTCCTTCAGATGTTACCTTTCGTTGATCAGCAGCGAGCACTAATGGATGGCTAAGATTGGATTTGAGGATTACCTCTTAATGCGTGTGGATCTCAATGGGCTGGATATGGTTGAGACCGAGCTACCTGCAAGGAAGTCCCGGGATGGTTGTGCCATCAAGGACCCTCCGATGATCAAGTTAGTCGAGATATTTTGGCAAAGTAACGGCCTATTGGGGTCCAGTTGACTTATCTGAGTCGTCTGAGAAAGGGGTTTATACAGTGACAGCCATGGGCAGGCGGGCGCGAGATTCACGCCGGCCGTTACGCCCGCGTGAAAGGCGGGATTCCCCATTAATGACGAAATATGCTCGTTAATGGGGGGAACGCGATGGCGTGGAACGCAGGATCGTGGGCGGCATATATCTCGCGTCTGGCGAGATTCACGGAGCCATGGCGGAGACGTCTGTGATCAGTGATGTGGGTCGGCCGATGAAACCAAGGAAGCTAAGCTCGGCGGGAAGCTCGGGAACGAGCGGGAGACCGAGCGAGCTTGGTTATGTGATAGCTCGGAAGCGAGCTAAGGGGGCAGAGGGAACTCAGCGCTTGGAGGCGAGCCGATGGTTGTTTGTAGGGCGAGCGTAGGAGTGGTTTGGAAGGCCATAGAAGGTCGGGATAATCCTTGGGTCGGAGGCCCGGGGTATGCTTCCAATGTACCGTTCTTGATCCTTTCTTGTAAGCTCTGGGACTCGTCATCTACCGCATGTCATGATTTGGGGAATCACCGGTATCGAGCATCATCAAAATGTAATTTTAAAACACACAGCAGACAAAAATATACATAAACACGCGCGTGCATGCTTACATAAAATATCGGAGAAAATGGAGGCGGGACCATTCTTAGAGTTCATGTTATCTCTTATTTATGTTATGCACACTGTAGACGCACCTGATTATCTTTGTCAAATACTTGCATAATCTGTTGGGCAAATTCCAATCGATGTGGTTTTTAGCGGAAAACACATTTGATCGTGGATTAAAGGCCTTTCGGACCTTGTTCATCATCGATTCTCCATCGGCCAGCCTGCCGCCGATCGGACGTTCACCATCGGCCGGCCGTAGTTCATCACAGGTCGTCTCCTGACCGGCCCCGTCACCCTTTGCCGTCCATTCGCCACCATCAACCGGCCCTCCTCCGGCCTCACCGCGGCGGCGGCTGTACATACATATATATATTACCGGGAATGATTAAACCATACCAAGTACGTTAATGTAAAATTTCTTAAAATTAGATGTCCGGTAATCCCATTTCCGAGAATGTGAGGATTCCCAATAATCTTTCATTCCATGTACCAAGCATAGTCACATAATTCGCGAATTTTTGATCAGCCGATTTAATCGCCGAATTAATCGGCGGGCCGAATAATTCGCGAATTATTCCCGAATTATGTGAAAAAACAGCGAATAATACAAAAAACAGCAAATAATTCACAAAATCAAAACCTAGCGTTTCATATATTAATTTCTTGCTCGAAATTTTTCCCGAACATTTACCGAATCTTTCCCGAATACCTGCCGATTTTTTCCGAATAGTTCTCCGAATCCGAATTTTCGACCTCGCCGAATTATATCTGGACGGCGAATTTGTGACTGTGGTAACAAGGGTAACTTTACTTTACTAGTTGTATCTTTAATTTTAATATTTGAACATTGATGATTAAAATCATTTAAGGTATACCAAATTATATAATTTATTTACTAAATAAGCAACTATCTCTTAATCAAAAATCACTTGTCTACGCTTAAGACAACAATGACAAATGACGGTTTTGTAAAAACGCTGAACTCAACTATAACAATCATCTAGAGAAAAGAGAGTTAAAAGATTGTATATTTATTGAATTTATGTTATATATATATATAACTGACATAATCTTAAGAGAGAAGAATTTTAGCTGTCGAACTTAATATTTTAACCCAAAGGGGTTGGAACTGGCGAACCCTGTTTTACTCTCTACTCTCTAACCGCAACTAGCACTTAAATTATTTTGAAGCTCGAAAATCACACACCACACCATATCAGATGTCCTCTCGTTGACCATTTTTCAACATTACAATTTTTATCAGATTTCTCTTCTGTATTATGTATAGTGACTTGATCTTAAAGCTCCGAGGAATTTATTAAACCATTTACACACAATTTTCATAATAAACCCCTCAACTTTAATAGCCCTGAGCGGATTTAATGGCAAAATACGGATATGAAAGAATAAAAATATACAAGTTTGAGAATAACGCTCCTTTACAAAAGTTGTACCCACGGTATCAAATGATGACATATCATATCAGAAGAAATAAATGACATTTCTGTCCTTTAGGGCCTGTTTGGTTGCAGGATTATGGAATTTGGATTCCAAAATAATACGGTTGAAATTTCTCAATTTGGTAATTTGTTGTTTGGTCGGTTTTGGATTCCTAATATTGGATTTGTAGATCCTTATAATCTTTGTTTGGTTGGTGAAAAAGTGGGATTTGGATTTAAAGATTTTAGAAAGAGATAGATAGAATGATGATTATTAAATAAATAAAGTAACCACGGGTCCAATCTAAAAGTACAATGAATAGTATCAAATCCTTGAAAATCCTTAACAAATTTTAGGATTCAGGAATCCATGTTTTGTGATGAGCCCCCATAAAAAACAAAGGAATCCTAGAAATCCTAATCCTCCAACCAAACACAAAATTATGGAATTCTAAGATTCCACAATCCAAACAGTAAATCCAAATCCATAATTCTTCAACCAAACAGGCCCTTAGGCAGAGTTCTTATACATTCGCAATTAGGAATATACTTAACCTCCCCAATTTAAATCTCTCCCGCTATCTACCTCAGACAATATTACAAATAGGCCATTTGCTGGAGCCGTAAAAATTTCTCGAAGATTTTAGACACTTCCATGTTGATTCAATAACTGTGCCTAACAAACCTAACACACAATGAACAAATGAGGCCGTTAAACGAAAATAACTGTGAAGAATTTGAGGAAATATCGCAAAACTTGACACACACTTCTTAAAACCTAGAAGGCTAGTAATAAGCAAAAGTCGGAAGAGGAAATGCAAGTTTCATGTTAAAGAAAATGCTAAATCAAAATATCTAGCACTTAAGCGACCGACTGCAGGGCTCTTCCAAAGTTATCATCAGCTGCAGACGCACGCTTAACAAGCAAGTGGTCATGATGTGACATCTTCAATCGGCTGCAAAGGAGATCAAGAAATTAGCATAACAGCATACACATTAAGAAAATACCTTAGGCAAATACAAAATGGAAATGTTACCTAAGGAACCGCGATGAAGATTTGCCTACATGAAGACTGCGCACCACTAGGTTGGCCAGAGTTTCTGCATCCTTTGCATCCTAGAAACCACAATAACAATATTCTTAGTCTACACTCTACAGGTGATCTTCTACAATACTGAGGCTTCAAATTTGTTGCTAGAAATGGAGTTGCATTCACTATTCGCTGCAAAAACATTCTATTTTTTTGTGTTTTGTTAGCAAAATGGTAAGTTGAGACTGTAAGTTGCAAAATTCGGCAAGAAATTGTGATAAATAATGAGGCCAAATTAGCTGCAACATCTGAGGCGAACGATGGTAACAAAATAGAAGATGGCACCACGGCACATTAAATCTTTTAGTTCCTACACTGGCCTTAAATTACTTTTAAACCGTATATGTTGTGCCACATCAGCAAAGATAACTTTAGTTAACTCGCAATTATTCAAATGGAAAAAAATTTACACAAAACAAGCGGCATGATAGATCTTAGCCAAATCCCCCAACAATATTGCATTCGTTTGCAGCATACTAAATCGGTTAGGTTTATTCTATTTCTTAAACATAAGTTGAAATTTTGTTTAAAATCAAAGTTTTTGAATGTCTACTATACCTTGTTCAGTGCTTCAATCAATAGAGATTCAGCTTCATCAAATCGGCCCATATGCATATAGCACACAGCCTGTCCATTAAGAACCATCCCAGTCATTTGATACTTTTCGGCAAAATCTTGGAAAATGAGATATGCTTCCTGAATTTTAGAACCACCCTGATATTGCAAAAAAGAAAATGGTTAATATACTCACAAAAGTATAACAGTAGGTACCACCCTGCAAGAGAATCATAAACAAACTTTACCATTGCCAGATTTATCCATGCATTTGCAAGTGTGTTAGTGTGTGGTCCTCATCAATTTGTCACATGATCTTAAGTTGTTTCTCTGCATAATCAGCCCTCTGCATCTTTATGAATATCCGAACATTTAACGCGGGCTTGCATAAAGCCATTAAAGTAATTGATCAGCTTGTCTAGCTCTAGTGGTTGCAAAGTCAGTGAAAGAACATCTTTTCAGTATAATTTCTTCCAATAACAATATGTTTTATACATTCGGTTACCTCTCTAATAAAAGATCAGTAATTGCATTCAGTGGTGGATCCAGGATTTTATCAAAGATGAGGCCAAAATTGCTATCGTTGTAAAGGCCCCGTGCCCGAACGTGGGGGGTTCGGGGGAGCCAGCTCCTGAACCGTTTTTTTTGAGTAATAGCAAGCATATAGTGTTTCCATATGACACATAAAGAGGCCTCAAAACGTATAGAACACAACAAATTTGTAAAAATAGAACCGGAAAAAACCACTATATTATCTATCTATATATATTTTTGATGAAGTTAAAATAAGAGGGCAGGGCAAAGAGGAAACTATATTAAGATGAAGTTTTGAATAGTGCAAGAATAATTTAATTCCAAAAAAAAATGTCTCAAGTGGGAGTCGAAGCCATGCCCCTCTCAAAGACAAGAACTGATGGCCGGCGCCTAAGACCACTAGGCCATCCTCATCATCTTTTATATATATATATATATATATATATATATATATATATATAGAGAGAGAGAGAGAGAGAGAGAGAGATGCCATAGGAGAGAATTTCCTCCTATGGTGTCGCAAAAATACACCCCCGACGTTTTTTCCGACGATCGGCACCCATCATCTTCATCGTTATCATCTAAGATACGGGTACACCAAATTTCATTTGATTCTACAACTTTTTCACCGTTGAATTAGTGGGTTCAAAATTAACGGTTTACCGACAATAGAACTTTTCACATTGCTAAATCAACGGTGAAAAAGTTGTAGAATCACATGAAATTTGGTGTATCCACATCTTGGATAATAATGATGAAGATGATGGAGCCCGATCGTCGGAAAACACGATGGAGGTTGTATTTTTTCGACGTCATAGGAGGAAATTCCCTCCTATGGTCTATTTTCTCCATTATTCTCATATATATATATAGGGTGTTTATTTTTCAAAACGGGGTGGGGCCATGGCCCCACCCTGCCGTCAAGTGGACCCGCCCATGATTGCATTCATTGGTATCATGAAGATTCTAAGTTCTAACTCCAATATCTGTTATTTGTATATTAACAAATACTTCTGTCAAAAAGAGAAAAAAGATCTGACAGTAAGCAATAGTGACATGGACAAATTTAAGGCAGAGGCTGACCAAATGACCAAGTTGTTTGTGTGCATGCCTTCCCAACTGGCAAGGTTAGATTCAGATATTCAGTAATACGAATAAGAGACAACAGCATCAGCTTATACGACCCTGATACGTAAAGAATACTAACGAAATAACACGGTAAGTCCTAATATTGTGTACATTAGGGTGGTTCTGGTTCTAGATTTACGAATAAATAAGCCTTCTGAATATTAAGATGAATGGGTAGCAAACTAGCAATACAATTGAAGACAGGATAAAAAGTAAATGCTTCAGTAATAAGTTAGAGATAGCTCCCACAAAGGGTAAAATGAGGAAGAAGTCAACCAATTGAAGACATGTGCATCAAAAGTCCATAAATGCGCCAAAGGAGTGCTGATATTGTAGTTACAACAGCACCAAGGACTAGAGATAGGCGGGTTAGGCCTAACAAACATGGATATAAACAATTCAAAATATAACTCAGTAGTAAAATAATTAAGGATGTGATGCTTTAGATAGCTGTATAGAGAATAATATTGTGTTTGCCAACTCTAAAAGTTTGAGAAAAGAGTTGTTGTTGGATTGCAGATGTTCAAGATATAATGTTCACATCTGATAATCAATATGTACAACTCATTCACATAGCTTTATACAAGATATTGTTCTTTGATTTATATATCAATTTTAAGATTAATTATATGACCCATTCATTATATTTATGTTTGTACTTTGCATTACTATGATGCCTTTCATTTACATTATTGCCCTTAAGGAGCAGAATACATGGAGCAGAAGTCTCAAAAGTAGAGTTTAAGATTTGGCACAACTTCAATATGAAAGTGTCAAGGCTTTCATACAAAACTAGAAACAACTCAATCACCAGCATATATTTGGTTATGTATGCTTGATTTGCAACATGCTAGGATATCGACTGACAAATATATTTTGTTAAAAAGGATTATACTGATTATATGATCTCCCTTGAGCCAAAAATTTAATGATGAGGGTCAGATCAAGACAACAAAATCCTCCTATATCGCTCAACGCGAGAGGCACCACAAAAGACAACTGAAAGAATAAAGCAACAAGAAAACTAAAAGTTATTTACACTGTTTATTTTTTGAAGAGAATTATTTACACTGTTTATAACATACTAGTATAACATAATTTATGATTGCACGGCATATTTCGAATATCAACTTAGCCATCAGCAAATGGGAACAGATCTACATTTGATAATAATTCATATAAGGATTAAAGCTTATAGACTATATCGACTAAAGATGAGCAATCAAAATGAGAATGTACAAAGCATTGAATAGAATGTAATATATTTTTAGAATTCTACTCCTATAAAGTAATTTCTCCCCATGAACTAAATAAAATCTTCCGCAATAGTAGGTTTCAGGCATTAAGACTTCAAATGCAAATGTCTGTTCTTTATTGGAAAGAGGAAAAGGAGTAAAGCATCTCACTGTTCATTGTGCCTCCAGCATTGGTATGCTTAAGAGCCTCATTGTAGTCTTCTTCATACATGTATATCGTCCCTGCGATCAACCGGAGTTAAGGATTGTTTGCTATTGCAGCATCACTCAACCACTCTTGGAGACTTGATTTTGCACCTTCCTTCAATATTAGAGCGGGTACAACAAAATGAGATTTGAGAAGTACAGCGCATATCATAAAAGGTGTGTTCAAGCTAAGATATATTAAGCATAATATTCATTATAAACTTCTAGGCACAGAAGACAGCAATTTGTAGTATAAAATTTTCCAATTATTATTCCAACTATTAATGGCTGAACAGATTTGCAATTTGTAGTGGTATAATATTTTTTTAGTAGAGAACGAAAGTACATAAATTATTCAAGGTCTACTAGATGACTTCAATAGCGAATAGCCGTTTAAGTATTCTCTACATGCCTTTGTTTTAGATCAAAGTGATTTGGATATTCACAATTCTACAGCTTATCGCATAAACAAAGCAAAACAAAAAAATCATTATCGCAGATAATCATGTACATCAAATGAATATATATATATATATATATATATATATATATATATATATATATATAGAGAGAGAGAGAGAGAGAGAGAGAGAGAGAGAGAGAGAGAGAGTAATGGAGGAGATGCCATATGAGGGAATTTCCTCCCATGGTGTCGAAAAAATACATCCTCCACGATTTTATTCGACGATCGGCACCCATCATATTCATGTTTATCATCTAAGATGTTGATGCACCAAATTTCATTTGATTCCAACACCTTTTCAACACCTTTTCACCGTTGATTTAGTGGGTGCAAAATTAACGGTTTACCGACAATAGAACATTTTATATTGCTAATTCAACGGTGAAAAGCTGATGGGATCACAAGAAATTTGGTGTATTCACATCTTACATGATAAAGATGATGATGAGGGGTGCCGATCGTCGAAAAAATCGCGGAGGATATATATTTTAGACGCCGCCTGACGAAAAAGCCTCCTAAGGCCTCTTTCCTCCAATATATATATATATATATATATATATATATATATATATATAAGATTCACTTAAAGGAAGCGGTCAACAGCCATGCAATGTGTACATAAATAAAATACAATCCAACTTTACATAACGTGAAGCGCTAAAGAATCATCTAAACCGACCCACCCATTTTCCACTTTAGCAATTTCTAAATCTCTCACCAAACAATCATATTAATATTTTCAGATAAAACCAATGAGCAATAGTCCAGTTGGTACGGCACTTCCCCTCTTGGGGAGAGCGCGGAGTCCGAACCCCAGGAACCCCAAGAAGAGAAGTGACAACAAATTAATGCTTACAGGACAAATTTGTGGGTCCTCTCTATGTGTGTTGTGTGTGATGTGTGCATGAATGTGTTGAGTTCTTAGGTTAGGGCTTATAGGCTAGTGCCCAAAAAAATCAGATAAAAAAGGTTTTGTGTAGTCAAGAGAAAGCAAAATAACAAACCAGCATAAGGTAATTCCTTTCCAATTCAAATAAACAAAACAGTCAAGGATAATAATACAAAAACTTGTCATTTACATTTCATTCTCTCTTCTTGTTAGAATATGAAATAATAGCTCTTGGCCCTCATTATATTTTCGGTGATTTGGTCCAGCGAAAGACACATTTATGCGGTATCAAAGAGATCCGGGTTTGATTCCCCCGGGCATGAATTAAGTGCGGATTAATTTAAACTATAATGACAGATGCTCAAAACCCCAGTTTGGGCACAAAGGACCTTCAGCCTACAGGGGCCTGTTAGATCCTCAACCGTATCATAATTCATAACTTTGAAGTTTTGGTTAGTGGAAGGGGCATTTAACACTTCTAAACCTCTAAATCTATCAAACGACAATATCATCTTGCCATTTGCATGCAATGATAAAATTTTCTGAGCATCCATCAAATTAGCCATACAAGTCATAATCAAAACTAGTCTATCAGCAATCATTTATATACCAAAATGTTCCTATATAGCTAATTAAGCCATCTAAATATCAAATGTGTGCTAGTTTGGCAAATTACGCTCTCAGATCCAAACAAATTTTGCAGAAACAAACAGCTTTCGAATTCATCACTTTTCTAAATCCAATCAATGGAAGCCAAAAATCTCAGAGATCTGAATATCAACTCAAATCACAAACCAACCTTATCGCCAGAAAGGGAGATCGCTAGCAGCTTCACCGCCTGCAGCGCCGTCGGCGCCGACGGATCGATCTCGTTGATCACCAGCTGATACGAACACAAATCAATGATCGATAACCATCAAAAAACGTAAATTTCAAAGAGAATTTGGAGGAAGAGAGAGACGAACCTGATGGGATCCGAGGGCGATATAGGATCTGTAGACGAGGGAGTCGCGCTCGATGGCGTCGTCCTGCGAGAGCCCAGGGACGTCGCTGTTGTTGATGGCGGCCTGGTACGCCCCCAAATAGAAGTTGTTGCGCAGGTTGAAGAGGCGATCTGGCGTCGCCATTACAGAGAGAGAGTGAGAGGGATGAAAATGGTTCGGTATCGGTCTAAGCTTGTTGGCACGTGCTGTTTAGCGGGTTAGGAGTTCCGAATCCGACCCGTTTGTATCTTCCCATCATAATGGGCTGTTGCCCTTCGGGGTGGCCTGCTGTATAAGTTTAATAAATAGGAATGGAAGCACAAAGCAACTTGATTTGTACTTCTTGTCTTTCATGAGCGGGTCCTGTAAATAATATCTAATCATTCGAAATGACTGAAAGGGGGAGAAAACGAAGAGTTGCAAAATGGTATTTTGAGCTGGTGTTTTGGCTATGAAGATGTGACTGAAGAAAGTGATGATCAATGTGCCCGTGAGGACGAAGTCGAGGATAAGAAAATGATTTCTTGAAGTAGACATAGAGACGAGAGAGGATTCTTCATCACCTGAAAGATCTGTGTTCTTGTAGCTTCAATGGATGTTGGTAAAGCCCGGGTTGCTAAAGTGCAAACGTTTTAGTAACAAATTGATGATATCATTCTTTAATTGTGAGCAGTTATGGCTTCCCTTATATTAACATTGGTTGCACCGCTGGAATTCTGGATTTTACTCAGAAAACTTGAAAATTTCTCATGTACCGGATGCATGTGTCTATCATGAGAGGGACACAAATAAAGATATAAAAGCTGTAAGAAGGTGTCCGGAAAATCTTATCTCTTTCTTTTCTATTCGAATACTTTACAGCCGGAGTATGTATATACCGAATAATTTCGCGAAACAAGACAAGGACTTCTTTCCTCCGCCAACACAAGATTCCTAAATTTTCCAATGGGAAACAATTATCCCCTAGATGTAGACAAATGTGCACCACTTAGAGGACTATAAAGCTATACAATGACTTGGACTCTTCCATTTCACCACAAAACTTAAGTACATCATTATGCTAATAATAAAAGGCTATATGAGAAATGGAAATTTGGTCACATTCTCAAAATGCCCCTAACAATATAATGTTCCTATAGATTTGTTTGCAAAATTTTGGGTTTTTTTGTTAATTCTAATATTTTGGCGGCGGCGTTTTAGGTAGTTCATGACGGAGTTTGCCAGCTTCACATTGTTTATAAATGTTGTCATCATCTTAACTTCTCACTGTTTACAAATGTGCATCATTTCAAAAAATTTCAATGATTACAAGCATGCTGATGATGCTCACAAGTGGTATTTCCTCATATGTCCCGAAAGCTACGGAGGTGGAATAAATGAGCTACATTAGGAGGATTCCTATAAAGCTACGGCAGCGTCCCGGCCGTCAATCCGAGACCAAATACGGAACAAAAACTTTTATAAACCGGCGCTGACGTAACCCTAAAACCCGGATCGTGCCACTAACCGTTTGCTAGTAAACTGTAAAGTGGTTAAAGAGATTATACCGATCGATCCATGTCTTTCGGTCTTCAATCTCTGCGCCTTGCTAGTTGAGGCTGCCCCGACAAAGTCCGCTCTCCGATCTCGCTCGTCGAAGAGGCTGCACGTCGAGAATTCTTTATACGGGCTCCCGCTTCAAACCGAAACAACTCGGATATCAAGTTTGCTAAAAGAGATGACCAAGATGAAGTAGAGATAATTTATGATTACTTTGTCTCAATACACTCAATAATTCTCAACACATGAGACGGAATGAGTGGAGGTTGAAAAAGAAACCATGGACGGAAAATGTGAAGCTCAAAGAAAAGCAAGTGAGCAAGCCAAGACTTCAGAAAAAGAGATGGCTGCCCTCTTATGTGTGTGTGTTTTGAGATATTGTGATGATTATCAAAGAAAAACCATACCCAAAATAATATCTCACTTGCCATCACAAAATATCTACAAAACACTATGCACAAATATCTTAGCCATGACAAAAACCAAGCCATGCCAAGAATGAACCATATTTTCCGCCTTTAAACATTTAAACAAAAATATTTAATCCACAAAAAGAAAATGGCATCAACTAAAGTAATCTTGTAACGAATTACAAGAATGCCCATCATCCGTTTATACATACCCGCATCCGTATTCTGACTGAATACGAATACTACGAGACGAAAGTAATCCAACAATCTAATACTAAGATCCGGCTTAAACCAAATGTCACGCCCTGCTTCCCAGAGTACGCTAAGATCGGCACGTGACAGAGCCAACCATACTACCTGTGGCTACGAAAGATCCTTCCACAATCACATTACGGCTGTCTAGAGAACAGTAGAAATAAAATAAACTATCTAGTACATGTCCATAAGCCAGAATAAACGAGTCATGAAATAAAATAATGCGGAAGCAAAAGATTCAAATACAATAATCTGGAATGTACGTCCCAAAATACGGGCTCACATCAGGAATAAAAATACTGAAAGGAAAACTAAACTAAACTAATAACAGGTCTTCACTGTTTGGCCTGTTGATCAAAATACTCTTGGACCGCCTGCGACAAGGATAATAGATCTAGGCCATGCAAAACCCAGACGTCAGTGCGTCATAGTATCAATAATTCTAAGCAAGCAGGATGTAATGAAATATGCAGGCATGAAGTATGAACAGTAATAAGTCATCAGTAACAAGTAAACAGTAACATGAATATAGATCAGTGAACAGGATATAAACAGGTGAAGTGCAGTGAGTAGTCTAAACTGTGCTATAGGGTTATCTACTCTAAAATTATTCGAAATCAATTAATATAATCCTCATCGTAACCCATCGGTCTATATCCCGTTCATTCCCCACGGGACTACAGTAACAAGATATGATAGACTGCGAGTCTATATTCCGTTCATACCCCACGGGACCATGGTAACATGATGTAATATCCCTTTGAGTTACGTTCAACTACATTTTTGATTTCCCCATACTCCCAAGTTATGTGTTCAAGTCAGGTATTGAATAATCTGGAGCTAATGCCAACACAGAATCAAGCAGGTACAGGTTTGTCTGAATAGACAACAGGATATGTCCGTAGGGACAACAAGTCAAGATTGTCGGCATTAGTAACAAGATCAGGTATCAAGTCAAGCAGTAGTATATCAGGTTATGTCAGGTAGTGTACAGGTATCAAGTGGATACTCACAATCAAACTGTAGTAAGTATGGGTTGCACAAAATTAAGTATGGAGTACTAATATAACAATAAAATGAAATAATGTGACACGGTATGCAAATAGATATAAAATCAATGATATGGATGCACAATTATCAATTAAGGTTACATTTATAGTTCCATTACTAATTAGGATGCACTTTATTAAACACGGGGTGTTAATATAACAGTATTATGTATTAATGTGATCTGTAGATGCAGCTATATGTATATTCTATAATATGGATGCAAACGGGTATCCGAAAACTGTAAAACTTTAATATAGATGAATAATGTGATAAACGGGTAACATTTGATTCATATGGATGCATAATACTATACCTAGCATGTAGCAAGATGATTTAGCATGCGACTAGATATGTAATTACTGATATGGATGCACACGGACGTGATATAACAGTAAAATGATAAACTGGTAAATGTAGGATGTACAATTAAACAATAATAGATGTATATAGAGTAATATAGCATGTAGCAAGATTGACTTGCCTGTAACTAGATATGAAATACACTGTACAGATGGATACGGATATCCGAAAACATGAAAAACTAAACATGGGATGCACGATTTGAAATCCAAGTATTATATTTGTTAAAATAGATGTATATAAAGTAACGTAGCATGTAGCGAGATAAACTTGCCTAGACGGATCACGAAACGGATATGTACGGTACGTCCGACGTCGGCAAAATGTCGCGACGCACGTACGGCACACGGGACGGGTCCAAGCAACGCAAGAGGGTGATCACGCAGGTAAGGTACTTTCCCTGGGTCGTCTGGATCGTCGGCGTCAAGCCCGGCTCCGGAGAATGGGATTGTAAGTGCTCTGTGGTTTTCAGAGAGGAGGTGTGAGGGTGACGACGAGGTCGACGGAGCTCCGGCGAGGCTAGGGTTGCTTAGAGGAGTTAGGGTTAGGTTAGGGTTAAGCTCGGGTTGTTTTTTGCTGGGGTGTGCAAGGGTTGGTGTAGGAGGAAGAGTACAGAGGAGAGGAGGAGAATGGTGGTGATGACGACGAGGTGAGGGAGTCGTCGTCGGCGAGGTGGTGCAGGTGGTGATGATGGGTTCTCGGGTTGTGTTGGGTGTGCAGGTTGAGCTCGGGGAGGAGGAAGAAGAGGAAGGAGATGGCGAGGAGGAGGAGGAGTCTCGGTTGAGGGTAGAGAGTGAGGAGGCAGGGAGTTTTAGAGTTAGGGTTTTGAGTTGTGATGGGTTCTCGAGGAGGAGTGTTGGGTTTTATAAGGAGAAGAAGAAAAGAGAATAAAGAAGGCGTTTAAGGGAGGTGACCGTATCAACGAGGAGGTGACGAGATTCTTTCTCACCGAGAGAGGAGAGAGAGAGGGTGCGAGAGGGGAGAGAGAGAGAGAGACAGTGCGGGGAGAGAGAGAGAGACTGAGCGAAGGGGAGAGAGAAAGAAAAAGAAGAGAAAGAGAAGAGAGAGGAGAGAGAGTGGTGGTGGGGGCCAGCAATAGAGAGAAAGAGAGAGAAAGAAAGAGAGAGCTGTTAATTAGTTTAGATTTTAAATTTAATAAAATACTTTAGTTAAAGAAATTTTAACTGTCGATTAAAATATATATATTAAATTATATAAATTTGAATTTTGGCGGGATACAAAATAATCCAAAACACGCCCGGGTCGGATCTAAAATTTTAGTTTTAAAAATACGAAAAATATGCGCGACGATCAAATTTCAAAATGAATGCTCGGGTAACGAAAATGCATACCCCCAAGAACGGATGCACGTACGTGCGCGTAGCCATCCAAACAAATCCGTTTCACTGAACGGGACGAGAACAAGATGCGCGGATACTACCACGGGGTTAGGGGTATCATGCAGGCCATACAATGTATTTTTAAATTATTTTACGTGACTTAAAATGTTATATGGTAAAAGATGCAAATGCTAGATAAAAAGTGAGTATGCAATAAACATGAAAATGCACAAGTCTACATAATAAGTCAGGATAATTCATAAACATGAATCAAGAAAGGTTCAAATAAGCGGTTCGGGTCGGATACTAATACTAATGTAAAAATACTATTCGCACCCAAAACACGATAAGCCAGAAAAATACCATAATTAAAGAAATACGCGAACTGGAATTGGTATAAATGAACTAGGGTGTTACACCAAAGCCCACTAGTATGATCCGTCCGATCATGATCCGTGCACGAGTGCACGTATATGATCGAACCCTGCCATAAAACCATACGGCGTCTACAATATTTCGCCCGAACTTGAAAACTTTCTATGGGGGATGATCAGTTGAAAATACTGCATTTTTAACATGGCAATTTCCCTATCATTTGCACTCATCTAGAAGTGTTCGGTATTCATATTGCACATATTAGCAAAACATCTCTGAAATACCAGATTGCATGTGTTAGACTTTAAAACCGGCACTTTTAGGGAAATTGTGTGTTTATTATGGCATCGCATCATTCTTGTGTAGCGCAACATGTGTTTCGAAGTCTGTGCAGGAAATTTCAGGAGAAAGGCCAAAATTGTAAAAATAATGTTGATAAATTTACGCCAACTCAAAGACTTGGAAGCTGGTAGCAATCCAGAGGGAATTACATAATTCAACATATCAGATAAATACCCCAAAGTCAGCCCAAAGCAACAGAAGAAAGTGTGCACTGTTTCTCCCTCACGTGACCGCGGATCCGCGGCATAAGGAGGCACATGCCGCGGATCCACGGCTCCTATGCCACGTCATCAGTCCAATTTGAGGGCATAATTCCTATATCAGTGCCTACAGCTCAGAAAGATATGTCAATCTCCAGAAAACCCTCGAAACTTCTGCCAGATCAGCAAAGATCATTAAATTAAGCTAATCTTGATTAAGCTAATTAAGCTCCTAACAAACTAGTTCTAGAAGCTCCCTCTAACAAACTACTTCTAGAAGCCTCTTTAACTAACAAACTTTTGGAGGGAAATTCAAATTTTGAATCCTAGATCTAGGGTTTTGGAAGTCTATAAAAAGGAGCCTAGATCTAAGGGTTGAGGTTGTTCATCATTAGCCATTCATAAATCATTAATTAGGGTTAAGGTTCTTCTTCATTCTTCTTCTCCTCTCTCTTCCACCTACAAGTTGAGTGACACAACTTGTAAACCCTAATTCAAATTCCAAAGCCAAATTCAAGATCCCGAGTACCAAATCAAGCAAGAAGCCTTCAACCTTTTAGGAGAGGAGCCGATCTTCAATCGAGCAAGTGATCCAAGCCGATCCGCGACTCAAGGAGACGAGCGAAGCCAAATCAACGATCGAGTTCATTCCTCATTGTAGTTCTTGAGCGAATTGTAACGGAATTAGTTGATAAATAAAAGGTGAAATTCTTTAATCTTGTTTTCTTTAAATTCTTGCATCATGATTCGATCTCAATTTGTGATTGTGGTTCTTGTTGTGATGTTTGAGTAAAACTTCGCTCGGAAAGGAGTCGAGACGATCAATAGAATGATGATGTAACAAATCTTGAAACGATTCTTAAGTCCTACGAGTTTTGTAAACCCTAGCAAATTGAAGAATCGACGACCTAGTTTCGTTGCGATACTTTCTTGATTGTGTTCGCTCGAAATTAGGGATCCACGATCGATTCTTGAATTTACTAGAGGCTAGAATATGAATGATATCGACGAAAGAACAAGGGATAGATGATGAAACCCTGGTTTCACACGAAATCCCTAATTCTCGTTGATCATCATCGATCTAGTATCAATTCATCGATGGATAAGAATACGTAATCGCTAGATTTCATCACATCTATAGATCCGATCGATTCCTACGAGCCTCACTTCGATTCTTGATATTTGATTTGGAAATCATCACATATCAATTCTTGATTTTAATGTTTTCTTAGATCTAGATTTTTCTAATTCTTGAAATTCAATTTTATAAATCATGAATTGTTTGTTTTCTTTTCTTTAAAGTTTCAACTCATCTAAATCGAGACACGAACGATTACACTTTCCCCGTGGACGATTCACACTTACTAACGCGCTACATTCGACACCGTTATTGATTGCGGTCAAATAATTTTTGGTTGTGATTTCTATACAATTTTCCAACATACACAATCCGAAATCGTTCCAATCAAATGGCGCCGTTGCCGGAGATCATTTGATTTACTTACACAATCGGAAATCAATTCAATCAAATGGCGCCGTTGCCGGGGATAGTGCGCTAATTGTTCGTATTTTGAAATTTGAGTTGAAAGATTTATTCCATTATAATTTTTAGATCGAAATTCGCGCAAACACTAATACGAGTTGTTGTGATTTGTGCGAGGAAATCTGGAATCATTGGAGCCGTGTAAAAATTATTCAGAAATTTCCAGAGAGCTCAAGGAGTGAAGAGGGACCTTCTGTGAATTTTTTGTGCATTGAACAGTGTATAGAGCCGCGATTCCGCGGTTTAAGCCACTCATTGCCGCGCTTCCGCGGTGGCATTAGCTCTTCTCTGTACCAAAATCCTCAGGTGACCTCTATCTTTCTTATCTCCTTTCTACATCTGCTCCAATTGACAATTTGCTGCAGGTTTCTTTGCAAATAAATCGCAGCGCCGCAAAAGCAAAATAAATTGTGCGTGTTTTGATTTTTGGTTGTTTGCATATTAATACGGAAATTAAGGGGCACGACCAAATCCAGATTAGGTGGGGAGTTCATTACCCTTCCTAAGCCCCAAAAATCACAAACTTGCATCCGCATTATCTTCATTAACTAAAAAATATCTAGAGATGACTCTAAGGACCGTCGCGCTCACTTAGGACAGAAGAAGGCCGTGGGTAATTCATTGCTTATCCATGTTTCTTTTGTGGTGTCTAAGGCAAGTGTGTCGAAGGCTAGTGATTACTTAATTAGGCCCACTACTTACGTAGTGGAGAACCTCCCACTTACCTGGCACTTACCTGGCCACAGGGGAGACAAAGAGGCAGTGGAGGATTTATCCCGCGACTTGTCTTTTGGCAGTTAGGAGCAGTCTAGAGCTTTGACCTAGGCGACCAATAGAATTAGGGTTTTGCTTGTTGCATTTGTTGTGATCGCATCATTTTTTCAAAAATCCGTCCATTTTTCAAAGCAAACACCGCATTCATCATTTCCCCTAATTATAAGTCAGGCTGCCACTTGTACTAACCCTTTTTAGTGCAAGATAGGCTGGACACGGGATTCTAGTGCCCGTTTGGTCCGCGTTCCTCCGATCGACTCCAAAATTCGGTATTTCTACATTTACCTTTTCTTTACCCACCATCACATCCACATCGATAGATCCGTCTCCATCGAACTTCTTTACCACTACTCTGCCGCCGTCGTTGGTGTGCAGAATCCACCCCGCATCTCTCTCCAAGAGAGGTGTTATCCTATTCGAGGTCCTCTTTCGACCTGCTTATCCACTCCACCAGCCAACGGGGACAATTTTCAGATTAAACCCCAATACATCAACCTTCTACCAAAATTTCACGGTACCGAGTCTGAAGACGCATATGCCTTTATCACCAAATTTGAAAATGTATGCGCAATAATGGGTACCTCACAGCTTTCTATAGATACTATGCGTCTTCGTCTTCTCCCATTTACCTTGTGCGATATAGCAGAGAAGTGGCTGTATAACACTACCGCACATTCCATTTCAAATTAGGAAGAATTCGTCAAAGTATTCCTTAAAAAATTCTACCCAAATCAAAAGACAGCTCGAGTCCGTAACGAAATAAATCAATTTACCCAGCTTCCAAATGAGCCATATTCAAAATGTCTTGAACGCTTCAAGGATCTGTTAGTCCAATGTCCACATCACGGAATCCTCAGATGGGATCTGTGCCGAATCATATATGAGGGCATTAATCCTAACACAAGACGGACCCTTGAATCCATGTGTCAAGACAACTTCATGACTAAAGATGATGGGGAAGTCTGGAAATTTTTAGAAGATTTCGCTGAAAAATCTTTACAGTGGGAGGGTGTGAGTCAATCGTCTAGGGATGGCAATGATATTTCCATAGGAGTTAGAGCTGAAATTTCAGCTTTACACAAGAAATTCGACACTATGGAAAACAAATTTTTAGCCGCCCTAAACCAAATGTCACTCTCTAAAACTGTATGTGGATGCTGTTCTGATCCATCACATCTCACGGAAGAATGTCCACTAAATTCTCCGTTTCAAGGTCACGAGCATACCAATGCTGCTTTCCAACAAAGATCTAGAAACGATCCATTTTCTTCCACATATAATCAGGGTTGGAGGAATCACCCTAATTTTGCTTGGAACCAATCACAATCTCAAAACACGGTTCCAACTCGAAACAATTTCCAAAGGGTCCCTCCACCACAACAGCAACCACTTCAATTGAGTCAGCACCCTTACCAATCACAAAACTTCCAAAATCCGGCCAACACTTTTGCACCACATGAAAACTCTTTGCAATTGACCGGTACAGATAATACCTCTGCACTAGTACAAATCTTGGATACTTTCATGAAACAATCCATCCAAGGGACGGTAAGTTTGCAATCTTCCGTCGAGAATGTGATGAAGATCATTGTCTCTCAAAATGAGAATATCAAATCGATGGAAGCACAAATTGCACAACTAAAAGCTGAAATGAGTGCAAGAGAGAAGGGAAACTTCCAGCTCAACCTTTACCCAATCCTGGCTATTCACATCATGTGAATGCAATCATATTAAGATCTGGAAGAGTGCTTGACAATCACGTTGGGGAAGAGATTGATGACACTGAAAAATCTATCAATGATACCCCGGCTAAGACCTTTCCTTCCACTTCTACTTCTAATTCTAACCCCAGTTCTTCTACCCCACCACCTTCTTGCGAGCCTATTCTTCGTTTCCCACAAGGCTCGCCACCTCAGCCCATCTCTTCTAGTCTACCACCGACGATCCCCACTTCTATTCTGGGATCGGGTCCAAACACACTTCCTTCTCCTATGATGGACCCAGCGCTTATTGCTAAAGCACCTTACCCTAATCGGTTAAGGGCTAACAAATCGAGTCCACATATGGAGAAGATTATGGACATGTTTAAGCAAGTTAACATCAACATCCCTCTCCTAGATGCTATCCAACAAGTTCCGTCCTATGCAAAAACTCTTAAGAACTTGTGCACTAGGAAGAGGAAGACTCAAGTGCCCAAGAAGATATTCATGGCAAAGACTGTAGACACAGCTTTCCCCCAGCAATTACTAAGGAAACGTAAGGACCCTGGCTGTCCTACTATTTCCATTTCTATCGGGGAGAAACACATCAACCGTGCTCTACTAGACCTTGGCGCTAGTGTTAACTTGCTTCCATACTCGGTTTACGAGCAGTTAGGTATCGGAGTGTTAAAGCCCTCGAGCATAACTCTCCAAATGGCTGACCGATCAATCACCAAACCTAAGGGTGAACTGGAGGACGTGTTAATAAAAATCGGGGAATTCGTATTCCCTGTGGATTTTATTGTACTTGATACACAGCCTATAGCTAACCCACGGAACCAAATTCCGGTGATTTTAGGTCGCCCATTTTTGGCCACTTCCAATGCTATCATCAACTGTCGTAATGGCTCTATGACCCTATCTTTCGGGAATAGGTCAATTGAGCTGAACATTTACAAGTTGGGAAGTGTACCCTCCGAACCTACTGCTCAGGTCTGTTCTGTCGACTTAATGGATGTCGACAGCAGCGAATTTGATGATCCTCCTGATATCGATCTAGACTCTTTTCATACGTTATTATTTGACCCTACTATGTATCATACACATACGGACTCTTCCACCGAGATGTCCGGGTCAACAACTAACACTGATTATGAACCGTTTTTAGAGTCTGAAGATCTCCTCGCACTTTGTGATGACATTATTCTTCGAGGTATTGATGGAACTTTTGAGGAGATCTTCGCTGATGAACTTGCATTTTTGAAAAGCACGGGTGTTGAGATGAATCATCCCCCAATCAATGAAATTGAATCTCCACCTCTTCTTCTGAACTGTAAAAATATTGCGAGTAATCCATCACATACACTGCATCGTCTCTCTAATACGAGACGCACACACATTCTATTCCACCACTTACCCTTTCCCCACTTCTTCTTCCACCAACCTGAGCACTGCATTGATAAAAATTTTGAATGGTTGGTGTTAACTTTCGGTCTTTGCAAAGCTTGGCATCGACCACTGATTTTTGACCCTCTCATGTGATTTTCAAAGCTTAACATTGTTTAACTCAAGTTTGGGGGGGGGGGTATAATCGGGCTCTTGAAAAGAAAATTTTTACAAAATTTTGAGCCAAAAATAAGTTTGGGGGATGATCTTCACTTAAATATTTTGCCCCGGTTAATAAATTTCCTCCCAAGCTTACAGGTTTTTCGAGATTCAGCAGATGGCAACAGTGAGGACATTGTTGAAAACAAGTTTGGGGAAGGTTTGTGCTTATTTTCGCATCATTTGCATCATACTTTGCATAAGCACAAAACATTTTTAAAAAAAACCTTTAAAAATTTAAAAATTTTCAAAAAAATAAAAATATTTTGTACATAAATAAGATAATAAAAGATTAGATAGTGAAAAATTACATCCATGAGATTGGAAAAATTTAAGAAAACCAAGAAAATTAGAAGTTTTCTTATACGTAATAAGTAGTTATGAGCCGTTGTCCCAAGGGTTAGTAAGATGAAGGAAGTCCCTAATCTGAGAATAAAAATAAGTCTGAAAAATAGTTTCTATTCTGGAAAGCCAAACATTTTGAACGTTGATACCCTGCTATTCGCACTTACACACGTCTTGAAGCCCGGGATAGTAGAGGATACTTTGAAATGCTCTTGTCTTAAAGCCGATGTATGAAGGAAATAAAAAAAAAGTGAATAAAAAATATATATAAAGTGGTGAGAAAAATGGACACTGGTTTTGTTATCACCGAGGGCAATAAAAAAAATATATAGCGAGGGTGCCTCTTCACCTAGTGCCCTAAGGCCAACTGGTCTGGGAGTCACTGCTAAGCCTGAGGTGGTGCAAGACGGGGAAAATACACCAAATAAGCAAGCATATGAGTAATCGGTCGGTTAGTACCTCAAGAAGTATTAACGGTCGCATGAAAGTGTGTGAGCAATCTCATCTAATATTCATTAATTAAAAAGTACTGAGGCTAATGGGCAAGAGTATGATAGCTTGAATTGAATTCTCCGGGTGTAGGGATGTTCTTTACACACACGTAGGGTTATATGATCGATGTTTGGAAGAAAGATAGGAATGAAGAATAAGACGATGTTTTATTGAGAGAGGACGTGATTTCTGACATCTTTTCATGACCATTAAGATAGGGCTCATGACAACCGAAAAGCTAGCTTAGTTGGAAACCCTAATTTTCAAGGCTTTTCTTTTACAATTCTTTTCTTTAAATGTAATATTCATGATCTTCCTTTTATTATTGGATTTTGTGGGTGCAATCCGCTGAAAACCCTCAGGAGACAACACTCCTCCTACTAGGGACACCTAGAGGTTTAAAGGCTTGTTGCACGTGCTCAGTGCAATCGTGTTGCCTACGAAAGTGTGCTGGTTAGTTTTTCTCTTTCTTTATTTTCTTCTTCTCTTTTTAATAAAACAGTTCGCTCGAGATGACCGAAAATAAGTTTGGGGGAATTTGATCAGTCGAAAATACTGCATTTTTAACATGGCAATTTCCCTATCATTTGCACCCATCTAGAAGTGTTTGGTATTCATATTGCACATATTAGCAAAATATCTCTGAAATACCAGATTGCATGTGTTAGACTTTAAAACCGGCACTTTTAGGGAAATTGTGCGTTTATCATGGCATCACATCATTCTTGTGTAGCGCAACATGTGTTTCGAAGTCTGTGCAGGAAATTCCAGGAGAAAGGCCAAAATTGTAAAAATAATGCTGATAAATTTACGCCAACTCAAAGACTTGGAAGCTGGTAGCAATCCAGAGGGAATTACACAATTCAACATATCAGATAAATACCCCAAAGTCAGCCCAAAGCAACAGAAGAAAGTGTGCACTGTTTCTCCCTCACGTGACCGCGGATCCGCGGCATAAGGAGGCACGTGTCACGGATCCGCGGCTCCTATGCCACGTCATCAGTCCAATTTGAGGGCATAATTCCTATATCAGTGCCTACAGCTTAGAAAGGTATGTCAATCTCCAGAACTTCTGCCAGATCAGCAAAGATCATTAAATTAAGCTAATCTTGATTAAGCTAATTAAGCTCCTAACAAACTAGTTCTAGAAGCTCTCTCTAACAAACTACTTCTAGAATCCTCTCTAGCTAACAAACTTTTGGAGGGAAATTCAAATTTTGAATCCTAGATCTAGGGTTTTGGAAGTCTATAAAAAGGAGCCTAGATCTAAGGGTTGAGGTTGTTCATCATTAGCCATTCATAAATCATTAATTAGGGTTAAGGTTCTTCTTTATTCTTCTTCTCTCATCTCCCTCATTTCCCCACAAGTTTAGTGACAAAACTTGTGCCTCAAACCCTAATTCTAATTCCAATCCAAGATCAAGATCATTGAGTACCATTCAAGCAAGAAGCCTTCAAAGCCTTTAGAAGCGAAGCCGGACTTCATCGGAGCATGTGATCCAAGCCGGTCCGCGACTCAAGGAGCCGATGCGACGCTAGATTCGACAATCTTGTTCCTTCTCAAATTCTTGTAGTCTCTTGAGCAATGTGTAAGAATTTGTTGAATAAATAAAGGTGAGATTCTTTTAACTTGCTTATCTTTTAATTCAAGCATTATGATTCAATCTTAATTTGTGATTGTGTTTGTTATGATGATGTTTGAGTAAACTCCGCTCGTAAAGGAGTCGAGACGATCGATAGAATGATGATGATTTAGATCCTTTCACAATTCTTAAATTTATAACGTTTGTAAATTCTTGTAAATCGAATGATCGATAACCTAGTTTCGAGACGATGCTTTCTTGATTGTGTTCGCTCGGAACTAGAGATCAACAATCGATCATTAGATTTTCTTGAAGCTAGTTGTGAATGCGATTCATTGAAAGGATAAAGGATAGGACGAAGAAACCCTAGCTTCTTCGCAAGATCCTTAACCTCGATGAATCATATTCGATCTCGTATCAATTCGTTAATGGATAAGGATATGAAATCATTAGATCTCATCACATCTTAGATCCGATCTACTCCTACGAGCTACACTTCGAATCTTGATTGTTGGTTGGAAATCATCACAAATTATCACTTCTTGATTTTAATGCTTTCTTAGATCTAGATATTTTCTCTTTCTTGAATTGCAATTACAAATCATGAATTGTTTTCTTTTCTTTTCCCTAAAGTTTCAATTCATCTAATTCGAAACACGAACGATTACACTTTCCCTGTGGACGATCCGCACTTACTAACGCGCTACATTCGACACCGTTATTGATTGTGGTCAAATAATTTTTGGTTGTGATTTCTTTACAATTTTCCAACTACACAACGAGAAATTCTCATCAATCAGGGGACTCTAAAGGCTCGTCAATACGCTGGCAGTGGGTTTAACCACAAGCATGTTAGTGGCACTAGCTGTATGTAACGTCTGCCCATGTATTGAGTAAAAGGGAGGACGATGAGTGAACTCATCCTGAAACCCAAATGAGCCTGTCAGTGACAATATTCGTACAGTCCGGTCGGTTCGTCTATGAGTATCGCATATCGGGCCTAGGGGATGGTAAATGTCAGATCCCTAATAGCGGTATAAGTCGTGTCGGAGTGTAGCCCAGAACACCCTAAGAAACTACTGGAATACTTACCAGTAAATCTCACTTACCTTGGCCAATGACTTTGTGTAATGGCTCTCCAAACACATCACGATATCAACCACCAATACCGGGAGAGACGGATCCCCTGACGATCCGCTCACTGCCTCCATGTGGCTCGGGACTGTACCCAACTAAAACCTGTTTGCGTGACTCTTTTGCGCCGTGGTAGGGTAGTAATCAAAGCACAGTGGGAACTCATACGAGACAAATGACGATCTCAGGTCGATAGATTAACCTGTACACATGTCACCAGGGAACTGCTATCTGACGACAGGCATGTTCCTGGCGAGTCCGTCCGGTGTACTCATAACCCAATGAGCACCTGTATATATCTTAGGTGAACCAACTGACACCAATGGTTTGTAAGACCGGCCACCACCCCTCGTCGGGGTATCGATATGTATACACTAGTCTACTCTAGAGTATCGATGCCCTGTCTCGAAACTCTCTCGACTAGGGACACTTTAAGGATGTGCTTATAGACTACCCAACTCTCACGTATATGATCGCCATCATACTGCTGGTAGTCAAGCAAAAATCCTATGGGCTCTATCAACGTGTAATAGTGATCTGTAATGTCACCTAAAGTATGTACACGATAATAAAGATAAACCAGATAGCATACTATCATCTCGAATAAGACTGTCCTACCGGTATAAGTTCTCCCTCAATCATTGCAATCATGTGCCTGCGATCCAATAATTGATTTTGAGGGAACTATAGCCAACAATTCCTCAGGACTTTGTCTCAAGGAATGTATTCGACATTTTTAGGAGACCTCCCTGAATACTCTCCATCTTCACCTAGCAAACCACCAACTGCTCGTCTCCGAGCTCTTTCGGTCTCCTAGTTCGCCTTCGAGCTATCTGATATGCCGAGCTCTCTCGGCCTCCCGTTCGCCTCCGAGCCCTTAACATGCCGAGCTTCCTCGGCCTCCCAGCTCATCTCCGAGCTCCTAACGGACCGAGCTTCTTCGGTTTACCCTGATCAATCAAGAGGCAACGGCTATGTGTATATTGCCAGGGTGAGATATTCGTTTCCCCACGATTCGCGTCCCATGCTAGCGCATCCCTCCATTAATGGGCGCATCCCGCCATTAATAGGTGCATCCCGCCATCGAAGGCGAGGATAACGCGGGGGCAAAACTGATGGCGATGATCTCGCACCTACTCGCTCCGTGTGACCACTATATAAACCCCTCTCTCAGATGACTCAGGTAACTCGAATTCATTTCCAATATGCCGCTACTCTGCATTTATACCTTGGCACTGACTTGATCGTCGGAGGGTCCTACGGTGGTCACCCATCCCGGGACTTCTTTTGCAGGTAGCTCGGTGCCAAACACTAACCCATTGAGATCCACACTCAACAACTCCCAAATCAAATCTCAGTCGTTAAAGACCACCGTCACAGGATCGACGGAGGACAACATCTAAAGGAGATCATAAGCTCCATCAGTTGGCATCGTCTGTGGGAACGAAAGACTTTTTTGCCACCATAAAAGTTGATCTTTTACCCTCGACCCAAAGGCGAGTGACGACTGCAACGATCCAAATACGAGCAGCCACAACGAAGGCGGGAGCGGCTCATCTCCCCCTCTTAACGCCATCAACGTCTTATCCGTCCGGATAGACAGGCTCACATCGCTAGTGGATACCTTCGTCCGCGTTCAAGCGGCGGGCCCTACCCACCAGGCCGCGGTTCCCCCTCCCCGGGACTACGACATCCGCGGAAGGACGGATGGGCACGATCAAGCCCTCGATCTCCCTCACCCTCATCCCGGCGCCACCGAGCGCCGGCGGGCCAACTCCGACCACCTTGACCCGCACGTGTCGATTGATTCCATAACCCGCTGGGCGCCAGACAGCTCCACGCTACGATCCCAGGGGAGACTGGGTCGTCGCTCCAATGCTCGTCGCGCGTTCTCTCCCCCTGAGGAAGTGTCGGTCAGCTCGCCTACTTCCAGGCATGATTGACACCCCCACTCTCGCCAGGACCGCGCGAACGACGAGCGCAAAGACTACTCGAGAAGGGGCTCGCCCGAGGATTTAAGGAACTTGATAGAGCGAAATTGAAGTCGCACCTTCGCGCAAACCCAGAGCGGGGGTAGCCACCACTCCGACTGTGCAGAATCCTCGGGATACCACCACCGTCTCGAAGCCATCAAGAAGAAAATTGAAGGCATACGACGGGACGGCCATGCGCCCGGCGAAAGGGCCAGGTACTCCGTCGATTCACTGACGAAGCTCTTTACATAAGAGCTGTTGGCCAAGCACGTCTCGTCCAGGAACAAACTGTAGGGTTGCTTATCACGACAGCAAGGTTTCGGGAGGCATCGTCCATGCCATTTTCAAAATTTTGCCATGCTAAACAACCCTAACCCTAGAATCTTAACTAAAGATTTAGACGAAACAAAGTGTAAACAACTTTACAATAAAGTGAACTAGGAATACAACCTTTTTAGACTGGTCCTTCACTTCAGTAGCTCTGTGTAGTAGTCCCTTCGCTCCAAGTAGTTATCTTGCGGACTCTAGAACGGCTCCACAAGGTGAAAGGAACGAGCTTGCACGAAGTTTTCGAGGCCGAAAATGATCTACGTCGAGTAGACACTAACCCAAGTTACTACCTCACTAATGAGGGATTAGTGAAGCTAACACCCTAAACTAAATGGCCAATCTAGTAGAGGATGATGAAGTAGGATTTTTGCTCACTTTAGAATTAATTTTCTCGCTCTTTTTCTTCTCCTCTCAAAAACCTAGAGATATAGGCTCATGAAGAAGAAGAAGAAGCAAATAATAGATGAGAGAGTGAATGGCAACCATGGGTGAGTTTGTATCATATACTAACTCATGTAGAGACATAACCATGGCTAAGTGATAATGGTTAGGTTAATAAATATCTTAGGTAAAACAAAGTTAGTGGACTAAGTCAATGTATCTACAAGCTTCCATAGGTTTCATGCATGTGACTAATTTCCATCTAATTTGGATTTACTTAAAATAAATAATCCTCACAATTATCATAAGCATGATGTAAGTCTCATACACCCATGTAGTATGTATCATCAAGCATGACACAAAAAATGTACATTAATATATATCACATATATACTACATGCACATAAGTGAGAAAAAGAAATGTTAAGTGAGCTAATATTAGTTAATGTAATCTAGTATATTAAATATACAATTATACATTAAATTATTAAATCAACACTTGATTTAATAATCTGGTTATATCACATATAACCGACTAATATAATATGTATCATGTTATCGAATCAACACTTGAATCGATAACCCGGCTATATCACATATAACTGACCGATACTAATATCGCGAGAATATAATACGGTATCACATACTCGTACTAATCTCGGTCCCGCACATATCACATATACGTTCCTACTTCGTTTTTCCTGAGCCAGTAAGCCTCTGTGTAAGACTTTAAAGACTCGACAATACGCCGGCAGTAGGTGATGATCACATCAAGCACCGACAAGCCGTCAGCGGTACTAGCTGTAGGGTTCCTAGGCACACTATAGAGGTCTCACAAGGCATCGAACATGCCAATTTCAAATTTTATGGGTGCCGAGAAACCCTAATACGGATCGTCGGCTAGATTTCTAGGCGAAACATTAAACTAGTTAACACATTAACTAAAGGAGAGAGACTACAACCTTTGTAGATCCGTTTCTCCACTTCCTAAGCTCCACGTAGGCGTCCTCTCGCTGTCCTAGTTGGATCTCGGACTCTCGCATCTGCTTCATCGAAGAAATGAGCGGAATAGGTCGTCGGCTTCGTGCCGAAGATGATCTACGTCGAGGTTGCACAAGTTCAAGCTCCAACTTCACCAAGTTGAGAAACTTGTGAAGAAAACACCCAAAACAACTTGGCAAGAGGTAGAGGGTGAAGAAATAGGAGGTGGGTTCACTTTAGAATTGGATTTCACTCACTTTTGCTCAAGTTGCCATTGATGGCATCTATTTTTCTTTCTTGAAGAAGAAGGAGAAGATAAAGCTAGAATATGATAAGTGTTGTGTTTAATAGAAAAATAAATCAATACTTATCATATCTTAACCAAGGTTAAGTATAGAGAAAAGACCATGGTAAATGAGAAGGGTTAGGGTTAAGCTAGAAGACAAAATGGTTTCTTTAGTCAAAGCTTCATGAAGCTTCAACAAGCTTCATGATAAAAAGAAACCATTATGTTTTCATTTATCCATTTAAATAAATAAAGAATGGATAAATAAATGAGAGAATAAATCAAAACCTTAATTATCTACTTAACCATGGTTTAATTCTTTACACTTAACCATGTGAGCAAGTATCATCAAACATGATACAAATATGTGCACAAAAGTATATCACATATACTTCTTGCACATCAAGTGAGAAAATCCATATAAAGTGAACCAATACTAGTTAATACAATGCAATATATCAAATATATAATTATACATTAAATCATTAAATCAACATTTGATTCAATGATCCGGTCATGTCGCACATAACCGACTAGAATCCAATGTATCGATTTATCGAATCAATGATTCGATAACTAGGTCATATCGAATATAACCAATCGAAACATATATCGCGAGAATGAAATGCGGTATCACATACACGCATTATTCTCGGTTCTGCACATATCTCATATGCGCTCCTATTTCGTTTCGCTTGAGCCAGGAAACCTCTGTGTAGGACTCTAAAGACTCGTCAATACGCCGGTAGCAGATGATGATCATATCAAGCACCCACAAGCCGCAAGCGGTCTGCTAAACGTAACGGCCATCCGGGTATTGAGCGATCAGAAGATCGACGAGCTAGCCTGCTCACACTCCTGTGAATCCAACCGGTAACACTTACCGTACAGTCCGGTCATGTTCGTCTGATATGTCGCATATCAAGTCTAGGGGTGGTAAACGTCAGACCCCAATAACCGATAAGTCGTGCCGATATGAGGCTCGTAACGGGTCGAGAAACTACTGGTAACACTTACCAGCAAATCTCTAATCAGCCCTGGCCAGGGACTTCCCTGTTACGGCCAATCGAGCACAGCGCAACATCAACCCCCAATACCGGGAGAGACGAAACCCCTCCTATCGCTCATTGCCTCCATGTGACTCGAGACTGTACCCAAAGACCACCGTTTTGCATGCCCTCATGGACGTGGTAAGGTGGAGATCAAAGCACAGTGGGAATCACACAAGACTCTATGACGATCTCGGGTCTACAGACTAACCTGTACAAGTGTCACCTGAGAACTGCCATCTGACGTGAGGTATAATACCATCTGGGAGTTCTCGGCGAGTCCGTCCAGTGTACCCAGTCTCCACTGAGCACCCGTATACCCTCTCTGATGTCAAACACCAATGGATATGGGATCATCCATCGCCCATCTTATGGGTCGAGAAGCATATACGCTAGTCTACTCTGGTATATCGATGCCCCGTCTCGATACACCCACGACTAGGGACCTTGAAGGATGTACTTATGGACTACCATGTCCCCACTAGTATGATCTGCATCATAGTCCAGGTAGTCAAGTACACATCCTAAGGGCTTTATCAACATGTAACTATAAGACAGTTTAAAGAGACCAGTGTACATGTTAAGACAAAGAGTAACCAGATAGCATACTATCATATCGAGCAAGAAAGTCATCTCTATATATGTCCAAGCATCCAATATAATATACATCATCTGTACAATACTGGCCTCTAGGGCATACATATAACTAACAATCTCCCACTTGCACTAGGGCCAGCTGCTGTAGTATCGCATACCGAGCATCCTGAAGAGTCTCTCAAACTGTATCTGGGGAATGGCCTTCGTGAGTGGATCCGCCGTGTTGTTATTCGTGTCAACCCTCCTGACCTCGATCTCCCGGCGATCAACTATCTCCCGGATCAGGTGATACCGCCTCAGAATATGCCTGGATCGCTGATGGGACCTGGGTTCCTTGGCCAAAGCCACCGCTCCATTGTTATCGCAATACAAAGGTATTGGATGCTCAATGGATGGAACCACTCCAAGTTCAGTAATGAACTTCTTGATCCAGACAGCCTCTTTGGCAGCATCGTTGGCAGCAATGTATTCAGCCTCCATCGTCGAGTCTGCCACGGTTTCCTGCTTGGAACTCTTCCAGCTAACCGCCCCTCCGTAAAGGGTAAAGACAAATCCCGACTGCGACTTAGAGTCGTCCTTATCACTCTGGAAGCTCGAATCGGTAAAGGACTCCACTTGGAGTTCTCCGTTACCATACACCAAGAACATATCTCTAGTCTCTCGCAAGTACTTGAGAATGCTCTTCACAGCTGTCCAGTGACTCTCTCCAGGATCAGCTTGATACCTGCTCACTACACTTAGTGAGTATGCTATATCGGGTCTGGTACATAGCATCGCATACATGATAGAGCCTACTGCTGAAGCATAGGGTATCCCTTGCATGCAAGCTCTCTCCAAATCAGTCTTTGGAGACATCTCTTTGGAGAGAGTGACTCCAGAGATCGTGGGCAAGTTCCCACGCTTGGACTCTTCCATACTAAACCTCTTTAGTATGGTGTCAATGTACCTGGATTGGGACAATCCCAAAATCCGTTTGGATCTATCTCTATAGATCCTTATTCCCAATATGCAGGAGGCATCACCAAGATCTTTCATTGAGAATCTTTGTGATAAGAAGAGCTTGACCGATTGCAGCATAGGAATATCATTTCCTATCAAGAGTATGTCGTCCACGTACAATACGAGGAAGACAACCTTACTCTCTGCCACCTTCTTGTAGATACAAGGTTCATCTGGATTTTTGACGAAATCAAACTCTTTGATAACGACGTCAAAGCAGATGTTCCAACTCCGCGATGCTTGCTTTAATCCATAAATGGATTTAAGCAGCTTGCACACTCTGCCGCTGCTCCCACTGTCTACGAAGCCCTCTGGCTGAGTCATGTACACGCACTCTTCTAAATCACCATTTAGAAAGGCGGTCTTAACATCCATTTGCCAGATTTCGTAATCATGATATGCAGCGATGGCAAGCATGATCCGGATGGATTTAAGCATAGCCACTGGAGAAAAGGTCTCGTCATAGTCCACACCTGGTCTTTGACGAAAACCCTTCGCAACAAGTCTAGCTTTGAAAGTCTCCACTTTCCCATCTACACCAAGTTTCTTCTTGAAGATCCACTTGCTCCCAATGGGTTTTACCCCTTCAGGAGCAACGTCCAAAGTCCATACTTTGTTGGTGTACATGGATTCCATCTCAGACCGCATAGCATCCAGCCATTTCACTGAGTCCCTACTCGTGATGGCCTGCTCGAAGCTAGTTGGGTCATCATCCTCCATGATGCAATCCTCGCTTCCACCGTCAATGAGAAAACCGTAGTATCTCTCAGGTGGACGGGATACCCTACTAGATCGGCGGAGAGGCTGGGGTTCGTCGAGTTCTACTGAATCCTCTGGTTCTACCAAGTCTTCTGTTGCAGTTTGTGTTGCTGGAACCTCTTTCAGTTCTACCTCAATGCCACTAATCTGTTTCATAAGAAAACCTTTTTCTAAGAAAGTGGCATGTCGAGAAACAAACACCCTTTGTTCCTCGGGGTGGTACAAGATATACCCTTGTGAATTTTTGGGATATCCTACAAACTTACATAAGACAGATCTTGCCTCGAGTTTGTCCGGATTTTGTCTTTTGACATAGGCTGGACAACCCCATATCTTAACATACTTAAGAGATGGTCTCTTCCCTTTCCATATCTCATATGGAGTGGTAGGCACTGATTTGGTAGGAACAATATTCAATAGGTGTATGACTGTCTCAAGCGCATACCCCTAGAAGGAAATAGGTAACTCAGCTGTACTCATCATTGAACGCACCATATCTAATAGGGTGCGATTCCGTCGTTCCGATACACCGTTGTGCTGTGGTGTATAAGGTGGAGTAAGCTGAGAGAGAATCCCATTCTCTTTTAGATAATCTTGGAACTCATTGCTCAAGTATTCTCCTCCTCGATCAGATCGAAGGATCTTAATACTTTTGCCCGTTTGGTTCTCTACTTCGTGCTTATATTCTCTGAATTTCTCAAAAGCTTCAGACTTGTGTTTCAATAGGAACACATGCTCGTATCTAGAGAGATCGTCAGTGAATGTAATGAAGTAGGAAGAACCGTTCCTGGCAAGGGTAGACATGGGACCGCATACATCACTATGTACCAGTCCTAAGAGTTCAGTAACTCTTTCTCCGTGTCCACTAAACGGAGCTTTGGTCATTTTTCCTTTGAGACATGAATGGCAAGTATCATAAGATGATAATTCGAACGGATTCAAATAACTATCCTTATGTAACTTAGCCAGTCGTGTCGCATTGATATGACCAAGTCTACAATGCCACAAGAAGGATTCGTTCATTTCTGAACTCTTCCTCTTGTGTGTGTTTTGTATATTGAGGGCTGTATTTTGATTTAGAATGAATATGCCATTATGTAGCGAGCCTGATGCAATCAACTTTTGATCTAGGAATATGTTCATAACATTTTCCTTTACTACAAAATTATATCCTTCTTTACTCAATAAAGAAACTGATATAATGTTGCACATCATGTTTGGTATATAATAGCACTCATTCAGAATTATTGTATCACCACTTGGTAATACAAGGTGATATTCGCCAACTGCTTTGGCTGCAACATTTGCACCGTTCCCTACTTGAACAGAATGATCACCTTTTCCCAGTTCTCTACCTTTTCGCAGCCCATGTAACATCTTACATATGTGGGATCCTGATCCGGTATCTAATACCCAGGACGTAGGGTGAACTGAGAAACAGTTCTTAATGACAAACACACCCGAAGATGATGCATCAACATGCATGTTCTCCGTTTGGGCGGTGTGAGAATCCAGATATTCTCCCGTTTCCTGTTCATTCTTATAACACTTATAAGATAGAACGGGTTCAACGTTCCCCTGCACAGTATAACATGCGGGTTCGGTCAATACATCCATATTATTATCTTGATTAAGGCATGAACTGGTCGCTACCTGGAGAGAGAGAGAAGAAAACACTTTAGCGTATGCTCGTGCAAGATCAGATTGGTTATTATCTTATCTAATCAGGATGGCTCCCACTGTTTTTATCAAATCTTCCTTCAAACCCTAAAAGGAAAGACTAGCCGGGATTAATTGCATACTACAAGTTCGCCAATCTTTCAGCCAGGCCAGTGTCGGTACTTTGAGGGAGGTCCCCCGTGCTTTCGCACGAACCTAATTAATGTAAACCTCGTTTTCCCAGAGGCGTAACCTCGTTAACACCTTTCTAGACACCTACTTGATCGGCTAATTGTAATGTGTAAAACTCTCCCAGGAGTAACTCTTACTCGCAGTGGGTATCGGGATCCAACTATCTCATAGAAGGTATGCAATCTCATTGCAAATTTCAACACTTGAAATTCCCGATAATATTTTACCCCTAGTGTTCTATGACCTTGACGAATGCCAAACAACCCATAGTCCACTAGTCAAGTTCAACCCGTACATTTCTTGATTGAATTAAACCCATCCGCACGACCCTTGACGAATGCCAAACAACGCCGTATGAATACCCTAATCCAATCTGCATCATATGCATAAGCAGATAAATACTAGTTAGCTACCGTACACTACGCCTTGACGAATGCCAAACTACCGTAGCACGAATACTAAGTAGTACTTATCTGAAATGACGGAGGGCTACGCAGGTTTTTCTGAAAACCATGAGCGTAATGAACTTGATATCGTTGTAGAATCAAATGAAGTTTTGAAATGGAGTGATTTTGAGGCTTTTCTAGTTTTGCTAAAGGAGTCACTCCCGGTGAAGGGATCTCGGTCCTTTCTTCGTCGAATGAGGTGCGGGATATATCATATATATCACTGTGCAAAGCAAAAACTCTTAAAAGCAATCAAAACCAAACCGAGTGTGTAGCATCTGCCAGTTACTGCTAAAGGAGTCACTCCCGGTGAAGGGATCTCGGTCCTTTCCTCATCGAATAAGGTGCAGGGTATATCATATATACCGCTATGCAAAGCAAGAACTGTAGTTACCTGTTTTATTTTAAAATTCGATTCCACAACATCTTAGGTTTCTTTTCTTTCATTAATCACATTAATGAAGTCCCATCATTTAAATACCTAAACATCACAGATAGATATGACGTACACTTATGTCATCCACATTCGCCTCGATGTCCCCTCGTGCATCGTTAGGTTAGGTAACTAACGACAGAGCAGGGCAGGGCTAGCGCGGGTGTAAAACATAAGTAACGTCTATATAATATATCATATATACTATATTTAGTATCTATCACAGAAGATCACATGATCACATCACAATATCGCAGCAGAAGAAACATATGAAATATTGGATATACTAGGACGTCCGTGTTTTCAATACGAGCCAGTATAAAACACGGATTCCATGATCGTGATGAATAGCCAATCCCACACCCCTAGACCCCTACGAGAGCGGCAAGCAACCCTGCCAATTCTAGGGTTAGGAGACCCGGACTCGACTCCTCGAGTTGGTCTCCCACTGGACCCCAGAACCCGGTTACTTGTGCTCCCCTCCTTGGGTCTATCCTAATGCGGAAAAGTAAATAATATACAAAAGGTGACAACTTCCGCTACCTGGAAGTGCCCTAAATAAAAGAATATTACATACAAGTTTTTACATGAATGTAAATGAAAAACACTCATCTCACATAAAAACCCCCGGCTATTCAAACACGACGATCCAATATAACATATCCAGCAACACATAACATCACATGTCATTAACGTAAGTAAGTATGCATACCCCAATTGTCGTTGACGTATAGCAACGAAACCGGCGATATGAACATACTACACTTACGGTCACAGAAAAGAAAGTGTAAAACTACAACAATTGGAATCCGCAACCTCTTTAGACATCATATGCCTAACAGTTATAAACCCCGCATTTTAGTCCCATTATCGAAAACTCTTTTCGATATCAAGTGAAACTAAACCGCTAGATTTATAACATTCATTCAGTTATCTCATAACTGTTTGTGAATTCCAATTATTGTATCACATTCCAGATAAACAGAAAATGTTAAACTTTCCGATCGAACATTCGAATACCCAAGTTTTCCCGATACAGCTCAACACATGAAATAAGTCTAACAACATTCAGTTCGTGCCTCAGTACCAACGGTCCAGCCGTAGAAGGGTCAAGCCAACGCCTCACATGTGGCACGCCGTACTGCCCCAAACCCGAAGGTTCAAAGGGCAGTTCAAGACGGTCACATAATCGAGTTAAGGTTTGTTGTCTTCTAGAGGGTCCATCGCGTTACTTGCACTACTTAGAACGTCGTTAAACTACGGAAAAATCCAACACTTGGAAATTTCCCGACAGGGGAAAAATTGGGTATTTATATCCGGTCGAACTTTTTAACATATTCTAAAATTTATCCGGAAAGCCACATAGACAAAATCTGATACTCCGATCGAAACACCGAATCCCCAAAACAATCCCAGAAAATTCAACTCTTGAATAAATATTAAAAATTCTCAGAAAATCCAGCACTGCAAAGTAAGAATTACTGTGTGAAAATTTTTGAACAGTGGGTCCGTACGGCCGCGGAACCGCCGCACGAGCCATGCTCGTGCCGCGGAACCGCGGCAGTTTAATTGAATTATACCATTGAATTTCACAGTAAATCTTACAATCTCCTGCTGATTTCTCTGCATATTTTTAATATGGAAAAAACCCCATTTTTGGAAAAAGTCCAGAGAGCTCATGGGTTTTAGGGTTTCGGGTTCGTTCGGACTTCAAACTCCGTCTAGACTTCGCCTAAGGCTCTAGCTTAGCTCTGATACCACTGTAGGGTTCCTAGGCACACTATAGAGGTCTCACAAGGCATCGAACATGCCAATTTCAAATATTATGGGTGCCGAGAAACCCTAATACGGATCGTCGGCTAGATTTCTAGGCGAAACATTAAACTAGTTAACATATTAACTAAAGGAGAGAGACTACAACCTTTGTAGATCCGTTTCTCTACTTCCTAAGCTCCACGTAGGCGTCCTCTCGCTGTCCTAGTTGGATCTCGGACTCTCGCATCGGCTTCATCGAAGAAATGAGCGGAATAGATCGTCGGCTTCGTGCCGAAGATGATCTACGTCGAGGTTGCACAAGTTCAAGCTCCAACTTCACCAAGTTGAGAAACTTGTGAAGAAAACACCCAAAACAACTTGGCAAGAGGTAGAGGGTGAAGAAATAGGAGGTGTGTTCACTTTAGAATTGGATTTCACTCACTTTTGCTCAAGTTGCCATTGATGGCATCTAGTTTTCTTTCTTGAAGAAGAAGGAGAAGATAAAGCTAGAATATGATAAGTGTTGTGTTTAATAGAAAAATAAATCAATACTTATTATATCTTAACTAAGATTAAGTGTAGAGAAAAGACCATGGTAAATGAGAAGGGTTAAGGTTAAGCTAGAAGACAAAATGGTTTCTTTAGTCAAAGCTTCATGAAGCTTCAACAAGCTTCATGATAAAAAGAAACCATTATGTTTTCATTTATCCATTTAAATAAATAAAGAATGGATAAATAAATGAGAGAATAAATCAAAACCCTAATTATCTACTTAACCATGGTTTAATTCTTTACACTTAACCATGTGAGCAAGTATCATCAAACATGATACAAATATGTGCACAAAAGTATATCACATATACTTCTTGCACATCAAGTGAGAAAATCCATATAAAGTGAACCAATACTAGTTAATGCAATGCAATATATCAAATATATAATTATACATTAAATCATTAAATCAACATTTGATTCAATGATCCGGTCATGTCGCACATAACCGACTAGAATCCAATGTATCGATTTATCGAATCAATGATTCGATAACTAGGTCATATCGAATATAACCAATCGAAACATATATCGCGAGAATGAAATGCGGTATCACATACACGCATTATTCTCGGTCCTGCACATATCTCATATGCGCTCCTATTTCGTTTCGCTTGAGCCAGGAAACCTCTGTGTAGGACTCTAAAGACTCGTCAATACGCCGGTAGCAGATGATGATCATATCAAGCACCCACAAGCCGCAAGCGGTCTGCTAAACGTAACGGCCATCCGGGTATTAAGCGATCAGAAAATCGACGAGCTAGCCCGCTCACACTCCTGTGAATCCAACCAGTAACACTTACCGTACAGTCCGGTCACGTTCGTCTGATATGTCGCATATCAAGTGTAGGGGTGGTAAACGTCAGACCCCAATAACCGATAAGTCGTGCCGATATGAGGCTCGTAACGGGTCGAGAAACTACTGGTAACACTTACCAGCAAATCTCTAATCAGCCCTGGCCAGGGACTTCCCTGTTACGGCCAATCGAGCACAGCGCAACATCAACCCCCAATACCGGGAGAGACGAAACCCCTCCTATCGCTCATTGCCTCCATGTGACTCGGGAATGTACCCAAAGACCACCGTTTTTCATGCCCTCATGGACGTGTTAAGGTGGAGATCAAAGCACAGCGAGAATCACACAAGACTCTATGACGATCTCGGGTCTACAGACTAACCTGTACAAGTGTCACCTGAGAACTGCCATCTGACGTGAGGTATAATACCATCTGGGAGTTCTCGGCGAGTCCGTCCAGTGTACCCAGTCTCCACTGAGCACCCGTATACCCTCTCTGATGTCAAACACCAATGGATATGGGATCATCCATTGCCCATCTTATGGGTCGAGAAGCATATATGCTAGTCTACTCTGGTATATCGATGCCCCGTCTCGATACACCCACGACTAGGGACCTTGAAGGATGTAATTATGGACTACCATGTCCCCACTAGTATGATCTGCATCATAGTCCAGGTAGTCAAGTACACATCCTAAGGGCTTTATCAACATGTAACTATAAGACAGTTTAAAGAGACTAGTGTACATGTTAAGACAAAGAGTAACCAGATAGCATACTATCATATCGAGCAAGAAAGTCATCTCTATATATGTCCAAGCATCCAATATAATATACATCATCTGTACAATACTGGCCTCTAGGGCATACATATAACTAACACTAGCTGGACGTAACGGCTACCCGGGTATTGAGCGATCAGAAGATCAACAAGCAAGCCCGCTCTAACTCCTGTAAAGCCTGTCAGTAACACTACCGCACAGTCCGGTCTTTTCGTCTGATATGTTGCATATCCAGTTTAGAGGTGGTAAATGCCAGACCCTAGTAACCGATAAGTTTGTTCCCCGCCGAAACACGGAGACACGACCGCGCAGGTCCGTCTTGCCTGAATTTCGGGGCAGATGCTAATTGGTGTTATCCGTCCACCTCTCTGAAGATGCCAAGTTGATTTATGACACCACGTATCGAAGGTTTAAACAGATGCGGCCGATATAGCAGACTTCGTCAGATTCCCCTTCATTTGAGGGTTTTTTGATTGTGGGGACGCTCTTCCCTGCAGGCGCAAACCCCTGCAGTTAATTACGCTACCGCGTCGCGGTAACAACTTTCTCCTTCTCCAGATGGTCACTTCGCGTCGTGTTTGTTTGTTTTGTTTTTTTGGTTGCCCGTGGATTGTATACGGAGACTAATTTATGTTGTCGCCCGTAGGGCGTGGATTAGTCCAAATCCGTATATTTTTAGATTTGGGTTTGGGGGTTGGGTTTAAGGATACGTTAGTCTCATTTGGGACTAAGATCAACTTAAACGTTTGTTAAGGATGCGTTAGTCTAATTTTAGACTAAGATCAACATAACGGGATTATTTAGATCCAACAAAAGAGTATTTGGGCTCTGTTGTTTTAGTTTAGGGACATTGCGGTCGATTAGTTTAAGAACATTACGGTCCAAGGTTAAGGTTATCGTAGTCCATGGGCTAAAAAGGACCCCATAGTCCGAGGTTAAGGACATCATAGTCCATGAGTTTAAGGACCCCACAGTCTAGTTTAAAGACGTCATAGTCTGTGAAATGTGTGGTTGTTGGGACCCGTCACCTCTCTGAATACGTTGAAGGATTACAACGACAAATATCAAAGGAATGAAGAGATATATCCTTGAACCAAAGTTGATTGGGAGATCTATAGTCCAATTTTGGAACTAAGATCAATTAATTAGATTATGAGCACATTGGCTCAGTTAAATCTGAATTGAGGACTTATAGCCAACTTGGGCTAAGTCCAATTAGGTTTAAAATGTTGGACCTTTGTTTGGACTGTTGAACATGTGTCTGGGTTCAACCCCCCATTATTTGGCACTGCTAAACAAGGGTTCTGACAACATTTTATCTTTGTTGAGTGCTGGCCATATAGAATGATCAATTTTTGGAAGGCAAGGATGTACTTGAGACTCAGTAAAAAGAGAAGTCTTGCCTCAGAAGGACTTAGCCAATTTAGGCTCGGATTGATTTGAATATAGTGTTAAACATTAACATATATTTTATGGTCACGTGTTCCCACGTGATTCGTTGAAAATAGTGTTAAACACTAAGGACAAAACGCTCAAAAATAGTGTTAAACACTAAAATTGGATTGGTTACGTGGGGCCATGTGAGGTCTCTGAAGGTGGGGACCGGTCTTCCTTTGTTTTGTTTCTCAGAGTATTCAAAGGTGTCAAACACTTAAGTCTTCACAGCCATCATGTGTGGGCACGTGATAGGCACCCATGCATTGATTTATTAAAGTGTTTTACTAGGGGTCACGTGGGGACACGTGAGGGCGCCCAAAATCGATTTTGGCTTTGGCTTTGTTCCCTTTATTTTGAGAGTCACGTGGGAACACGTGAGGCATTGCCTCTGGGCTAATTCCTTCTTATTTTGAGGAGTCCATTAAAGGGTCACGTGGGGGCACGTGACCTAGTCTTGTTCGCTTTTTTCTGCTCATTGAGAATGGGAGTCACGTGTCACCACGTGACCAAGTTCTTTACGTGCATGGAGAGCTTTAAGTCTCTTGTTTTAAGAATTAAATTCTCTGTAGGGTTAAACCCTAATTCTGTTTTAGAGGAATTAAATTCCTATGTATGTAGAAGAATTAAATTCTTATGTAGGGTTAAACCCTAATTTCATTTAGATGAATTAAATTCTTATGAATTTGGGGAGAATTGAATTTTCATGCAGGGTTGAACCCTAGTTTTATTTGGAGGAATTAAATTCCTATGAAATTGACAGAATTAAATTCTTATATAGGGTTGAACCTTAGTTTTATTTGGAGGAATTAAATTCCTATGAAATTGAGAAAATTAAATTCTCATATAGGGTTAAACCCTAGTTTTATTTGGAGGAATTAAATTCCTATGAATTTGGGGGAATTAAATTCTTTAAACTCAATTCTCTCTCTAAGTTTTGGATCTGCATGGCAGAATCTCCCTGATGAGAATTAAATTCTCAACTTGTAGGGAGATTTGCTTCTGCAGATCTTCAACCAGAGTAAGAACTAAGTTCTTTTTCAGAAGAGTTAAACTCTTATATTGAGAATTAAATTCTCTTTTTATTTTATGGAGTTTAGATCTCTTTCCCTTTTCTCACCTAGAGTTTTTTTTCTTGAGAATTAAATTCTCCTCTCTTTTCTCTCTGTTGTTGTTTTTTTCTCCAGAAAATCAAAATTCCAAGATCCAAAAATCATCCCTTCTCTCCTTTTCTTGGCTCCTATTTATAGGAGAAGGAAAATAATCAATTTGTTTAGTGAATCTTTCATTGAAAGATTTTGGTTGTTTTTGTAACTAACATGATCTTTTAGATCACTCAGTGAATTTTATTCACCATTGGATTTTTAATCCAGAAGATATTCTGTTTGTTATTTTTGGTGAATTTCAGGAAAATCTTTCCTTGTATGAAATCTTTCCATAAATTGGTGATTCTTTATCACCATTGGATTTTTAATCCAACGGTGCTCGATTTTACAGAGCACCATCTTTTTTGTTGGGAAAGATTTAAAGAAATATTTTCCCAGTTAAGGTCTTTGATTTCCCTTAATTAGAATTTAATTCTATTAGTTCAGAAGGCTTTTAAAAGTCTATCACGTGTTGGCACGTGACCCCATTATTTGATTATTAAAATAGAATTTAATTCTGTTGATTGAAGGGCTTAGGAGCCTGTCACGTATTGGCACGTGATCCTTTTGATTAAACATTTTATTCAGAATTTAATTCTGCCTTTTAACAGAGCTAAGGAATCATCACGTGTTAGCACGTGACCCTTGGTCACGTGTGAGTACGTGATGCCCCATTGGGGTTTTTCCTTAATGTCTTATTATATTTTTGTTTGACTAGAATTTAATCCTATAAAGCAGAGATCACAGGAACCCATCACGTATCAACATGTGACCCTTGGTCATGTGTGAGCACGTGATACCCCATTGGGGTATTTCCTGGATGTTTTGTTATATTTTTGTTTGATTGGAATTTAATTCTATCAAGCAGAGATCACAGGAACCCATCACGTGTCAACACGAGACCCTTGATCACGTGTGAGCACGTGATACCCCATTGGGGTATTTCCTGGCTGTTTTGTTATATTTTTATTTGATTAGAATTTAATTCTATAAAGCAGAGATCACAAGAACCCATCACATGTCAAGACGTGACCCTTGGTCACGTGTGAGCACGTGATACCCCATTGGGGTATTTCCTGATATTTTATCAGGGAACAAAGTCGTGCAGATGTGAGGCTCATAACGGGTCAAGAAACTACTGATAACACTTACCAGTAGATCTCCATATCAGCCCTGGCTAAGGACTTCCTGTTATAGCCAATCGAACACAGCGCAACATCAACCCCCAATACCGGGATAGACGAAACCCCTCCTATCGCTCATTGCCTCCCTGTGATTCGGGACTGTACCCAAAAGCCACCGTTTTGCATGTTCTCTTGAACGTGGTAAGGTGGAAATCAAAACACAGTGGGAATCATACAAGACTCTATGACGATCTCGGGTCTACAGAATAACATATACCAATGTCACTAGAGAACTGCTATCTGACGATAGGTATAATACCAACTAGAAGTTCTCGGCGAGTCCGTTCAGTGTACCCAGTCTCCACCGAGCACCCGTATACCATCTTTGATGTCAAACACTAATGGATGTGGGATCATTCATCGCCCATCATATGGGTCAAGAAGTGTATACGCTAGTCTACTCTGGAGTATCGATGCCCTTGTTCCCGCCAAAAAAAATTCTGCGCAAAAGAGCCCAAGGTATCTAATGGCAGCGATGCATTTAAGAAAATGCGAACCAGTATTTTCCGGGCTGCATTTTGACAAACTCCCGAATGAGAAACAGCTAAATTCTGATGGTATCGAAAGTGTCTCGAAAAATCCTTCGATTTGATATATTATGGGCCTCATAATTCATCCGGGATCAAACTCATGAGGCATCACATGCCCACGCGTGACCAGGCATCACATGCAGACACGTGATCATTTACAGGCAAAGCCATTAGGCACTGAATAAAATAAATAATTGGAAATAATTAATCAGTGGGGTCACGTGCCAACACATGATGGACCTTAAACCCACTGAAAAGAATTAAAAGTATAATAAAATAACAAGGAAAAATCCCAATGGGGCATCACGTGCCAACACGTGACCAAGGGTCACGTGCTGACACGTGATAATTTCTGAGTTCTTTAAAACAACAGAATTAAATTCTGGTCAAATGCTTAATCAGGGGGTCACGTGCCAACACGTGATGGGTTCCTAAAGATCTATGAATTAATAGAATTAAATTCTAATTAAGAGGGAATCAAAAACCCTAACTGGAAAAATATTTCTCTAAATCTTTCCAAACAAAAAAGATGTTGCTTTGTAAAATGGAACACCGTTGGATTAAAAATCCAATGGTGATTAAAAATCACCAATTTATAGAAAGATTCTATACAAAGATAGATTTCCTTGAAATTTGCCGGGAATAACAGATAAAATATCTTTTGGATTAAAAATCTAATGGTGAATAAAATTCACTGAGTGATCTAAAAGATCATGTTGGTTACAAAATCAATTAAAATCTTTCAATGAAAGATTTACTAAACAAACTGATTCTTTTCTTTCTCCTATAAATAAAAGCCAAGAGAGAAGGAAAAAGGGGGAAGAGGAAGAGTGAGAAAAAAGAAGAGAAATTCTCTAGAGGGAAAAGAAGGTCTCTTGATAAAAGAAAGAAACCCTAGATGAGAAAGGGGAAAGAGATCTAAGTTCCATAAAACAAAGAGAATTTAATTCTCAATTTAAGAGTTTAACTATTCTGAATAAGAACTTAGTTCTTTCTTTGGTTGAAGATCTGCAGAAGCAGATCTCCCCACAAGTTGAGAATTTAATTCTCATCGGGGGGATTCTGCCATGCAGATCCAAAACTTAGAGGGAGAATTGAGTTTAAGGAATTTAATTCCCCCAAATTCATAGGAATTTAATTCCTCCAAATGAAACTAGGGTTTAACCCTATATGGGAATTTAATTCTCCCAAATTCATAGGAATTTAATTCCTCCAAATGAAACTAGGGTTTAATCCTATATGAGAATTTAATTCTCCCAAATTCATAAGAATTCAATTCCTCCAAATGAAATTAGGGTTTAACCCTACATAAGAAATTAATTTTTCCATATACATAGGAATTTAATTCCTCTAAAACAGAATTAGGGTTTAACCCTATAGAGAATTTAATTCTTAAAACAAGATACTTAAAACTCTCCATGCACGTAAAGAAATCAGTACCCAACCTGGTCACGTGGCAACGCGTGACCCTCCCTCTCAATGATCAAAAGAGAACGAACAAGACTAGGTCACGTGCCCCCACGTGACCCTTAAACAGACTCCTCAAAATGAGAAAGAACAAGTCTGGAGGCAATGCCTCATGTGCCCCCACGTGACCCTATAACAAGTTCCTCAAAATGAGAAAGAAAAACTTGGAGGCAATGCCTTACGTGCTCCCACGTGACCCTAAAAAAAAGGGAACAAAGCCAAATGCAGAATCAATTTTGGGCGCCCTCACGTGTCCCCACGTGACCCCTAATAAACAATTTAATAATCAATACATGAATACCCATCACGTGCCAACACGTGATGGCCTGAAGACTAAAAGTGTTTAACACTTATTTGAATATTCTGACAATAAAATAAAGGGAGTCTGGCCCCCATCTTCAGATGCCCTACGTGACCCCACGTGACCAATTCAATTTTAGTGTTTAACACTATTTTCAGCGCATCATATGGGAACACGTGACCGCCAAATATCCTCTAGTGTTTAACACTATTTTAAAAACCAGTCTTAGCCCAAATTGGCTAAGTATTCCAGAGGCAGGACTCTCCTTTGACTGAACCTCAAATACATCCTTACCTTCTAAGATTGATCATCTTATATGGCATATGAGTGCTCAGCACTCAATAAGAGATAAAAATATGGTCAGAACCCAGACCCATGCTTAGCATTGCTAAATAATTGGGAGGCTGAACCCAGACAAATGTTCAACAGTCCAACAAAAGTCTAACATTCTACACCTCATTGGACTTACCCCAAGTTGGCCATAAGTCCTCAATTCAGATTTAATTGAGCCAATGTGCTCATAATTTAATTAATTGATCTCAGTCCCAAATTGGACTGTAGATTTCTCAATCAATATTGGTTCAGGGGTACATCTCTTCACTCCTCTGATATATGTCGTTGTAATCCTTCAACGTATTCAGAGAGGTGACGGGTCCCAACAACCAGCAAATCTTACGGACTATGATGTCCTTAACCTCGGACTGTGGGGTCCCTTTACACCCACGGACTATGATGTCCTTAACCTCGCACTGTGGGGTCCCCTTAAACCCACGGACTATGATATCCTTAACCTTGGACCACCATGTCCTTAAACTGGTAATTGACCGCAAAGTCCCTAAATTAAAACAATAGAGCCCAAATGCTCTTTTATTGGATCTAAATGATCCTGTTAAGTAGATCTTAGTCTAAAAATTAGACTAACGTATACTTAACAAATGGTTAAGTTGATCTTAGTCTGAAATTAGACTAACGTGTGTTCCCGCCAAAATTTTGGCTCACAACCTGCTCCCTTATAAAAAAAAATAAAAAATAATAATAATAATAAATAATAATAATAAATAAAAATAATAATAATAAATAAAAATAATAATAAAATAATAATAAAATAAATAAATATATATATATATAAAATAAAGGGAAAAACTCCACATGCAAAGAATATAAATGTCTTAGTGCTGAGAATCAAAGACTCTGTCGTAGCGTACCACGTGCAAATCACGTGTGCGCTAGCGCTAGGTACGCTGCGCTCTAAGCAGCGCACCACGCGTCATACGCGTGTGCGCTAACGCAATGTGCTCTGTCGTAGCGCACCACGTGCAAAGCACGTGTGCGCTAGCGCTAGGTGCGCTGCGCTCTAAGCAGCGCACCACGTGTCATACACGTGTGCGCTAGCGCAATGTGCGCTGCCTTTTAAGCAGCGCACCACGCGCAAAGCTCAGGTGCGCCAGCGCTGGAACCTAAAAGCTCCCCAACCGTCAGATTAAAGATCTAATAATAATGATAAATTATTAATTAATCAGAATTAAATTCTGTTAAGAAAAGATTCCTCAAAATCTTTCCAAATGACAAGATTGTGCTTTGTAAATCAGAGCACCGTTGGATCAATGATCCAATGGTAAATAAAAATTACCAAAAGACAGAATAAATTCTGTTATGGAAAGATTTTCTCAATCTTGTTAAAAAACAAGAAGATTGTCTTCTATAAAACAGAAGCCCTAGGATCAAAGATCCAATGGTGGGAAATATTCCCAAATCAATCAGAGAAAGATCTCTTTAACTGATCAATTGGCCCTATATAAAGGCCCCTAGACTTCAAGTCTCGGGGACAGAAAGGAGAGAGAAAAATCCTCTGCAAAAGAAGAGAAAACTCTTAGAAAAAAAAGATTTTTCTTCATCTTCAAGGTAAAAAGAACTATGTTCTTGAATAATAGAGATGAAACCATCTCGTAAAAAGAAGAACCATCTTCTAAAAAGATCAGAGATCTAAGGAAAAGACCAAGGTCTTTGATAAAAAGAAAAAGATCAAAAGTTCTAATAAATAAAAGAAGCATTTACTTCATTCACAGATCCTTGATCTACAAAGGCAGAGCCTTTCTATAATCAAGAACTTTTGTTCTTGAATCTTGAGGCAAAGCCTCCTTTAAAAGACGAACATTAACTTGTTCTCTGATCATTAATTTGATCAAATGCGCTTTGTGCTATTGGACAGTGCCCTGCACTCATGAACTGCGCCTTTGCGCTCCTTGGACCGGCGCTCAGCGCCAAAACATGCCACGTGTCAAACACAGACACAGCTTGAGCTCTGCGCTCATGGACTGGCGCTTGGCGCCAAACACGCCACGTGTCACTCATTGGCGCGTCCCTTAAATCAGCGCAAAGCGCTCATAAATGGAAAGCGCAATGCGCTAATGAACTAGCTCTTAGCGCTAAGCGCGACACGTGTCCTCCTCGTGTGCGCTACCTGACAGAAGCGCAATGCGCTCTTCAGCTGGCGCAAAGCGCCTGGCGCGCCACGTAGCGCATTGTCAGAACATAATCTGTTCTGATGAAGACAAAAGATGTCAGAATTCAATGCTTAGCATTATTAAAAGGGCCGAGCCCAAATAAAGGCTTAATAGCTAGAACAAAAAATAAAAATGTTAAACATTTTAATTGGACTTAGCCCAATTCTGGCCATAAGTCCTCAACTTATCTTGAATTGAGCACATCTGCTCTTTCAACCAACTCACCTTGGTTCAAGGGTATATCTCTTCACTCATTTGATATTTGTCGTTGTAATTCCTCAACGTCTTCAAAGAGGTGACGGGTCCCGACAACTACACATTTCATGGACTGTGGGGTCTTTAAACTCATGGACTATGATGTCCTTAACCTCGACCGTGATGTTTTAAAACTAACAACGGACTGTGGGGTCCCTAAACCCATGGACTATGATGTCCTTAACCTCGACCGTGATGTCTTAAAACTAACAATGGACTGTGGGGTCCTTAAACTCATGGAATATGATGCCCTTAACCTCGATCGTGATGTCTTAAAACTAACAATGGACTGTGGGGTCCTTAAACCCACGGACTATGATGTCCTTAACCTCGACCGTGATGTCTTAAAACTAATATCGGACAATGAGGTCCTTAAACTCAAGGACTATGATGTCCTTAAACTCGACCGTGATGTCTTAAAACTAATATCGGACTGTGAGGTCTTTAAACTCACAGACTATGATGTCCTTAACCTCGACCGTGATATCTTAAAACTAATATCGGACTGTGAGATCCTTAAACTCACGGACTATGATGTCCTTAACCTCGACCGTGACGTCTTAAAACTAACATCGGACCGTGGAGTCCTTAAATCCATGGACTATGATGTCCTTAACCTCGACCGTGATGTCTTAAAACTAATATCGGACTGTGAGGTCATTAAACTCAAGGACTATGATGTCCTTAACCTCGACCGTGATGTCTTAAAACTAATATCGGACTGTGAGGTCCTTAAACTCACGGACTATGATGTCCTTAACCTCGACCGTGACGTCTTAAAACTAACATCGGACTGTGGAGTCTTTAAATCCATGGACTATGATGTCCTTAACCTCGACCGTGATGTCTTTAAACTAACATCGGACTGTGGGGTCTTTAAACCCACGGACTATGATGTCCTTAACCTGGACCGAGATGTCCTTAAACTAACATTGGACCACCATGTCCTTAAACTAGTAATTGACCGCAATGTCCCTAAACTAAACAATAGAGCCCAAATGCTCTCTTGTTGGATCTAAATGATCCTGTTAAGTTGATCTTAGTCTAGAAATTAGACTAACGTATCCTTAACACACGTTTAAGTTGATCTTAGTCTCAAATGAGGCTAACGTATCCTTAAACCCAACCCCCAAACCCAAATCTAAGAAGATACGGATTTGGACTAATCTACGCCCTACGGGCGACAACATACATTAGTCTCCGTATACAATCCACGGGCAACCAAAAACAAAAAAAACACCCATGACACGAAGTGACCATCTGGAGAAGGAGAAAGTTGTTACCGCGATGCAGTAGCGTAATTAACTGCAGGGGCTTGCGCCTGCAGGAAAGAGCATCCCCACAATCAAAAACCCCTCAAACGAGGGGAAATCTGACGAAGTCTGCTACATCGGTCGCATCCGTTTAAACCTTCGATACATGTTGTCATCTCAACTTGGCATCTTCGGAGAGGTGGACGGATAGCACCAATTAGCATCTGCCCCAAATTTCAGGCAAGACGGGCCTGCGCGGTCGCGTCTCCGTGTCTTTCGGAGGGGAACAGATTCTGGCACGCCCGGTAGGACCTTTTCCTCTTTCCACTCCATACTTCGTGTGTCGTGTTCGCGAAAGAATCGTGGTTTGCTATGGTTGCCTGTCTATTCGAGGTACTTAGATTTGGTGTCTTGCTCCGTGCAGAAAACAGAAGATCGATGGCTTCAAACTGCACTAACTGCAACTGCAACTCTCGCTCCGTCCCGTCCGGAGGAGTGACTTACGGGCCCCAAGCGGCCTCCATCTTCGCTATGCCGGTGGAAAAGGTGACTCAGGCCACCACTGGACTATTCTTCGGGACTATGCTCTCATCGATGAGCTTCAATGCCCCAATGTCGTAAGAAGCTCCAAAGAAGTCAGTCTTTGATCGGCTTGCTACTATCGCGGCCCCTCTCAACGGGTCGTCCAGCTCCAACGCCTCAGTCTTCGCCAGATTGGGCCAAAGTTCATGTGGGCCCATGATGAAGCCTGCAATCCCAGAAAAGGTTGTTCCGAAGAGAATAGTCATCCCTGCTCCTGAAGTCATCAAGGCGGCTTCTCCTACCAAACGGTCGGTATTTACAAGACTGACTGTTCCAGCTCCCACTCCCGCTCCTGATCAAAAGTCTGTATTTGACAGGCTAGACACTGCTGCTAGACGGAACTCGGTCTTCAAGAAGCTAGTGCCAGCAATGCCTCATCTGAACAGGGGGCAAGATAAAGCCATCCCCATCACCGAACCAACACCATCGGCTCGACACGCTCGACGTCGCCACTGGCACCGGTGAGGAAGGCTGGGGGCAACTCCCCCTCTGGGCTAACTCCACCAGCCCCAACGGTGGAAGTCAATGCTGCTGTTCCAACCGGGAACAGATTTGAATTGCTAAATAAGGTGCGTAGGAACTCTCTTACCACCGTACTGAAAAGATCTTCTCCACCCGTGGAGAATGTTACAGGAATAAAGCCGGATCAGCCCTCTTAGCGTCTTTCTTCCAAAGTTTACAAAGTCTGGCGACGGGTCCAGGAGTCGGTAATTGATCAAGATTACTCTAGTCAACAGAAAAAGGTGAAAGTTCAGCAAAAAGAAAATCATCTTGCCAAGCCACAAAAGGCAACGGCTGTCTGGGTGCCCGCTGCGACGGCCCCCTCGACATCAACTGCTCAAAAAAGAAGGAGGCCGGAGAATCCCCCTGTAACTACGGCAGATCGCAAAGACGCCGAGCCCAAACGCCCCAAGTCTGGGGGCATAATGGTGCTTACTATTTACATGGCTTCCGGAAAAGAGGAAGGCCGCGCTTCTACGGGTCACCGACCGCTCACCCGATCCGTGACAAAAGCTCAGGAACAACAACAGCAGAAGCTTCAAGAGATGCTGACTATAATGGCCGCACTCACTGGGCCGAAAGAAACTCCAGAGACCTCAGAGCAGCGTCGGGAACAAGAAACTGACATCGAGTTCCTCCGAAGAATGCTCGAGAGGAAAGAAAAAGAGGCTGCAGAACAGGCAGCCAATATAAAATGAATGACGCTTCTCTTCCAAGACATGGTCGGGATAATGTTACAACCAGAACCTCCAGCTGAAGACCCTCCTATCATCATTGAAGACGACAGAGGGGAGACATCGAACCCTCCTCCGGCTCTTTCAGCAGCCAAAGAGGAGACCATCTCAAAAGCTGCACTCGATGATTATATAGCTCATCAAATACGAGCTCACCAGGCGAATGAAGCGGCCTGGCAAATTGTCAAAACTGGACGACCCTATCCGGGCTGGTATGATCAAATAAAGTACCCGCCGGGATATACGATACCTAAATTTCATGTGTATAAAGGGACAGGGAATCCACATCAGCATGTCGCTCAATTCAGGGCCTTATGCGGCAACACTGGAAGCGACGACAAACTGTTGCTACGCCAATTCGTCGGCAGCTTAGCGGAAACGTCCTTCAAATGGTATTCAGAGCTGCCTAACGACTCTGTCAAAACATTTGCGGAGATAGAGCTGCTGTTTACACAAAGATTTGCAAGCGCTAGCGAGCGCACCCCGATCACCGCATTGATCAACGCCAGGGTAAAGCCAGGCGAAACGTGGGTACAATACGCGATACGGTGGCGGAATTTATGGTCGAAATGCGAGCAGCGCATCGAAGAAGCTCCCGCGGTAGGCATATTCGTGGGTACTCTTGATCCGCATGCAACTATTTCACAATTCAAGATGTTCTTTAAGCCGACCACATTCCAAGTCTTGATCGACAAGCTGGCCCAAATGAACCAGATGGGTCATAGACCGTCTCCTCCAAAGCCGGACTCTCAAAAGGAGAAGGGAAAGGGGAAAGCAACCTTCGTCGCCAACACTCAACAACAACCGAGCAATTTAAAGCCGGTTGTTCGCCAAAATAACGCGCGTCCACGCCCATCCCTCGAGGAGAGACAAGGGACGTCCTTACTCATTTCCCTAGGATAAAACAAGGAGACTGTTCGAGCTGGCAGTGCGCAACAGACTCATCAATCTGCCGGATCTAAAATGGCCGTTGCAACCCGGTGAGGCTAATAGTCCCAATTATTGCCCTTACCATCAAACGGTAAGCCATCCAATTGAGGATTGCTTCGTCTTTAAAGGCTGGATTGAAGATCAATACCAACAGGGTAAATTTTCCCTGTCCGAGAATTGGAAGGTGAACCCACCACAGCCACACGCTCCCAAGAAGACAGACACGCCGGAGGCATCATGCTCTTTCATTGAAGAAGCTCCATGGGAGGTTGCTCTTTCAGCCAAAACAAAAAGAATGCTGAAGAATCTATACACATGTCCGGCAATCAGGTGGAAGAATCCGCTGGAACCCGAGATTCTCGAGGGAATGCTGAAGCCGCACCTAATTCTAAAAACTGGTGGTGATAGTCAAAGCGCTCATACCCAGCCGTCAAAGTCTTCCAAGAAGAAAACCAAGAATCTCGTGAAACCTGATGACAACGCACGGACCTGCAAAAACATATTGACGCGCTGGAAGAATATAATCAGAAGGCGCGGACCCAAGTCACACTCCAAGAATTCCTCAACCACGTCCTTGAGGACGGAGGTGATGACAATGGAGAAGACTCGTCAGATGAACCCGAGGATTATGTGACAGGCTGCCATATGATCTCTCACTCGTTAATAAACGGTGAAGAAGCTCCTGACGCAAAGAAATTGGGGGCAGATCCTGAGTCGGAATTTCTAGGACCATCATACGAAATGATTGATGCATTCCTGAACGAAACCCGTCTTAAAAGCAAAGCTGATCGAGAGCGTGAGATGGCCATATTTGAAAAGGCCAAACACCGGCGACTGGACGAAAGGGTTAAAACACTTCCCCCAGGTCAAAGCACTTCATCTACCGCAAATAAAAGAAGATTCAAGATGAGGAAAAGGTTCGCCAAAGCCATATCGATGGGAATGAAGCTGCCCTCTTTTAGAGAAAATTATCCTGGCAATATACGCCTTAATGATGAGGATGTGCATCCTAATTACTGTTTATATCATCAAAGGATTGCGCACCCCACCGAAGAGTGCAACGCCTTTAAAAATTGGTGGCAAGGGTATGTCGCTTACAGGCAGCACTTCAAAAGGATGGAGCGTGAAACTCGTCGACAGCAGAAAAATGCGACAGACGAACGAGAAAGAGCTGCCGACAACTGTCACATAGTTGATAGCAGGGGATCGCAAGTTCTCACCTTCAGGAGCAATTCTGAAGAAGAAATTACTCTCAGCCCTCTCTTCAAGGAATCCACCTCAGGAAAAGAGGAATAAACGAAGAGCTGCGAGAACATTCCGCTACGCAATCGCATGCTACCTGAAAAGGATCTCGGACCCGCAAACAAGGGATCAAGCAAAAAGGATAAGGGGAAGGGAAAATCGACCTTTGTCGCCAACGCTCAGCAACAGCCGAGTAACCCGAGACCGTCTGTTCGTCAAAGCAACAAGCCGCGATCTCTCGATGAGAAGTTGAAACGTCCTTACTCATTTCCCAGGGATAAAACAAGGAGACTGTTCGAACTGGCAGTGCGCAACGGGCTCATCACTCTGCCAGATCCAAAACATCCGTCTCAACCGGATGACGTTAACCATCCTAACTATTGTCCCTACCACAGAGTAATGGGTCATCCACTAGAAGATTGCTACGTCTTCAAAGGCTGGATTGAGGATGAATACCAAAAGGGCAAATTCGAGTTGTCTGACAACTGGAAGGTGAACCCGCCACAACCACATGCTCAGAAAAGGATGGACATGCCGGGGTCATTATGCTCTTTTATAGGGGAAGCTCCATGAGAAATTATTTTTTCGGCAAAAAACTAAAAGAGTGCTGAAAGATCTTCAAACATGTCCGACCAATGACAGAGACCGAAACGTCGTTAAACTAACAATGGACCACAATGTCCTAAAACTTGCAACCGACCGAGACGTCTATAATCTACTACGGACCGTAGCATCCCAAGGCTAACATGGTAAAAAAAACGGTATGTCCACAAGCAAAATGGGCACGGATGAAAACCCGAAAGGGCTCCGTGAATAAAAACAGCAGAGCTACCGGCGAGTTTTGTGAAAACCCAAAAGGGCGCAATCTCGCTAAAAGACACTTGCAAGGTCCTCTCGACTTTGTAAGGAGAAAACACCTGCGTGAGATCCTTACAACTCACAAGAGAGCAACACACTTAGGGATCCCCACGATTCCTAAGAAGAAACACACTTGCGAGATCCTCACGACTCGTAAGGAGAACCCTCTTATGGGACCCTCACGGCTCATAAGATTTGAAAGTCTTAAGCTACAGGGATCTGAACCTGTTCTTAAGCAGCCCCACAACCTCCGATACTGCCTTACAAGCGGTTCAGTACCGATCCTTGTATACAATCCACGGGCGCGAATAAACATTTCCCTAACAAGGTCCCATCCATGGCTAGGGATATGTCAATACGGTGAACTGCCCTTATAAGTCCTCTCGACTTATGAGGAGAAAGCACTCTTGTAAGATCCTTACGACTTATAGGAGAACATGCACTTAGGAATCCTCACGATTCTTAAGGAGAAATTGCATCTATGTGATCCTCACGACTCGTAGGGAGAAATACCTTCATGAGACCCTTACGGCTCATGAAGTCAAAGGCCTTAGTCGACAGGATCCTAACCCTGTTCGCTAAGCCACCTTTGTTCGATATCGACGGAGGCAAATGATGATTCGCTCCTGACAATATTCCAGTTGTAGCGGTGCTGATGCCGAAATCGGTGTCTAATTCCAAGCTTGTGGCGAAAAGCTAGCGAGCCACACATGCATACGAAATAGCCGAAATGATGGGGCAACTTGCAACAAAATCAGCAAGTAAAAATATATGCATGCAAAATAGCCGAAATGATAGGACGACTCGCAATAAAAAGCAGCGAGTAAAAATAAAATAAATAGCCGAAATGATTGGACACCGCGAAAATAGCCGAAATGATTGGGCAATCGCGAACTTCGCGATATAAAAGCTGAAATGATAGAGCGTAGCGGAAATAAACAAAGAAAAATGAAATTTATGCCCTACAGGTGAGATCACATCGATCCCTGTATACAATCCAGGGGCACAAACAAAAAGGGAACCATACCTTCCTACTAGGCTCCATCCGAAAGAAAGCCAAATCTCGAAGGTTCACAGACAACCTAGAGACCACCTCGACATTCGTCTCGATACAGCAGACGAGATGTCACTACAACGTCCTTCCTCCAACAGGATTCGGACACGCCAAAACAAACAAAGCGAAGGAAGATCCCTAGCTTCAGGGTCTCGACGTCAACATCGACAACTTAGAGATCAACAACGGCGTTTCTCCCTACTCCAATAGGATGCGGACGTGGCGTCAACAAAAGACCCAATGGTCGAAATAAAGCGGAGTGAGGGAAAAATCCCAGCTCCACCTCGGCATTCGTCTCGATACAGCAGACGAGATGTCATTATAGCATTCTTCCTCCAGCAGGACTCGTACGCAACATCACCAAGCGGAGTGACGGAAAAATCCCAGCTCCACCTCAGCATTCGTCTCGTTACACCAGACGCAATGTCAACAACGGCGTTCCTTCGCAATCTAGCAGGATGCAGATGCAACGTCAACAAAAGACCTCATGGTCGAAACAAAGCGGAGTGATGGCAAAATCCCAACTCCACCTCAGCATTCGTCTCATTACACTAGACGCAATGTCCACAACGGCGTTCCTTCGCAGTCCAGCAGTATGCAGATGCAACGTCAATAAAAGACCTCACGGTCGAAACAAAGCAGAGTGACGGCAAAATCCCAACTCCACCGCAGCATTCGTCTCGTTACACTAGATGCAATGTCAACAACGGCGTTCCTTCGCAGTCCAGCAGGATGCAGATACAACGTCAATGAAAGACCCAATGGTCGAAACAAAGCGGAGTGACGGCAAAATCCCAGCTCCACCGCAGCATTCGTCTCGATACAGCAGACGAGATGTTACCACAGCGTTCTTCCTACAGCAGGATTCAGGCGCGACAATCCAACAACGGAGCCATGGCAAAGTCCCTAGTTTCAGGTCCTGATGGTTCACCAACAACCTGGAGACCACCTCGACGTTCATCTCGATACAGCAGACGAGATACCACTACATCGTCCTTCCTCCAACAGGATTCGGACATGCCAAAGCAAACGAAGCAAAGGCAAAATTCCTAGCTTCAGGGTCTTGACGGCAACTTATATAAAACCTGAAAGACTATCGAAGATCATCCCACACCAGCGCGGAGTGGTCACCACCTTGACGTTCATCTCGATACAGCAGACGAGATGTCAATACATCGTTCTTTCTCCAACAAGATTCGGATCGCCAAAACAACGAAGCAAAGGCCAAATTCCTAACTTCAGGGTCTTGATGGCAACTCATATAAAGCCTGAAAGACAATCAGAGATCATCTCGCACCAGCGCGGAGTAGTCACCACCTCGACGTTCATTTCGATACAGCAGACAAGATGTCTCTAAGAGTGTTCTTCCTCCATCAGAATCCAGATGCGACAATCAAACGACGGAGCCACGGCAAAATCCCTGGTTCCAAACCTCGACGGTTTACCAACAACCTAGAGACAACCGCGACATTAGTCTCGATACAGCAGACGCAATGCCAGCAAACGAAGCGAAGGCCAAATTCTTAGCTTCAGGGTCTTGACGGCAACTCATATAAAACCTGAAAGACTATTGGAGATCATCCCATGCCAGCGCGGAGTGGTCACCACCTCGACGTTCGTCTCGATACAGCAGACGAGATGTCACCACAGCGTTCTTCCTCCAGCAGGATTCAGACGCGACAATCAAACAATGGAGCCACGGCAAAATCCCTAGTTCCAAACCTCGACGGTTCACCAACAACCTAGAGACAACCGTGACATTTTTCTCGATACAGCAGACGCAATGCCAACAAACGAAGCGGAGGCCAAATTCCTAGCTTCAGGGTCTTGATGGCAACTCATATAAAACCTGAAAGACTATCGGAGATCATCCCACACCAGCGCGGAGTGGTTATGACTCATCGAAGCTCTCCAAAATGAGCCTAATCTCAAGTAAAAAGCGGCATGCCAAAATTCCTAACGCTTGCTCTTCCGACGGTCAAACTGCCTAGGAGGATTGCTTGAAGACGTCTTGTCCAGCCCCCGAAGGGATCAGAGACACAACATGTCGCAAGGCTACTCGAACAAGCAAGATTGCCTATCGAGGAATACATCAGCCAACACGACGGTATGATGGACAAAACCCTAGTACCACAGACCCTAACGGACCTTGTCGTAAAGAGCAGAGGTTAACTGTAACGTTAGGATATCCTTGTGAGAAATGCTTGATTCGTCTCGACTCGTAGGGAAAAGCCTTAGGCAGTGGGGATTAAAAAACCTGTTTCCTAAGCACTGGGGCCTGCAAGTCGGTCCAAAATGGACTCTTGCATACTATTCACGGGCTACACTCTCCAAAGTCGAATCTCAACAAGAAGGGAAACAACCGCTTACGGGTCCTCTCGACTCATAGGAGGGAAAATTCTCTTATAAGATCCTTACGACTTATAAGGGAAAACACACTTAGGAATCCTCACGATTCCTAAGGAGAAAAAACACCTACGAGATCCTCTCGACTCGTAGGGAGAATAGTCTTCATGAGACCCTCACGGCTCATGAAGTTGAAAAGTCTTAGGCAGTAGACCTGAACCTGCCTCCTAAGCCATCGCTATCTTATAAAGAGTTCAGGATGAAATGCCATCTAGCATCTATGGGCCACATTTGCCAAAGCCAGATTCGCCACTGAAGTGAAGAAGCTACTTACGGATCCCCACGATTCGTAAGGAAAAATACCCGAGTGAGATCCTTACGACTCACGGAGGTAATGAACACTTAGAAATCCTAACGATTTCTAGGGAGAATTTGCGCCTATGAGATCCTTTCGACTCGTAGGGAGAAAAACCTTCTTGAGACCCTTACGGCTCATGAAGACGAAGAAAGTCTTAGGCTACAAGGATCCTAAACTTGTCTCCTAAGCCCTCAATTCTGTGGTCATGCATAACTCTGCACTACTTCACCCACGTACGTACTTACGTGGGCAAATTAGTAGGGGGCATTTGTTCCCGCCAAAATTTTGGCTCACAACCTGCTCCCTTATAAATAAAAAATAAAAATAAAAATAATAATAAATAATAATAATAATAAATAATAAAATAAAATAATAATATATATATATATATATATATATATATATATATATATATATATATATATATAAAGGGAAAAACTCCACATGAAAAGAATGTAAATGTCTCAGTGCTGAGAGTCAAAGACTCTGTCGTAGCGCACCACGTGCAAAGCACGTGTGCGCTAGCGCTAGGTGCGCTGCGCTCTAAGCAGCGCACCATGCGTCATACACGTGTGCGCTAGCGCAATGTGCTCTGTCGTAGCGCACTATGTGCAAAGCACGTGTGTGCTAGCGCTAGGTGCGCTGCGCTCTAAGCAGCGCACCACGTGTCATACACGTGTGCGCTAGCGCAATGTGCGCTGCCTTTTAAGCAGAGCACCACGTGCAAAGCACGGGTGCGCCAGCGCTGGAACCTAAACTCTCCAACCGTCAGATCAAAGATCTAATAATAATGATAAATCATTAATTAATCAGAATTAAATTCTGTTAAGGAAAGATTCCTCAAAATCTTTCCAAATGGCAAGATTGTGGTCTGTAAATCAGAGCACCGTTGGATCAATGATTCAATAGTAAATAAAAATTACCAAAAGACAGAATAAATTCTGTTATGGAAAGATTTTCTCAATCTTGTTAAAAAACAAGAAGATTGTCTTCTATAAAACAGAAGCCCTAGGATCAAAGATCCAACGGTAGGAAATATTCCCAAATCAATCAGAGAAAAATCTCTTTAACTGATCAATTGGCCATATATAAAGGCCCCTAGACTTCAAGTCTCAGGGACAGAAAGGAGAAAGAAAAACTCTCTGCAAAAGAAGAGAAAACTCTTAGAAAAAAGACGATTTTTCTTCATTTTCAAGGTAAAAAGAACTATGTTCTTGAATAATAGAGATGCAACCATCTCGTAAAAAGAAGAACCATCTTCTAAAAAGATCAGAGATCTAAGGAAAAGACCAAGGTCTTTGATAAAAAGAAAAGATCAAAAGATCTAATCATAAAAATAAAAGAAGTATTTACTTCATTCACAGATCCTTGATCTACAAAGGCAGAGCCCATAAACAAGAACTTTTGTTCTTGAATCTTAAGGCAAAGCCTCCTTTAAAAGAAGAACATAAACTTTTTTCTGATCATTAATTTGATCAAATGCGCTTTGCGCTATTGGACAGTGCCCTGCACTCATGAACTGCGCTTTTGCGCTCCTTGGACCGGTGCTCAGCGCTAAAACATGCCACGTGTTAAACACAGACACAGCTTGCGCTTTGCGCTTTTGAAACAGAGCTCTACGCTCATGGACTGGCGCTTGGCGCCAAGCGCGCCACGTGTCACTCATTGGCGCGTCCCTTAAATCAGCGTAAAGCGCTCATAAATGGAAAGCGCAATGCGCTAATGAACTAGCTCTTAGCGCTAAGCGCGACACGTGTCCTCCTCGTATGCGCTACCTGACAGAAGAGCAATGCGCTCTTCAGCTGGCGCAAAGCGCCTGGCGCGCCACATGGCTCATTGTCAGAACACAATCTGTTCTGATGAAGACAAAAGATGTCAGAATTCAATACTTAGCATTATTAAAAGGGCCGAGCCTAAATAAAGTTTTAATAGCCAGAACAAAAAATAAAAATGTTTAACATTTTAATTGGACTTTGCCCAATTCTGGCCATAAGTCCTCAACTTATCTTGAATTGAGCACATCTGCTCTTTCAACCAACCCACCTTGGTTCAAGGGTACATCTCTTCACTCCTTTGATATTTGTCGTTGTAATTCCTCAACGTCTTCAAAGAGGTGACGGGTCCCGACAACCACACATTTCATGGACTGTGGGGTCCTTAAACTCATGGACTATGATGTCCTTAACCTCGACCGTGATGTCTTAAAACTACCAACGGACCGTGGAGTCCCTGAACCCATGGACTATGATGTCCTTAACCTCGACCGTGGAGTCTTAAAACTAACAATGAACTGTGGGGTCCTTAAACTCATGGACTATGATATCCTTAATCTCGACCGTGATGTCTTAAAACTAACAATGGACCGTGGGGTCCTTAAACCCACGGACTATGATGTCCTTAACCTCGACCGTGATGTCTTAAAACTATTATCGGACTATGAGGTCCTTAAACTCACGGACTATGATGTCCTTAACCTCGACCGTGATGTCTTAAAACTAATATCGGACTGTGAGGTCCTTAAACTCAAGGACTATGATGTCCTTAACCTCGACCGTGATGTCTTAAAACTAATATCGGACTGTGAGGTCTTTAAACTCACGAACTATGATGTCCTTAACCTCGACCGTGACGTCTTAAAACTAACATCGGACCGTGGAGTCCTTAAATCCATGGACTATGATGTCCTTAACCTCAACCGTTATGTCTTAAAACTAATATCGGACTGTGAGGTCCTTATACTCACGGACTATGATGCCCTTAACCTCGACCGTGATGTCTTAAAACTAATATCGGACTGTGAGGTCCTTAAACTCATGGACTATGATATCCTTAACCTCGACCGTGACGTCTGAAAACTAACATCGGACCGTGGAGTCCTTAAATCCATGAACTATGATGTCCTTAACCTCGACCGTGATGTCTTTAAACTAACATCGGACTGTGGGGTCCTTAAACCCACGGACTATGATGTCCTTAACCTGGACCGAGATGTCCTTAAACTAACATTGGACCACCATGTTCTTAAACTGGTAATCGACCGCAATATCCCTAAACTAAACAATAGAGCCCAAATGCTCTCTTGTTGGATCTAAATGATCCTGTTGAGTTGATCTTAGTCTAGAAATTAGACTAACGTATCCTTAACACACGTTTAAGTTGATCTTAGTTTCAAATGAGGCTAACGTATCCTTAAACCCAACCCCCAAACCCAAATCTAAGAAGATACGGATTTGGACTAATCCACGCCCTACGGGCGACAACATACATTAGTCTCCGTATACAATCCACGGGCAACCAAAAACAAAACAAACACCCACGACATGAAGTGACCATCTGGAGAAGGAGAAAGTTGTTAACGCGATGCAGTAGCCTAATTAACTGCAGGGGCTTACGCCTGCAAGGAGGAGCGTCCCCACAATCAAAAACCCCCTCAAACGAGGGGGAATCTGACGAAGTCTGCTACATCGGTCGCATCCGTTTAAACCTTCGATACATGGTGTCATAAATCAACTTGGCATCTTCGGAGAGGTGGACGGATAGCACCAATTAGCATCTGCCCCGAATTTCAGGCAAGATGAACCTGCGCGGTCGCGTCTCCGCGTCTTTTGGAGGGGAACAACATGTCCTTAACAAATGGTTAAGTTGACCTTAGTCTAAAATTAGACTAACGTGTCCTTATGAAACTGTTAAGTTGATCTTAGTCTAAAATTAGACTAACGTATCCTTAATAAACGTTTAAGTTGATCTTAGTCTCAAATGAGACTAACGTATCCTTAAACCCAACCCCAAACCCAAATCTAAGAAGATACGGATTTGGACTAATTCACGCCCTACGGGCGACAACATAAATTAGTTTCCGTATACAATCCACGGGCAACCAAAAACAAAACAAACACCCACGACGCGAAGTGACCATCTGGAGAAGGAGAAAGTTGTTACCGCGATGCGGTAGCGTAATTAACGCAGGGGCTTGCGTCTGCAGGGAAGAGCGTCCCCACAATCAAAACCCCCTCAAATGAGGGGGAATCTGACGAAGTCTGCTACATCGGCCGCATCCGTTTAAACCTTCGATACATGGTGCCATAAATCAACTTGGCATCTTCGGAGAGGTGGACGGATAGCACCAAATAGCATCTGCCTACAAATTCAGGCAAGACGGACCTACGCGGTCGCGTCTCCCGTGTTTCGGAGGAGAACAGATTCTGGCATGCCCGGTGGGACCTTTTCCTCTTTCCACTCCACACTCCGTGTGTCGTGTTCACAAACGAATCGCGGTTTGATATGGTTGCCCTTGGGTTCGAGGTACTAAGATTTGGTGTCTTGCTCCATACAGAGAACGAAAGATCAATGGCTTCTATCTGCACAAAATGCTCCAGCTGCAACTGCAACTCCCGTTGCGCCTCATCTGGAGGTGTAACTTACAGGCCCCAGGCGGCCTCCCTGTTCACGATGCCGGTGGACTAAGTAACTCAGGCCACCACTGGGCTGTTCTTTAGGATTATGATCCCACCCATGAGCTTCAATGCCCCAATGCTGCAGCAAGAAGCCCCAAAGAAGTCAGTCTTTGATCGACTTACTACTACCACGGCCCTTCTCAACGGGTCTCCCGACTCCACTGCCTCAGTTTTCAGCCGACTGGGTCAGAACGCTAACAGGCCCGTGATACCTGAAGCAGCCATCCCTAAGTGGATAGCCATCCCGGTTCAAGCAGACGAAATCATCGGAGAGGCTTCTTTTGCCAAGAAGTCAGTCTTCATAAGGCTGGCCATCCCGGCTCCTGCTCCAGGCGAAGTCCCCAAAGCTGCTTCCCCTGCCCAAAGGTCTGTCTTTGACAGATTGGACATTGCTTCTCAACAGACATCGGTCTTTAAGAGGCTGACGCCGGCGACAACCCTTCGCCAAAACATGGGGCATGATGAAGTCACCTCTATAGCTGAACCAACTCCAACCGCATGACATGCTCGCCGTCGTCACTGACGCCGAGTAAGGAAGGCCGGGGGCAAGTCCCCCTCTGGGCTAACTCCGCCAGCCCCCATGGTGGAAATCAATGCTGCTGTTCCAACTGGGAACAGTTTTGAACCACTTAGGAGGGTTCGCAAGAACGCTCCGACTGCCGTGCTGAAGAGATCTCCTCCACCTATGGAGACTACTACAGGAAAGAAGACGGAGCAGCCCCCTCAGCGGCTGTCCTCCGAAATTTATAAAGTCTGGCGACATGTCCGGGAATCGGTGATTGACCAGGATCACTCTCGCCGATCAAAGAAGCTTAAAGCCCGACAAGGAAAAAACCATCATGTCAAGCTACCAAAGGCGACAGCCGTCTGGGTACCCACTGCAACGGTCCCCTCAACCTCGACCGCTCAGAAGAGAAGGAGGCCAGAGAAAGCCCATGTGAACGTGGAAAACCGCAAGGACGTTGAATCTAAACGCCCCAAGTCCGGGGGCATGGTAATACATACTGTTTATATAGCTTCCGGAAAAGAGGAAAGCCGTGCCTCTACGGGTCATCGACCGCTTACCCGATCGACAACGAAGGCTTAGGAACAACAGCAGCAGAAACTTCAGGAGATGCTGACCGCAATGGCTGCATTTACTGGACCAAAAGAAAATCCAGATACCTCAGAGCGGCGTCGGGAATAAGAAACTGATACCGAGTTCCTCCGAAGAATGCTCGAGAGGAAACAAAAAGAGGCTGCGGAGCAGGCAGCCAATATAAAACGAATGGCTCTTTTGTGCCAAGACATGGCCGGGATGATGTTACAGCCGGAACCACCAGCTGAAGACCCCCCGATTATCATTGAAGATGATAGAGGGGAGACATCGAACCCTCCTCCGGCTCTTTCAGCAGCCAAGGAGGAAACCATCTCCAAGGCCGCTCTAGATGATTACATTGCTCAGCAAATACGGGTTCACCAGGCGAATGAAGCGACTGGCCAAATTGTTAAAACCGGGCGACCATATCCAGGCTGGTATGACCAAATAAGGTACCCACCGGGATATACGATCCCTAAATTTCACGTATATAAAAGGACGGGAAATCCGCATCAGCACGTCGCTCAATTCAGAGCCTTGTGCGGAAACACTGGAGGTGACGATAAGCTACTGCTTCGCCAATTCGTTGGCAGCTTGTCGGAGACGGCATTCGAGTGGTATTCCGAATGACTCTATCGAGACGTTTGCAGAAATGGAGTTGCTATTCACCCAGCATTTCGCAAGCGCTAGCGAACGCACCCCAATCACAGCATTGATCAATGCCAGGGTGAAGCCTGGAGAAACTTCGGCCCAGTACGTGATACGATGGCGGAATTTGTGGTCGAAATGTGAGCAGCGCATCGAAGAGGCTCCTGTGATAGGCATGTTCGTGGGTACTCTTGACCCTCAAGCGACCATTTCACAATTCATGATGTTCTTCAAGCCGACCACCTTCCAGGCCTTGATTGACAAACTAGCCCAAATGGACCAGATGGGCCATAGGCCTTCCTCTTCAAAGTCGGAGCTTCGAAACGAAAGGGGTAAAGGGAAAGTTATCTTCGTCACCAACGCTCAACAACAACCGAGTGGCCCGAGACAGGTTGTTCGCCAAAGCAACAAGCGGCAATCTCTCGATGAGAAGTTGAGACGTCCTTACTCGTTTCCCCGGGATAAAACAAGGAAACTGTTTGAACTGGCAGTGCGCAATGGGCTCATCACTCTACCGGAGTTGAGATACCCAACACGACCGAATGATGTCAACGATCCTAATTACTGCCCCTACCACCGAGTATTAGGCCATCCGATCGAAGACTGCTACGTCTTCAAAAACTGGGTTGAAGACCAATACCAACAGGGCAAGTTCGCGCTATCCGAAAACTGGAAGGTGAATCCGCCACACCAGCACACTCCTAAAAGGGTGGACACACCGGGGGCATCGTGCTCTTTTATAGAAGAAGCTCCATGGGAGGTTGCGCTTTCAGCCAAGATGAAAAGAATGCTGAAGGATCTTCACACATGCCCGGCAATCAGGTGGAAAAGCTCGCTAGAGCCTGAGATCATTGAGGGAATGCTAAAACCGCGCCCAATGCCGAGAATTAGTAGCGATGGTCAAAACGCTCAGGCCCAGCCGTCAAAATCATCAAAAAAGAAGAAAAAGCCTGTGAAGTCTAATGACAAGCGCACGGATCTGCAAAAGCATATTGACGCGCTGGAGGAATATAATCAGAAGGCGCGGACCCCGGTCACACTCCAAGAATTTCTCAACAATATCCTTGAGAGCGGAGATAACGACAATAACGACGGGGACAACTCGTCAGAAGAATCTGAGGACTATATGGTAAGTTGCCACATGATCTCTCACTCGGCGTTAACTAACGAAGAAGCTCACTCGGCGATAGACGACATCATAAAAGTGCTGGGGGCAGGATCGAAGCCAAAACCCTTGGAACCGTCTGACGAGATGATCGAATTGCTACTGAACGAAGCCCATCAGAAAAGCAAAGCCAATCGAGAGCGCGGACTGGCTATATTCGAAAAAGCCAAACGCCGACGACTGGATGAAAAGGTCGAGGCACCCCAACCGGATCGAAGCATCCCTATCGCCAGCAAAAGCAAGTTTAAAGTAAGGAAACGATTCGCTAGGGCCCTATCAATAGGAATGAAGTTGCCCACTTTCAGAGAAAATTCTCCTGGAGGTATACATCTTGATAAAGCGGACATACATCCTAACTTCTGCTTATACCATCATAGGATTACACACCCTATCGAGGAGGGCGCGGCCTTTAAAAACTGGTGGCAGAGATATGTTGCCCACCGACAACACGTTCAACGAGTGAAGCGCAAGGCTCGTCAAGAACAAAAAAGCACGACAGATGAGCGCAAAAGAGCCGCTGGCAACTGTCGCATAGTCGACACCAAGAGATCGCAAGTTATCACCTTTCGAAGCGAATCTGATGAAGAAATCGCCCTCAGCCCTCTCTTCAAGGAATCCACCTCCGACACAAAAGATGCGAAGATTTGCGAGAAAATCTAGCTGCGTAATCGTACGTTGCTCGAAAAAATATCGGACCTATGAATAAATGACCGAAACGTCGTTAAACTAATACAAACCCACGGCGTTCCCAGGCTGACGTGGTTAAAAAAAAGGGTATGTCCATAAGCGAGATGGGCACGGATGAAAACCCGAAAGGGCTCTGTGAGTAAAAATAGAAGGGCTACCGGCAGGTTTTGTGAAAACCTGAAAGGGCGCAATCTCATTAAAAGACACTTACAAGGTCCCCTCGACCTTGTGAGGAGAAAATACCCACGTGAGATCCTTACGACTCACAAAGGAGAAGCACACTTAGGGATCCCCATGATTCCTAAGGAGAAATTACACTTGCGAGATCCTCACGACTCGTAAGGAGAACCCCCTTATGCGACCCTCACGGCTCATAAGATTCAAAAGCCTTAAACTACAGGGATTTGAACCTGTTCTTAAGCAGTCATACCCCCCCCGATTTTGCCCTACAAGCGGTTCAATGCTGACCCTTATATACAATCCACGGGCACGAATAAACATTTCCTTAACAGAGTCCCACCAGCAACTAGGGATATGCTCACACGGTGAACAAACACTTGTACGTCCTCTCGACTTGCAAGGAGAAAACACTCTTGTAAGATCCTTACGACTTATAAGAGAACACACACTTAGGAATCTTCACGATTACTAAGGAGAAAATGCACCTACGAGATCCTCACGACTCATGAAGTCAAAAGCCCTTGTCGATAAGATCCTAACCCTGTTTGCTAAGCCACCTTTGTTCGACATCGACAAAGGCAAATGATGATTCGCTCCTGGCAATATCCCAGTTGTAGCGATGCTGATGCCTAAATCGGTATCAAATTCCAAGTCCTTTCATGGCAAATGATGATTCGCTCCTGGCAATATTCCAGTCGCAGCGATGCTAATGCTGAGATTGGCACTAGATTCCAAATTCCACACTCGCGATAAAAAATCAGCGAGCCAAAAATGCATATGAAATAGCCGAAATGATGGGGCAACTTGCAACGAAATCAGCAAGTAAAAATGTATGCATACAAAAACAGCCGAAATGATTGGACAACTCGCAATAAAAAGCAGCGAGTAAATAAAATAAATAGCCAAAATGATTGGGCACCGCGAAAAATAGCCGAAATGATTGGGCAATCGCGACTTTCGCGATATAAAAGCTGAAATGGTAGAGCATCGCAGAAAGAAAATATATATAATGAAACTTTTTTCCCTACAGGTGAGATCACATCGATCCCTGTATACAATTCATGGGCACAAACAAGAAGGGAACCATATCGTCCCACCAGGCTTCGTCGAAGCGAAGCCAAATCTCGACGGTTCATAGACAACATAAAGACAATCTCGACATTCGTCGCAATATTGCAGACACAATGTCAACAAACGAAGCGAAGGAAGATCCCTAGCTTCAGGGTCTCGACGTCAACATCGATAGCTTAGAGATCAACATGGCATTCTTCCTCCCTCCAATCGGATGCAGACTCAACATCAACAAACGGAACCATGGCAAAGTCCCCTAGTTCCAAATCTCGACGGCTCACAGACAACCTAGAGACTACCCCGGAACCATGGCAAAGTCCCCTAGTTCCAAATCTCGACGGTTCACAGACATCCCAGAGATCACCAACGGCGTTTCTCCTTACTCCAGCAGGATGCAGATGCGACGTCAACAAACGACCCTAGGGTCAAAACAACGGAACCATGGCAAAGTCTCCTAGTTCCAAATCTCAATGGTTCACAGACAACCTAGAGAACACCAATGGCGTTTCTCCTCACCCTAACCAGATGCAGACGTGACGTCAACAACCTACCTCAGAGTCGCAACGAAACGGAGCCATGGTAAAGTCCCTAGTTCCAAATCTCAATGGCCACATTTATACCCTGGAGACCAACAACGGTGCGCCTCTTCATTCCAGCAGGACACAGATGTTACACCATCAATCAGAACCACGGCAAAGTCCTAGTTCCAAGACTCTACGGTCTACAGACAACCTAGAGTCAACCAATGACTTCCCCGCCGGATCAACGCTTCGTCTCGGAAACAAGTCAACTGACCTCCAGGGAAATCGGTGTCCTTGGCCAAACCTTGATTCAGGGAAATCAGCGTCCTTAGCGAGAACCTCGATTCGCGTCGACCCGCAAGGAAATCAGTGTCTTTGCAGGAATCTCTCGATTCGTCTCAACCCCAGGGAAATCAGTGCCCTTGGCAACCTCCTCGATTCAGGGAAATCAGCGTCCTTGACGAGAGCATCTCGATTCGCATCGACCCGCAGAGAAATCAGCGTCTTTGCAGGAATACCTCGATTCTTCTCAACCCCAGGGAAATCAGTGTCCTTGGCAACCTCCTCGATTCAGGGAAATCAGCGTTCTTGACGAGAGTACCTCGATTCGCGTCGACCCACAGAGAAATCAATGTCTTTGCAAGAATACCTCGATTCGTTTCGACTCCAGGGAAATCAGCGTCCTTGGCAAAAACCTCGATTCAGGGAAATCAACGTCTTTGACGAGAGCATCACGATTCGCATCGAACCGCAGAGAAATCAGCGTCTTTGCAGGAATATCTCGATTCGTCTCAACTCCGAGGAAATCAGTGTCCATGGCAAAAACCTCGATTCAGGGAAATCAGTGTCCTTGACGAGAGCACCTAGATTCGCGTCGGCCCTCAGAGAAATCAACGTCTTTGCTGGAATACATCAATTCGTCTCAACTCCGAGGAAATCAGTGTCCTTGGAAAATACCTCGATTCAGGGAAATCAGCGTCCTTGACGAGAACAACTCGATTCGTGCTGACCCGCAGAGAAATCAGTGTCTCTGCAGGAATATACAACGTCAGCAAAGCGGAGCCGCGACAAAGTTCCCAGTTCCATGACTCGGCGGTGCACAGACAACCCAAAGTCAACCCTCGACCTCCCTATTAGAGCAATGCTTTGACTCGGGAGTAGGTCAACTCATCAATCACTTACGAGTCCTTACGACTTGTAAGGAAGAAAATTCTCTTGTGAGATCCTTACGACTCATAAAGTTGAAAAGTCTTAGGCGGCAGATCTGAACCTGTTTCCTAAGCCATCGCTTCTTATATCGATTCAGGAAAATCAACGTCCTTGGCGAGAACTTCTCGATTCGTTTTGATCCGCAAGGAAATCAGTGTCTTTGCGAGTGTTTCCCCCAATCAGAGCAAAACTCTGTTGGAAATTCAAAATTCAAATTTTGAAGCAACGCTTCAAATTCCGGGCGCAACGCGCCATGTGTCAAGTGTTGATACGTCAGCGCAGCGCCCACGAAGGCGCGCCCAATCAGAGCAAAGCTCTATTAAAAAACAAAAGGAAGCAACGCTTCAGTTGCGCTGTGCACTACGCTGCGCGACACGTGTCAGCGCAGGTGCGCTAGCGCAGTTGCGCTACGCTGTGCGCTGCTTGACACGTGTCACGCGCTGGGGCATTTGCGCTAAACAGAATTAAGATTTTAAAGAAATCTTTCTGTTCTTGTTAAAACAAGAAGATTTTCTTCTGTAAAATAGAAGCTCTTGGATCAAAGATCCAACGGTGGGGAAAATTCCCCAAATCACTCAGAGAAAGATCTCTTTAACAAATTTAACTAATTTATGGGCACTATAAAAAGGACCCTAGACCTCAATTCAAAGGCATCAACATTTGGTGAGAAATCAAAAATTTCAAATAGAGAGAATTCTGAAGAAATCTCAAGAAGAAAAAAGGTAAGAACCTTTAAAATAGAAGAATTTCTTCTAATAGATCATTGATCTAAGAACAAGATCAATGATCTTCAATAATAAATAAATAAAAATAGTGCTTTGCACTTTTTATGAACCTCGGGTTCTCTGACATAAGAAAAACAAGAGGAACTTGTTTTCTTTGATCTAAATCAGATCAAGAAAACAAAAAGTGCTTTGCACTTCTTTTATGAACCTTTGGTTCTGGAATCTAAAAGATTCTCAAATTATAATGTCTTGCACTTGCAAACTGTGTTGTTGCGCTCCTGGATTGGCGCAAGCCACCAGAGAGCGCCACGTGTCAGCATCTGAAGCATCTGCGCTATGCGCTTTTGAAATAGAGCCTTGCTCTCTAGAATTGGTGCAACTCACCAGAGCGCGACACGTGTCAGCAGCGCAAGCGCAATGCATTGGCGCAGCGCAATGCGCTTGCGTGGCACGTGTCAACACCACAAGCGCTTGCGCTCTCTGATTGGCACAAAGTGCCTGACAAATGCAATGTATTTCCTAAAGGGCCAGGCCCAAATCAAAAAGACCTAGTAGGCCTAATTAAATTGCAAAGCAATAAATGGGCAGAGCCCAAGTAAAATTGATGCTCTGTATCTTTTATAAAAGGGCAGAGCCCAAGTAAAAGTGATAAATGAGCAGAGCCCAAAATAAACTGATGCTCTGCATCCTTTATGGGCAGAGCTCAACCAAAAATAGAAAATAATGCAATGCATTATTTAAAAATGGGCCGAGTCCTAGTACAAGACAAAAACAAATAAAAGTGTCGAACATTTCTCAATTGGACTTAGCCCAATCGTGTCCGTAAGTCCTCAAATTAAATTGACTGAGCAAAATTGCTCTCCTAAATCAATTTACCTCCGGTTCGAGGGTACATCTCTGAACTCCTCTGACACCTATCGTTGTAATCCTTCAACGACGTCAGAGAGGTGACGGGTCCCGATGACCATACATTAATACGAACTGCGGGGTCCTTAAACTCGTGGACCGAAACGCCCTTAAACTAATATTGGACCGAAACATCCTTAAACTAATGATGGACCGAAACGTCCTTAAACTAATGATGGACCACCACGTCCCTAAACTGAAACATAGACCGCAACGTCCTTAAACTACCTATGGACCACTACGTCCCTAAACTGGAACAATAGAGCCTCCAAATGCTCTTTTGCCGGATCTAAATGATCCCGTTTAAGTTGATCTTAGTCCCAAAAACGGCTAACGTATCCTTAAACATTCAAATGGACTATAAAACTCCAAATCAATTTTGGTTCAAGGGTACATCTCTGAACTCCTCTGACACCTATCGTTATAATCCTTCAACGACGTCAGAGAGACGATGAGTCCTGACGACCATATATTAAATGGATCACCACGTTAAGTTGATCTTACTCTCAAACAGGACTAACGTATCCTTAACGAACGTTTAAGTTGATCTTAGCCTCAATACGGCTAACGCATCCTTAAACTAAAACACCAAACCCAAATCTAAGAAAATACGGATTTGGACTAATCCACGTCCTACGGGCGACGACATTACTCAGTCTCCGTATACAATCCATGGGCAACCACAAACAAAACAAACACTCACGACACGAAGTGAAATTTTGGAGAAGGAGAAAGTTGTTACCACGATGCGGTAGCGTAATTAACTGCAGGGGCTTGCGCCTGCAGGGAAGAGCGTCCCCACAATCAAAAACCCCTCAAGCAACGGGGAATCTGACGAAGTCTGCTACATCGGCCGCATCCGTCTAAACCTCCGATACACGGTGCCATAAATCAACTTGGTATCTTCGGAGAGGTAGACGGATAAAACCATATAGCATCTGCCCAGAATCTCAGGCTAGACGTCTTCACGTCGTCGCCGCCATTCGGAGGGGAACAGATTCTGGCACGCCCGGTGGGACCTTTTCCTCTTTCCACTCCACACTTCATGTGTCATCTTCGCGAACCAATCGCGGTTTGTTAACGGTTGCCTTTGGATTTCAAGTTACTAAGATTTGGTCTTTTGCCTGGCGCAGAACTCAAGCATTAATGGCCTCTAACTGCACGAACTGCTCGAAGTGCCACTGCAACGGACGCTCCACCTCACCTGGAGGTGTAGCATATGGGCCTCAAGCGGCTTCCTTCCTCGCTCTGCCGGTAGAACAGGTGACCCAGGCCACCACCGGCCTATTTTTCGGGACCATGATCCCACCTGCAAGCTTCTCTATGCCAATACCTGCACCGGAAAGGAACAAGAAGTCGGTCTTCGACCGGCTCACTGCTACGACGGCCCCTGTCAACGGGTCGCCCACTACCAAACCAACAGCCTCTGTTTTCGCCAGGCTGGATCAGAACTCTAAATTTTCTGTCCCAAGGAAGGCAATAACTGCTGCTCCAGAAGTCGTCAAGGCGGCTTCCCCTGTCAAAGAGTCAGTCTTTTCAAGACTGACTATTCCTGCTACTGCCCCTAATCAAGGATCTATCTTCGACAGGTTGAATATCATCCTTCAAAAGACAACCTCAGTCTTTAAGAGGTTAACACCAGCGGCGCCTCATTCGGACAGGGGGCAAAAAGAAGCTGTCCCTATCTCCGAGCCAGTCCCGACGGCTCGTCATGCTCAACGTCGCCATTGGCGACGGGTGAGGAAGGCAGGGGGCAACTCCCCCTCAGGGCTAACTCCACCGGCTCCAGTGGTAGAAGTCAACGCTACTGTTCCAACTGGGAACGGCTTTGAACTGCTGAGGAGGGTACGTAAGAATTCTCCAACCGCTATATTGAAAAGATCTCCTCCGCCCGTAGAGAGAGTTCCGGAAACAAAGCAAGAATAGCCCCCTCAACGGCTGTCCTCAAAAATATACAGGGTTTGGCGAAGGGTTCAAGACTCCGTGATCGACCCAGATCACTCTTGTCAACAAAAGAAGACGAAGGTGCAAAAAGAAAAAGACCGTGCTATTAAACAACAGAGGACAACAATCGCTAGGGTGCCCACTGCAACGGCCCCTTCAACTTCAACGGCCCACAAAAGAAGAAGGCCGGAGAAAACCCCCGTGCCGGCGACAAATATCAGAGGTGGTGAACCCAAACGCCCTAAGTCAGGAGGCATTGTAGTTCATACCGTCTATGTGACGTCTGGTAAGGAGGACAGTCGCATATCTACGGGTCATCGACCGCTTACGCGATCGGTGACCAAAGCGCAGGAGCAGCAGCAAAAGCTCCAAGAGATGATGAACGCTATGGCCGCACTTACTGGGCCAAAAGAAAGCCCTGAAACGTCCTCGGATGAACGCCAGGAGCAAGAAACTGACGCCGAATTCCTTCGACGAATATTGGAGAAGAAGGATAAAGAGGCTGCTGAATAAGCAGCCAACATAAAGCGTATGGGCCTCCTGTTCCAAGACATGGTGGGGATGATGATCCAACAAGATCCTACGGCCGAAGATCCCCCGATCGTCCTTGAAGACGATAGGGGAGAGACGTCAAATCCTTCGCCAGCTCTGTCAGCAGCTAAAGAAGAGACAATCTCCAAAGCTGACTTGGACGAGTACATAGCCCAACAAATACGGGTTCATCGTGCGACTGAAGCAGCTGGCCAGGTCGTAAAAACAGGGCGGCCGTATCCAAGTTGGTACGATCAAATCAAGTACCCGCCCGGTTACACAATTCCCAAGTTCCATGTCTACAAGGGGACGGGCAATCCTCACCAGCATGTTGCCCAGTTCAGGGCACTCTGCGGCAACACTGGCGGTAATGACAAGTTGTTGCTTCGCCAGTTTGTTGGAAGTTTATCAGATACGGCGTTCGAGTGGTACTCTGAACTCCCGAACGACTCTATCAAGACCTTCGCAGAGATGGAACTGCTGTTTACCCAGCGTTTTGCAAGCGCCAGTGAACGCACCCAGATGACGGCACTGATTAACGCCAAGGTAAAACCAGGCGAGACATGGGTTCAATATGCTATACGGTGGCAGAACTTATGGTCGAAGTGCGAGCAGCGCATTGAAGAAGCTCCCGCAGTGAGTATGTTTGTGGGAACCCTTGATCCGCAAGCAACCATCTCGCAGTTTATGATGTTTTTCAAGCCGACTACCTTCCAGGCCTTGATTGACAAGCTAGAGCAAATGGATCAGATGGGTCATAAACCCCCTCTTCCAAAGCCGGACTCCCGAAACGACAAAGGGAAGGGAAAAGCGATCGTGGTCGCTAATGCTCAACAACAACCGAGCAACTCGAAGACGGTCGTTCGTCAAAATAATATGCGCCCGTACGTAGCCCTTGAGGAGAGGCTAGGACGTTCTTACTCTTTTCCCCGAGATAAAATGAGGAGGTTATTCGAGCTGGCGTTACGCAATCGACTCATAAATCTACCAGATCCAAAACGTCCGTCGCAACCAAGTGACGTCAACGAGCCCAACTACTGTCCTTATCATCGAGTACTGGGTCATCCGATCGAGGATTGCTACGTCTTCAAAAATTGGCTTGAAGACCAGTACCGACAGGGCAAGTTCGCGTTATCTAACAAATGGAAGGTGAATCCCCCGCAGCCCCACACCTCTAAGGGAATGAATACGTCGGGGGCAACATGCTCTGTCGTTGAAGAAGCTCCTTGGGAGATTGTATTATCAGCCAAGACAAGGAGGATGCTAAATGATCTTCAAACATGCCCAGCGATTAAATGGAAGAACCCGTTGGAACCGCAGGTCATTGAAGGAATGTTGAAGCCGCGTCCAACTCAAAAGATCGATGGAGGTGGCCCAAGCATTCACAACCAGCCGTCAAAATCTTCAAAGAAGAAGAAAAAGAAATCAAAGAAGCCCGTGAAGCATGGCGACAAGCGTACGGACTTGCAAAAACAAATTGACGCGCTGGAGGAATACAACCAGAAGTCACGGACTCCCATTACATTCCAAGAGTTCCTCAATCACGTCTTTCAAGAGGAAGATGAGGGAGAAAGTTCATCTGATGAATCTGAGAATATATGGCGAGCTGTCATGTGATTTCCCATTCGTTCATGGACGATGAGGAGACTTCTTGTAATGAAAAGCTGGGGGCAGATCCTGAACCAAAAATTTCGGGGCCGTCGGATGAAGTAATTGACGCATTCCTTAATGAAGCTCTCTTAAAAGGTAAAGCTGATCGGGAGCGCGAGGTGGTCATATTCGAAAAGGCCAAATGCCAACGCCTTGACGAAAGAATTGAGATACTCCCGCTGGAGCAAAGTATACCCACTGCAGATAAAATCAAGTTCAAGATGAGGAAGAGGTTTGCTAAAGCCATGTCAATGGGTATGAAGCTACCATCCTCCGAAGGAAACATTGCTGGTAAAATGGAAATGCACCCCTCCTATTTCTTATATCATCGAAAGATTTCACACCCCACTAAAGAGTGCAAAGCTTTCAATAGATGGTGGCAAGGATATGTTGCTCACCGGCAGCATTTTAAACGGGAAAAGCGCAAGACCCGCCGAGAGCAAAACGGTACGACCGAAGGGCTTAACAGAACCTCCGGCAATTGTCGCATGGTCAACGCTGGGGGATCACAAGTGCTCACATTTGGGAGTGATTCTGATGAGGAGCTGGAGCTTAGCCCCCTCTTTAAAGAGTCCACCTTAGGAAAAGAAGAAGAGCCAAAGGTCTGTGAAAATATCCAGCTGCGCAATCGGACGCTACCTGAAAAGAATCTCGGACCCTCAAACAAGAAAGATAAAGGGAAAGGAAAGGTCTCTGAGGACATCGCCCTAGATGACCAAGTCATGGAAGAGCTAACTGCCAAAGACCCACCGAAGAAGAATAAGGTGGATTACAACGTCTTAGCGCATCTGAGGAAGCTACCCTCGCAGCTCAGCATTCTTGACGCCCTTTTACTGTCAAAGGAGGCGAGCGATTCGTTAATTAAGGCACTACAGGACCCGGAGCAGTTCCAAGCTTTCCTGGCCGAAGAAAAGATGAAGGATGAATTGGAAGAAGTGCACACGGCCGATGTCACTTTTGGCGATGAAGACCTTCTCCTTGGGACGTGCGAACACAACCGCCCCCTCTATGTCTCAGGATACTGCCATGATATAAAGATCGGCAAAATCCTGGTCGATAACGGATCATCTGTTAATCTCCTTAACGTGCGAGTGTTGAAGGAAATCTGCATGAGCGTCCAACACCTCGCTCGAGACAAGATCACCATCTCCGGATTCGACTCTCAATCATCAAAGATTCTTGGATCTGTGATACTGACGCTACGCTTCGGACTGCTCGTCACGGACATTAAATTCCATGTCATAGACGCCAAGACATGCTACAACGCTCTGCTCGGCCGACCATGGTTACACGAGTACAACATCATCCCTTCTACACAGCATCAGTGTATGAAATATTTTAGGGATGGTTTTGAGTATACCGTGACGGGAGAACTGAATCCGTTTTCCGTAAACGAAGTTCGCAAATATGAAGATGCTAAATACTTCTTGCCGAATTTCGAAGACACGGAAAGGTGTCACAAGCCGGAGAACAAAACTAACGCTACCATCCCTGTCTTCGGCAGCGACATCGAGGAGGAAGGGGAGATAGTTTATTCGGGTCCTCCCCAATACAACATCCCGGGACCATCTGCTCCTACATTGATCTTTGGTAGTGATTCGGAGGATGAAGTCCATGCTGTATTCTCTGCTCGACCTTCAATACGAGCTTCCACTGACGAAGAGCAAAGTCTGCAAGTCGCCATGGTGCCGCTTAAACATTATAAAGAACTGGATGAGCTTGATACCGACAGTATAGAAGAGCTGCAGACGTTCTATATCCCTCCCAGACGAGGAGGCGAAGAGGCAATTCTATTCTACCGCTCTGAAGAAAACAAAGTGGAGAAAGAAATCTGGCACGGGACGGATCCTACGTTGGACAGGCTTCAACCCATCCGTCTACCCAGATATTATACAGAAGGCTTGAAAAGGCTGTTGAAGCGCCAAGGGATACCCTTCAAACAGACCGTTAGAAAGGCCAAATTCTATGACAGGGTCTGGAATGTCCCCGGAACTCAGCACAAGCTGCCCAGTGGGAGGATGGAGACAATCGGGCTCGGATACATTCGCCCCAAGAAACAAGAGCCGCTCCGCGACTGTTACGTCGTGTATGACTTTAATGAAGAAGCAGATGCTCAACGGGAGGACACAAATCCTGAACCAGTAAAAGTTCCTGATGTAAAAGTGCCCAGTCCGTCATTTGAAGAACAAATGGACAGGCTTATAAGGGAAGCTAGTCAAAAAGTCCGTGACGATCACAATCGTGAAATGGCAATCTACGAGAAAGCCAAAACGCAACGCCTCCTTCAGCAGGCCGTGAAAGACGAAAATGTCGCCCCATGTCAACCTGTTATAGAAAAGGCTCGACACAGGGGCAGAAATAAGTCGAAAGGCCAAAAAAGCGCTCAACAGCAACAAAGCAGGGCTAAGATGCCACGCAAATGGGAGTCGAGCGTTATTGATCTATCCCTCATGAAGAAAATGGGTCAAGCGTACTCGTTTCCTCGGGACAAGACGAAGAAGATACTTGATCTTGCTCTAAAACATCAAATGCTTACACTGCCGGAGTCCAAGCACCCCAAGCAAGCAGGCGAAGTCTCTGACCCAAACTATTGCTCTTACCATCGAGTAATAGGGCATCCTCTTGAAGATTGCTTCACCTTTAAGAATTGGGTGGAAGATCAGTATCGGCTTGGCAAATTCGCTCTGTCTGACAACTGGAGGGTAGCGCCGCCATAGAAGCACGAACCCAAAGCCACAAGAACAGAACCAACTCCACATTGGGATTGGAAGCGAATTCGCACTTGTCACATGATAACAATATTAAAAGAAGAGCTCGAGAACATGGACAGTCTTCCCTGGTGCTTCGAAAACAGCAATGATGAGGTGATCTCGGAATTTCCGCCAGCTCCGAAAGAACTGGAGGATGGAATACATACCACTGCAGATAACCTCAAGAAAATTGAGTTGGGGACGGCAAGTGACCTACGGCCGACATTCGTCAGTGAGCTGCTATCTGAAGAAAAGGTGGCTGCATTAAAAGACTTGCTTATGCAGCACAAAGATTGCTTCGCATGGAACTATTCCGAAATGCCAGGAATAGATCCAGAAATTGCTGTGCACAAATTGGCGATATCCCCGGACGTCAAGCCAGTCAAACAGGCGCCGAGGAGAATGCGGCTCGAGCTTGAGATGAGCATCAATGCTGAGGTCAAGAAGCTAATCGACTCGGGCTTTATCCAGGAGGTTCAATATCCTGAATGGATCGCTAACATCGTCCCAGTGATGAAGAAAAATGGGACGGTGCGCATATGCGTGGACTTTCGGGATCTCAATAAAGCCTGCCCGAAGGATGATTTCCCGGTGCCAGTCACCGAACTGATGATAGACAATACATCCACTCATGAGGTTTTCTCCTTTATGGACGGCTCGTCAGGGTATAATCAGATAAAGATGCATCCCGAAGACCAGAAGCACACCGCCTTCAGGACTCCTTTGGGTATATTCTGCTACAAGGTGATGCCCTTCGGTTTAAAGAATGCCGGTGCCACCTATCAAAGGGCCATGACGAAGATCTTCGATGACCTTATACACGAAATCGTCGAATGCTATATCGACGATCTCGTGGTTAAAAGCAAATCATACGAAGAACATCTCGAGCATCTGAAAACTGTATTTCAACGCCTTCGGTAATACAACTTGAAGATGAACCCTTTCAAGTGCGCATTCGGAGTTTCCTCGGGCAAATTCCTGGGATTCATTATCCGACACCGAGGTATCGAGATAGATCCGTCAAAGATCAAGGCGATCATGGAAATGCCTCCGCCAAGGACTCTCAAACAGCTGCGGTCTCTCCAAGGGAAGCTCGCATATATATGGCAATTTATAGCTAACCTTTCAGGCAAGTGCCGTCCTTACAGCCACCTGATGAAGAAGGGAACCCCGTTCGTCTGGGACCAAAAATGCCAGGGCATGCTGGACGAGATTAAACAGTACCTGCAGAACCCGCCAGTGTTGGCTGCTCCGGTTAAGGGAAAACCTCTCATTCTTTACACGACCGCCCTCGAAGGTTCTTTAGGCTCATTATGGGCGCAAGAGAATGACCAGGGGAAAGAAAGAGCACTCTACTATTTAATTCGAGTCCTACTGGGGGCAGAAAGCAATTACTCCCCCATTGAAAAACACTGCTTAGCGTTGGTCTTCGCGATAACGAAACTCCGGCACTATGCGTTGGCGCATGAAGTCCGTCTCATTTCGAAGGTGGACCCTCTTAAATATTTGATGTCGAAGGCCATATTGACAGGGAGACTCGCTAAATGGGATCTGCTCTTGATGGAGTTCTCGATAACCTATCAACCTCTCAAGGCAGTGAAAGGCCAGGCCATCGCCGACTTCCTCGCTGAGCACCCGATACCTGCCGATTCTCCTCTAAATTGCGATTTGCCAGACGAACATGCGTTTGATGCGATCGATGGTGGTGATATCCGATGGGAGCTTTATTTTGATGGAGCATCTTCCATGAAAAAGCGCAAACAAAATACCCCTATAATCAAATCGGGGGTAGGCCTCATCTTTGTAACTCCACAAGGAGGGATAATGCGCTTTGCTTTCTCCCTAACAGAGCCGAGGACGAATAATGAAGCAGAATATGAAGCCTTGATTGCAGGTCTCGAGATCGCCATCGACATGGGAATTGAAAACCTTCTCATATACGGGGATTCTCAACTGGTCATTAGTCAAGTAAACGGCGACTACCAAACGTACAAACCGGAGTTGGTGAAGTACGGTGAAAAGGTGCAACAACTGTTGACCCAAATTCCCTCCTATACTTTGGAAAGCATACCGCGCGCGGAAAACAACAAAGCAGACGCGTTGGCCAAGCTTGCTAAAGAGCTGGCTGACGAGAACCTCGATGACGTAAGAATCGTGGTACAAAGCCGTCAGGTGCTTGCCCCAGCAGAAATATCTCCGAAATCATCCGAAGAGAAGGGAGCGACTGAACAGAAGACCTTGCAAATAAAAGACCGGGAGAAGGCTGAGGATTGGAGGGAAGTCTTCATAGACTACTTTAAGTCCTACCGAATGCCCGAAGAAGCGTCCAAGACATCAGCTTATGAAACGAGCTCTGTCTTTCGCCTTCGTCAATGATACTCTGTACAAGAGGTCATTCGATTCTCTATGGCTGAGATGCCTAGGTCCTGATGAAGCGGAAAGAGTCATTCAGGAAGTTCATGACGGACTCTGTGGTTCTCACCAAGCGGGCCCGAAGATGAAATTGAAAATCAAACGGATGGGCTACTACTGGCCCACGATGATTCAAGATTGCCTCGAATATGCGAAGCAATGCCACTCGTGCCAAATCCATGAGGATTTCATCCACCAGCATCCAAATCCACTCCATCCAACAGTGGCTAGCTGGCCATTCGAATTGTGGGGAACTGACATAGTCGGCCCCATCGAACCAGCATCGTCTAGAGGACATTGCTTCATCCTGGCGACAACTGATTACTTCTCTAAATGGGCAGAAGCAGTGCCGTTGAGAGAAGTGAAGACGGAGAATATCCTCCATTTCTTCAAAACGCACATCATATACCGGTTTGGAACGCCGAGACGAATCATCTCCGATAACGGTCCAGCCTATAGAAGTCACAAGATCAGCCGCTTCACACAGCAGCATAATATAGACTGGAGATATTCCTCGGTTTATAATCCGCGAGCTAATGGTCTAGCCAAGGCCTTCAACAAGACCCTGACGAAGATCATGAAAAAGACGGTGTCCCGAAATAAGAAAGACTGGCACGAGAGACTGCAAGAGGCTCTTTGGGCGTATCGAACTACGTTCAAGATGGCCACGAACACAATGCCATACGCGTTGGTATTCGGTACGGAAGCAGTACTCCCCCTCGAGATAGAGCTACCCTCTCTACGAGTGGCAGTCCACTACGAGTTAACAAACGAAGAGAATGCTCACCTTCGCCTTGAGGAGCTCGATGCCCTTGAAGAAACACGACTCATAGCGCAACAAAATCTGGAAGCTTATAAAGCAAAGATGACGCGCTCATATGAAAGATTGACCCGACCGAGGATATTCCGCCAAGGCAAACTCATGCTAGTGGACAAAAGGCCTATGATTCCCAATCGCGCCAAGTGAGGAAAATTCGAGCCAAACTATGAAGGCCCGTACATCGTAGACAAGGTCTACCAGAGTGGAGCCTATCTACTGATGGATATGCACGGTGAAAGGCCTTTCAGGCCAATAAACGATAGATTCCTAAAGAAATACTACGCTTAATAAGCCACAGCCTAGGTCAATGATGGATGACGATGGCTATGTCCGTTCGCTATCTTCCTAAGCTCAAACTCTATAAGCAGTAGCTAGCCTTCTCAATAGGGACCGAAACGTCCTTAAACTAACAACGGACCGAAACGTCCTAAACTAATAGCGGACTGAAACGTCCTTAAACTACTACCGTAGCATCCGTAGGCTGACGAGATTTTAAAAAAAAAGAAGAAAAATATAATAAATAAAAACGGTATGTCCATAAGCAAAAAGGGCACGGATGAAAACCCGAAAGGGCTTCGTGAGTAAAAACAGCAGGGCTACCGGCGAGTGTTCGTGAAAACCCGAAAGGGCGCGACCTCGTAAAAAAAAAGAGAGAATAAATAAAAATATATATAAAAAAACGGTATGTCCATAAGCAAAATGGGCACGGATGAAATCCTGAAAGGGCTCCATGAGTAAAAACAGCAGGACTACCGGCGAGTGTTTGTGAAAACCCGAAAGGGCGCAACCTCGTTAAAAGACACTTATAGGATCCGCTTAATCTTGTAAGGAGAAACCACCCGCGTGAGATCCTTATGACTCACAAGGGAGCAACACACTTAGGGATCCCCACGATTCCTAAGGAGAAAATACACTTGCGAGATCCTCACGACTCGTAAGGAGAACTCTCTTATGGGACCCTCACGGCTCATAAGATTTGAAAGTCTTAAGTTACAGAGACCTAAACCTGTGCTTAAGCAACCCCTACAACTTCCGATATTGCCCTATGAGTAGTCCAATACTGGCCCTTGTATACAATCCACTAGCGCGAATAAACATTTCCCTAACTAAGTCCCATCCGAGACTAGGGATATGTTCGCATGGTGAATAACCCTTGTAAATCCTTTCGATTTATGAGGAGAAAAACCTCCTGTAGGATCCTTACGACTTACAGAGGAACAAACACCTAGGAATCCTCACGATTCCTAAGGAGAAAATACACCTACAAGATTCTCACGACTTGTAGGGAGAAATACCTTTGTGAGACCCTTACGGCTCATGAAGTCAAAAGCCTTAGTCGACAGGACCTTAACCCTGTTCGCTAAGCCACCCTTGTTCAACAACGACAGAGGCAGATGATGATTCGCTCTTGGCAATATCCCAGTTGCAGTGGTGCTGATGCCGAAATCGGTGTCTAATTTCAGGTTTACGGCAAAAAGCCAGTAGGCCGCACATGCATACGAAATAGCCGAAATGATGGGGCAACTTGCAATAAAAAGCAGCAAGTAAAAACGTATGCACGTAAAATAGCCGAAATGATTGGGCAACTCGCAATAAAAAGCAGCGAGTAAAAATAAAATAAACAGCCGAAATGATTGGGCACCGCGAAAAATAGCCGAAATGATTGGGCAATCGCGACCTTCGTGATATAAAAGCTGAAATGATAGAGCATCGCGGAAATAAAACAAAAAAAATGATGATAAAACTTTGGCCCTACAGTTAAGATCACATCGATCCCTGTATACAATCCAAGGGCGCAAACGAAGAGGGAACCATACTTTCCCAATAGGTTCCGCCAGAAAACGAAGCCAAACTTCGACGGTTCGTTTCAACACCAAGGAAACAAATAATCCTTGGCAAATACCTCAACTCAGGGAAACAAACATCCTTAACGAGAGCCTCCTGATTCGCATCGACTCGCAGAGCAACCAGTGTCTCCGTGGGAAATTCTCGATTCGTTTCAACACCAAGGAAACAAATAATCCTTGGCAAATACCTCAACTCAAGGAAACAAACATCCTTGATGAGAGCCTCCTGATTCGCATCGACTCGCAGAGCAACCAGTGTCTCCGTGGGAAATTCTCGATTCGTTTCAACACTAAGGAAACAAATAATCCTTGGCAAATACCTCAACTCAGGGAAACAAACATCCTTGACGCGAGTCTCCTGACTCGCATCGACTCGCAGAGCCACCGGTGTCTCCGTGGGAAATTCTCGATTCGTTTCAACACAAGGGAGACAAATAATCCTTGGCAAATACCTCAACTCAGGGAAACAAACATCCTTGACGAGAGCCTCCTGACTCGCATCGACTCGCAGAGCAACCAGTGTCTCCGTGGGAAATTCTCGATTCGTTTCAACACCAAGGAAATAAATAATCCTTGGAAAATACCTCAACTCAGGGAAACAAACATCCTTGATGAGAGCCTCCTGATTCGCATCGACTCGCAGAGCAACCGATGTCTCCGTGGGAAATTCTCGATTCGTTTCAACACCAAGGAAACAAATAATCCTTGGCAAATACCTCAACTCAGGGAAACAAACATCCTTGACGAGAGCCTCCTGATTCGCATCGACTCGCAGAGCGACCAGTGTCTCTGTGGGAAATTCTCGATTCGTTTCAACACCAGGAAAACAAATAATCTCTGGCAAATACCTCAATTCAGGGAAACTAGCGTCCTTGACGAGAGCCTCCTGATTCACGTCGGCTCGCAGAGAAACCAGTGTCTCTGCGGAAAATTCCCGATTCGTCTCAACTTGCAAGATGAAGCCTCAGGCAGCAGGGATTAAAAAACTTGCTTCCTGAACAATGGGACCCTGCAAGTCGGTCTAAAACGGTCTCTTGCATACTATTCACGGGTCTCACTCTCCAAAGTCAAGTTTCGACAAGGAGGGAAACAACCGCTTACGGGTCCTCTCGATTCGTAAGAAGGAAAAATTCTCTTATAGGATCCTTGCGACTTATAAGAGAAAACACACTTAGGAATCCTCACAATTCCTAAGGAAAAAACCCACCTACGAGATCCTCTCGATCCGTAGGGAGAAAAGTCTCTATGAGACCCTCACGACTCATAGAGTTGAAAAGTCTTAGGCGGCAGATCTGAACCTGCGAGCTAAGCCATCGCTATCTCGTGAAGAAATCAAGATGCTTACTCTATTATCTGCTAATTGTGACAGCATGCTGATAATAAGAGAAGACAGAAAGCAAAAGAATATACAAGACATTGCAGGAAAAAAATGTGTATCTTTATTTATTGACTTCAATCAAATACAAGATGAAGCGTACAAAATATTGAAGAATGGATACATATTATTTAAAAAGAAAAATTCTACAAGTATCTAGATACAAGGAGAATTACTGGGAAGGAAGCGTCTTGCATAGCTCTAGCAATTGTTCGCGCACTTCCTTCCCCACTTTCTCCTGATCGGCCACCACCGCCAGCTCTGCCTCCACTTGGGCCCGTTGCTGCAAGACAGATGCAAGCTGCTCCCTGACGGCCTGATAAGCAGCTTCCCGGCCTGGGGTATCGCGCTCGGCTACATCAAGCTTTCGCTTCAAGTTTAGCCCATGGGAGATGCGCTCCAGGAGACCCTCAAAGATAGCCTTCACTTGGGCAGCATTCGCTTCAACCTTAGCACGCAGACGGGCCGTCTCGCTTGAGATCTCTTGGCATTCCCTTAACCTTAAAACTGCTTCTTATTCCAAATGGTGGACGTAAGAAGCGCTTCCCTCGATCCATGCTGCTCTTTTATTGCTGGCGGCTAAAGTCTCGGGGGCGGGATGCATCAACTCCAGCTGATGCAGGCGAGCCTCGATCTCCATACAATGGTTAACCCAAGATGCGATGATGCCCTCGTCATGGAAATTCACGAGTATCACCAGCATCGGGTTAACCGCTGTAGCGAAATCCGCAGCAGAAGTAGGGGTCTCGATATCGAGCTCCTCAATGTAGTCGCTCAACATACGCAAGTTGTTCGCGGCGCCTTTCGAAGATGGACGTCTCAGGTAAGGACCTGCCGGCATTGTGATGCGAGGCTTGAAGGGCGCCGAGACCGGAACGACAGCTGAAAAGAAACAAGATGTGATCAGATAACAGTTCAGGAAATAAAAAAAGGGGGAGTTATCAATGTGATAGTCGCTGTACCAGCTGAGGCAGGTGGCAAGGCCGGAAGGGTCGGCGGCGCAGCCGATCTTTCATCCCCTCCTTCGATTTGTAGCACTGTAGTTGAGACGAGAAAAAGGTTAGAAGTAATTCCATCAATGAAAAAGAAAGATATCAATGGAAGCCATACTCACCAGCGCTACCGGAGGAAGAAGCGAGTTCAGATGGGTAGGAGAAGTGTGGGAGCAACACCTGATAGAGATGGTCGAAAAGCACTCCTGAAAGACACAACAGTACGACTTTAGTACACAAATTATACGTTTGAAAGATAAGATTAATAAGTTGCAAACCCATACCTTCCAACATCTTCAATGGTATGAGAGAGGGTTGAGAGGTGACTACCGCCAAGGCAGTAGTTGAAGGCGCTTCCTAGAGTAATGGGGCATCGGCGCTGGCTGCACATGCATTGCGAACAAAGGTGAACTTGTCAGAAAGGATTATAAGGTAAAGAAAGAACAGTAACTCGGGATTTACCTGATGAGCTGCCGGCTGAAACAGAGGCGTCTCCCTCCTCCATTGACATGAGGCCACCGCCCGTAGCCTCATCACCCGACTCTATGGGGGCCGTCGTCGTGCTCGCACGGCCAGGAGATGGCAGAAAATCGTAAACGGTGAGGGAAATGATCGGAGCATTGCCGGACTCTTAAGAAAGAGCGGCTGACTCTTCCCCAAGAATCGTGCCCATCTCACCCGCTACTTTTTCGGGCTCAGCGGTCTCCATCGTTTCATCCACCGTCACCATGAGGTCGCCGGTCTCAAGCGCCTCATAAGCCGCTACCCTGGGCTCAGTTATAGTGGTCGTCTCATTTGCCGCCACCTCAGGCTCAGCATCAACGACTTTCTCAAATGCAGCTTCCTCGGCCCCCAACTCAAGCTCCGCAGCCCCAACAATGTTGCCCACCGTCAGCTCGAGTTCGGCCGATGCCTCATCCTCTGTTTCCTTGGGTTCGACAGTCTCTGCCTCCCCCTCGGTCTGACTCGGCCCTGCAAGATGAGATGCATAAGAACCGGCGAGTTTATAATTTTTACAAACAAAATTCTGAAAGAAGTATTACCTGAGGCGGACTTCTCGTTAGCCTCCCTATTGGCGTGAATTGCCTGTCTATGAGCTGTAGACAGGGTGACCAGGGACTCTTCTGACGGGGTATCGGCACGAGGAACAGTGCTTGGGCCCGCTCCAATGGCCAAGGTAGCTCTACGTGCCTTTGCTTTGCGCCTCGATCGCTTCCTCTCCTCCCGAGCTGTCGCGATGGATCTCTTAGACGCTTCCTTCATTAAGGTGTCGCCGTCCTCGTTCAGAGATGCCTCCAGAGCCTTTAAGGCATCTATCATCGGCACTTCAAGACGGATGTCACGCCCCGCTTCCCAGAGTACGCAAGATTTGGGCACGTGACATAGCCAACCATGCTACCTGTGGGTAGGAAGTATCCATCCACAGTCACATTACGGTTGTAAAGATATCAAGAACAGTAAAATAAACTAAACTAATACATGTCCAAATCCAATATAACAAGAATCAATAAACAATAAGTGCGGAAGCTAATGATCCAATACAATGAATAAACAGTACGTCCCATAATGCGGGCTCACATCTGGAAATGAAATGACATAAATAAACTAAACTCTCAAGAACTCACAGTTCAGCCTGCTGGCTGAAGTACTCCTGCTCGGTCGACGTCAAGGGCACGGAATCTGGGCCATGCAAAACCCAGACGTCAGCGCGTCATGATATCAAGTATACAGTAAAAACATGGTAATAAACAATGCAAGCATGAACATGAAATAAGCAGTAATAAGAAGTAACAAGCAGGGTAAAGTGCAAAGGTGACTAAACTGCCCTATCAGGTTTTCTACTCTACAGTCTTTGAAACCAATTGATGAATCGTCGATGTAACTCAATAGTATCCCGTGCGTGCCCGGGACCACGGTCATGATTCTCGGGGCTGAATCCGAGACGTGCCGCTAAGCAGTAAAAGGTAGTAGGATAGATGAGTGATGTCAGCATCAACACTCCGGAGCTGGCCAAGCCCGTAAGACTGATCAGAACAATGTGTCGAACTGTTGAGTTACAAGTCGGTTTCACCTTTGATTTCCCCATACCCCCAAGCTATGTATGTCAGGTCAGGTATTCAGTAGTCAAGGACTAATGCCAACACAAGTCAAGTAAAGGTAGGTCTGTCTGGATCGACAGCAGGAATGGTTAGGTTTGTCGGCATTAGGCGTGAGATCAGGTAACAGATCAGGTTACTTTCAACAGGTAGAGTCGATATGTACAGGGTGTTGTGTCCATTGTATCAGTACATGAGTCAGGTGTATCAAGATCGGTCAATATGGAATGCAATCAGGTATATGATGATGACAGGTATAGTAACAAATAATGAACAGTAGCAGGAAACAGTAAATAGCAAATATTATTCTATGAGAACACAGTGATGTTTGTATTTTCATAATAATCCGGTTCACGCACCTTTGAGGTGCAAGAGCCACAAGATGAAACAATATCGATAGTATACACAATGGAGTTATATGAATTTGAACTAAGCATAATAATTGTCTCAGGAGTGATTTTAACCAATGAAGTGGGGATGATCTACTTGGTTTGATTAGTTAAGTATGAATTAATAGCAGACCTGTTAAAGCGAGCAATGTTTCCATTGATTTAAAGTTACGAATAATCGTGGCTAGCAATTCTAAGTTATAACAGGTATCGATATTATATTAGTTGTGTGGTTATAATATGATGGTTAAGTTGTAGCATGTTAAGCAAGTATTCAGATACTTGCCTCGGCGGTTCCGCAAACCGAAACACGGATGCGATGTCGGCAGAAACTGTGATACGGAAGCACGGGCCACAGATCGAGTCCCAACAGAGATCAGCGGGATCACACGGACCAGGGGACTTCGCTGGAGCGTCGGGTTCGTCAGACGGCACGGTCGGAATTCCGGCAACGACAAAAGAGCGAAGTTAGCAATACGATAAACATGCAAGATCAGCGGGGGTGTTGCACCAAAAATGAAGGAGAAGGAAACTTACAGGGAAGAAACAAGGTGCAAACACGATGGCTCGACGGCACTGGATCGCCGGCGAGGCAGCGACGGCGAAGACGGTGGCTGGAACAATCTTGAGTTCGCTGGAAAGGGGTGCTGCAGCGAGTGCGAGGGTGGTGGTCGCCTCTGGTGGTCGAGAGGGAAGGGAGGTGGTCGGAGGTGGCGTCGACGAGGTCGCCGGCGCGTTTTTCCGGCGAACAGGGAAGGTGCAGGCGTTGGGTGAGGGGTTGGCTGCAGGTCGGTGGTCTGGCGAGGGTGGAGGGAAGGCGACGACGAAGATGCGACGAAGAGGAGGAGAGGGAGTCGCGGCGTCGTCGGCGGCTGGAGGCGACGTCGACGACGAGATCTTGCAGGTTGGAGGCGAGGCCGGGCTGCGCGCAGGTGCGGGCGAGAGGAGGAAGGAGGGAGGAGGAAGGCGCGGTTGACGCGGAGGCGTCGCAGGCGGCGACGGCGAGGTCGCGGTGGCGACGGTGGTGAGTTCTGCGGTGAGCTAGGGTTAGGGTTGAGGGGGTTTCGCGTTGAGGAAGATGGGTTAAGGAGGCGGCTGTGCATGGTTAAATATATAGAGGAGAGAGAGAGAGAGATTGGAGAGAGAAAGGGAGATTGGAGAGATAAAGAGAGAGAGGGAAAAGGTGGGGGCCCACGAGGGTGATACGGCCAAAGTGATCGGCTGGGGAGGTTAGAAAACAATATTTAAAAGATTGTAAAAGGATTTTATCGTTTAGAAACTCACAGTAATGAATATTAAGTGTAATATAGTTTTAAGAATATTTAATTAAAATGGGCCTTTTTGGCGCTAATTGAAATATTTCCAAATCGCGCCCGGATTGCGCCCAAATGTTTCAAATTCAAATTATAGGATTTTAAGCGAGTTCCAAATTTTGAAAGGAGGTGTTTAATGATTAAAATGCATGCCCCCAAGTCGTACACTTGTACACGTGCGTAGTCGTCCAAACTTGCCCGTTTAGCCGAACGGGACGAAAACTCGACGTGCAGACGCTACCACGCGACTACTGGTGACGAGTAGGCCAACATGGACATCTTAAATTTCACTTTCGGAGTTAAAATTTGTTATGTGCCAAAATGACTTAACCGGGTAAAATTTAGCAATAAACACCAGAAAATCGGGAAAATTGGAAATGAGCAAACCACAACCATCAACTAGTAATATACATAGTATTATTGGGCTCGGGTGTTACAACGGACCTCCCGCGGTAGCCCTGAGGAAGCAGGAATATCGGCAGCTGGTAGAACATCTGCGTCGCTTGGCGGGAACAGCATTGAGGTTCCTGCGATAAAAAGGGAGAGGTTAGATCGACCGTAACACAAGGGAAATGAAAACTTGATGAATTGAAACTTACTAAGACCCATGGACGCTCTAAGACGCTCCTCCTCTTGGAAAGTCTTCAGGGAAGCGGCGATGGCTTCTTCAGTGGTGATGCCTGTTGGAAGAAAAGAAGGGAGAATGTTAGTCAAAGGCAATAATGAAAATATGATGCAGTAAAAAAAATGTGACTAGTGATTACCTGATGCTGCAAGCTTAGCCAGCCACGCGTCGCGCCTCGCTAACCGCTCTGAAGCTTCGAGGGCAGCCTCCAAGTCTGTGTCATCCGGCGGCATGACTAATCCCTCGTTAGTCCCATATTCACTCAGGCCCTCACCATAAGGAGCCTGGGGTTCCTGACCAAACGCGACGTCTGCGGCGAAGAGCGACTTCTTTTTCTTCTGCCCGCCAACCTTAGGTGCACGCGGGATCGACTTACGCTTAGCAACCACCTTGGGACGGCGAGTCCTGATGTCCGCACCCACGCCAGACTCTGGCGAGGCTATAGCCACTGCCTCCACTGGAGCACAAGGCGCTGGAGGTGCATCCGCAATATCGAGGAGCGGCGATCCGTGTGGAGGACTTCGCGCACGCAATGGTCCGGCCCTGGCATCTTTTAGAGGGGGACCACCGGGGTCCTTAGCACTAAGGGAGCGTTACGGTCGGTACCTGGAGGCGCACCCTTACGGTTGACCAGCAATCGCTTTTCCTCCTTTATAACGGCTCCCGTCGCATGGTTATACCATTCTTTATATACGTTGAGGAGTCGTGGGGCGCAGGCCGGCGCACTGATAAAAAAATGAGAACCCGTGTTCAAGCGCATGAAGTGATGCAGCGCGTTCTCCATCCCTTCTTCAATGGTAGCAGGTTCCAGTAGGAAAGCTTCCTAGGGTACCCCTTGATCGTAGCCCAGTTGTTGGGCGAAACGATGCGGGTTATATCTCATGAAAATTACTGCACCGTTCTCCCTGAAGACTAAGAAGCCCGGTCTAATAGAATACAAGTGGAGGGTCTCCCGGGCCGTCAAAACTAAGGCTCCATCCTTAAAGGAGTCTTGTAATGGTCGCACCGCGGTGGTGGACGCCTTTCCAATGGTCAATACCTTGTCAACAAAGGACATCCCGGCTCCAACGGTATGAGGGCGAAGGAGTAAACCCCTGGCGTTCCGTGGTGATGGAGTCACAATTGATGCTCCGATCAGCTGTATAATGCGAGGGAAACCACACTTGTCGAAGAACGGGGGCCTTTTATGCATGCCGAAGACAGCCGCCGTGTGTAGCTCGAGCCACAATACGAAGTAGTGCATCGGGAAGACCACGTGCAGTACCCCAGGCTCATTAGCATCCACTGCTCGACTGAGGCCATGATATAAGTGTGCCAAGCCGGCGATCCCAACAGCCACTTTTACCCCGATGGTCATCCGGTGGGCTGGGTAAAAGACAGAGGGCCGCATACGGTGAGAGTGCATTGGGATCGCAAACCAACTCAGCCATAACCCAAGAAATCCTAGGAAAAAGGCCTCCTCGTCCATCCCAGGGGCTGCAATTTCTGTAAAAGACATGGTCGGGAAGTCCGGAAGGAAAAAACCCTTTTGGTCTATCTCCTTCGCCGGCAGGTTATCCAAACCTAGACCGAAAGGGTCATCCAGATTAGCAAACTTGGTAGCTTCTGATGAGAGGACACTTGGGCGAAGAAACCGAGCGATGAAATCCTCAAAGCTAACTCCGCGACTCCTATGTTCGATGAAAAGGGACTCATAGATGTTCAACACTTTAATCAAGCTTGGGAATTGGTGTTGAACAGCATTCTCCGACGTGAGCCCCCTTACCACCGGCTTAGCACCGAAGACGTAGTCGTCTGTCGGGAGCAACTCCTCATAGTGTTCCCCTATGACTGGTAAACCGGATACCCCCGTGAACTCCTCCAAAGAGATTGACACTTCCCGATCCATGGCAAGGAAAGTGTGGGTAAGAATGTTCCACTGCTCTAAGAAAGCCTTGAACCACCAGGTGGGGAGCGTGGGATACTGGAAAAGAGAGACATAAACTGCGGTATACAATCCTAATTTTATCAACTGCGACTTCTTCATCGACAGGATATACCGAGCCCATGGCAGGTAGCCGATCGGGTGGCGGGGGATCATACCTATGTTATATGATTGCCCCCAAGGTCGTGCCTCACCTTAACAGATACGGCGTCCCAGGATATCTAAAACCATGGGATGCTGAACCGGAATCGCATCTATGGCGGGATGTAGAAAGCCCTTCGAGGTCTAATCGACCATCTCCACGGCATACTGCACCGGGGGTGGATTGGCGTAGTGGATCGCTGTGATGGGTTCTGACGGCACTGAGCATGTGAAGCTGCGTCGACCCATAATGATCTGATTGTACCACGACCCCCAAAGATGTAAACTCTTATACTCCGGGTCGTGGTCCTTGATCATGGCCAAGACTTCACGGTCCAAGGGCGCTTCGGGAAATCCCTCCTCTAAACGAACAAACGGGAATGAGGTGTCGAGAGACATGATCGCTGCAAGTGAACAGAAATCAGCCGTTAGTGTTGTAATTCCAACGCTTGGCGTTTAAAAAAAATTCATTAATTAACTAATTAAATTAAAGATTGACTAAATTAAAATTAATTAATTACACCACACAGCAGTGCAGTGGGCAGGGAACCAAATAGGGACCCATAAAATCTGGATGACAGTGCCTCATGAAATAAGACAGCCCCATCATTGGGTGAGACTGTCAATTAAAGAAAAGACCCCCAAGAGAATATTCTCATCAATGGGAGATCCCTAGAGACAAGGAGAAAATCTCATCTTTCAGAGCAAAGCTCTGTCACAGAGTGACACTTGTCAAACTCTGGTCTCAGGGGAATAGGATTCCTTAAAAGAGCATAGCTCTGTGGTAATAATGGAAAGATCCATCAGAAATTTTTAACACTTAAAAGAATTAAAAAATTTGGAATCTTGAAAAATCCATGAAAACTTATAATAAGTGCTTCATTTTTCAGATCTAAAAGGTCTACATTTGATCCAAGAGCAAAGCTCTGTTCATGGGTGAGAACCCATGAACAAGATCTCTGTAGATCTATCATTTTTTTAGAGCAAAGCTCTGTTTATGAAACCCCAATGGGGATTTCTTTAGATCAAAAGATCTGTGAGAGCAAAGCTCTTTGGTTTAAGATTGGTTTGAATTAATTTAGTTTAATTTAGATTAATTTTACCTAAAAGTTTTTACTTTGAAAATGAGCAAAGCTCTGAAGTTCTTAAGCAAGAGCAAAGCTCTGTTGAAATCAAAATCTTAAAAAAGATGGTGAAGATTTTTTTAAGGGCCATAGGTCCTATTTATAAGGCGCTTGCGCCCCTTCAGCTCACCCCTTGATCCAACGGTCAGGAGCTTGCCACCGCTGCACTCACGTGCGCGTCACGTGAGCGCAACGGTAGGGGGCATTTGTTTCCCCCAATCAGAGTAAAGCTCTGTTGGAAATTCAAAATTCAAATTTTGAAGCAACGCTTCAAATCCTGGGCGCAACACGCCACGTGTCAAGCGCTGATACGTTAGCGCGGCGCACAAGAAGGCGCGCCCAATCAGAGCAAAGCTTTATTAAAAAACAAAAGAAAGCAACGCTTCAGTTGCGCAAGCACTACGCTGCGCGACACATGTCAGTGCAGATGCGCTAGCGCAGTTGCGCTGCGCTTTGCGCTGCGCGACACGTGTCAGCGCAGATGCACTAGCGCAGTTGCGCTGCGCTGTGCGCTGCTTGACACGTGTCACGCGCTGGGGCATTTGCGCCAAACAGAATTAAGATTTTACAGAAACCTTTCTGTTCTTGTTAAAACAAGAAGATTTTCTTCTGTAAAACAGAAGTACTTGGATCAAAGATCCAATGGTGGGGAAAATTCCCCAAATCACTCAGAGAAAGATCTCTTTAACAAATTTAACTAATTTATGGGCACTATAAAAAGGACCCTAGGCCTCAATTCAAAGGCATCAACATTTGGTGAGAAATCAAAAATTTCAAATAAAGAGAACTCTGAAAAAATCTCAAGAAGAAAAAAGGTAAGAACCTTTAAAATAGAAGAATTTCTTCGAATAGATCATTGATCTAAGAACAAGATCAATGATCTTCATAAAAAACAAATAAAAATAGTGCTTTGCACTTTTTATGAATCTCGGGTTCTCTGAAATAAGAAAAACAAGAGGAACTTGTTTTCTTTGATCTAAATCAGATCAAGAAAACAAAAGGTGCTTTGCACTTCTTTTATGAACCTTTGGTTCTGGAATCTAAAAGATTCTCAAATCATAGTGCCTTGCACTTGCAAACTGCGCTATTGCGCTCCTGGATTGGCGCAAGCCACCAGAGAGCGCCACGTGTCAGCATCTGAACCATCTGCGCTATGCGCTTTTGAAATAGAGCCTTGCTCTCTAGAATTGGCGCAACTCACCAGAGCGCGACACGTGTCAGCAGCGCAAGCGCAATGCATTGGCGCAGCGCACTGCGCTTGCGTGACACGTGTCCACACCACAAGCGCTTGCGCTCTCTAATTGGCACAAAGCGCCTGGCAAATGCAATGCATTTCCTAAAGGGCCAGGCCCAAATCAAGAAGACCTAGTAGGCCTAATTAAATTGCAAAGCAATAAATGGGCAGAGCCCAAGTAAAATTGATGCTCTGCATCTTTTATAAAAGGGCAGAGCCCAAGTAAAATTGATAAATGAGCAGAGCCCAAAATAAACTGATGCTCTGCATCCTTTATGGGCAGAGCTCAACCAAAAATAGAAAATAATGCAATGCATTATTTAAAAATGGGCCGAGTCCTAGTAAAGGCCAAAAACAAATAAAAGTGTCGAACATTTCTCAATTGGACTTAGCCCAATCGTGGCCGTAAGTCCTCAAATTAAATTGACTGAGCAAAATTGCTCTCCTAAATCAATTTACCTCCGGTTCGAGGGTACATCTCTGAACTCCTCTGACACCTATCGTTGTAATCCTTCAATGACGTCAGAGAGGTGACGGGTCCCGACGACCACACATTAATACGGACTGCGGGGTCCTTAAACTCGTGGACCGAAACGTCATTAAACTAATATTGGACCGAAACGTCCTTAAATTAATGATGGACCGAAACGTTCTTAAACTAATGATGGACCACCACGTCCCTAAACTGGAACATGGACCGCAACGTCCTTAAACTGGAACATGGACCGCAACGTCCTTAAACTACCTATGGACCACTACGTCCCTAAACTGGAACAATAGAGCCTCCAAATGCTCTTTTGCCGGATCTAAATGATCCCGTTTAAGTTGATCTTAGCCCCAAACACGGCTAACGTATCCTTAAACATTTAAATGGACTATAAAACTCCAAATCAACTTTGGTTCAAGGGTACATCTCTGAACTCCTCTAACACCTATCGTTGTAATCCTTCAACGACGTCAGGGAGGCGATGAGTCCTGACGGCCATATATTAAATGGATCACCACGTTAAGTTGATCTTAGTCTCAAACAGGACTAACGTATTCTTAACGAACGTTTAAGTTGATCTTAGCCTCAATACGGCTAACGCATCCTTAAACTAAAACACCAAACCCAAATCTAAGAAAATACGGATTTGGACTAATCCACGTCCTACGGGCGACGGCATTACTCAGTCTCCGTATAAAATCCACGGGCAACCACAAACAAAACAAACACTCACGACACGAAGTGAAATTCTGGAGAAGGAGAAAGTTGTTACAGCGATGCGGTAGCGTAATTAACTGCAGGGGCTTGCCCCTGCAGGGAAGAGCGTCCCCACAATCAAAAACCCCTCAAGCGACGGGGAATCTGACGAAGTCTGCTACATCGGCCGCATTCGTCTAAACCTTCGATACTCGGTGCCATAAATCAACTTGGCATCTTCGGAGAGGTAGACGGATAAAACCATATAGCATCTGTCCCGAATCTCAGTCTAGACGTCTTCACGTCGTCGCCGCCATTCGGAGGGGAACAACGAGAATCTCTCGATTCGTCTCAACTTGCGGGAAAATTAGTGTCCCTACGCATAAAGAAAATTCTCATGTGGAATCCTTACGATTCTCAAGAGAAAACGCACTTAGAAGTCCTCACGATTCGTAAGGAGAAAATACACCTACGAGATCCTCTCGACTCGTAGGGAGAAAAAATCTTTATGAGACCCTCACGGTTCATAAAATTGAAAAGTCTTAGACAGCAGATCTGAACCTGTTTCCTAAGCCATCGCTACCTTATAAAGAGTTCAAGATGAACTGTTATCTACCATCTATGGGCCACACTTGCCAAAACTACATGCCACTGAAATGGAGAATTTACTCATGAGCATATAAACTACTTCACGCCAAAGTAAGACATAAAGAAACAGAAGGGTGCAGCTCATGGACCTCAGGGTTTGGAACTATATCTCTTAAGAGTCGTGATTTGAGTCAATGATAAATGACGACGCTTGTGTCCGCTCGTTATTTTCTCAGATCAAGATCCTGAAGATTATATACCAACCCAAACTGGTCATACGCTATGAATTACTCTGCACTACTTCACCCACATATATACTTACGTGGGCAAAGTAGTGGGGGGCATTTGTTCCCGCCAAAAAAATTTCTGCGCAAAAGTGCCCAAGGTATCTAATGGCAGCGATACGTTTAAGAAAATACGAACCAGTATTTTCCGGGCTGCATTTTGAAAAACTCCCGAATGAGAAACATCTAAATTCTGATGGTATCGAAAGTGTCTCGAAATATCCTTCAATTTGATATATTATGGGCCTTATAATTCATCCGGGATCAAAGTTATGAGGTATCACGTGCCCACACGTGACCGGGCATCACATGCCCACATGTGACCGGGCATCACATGCAGACACATGACCATTTACAGGCAAAGCCTGTAGGCATTGAATAAAATAAGTAATTGGAAATAATTAATCAGTGGGGTCACGTGCCAACACGTGATGGGCCTTAAACCCACCGAAAAAATTAAAGGTATAATAAAATAATAAGGAAAAATCCCAATGGGGCATCACGTGCCAACACGTGACCAAGGGTCACGTGTTGACCCGTGATAATTCCTGAGTTCTTTAAAACAACAGAATTAAATTCTGGTCAAATGCTTAACCAAGGGATCACGTGCCAACACGTGATTGGTTCCTAAAGATCTATGAATTAATAGAATTAAATTCTAATTAAGAGGGAATCAAAAACCCTAACTAGAAAAATATTTCTCTAAATCTTTCCAAACAAAAATGATGGTGCTCTGTAAAATAGAGCACCGTTGGATTAAAAATCCAATGGTGATTAAAAATCACCAATTTATAGAAAGATTCTATACAAGGAAAGATTTCCCTGAAATTTGCCAGGAATAACAGATAAAATATCTTTTGGATTAAAAATCCAATGGTGAATAAAATTCACTGAGTGATCTAAAAGATCATATTGGTTACAAAATCAATTAAAATCTTTCAATGAAAGATTTACTAAACAAACTGATTCTTTTCTTTCTCCTATAAATAAAAGCCAAGAGAGAAGGAAAAAGGGGGAAGAGGAAGAGAGAGAAAAAAGAAGAGAATTTAATTCTCCAGAAAGAAAAGAAGGTCTCTTGATAAAAGAAAGAAACCCTAGGTGAGAAAGGGGAAAGAGATCTAAGTTCCATAAAACAAAGAGAATTTAATTCTCAATTTAAGAGTTTAACAATTCTGAATAAGAACTTAGTTCTTTCTTTGGTTGAAGATCTGCAGAATCAGATCTCCCCATAAGTTGAGAATTTAATTCTCATCGGGGAGATTCTGCCATGCAGATCCAAAACTTAGAGGGAGAATTGAGTTTAAGGAATTTAATTTCCCCAAATTCATAGGAATTTAATTCCTCCAAATGAAACTAGGGTTTAACCTTATATGGGAATTTAATTCTCCCAAATTCATAGGAATTTAATTCCTCCAAATGAAACTAGGGTTTAAACCTATATGAGAATTTAATTCTCCCAAATTCATAAGAATTCAATTCCTCCAAATGAAATTAGGGTTTAACCCTACATAAGAATTTAATTTTTCCATATACATAGGAATTTAATTCCTCTAAAACAGAATTAGGGTTTAACCCTACAGAGAATTTAATTCTTAAAACAAGATACTTAAAACTCTCCAAGCACGTAAAGAAATCAGTACCCAACCTGGTCACGTGGCAACGCGTGACCCTCCCTCTCAATGATCAAAAGAGAACGAACAAGACTAGGTCACGTGCCCCCACGTGACCCTTAAACAGACTCCTCAAAATGAGAAAGAACAAGTCTGGAGGCAATGCCTCATGTGCCCCCACGTGACCCTATAACAAGTTCCTCAAAATGAGAAAGAAAAACTTAGAGGCAATGCCTTATGTGCTCCCACGTGACCCTAAAAAAAAGGGAACAAAGCCAAAGGCAGAATCAATTTTGGGCGCCCTCACGTGTCCCCACGTGACCCCAAATAAACACTTTAATAATCAATACATGAATACCCATCACGTGCCAACACGTGATGGCCTGAAGACTAAAAGTGTTTAACACTTATTTGAATATTCTGACAATAAAATAAAGGGAGTCTGGCCCCCATCTTCAGATGCCCCACGTGACCCCACGTGACCAATTCAATTTTAGTGTTTAACACTATTTTCAGCGCATCACATGGGAACACGTGACCGCCAAATATCCTCTAGTGTTTAATACTATTTTAAAAACCATTCTTAGCCCAAATTGGCTAAGTATTCCAGAGGCAGGACTCTCCTTTGACTGAACCTCAAATACATCCTTGCCTTCCAAGATTGATCATCTTATATGGCATATGAGTGCTCAGCACTCAATAAGAGATAAAAATATAGTCAGAACCCAGACCCATGCTTAGCATTGCTAAATAATGGGGAGGCTGAACCCAGACAAATGTTCAACAGTCCAACAAAGGTCTAACATTCTAAACCTAATTGGACTTAGCCCAAGTTGGCCATAACTCCTCAATTCAGATTTAATTGAGCCAATGTGCTCATAATCAAATTAATTGATCTCAGTCCCAAATTGGACTGTAGATCTCTCAACCAATATTGGTTCAAGGGTACATCTCTTCACCCCTCTGATATATGTTGTTGTAATCCTTCAACGTCTTCAGAGAGGTGACGGATCCCAACAACAAGCAAATCTTACGGACTATGATGTCCTTAACCTCGGACTGTGGGGTCCCTTTAAACCCACGGACTATGATGTCCTTAACCTCGAACTGTGGGGTCCCTTTAAACCCACGGACTATGATGTCCTTAACCTTGGACCACCATGTCCTTAAACTGGTAATTGACCGCAAAGTCCCTAAACTAAAACAATAGAGCCCAAATGCTCTTTTGTTGGATCTAAATGATCCTGTTAAGTAAATCTTAGTCTAAAAATTAGACTAACGTATCCTTAACAAATGGTTAAGTTGATCTTAGTCTAAAATTAGAATAGCGTGTCCTTAACAAATGGTTAAGTTGACCTTAGTCTAAAATTAGACTAACGTGTCCTTAAGAAACTGTTAAGTTGATCTTAGTCTAAAATTAGACTAACGTATCCTTAACAAACGTTTAAGTTGATCTTAGTCTCAAATGAGACTAACATATCCTTAAATCCAACCCCAAACCCAAATCTAAGATGATACGGATTTGGACTAATCCACACCCTACGGGCAACAACATAAATTAATCTCCGTATACAATCCACGGGCAACCAAAAACAAAACAAATACCCACGACGCAAAGTGACCATCTGGAGAAGGAGAAAATTGTTACCGCGATGCGGTAGCGTAATTAACTGCAGGGGCTTGCGCCTGTAGGGAAGAGCGTCCCCACAATCAAAAACCTCTCAAATGAGAGGGAATCTGACGAAGTCTGCTATATCGGCCGCATCCGTTTAAACCTTCGATACATGGTGCTATAAATCAACTTGGCATCTTCGAGAGGTGGACGGATAGCACCAAATAGCATCTGCCCCCAAATTCAGGCAAGACGGACCTACGCGGTCGCGTCTCCCGTGTTTCGAAGGAGAACAGTCCTGTCTCGATACACCCTCGACTGGGAACAATTATAGGATATACTTGTGGACTACCCTGGCCCCACTAGTATGATCTCCATTATAGTCCTAGTAGTCAAGTACACATCCTAAGGGTTTTATCAACATGTGAGAGCAAGACAGTATCACAATACAAGTCAACATGTTAAGACAGAGAACAACCGGATAGCATACTATCATGTCGAGCAAGAAAGTCCTCTCTATATATATCCAAGCATCCACTATAATATACATCGCATGTACAATAATGGCCTCTAGGGCATACATATAACTAACACAAACTGCCCAAGGTAGCCCTCTTCGATGGGAAATCCGACCTGAAAGACCACTTAGATGCATTTATGGCGAATATGAACTTCCAAGATAACTCGGGCGCGGCTCAATGCCGAGCTTTCCCCATTACCCTCATTAGGGCTGGCCGGGACTGGTTCCGAGGACTTACGCCATGCTCCATCTCCACCTTCGACGAACTGGCCACCCAATTCCTCGGTCGTTTAGTTGGGAATCGACGGTAGAATAGGACGGTCGACTACCTGTTCACCGTCAAGAGTGGAGACAAAGAATCCTTCAAAGGATATGTCATCCGCTTCTACAACGCGCTCCTCGAGGTCCCCGAGCACCGTGCTGAGGTCGGGTCTTAAGCACAAAGAGTGGCTCCGCTCTTTTACTTTAGCGTAGCCTAAGACCATGGCCGAAGTGGAAGCCTGGACCGAGCGAGAAATCCAACTCGAGTCCGAGGTGAACTCAAACCTGCCCCAAGTCGACCAGCCGAACAAGAAGAAAAGGGACGGGGAGGAGAAAAAGAAAGTCGATCGTCCGAAACCTTACTCCCCAAGGTTTCAGGAGTATACTCCTCTGAACATCTCTTAGACCGAGCTGCTGAAGGAAGCTAAAGGCGAACGGTTCTTTAAGCTCCCCCCAGTTACCCAACGGGCAGGGAAATGCCTCTGCGGCCCATACAGTGCCTTCCATAAAACGTAGGGTCACCCGACTGAGAACTGCAAACAACTCCGTGACTACATCGAGAAGTTGATCCGCTCAGGCCACCTAGCAAAATACCTGCGGGATAAGTGGAAGGCGGAACAAGAGAACAAAGACCAAACCCCTCCCGGGGAATTAACGATCGGCCAGATCATGGTCGTTATCTCGGATCCAGCTCGGGAAAGCGGGGGAGACCACTGCATCCTCCCAGTCAATGGTACATGCGGTATTCCACACAAGAGGTACAGAAGGGATGAGCCGATCATTTTCACCAATGAAGACCTTTACGGCACATCATTCCCTCACAATGACCCCTCGTAATAACGGCCAGCATCCACCGTTACGAGGTCTAGAGGATATTGGTCGAATCAGGGAGCTCGGCGGATATCATGTTCCACAACTGCTTCCAGCGTATGGGGCTAAGACCGTCCGACCTTCGACCTACCTCCCATGTCCTCTCTGGGTTCACCAATCATTCCGTCCCTGCCGAGGGATTGGTCACCCTCCTCCTCAACATTGAGGAAGCGGGCAATACGCGGACCTTACCAGTGGACTTTCTCATCGCCAAGGTCCCTTCATCCTACAACATTCTCCTAGGACGTCCGACCTTAAACGCTCTCTGAGCCTAGATCTCAACTTATCACCTTGCGATTAAATTTCCTTCAAATCAAAGGGGAATAGGCCGGGCCTATGGAGACCGGCAAACCGCTAGGATTTATCTCGCCTCGACGTCCACCGCCGGAAATCAAAGCGACGATTTTGAGGACATACCTGACTTCCAGGGGTCTTTAGATACACGCGATGACCAAATGGAGGTTAGAGGTGCCCCGGTAGAAGCATTAACGGAAGTACCCCTCGCGGAAGGGGTCAATGGCCGGACGGTCCAGTTCGGCTCTCTGATTGGGGATCACCGTGAAGAACTGATCCGGTTCCTCCGAGATAACTCGGACATATTCGCTTGGGCGCCGGCGGACATGCCCGGAATCGACCTTAGAGTGATCTCCCATAAGCTCGAGGTCGACCCGAAAGCAAAACCCGTCCGACAAAAGAAGAGAAACTTTGCACCTGTTCTCTGCCGAAAACAGATACGAGACCGCGGAGGTCCGTCTTGCCTGAATTTGGGGGCAGATGCTAATTGGTGCTATCCGTCCACCTCTCCGAAGATACCAAGTTGATTTATGACAGCATGTATCGAAGGTTTAAACGGATGCGGACGATGTAACAGACTTCATCAGATTTCCCATCGTTGAGGTTTTTTTTATTGTGGGGATGCTCTTCCCTGTAGGCGCAAGCCCCTGCAGTTAATTACGCTACCGCATCGCGGTAACCACTTTCTCCTTCTCCAGATGGTAACTTCGTGTCATGGGTGTTTGTTTTGTTTTTGGTTGCCCGTGGATTTTATACAGAGACTAATTTATGTTGTCGCCCATAGGGCGTGGATTAGTCCAAATCAGTATCTTCTTAGATTTGGGTTTGGGTTTGGTTTAAGAATACGTTAGTCTCATTTGAGATTAAGATCAATTTAAACGTTTGTTGAGAATACGTTAGTATAATTTTAGACTAAGATCTACTCAACGGGATCATTTAGATCCAACAAAAGAGCATTTGGGCTCTATTATTTAGTTTAGGGACATTGCAGTCCATTAGTTTAAGGACATTACGGTCCAAGGTTAAGAACATCATTGTCCGTGGGTTTAGAGGGACCCCACAGTCCGAGGTTAAGGACATCATAGTCCATGGGTTTAAGGACCCCACAGTCCGAGATTAAGGACATCATAGTCCATGGGTTTAAAGGGACCCCACAGTCTGAGGTTAAGGACATCATAGTCCATGGGCTTAAGGACCCCATAGTCCGTGGAATGATTGGCTATCGGGACCCGTCACCTCTCTGAAGACGTTGAAGGATTACAACGACAAATATCAAAGGAGTGAAGAGATGTACCCTTAAACCAAAGTTGATTTGGGAAATCTGTAGTCCAATTTGGGACTAAGATCAATTAATTAGATTATGAGCACATGGGCTCGGTTAAATCTGAATTGAGGACTTATGGCCAACTTGGGCTAAGTCCAATTAGATTTGAAATGTTGGCCCTTTGTTGGACTGTTGAACAATTGTCTGGGTTCAGCCCCCCATTATTTAGCAATGTTAAACAGGGGTTTGGGGTTCTGACAACACTTTGTCTTTGGCTGATATTATAGCTCTGGACTTTACTTTGAATGTCATATGAAATGATCAAGTTTGGAAGAACGTAGTTGGGTTCAATCAAAGGGGAGATCTTGTCTCTGGAAAACTTAGCTGATTTTGGGCTAAGACTGGTTTGAAAATAGTGTTAAACACTAACACATATTTGACGGGCACGTGTTCCCATGTGATGCACTTAAAATAGTGTTAAACACTAGGGACAGAACACTCAAAATAGTGTTGAATACTAAAAATGAGGCGGTCACGTGGAGTCACGTGAGGCGCCAGAGAATTGGGCCAGACTTCCTTTATTTTACTCTCAAAATCTGCTAATAAGTGTTAAACACTTAATCTTTGTAATCATCACGTGTGGGCACGTGATAGTGCCCATGTATTGGGTATTAATTTCTCTGTTTTCTCTCATTTGCCCTTTTAAAAAGGTATTAGTCAGGGATCACGTGGGAACACGTGAGGCGCCCTAAATCAGTATTGCCTTTGGCTTTATTACCTTTAGTTTTGAGGGTCACGTGTGAGCACGTGAGGCATTGCCTCCAAGCTTTTTCTTTCTCATTTTGAGGAGTCTGTTTAAGGGTCACGTGACCTAGTCTTGATCATTCTTTTCTACTCATTGAGGATGAGTCACGTGTTACCACGTGATCAGGTTTACGTGCATGGAGAGTTTAAGTCCTTTGTTTGAGAATTAAATTCTTATATAGGGTTAAACCCTAATTTTATTTAGAGGAATTAAATTCCTATATATATGGAAGAATTAAGTTCTTTAAACCCAACTCTCCCTCTAAGTTTTGGATCTACATGGCAGAATCTCCCTGATGAGAATTAAATTCTCAACTTGTAGGGAGATCTGCTTCTGCAGATTTTCAACCATGAAGAAGAACTAAGTTCTTGTTTTAAGGGTTAAACCCTGTTTCTGTTGGAGGAATTAAATTCCTAAGTATTTGGAGGAATTAAATTCCCTAAACTCAATTCTCTCTCTAAGTTTTGGATCTGCATGGCACAATCTCCCCGATGAGAATTAAATTCTCAACATATGGGGAGATCTGCTTCTGCAGATCTTCAACCAAAGGAAGAACTAAGTTCTTATTCAGAAGAGTTAAACTCATAATTTGAGAATTAAATTCTCTTTTTATTTTATGGAGCTTAGATCTCTTTCCCTTTCTCACCTAGGGTTTCTTTCTCTTCTGAGGAAATCTTATTTTCTCTCTGTTGTTGTATCTCTCTCCAAAAAAAAGATCAGATCCCTCTCTTTTCTTCTTGGCTCCTATTTATAGGAGAAAGAAAAGAATCAGTTTGTTTAGTCAATCTTTCATTTAAAGATTTTAATTGATTTTGTAACCAACATGATCTTTTAGATCACTCGGTGAATTTTATTCACCATTGGATTTTTAATCCAAAAGATATTTTGTTTGTTATTCTTGGTGAATTTCAGAGAAATCTTTTCTTGTATAGAATCTTTCTATAAATTGGTGATTTTTAATCACCATTGGATTTTTAATCCAACGGTGCTCCACTTTACAGAGCACAATCTTTTTTGTTTAGAAATATTTAGAGAAATATTTCTCCAGTTAGGTTTCTTGATTCCCTCTTAATTAGAATTTAAATCTATTAGTTCAGAAGGCTTAAGGTCCTGTCACGTGTTGGCACGCGGCCTTCTAATTGACCATTTAATTAGAATTTAATTCTATTATTTCAGAGATCTTAGGATCCCATCATGTGTTGACACGTGACCCCCCTGATTAAGTATTTTAACCAGAATTTAATTCTGTTGTTTTAAAGAGCTCAGGAATTATTACGTGTCAACACGTGACCCTTGGTCACGTGTGAGCACGTGATGCCCCATTCAGGTTTTTCCTTGTTGTTTTGTTATACTTTTAATTATTTCAGTGGGTTTTTTAAAGGCCCATCACGTGTGGGCACGTGACTCCACTAATTGCTTGCTTGATTAGAATTTAATTCTATTTCAGCAAAATCCCCAGGAAACCATCACGTGTCAGCACGTGACCCCTGGTCACGTGTGGGCACGTGATGCCCCCATTGGGGGTTTTCCCGATATTTTATGAGGGAACAAATGCCCCCATAGCGTTGTTCTCACGTGAGTGCAACGCTGTCATTTTTTTGTGGCCGTTGGATCTGCCTATGGAAGGGGGTAGATGAACCGTTTCCCATCACATCCTATAAATGCAGGGGTCCCTTCAGAAGCGCCTCCACTTTTTCCATCTTCTTCCTTGCTAGTTTTCCTCTGAGAATTTAATTCTCTTTCCCAGAGCTCAGTTCTCTGTTTCAAAAATTTCCAGAGTTTAACTCTGTCAATCAAAAGATTTCCTTTTTCAGGTAAGGATCTTGAACGGCTGAAGAACTTCTTGTAGAAATTTTCTTTGGATTTTAAATCCACATCAAGGGTTTTTCCCTTTAACAAGAACCCATCTTTCCAAGTTCTTTAAAATAATGTCCAATCTTTAAATAATAAACTCCTTTTATTAGGGCTTCTCTGATCTCAGGGATCGATGGTGATACTTGTCTTCTCTCTGGAATTTAATTCCATTCCAAAGAGTTTTAGCTCTGAAAATGTTTTCTGTGAATTTAATTCCTCTATTCAAAAAGAATTTAATTCCTCTAAAGAACTCAGTTCTTCACAGAGAACTTCTTGGGATTTTCTTGCTCTGAGTTGTTCTTTACAAAAAAGTTTCCAGAGAGATCCTTCATGATTTGCATAGAGTTCTGCAGTGGGTGTTCTCCTTGGGGAATGTGTAGAGTTGTTTGAAATCCACTGTTCATTTATTAAGAATCTTCCTTTTGTTCTCATAATGAGTGCCCAACCTCATTATTAGTGAGCCGCCATATTGATTTTATGGGGCCCATGTGTTTTGTAACCAATGGTCCTATAAAATAAGTTTTTTGTCGTTTTCTTCCACTGTCTTCTTACACACACACACACACACACACACACACACACACACATATATATATATATGCGCGTGTGGGCTTTATTAACAGTTTCCTTTCCTTTGTTTTAGGAACCATGGCTTCTCTTCCATACTTCCCTTTCACCCGCTCGGAGGCTGCCTTTCCTCAGTCACCATCTGATGAAGAAGTGATGGCGATGATTAGAGCTCACGACCCTAATTGCACCAACTTGCTTTTATGGGGGACCTGGTATGGGTGTAGCGTCTTGAAAAGTCGTTTTGGTGTTTTCCTGAAATTCGGTGAAAATTCGGTATTTTTCCGAAAACCGTCTTTCTTGCTATTTTGCAGTTTAGGGCTAATTATACCTAAAATGGATAGGTAATTGCTTGTTTTTAGTAGCTAATGAGTTAATTATGAAATTCTGGTCGTTTAAAAATTTTTCCTAATTTTTCAATTTTTTAATATTATTTTAAGCCGGTAAGAAAATACATTAAATTAGCGATAAATACAAATTTTTCCGGGATAATTTTAATCTCTAAAATTATGATAATTATAATCTAGTGATAACATAAATTTTTAGTAATTTATTTTGATTTTTAACAAATTTTTATGATATGAAACGAATTTATTGAATTTTGAGCTAAAACTTGCAATTTTTGAGTTGTAGGGGGCCTTTTTGCATAAAATTTCTTTTGTAAAACCCCTCTCTCTTTTCCCTCAGCCCTAGGACAGCCCCACCTTGTGCAAGTCCAGAAATTTCTGGCCTCTTATGTTGGTTTCTTTCTTGTGTGAAAATGGGATTGTTTATGGATTTATTTTAATTATAATTGATAAAGTATGGTGCTTTGACTTTGGAGACTTGACCCATGACTTTTCCCCACTTGCCCACACCCCTCCCCTTACCTCATTGCTGGCCGAAACTGCACCTCCCCCTTCTTCATCTCTTTTCTTCTCATTTTCCTCACAATTCTTCAAGTTTAATTCATCACAATTTCAAATTAAAGCTTGCAAATTAAAACCCTCCTTCATCTTTCTTTTCCTTCACCTCCCAAGCTTGGATCTTGATACTTGAGGCCATCACTTGGAGAAAAATTTATTCTTGCTAGATCCCAAATTGAGGTATAATTTCTATCATGTTAAATTCTTTTGGCTAAATTCCTTTAAGTATATGGTATTAGTGTTAAAAGATTAACTAATTTCTAACCTTGTTTTTTTTATAAAAAAAAAAAGAGTAGTTTGTTTAAATTAGGGTTTTGAAGCCATGATAGTTAATTAGATTGTTTTGTAGTTAATCTAGTTGTTAATTAACTAATCTATATGGTTACCTTGTTCATGTAGTTTTCAATTTGGCTAATTTAGTTAATTTTAAAAGTTTGATTTTAGTTGTAAATTGTTGTTTTAGGATTTTCAAGAGAGGGTTATGTATGGAAATGGTTTGTGAAACATGATTAGTGAGTTGATTGGGGTTTAGAAAACCATTATTGGGTTAATTAATTTATTTTGGTAGCTAGTGTTTTACTAACCTAATCAATAGGGTTACTTTGCTTATGTGGCTTCAAATTATGCTAATCTAAGTTATTTTAGTGTGGAATTTTGATTGCAATTGCTATTTATAAAAATCAAGAAAGGGTTTGGTTGTGGAATTTAGGTTTTGGAACATGGTTAATGTGTGGAAATTTTGTGTAGTGGTTATCTAATGGTGTGACTTGGGTGATTATGCTAGATTTTAGTCGTTTTGTCGCAAATCGGCGATTTTTGCACCGATTTTGGAATGCAAATGCTTACTAGTTTTGTTATAAAATTATGTGATGGATTATTTTCGACATCTTGATGATTGTGTTGGCTTGTCCTATGACGTTTAGGATGCGTGAGTGCGTTTTTTTGGGTAGTCGGGTTTTAGTTTTGCCGGACGACCAAATCGGCGTTTTTTTGGCAGTTTTTGCGATTTTCGCGTGTGTTCCGCGCACTTTGTGCACGTTGTACCTAGCTAGCGAACTTTAGTAGTTTCGTTAGGGTTTTGCGTCGTTCTTGATATGTAACCTTATGTTTGGTATTGATGTAAATTCCAGGTTCGGTCGCGGAGACGTCAGACGCGGCGCGAAAAGGAAAGGCGGTGATTGGACACAGCTAGCCAGGGATTCCGGTGAGTAGATGTAATATCTACGGGGGACTATCGTTGGATGGCGCAAGCCGCCCGATAGTTTTAGTAACTTACAAGATCCTTAGTAATGTTAATAATTAGGGGTGAAATACTTAATTGACTATTTGCTGCATCCATGCATTATATTGACATACCTATACGAAACCATTTCATAGGACACCTGCACCATTACCAGGGTTTTTATATGCAGCACGAGCACTATTCATGCTTACACACACACCCTGGTAATTGCCATGCCACCACACTAGATAACTTTTAAATTGAAACCTTTTACTAATTGATACTTAAACTGGTACTACTGCCTTTAATTCCTTAAAATGAAACCGTAGAATTGCTATTCATGTGCGTGTACTTCATCATATTAATTGTTCATGCTTAATCCATTGATCTCACATCGCAACTTGATTATTGATATCATACGCATTCATTATCATTGATATATGCACTTATGAGGATTTCTTGAGATTTTATGATATTGCTGGATTTCGGGGGAAAACCGCAAAATTTCTAAACTTATTATATCTTTTTTTTAAATATGTAAATTGCGGTTTTCTAGTGATGTAAGTGTCGTCCACCATGAGTTTGCTGTGGTTTTGGAAATCCGTGTCGAGGAGTGGAGGAACCGGCACGGGTACATGGTGGGCCCGGTAAGGTACCCCGGGGCAAGAGGAATGTGGTGATGACGTTGAGCCTGGCAGGGGACGGATTACCTACCGGTGACTGTTTGGGACGGCGGATATCCAGAGGATACCGACCGTGGCCGCTAGATGATGAGATATTGATATTTGAGATGGGTCAGCCGGACGGCTGAGGCCAGAGATACATTTATGAGATTTGAGACAGCTTTTAGGTGTCGTTGCTGGACACCGGTTCTCGTCGATTCTTGAGTATTATGCTGGCATTCTAAAAGAGTTTCAAAAACAAAAAGAGATAAAATGTTTCTTATATATACCTATTGAGACCTCAGATATTCATGTTGCATACATATTAGTACACTGATGTTGTATACACACCTGCTAGTGCATCCCGTCATACCTATATTTTAGATGCTAGGATGCTTGTGTGCATGCATACGATAGCCTTTGTAGATATTATTTATTACTCACGAGTTGGCAACTCACCCCCGTTGTGCCACAGTCTTTTGCAGGTCCGCTCCGTCAGTTCAGTAGCGGCGGGCGCACTTGTTCTTTTGCCTCTTTTGCCTGAGCTCGAGATTTGCTCATAGGTGGGTTATGTTATTATTTTGTACCACCTTGTATATTCTTGTATCTAGTGTACTCCATCTACTGTTTCTATCAGATTTATTGTATATTGACCTAGAGATGAGACTGTGAGGTTTGTGGACTTTTATGCTGTATTTTGGGGTCGAACTCACTTGAGTCGACATGATATTTTCTTATGCTTTATTATGATTATTATGCTTGCTGTCATTTACATTGCGTGGGATTTATGACCGCCTTATGGCGAAGAGCTAGCTCCCGCTTGGGGATGCCCTATTTTGTTGGATTCATGTATATTTTGTTGTACCCATTTTGGGGGCCAGTATTTACAAAGGAGACTCTGCCGAAATTTTCGGAAAAATTAGTATTGTTTTTAAAAAGGGTTTTACATGACTTATTTGATAAACTTGCTTTCAAATGTTTGGGTTTTCTTCACTCTTTTGCTTAATTGGTTTTGTTTTCTGGGCTTTGGCTTACTTATTTTACGGACGTCTTTAGACGTTTCGTAAACTTAAGTGCCAGTCACGTTCCGTACCCTGCGGGTCGTGACAAAGTTGGTATCAGAGCGATATGTTTTACCTTTGTGAGTGTAGGATGACCCTTGGTAGATGGAGTAAGTGACTTAAGCAGGGTAACGTAGCGTGCGTATGTCCGCGGCATACTTACGATACGGTACTCCGCCTAAGTGACTTTAGGATATACTTGCTTGAAAAATTCCTTCTTCAATTCTGTGTATCCTATGATCCTATTGCACTGTCCTTACTATCCGTTTTCCTGTAGCAGCCACTATGCCGCCGAAGGCTACGAGGGCACAGAGGGCTACCGCCAGAGACGAGATTCGAGCTGGCTCGTCCGAGACTAGGACTGAGCAGGGTGGTATGCCTACGCCGCAGGGACAGACCGATCCACCTTCTCCAGGCCGTATGGATAGGCTCGAGACTGGTATGGAGGAGTTGCGACAGATGATGGGAGGCATGCAGGAGCTACGTCAGATGGTAGGATCCCTAGTTGCAGCCAGTCGTACACCGAGGCCGGATGACGTACCTACTACATCACAGACGACCATGATACCTGCTCCTACTACTACCACCGTGGCCATTCCGGTTTCACTACAGGATTTCATGAGGCTGAGACCTCCAGTATTCACCGGCACCGAGACAGTGGAGGACCCACAGACGTTCCTTGACAGTTTAGCCAGGATCTGCCGTTCGCTGAGATGTTCGGATGATCGATGGGTAGAGCTTGCGAGTTTCCGACTAGAGGGTCTCGCACAGACATGGTGGGAGTCAGTCTTGAGAGGTCGAGCTGCAGGTCTACCGCCTATGACTTGGGCCGAGTTTACAGCGGTCTTTCTAGCTCGTTTCCTTCCAGAGAGCGTTCGTGACGCCAGAGCTCGCAGCTTCGAGGCCTTAGTCAAGACACCTGGGATGACGGTGTCTGAGTATGACATCCAGTTTACACAGTTATCCCGATATGCTCAGTATTTGGTGGATACCGAGGAGAAGATGGTGAAGAGGTTCGTACAGGGACTTGATGCCCAGCTATATCTTGCCATTGGCACCCAGCACTACGACACTTATTCAGCGGCTATGGATACGGCATTGCGGATGGAGGCACGCATATCACGGACTTCGGCCGTTTCTGGGCCAAAGAGGATGCGCACCGATGTACCGTCTCAGAGGCAGCGCGCCAGATTCTTTTCGAGAGATAGGCCTGGCAGAGGATTTGGGCGGGGACAGTTATATGGTTCTTATCCCTAGGGGCAGCAGCCGTCGCCAGGATGTTTTGGGTGCGGGAGTTTGCACCATCTTGTCAGAGACTGTCCGGTGAGACGACAGGGAGCAATGACAGTTCCGCATGTGACCCTACCACCATCACCACCCCCTCCTCAGAGAGCCCTACTTCCTACCCCAGGCGATGCTCCACGCCAGTTAGGTGCACCGAGAGGCCGTGGACGCGGCGGTCCTGTTCAGAGAGGACGAGGAGGCAGAGGCCGAGGTCGAGGTCAGCCCGCTATCGGTGGAGGACAGGCCCGAGTTTTTGCTTTGACACCGCAGGATGCGCAGGCATCCAATGCCGTTGTGACAGGTACCTTGCCAGTTTGTTCTTTCGAAGCACGGGTATTATTCGACCCAGGTTCCACACATTCGTACGTATCTACACACTTTGCACCGATGTTGGGCCGTGAGTCGTCGTCGTTAGATCAACCGCTTGTTGTTGTTACTCCGGTAGGCGAGTCGTTTGTCGCTCGGTTTGTATTTCGTTTGTGTTCCGTTCGTATCGGGGAGAGGGATTCATCAGTTGATTTGATACTCCTCGATATGTTGGACTTTGATGTGCTTCTGGGCATGGATTGGCTAGCCACTTGTTATGCTTCGGTGGACTGCCGTGAGAAGGCAGTCAGATTTAGCTTTCCGGGAGAGCCAGTCCTTGTTATTCAGGGAGACCGCAGTGTCACCCTTCCCAGCTTAATTTCGTATCTTCGCGCTGGTCAGCTCTTGCGGAAGGGATGTCAGGGATTCTTAGCGTATATTTGTGATACTCGAGCTGCAGAGGTTCCGTTAGACCGGGTCCCGATAGTTTGTGAGTTCCCTGATGTTTTCCCTGATGAGCTACCTGGGCTACCGCCTGAGCGCGATGTTGAGTTCTGCATTGATTTGATTCCCGGCTCGGGGCCTATTTCTATACCTCCTTATCGGATGGCCCCGGCAGAGCTTCGAGAGCTGAAGGATCAGTTGCAGGATTTGTTGGATAAGGGGCTTATTCGACCGAGTGTTTCTCCGTGGGGTTCTCCGGTCCTGTTTGTCAAGAAGAAGGATGGAAGTTTGCGCTTATGTATCGACTACCGCCAGCTGAATAAAGTTACCGTTCGGAACAGATATCCGTTGCCGCGCATTGATGATTTGTTCGACCAGCTTCAGGGTGCGGGGTATTTTTCGAGGATCGACTTGCGATCAGGATACCATCAGCTGCGAGTTCGACAGGAGGATATACCGAGGACAGCTTTCCGCACGCGCTACGGCCACTATGAGTTTTTGGTGATGTCGTTCGGACTCACCAACGCCCCAGCAGCATTCATGGATTTGATGAACCGTACATTCAGGCCGTATCTTGACTTGTTCATCATCGTGTTTATCGACGATATCTTGGTGTACTCCCGGAGCAGAGAGGAGCACGAGCAGCACTTGCGGATTACGTTACAGACTCTGAGGGAGCACCAGCTGTTCGCGAAGTTCTCCAAGTGTGCATTCTGGCTGGATAGCGTCGGATTCTTGGGTCACGTGGTTACGAGAGACGGCATTTGTGTGGACCCGAAGAAGATTGAGGCTGTTCAGCAGTGGCCCCGACCTACATCAGTTACTGAGATCCGTAGTTTTCTAGGCCTGGCGGGCTACTACAGGCGTTTTGTTCAGGACTTCTCCCGTATAGCTGCACCGTTGACTGGTTTGACCCGGAAGGGAGTTCCTTTCGTTTGGACAGAGCAGTGCGAGCGCAGTTTTCAGCAGCTACGGACTTGTTTGACTACAGCGCCGGTATTATCATTGCCTTCGGGATCAGGCGGATTTGTTGTCTACTGTGATGCTTCGCGAGTGGGATTAGGATGCGTATTGATGCAGCATGGCCGGGTGATCGCTTATGCTTCTCGGCAGTTGAAGAAGCATGAACCGAACTACCCCACTCATGATTTGGAGATGGCTGCAGTGGTCTTTGCACTGAAGATTTGGCGACATTACCTTTACGGCGAGTCGTGTCAGATATTCACCGATCACAAGAGCTTAAAGTACATATTTCAGCAGCGAGACCTGAACCTCAGACAGCGTCGTTGGATGGAGTTGGTGAAAGACTACGACTGCGAGATCTTATATCACCCCGGCAAGGCAAATATGGTGGCAGATGCGTTGAGTAGGAGGCCCGGGGGTAGTCTATCCTTTTTGCGCGCAGTGCAGAGGCAGTCGTCAGCAGATTGGCAGATGTTATGCGACAGCCGAGTTGAGTTCGAGTTCACTCAGACAGGGGGACAGCTCGCGCATGTTCGTGCACGCCAACAGTTGCTTGACCGTATATATGAGGCACAGCGCAGTGACGACCGTTGCTCAGAGATCATGGCACAGATGGGACAGGGCAGATTTTCCGAGTTCGTGATTGACGATCAGGGGATTTTACGATATGGATCTAGACTGTGCGTACCAGATGCTGATGGATTGCGGCGTGACATCCTTGAGGAGGCACACCGATCAGTGTATAGTGTCCACCCCGGTTCCACCAAGATGTACCATGATATGAGAGAGACCTACTGGTGGGACGGGATGAAGAGGGACATTACGGAGTTCGTTTCGAGATGCCTGACTTGTCAGCAAGTCAAGGCCGAGCACCAGAGGCCCGCAGGAGAGCTACAGCCGTTACCCATTCCAGAGTGGAAATGGGAACAGATTTCAATGGATTTCGTTGTGGGTCTACCCAGGACCAGTCGAGGGTACGACTCCATCTGGGTGATCGTGGATAGATTGACGAAAGCGGCTCACTTCCTACCGGTGAAGACCACTTTCAGCTTCGCTCAGTATGCTCAGCTCTATATTGACGAGATCGTGCGACTACATGGCGTACCGACTTGTATCGTGTCAGATCGAGGCACTCAGTTCACCAGCCGACTTTGGCAGAGACTTCAGGAGGCTTTGGGTACTCGTTTGAGCTTCAGCACAGCGTTTCATCCGCAGACAGACGGACAGTCAGAGCGGACCATTCAGACTCTCGAGGACATGCTCAGAGCGTGCGTTTTAAACTTTGGTGGTAGCTGGGATCGTCATTTACCTCTAGTGGAGTTCTCCTACAACAACAGCTTCCAGGATACTATTCAGATGGCATCTTTCGAGGCATTGTATGGGAGGAGATGCAGATCGCCCGTGTGTTGGACAGAGCTCAGCGAGAGCAGCATTTTGGGGCCGCAGCTTGTTGAGGAGACGACAACGAAGATACAGTTGATCCGAGACCGGATGAGAGCGGCTCAGAGCAGGAAGAAATCCTATGCAGACAGGCGCCGTCGCAGATTAGAGTTCGCAGTTGGCGACCATGTTTTTCTGAAAGTCTCCCCGATGAAGGGCGTGATGCGTTTTGGGCGAAAGGGGAAGCTTAGCCCTAGATTCGTAGGTCCCTTCGAGATCCTCGAGCGGGTTGGCGCTGTTGCTTATCGTTTGGCTCTTCCTCCCAGCTTTCCCGATGTTCACCCCGTCTTTCATGTTTCGATGCTCCGCAAGTACCTTCACGACCCTTTGCATGCGATTCAGCACCCGACAGTCCAGCTAGAGCGCGACCTTTCTTTTGCAGAGCAGCCGGTGGCCATCTTGGATCGGCAGGTGAAGAAGTTGAGGTCGAAGATTATACCAACCGTCAAGGTCCTTTGGCGTAGCCCGAGCAGCGAGGAGGTTACCTGGGAGACCGAGGGCGAGATGAGGAAGAAATATCCCCATCTCTTCGAAGGTACGCGTAGCTATATTTTTAAATTCGGGGACCGAATTTCTTTAAGGGGGGGAAGATTGTAGCGTCTTGAAAAGTCGTTTTGGTGTTTTCCTGAAATTCGGTGAAAATTCGGTATTTTTCCGAAAACCGTCTTTCTTGTTATTTTGCAGTTTAGGGCTAATTATACCTAAAATGGATAGGTAATTGCTTGTTTTTAGTAGCTAATGAGTTAATTATGAAATTCTGGTCGTTTAAAAATTTTCCCTAATTTTTCAATTTTTTAATATTATTTTAAGCCGGTAAGAAAATACATTAAATTAGCGATAAATACAAATTTTTCCGGGCTAATTTTAATCTCTAAAATTATGATAATTATAGTCTAGTGATAACATAAATTTTTAGTAATTTATTTTGATTTTTAACAAATTTTTATGATATGAAACGAATTTATTGAATTTTGAGCTAAAACTTGCAATTTTTGAGTTGTAGGGGGCCTTTTTGCATAAAATTTCTTTTGTAAAACCCCTCTCTCTTTTCCCTCAGCCCTAGGACAGCTCCATCTTGTGCAAGTCCAGAAATTTCTGGCCTCTTATGTTGGTTTCTTTCTTGTGTGAAAATGGGATTGTTTATGGATTTATTTTAATTATAATTGATAAAGTATGGTGCTTTGACTTTGGAGACTTGACCCATGACTTTTCCCCACTTGCCCACACCCCTCCCCTTACCTCATTGCTGGCCGAAACTGCACCTCCCCCTTCTTCATCTCTTTTCTTCTCATTTTCCTCACAATTCTTCAAGTTTAATTCATCACAATTTCAAATTAAAGCTTGCAAATTAAAACCCTCCTTCATCTTTCTTTTCCTTCACCTCCCAAGCTTGGATCTTGATGCTTGAGGCCATCACTTGGAGCAAAATTTATTCTTGCTAGATCCCAAATTGAGGTATAATTTCTATCATGTTAAATTCTTTTGGCTAAATTCCTTTAAGTATATGGTATTAGTGTTAAAAGATTAACTAATTTCTAACCTTGTTTTTTTTATAAAAAAAAAAGAGTAGTTTGTTTAAATTAGGGTTTTGAAGCCATGATAGTTAATTAGATTGTTTTGTAGTTAATCTAGTTGTTAATTAACTAATCTATATGGTTACCTTGTTCATGTAGTTTTCAATTTGGCTAATTTAGTTAATTTTAAAAGTTTGATTTTAGTTGTAAATTGTTGTTTTAGGATTTTCAAGAGAGGGTTATGTATGGAAATGGTTTGTGAAACATGATTAGTGAGTTGATTAGGGTTTACAAAACAATTATTGGGTTAATTAATTTATTTTGGTAGCTAGTGTTTTACTAACCTAATCAATAGGGTTACTTTGCTTATGTGGCTTCAAATTATGCTAATCTAAGTTATTTTAGTGTGGAATTTTGATTGCAATTGCTATTTATAAAAATCAAGAAAGGGTTTGGTTGTGGAATTTAGGTTTTGGAACATGGTTAATGTGTGGAAATTTTGTGTAGTGGTTATCTAATGGTGTGAATTGGGTGATTATGCTAGATTTTAGTCGTTTTATCGCAAATCGGCGATTTTTGCACCGATTTTGGAATGCAAATGCTTACTAGTTTTGTTATAAAATTATGTGATGGATTATTTTCGACATCTTGATGATTGTGTTGGCTTGTCCTATGACGTTTAGGATGCGTGAGTGCGTTTTTTTGGGTAGTCGGGTTTTAGTTTTGCCGGACGACCAAATCGGCGTTTTTTTGGCAGTTTTTGCGATTTTCGCGTGTGTTCCGCGCACTTTGTGCACGTTGTACCTAGCTAGCGAACTTTAGTAGTTTCGTTGGGGTTTTGCGTCGTTCTTGATATGTAACCTTATGTTTGGTATTGATGTAAATTCCAGGTTCGGTCGCGGAGACGTCAGACGCGGCGCGAAAAGGAAAGGCGGTGATTGGACACAGCTAGCCAGGGATTCCGGTGAGTAGATGTAATATCTACGGGGGACTATCGTTGGATGGCGCAAGCCGCCCGATAGTTTTAGTAACTTACAAGATCCTTAGTAATGTTAATAATTAGGGGTGAAATACTTAATTGACTATTTGCTGCATCCATGCATTATATTGACATACCTATACGAAACCATTTCATAGGACACCTGCACCATTACCAGGGTTTTTATATGCAGCACGAGCACTATTCATGCTTACACACACACCCTGGTAATTGCCATGCCACCACACTAGATAACTTTTAAATTGAAACCTTTTACTAATTGATACTTAAACTGGTACTACTGCCTTTAATTCCTTAAAATGAAACCGTAGAATTGCTATTCATGTGCGTGTACTTCATCATATTAATTGTTCATGCTTAATCCATTGATCTCACATCGCAACTTGATTATTGATATCATACGCATTCATTATCATTGATATATGCACTTATGAGGATTTCTTGAGATTTTATGATATTGCTGGATTTCGGGGGAAAACCGCAAAATTTCTAAACTTATTATATCTTTTTTTTAAATATGTAAATTGCGGTTTTCTAGTGATGTAAGTGTCGTCCACCATGAGTTTGCTGTGGTTTTGGAAATCCGTGTCGAGGAGTGGAGGAACCGGCACGGGTACATGGTGGGCCCGGTAAGGTACCCCGGGGCAAGAGGAATGTGGTGATGACGTTGAGCCTGGCAGGGGACGGATTACCTACCGGTGACTGTTTGGGACGGCGGATATCCAGAGGATACCGACCGTGGCCGCTAGATGATGAGATATTGATATTTGAGATGGGTCAGCCGGACGGCTGAGGCCAGAGATACATTTATGAGATTTGAGACAGCTTTTAGGTGTCGTTGCTGGACACCGGTTCTCGTCGATTCTTGAGTATTATGCTGGCATTCTAAAAGAGTTTCAAAAACAAAAAGAGATAAAATGTTTCTTATATATACCTATTGAGACCTCAGATATTCATGTTGCATACATATTAGTACACTGATGTTGTATACACACCTGCTAGTGCATCCCGTCATACATGTATTTTAGATGCTAGGATGCTTGTGTGCATGCATACGATAGCCTTTGTAGATATTATTTATTACTCACGAGTTGGCAACTCACCCCCGTTGTGCCACAGTCTTTTGCAGGTCCGCTCCGTCAGTTCAGTAGCGGCGGGCGCACTTGTTCTTTTGCCTCTTTTGCCTGAGCTCGAGATTTGCTCATAGGTGGGTTATGTTATTATTTTGTACCACCTTGTATATTCTTGTATCTAGTGTACTCCATCTACTGTTTCTATCAGATTTATTGTATATTGACCTAGAGATGAGACTGTGAGGTTTGTGGACTTTTATGCTGTATTTTGGGGTCGAACTCACTTGAGTCGACATGATGTTTTCTTATGCTTTATTATGATTATTATGCTTGCTGTCATTTACATTGCGTGGGATTTGTGACCGCCTTATGGCGAAGAGCTAGCTCACGCTTGGGGATGCCCTATTTTGTTGGATTCATGTATATTTTGTTGTACCCATTTTGGGGGCCAGTATTTACAAAGGAGACTCTGCCGAAATTTTCGGAAAAATTAGTATTGTTTTTAAAAAGGGTTTTACATGACTTATTTGATAAACTTGCTTTCAAATGTTTGGGTTTTCTTCACTCTTTTGCTTAATTGGTTTTGTTTTCTGGGCTTTGGCTTACTTATTTTACGGACGTCTTTAGACGTTTCGTAAACTTAAGTGCCAGTCATGTTCCGTACCCTGCGGGTCGTGACAATGGGCATATCATTCGGGGCTGCCGCAGTTTTCTTTGCGAGATACCAACAGAGCCTACCTACCCATTTTTGCCGATGGAGCGTCCACGGACCGCCTTTGCTGTGGAAATATTGAATTAGACCCCTACGGGATGGCTTGAGCCGTCGACAATTGGGATTCCAAACCACCCCGTGCCGGCTATAGACATTTTAGGGCGTCGTATCTGCCAAGGTGAAGCCCAGCCCTGGGGACAGGTTTACAAAATAGGGCTTACTCCTTGACATCCCACGGGCTACCTTCTCTGGGCTCGTTATATCCTGTCTGCCCATCGTGCGCGACTGCAGAGGGTCGGGCTCTATCAGGTGGTATACGCGTCTCTCTTCCACTATCAGTCCCCCCATGTCTGGTGGGTTAAGGCCTTCCTAAATCAATGGAATCTTCCCACCAACACCTTCTTGCTAGGGGACCGCGAAGTTTCAATTTCTTTAGAAGAGTTTCGCGAGATCTTGGGGTTGCCAATCAGGAGGACGCTCTATGAAGAAATGCTACCTCCTGATGAGTATGTTTTCGAAACCGAGCCTGCTATGCTTGACGGCTTGTCGACTGAAAATGCCATCCGCCACAAGCACCCAAGTCTAATCAAGGCTCTGGGTATTTTTGAGAAGCTATTCACAGAGTCAGAGGAGCAGGGCGTCACTTTCAAAAGCTTTATCGCATGCTTCCTTCATGGAGACGTTCTATCAAAGACGGCTCCGAAGTTTGCAAATATCAACGACCCCTTCGGGTTTGGTTTAAAAAAGCTGCCGGCTAAAGAAGAGGATTTACCGCAGTTCTATATTCTAATCCTGTCGGTTGTACCTTTTGAGTCGATCGCAGCTCCTGACATAGATGAAGAGACTTTCTTCGTGGGTTTTATCAGCGTCTAGCTTAGTTGGTTCGTTATTCCAACGCACCATCGGTTCATGAGAGCTTCGGTCATTTACCCTGCTCATCGCATCACCGGAGGGACGCGACTAGCTGTGGGTATTGCAGGGCTAGCGCATCTGTGTCATGGGCTAAGCGCTGCATCCAATACCTCAACCCCAGGTGTGAACGTAGTGAGTTTCTCTCTTCATTACTTTACGTCATGAATTGAGATGCACGTGCTAGGAGCATTTGTCGCGCATCAGAGACCCGGCTTTTATGATGCCTACACTTTTCCGCGGCTCATGAGGTTGGTGGACGCTTCTGCTCCTGATCCAACTTAGTCCGGAGCTATTCGTGTGCCGCTTAATCCCTATGCCAATGCGGGCAGGATGGTATTTAACGATCGAGTCCTCTCCGCTCCTTCAGGACCGATTCAACAGCTTTTTGACTCGTCGAAAGAGGGAGCACCCTCCCTGAAGCCCAAGGAAGCCATGCATTTATATTCGATCAGACCGGGTTATCTGGTGTTTCGTCAAAATGGCGCGGCCCTTTTTATGCGGTACAACCTGTTCACACCATAATATTGTATTTTATATTCCCCATTCTTATGCATTTTACAATGAAAATAGGTGCTTTTGACGCATGTCTGCTACATGTTACAGGTTACAGGTTCTTGGACAGGAAACAGTGAAAATGATGAAAAGACGACGTAAAAAGTGAGACTTTGACCGACAAACAGAGAATCTTGATCAAGCCTACATAAGGAACAATTCACAAGGCAAGATTCAAGACATCGACTCAAAGCGAACGGGTTAAAGTCCACAACAATGTTCACTGGAAATCTGGAACTAACCTAGAAGCCCAAATGGAAAACAACATACATAAACAGAAGCCCAAAAAGTCAATGAACCAAACCCAAAAAGCCCAGAGCCCAATTCCACATTTTGGCCGCGGAAGCGCGGCCAAACCAGGCCTCGCGCCGCGCTTCCGCGGCCGTATAGAGCACGGAGTTCAAGATTTTTTTTCCATAATGCAGAGCGGCGCAGATCTTTGACTTGGACATTTCTTAGAGGGCATTTTTGTAAATTCAGATGTGCGAATCAAAATGTAACCTAGGGTTTCCTATTATCTATAAATAGGACTCTAATCATTGTAATTTCTCATGCCTCTTTTCAATCAATAAATTCAGAATTTCTGAGAGCAAAATTCAGATCTGTTCTTCTTGTTTGGAGGGAGCCGTCAACTAGTAAGTATTTTTATTCTTTTAATTATAATGTCTTCTCATCCCCTAATGAGCGAGTAGTCTCCTCGCTTGTTAGGGTTAGCCTTAGGGAAAGGGTTGAGAGATGAAATCTCTCGCCCCTTTCAATGCCACCTTCACCTAATGAATAAGAACTTCACGCATACGAGCACAACCGCTCCCTGCGGCATCCTACCCTTCGAGGTAACGATGAACCGTAGTATAAAGGGCCGGTTCCGCGCGTTTTCCGTGAGGGTTAGGATAATTATAAATAAAGGTAGGGTACAAATCTAGAGGAAGAAACATCTTCCCAAAAGATTTGTATCCACTTTATTGATAATTAACTTAACATCTAAGAGATCTAAAAAAGGAAGGTATTGAAAGCGGTGAGAAAAAATCTTTAATTTCCAAAACTTCCCCTAATCCTAACCCTAGCAAGATTCTTAATTAAATTAATTAGATCTAGTCTTTAGATTTTTATAAACCTACCAAAACTACAAAAAGAATCAACTCGTTAAATCACTTTAAAGAAATTTACCCGTCTCTGTGGATCGACCCGTACTCACCGGCTAGCTGCGAAGCGACGCCGTTTCTGATTGCGGTAAACTCATATTTTTGAACTAATCAAATGGCACCGTTGCCGGGGACGGCGTAATCTTTCTTTTTTGTGAATTTTCGGGTTGATATAAATTTTAAAAAAATTATAAAAATCTGAAAAATCAAAAAAAAATATAAAAAAAAATATCATCTTTTATTGTTTGAAGGGTACTCTTTGTGAATCTTTGCAGGTTTCACGGATCTGGAATTTTACAGAGGGCAAATCAGAAGTTGGTGTATAAAAACAGAGGAGAAATTGAACAGAGGAGCAGTACAGAAATTTCCAAAGCCCAATCTTTCCTTTCGACCGCTCTTCCGCCGCATTAGCCCACTTCGCGCCGCGCTTCCGCCGCCTTCTGGAGGGTTCTCTGCGCAATTTTTGCTGGGTTTGCTTGTCTCATTCTCCCCTCTGCAAATCTCCATATATCTTTTGCCAAATCTTCTGCAGGATTCTTCGCGCTAAAAATCTTCTTCCCCCTTCCAATAATTGATTTTCTGCAGGATTCTTTGCGCCGCGCTTAAAAGCAAATTGATTGCAAGTGATTTACTGCTTTGCATACTTTAATCTGACTTTAAGGGGCTATTGACCAATTCAGATTGGGTGGGGATTTCATTACCCTTCCAAGGACCCCAGAAATCACTTAAAGCATCTGCATTGACCACTTTTAATCTAAAAAATATTAGACTCAGCCCTAAGGACGTCGAGCTCAATAGGACAGAGGACTAGTATAGGCATCGGCCGTTTATCCTAACCGACATTGCGGTGACTAGGCTAGTGGTTTTTAATTAGGCCCACTGTAGTGGTGGTTCCTTCCCACTTACCTGGCCGTACTTGTCCGTGAAGAGGCGGTTTGAGGTTCTATCTCTAGGCCTTTGGAACAGTTAGGAGCTGTCTAGCTGACCTAGGTGACCCTAGACTTAGGTCTGATTGTGCATGTGTGGTTAATTGCAGTTGTGTCACTAGTCTCTTTTAAAAATCTTTTTGCAAAAGCCCACTTAAAAAAAAAAAAAAAGGAAAATCTTTTCAAAACTTGCAACTTGTCGCTAAAGAATCTTTGCACTCACTTACACCACTTCTTCTCAAAGTCGTTTTCTTACCCTCACATTCTGTTTTCTGACTGCACTACCCTTTAGTGTATGTCATCTTGGACTAGGGATACTAACGCCCGATTAGTCCGTGTTTCGTTGGTACCGACCAACGAACCCTTCGACGAACCCTTCGTCGACGTTCCCTCCTTCTCCTTACCTCCATCTTCAAATTCTTCTTTCGAAGGTATGTCGGGACACGACCCCGACTATACCTTGCCGACGGGAATGATTCCGCCTCCGTTAGGTGCGAATAACCCGAATCTCCCGCCTGTTGAAGCGCCCGCACGAGTCGCGCTCCAGGATCTTTTCTACCCCGTCCGCACCGCCCTTCCCACTTGTCTTTCCCTCCCACCGGCAAATGGGGATAATTTTGAAATAAAACCACACTTCATCAATATGCTGCCTAAGTTTCATGGTTTGGAATCCGAAGATGCATATATTTTTATTAATAAATTCCAAAACGTTTGCGGCATGATGAAGACAACCCAATTAAGTGATGACGCAATAAGGCTAAGGGTCATTCCTTTTACCTTATGTGACCTAGCCGAGAAGTGGCTATACAGCACCGCATCATATTCCATTAGAAATTGGGACGAGTTTGTGAGAGCTTTTCTGAAAAAGTTCTATCCTCACCACAAAACTGCTAGAATCCGAAACGAAATCATACAATTTTCACAGCTTCCGTCCGAACCATTCTGGAAGTGTTTCGAGAGATTTAAAGACCTACTTGTTCAATGCCCTCATCATGGGATAGAAAGGTGGCAACTCTGCCAAACATTATACGAGGGATTGAACGCAGCAACGAAGCAGTTGCTAGAAACAATATGTCAAGGTCATTTTCTCTCTAAGTCTAGCGACGAAGCTTGGCAGTTTCTTGAGGACCTAAGTGAGCAAACAATTCAATGGGAGAGTACCAAGACCACATCATCTTCTTCAGTTGGTCAATCTAGGGCAGGCATACATCAAATAGATATGTCGATAGCTATGAAGGCCGAGATGGCCCCACTTATGAAAAAGCTAGAAGCGATTGAGACCAAAATCTCATCGACTTCTCCTGCCCCTACTCTACCCACACGAACTGTTTGTGCTTGTTGTTCTAATCCATCACATCTCACCGAAGAGTGCCCTTATAATGCACCCATTCAAGGGCAGGATCAAGTCAATGCTGCATTCCAGCAAAGACAAAGAAACGATCCTTACTCTTCGACATACAATCAGGGGTGGAGGAGTCACCCAAATTTCGCTTGGGACCAAAATCAACAAGTCCAAGGGAATAACAATTTTCAAAGAGCTCCTCCACAACAACAAGCACCCTTACAAACTCAAAACCAGCAACCTTTCCAACAACAACCTTATACAAATCAAACGAACAATTTGGTTCAACCTAATGATGATAAGGTTAGCTCGCTCGAGAAAAGTCTTGAAGCATTTCTCAAGCAAACTACAGATTCCGCAGCAAGATTTGAAAGTTATGTTCAATCTTTAATGAATAACAATGCCTCACATGATCAAAGTATCAAATCTATCGAGGCACAAATTGCACAATTAACTGCTGCGTTGAGCGAGAGAGAAAAGGGAAAGCTTCCATCTCAACCATTGCCCAATCCCGGTCACACACTAAACGCATATAACAATCACAATGTGAATGCGGTGACCACGTTGAGATCCGGAAGAGAGTTGCAAAATAATGTGGAAACTAGTGATGACATCCCCGCCGGTGGTTCTTCTTCCCCTTCTTCATTTTCTTCACTTCCTTCTTCACCTTTTTCTTTAGAGCCTATTCTCCACCCTTCACACGGCTCTACTTCTTCTGACTCGAACGGACCCATTTCTAACAACACGAACACATCCACACTGGGATCCGTTCCTATACCACATTCTACTCCACAGACTTGTGACTCAACAAATTTTCAAAATGCACCATTTCCAAACAGGTTGAGTCCTAATAAACCAAATGCACAAGTGGAGAAGATTGTGGAGATCTTTAAGCAGGTTAGCATAAATATACCTCTCTTGGATGCTATCCAACAAGTCCCTTCATACGCGAAAATCTTAAAGGGCTTGTGCACCTCGAAGAGAAAGGCATCTCAAGTACCCAAGAAAGTGCTAGTGGCTAGTGCAGTGAGCAATGCTATTAACCACCATCAAACCTTACCCCAAAAACGAAAGGACCCCGGCTGTCCTACGATTTCCATCACAATTGGGGATAAGCAAATTAATCGTGCACTTTTAGATCTTGGGTCTAGTGTTAACCTGATTCCTTACTCCGTGTACGAACAATTAGGGGTTGGAGAGTTGAAACCCACTCGTTGCACTCTCCAAATGGCTGATCGATCAATCACCTATCCAAGGGGTCAACTAGAGGATGTGTTGATCAAAGTCGGGGAATTCATATTCCCCGTTGATTTTATCGTTATGGATACACAACCTGTTGTTAACCCAAGAAACCAAATTCCGGTGATTCTTGGTCGACCATTTTTGGCCACTTCCAATGCCATAATAAATTGTCGCAATGGCTCCATGACTCTATCCTTCGGAAAGAGGTCTAGTGAGTTCAATATTTATAAGATGGGAAGTCTGCCCCCCGTGCCTAAAACTAGTACACGAGAAGTTTGCTCTATTCACGAAATCACGCAGGAGGACTGCGAGCTTGAAAGATTTCTATTTGATGAAAACAGTTTTGACGCCACTAGTGCGTCCCTCCTTGAGCTTACTACCGTTGACACAACCGATGCTGATTATGAATGTTTCACTTTTTCGGCTGACGACGACTCACAGCCCGAATATGAGTCGTTTGAATTTTTGGATGAGTCAGTCGAACCATCCGAATCGGTTGTTTGCAGTGATTTCGAACATGTGTTAGAGTCCTTTGAGTTCGAGGTAGATTCCGCAATGGTTCTTTCGCCTCATAAATTCGAACTCATGCCCTTGCCGTCTCACCGTAGAGATGCTTACATAGGTGAGAATGAGACTTTTCCCATTATCATATCAGCCTCTCTAGCCTTCGAGCAAGAGAACGCTATTTTAAAAGTCTTACAAGATAGGCGGCAAGTTTTCAGTTGGACTATGGCGGACATCGAGGAGATCAGTTCCCTCCTAAGTAAATATCATACACATTTGATGGATGATGCCATGTCAATAGAGGACACACGGGAACATCTTGGGGGTATTGTGGTGAGTCAACCTCCTCCCTTAGAAGTTGAAATACCCCCATTTCTTTTAATAAGGTACGAGAATGCCAACACTCCACTGATTGCTGATCACTTACATTCTCGTATCGATGCCTCACCATCACATTCACCTCCACACCTCCCATTCCACTACTTCTATCTTCCCCAATTCTTTGCGGACCACCACTACTTATTTTTTCACCCACCAATATTCTTTACTGATAAATTTTTCGAATGGTTGGTGTTGACTTTTGGCCTATGCAAAGTTGGGCAGTATTGTCTAACATAGTTTAATTGAAGTTTGGGGGAGGGTCTTTTTGTATATATTTTTGTTTTCTTTTTCTCTAAAAAATAAAATAAAAATTTCAAAACATTAAAAATATAAAAAAATTTGTAAATAAATAAACAGGGGAGTGCCGACATTTTGACCCTCTTGGTTTAGCATGACAGTGAGGACACTGTCAAATTCAAGTTTGGGGGTATGCTCGGTAAGTCTTCTTCCTTCGCATTCATATGTACATTTTTGCATTTGCATACTTATTTGAAAACACATAAAAATTTGAAAAATTTCAAAAAATTATAAATAAATGTATTCAATTTTGGCTAATTGACTAGAGTTTGACAAATAGGTTAACTAGCTAGGAAAAACTAGATCTTAGACTTAGTAAATTAAAAACCCTAAAAATAACCTTCCTTAAAGTTTAACGGTAGAAAGTATATGCCTTGTAGTTTATTTGGAAATAGGCAAATTTTGGGTTCACTTTTTGGGCTAAGTCGAAACAAGGGAAGAGTATTGATGTTCTTATTAGAGTATAAGTTTGAAAAATAGTTCCTAGTTTAAGTCTAGATTCTGAAAATGTATACCCTACAAATTGCACAATCACGCACCTTGAAACTTGGAATAGTAGAGGAGACCTTGAAATGCTCTTGTCTAAAGTCCTTAGTACAATGAAAATAAAAGAAAATAAAAGAAAAAAAAAGTGAATAAAGGAAAAAATGGACACTGGTTTTTGTGATTACTTAAGGCTGTAAAAATAGAAAAATATTTAGCGAGGGTGCTTCATCACCTAGTGCCTTAGACCAACTGGTTTGGGAGTCACTGCTAAAAGCCTTGGGTGTTGCAAAACTAGGAAGTACGCTTTAAAGTGCAAACGCATTTTGTAATCGGCCGTTGGTACCTCAAGAAGTATTAACGGTCGCATGAAGGATGTGTAAGCAAATTTCATTCACCAACTAATTAGTACTTTGGACAATGGATGAGAGTACGATTGCTTGATTTGAATTTCCAAGTGTAGGGGTGATCTATACACACACGTAGGGGTATGTGATTGGAATCTAGATAAGAGAAAGGAATGAAGAATAGAACTTGTATCTTTAATAGAGTTGATAGAAATTCCTAAGTGGAGATAAAACCCTAGAAGGAAAACTTAAGAAATGCCGAAAGCTAAGTAGATCTGCAGGATATATATAATCTTAAGTTAAATAATGAGGAAGTGTGAAGAATATGGGTGGATAATTTGCGGGTCGACGATAATAGAATTCTTAGTTAGAAAACCTAATTGGAGAACAAAAGTCGAAAAGCCAAATTGATAGGATTTTGTGGGTAGTATCCGCTGAAAACCCTCAGGAGACAACACTCCTCCTACTAGGGACACCTAGAGGTTTAACGGCTTGTTGCACGAGCTCAGTGCAATCGCGTTTCCCTGCGAAAGTGCGGTTAGGTTTTTTGTAGAGAATAAAACAATAAGTTTGCTCGAGGACGAGCAAAAGATAAGTTTGGGGGTATCTGTTCACACCATAATATTGTATTTTATATTCCCCATTCTTATGCATTTTACAATGAAAATAGGTGCTTTTGACGCATGTCTGCTACATGTTACAGGTTACAGGTTCTTGGACAGGAAACAGTGAAAACGATGAAAAGACGACGTAAAAAGTGAGACTTTGACCGACAAACAGAGAATCTTGATCAAGCCTACATAAGGAACAATTCACAAGGCAAGATTCAAGACATCGACTCAAAGCGAACGGGTTAAAGTCCACAACAATGTTCACTGGAAATCTGGAACTAACCTAGAAGCCCAAATGGAAAACAACATACATAAACAGAAGCCCAAAAAGTCAATGAACCAAACCCAAAAAGCCCAGAGCCCAATTCCACATTTTGGCCGCGGAAGCGCGGCCAAACCAGGCCTCGCGCCGCGCTTCCGCGGCCGTATAGAGCACGGAGTTCAAGATTTTTTTTCCATAATGCAGAGCGGCGTAGATCTTTGACTTGGACATTTCTTAGAGGGCATTTTTGTAAATTCAGATGTGCGAATCAAAATGTAACCTAGGGTTTCCTATTATCTATAAATAGGACTCTAATCATTGTAATTTCTCATGCCTCTTTTCAATCAATAAATTCAGAATTTCTGAGAGCAAAATTCAGATCTGTTCTTCTTGTTTGGAGGGAGCCGTCAACTAGTAAGTATTTTTATTCTTTTAATTATAATGTCTTCTCATCCCCTAATGAGCGAGTAGTCTCCTCGCTTGTTAGGGTTAGCCTTAGGGAAAGGGTTGAGAGATGAAATCTCTCGCCCCTTTCAATGCCACCTTCACCTAATGAATAAGAACTTCACGCATACGAGCACAACCGCTCCCTGCGGCATCCTACCCTTCGAGGTAACGATGAACCGTAGTATAAAGGGCCGGTTCCGCGCGTTTTCCGTGAGGGTTAGGATAATTATAAATAAAGGTAGGGTACAAATCTAGAGGAAGAAACATCTTCCCAAAAGATTTGTATCCACTTTATTGATAATTAACTTAACATCTAAGAGATCTAAAAAAGGAAGGTATTGAAAGCGGTGAGAAAAAATCTTTAATTTCCAAAACTTCCCCTAATCCTAACCCTAGCAAGATTCTTAATTAAATTAATTAGATCTAGTCTTTAGATTTTTATAAACCTACCAAAACTACAAAAAGAATCAACTCGTTAAATCACTTTAAAGAAATTTACCCGTCTCTGTGGATCGACCCGTACTCACCGGCTAGCTGCGAAGCGACGCCGTTTCTGATTGCGGTAAACTCATATTTTTGAACTAATCACAACCCACACCGCTTTGCTCGGCAACTGGGATATGACCAGGGTGTCCATTTTGAGGCATTTATAGTGGAGCCCAGCCCATCGTCGGATGTTGTTCGTGACGCCGCTCATCACTTCATGCGGCTGAACACCGGCTCTCCCTTCGTGATTCCTGAGGCTGACTACATTCCTCGATGTGTGGGGGCTTTCACGGGCTGGTACCTCCACCGAGTCAGTCCTAGTATTGTTGAGGAGAGGAGGATGCTCCTTGGATATAAGGTTCCCACTCCGATCCAGGCTACGGGAGTCCCGCCGCGACCGCGAGCAGTGGTTCGCCCTCCTCTGAGAGATACGGGTATTGTGCTTATTCCTGAGATGGCAGAAGTGGATCTAACTCCCACAGCTGGTATGCCGCTGCGCACTAGAGCTCAATCAACGGCCAATAAGGCGCCAGTAGCAGTATCATCAGCTGCGGCGTCAGCAATAGCGGTGTCGTCATCGGTAGCACCGCCGAGTGAGGATATTGAAGGCGGAGTGGGTCAACATCGCACCAAAGCACCAAAGGGAAAGAAGCGATCATCTTCTGGTGTTAGTTCTGGGTCCAAGAGGCGAAGGAAAACGGTCACCAATCTGCCCGACTTTTTAGTGGAATCCGAGCCTATTCTTCAGGACGAGCTGATAGCTACGCAAGAGCCAGATGGTGGTCTTCTTTTTCCCGGTTCATCTGCCGAGGAAGCCGCGCAATTGGCTGAGGCTATAAGACGCTCGCGGGATGAAGCTGAGAATGTAAGGGTCCCGAAGAGGCCTTATCCTGCCATCATCTTCTACGAAGATCCTCCATCGATACGGCGGATATTTATAGGTCCTCTAGAAGAGGGAGGCGAGAGGGCCCTTAAGCAGTCTATCTCGGCCGATGCCGAAGACGTGCTGTCGTTGTGGACCGGTGGCCACGAGTCTACCCTCGCACCCCGATGAGCACGCATCCTTGAAAAGGAACGCCGGCTTGAAAAAGCCATACTAGAGGCTCCTTTGCGCATTGGTATACTCAAATATCTTTTTGTAATATTTTGCACTGCTCATATATATATATATATATATATATATATATATATATATATATATATATCCTTATCTTCGCGAAAACTTTGCAAGGACTTCGGCAATAGCAGAGGATCTGAGTTCGAGTCGTGCCTTGATTATGGACTCTACAAATATCCCCGATGAGACACTAGTAAGTATGGACGGGGTCGATACAACTGTTGTTCCTGCCACAGAGCTCCCCTTGGTGACTCCCGTTCCCCAGGTGCTTGCTCCCCCGGAAGAGGCATCTTCATTGGCCGCGGATTCAATGGATCTTTCTGGGGACGATCCGGAGACTATAGGACAGGTGGTCGAGGCCACCGTCCTTTTATTGGAGCCTGCAGCGATGGCCACTGATCCTCAATCGGAAGTTATTATACCGGCCTATGTCCCCGATGATGTGCCTGGGGGCATGGAGGAAGCCGCCGAAGCTGCTATCCCTCCAGTCTACAGTGGGAGGAGCATCGAAGGTATTCTTCTATCTTTTATTTTAATGATCTCTTCAATATCTGAACCTTTCTGTCTTTTCAGAGCTACGAGGATTGGCAGCGTCCATCGTGGACTTGTCCCCCAGGAAGTCTTTTCAGTGTCTGTTAGAGATGGCCGCTCCGCAGGCGATATCTCCTCAACGCATCGTCCTCTTTTCCGGGCACGGTTAGTGTCATTTGCCATCTCCTTACGGCATTATTATTATTTCTTATAATAACACGGATGTCTTCTACAGTTCTGGAAGCCGATGACGAAGATGAGATTCTTGACGGGCCCGGGGAGCCTTCAGACCCCTTTTGCATGACTGTGGGTAAGTAAAGTTTCGATACTGTTCCACCTGCTCTTTGCTTGCAAGTCTCGCTAATTTCTTTTTATGAATCTTAACAGGTTTGCCAGTTCTTACCACGCTGGAGTCTCACATCGTCATGCCGCCCGGCCCCTACGCTCTACATGCCTCGGAACGGATGGCAAAGCTAAGCCTTCACTCCTTGTCAGCTCTGATTGAAGACCTTCGTGCTGGCAGTCTGATCACGGCCGAAGCATTTGCCGCTGAAGCCAACGGTTCTCTTCCCTTTCTTACTACTTACCATAGTGAAACATTGGTGCAAGTCTGGGTTGAGTTCTGTCGTCAGGTGGAGGCTTGTTTGCATAATCTTGAATGTACACGCCTTCTTTCAGAGGTTGTGGCTGCGAAGGCGAGCTTACGGGGTCTGATTGAGCAGTGCGCTGTGAATATGCTATCATGCGAGAAGAGCCTCAGCCGAAAATTCTCAGAGAGGAAGCTGGCTTCAACTGCGCTAGGGGAACTTCAAGCTAATCTTACAGCCAAGACCACTCGGGCGTATGATCTTTGGCGAGGGCTTCAGGAGGCTATCAAGGAGGTGGTAGCCATTGATAAAGCCGTCATTTTCACTCGCAAAATGGTCGAAGCTCATAAGGTTACCGAAAAGGAGCTTGAAAGTCGGCTTGCCTTGTACCAGGCCCAACAAGCTCAAGCGGAGGTCCGTCTCTTAACGATAATAAATCATGAAGCTGAGGCCCAGTGGAAAAGGGATGAACTGGCAAACCTATTAAATCATCCGTCGGCTTGAAAAATTGTATATTTTTTCTATTCTTCTTTTGTACATACTCCTGAAGGAGAGTATTTTTTGATTCCTTCATAAATTGAACTTTGTATTCATTTTGATTCATGAATAAAAGACATATTTTGCTTCATGATGGTGTGTCCCTTTTAGTAAATGCATCTTGTGGATAATCTATTTCGATTTCCTTGTAGGACAGCAATGGCTTAGGAGTCAAGTTCAGATATGCCTCCTAAGGCTTTCCAACTTTATGAGCCGTGAGGGTCTCATAAAGGTATTTCTCCTTACGAGTCGTGAGGATCTCGTAAGCGTAATTTCTCCTTTAAGAATCGTGAGGATTCCTGAATGTATTTTCTCTTGAGAGTTGTAAGAATCTCACAAGAGAGTTTTTCTTGCTTACGAGTCGAGAGGACTCGTAAGTGATCATTTCCTTTCTTGTCGGAGGGTGTGGTTCGTAGAAAATTTATCTTTACTTTTCTGCGAGGTAATGATGGCATGGGAGACAGGGTTAGGATCTGCCACCTAAGACTTTTCAACTTTACGAGCCGTGAGGGTCTCATAAAGAATTTTCTCCCTACAGGTCGAGAGGATCCCGTAGGTGTAATTTATCCTTAAAAATCGTGAGGATTCCTAAGTGCGTTTTCTCTTGAGAGTCGTAAGGATCTCATAAAAGAGTTTTCTCCCTTACGAGTCGTGAGGACCTGTAAGTGATGGATGAGGTTGACATTATCCGCATTTCACGGAGTCAAGGGTTGATTCTATCCGCATTTCACGGAGTCAGGAGTTGCTCTGTCCATTTCCTACGGGGTCAAGATTGACTTTAGCCGTGTTCTATGGGACCAGGATTTGCTCTGGATGTTTCCTACGGGGTCAGGATTGACATTATCCGTGTTCCACAGGACCAGGATCCGCTCTGGACGCTTCCCACGGGGTCGGGATTGACATTAGCCGTGTTCCGCAAGGACCAGAATTTGCTCTGGACGCTTCCCACGGGGTCGGGATTGATATTAGCTGTGTTCTGCAAGGACCAGGATCCGCTCTGGACGCTTCCCATGGGGTCAAGATTGACATTAGCCGTGTTCCACTAGACCAGGACTTGCTCTGGACGCTTCCCACGGGGTCAGGATTGACATTAGCTGTGTTCCGCAAGGGTCAGGATCCGCTCTGGACGCTTCCCACGGGGTCAGGATTGAGATTAGCCGTGTTCCACTAGACCGGGATTTGCTCTGGATGCTTCCCACGGGGTCAGGATTGACATTAGCCGTGTTCCGCAAGGACCAGGATCCACTCTGGACGCTTCCCACGGGGTCAGGATTGACATAAGCCGTGTTCCACGAAACCAGGATTTGCTCTGGATGCTTCCCACGGGTCAAGATTGACATTAGCCATATTCCGCAAGGACCAGAATCCGCTCTGGACGCTTCCCATGGGGTCAGGATTGACATTAGTCGTGTTCCACTAGACCGGGATTTGCTCTGGATGCTTCCCACGGGGTCAGGATTGACATTATCCGTATTCCGCAAGGACCAGGATCCGCTCTGGACGCTTCCCACGGGGTCAGGATTGACATAAGCCGTGTTCCACCAGACCGGCATTTGCTCAGGACGCTTCCCACAGGGTCAAGATTGACATAAGCCGTGTTCCGTAAGGACCAGGATTTGCTCTGGACGTTTCCCACGGGGTCAGGATTGACATTAGCCGTGTTCCGCAAGAACCAGGATCCGCTCTGGACGCTTCCCACGGGGTCAGGATTGACATAAGCCGTGTTCTACTAGACCAGGATTTGCTCTGGATGCTTCCCACGGGGTCAGGATTGACATTAGCCGTGTTCCGCAAGGACCAGGATCCGCTCTGGACGCTTCCCACGGGGTCAAGATTGACATAAGCCGTGTTCCACTAGACCAGGATTTGCTCCGGATGCTTCCCACGGGGTCAAGATTGACATTAGCCGTGTTCTGCAAGGACCAGGATCCGCTCTGGACGCTTCCCACGGGGTCAGGATTGACATAAGCCGTGTTCCACGAAACCAGGATTTGCTCTGGGTGCTTCCTACGGGGTCAGGATTGACATAAGCTGTGTTCCACGAAACCAGGAGGGATTGACTCTCGGTTGTCTGTGCATTGTCGAGTCATGGAAGTAGGAATTTCGCCGCAGCTCTGATTTGTTGATGTTGCGTCTGTTGTAATGAGATGAATGTTGAGATGATCTCCAGGCTGTCTGTGAACCACCGAGATGCGGCTTCTTTTTCTGATGGAGTATGGTGGGAAGGTATGGTTCCCTCTTAATTTGTGCACCTAGATTGTATACAGGGATCGATGTGATCTCACCTGTAGGGCAAAAATTTCATTTTATATTTTTCTTTCCGCGATGCTCTATCATTTCATCTTTTATATCGCGAAAGTCGGGATTGCACAATCATTTTGGCTATTTCTCACGGTACCCAATCATTTCGGCTATTTGTTTTTATTTACTTGCTACTTTTTATTGCGAGTTGCCCAACCATTTCGGCTATTTCATATGCATACATTTTTACTTGCTAATTTTGTTGCAAGTTGCCCCATTATTGTTGGAGATAGTGCCCTCATAGTCAATTATTGGATCGCAGGTACGTGATTGCAATGATTGCGGAGGACCTATACCGGTAGGACAGTCTTACTCGAGATGATAGTATGCTATCTGGTTTGCCTTTATCAGTCGTGTACATGTTCAGGTGACTTATTACATGTTACACTTTGATAAAGCTCTTAGGATCTTGCTTTACTACCAACAGTATGATGGCGATCATATACGTGAGAGTTGGGTGGTTTATATGCATATCCTTAATTGTGGTCTCTAGTCGTGGGAGTTTCGAGACAGGGCATCGATACTCCGGAGTAGACTAGTGTATACATTCGAGACCCCGACGAGGGGCGGTGGCCGGTCTCACAAGCCACTGGTGTCAGTTGGATCACCTAAGATGTATACAGGTGCTCATTGGGTTATGAGTACACCGGACAGGACTCGCCGGGAATCTACTAGTTGGTATTATACATATCGTCAGATAGCAGTTCCCTGGTGACATGTGTACAGGGTAGTTCATCGACCTGAGGTCGTCATTTGTCTCGTGTGAGTTCCCACTGTGCTTTGATTTCTACCCTACGACGGCTCAAAGGAGTCGTGCAAACAGGTAGCTTTTAAGTACAGTCCCGAGCCATATGGAGGCACGTGAGCGGATCGGCAGGGGATTCGTCTCTCCCGGTATTGGGGGTGAGATCGTGCTGTGTCTAGGAGAGCCATTACACAAAGCCCACGGCCGTGGCAGGAGATTTACTGGTAGGTACTCCAGTAGTATCTCAGGGTGTTATTGGGCTACACTCCGACACGACTTATACTGCTATTGGGGGTCTGACGTTACTAGCCCCCTAGGCAGATATGCGATACTCATAGACGAACGGACCGGACTGTATATACATTGTCATTGTTAGGCTCAGTAGGGTTTCTGGATGAGTTCGCTCATCGGCATCCCTTGAGGTCAGTCCATGGGCAGCCGTTACGCATTGCTAGTGCCGCTGACGGTTTGTGGTTAACCCACTGCCAGAGTACTGACGAGTCATTAGAGTCCCCCACAGACAGTTTCCCAAGTTCGGGCGAAACGTTGTAGAGGCCGTATGGTTTTATGGCAGAGTTCGGAAAATGCACGTGCGTTTACGCACGTGTCAGATTTCGGGCAGATGATACTGGTCGGCTTTGGTTTAAGCCGGATCCGAGTATTATATTGAGTAGATATAATATCTTTGTCTCAGTTGTATTTGTATTCGGTCGTAATACAAATGCGGGTATATTTATACAGTTACGGGGTTATCCTGAAATTCGTTTCGGGATCACTTTTGGAAATTGCCAGTTTCCAGTTTTCTATCAGCCGTCTGTTAACATTCGGTTAAAGACGGATTTATCTTTTCTTGAGATGAGTGTGGAAGGTTCTAGAAGTTTCTAGAAGAGGTGACTAGGTTGAATGGTGTTGAGTTTTCATTGGTTGCTTTCTTTGTGTTCACACTTTGTGTTCACACATGATATTTTTCTCTTGTGGTCACCCTCTTCCCTCCTACACTCACCCCCTTCCTATATATGGCCGGCCCCTTCCCCCTCTCTCTCTCTCACTCTCACTTGATAGTTGTAAAAGATTATGATAGATTTTGGGGTGTATAGAAATTTCATTGCTCATTTCATTCCATCACCCGAACCAATCGGCAACTTCATTAACCGTTCGTCCATAGCTTTGGACGGAACTGTTGGAGGTAGTGCCCTCAGAGTCAATTATTGGATCACAGGTATGTGATTGCAATGATTGAGGGAGGACCTATCCCGGTAGGACAGTCTTACTCGAGATGATAGTATGCTATCTGGTTCATCTTTATAATCGTGTACTGTTTCAGGTGACCTTACAGGTCACTATTACACATTGATAGAGCCCCTAGGATCCTTGCTTGACCACCAGCAGTATGAGGGCGATCATATAAGTGGGAGCTGGTAGTCTATAAGCACATCCTTAAAAGGTCCCTAGTCGTGTGAGTTTCGAGACAGGGCATCGATTCTCCAGAGTAGACTAGTGTATACAGTCGAGACCCCGACGAGGGGCGGTGGCCGGTCTCACAAGCCACTGGTGTCAGTTGGTTCACCTAAGATGTATACAGGTGCTCATTGGGTTATGAGTACACCGGACAGGACTCGCCGGGAACATGCTAGTTGGTCATATACCAGATGTCAGATGGCAGTTCCCTGGTGACATGTGTACAGGTTAGTTCATCGACCTGGGGATCGTCTTTTGTCTCGTGTGAGTTCCCACTGTACTTTGATTACTACCCTACCACGGCTCAAAGGAGTCGTGCAAACAGGTTTTAGTTGGGTACAGTCCCGAGCCACATGGAGGCAGTGAGCGTATCTTCAGGGGTTCGTCTCTCCCGGTATTGGGGGTGAGGTCGTGCTGTGTCTAGGAGAGCCAGAACATGAAAAGACCTTGGCCAAGGCAGGAGATTTACTGGTAGGTATTCCAGTAGTATCTCAGGTGTTCTGGGCTACACTCCGACACGACTTGTACCGCTTTTGGGGGTCTGACTTTTACCAACCCCCTAGGCCCGCCATGCGATACTCATAGACGAACGGACCGGACTGTACGGATATTGTCACTGACAGGCTCAGTAGGGTGTCAGGCTGAGTTCGCTCACGGACGTCCCTTTTAGTCAATACCTGGTAGCCCGTTATGTATTGGCTTATACCTCTAACGTGCTAGTGGTTAAATCCATAACCAAGGTGTTGATGAGTCTTTAGAGTCCCCCACATTCAGTTACTCAAGCTTTCGGGCGAAAAGCTGTAGAGGCCGTATGGAGATATGGCAAGGTCCGATCAGATACGTGCGGTATTGCACGGATCAAGATCGGACAGTTTGTACTAGAGGCCGTATGGTTATATGGCAGGGTTCGATCAGATACGTGCGGTATTGCACGGATCAGGATCGAACGGATATTACTAGCCGGTTTTGGTTTAAGCCGGATCCTAGTATAGTACAGTGTAGATTTTGTCTCATTGCATTTGTATTTCGGTCGGAATACAAATGCGGGTTTGTATGCACAGTATCGGGGTTTTCCTGTAATTTATTACGGGACCAGTTTTCTGGAGTTGCCAGTTTGCTTTCCGTTTCGGCCAATTTTCCTTTGTATCGTTCATTGGCCGATGTTTGGTGGAGGAGGGTTTATTTGCATTGTTGCAAATAGGCTTTTGTGGAGGGGGTCTTTGCATATATTGGTATCATGATGGTTTTCATGATGTGCACCATCACTTGACTTCTTCTTCTCATGATGGCTTGACTTTTTGAAGCCATCATGCATGAGATGATGGTTGCTTTGAATGTTGGGATTGTTTTAGTGATGATGGTTGATTTTGATAGCCATTCCTCTTTCTCTCTCTTGCATGATAGAGTTTTCCCACTCATTCTTTTGGCTTCAATCTCATTCTCTCCATTCCTCTAGTGCATGGCCGGCCAAGCATTTTGGGTGGGCTGTCCAAATATTTTGGGGAAGTATTTTTGTTCATATCATGCTCCAAAATACCCCAAGCTCCTCCACATTTTGTTCTTGTTTCATCCCTCCACCAAATGGCACCTCCTTAACCCCAAAATGAGATATGGATCTCTACACCACTCATTCTACAGTAAATCTTCGGCACGTCGAGTAGCCGACTTCGTGCCCGAGTTGCCTCGGCATTGAGGTGGGAGCCCGTAAACAAAGTAGGCGATGTGGTGCACTTCCGGCGATGAGGAGGAGACAGGACTTTCCGCAGGAGATCGGGACCATGACGAGAAGACCGGAGGACTTGGATCGTCGGTATATCTCTATTCCCTTTCTTGTAGTTAGCTAGGACTAGTTAATGGTTCGATCCGGGTTATAGTGCGCGGTGGTGCCGGTTTGCTAAGTTCGCAAAAATTTAAGTTTTTCACCGCTTCCGCATTTGGCCGTCGGATTGACGGCCGGGGCGCCGCCGTGCACTTACAGTGGTATCAGAGCCTCCCCATTAACTTAGTCTAGCTTTGTGTAATGTGTTTTTCAGTTCCGATCGATCGAAATGTCCAAAAACCCGTATTTGCTCACGACAGTTTTCTGTTGAAATTTTTTGGTCCCCAAAAATTTTTCAGGTTGTATAAAAGTACTGTACAGGATGACATAAGACTTCTGGGAAAATTCGAGCCGTTGACTTTTCAGTCAGAGCGCGGAACAGCGGCCAATACTCACCTGGGGCCGCGGTTCCGCCGCAGAATGAAAGGTTCAATGGGTCGGATTTTTTCAGTGGGCCTCTGGGCTTATTTTAGGGGTTTTGGAACATTAATTTTGGGCCCATAATTTCTTTAACTGTTACAGGATTATTTTGGGGCCCACTTGTTAAATTTTGATCGGTCGGATATTTTAAACACATTTTTCACAGTATTTACATTATATCTGCGACCGTGAATGTCACTCGATCGGTAAATCCGGTCTAACTGCTATAGCCCGGTTAGACGGATTTGCGAACGTGACATTCACGTTGATGTTCTATGTATTTGCTGTGATGTTGCGGATCGGTCGTGGGGGTAGCCTGGATGCAATTCTAGTACAGTGTTTTGTTGTATTATGTACATTTGTTATTGCGGGGCGAGCGTCCGACATGTGGACTGCCGTCACTGCCCGTTTGTATTATTATTTTGGGGCACGAACAGGTTGCGGTCGATGTACCCGGTGTATGTATATTTTACTTTCTGTACTAGGATTACCCCGCGGAGGGGTGCACGGGTAGCCGGGTTCTAGAGGGCAACGGGCCCGCATCTCATGGCATTGAGACGGAGGGGGCTTCACTCTAGAACTGGCAGGCTATTCGCCGCACTCGTAGGGGGTACAGGATTGACCCAGGAGGGGTGCCCAAGTTACCGGATTCCGTGAAGTGCTGGGTGGTCCATTTACGGCGCTGAAGGGGGCTGCCTCGCTTCAGGTTTTGGCGGGTGACTTGCCGCGCCCGTAGGGGTCTAGGATTACATTGCACAGGCTATCCACACGACCAGGGGAACGTCGGGTTTCAGTAGCGGCTCTATGAAACCCGGGGTTCCCAGATATCTGTATTGTTCTGTGATGCTGTACATTTCTGTGATGTTGCATTTTTTCACGCCTTGAGCGAAATATAATATATTGGTATATATATTAGTAGATGTTGTATATGTTTTACATCCGCGCTAGTCCAGTCCCCGCTCTGTCGTTAGTTAGCTAACCTAACGGGTAATGACGGGACCCAGTGGCGAATGCGGATGGCATATACGTACATCGGTATATTTTCGTTCTTTGTGGTGTGATCAACTGATGGGACTGCATTGATTCGGATCAATGCAAGTTAAAAACAAGCCTAATCTGATGTTGTTGGAACACTTTTTTTTTCAAAAAGCTGTTATTGCAAGGACGCCCTCTTTTGTTTTGCATAGTGATATTCGGTTATGAATATCCAGCACCTCAGTCGACGAGGCAAGGGCCGAGATCCCTTCACCGGGAGTGACCCCTTGGACAGAAGTTTGCGTCAGGGCATTAACTTCACTATAGCCGATTACTTTTGCTTTGCATCGTGGTATTCAGTTGGAATATCCTGCACCCCATTCTACGGGGAAAGAGCCGAGATCCCTTCACCGGGAGTGACCTCTTTAGCGAAGGTTTTCGTTACTATATTTTCTAAAAAGCTATCCGTTCCTTCAACGATATCAAGTTCATTACGTTAAAGGTTTTCGCCAGAAACCATTCGTAGCCCTCCGTCATTTCAGACGGGTAGCAAGTAGTATTCATGCTATGTTTGTTGACCTTCGTCAAGGCATAGTGTATGGTAGCTGCTTGTTGCTTTTCTACAGCATAGATAGATGCGTTGGTTTGGGACAGTCGTATAGCCTTGTTGACCTTCGTCAAGGGCTTGTACGGGTGGATTCAAATTAACCTGGAGAATGACGGGTAGAACTTGACATGTGACTTATGATTTTTGACCTTCATCAAGGTCATAAGAGCATGGGGCAGAAATCACATCGGGAGTTTCAAAAGCACTGAAACTTGCCAGATATGCGCATACCTTCTGGAGTGTGATACCGTGAGCGGATTCCGTCACGTTATCATGCTATGATAGTTGGATCCCGATTCCCACTGATGAGTTGGTTTACTCCTCGGGTATTCCCGACTGATTCTTCTTTTAGGTTTGGAGGAGAATTTGACGGTACAGTGGGAGGTTTCCAGATTAGATAAATTGGTAACCATTCTGATCTAGGTTAGAGTGCACGCTGAGTGTTTCTTTTCTCTCTCTCTTGGTAGCGACCATTGACCCGACCCTAAGACTATGACTCAGTGACCAAGTTGACCGAACCTTCTTTAATACTGGTTTTTGGATTGTCAGAGTTGCAGACCTCATTGCCACTCCTGCTTTTACCCTTTTCTCCAGGACACCCCGTACTACTATGAACGTCCACTTCCATTAGACAAAACCATCGTATGGTTATATACGAACTCGAAGGAACTTGTTCCAGATTCGAGGATGGTTTCCGGTTCTGGAGAAAACGAATAGGACTATTCAGTTGTCTTTTCATTTTACCTTCTCTCAGGTTGCGAGTACCCCTTAGATTAGGGGATAGTACACCTATTACGCAAATTGGACAGTCTTCTTCCAAACCATAGGCAGGTGCCGACCGGTAGGGAATGAAGAAAACCAATTTGCCTAACGATGGTGTACAGAAGGTATTATGCAAAGACAAAGAAAGGGATTAGAAGGAGGGCAAAGTAAATTGCGACTGATATTCACGACCAAACCAAATATTTCATTACCACTCCCACATCACCTTTGTATTTCTCCAGGACACTCCGTATCACTACGAAGATCCACAGATATTTGGATATTCCATCGTATGGTTATATACGAACTCGAAAGGAACTTGTTCCAGTTCGGGGATGGATTCTGGTTCAGGAGAAATAGGAATAAGGTTTATTCGGGTGTCTTTTATCTTCACCTTCTCTCGCATTGCGAGTGTTCCTAGGATTAGGACAGTACACCCATTATGCTTATTGGATAGTCTTCTTCCAAACCATAGGCTGGTGCCGAACGGTAGGGAAGGAAGAAAACCATTTGGCCTAAAGGGGTGTGCAGAAGGTAATGACTAAAGACATATGAAGGGATGTGGAGAGATGGCAATGAATTATACGGTTGTAGTTGTGAATCTGGATAATGGAAGAGGCATTACTATGAATACCAGGATACCCCACGAAACATTTCAATGTTTCAGTTTCACTGTGTACAGTTAAAGGAAAACTGATTTCCCGATTAGACACTTGCTCCAGGGTATGTATTTACCAAGTATGATTCTCACATCTGTATGGTTTTACAGATGATGAGTGGGAGTAAGCTATTGGGAATTAGGTGATTGTCCTCATTATATCGGGATTCGTTGTAATCGGTGATATTTGAGGAAGTCACCTGGGTTATTTGCCGGACGGTAAGTATTTGGTTTTGAATATCCGCCGTTATGCACCAATTTCAAATCGATGTATCTGTACGTCTATTTTCATAGAGTGAGATATACCTTTTTGAAATTATGTCTATGACATTTACCTATATCAGCGGATGGTTAGGTAAGGAGCATTAAACAGCGGTGTAATTCTTCATAACCAAAGGTACAGTTTTCAACCTACAACACACAGGGAATGAGTTGTCAGACTCAAGGGACTTATACAGAGTATTGTATATTGTCCAGTGTCCATTAGGACAGAGGGTTTGGTTCTCATACTATATTCGGTTTACTTATGACTTCTCTAGTATTTAGACAAGTGTTTCATGGAAACACAGGGTCCGAATTTTGAGAAGTTATTGGTATTTGAATAAAGTATAGAACCAAGTGTTGCAAGTATCGGGATTCTTCAAGGTGATCGAAGATGTAGATACTTGTGTATGGTATTCAGTTGATAGTGATGATTAAGAGAACTTGCTTCTCTTTCAGGTTACTCATAATTGGAAGAACTCCTAAGTTGAGTAACGCTGATCGGCCTCTCTCTATTTACTTGACATGCACTGGAGACAGCTGCATGATTTGAATCTGGTTCAAATAGATCAGTGCCTCTGTTCCTATATTGGATATAGAACAGTTCGTATCTTAACGATGTTAAGGTACGGGGAGTTGTCCGGCTTATGCTTAAAACCAGACTCTGGATAACTCAAAGGCATGTTTCTGTAATGGCTGTTTGTGGGTTGACCCAGGCTATGACGAGGGTTGACTTTCTACCATAAGAAAGATCAATAGTGATATTGTTCTTGACTCGCCACAGTTTTAATAAAATTGCATTTTTCCAGAAAACAGTAGTGGGAGTATGGTAGAACTGGAAGTGATTCCAGAACCGCAAACGATTACTGAAGATTTGATAAGGAACCTAAAGATTCAATCTGGATTGACATTCCATTGGCCACTCCGCAGATACGGTGGGTAACCTCAGGCACCCGAGAGGCACTCCGGTAGCCTCAAGGACGGTGACAGGGAGGTTCTTGTTTACCCAGACTTACCATTGCTGTTGTTCCAGACTGTGAGACCCGGCAGGAGGATGAGTATAGCGTCTTTCTAAACTAGCTTTAGAAGTGCACGTGTATATGACTCTGCCAGAGGGTTGTCGTAGTCAGTGGGAGCAGCGGAAGCATTGGTAGACAGATAGCTTATGTCTATTTATAGACTAAAGCAGATATAGCGGAGATAGATCATCTATTTCTGATGTGACAGTCATAGGTTTGACGTCATCAGAATAGGGGATGGATCTGTTGAGAAGGTAGTAGGGTGTGATGTCATGGTATTTGGATGACATACACAGAGTAGGAAAGAAAACTCCTATACTACGATCGGTTACACTTTGGTTGTCACACAGTGGTTTCTCCACATAGGACTTGGATATTATATCAGACATACTGGTTACTAGATCTATGGTTTTAGATCTAGATTTGGGTGGCTTCCCAATCAGGGTACTTTGACAGCATTCTAAGAGTATTTAGAATGGACGACTCCTGGCACGGTAGTATACCTGCAAGGTGATGGAGTCACCCTCTCTAAAGGTGTCTTACAGACTAAAGTAGAGAGGGATGTGCATGATTGGCAGATCACTTGCGTAGGCAATTGAGTCAATCATGGGATGTCAAGTACCACACCAGATGTTGTTCTTGCGGTTGGTGCAATAAGTTGATATTGATCCAATCCTGGAGAAACAGTCGGAAGCAGTTTTAGAACATAAGTGGGTGTTTTAGGGATATGATAACAACAGCCTCATTCGGGAAACAGTTATCATTCCAGGCTTCCAAGGTGACATGGACGACAGGGAGGTTGTCAGAGTTGTAGTTTTTCCTTCTGACGAGGGGCAGTATTTTGGACAGGTGATCCAAGGCAATACTGAGGGAGGCATGGCGCAGGACACTGATTAAGTTCAGTTGTCGATACAGTCTAAGAAGTTTGGATTTGGAGTTCATTCATGAGCTATATACCATCAGACATCCAGACATATTCTAAGACTAATATTGCTCATTTCGGGAGATGGCTTTCTCCGCGAACTTGAGATTTAGAGAGACATAGAAAGAAACATCAAAGCGGATCCACTCACTGAGGCTATTCCTCGAACGCGATAGTTTCCCAAACAGGCTTTGTGAGGCTGACTAGTAGAGGAGTTGGGTGTTCGGTATCACACGGGCTGTGAGTATGCGACATCGCAATAATTAGCCTTGAGTGCAAGTGGGAGATTGTTGGAGGTAGTGCCCTCAGAGTCAATTATTGGATCACAGGTATGTGATTGCAATGATTGAGGGAGGACCTATCCCGGTAGGACAGTCTTACTCGAGATGATAGTATGCTATCTGGTTCATCTTTATCATCGTGTACTATTTCAGGTGACCTTACAGGTCACTATTACACGTTGATAGAGCCCCTAGGATCCTTGCTTGACCACCAGCGGTATGAGGGCGATCATATAAGTGGGAACTGGTAGTCTATAAGCACATCCTTAAAAGGTCCCTAGTCGTGTGAGTTTCGAGACAGGGCATCGATTCTCCAGAGTAGACTAGTGTATACAGTCGAGACCCCGACGAGGGGCGGTGGCCGGTCTCACAAGCCACTGGTGTCAGTTGGTTCACCTAAGATGTATACAGGTGCTCATTGGGTTATGAGTACACCGGACAGGACTCGCCGGGAATATGCTAGTTGGTCATATACCAGATGCCAGATGGCAGTTCCCTGGTGACATGTGTACAGGTTAGTTCATCGACCTGGGGATCGTCATTTGTCTCGTGTGAGTTCCCACTGTACTTTGATTACTACCCTACCACGGCTCAAAGGAGTCGTACAAACAGGTTTTAGTTGGGTACAGTCCCGAGCCACATGGAGGCAGTGAGCGTATCTTCAGGGGTTCGTCTCTCCCGGTATTGGGGGTGAGGTCGTGCTGTGTCTAGGAGAGCCAGAACATGAAAAGACCTTGGCCAAGGCAGGAGATTTACTGGTAGGTATTCCAGTAGTATCTCAGGTGTTCTGGGCTACACTCCGACACGACTTGTACCGCTTTTGGGGGTCTGACTTTTACCAACCCCCTAGACCCGCCATGCGATACTCATAGACGAACGGACCGGACTGTACGGATATTGTCACTGACAGGCTCAGTAGGGTGTCAGGCTGAGTTCGCTCACGGACGTCCCTTTTAGTCAATACCTGGTAGCCCGTTATGTATTGGCTTATACCTCTAACGTGCTAGTGGTTAAATCCACAACCAAGGTGTTGATGAGTCTTTAGAGTCCCCCACATTCAGTTACTCAAGCTTTCGGGCGAAAAGCTGTAGAGGCCGTATGGAGATATGGCAGGGTCCGATCAGATACGTACGGTATTGCACGGATCAGGATCGGACAGTTTGTACTAGAGGCCGTATGGTTATATGGCAGGGTTCGATCAAATACGTGCGGTAATGCACGGATCAGGATCAAACGGATATTACTAGCCGGTTTTGGTTTAAGCCGGATCCTAGTATAGTACAGTGTAGATTTTGTCTCATTGCATTTGTATTTCGGTCGGAATACAAATGCGGGTGTGTATGCACAGTATCGGGGTTTTCCTGTAATTTATTACGGGACCAGTTTTCTGGAGTTGCCAGTTTGCTTTCCGTTTCGGCCAATTTTCCTTTGTATCGTTCATTGGCCGATGTTTGGTGGAGGAGGGTTTATTTGCATTGTTGCAAATAGGCTTTTGTGGAGGGGGTCTTTGCATATATTGGTATCATGATGGTTTTCATGATGTGCACCATCACTTGACTTCTTCTTCTCATGATGGCTTAACTTTTTGAAGCCATCATGCATGAGATGATGGTTGCTTTGAGTGTTGGGATTGTTTTAGTGATGATGGTTGATTTTGATAGCCATTCCTCTTTCTCTCTCTTGCATGATAGAGTTTTCCCACTCATTCTTTTGGCTTCAATCTCATTCTCTCCATTCCTCTAGTGCATGGCCGGCCAAGCATTTTGGGTGGGCTGTCCAAATATTTTGGGGAGGTATTTTTGTTCATATCATGCTCCAAAATACCCCAAGCTCCTCCGCATTTTGTTCTTGTTTCATCCTTCCACCAAATGGCACCTCCTTAACCCCAAAATGAGACATGGATCTCTACACCACTCATTCTACAGTAAATCTTGGGCACGTCGAGTAGCCGGCTTCGTGCCCGAGTTGCCTCGGCATTGTGGTGGGAGCCCGTAAACAAAGTAGGCGATGTGGTGCACTTCCGGCGATGAGGAGGAGACAGGACTTTCCGCAGGAGATCGGGACCATGACGAGAAGACCGGAGGACTTGGATCGTCGGTATATCTCTATTCCCTTTCTTGTAGTTAGCTAGGACTAATTAATGGTTCGATCCGGGTTATAGTGCGCGGTGGTGCTGGTTTGCTAAGTTCGCAAAAATTTAAGTTTTTCACCGCTTCCGCATTTGGCCGTCGGATTGACGGCCGGGGCACCGCCGTGCACTTACAAGAACGAGACAAAGTTTTCTACTCATTCTCTCCATCAATCTTGGTTGTCTCTTTTAGCAAACTTGACGACCGAGTTGACTTGAGTCAGAGGCGGGAGCCCGTTTAAAGAATCGTTGACGTGGTGCCACCTGGACGAGAAGATCGGAGATCGACGAGATCGGAGCAGCCGCAACGGAGCGTGGGATAATGGTTAAAGAACGAAGAACTCGGATCGTTCGGTATAACCTTTCTACACTCTTTACAGTTTGTTAGTTTAGCAATAATGGCAGATCCGGGTTAAAGTATACGATAGCGCCAGTTAAAAAGTTTTTGTTCCGCATTTGACGTCTGTAGACGGCCAGGGCGCTACCGTAGACTAACAGTGGTATCAGAGCCTCACCATTATGCTATACTAACTTGTGCTAACGCGTTTAAAACATCGATCGAACCGGAAATCAAAAACTGCAAAATTCAAGTTCACAGTTTCTGTCGATTTTAAATGAAGTCCTAAAATTATTCTACATATCACAGAAAGTTGTGCAGGGTTTTAGAAGCACACCGACCAAATTTGAGCACGTGATTCCACCAAACTGCCGCGGAATCGCGGCCAAACCCATGGTTTGGCCGCGCATCCGCGGCCATTCTGTTGAATCATTGATCCAAATTTGCACTGTGTCTTCTCTGTTAGAATTTGGGGTTTTTGGTATATATCTTTTGGGCTCAGATTTTGTTACTGTTCTACAGATGTTCGTGGGGCCCACTGCGTGATATTTAGTCGATCGAAATTTAAACATGTTAGTTTACAGTGCTTACATTATATCTCCGACCGGGAATGTCATTTGATCGGTAAACCGCGTCTGATTGCTATAGTTCTTTTAGACGGGTTTGCGAACGTGACATTCGCGTTGATGTTCTGTGTTGTGCTGTGATGTTGCGGATTTGTCGTGGTGGATAGCAGTGTGCAATGATAGTGCAGTTTGAATTTATTTGTACATTTGATATTGCGGGGCGAGCGTCCAACATGTGGACTACCGTCACTGCCTGTTGTATAATATTCTTTTGGGGCACGACCAGGTTGCGGTCGATGTACCTGTTGTACTATTATTTATTTCTGTACTAGGTTTACCCCGCGACGAAGTGCACGGATAGCCGGGTTCGGGAGGGTAACGGGTCCGCATCTCATGGCTTTGAGAGGCAGAGGGGCCTCACTCTAGAATTAGCAGACTATTCGCCGCACTCGTAGGGGGTACAGGTTGACCCAAGGAGGGATGCCCAAGATTACCGGATTCCGTGAAGTGCTGGGTGGTTCATTCACTTTGCTGTAAGGGGCTGCCTCGCTTCAGGTTTTGGCGGGTAACTTGCCGCACCCGTAGGGGTCTAGGTTTCATTGCACAGGCTATCCACATGACCAGGGGAGCATCGGGTTTCAGCAGCGGCTCTGTGAAACCCGGGGATCCCAATTATCTGTATTGTTCTGTGATGCTTATTACTTTTCTGTAATGTTGCATATTATCACGCCTGGAGCGATTATTGTATATTGGTTTATATACTATTAGATGTTGCATATGTTTTACACCCGCGCTAGTTCAGTCCCCGCTCTGTCGTTAGTTAAGTAACCTAACAGGTGATGACGGGACCCAGTGACGAATGCGGATGGCATATACGTACATTTTATTTTCGTTCTTTTCTGGTGTGATTGATTGATGGGACTGCGTTGATTCTGATCGATGCAAAGGAAAGCAAACCTATTTGGCAGTTGTTGGAACAAATTTAAAAAGTGTTATTGCAAAGACGTTTCCTTTTATTTTGCATAGCGGTATTCAGTGGAATATCCTGCACCTCATTCGACGGGGCAAGGGCCGATATCCCTTCACCGGGACTGGCCCCTTGGGCAGAAGTTTACGTCAGGGTAATAACTTCACTATAGTCGATTACAAGTTGCTTTGCAACGCGGTATTCAGTGGAATATTCTGCACCTCATTCCACGAGGAAAGAGCCGAGATCCCTTCACCGGGAGTGACCTCTTTAGCAAAAGGTTTCCGTCACTATATTTTATAAAAAGCTATCAGGTTCCTTCAGCGATATCAAGTTCGTTACGTTAAAGGTTTTTCGCCAAAAACCAGCCGTAGCCCTCCGTCACTTCTTTTGGGTATTCAGTAGTATTCAAGCTATGTATTTTGACCAACGCCAAGGCATAGTGTTTGGTAGCTGCTGGGTATTCAATTGTTGCATAGATAGATGAGTTGGTTTGGGACAGTCGTTCTGCCATTTTGGCCAACGTCAAGGGCATGTGCGGGTGGGTTCAAATTGACAAGATAGTGACGGGTAGAACTTGGTATGTGACTTATAATATTTTGACCAACGCCAAGGTCATAAGAGCATGGGGCAAAAATCATATCGGGAGTTTCTAAAGAAACTGAAACTTGCCAAGTATGCGCATACCTTCTGGAGTATGAGTAACGTGGATGCATTCCATCACGTTATCATGCGATGAGAGTTGGATCCCGATTCCCACTGATGAGTTGGTTTACTCTTCGGGTGATCCCGATTGATTCTTCTTTCAGGTTTGGAGGAGAATTTGACAGGACAGTGGAAGGTTTCCGGATTAGATAAAGTGATAACCATTCTGATCTAGGTTAGAGTGCACGCAGAGTGTTTCTTTTCTCTCTCTCTTTGGCAGCGACCTTTAACCGACCCTAAACTATGACTCAGTGACCAAGTTGACCGAACCTTCTTAAAATACTGGCTTTTGGATTGTCTGAGTTGCATAAGTCATTGCCACTCCTTCTTTTACCCTTTGCATTTCTCAGAACACCCCGTATTACTACGGACATCCACTTCCATTGGATAGATCCATCGTATGGTTATATACGAACTCGAAGGGACTTCTTCGAGGATGGATCAAGGTTCAGGAGAAATAGAATTGGTTTATTCAGTTGTCTTTTATTATCACCTTCTCTCAGGTTGCGAGGGCTCCTTGGTTTAGGAGAGTACACCTATTACGCTTATTGGATAGCCTTATTCCAAACCATAGGCAGGTGCCGAAAGGTAGGGAATGAAGAAAACCAATTAGCCTAAGTAGGGTGTGCAGAAGGCAATAACTAAAGACAAAATAAAGGGATTAGAAAGAGGGCAAAGTAAATTGCGACTGTTATCATTCACGACCAAAACCGCGTACTTCATCGCCACTCCTATTTCACCTTTAAAGGAATAAGGTATTATTCAGTTGTCTTTTATCATCACCTTCTCTCAAGATGCGAGTACTCCTTGGTTTAGGAGGGTACACCTATTATGCTTACTGGATAGTCTTCTTCCAAACCATAGGCTGGTGCCGAACGGTAGGGAAGGTAGAAAACCATTTAGCCTAACAATGGTGTACAGAAGGTAACGACTAAAGACAAATAAAGGGATTGAGAAAGATGGCAATAAAATATACAGTTGAAGTCATGAATTGGATTATGGAAGAGGCATTACTAAGAATACCAAGATACCTCTACGAAACATTTTCATGTTTCAGTGTATTGTTAAAAGAAAACTGTTTTCTCGATTAGATACTTACTCCAAGGGTATGTATTTACCAGGTTTCATTCTCATATCTGTATGGTTTTACAGATGATGAGTGGGAGTAAGTTATTGGGAATTAGGTAATTATCCTCATTATATCAGAATTCGTTGTAATTGGTGATATTTGAGGAAATCGCCAGGGTACAGTTTTCCACCTACGACGCACAGGTTTTGAGTTATTCAACTCAACGGACTTATACAGAGTATTGTATGTTGTCCAGTGTCCATCAGGACAAAGGGGTAGGTCCTCGTACTATGTTCTGTTTACTTATAACTTCTCTAGTTTTTAGACAAGTGTTTCGTAGAATAACAAGGTCTAAGTTTTGAGAAGTTGTGGGTATAAGAATAAAGTAGGGAACCAGGTGTCACAAGTATCAGGATTCTTCAAAGAGATCGAAGATGTAGATTCTTGTGATTGGTATTCAGATGATAGTAATGGTTTTGAGAAACTTGTTTCTCTTTCAGATTACTTATAATTGGAAGGATTCCTAAGTTGAGTAATGCTGATTAGCCTCTCTCCATTAAGTTGATATGCACTGGAGACAGCTGCATGATTGAATATGGTTCCAATTAAATAAGTGCCAAAGTTTCTATATTGGATATAGAATAGTTCGTACCTTAAAAGATGTTAAGGTACGGGGAGTTGTCCAGCTTATGCTTAAAACCAGACACTGGATAACTCAGGGCACGTTCTGTAATGGCTGTTTGTGGATTGACCCTGGCTATGACGAGGGTTGATATTCTACCATTTGGAAGATCAATAGTGATATTGTTCTTGACTCGCCACAGTTTTAGTAAAATGGATTTTTTTTCCAGAAAACAGTAGTGGGAGTATGGTAGAACTGGAAGTGATTCCAGAACCGCGAACGATTACGGAAAATTTAATAGGACCTATATATTCAATCGGGTTTGACATTCCATTAGCCACTCCGCAGATATGGTGGGTAACCTCAGACACCCGAGAGGTACTCCAGTAGCCTCAAGGACGGTGACAGGGAGGTTCTTGTTTACCCAGACTTGACACTACTGTTGTTCCAGACTATGAGACCAGGCAAGAGGATAAGTATAGCGTCGTTCTAAACTAGCTTTAGAAGTGCACGTGTATATTATTCTGCCAGAGGGTTGTCGTAGTCAGTGGGAGTAGCGGAAGCATAGTGGGCAAGTAGCTTATGTCTATTTATAGACTAGAGCAGTTATAGCGGAGATAGATCATCTAATTTTGAAGTGACAGTCATGGGTTTGACTTCATCAGAATAGGGGATGGATCTGTTAAGAAGGTAGTAGGGTGTGATGTCATGGTATCTGGATGACTTACACAGAGTAGGAAGTAAAATTCCTATACTACGATCGGTTGTACTGTGGTCGTCACACAATTGTTTCTCCAGACAGGATATGGATATAATATTTGACATTCTGGTTTCTAGATCTATGGTTTTAGATCTGGATTTGGGTAGTTTCCCAATGTGGGTACTTTGACAGTATTCTAATGGTTTTTAGAATAGATGACTCCTGGCATGGTGGTGTACCTGCAGGTAATGGAGTCACCCTCTCTAAAGGTGTCTTACAGACCAAAGGGGAGAGGGATAGGCATGATTGTCAGATCACTTGCTTAGGCAACTGAGTCAATCATGAGATGTCAAGTACCACACCAGATGTTGTTTTTGCACTTGATGCGATAAGTTTGTATTAATCCAATCCTGGAGAAACATAAGGAAGCAGTTTTAGAACATAAGTACATGTTCTACGGATTTGATGATGGCAGCCTCCTTCGGGAGACGGTTATCATTCCAGGCTTCAAAGGTGACATGGTTGACAGAGTGATTGTCAGAATTATAGTTTTTCCCTCTGACAAGGGACAGTATTATGGACAGGTGGTCCAAGAGGATACTGTGGGAGGCATGGTGCCAGATACTGATTAGGTTCAGTGATCGATACAGTCTAAGAAGTTTGGATTTAGAGTTCATTTATGAATTAGGTCCTATCAGATTTCCAAACATATTCTAAGACAGGTATTACTCAATTCGGGAGATGGTTTTCTCCGCGAATTTGAGATTTAGAGAGAGATATAGAAAGAAACATCTAGACGGATCCACTCACTGAGGCTATTTCTCGAACACAATAGTTTTACAAACAGGTTTTGTGAAACTGATTAGTAGAGGAGTTGGATGTTCGGTTTCACACGGGCTGTGAGTAGTCGACATCGCAATAATTATCCTTGAGTGCAAGTGGGAGATTGTTGGAGATAGTGCCCTCATAGTCAATTATTGGATCGCAGGTACGTGATTGCTGTGATTGCGGAGGACCTATACTGGTAGGACAGTGTTACTCGAGATGATCGTATGCTATCTGGTTTGCCTTTATCAGTCGTGTACATGTTTAGGTGACTGATTACATGTTACACTTTGATAGAGCCCTTAGGATCTTGCTTTACTACCAACAGTATGATGGCGATCATATACGTAAGAGTTGGGTGGTTTATATGCATATCCTTAATTGTGGTCCCTAGTCGTGGGAGTTTCGAGACAGGGCATCGATACTCCGGAGTAGACTAGTGTATACAGTCGAGACCCCGACGAGGGGCGGTGGCCGGTCTCACAAGCCACTGGTGTCAGTTGGATCACCTAAGATGTATACAGGTGCTCATTGGGTTATGAGTACACCGGACAGGACTCGCCGGGAATCTGCTAGTTGGTATTATACATATCGTCAGATAGCAGTTCCCTGGTGACATGTGTACAGGTTAGTTCATCGACCTGAGGTCGTCATTTGTCTCGTGTGAGTTCCCACTGTGCTTTGATTTCTACCCTACCACGGCTCAAAGGAGTCATGCAAACAGGTAGCTTTTGGGTACAGTCCCGAGCCATATGGAGGCACGTGAGCGGATCGGCAGGGGATTCGTCTCTCCCGGTATTGGGGGTGAGATCGTGCTGTGTCTAGGAGAGCCATTACACAAAGCCCACGGCCGTGGCAGGAGATTTACTGGTAGGTACTCCAGTAGTATCTCAGGGTGTTATTGGGCTACACTCCGACACGACTTATACTGCTATTGGGGGTCTGACGTTACTAGCCCCCTAGGCAGATATGCGATACTCATAGACGAACGGACCGGACTGTATATACATTGTCATTGTTAGGCTCAGTAGGGTTTCTGGATGAGTTCGCTCATCGGCATCCCTTGAGGTCAGTCCATGGGCAGCCGTTACGCATTGCTAGTGCCACTGACGGTTTGTGGTTAAACCCACTGCCAGGGTACTGACGAGTCATTAGAGTCCCTCACAGACAGTTTCCCAAGTTCGGGCGAAACGTTGTAGAGGCCGTATGGTTTTATGGCAGGGTTCGGAAAATGCACGTGCGTTTACGCACGTGTCAGATTTTGGGCAGATGATACTGGTCGGCTTTGGTTTAAGCCGGATCCAAGTATTATATTGAGTAAATATAATATCTTTGTCTCAGTTGCATTTGTATTCGGTCGTAATACAAATGCGGGTATATTTATACAGTTACGGGGTTATCCTGAAATTCGTTTCGGGATCACTTTTGGAAGTTGCCAGTTTCCAGTTTTCTATCAGCCGTCTTTTAACATTCGGTTAAAGACGGATTTATCTTTTCTTGAGATGAGTGTGGAAGGTTCTAGAAGTTTCTAGAAGAGGTGACTAGGTTGAATGGTGTTGAGTTTTCATTGGTTGCTTTCTTTGTGTTCACACTTTGTGTTCACACATGATATTTTTCTCTTGTGGTCACCCTCTTCCCTCCTACACTCACCCCCCTTCCTATATATGGCCGGCCCTTTCCCCCTCCCTCTCTAACTCTCACTTGATAGTTGTAAAAGATTATGATAGATTTTGGGGTGTATGGAAATTTCATTGCTCATTTCATTCCATCACCCGAACCAATCGGCAACTTCATTAACCGTTCGTCCATAGCTTTGGACGGAACTAGACAAAGTCTTCTACTCATTCTCTACATCAATCTTGGTTGTCTCTTTTAGCAAACTTGACGACCGAGTTGCCTCGAGTCAGAGGCGGGAGCCCGTTTAAAGAATCGTTGACGTGGTGCCACCTGAACGAGAAGATCGGAGATCGACGAGATCGGAGCAGCCGCAACGGAGCGTGTGTTAGTTATATGTATGCCCTAGAGGCCATTACTGTACATAGGATGTATATTGTAGTGGATGCTGGGACATATATAGGGAGGACTTTCTTGCTCGACATGATAGTACGCTATCTAGTTGCACTTTATCTTAACATGTATACTTTCTGTCTTTCTGATTACATGTTGATAAAGCCCATAGGATGTGTACTCGACTTCCAGGACTATGATGTAGATCATACTAGTAGGGCCTGGGTAGTCCATGAGTACATCCTTGAAATATTCCTAGTCGAGGGAATATCGAGACGGGGCATCGATATTCCAGAGTAGACTAGCGCATATCTTCTCGACCCATGCGATGGGCAATGGATGATCCCATATCCATTGGTGTTTGACATCGAAGATGGTATGTGGATGCTCAGTGGAGACTGGGTACACTGAACGGACTCGCCGAGAACTCTCAGATGGTATTATACCTCACGTCAGATGGCAGTTCTCTGGTGACACTGGTACAGCTTAGTCTGTTGACCCGAGATCGTCATAGAGTCTTGTGTGTCTCCCACTGTGCTTTGATTTCCACCCTACCACGGCTCTACTGAGTCGTGCAAATAGGTGGTTTTTGGGTACAGTCCCGATTCACATGGAGGCAATGAGCGATAGGAGGGGATTCGTCTCTCCCGGTATTGGGGGTTGATGTTGTGCTATGCTCGGCTGGCCATAACAGGAAATCCCTGGCCAGGGTTGCAGTGATATACTGGTAAGAGTTATCAGTAGTTTCACGAATGTTATGGACCTCAAGTCGGCATGACTTATCGAGCTATTGGGGTCTGACGTTTACCACCCCTAGGCGAGATATGCGACATATCAGACGAACAGACCGGACTATACGGTAAGTGTTACTGGTTGGATTCGCAGGAGTCTGAGCGGGCTTGCTCGTCGATCTTCTGATCGCTCAATACCCGGGTGGCCGTTACGTTTAGCAGACCGCTTGCGGCTTGTAGGTGTTTGATATGATCATCATCTGCTGCCGGCGTATTGACGAGTCTTTAGAGTCCTACACAGAGGTTTCCTAGTTCAAGCGAAACGAAATAGGAGCGCATATGAGATATGTGCGGGACCGAGAATAATTCGTGTATGTGATACCGTATTTCATTCTCGCGACGAATGTATCGATTGGTTATATGCGATATAACCTAGTTATCGAATCAAGGATTGATTCGATAAGCCGATACATTGGATACTAGCCGGTTATATGCGACATGACCGGATCATTGAATCAAGTGTTGATTTAATGATTTAATGTATAATTATATATTTGATATATTGCTTTGCATTAACTAGTATTGGTTCACTTTAAATGGATTTACTCACTTAGTTTGTGCACATTGCATATGTGATATATTTTGTGCACATGATTGTATCATGTTTGATGATACATGCAAGCTAGGGTTAGTGTAAAGAATTTGACCATGGTAAAGATTATGATTAGGGTTTTCTTTTTCTTATTTATTTATTTATTTATTTTGGAAAAAGAAAATGATAAAGAAAATGAAATGGTGGCTTATTTTGTTTGTAGTTGAAGTTTCTTGAAACTTTGACTAAGTAACCATTTTGTCTTCTTTCTTAACCCTAACTCTTCAAATTAACCTTGGTCAATTCTCTACACCTAACTAAGGTTAATGATATGATAAGTATTATATTTTCTTTTCTTTTTAAAAAGTTTATCATATCATCTTCTTCTTCATCATCTTCTTCCTCCATGAAAAAAGCTTGCTACATCAATGGTGATTGATGAAAAAGTGTGTGAAATCCAAATCTAAAGTCAACCCAACTCCTATTTCTTCATCCTCTACCTCTTGCCAAGTAGTATAGGGTGTTTCCTTCACAATTTTTCCCGACTTGGTGAAGTTGGAGCTTGTTCTTGCGATGCCTCGACGTAGATCATCTTCGGCATCGAACCGACGATCAAGCCCGCCCATTCTTCGATGATGACGATGCTAGAGTCATGGGTTCGATTTGGACAGCGGAGGGAGATCATCACGGAGCTTACGAAGTGGTGGACTGGATCTACAAAGGTTGTAGCCCCTTCCCTATTTCTATATTTCCGTTTACATGCTTACTTTGCCTAGATATCTAGTAAACGATCCGTATTAGGGTTTGTAGGCACCCGTAAAATTTGATTTGTGCATGTTTGATCACTTGTGAGACTTCACTAGAGTGCCTAGGAACCCTACAGCGGTATCAGAGCCTAGCTAGAGCCTTAGGCGAAGTCCCGACGGAGTTAGAAGTCCGATCGACCCAAAACCCCGACCCGAATATTGCTCTCTGGACATTTCTGTAAATTGTGGTTTTTTCAAGATTAAAAATATTCAGAAAACTCAGAAGAAAGATCGAAGAAACACTGTAAAATTCGTGGTCCTGATTGCACAAAAGTAGCGCGGATCCGCGGCCCCACAGTATGATGATGCGGCGCATCCGCGGCGTTTTTGTCGCGTAGTGCATCAGATTTTGCACAGTAGTTCTTAGCTTTCTGTGCTGGATTTTCTGGGGATTTTTAATATTTTATTCCAGAGTTGAATTTTCTGAGTTGTATTGGGGACTCGGTGTATTCGATCGGACTGTCTAATTTTGTCGGTGTGCTTTTCCGGGTATTTTTAGAATATGTTAAAAAGTTTGACCGGATATAAATACCCACTTTTTCCCCTGCCGGGAAATTTCCAATTGTTGGATTTTTCCGTAGTTTAACGACATTCTAAGTAGTGCAAGTAACGCGATGGACCCTCTAGAAGACAACAAACCTTAACTCGATTATGTGACCGTCTTAAACTGCCCTTTGAACCTTCGGGTTTGGGGCAGTACGGCGTGCCACATGTGAGGCGTTGGCTTGACCCTTCTACGGCTGGACCGTTGGTACTGAGGCACGAACTGAATGTTGTTAGACTTATTTCATGTGTTGAGCTGTATCGGGAAAACTTGGGTGTTCGATTGTTCGATCGAAAAGTTTAGCATTTTCTATTTATCCGGAATGTGATACAATAATTGGAATTCACAAATAGTTATGAGATAACGGAATGAATATTATAAACATAGCAGTTTAGTCTCACTTGATCGGTTGCCACGGAATTTTGATGTGATCAAAAGTCCGTCGCAATCACGTAGTGTACGCGGATACTCGCCGGGTAAACTTGATAGACAGCCTCACTCCAAAGCCCCGACCAAGTGACTGTAGGAGAACCCCGTCGCCGAAAGCATCCGTTCGGGTGCTCGCGGTAGCGGTGTTCCGCCTTGGTGCACTTTGTCGACGGCGTCAGGGGTGCGGCCGTCTACTGAAGTTTGCGACGAGCATTCGATCAGAATGTCGGGAATCCTGTTGAATTGCCCGACTTGATATTGAAAAGAGTTTTCGATAATGAGACTAAAATGCGGGGTTTATAATTGTTAGGCATGCGATGTCTAAGTAATTCATTTGGTCAGGCATGCGATGTCTGAGGTGGTTGCGGATTCCAACTGTTGTAGTTTTACACTTTCTTTTCTGTGACCGTAAGTGTAATATGTGATATCGCCGGTTTCGTTGCTATATGTCAACGACAATTGGGATGCGCATATTTACTTACGTTGATGACATGTGATGTTATGTGTTGCTGGATATGTTATATTGGATCGTCGTGTTTGAATAGCCGGGGGTTTTATGTGAGATGAGTGTTTTTCATTTTCATTCATGTAAAAAATTGTATGTAATATTCTTTTATTGGGGCACTTCCAGGTTGCGGAAGTCGTCACCCGTTGTATATCATTTACTTTTCCGCATTAGGATAGACCTAAGGAGGGGAGTACAAGTAACCGGGTTCTGGGGTCCAGTGGGAGACCAACTCGAGGAGTCGAGTCCGGGTCTCCTAACCCTAGAATTGGTAAGGTTGCTTGCCGCTCTCGTAGGGGTCTAGGGGTGTGGGATTGGCTATTACTCACGACCGTGGAATCCGTGTTTTATACTGGCTTGTATTGAAAACACGGACGTCCTAGTATATCCAATATTTCATATGATTCTTCTGCTGTGCTTTATCTGTGATATGATCATGCGATGTTCTGTGACAGGTATTATATATAGTATATATGATATATTATATAGACGTTGCTTATGTTTTACACCCGCGCTTGCCCTGCCCCGCTCTGCCGTTACTTACCTAACCTAACGGTGCACGAGGGGACATCGAGGCGAATGCGGATGGCATAAGTGTACGTCATATTTATCTGTGATGTTTAGGTAATTTAAATGATGGGATATTCATTAATGAGATTAATGAAAGAAAATAAACCTAATTGATGTTGTGGAATCGAATTTCAAAATAAAACAGGTAGCTACAGTTCTTGCTTTTCATCGCGGTGTTCCTTGTAGAACATCCTGCACCTTATTCGATAGGGAAAGGACCGAGATCCCTTCACCGGGAGTGACTCCTTTAGCAATAACTGGCAGATGCTACATCACTCGGTTTGTTTTTTATCGCTTCTATAGTTTCTGCTTTGCACAGTGATATATATGATATATCCCGCACCTCATTCGACGAGGAAAGGGCCGACGATCCCTTCACCGGGAGTAACCCCTTTAGCAAAACTAGAAAAGCCTCAAAAACATTCCATTTAAAAACCATTTGATTCCGCAACGAGATCAAGTTCAAAGCGTTAAAGGTTTTCACAAAAACCAGCCGCAACCCTCCGTCATTTTAGGAAGTAGAGTACTTAGTATTCGTGCTGTGTTTGTTGACCATAGTCAAGGCACAGTGTACGGTAGCTAAGTGATGTCTTCCTACACCGCATATGATGCGATTAGTTAGGACAGTCATGTGGCTTTGTTGACCTTAGCCAAGGGTCATGTGGGTGGGTCTAATTAATCACGAAATGACGGGTAGAACTTGACCAGTACCTATGATTTGTTGACCTTAGCCAAGGTCATAGGTGCTAGGGGTAAAAACCTTTATCGGGAGTTTCAAGTGTTGAAACTTGCAATGAGATTGCATACCTTCTATGTGATAGTTGGATCCCGATACCCACTGCGAGTAATTGTTACTCCTGGGAGAGTTTTATACATTACAATTAGCCGATCAAGTAGGTGCCTAGAAAGGTGTCAACGGGGTTACGCCTCTGGGAAAACGAGGTTTACATTAATTAGGTTCGTGCGAAAGCACGGGGGACCTCCCTCAAAGTACCGACACTGGCCTGGCTGAAAAATTGGCGAACTTATAGTGTGTAATTAATCCCGGCTAGTCTTTCCTTTTAGGGTTTGAAGGAAGATTTGATAAAAACAGTGGGAGCCATCCTGATTAGATAAAATATATAACCAATCTGATCTTGCAAGAGCGCACGCAGAGTGTTTTCTTCTCTCTCTCTCCAGGTAGCGACCATATCACGCCTTAATCAAGATAATAATATGGATGTATTGACCGAACCCGCTTGTTATACTGAGCTGGGGAACGTTGGTCCCGCTCCAACTTATAATTGTTATAAGACAGAGCAGGAAATAAGGGAATACCAGAATTCCTATGCCGCCCAAACGAAGAAAGTGCATATGATGCATCTCCTTCGGGTGTGTTCATTACAAAGAACTGTTTCTCAGTATCCTCTGCATCCTGGGTATATGATACCGGATCAGGATCCCAGATATGTAATCTGTTACATAGGGCTACAAAAAGGTAGAAAAACTGAGAACGGGTGATAAGTTTCATGAGACAGAAAACGGGGCAAGTGTTGCAGCCAAGTCTGTCGGTCACTGTCACCCTGTATTACAAATACATTGATTCTGAACAAATGCTATTAGATACCGAACCTGATATACAAAATCATATCAGTCTCTTTATTAGTAAAGAAAGGATATAATTTTGTATTGATGGATAATGTTTTGAACATTTCCTATATCAAAAGTTGATCGGTTCAGGCACGTTATCTAAACGCATTGAAGTTCTAAATCAAACTACAGTTCCTAGTATACAGAATACACACAAGAAGAAGAGTTCAGAAATGAACGAATCTTTCTTGAGGCATTGTAAACTAGGTCACATCAATGCGACCCGACTGGCTGAAGTTACATTTTAGATGCATATTTAAATCAGTTTGAATTTACATCTTGTGAAACTTGCCAGTCATGTCACAAAGATTAGATGACCATAGCTCTGTTTATTAGAAACAGAGAAAGAGTTAGTAAACTCTTAGGACTGATACATGATGATGTATGTAAAGTCTCCTGTCTACACATGCCAGGACTGGTTCTTTATATTTCATTATATTCTATCATAATCTCTCAAGATTCAGTCATATATTCCTGTTGAAATATAAGTCCGAACCTTTTGAGGTATTCACAGAATATAAGTAGGAAGTAGAGAACCAAAATACGGGTATAAGTATTATGTCCTATGATGAGATCAGGGAGGAGAATACTTGTGCATAGCATTCCTGGACTATTCTAAAAGAAAATGAGTTTCTCTCTCAGCATTACTCCTCCGTATAAACCATAGCACGATGGTGTATCGGGGCGGAGCAATCACACCCTATATGATAAGGTGTGCTCTATGATGAGTATTACTGAGTTACCTATTTCCTTTTTGGGGGTTATGCACTTGAGAAGCTGCATACCTATTGAATTAGGTTCGAATCAAATCAGTGCCTACCACTCCATATAAGATATGGTGCGGGAAGATCCTATCTCTTAAGTAAGTTAAGATTTGGGGTTGTCCGGCCTATGTTTAAAGCAAAATCCGGACAAGATCGAGGCAGGATCAGTTCTGTAGAACTGGAAAGGTTCCAGCTATACAAAACTGCAGTTGATGATTTGACAGAACCATAAAATTCAATAGTTTCCGACGAACCTCAGCCTCTCCGCCGATCTAGTAGGGTTCCTCATCCGCCTGAGAGACACCTCGGTTTCTCGATGACAGTGGGAGCAAAGATTGCATCATGAGATGATGACCCAACTAGTTTCGAGCAGGCCATCGAGAGTAGGGACTCTGTAAGAATGGCTGGATGCTTAGCGATCTGAGATGGAATCCATGTACACCAGCAAAGTATGGACTTTAGCTGCTATATCTGAAGGGTTAAATCCCCATCAGGAGCAAGTATATCTTGAGAAGATTACTTGGTTTAGATGGAAAAGTTGAGACTTTCAAAGCTAGACTTGTTAAAGTTTTTCGTCATCGACCAGGCGTGGATAATGATGAAACCTTTTTCCAGTAGCTATGCTTAAGTCTGTCCAGATCCTACTTACCACGGCTACATACCATGACTACGATATCTGGCGGTTGGGTGCATGAGTGCTTTTCTAAATACTGATTTAGAAGAGAACGTCTATAAGAACACAGCCAGAGGTCTTCGTAAACAGTGGGAGCAGCGGAAACGTGTGCAAGTTGCTTTACATAATGAAGCAGGCATCGCGGAGTTGGAACGTCTGTTTTGATGTGATGGTCAAAGTGTTTGACTTCATCAAAATGGTAGACGAACCTTGTATGTACAAAAGGGTAGTAGAGAGTAAAGTGGTCATCTTCGTATTGTACGTAGACAACATACTCTTGATAGGAAAAGAGTTTCCTATACTACGATCGATCAATCTCCTATTATCACAATGATTCTCCATATAGGATCAAAGTGATACCTCCCAAATCCTGGGTTTTTGGATCTATGAGATAGATCTAATTGGATGTTAGGATTCTCACTAGTTATAGTGAGATGGTATCAATCGATCCTGGGGAGAATCACTGGAAGGGTTCCAGGGTGATAAAGACGACTAAATGTCAGTCGCAGGCATTGTCTTTACCCTCAGTAAAGGGACGGTATGTTGGAAGAGTTCCAAGCTAGATACCGTGGCATACTAGACGATAAAGGCAGGATACATCGCTACTTAAGATGCTACCAAAGAGGCTGTTTGGATGTATATTGGTTCATGAGATGAACTACGTTCCTACCATTGTGAGACAATGGACTTGTGGCTCATGCCGAGGAACGCCGGTCCCATCAGTGATCCAGACATATTCTAAGGCAGTATTACTTGATCATGGAGATAGTTGATCTCCAGGGAGATCGAGGTTAGGAGAGTTGACTCAGAGGACAACACAGCGGATCCACTCACAAAGGCCTATTCCCAGAGAGAGACTTTTATGGGATAGTTGAATATGAGATACTTCAAACCACTGCTACAGATGGCCCTAGTGCAAGTGGGAGATTGTTAATTATATGTATGCCCTAGAGGCCATTACTGTACATAGGATGTATATTGTAGTGGATGCTGGGACATATATAGGGAGGACTTTCTTGCTCGACATGATAGTACGCTATCTGGTTGCACTTTATCTTAACATGTATACTTTCTGTCTCTCTGATTACATGTTGATAAAGCCCATAGGATGTGTACTCGACTTCCAGGACTATGATGTAGATCATACTAGTGGGGCCTGGGTAGTCCATGAGTACATCCTTGAAATGTTCCTAGTCGAGGGAATATCGAGACGGGGCATCGATATTCCAGAGTAAACTAGCGCATATCTTCTCGACCCATGCGATGGGCGATGGATGATCCCATATCCATTGGTGTTTGACATCGAAGATGGTATGCGGGTGCTCAGTGGAGACTGGGTACACTGAACGGACTCGCCGAGAACTCCCAGATGGTATTATACCTCACGTCAGATGGCAGTTCTCTGGTGACACTGGTACAGCTTAGTCTGTTGACCCGAGATCGTCATAGAGTCTTGTGTGTCTCCCACTGTGCTTTGATTTCCACCCTACCACGGCTCTACTGAGTCGTGCAAACAGGTGGTTTTTGGGTACAGTCCCGATTCACATGGAGGCAATGAGCGATAGGAGGGGATTCGTCTCTCCCGGTATTGGGGGTTGATGTTGTGCTATGCTCGGCTGGCCATAACAGGAAATCCCTGGCCAGGGTTGCAGTGATATACTGGTAAGAGTTATCAGTAGTTTCACGAATGTTATGGACCTCAAGTCGGCATGACTTATCGAGCTATTGGGGTCTGACGTTTACCACCCCTAGGCGAGATATGCGACATATCAGACGAACAGACCAGACTATACGGTAAGTGTTACTGATTGGATTCGCAGGAGTCTGAGCGGGCTTGCTCGTCGATCTTCTGATCGCTCAATACCCGGGTGGCCGTTACGTTTAGCAGACCGCTTGCGGCTTGTGGGTGTTTGATATGATCATCATCTGCTGCCGGCGTATTGACGAGTCTTTAGAGTTCTAGACAGAGGTTTCCTAGTTCAAGCGAAACGAAATAGGAGCGCATATGAGATATGTGCGGGACCGAGAATAATTCGTGTATGTGATACCGTATTTCATTGTCGCGACGAATGTATCGATTGGTTATATGCGATATAACCTAGTTATCGAATCAAGGATTGATTCGATAAGCCGATACATTGGATACTAGCCGGTTATATGCGACATGACCGGATCATTGAATCAAGTGTTGATTTAATGATTTAATGTATAATTATATATTTGATATATTGCTTTGCATTAACTAGTATTGGTTCACTTTAAATGGATTCACTCACTTAGTTTGTGCACATTGCATATGTGATATATTTTGTGCACATGATTGTATCATGTTTGATGATACATGCAAGCTAGGGTTAGTGTAAAGAATTTGACCATGGTAAAGATTATGATTAGGGTTTTCTTTTTCTTATTTATTTATTTATTTATTTTGGAAAAAGAAAATGATAAAGAAAATGAAATGGTGGCTTATTTTGTTTGTAGTTGAAGTTTCTTGAAACTTTGACTAAGTAACCATTTTGTCTTCTTTCTTAACCCTAACTCTTCAAATTAACCTTGGTCAATTCTCTACACCTAACTAAGGTTAATGATATGATAAGTATTATATTTTATTTTCTTTTTAAAAAGGTTATCATATCATCTTCTTCTTCATCATCTTCTTCCTCCATGAAAAAAGCTTGCTATATCAATGGTGATTGATGAAAAAGTGTGTGAAATCCAAATCTAAAGTCAACCCAACTCCTATTTCTTCATCCTCTACCTCTTGCCAAGTAGTATAGGGTGTTTCCTTCACAAGTTTTCCCGACTTAGTGAAGTTGGAGCTTGTTCTTGCGATGCCTCGACGTAGATCATCTTCGACATCGAACCGACGATCAAGCCCGCCCATTCTTCGATGATGACGATGCTAGAGTCATGGGTTCGATTTGGACAGCGGAGGGAGATCATCGCGGAGCTTACAAAGTGGTGGACCGGATCTACAAAGGTTGTAGCCCCTTCCCTATTTCTATATTTCCGTTTACATGCTTACTTTGCCTAGATATCTAGTAAACGATCCGTATTAGGGTTTGTAGGCACCCGTAAAATTTGATTTGTGCATGTTTGATCACTTGTGAGACTTCACTAGAGTGCCTAGGAACCCTACAGCGGTATCAGAGCCTAGCTAGAGCCTTAGGCGAAGTCCCGACGGAGTTAGAAGTCCGATCGACCCAAAACCCCGACCCGAATATTGCTCTCTGGACATTTCTGTAAATTGTGGTTTTTTCAAGATTAAAAATATTCAGAAAACTCAGAAGAAAGATCTAAGAAACACTGTAAAATTCGTGGTCCTGATTGCACAAAAGTAGCGCGGATCCGCGGCCCCACAGTATGATGATGCGGCGCATCCGCGGCTTTTTTGTCGCGTAGTGCATCAAATTTTGCACAGTAGTTCTTAGCTTTCTGTGCTGGATTTTCTGGGGATTTTTAATATTTTATTCCAGAGTTGAATTTTCTGAGTTGTATTGGGGACTCGGTGTATTCGATCGGACTGTCTAATTTTGTCGGTGTGCTTTTCCGGGTATTTTTAGAATATGTTAAAAAGTTTGACCGGATATAAATACCCACTTTTTCCCCTGCCGGGAAATTTCCAATTGTTGGATTTTTCCGTAGTTTAACGACATTCTAAGTAGTGCAAGTAACGCGATGGACCCTCTAGAAGACAACAAACCTTAACTCGATTATGTGACCGTCTTAAACTGCCCTTTAAACCTTCGGGTTTGGGGCAGTACGGCGTGCCACATGTGAGGCGTTGGCTTGACCCTTCTACGGCTGGGCCGTTGGTACTGAGGCACGAACTGAATGTTGTTAGACTTATTTCATGTGTTGAGCTGTATCGGGAAAACTTGGGTGTTCGATTGTTCGATCGAAAAGTTTAGCATTTTCTATTTATCCGGAATGTGATACAATAATTGGAATTCACAAATAGTTATGAGATAACGGAATGAATATTATAAACATAGCAGTTTAGTCTCACTTGATCGGTTGCCACGGAATTTTGATGTGATCAAAAGTCCGTCGCAATCACGTAGTGTACGCGGATACTCGCCGGGTAAACTTGATAGACAGCCTCACTCCAAAGCCCCGACCAAGTGACTGTAGGAGAACCCCGTCGCCGAAAGCATCCGTTCGGGTGCTCGCGGTAGCGGTGTTCCGCCTTGGTGCACTTTGTCGACGGCGTCAGGGGTGCGGCCGTCTACTGAAGTTTGCGACGAGCATTCGATCAGAATGTCGGGAATCCTGTTGAATTTCCCGACTTGATATTGAAAAGAGTTTTCGATAATGAGACTAAAATGCGGGGTTTATAATTGTTAGGCATGCGATGTCTAAGTAATTCATTTGGTCAGGCATGCGATGTCTGAGGTGGTTGCGGATTCCAACTGTTGTAGTTTTACACTTTCTTTTCTGTGACCGTAAGTGTAATATGTGATATCGCCGGTTTCGTTGCTATATGTCAACGACAATTGGGATGCGCATATTTACTTACGTTGATGACATGTGATGTTATGTGTTGCTGGATATGTTATATTGGATCGTCGTGTTTGAATAGCCGGGGGTTTTATGTGAGATGAGTGTTTTTCATTTTCATTCATGTAAAAACTTGTATGTAATATTCTTTTATTGGGGCACTTCCAGGTTGCGGAAGTCGTCACCCGTTGTATATCATTTACTTTTCCGCATTAGGATAGACCCAAGGAGGGGAGCACAAGTAACCGGGTTCTGGGGTCCAGTGGGAGACCAACTCGAGGAGTCGAGTCCGGGTCTCCTAACCCTAGAATTGGTAAGGTTGCTTGCCGCTCTCGTAGGGGTCTAGGGGTGTGGGATTGGCTATTCATCACGACCGTGGAATCCGTGTTTTATACTGGCTTGTATTGAAAACACGGACGTCCTAGTATATCCAATATTTCATATGATTCTTCTGCTGTGCTTTATCTGTGACATGATCATGCGATGTTCTGTGACAGGTATTATATATAGTATATATGATATATTATATAGACGTTGCTTATGTTTTACACCCGCGCTATCCCTGCCCCGCTCTGTCGTTAGTTACCTAACCTAACGGTGCACGAGGGGACATCGAGGCGAATGCGGATGGCATAAGTGTACGTCATATTTATCTGTGATGTTTAGGTAATTTAAATGATGGGATATTCATTAATGAGATTAATGAAAGAAAATAAACCTAATTGATGTTGTGGAATCGAATTTCAAAATAAAACAGGTAGCTACAGTTCTTGCTTTGCATCGCGGTGTTCCTTGTAGAACATCCTGCACCTTATTCGATAGGGAAAGGACCGAGATCCCTTCACCGGGAGTGACTCCTTTAGCAATAACTGGCAGATGCTACATCACTCGGTTTGTTTTTTATCGCTTCTATAGTTTCTGCTTTGCACAGTGATATATATGATATATCCCGCACCTCATTCGACGAGGAAAGGGCCGACGATCCCTTCACCGGGAGTGACCCCTTTAGCAAAACTAGAAAAGCCTCAAAAACATTCCATTTAAAAACCATTTGATTCCGCAACGAGATCAAGTTCAAAGCATTAAAGGTTTTCACAAAAACCAGCCGCAACCCTCCGTCATTTTAGGAAGTAGAGTACTTAGTATTCGTGCTGTGTTTGTTGACCATAGTCAAGGCACAGTGTACGGTAGCTAAGTGATGTCTTCCTACACCGTATATGATGCGATTAGTTAGGACAGTCATGTGGCTTTGTTGACCTTAGCCAAGGGTCATGTGGGTGAGTCTAATTAATCACGAAATGACGGGTAGAACTTGACTAGTACCTATGATTTGTTGACCTTAGCCAAGGTCATAGGTGCTAGGGGTAAAAACCTTTATCGGGAGTTTTAAGTGTTGAAACTTGCAATGAGATTGCATACCTTCTATGTGATAGTTGGATCCCGATACCCACTGCGAGTAATTGTTACTCCTGGGAGAGTTTTATACATTACAATTAGCCGATCAAGTAGGTGTCTAGAAAGGTGTCAACGGGGTTACGCCTCTGGGAAAACGAGGTTTACATTAATTAGGTTCGTGCGAAAGCACGGGGGACCTCCCTCAAAGTACCGACACTGGCCTGGCTGAAAAATTGGCGAACTTGTAGTGTGTAATTAATCCCGGCTAGTCTTTCCTTTTAGGGTTTGAAGGAAGATTTGATAAAAACAGTGGGAGCCATCCTGATTAGATAAAATATATAATCAATCTGATCTTGCAAGAGCGCACGCAGAGTGTTTTCTTCTCTCTCTCTCCAGGTAGCGACCATATCACGCCTTAATCAAGATAATAATATGGATGTATTGACCGAACCCGCTTGTTATACTGAGCTGGGGAACGTTGGTCCCGCTCCAACTTATAATTGTTATAAGACAGAGCAGGAAATAAGGGAATACCAGAATTCCTATGCCGCCCAAACGAAGAAAGTGCATATGATGCATCTCCTTCGGGTGTGTTCATTACAAAGAACTGTTTCTCAGTATCCTCTGCATCCTGGGTATATGATACCGGATCAGGATCCCAGATATGTAATCTGTTACATAGGGCTACAAAAAGGTAGAAAAACTGAGAACGGGTGATAAGTTTCATGAGACAGAAAACGGGGCAAGTGTTGCAGCCAAGTCTGTCGGTCACTGTCACCCTGTATTACAAATACATTGATTCTGAACAAATGCTATTAGATACCGAACCTGATATACAAAATCATATCAGTCTCTTTATTAGTAAAGAAAGGATATAATTTTGTATTGATGGATAATGTTTTGAACATTTCCTATATCAAAAGTTGATCGGTTCAGGCACGTTATCTAAAAGCATTGAAGTTCTAAATCAAACTACAGTTCCTAGTATACAGAACACACACAAGAAGAAGAGTTCAGAAATGAACGAATCTTTCTTGAGGCATTGTAAACTAGGTCACATCAATGCGACCCGACTGGCTGAAGTTACATTTTAGATGCATATTTAAATCAGTTTGAATTTACATCTTGTGAAACTTGCCAGTCATGTCACAAAGATTAGATGACCATAGCTCTGTTTATTAGAAACAGAGAAAGAGTTAGTAAACTCTTAGGACTGATACATGATGATGTATGTAAAGTCTCCTGTCTACACATGCCAGGACTGGTTCTTTATATTTCATTATATTCTATGATAATCTCTCAAGATTCAGTCATATATTCCTGTTGAAATATAAGTCCGAACCTTTTGAGGTATTCACAGAATATAAGTAGGAAGTAGAGAACCAAAATATGGGTATAAGTATTATGTCCTATGATGAGATCAGGGAGGAGAATACTTGTGCATAGCATTCCTGGACTATTCTAAAAGAAAATGAGTTTCTCTCTCAGCATTACTCCTCCGTATAAACCATAGCACGATGGTGTATCGGGGCGGAGCAATCACACCCTATATGATAAGGTGTGCTCTATGATGAGTATTACTGAGTTACCTATTTCCTTTTTGGGGGTTATGCACTTGAGAAGCTGCATACCTATTGAATTAGGTTCGAATCAAATCAGTGCCTACCACTCCATATAAGATATGGTGCGGGAAGATCCTATCTCTTAAGTAAGTTAAGATTTGGGGTTGTCCGGCCTATATTTAAAGCAAAATCCGGACAAGATCGAGGCAGGATCAGTTCTGTAGAACTGGAAAGGTTCCAGCTATACAAAACTGCAGTTGATGATTTGACAGAACCATAAAATTCAATAGTTTCCGACGAACCTCAGCCTCTCCGCCGATCTAGTAGGGTTCCTCATCCGCCTGAGAGACACCTCGGTTTCTCGATGACAGTGGGAGCAAGGATTGCATCATGAGATGATGACCCAACTAGTTTCGAGCAGGCCATCGAGAGTAGGGACTCTGTAAGAATGGCTGGATGCTTAGCGATCTGAGATGGAATCCATGTACACCAGCAAAGTATGGACTTTAGCTGCTATATCTGAAAGGTTAAATCCCCATCAGGAGCAAGTATATCTTGAGAAGATTACTTGGTTTAGATGGAAAAGTTGAGACTTTCAAAGCTAGACTTGTTAAAGTTTTTCGTCATCGACCAGGCGTGGATAATGATGAAACCTTTTTCCAGTAGCTATGCTTAAGTCTGTCCAGATCCTACTTACCACGGCTACATACCATGACTACGATATCTGGCGGTTGGGTGCATGAGTGCTTTTCTAAATACTGATTTAGAAGAGAACGTCTATAAGAACACGGCCAGAGGTCTTCGTAAACAGTGGGAGCAGCGGAAACGTGTGCAAGTTGCTTTACATAATGAAGCAGGCATCGCGGAGTTGGAACGTCTGTTTTGATGTGATAGTCAAAGTGTTTGACTTCATCAAAATGGTAGACGAACCTTGTATGTACAAAAGGGTAGTAGAGAGTAAAGTGGTCATCTTCGTATTGTACGTAGACAACATACTCTTGATAGGAAAAGAGTTTCCTATACTACGATCGATCGATCTCCTATTATCACAATGATTCTCCATATAGGATCAAAGTGATACCTCCCAAATCCTGGGTTTTTGGATCTATGAGATAGATCTAATTGGATGTTAGGATTCTCACTAGTTATAGTGAGATGGTATCAATCGATCCTGGGGAGAATCACTGGAAGGGTTCCAGGGTGATAAAGACGACTAAATGTCAGTCGCAGGCATTGTCTTTACCCTCAGTAAAGGGACGGTATGTTGGAAGAGTTCCAAGCTAGATACCGTGGCATACTAGACGATAAAGGCAGGATACATCGCTACTTAAGATGCTACCAAAGAGTCTGTTTGGATGTATATTGGTTCATGAGATGAACTACGTTCCTACCATTGTGAGACAATGGACTTGTGGCTCATGCCGAGGAACGCCGGTCCCATCAGTGATCCAGACATATTCTAAGGCAGTATTACTTGATCATGGAGATGGTTGATCTCCAGGGAGATCGAGGTTAGGAGAGTTGACTCAGAGGACAACACAGCGGATCCACTCACAAAGGCCTATTCCCAGAGAGAGACTTTTATGGGATAGTTGAATATGAGATACTTCAAACCACTGCTACAGATGGCCCTAGTGCAAGTGGGAGATTGTTAGTTATATGTATGCCCTAGAGGCCATTACTGTACATAGGATGTATATTGTAAAGGATGCTGGGACATATATAGGGAGGACTTTCTTGCTCGACATGATAGTACGCTATCTGGTTGCACTTTATCTTAACATGTATACTTTCTGTCTCTCTGATTACATGTTGATAAAGCCCATAGGATGTGTACTCGACTTCCAGGACTATGATGTAGATCATACTAGTGGGGCCTGGGTAGTCCATGAGTACATCCTTGAAATGTTCCTAGTCGAGGGAATATCGAGACGGGGCATCGATATTCCAGAGTAGACTAGCGCATATCTTCTCGACCCATGCGATGGGCGATGGATGATCCCATATCCATTGGTGTTTGACATCGAAGATGGTATGCGGGTGCTCAGTGGAGACTGGGTACACTGAACGGACTCGCCGAGAACTCCCAGATGGTATTATACCTCACGTCAGATGGCAGTTCTCTGGTGACACTGGTACAGCTTAGTCTGTTGACCCGAGATCGTCATAGAGTCTTGTGTGTCTCCCACTGTGCTTTGATTTCCACCCTACCACGGCTCTACTGAGTCGTGCAAACAGGTGGTTTTTGGGTACAGTCCCGATTCACATGGAGGCAATGAGCGATAGGAGGGGATTCGTCTCTCCCGGTATTGGGGGTTGATGTTGTGCTATGCTCGGCTGGCCATAACAGGAAATCCCTGGCCAGGGTTGCAGTGATATACTGGTAAGAGTTATCAGTAGTTTCACGAATGTTATGGACCTCAAGTCGGCATGACTTATCGAGCTATTGGGGTCTGACGTTTACCACCCCTAGGCGAGATATGCGACATATCAGACGAACAGACCGGACTATACGGTAAGTGTTACTGGTTGGATTCACAGGAGTCTGAGCGGGCTTGCTCGTCGATCTTCTGATCGCTCAATACCCGGGTGGCCGTTACGTTTAGCAGACCGCTTGCGGCTTGTGGGTGTTTGATATGATCATCATCTGCTGCCGGCGTATTGACGAGTCTTTAGAGTCCTACACAGAGGTTTCCTAGTTCAAGCGAAACGAAATAGGAGCGCATATGAGATATGTGCGGGACCGAGAATAATTCGTGTATGTGATACCGTATTTCATTCTCGCGATGAATGTATCGATTGGTTATATGCGATATAACCTAGTTATCGAATCAAGGATTGATTCGATAAGCCGATACATTGGATACTAGCCGGTTATATGCGACATGACCGGATCATTGAATCAAGTGTTGATTTAATGATTTAATGTATAATTATATATTTGATATATTGCTTTGCATTAACTAGTATTGGTTCACTTTAAATGGATTCACTCACTTAGTTTGTGCACATTGCATATGTGATATATTTTGTGCACATGATTGTATCATGTTTGATGATACATGCAAGCTAGGGTTAGTGTAAAGAATTTGACCATGGTAAAGATTATGATTAGGGTTTTCTTTTTCTTATTTATTTATTTATTTATTTTGGAAAAAGAAAATGATAAAGAAAATGAAATGGTGGCTTATTTTGTTTGTAGTTGAAGTTTCTTGAAACTTTGACTAAGTAACCATTTTGTCTTCTTTCTTAACCCTAACTCTTCAAATTAACCTTGGTCAATTCTCTACACCTAACTAAGGTTAATGATATGATAAGTATTATATTTTCTTTTCTTTTTAAAAAGGTTATCATATCATCTTCTTCTTCATCATCTTCTTCCTCCATGAAAAAAGCTTGCTACATCAATGGTGATTGATGAAAAAGTGTGTGAAATCCAAATCTAAAGTCAACCCAACTCCTATTTCTTCATCCTCTACCTCTTGCCAAGTAGTATAGGGTGTTTCCTTCACAAGTTTTCCCGACTTGGTGAAGTTGGAGCTTGTTCTTGCGATGCCTCGACGTAGATCATCTTCGGCATCGAACCGACGATCAAGCCCGCCCATTCTTCGATGATGACGATGCTAGAGTCATGGGTTTGATTTGGACAGCGGAGGGAGATCATCGCGGAGCTTACGAAGTGGTGGACCGGATCTACAAAGGTTGTAGCCCCTTCCCTATTTCTATATTTCCGTTTACATGCTTACTTTGCCTAGATATCTAGTAAACGATCCGTATTAGGGTTTGTAGGCACCCGTAAAATTTGATTTGTGCATGTTTGATCACTTGTGAGACTTCACTAGAGTGCCTAGGAACCCTACAGCGTGGGATGATGGTTAAAGAACGAAGGACTCGGATCGTTCGGTATAACCTTTCTACACTCTTTACAGTTTGTTAGTTTAGCAATAATGGCAGATCCGGGTTAAAGTATACGATAGCGCCAGTTAAAAAGTTTTTGTTCCGCATTTAGCGTCTGTAGACGGCCGGGGCGCTACCGTAGACTAACAATTATTTCGGCTACTTCATATGCATTTGTGGCTCGCTGGCTTTTCGCTGCGAGTTTTGGGATTTGATACCGATTTAGGCATCAGCATCGCTACAACTGGGATATTGTCAGGAGTGAATCATCATTTGCCTTTGTCGATGTCGAACAAAGGTGGCTTAGTAAACATGGTTAAGATCCTGTTGACTAAGGCTTTTAACTTCATGAACCGTAAGGGTCTCGTGAAGGTATTTCTCCCTACGAGTCGTGAGGATCTCGTAAATGCGTTTTCTCCTTAAGAATCATGAGGAGTTTTAAGTGCATGGTCTCTTATAATTCGTAAGGAAGTTACAAGAGTATTTTCTCCTTATAAGTCGAGAGGACTTACAAGTGTCTTTTGCCATATGAGCATATCCCCAGTCTTTGGTGGGACTTTTTATGGAAATGTTTATTCGCGCCCGTGGATTGTATACAAGGGTCGATATCGAGATGCTTGTAGGTCACTACTGGAGGTTGTGATGGCTTAAGAACAGGTTCAGATCTCTGTAGCTTAAGGCTTTTGAATCTTATGAGCCGTGAGGGTCTCATAAGGGGGTTCTCCTTACGAGTCGTGAGGATCTCGCAAGTGTAATTTCTCCTTAGGAATCGTGGGGATCCCTAAGTGTGTTGCTCCCTTATGAGTCGTAAGGATCTCACGCAGGTGGTTTCTCCTTACAGTGTCGAGAGGAACTTGCAAGTGTCTTTTAACGAGATTGCGCCCTTTCGGGTTTTCACAAACTCGCTGGCAGTCCTGCTGTTTTTACTCACGGAGCCCTTTCGGGTTTTCATCTGTGCCCATTTTGCTTATGGACATACCGTTTTCTTCTTCTTTTTTTTATTATTTTTTTTGTGTTAGCCTTGGGATGCTGCGGTCCGTAGTAGTTTATCGACGTCTCGGTCAACAGCCAGTTTTAGGACATAGTGGTCTATTGTTAGTTTAAGACGTTTCGGTCCGAATGCCGGCTACTACTTATAGAGTTTGTGCTTAGGAAGATAGCGAGCGGACATAAGCGTCGTCATCTATCGTTGACCTAGGCCGTGACTCGTCAAGCGTAGTATTTTTTCAGGAAGCTACCGTTTATTGGCCTGAAAGGTCTTTCACCATGCATGTCCATGAGTAGATAGGCTCCACCCTGGTAAACTTTGTCTATGATGTACGGGCCTTCATAGTTCGGCTCGAATTTCCCCCGTTTGGCACGATTGGGGATCATAGGTCTTTTGACCACTAGCACGAGTTCGCCTTGACGGAATGTTCTTGGCCTAATCAATCTTTCATATGAGCGCGTCATCTTCGCTTTATAAGCCTCCAAGTTTTGTTGCGCCATGAGATGGGTTTCATCAAGGGCATCGAGTTCCTCAAGCCGAAGGTGAGCATTTCCTTCGTCTGTTAGCTCGTAGTGAACTGCCACTCGTAGAGAGGGTAACTCTATCTCGAGAGGGAGTACCACTTCTGTGCCGAATACCAATGCATATGGCATTGTGTTCGTGGCTGTTTTGAACGTAGTTCGATACGCCCAGAGAGCTTCATGCAATCTCTCATGCCAGTCCCTCTTATTTCGAGACATCGTATTTTTCATGATCTTTGTCAAAGTCTTGTTGAAAGCCTCAGCTTGACCGTTAGCTCGGGGATTGTAGACTGAAGAGTATCTCCAGTCTATATTATACTATTGTACGAAGCGGCTAATCTTGTGGCTTCTGTAGGCTGGTCCGTTATCGGAGATAATCCGTCGCGGATTGCCGAATCAGTAAATGACGTGTGTTTTGAAGAAATGTAAGATATTCTCCGTCTTCACTTCTCTTAGTGGTACGGCTTCTGCCCACTTAGAAAAGTAATCGGTCGTCGCCAATATGAATCAGTGTCCTCTGGATGATGCTGGTTTGATGGGCCCAATTATGTCAGTTCCCCACATTTCGAATGGCCAGCTAGCCATCGTTGGGTGTAGCGGATTTGGATGCTGATGGATAAAATCCCCGTGAATTTAGCACGAGTGGCATTGCTTCGCGTATTCAAGGCAGTCCTGGATCATCGTGGGCCAATAGTAGCCCATCCTTTTAATCTTCAACTTCATCTTTGGCCCGGCTTGGTGAGAACCGCAGAGTCCGTCATGAGTTTCTTGGACGAATCTCCTTGCCTCTTCATGTCCCAGGCATCTTAACCACAGAGAATCAAATGATCTCTTATACAGAGTATCATTTACGAAGGCAAAAGATAGAGCTCGTTTCATGAGCTGATATCTTGACGATGCATCTTCAAGTGCTCGACGGGATTTGAAGTAATATATAAAGGCTTCCCTCCAATCCTTAGCCTTTTCCTGGTCTTTTATTTGTAGGGTCGCTTGCTCTGTCGCTCCCTTTTCTTCGGAAGATTCCGGAGATATTTCTGCCGGTGCGAGAACCCGACGGCTTTGCACAACGATCCTCACGTCATCGATGTTTTCATCGGCCAGTTCTTTAGCGAGCTTGGCTAATGCATCCGCTTTGCTATTTTCCGCACGCGGTATGCTTTCCAGGGTGTAGGAAGGAATTTGAGTCAGCAGTTGCTGTACTCTCTCGCCGTACTTCACCAACTCAGGCTTGCACGTTTGATAGTCGCCATTTACTTGACTAACGATCAGCTGAGAGTCTCCGTATATGAGGAGGTTCTCAATTCACATGTCGACGGCGATCTCAAGACCTGCTATTAAAGCTTCATATTCGGCTTCATTGTTGGTCCTCGGCTCTGTTAAGGAGAAAGCAAAGCGCATTATCCCTCCTTATGGAGTCACGAAGATGAGGCCTACTCTTGATTTGATTATGGGGGTGTTTTGTTTGCGCTTCTTCATGGAAGATGCTCCATCGAAGTAGAGTTCTCACCGGGTATCATTCTCTCTCTCTCCCCGTCGATCGTGTCAAATGCGTGCTCGTCGGGCAATTCGCAGTTCAAGGGAGAGTCGGCAGGTATCGGATGCTCAGCAAGGAAGTCGGCGATGGCCTGGCCTTTCACTGCCTTGAGGGGACGATAAGTTATCGAGAACTCCATCAAGAGCAGGGCCCATTTAGCAAGCTGTCCTGTTAATATAGCCTTTGACATCAAATATTTGAGAGGATCCACCTTTGATATGAGATGGACCTCATGTGCCAACGTATAGTGTCTGAGCTTCGTTATCGTGAAGATCAATGCCAGGAAGTGTTTTTCAATGGGGGAGTAATTGTTTTCTGCCCCCAGGAGAACTCGACTCAAATAGTAGAGGGCTCTCTCCTTCCCTTGGTCGTTTTCTTGTGCCCATAATGCGCTTAGAGAACCCTCAAGGGTGGTTGTATACAGAATAAGGGGCTTTCCCTTGACTGGAGCGGTCAGCATCGAAGGATTCTGCAAGTATTGTTTGATTTCGTCTAGTGCGCTTTGGCATTTGCGATCCCAGACGAACGAGGTTCCCTTCTTCATTAGGTGACTGTAAGGACGGCACTTGCCGGAGAGATTGGCTATAAATTGCCGAATATACGCGAGCTTTCCTTGGAGCGACCGCAGTTGCTTGAGAGTCCTTGGCGGAGACATTTCCATGATCGCCTTGATCTTCGACGATTCTATCTCGATGTCGAACGACGAATCCTAGGAACTTGCCCGAGGAAACTCCGAACGCGCATTTGAGTGGGTTCATCTTCAAGTTGTATTTCCGAAGGCGCTGAAACACAATTTTCAGACGCTCTAAATGTTCCTCGTATGATTTGCTTTTAACTACGAGGTCGTCAATATAGCATTCGACGATTTCATGTATGAGGTCATCGAAAATCTTCGTCATGGCCCTCTGATAGGTGGCACCAGCGTTCTTTAGACCGAAAGGCATCACCTTGTAGCAGAATATTCCCAAAAGGGTCCGGAAAGCAGTATGCTTTTGGTCCTCGGGATGCATCTTTATCTGATTGTACCCTGATGATCTGTCCATGAAGGAGAAGACTTCGTGAGTGGATGTCTTATCTATCATTAGCTCAGTGACCGGTACTAGAAAGTTGTCATTCGGGCAAGCTTTGTTGAGATCCCGAAAGTCCACACATATGCGCACCGTCCCATTTTTCTTCATTACTGGGACACAGTTGGCGATCCAGTCAGAATACTAAACCTCTTGGATGAAGCCAGAGTCGATTAGCTTCTTGACTTCGGCGTTGATGCTCATTTCACGCTCAAGCCGCATTCTTCTCGGTGCTTGTTTGATCGGCTTGACGTCCGGAGATATCGCCAATTTGTGGACGGCTATTTCTGGATCTAATCCAGGCATCTCAGAATAGTTCCATGCGAAGCAGTCTTTATACTGCATGAGCACATCTTTAAACATAGCCTCCTTTTCTTCAAACAACAGTTCACAGACGAACATCGGCCGTGGGTCATTTGCCGTTCCCAAGTCAATTTTTCTGAGGTCATCTGTAGTAGTATGTATCCCATCTTCCAGCTCTTTTGGCGCCGGTGAACTTTCTGAGATCACCTCATCTTCATTGTTTTTGAAGCACCAAGAAAGATCATCCATATTCTCGGGTTCTTCTTCTGATAGTGTTATCACGTGACAGGTATGAGATCGCTTCCAAGACCGATGTTGGTCTAGTTCTACTCTCGCTATACACGTTGCTTTCGGTCCAAGCTTCTGTGGCGGACTTACCCTCCAACTACTGGATAGAGCAAATCTGCCTTGTTGATATTGGTCTTCGACCCAGTTCTTGAAGGTGAAGCAGTTTTTGAGAGGATGTCCTATTGCTCGGTGATAGGAGCAATAGTCTGGGTGAGAGACCTTGTCTGCTTGCTCGGGGTGCTTGGACTTCGGGAGTGTCATCATCTGATGTTTTATGACAAGATTGAATATTTTCTTTGTCTTGTCTTGAGGAAAAGAATATTCTCGGCCCATTTTCTTTATAAGAGACGGATCCCGGCTGCTCGATTCTTGATCGCGTGGTTTCTTAGACCCAATTGGTCGCTGTTGAGCGTTTTTTCCGTTCTTTGGTTTATTTTTACCTCTGTGCCGGGTCTTTTGTATGACGGGTTGGCGACGAAGAGCATTGTCATTCTTCGCGGCCTGTTGAAGGAGGCGCTGTATCCTGGCTTTCTCATAAATGGCCATTTTGCGGCTATAGTCATCCCGGACCTTTTGACTCGCTTCCCTTATCAGCTTGTCCATCTGTTCTTCAAATGACGGACTTGGCATTTTCATGGAGGGACCTCGTTTTGGTTCAGGGTTGGCGTCTTCTAACAGAGCATTTCCTTATTCATCGAAGTCATGTACAACATAGCAGTCATGAAATCGTTCCCGTCTCTTGGATTGAACATATCCAAGCCCGATCGTCTCCATTCTCCCGTTGGGCAATTTTCGCTGAGTTCCGGGGACGTCCCAGATCCTGTTGTAGAACTGAGCTTGTCGAGCAGTCTGTTTGAAGGGTACGCCTTGACGCCTTAACAGCCTTTTTAATGCTTCTGTGTAGTATCTGGGCAGACGGATGGGTTGGAGCCTGTTAAGTATCGAATCAGCACCATGCCAAACTTCTCTCTCCACTTTGGTTTCCGTGGATTGAGAAAAAAGGATCGCATTTTCTTCTCTTCGTCTGGGAAGGACGTAGAATGTTTGCAGTTCCTGCACACTATAGATACCAAGCGCGTCAAGCTCTTTGTAATGCTCCTACGGAACCATGGCAATTTGCAAACTTTGATCTTCATCAGCGAAGGCTTGTATCGATGGCCGAGCAGAGAATACGGCATTGACTTCATCTTCCGAATCGCTGCCGAAGACCAGGATAGGGGTGAACGGTCCCGGCTTGTTGCATTGGGGCGGCCCTGAATAAACTGTCTCTTCTTCCTCCTCAGTGTCACTTCCGAAGACCGGAATAGTGGTGATAGCTTTGTTTTCCGGTTTGTGACATCTTTCCGTGTCTTCGAAATCTGGTAAGAAGTATTTTGCATCTTCGTACTTTCGGACTTCATTTACGGAGAATGGGTTCAGTTCCCCTGTCACGGTATACTCGAGACCATCCTTGAAATACTTCATACACTGATATTGTGTAGAAGGGATGATGTTGTACTCGTGTAACCAAGGCCTGCCGAGCAAAGCATTGTAGCATGTCTTAGCGTCAATGACATGAAATTTGATGTCTGTGACGAGCATCCCAAAGCGTAACGTCAGTATCACAGACCCAAGCGTCCTTAATGATTGGGAGTCAAACCCGGAGATGGTGATTTTATCACGAGCGAGGTGCTGAACGCTCATGCAGATTTCCTTCAACACTCTTACGTTGAGGAGATTGACAGAGGACCCATTGTCAACCAGGATCTTGCCTATCTTAATGTCATGACAGTATCCGGAGACATAAAGGGGACGGTTATGCTCGCACGTCCCGAGAAGAAGGTCTTCATCGGCGAAGGTGATATCGCCTGTGTGCACCTCTTCCAGTTCGTCCTTCATCTTTTCTTCGGCGAGGAAAGCTTGGAATTTCTCGGTGTTCCCTGATAAAATATCAGGAAATACCCTAATGGGGTATCATGTGCTCACACGTGACCAAGGGTCACGTGCTGACACGTGATGGTTTCATGGGACTCTGTTATTATAGAAGTAAAATTCTAATCAAACAAGCAATTAATGGAGTCACGTGCCCACACGTGATGGACCTTTAAAGAACCCACTGAAAGAATTAAAAGGCATAATAAAATGGCAAGGAAAGAACCCAATAAGGTATCACGTGTTTACACGTGACCAAGGGTCACGTGATGGCACGTGATGATTCATTAACTCTTTAAAACAGCAGAATTAAATTCTGGTTAAAAATGTTAATCAAAGGGGTCATGTGTTAACACGTGATGGGCTCCTAAGCTCTTTAATTAATAGAATTAAATTCTATTTAAATGATCAAATAATGGGATCACGTGTCAACACGTGATAGACTTTTAAAGCCTTCTGAACTAATAGAATTAAATTCTAATTAAGGGAAATCAAAGACCCTAAATGGAAAAATATTTCTTTAAATCTTTCCAAACAAAAAGAGATTGTGCTCTGTAAAGTGGAGCACCGTTGGATTAAAAATCCAATGGTGATTAAAAATCACCAATTTATAGAAAGATTTTACACAAGGAAAGATTTCCCTGAAAGTCACCAAGAATAACAAACAGAATATCTTTTGGATTAAAAATCCAATAATGAATAAAATTCACTGAGTGATCTAAAAGATCATGTTGGTTACAGAAACAACCGAAATCTTTCAATGAAAGATTGACTAAACAAATTGATTCTTTTCTTTCTCCTATAAATAGGAGCCAAGAAGAGAAGAGAAGGATCTTGGATTTTTTGAAAAAAAAAAGCAACAACAAAGAGAAAAAGAGAGGAGAATTTAATTCTCAAGAGAGAAAAGAAGTTCCTTTCAGAGAAATGAAACCCTGGGTGAGAAAGGGGAAAGAGATCTAAGCTCCATAAAACAAAAAGAGAATTTAATTCTCAATTTTAGAGTTTAACTCTTCTGAATAAGAACTTAGTTCTTCCTTTGGTTGAAGATCTGCAGAAACAGATCTCCCCACAAGTTGAGAATTTAATTCTCATCGGAGAGATTCTGCCATGCAGATCCAAAACTTAAAGGGAGAATTGAGTTTAAGGAATTTAATTCCCCCAAATTCATAGGAATTTAATTCCTCCATATGAAACAGGGTTTAACCCTATATGAGAATTTAATTCTCCCAAATTCATAGGAATTCAATTCTTCCAAATGAAATTAGGGTTTAACCCTACATAAGAATTTAATTCTTTCACATACATAGGAATTTAATTCCTCTGAAACAGAATTAGGGTTTAACCCTACAGAGAATTTAATTATTAAAATAAGAGACTTGAAACTCTCCATGCATGTAAAGAACTTGGTCACGTGGTAACACGTGACCCTTCTCCTCAATGAGTAAAAAAGAAAGAACAAGACTAGGTCACGTGCCCCCACGTGACCCCTAAAACAGATCCCTTAAAATGAGAAAGAAAAACTTGGAGGCAATGCCTCACGTGCTCCCACGTGACCCTCAAAATAAAAGGAACAAAGCCAAAAGCAGAATCAATTTTGGGCGCCCTCACGTGTCCCCACGTGACCCCTTAATAAACACTTTAAATACATGGATACCCATCACGTGCCAACACGTGATGGCCTGAAGACTAAAAGTGTTTAACACTTATTTGAATATTCCGAGAACAAAATAAAGGAAGTCTGGCCCCATCTTCAGATACCTCACGTGCTCACACGTGATGGCCTGAAGGCTAAGTGTTTGACACTTATTTGCAGATTTGAGGGTAAAATAAAGGAGGTTTGGCCCAATTCTCAGGCGCCCCACGTGATCCCACGTGACCACCCCACTTTTAGTGTTTAACACTATCTTGAGCATTTTGTCCCCAGTGTTTAACACTGTTTTAAAGTGCATCACGTGGGAACACGTGATCGCCAAATATCCTTTAGTGTTTAACACTATTTTCAAACCAGTTTAGCCTAAATTGGCTAAGTTTTCCAGAGGCAAATCTCCCCTTCAACTGAACCTCAAAATTGATCAGTTCATATGATATGCTAAGTAGAGTCCAGAGCTATAATGAATGTTTAGTGCTCAGCCAAAGACAAAATGTTGTCAGAACCCCAAACCCCTATTTAGCATTGCTAAATAATATGGGACTGAACCCAGACAAATGTTCAACAGTCCAAACAAGGGTCTAACATTTCAAACCTAATTGGACTTAGCCCAAGTTGGCCATAAGTCCTCGATTCAGATTTAATTGAGCCAATGTGCTCATAATCTAACTAATTGATCTTAGTTCCAAATTGGACTACAGATTTTCCAATCAATTTTAGTTCAAGGGTATATCTCTTCACTCCTTTGATATTTGTCGTTGTAATCCTTCAACGTCTTCAGAGAGGTGAAGGGTCCCGATAACCAATCATTCCACGGACTGTGGGGTCTTTAAACTCATGGACTATGATGTCCTTAATCTCGGACTGTGGGGTGCTTTTAAACCCATGGACTATGATATCCTTAATCTCGGACTGTGGGGTCCCTTTAAACCCATAGACTATGATGTCCTTAACCTTGGACTGAGATGTCCTTAAACTAATATTGGACCACCATGTCCTTAAACTGGTAATCGACCGCAATATCCCTAAACTAAACAATAGAGCCCAAATGCTCTCTTGTTGGATCTAAATGATCCCGTTAAGTTGATCTTAGTCTAAAATTAGACTAACGTATCCTTAACATATGTTTAAATTGATCTTAGTCTCAAATGAGACTAACGTATTCTTAAACCCAACCCCAAACCCAAATCTAAGAAAATACGGATTTGGACTAATCCACGCCCTATGGGCGATAACATAAATTAGTCTCCGTATACAATCCACGGGCAACCTAAAACAAAACAAACACACACGACACGAGGTGACCATCTGGAGAAGGAGAAAGTGGCTACCGCGATGCTGTAGTGTAATTAACTGCATGGGCTTGCGCCTGCAGGGAAGAGCGTCCCCACAATCAAAAACCCCTCAACGAGGGGGAATCTGATGAAGTCTACTACATCGGCCGCATCCGTTTAAACCTTCGATATATGGTGTCATAAATCAACTTTGCATCTTCGGAGAGGTGGACGGATGGCACCAATTAGCATCTGCCCTCGAATTTTAGGCCTGACGTCCCAACGTCCCGGTCGCGTCTTTCGGTAGGGAACAGATTCTGGCACGCCCGGTGGGACCTCTTCCTCTTTCCACTCCACACTTCGTGTGTCGTGTTCGCGAACGAATCGCGGTTTGATATGGTTGCCCTTGGGTTCGAGGTACTAAAATTTGGTTTTGCTCTTGTGTGGAAAAAGGAAATGGCCTCCAATTGCTCCAACTGCGGCTGCAACTCCCGTTCCGCCTCATCTGGAGGTGTAACCTACGGGCCCCAAGCGGCCTCACTGTTCAAGATGCCGGTGGAGCAAATCACTCAGGCTACTACTAGGCTGTTCTTTGGGACCATGATCCCACCGATGAGCTTCAGTCCCCCGCTGCTGTCACAAGAAGCCCTAAAGAAGTCGGTCTTTGATCGACTTACCACTGCTGCGGCCACTCTCAACGGGTCGCCCAACTCCACTGCCTCAGTCTTCAACAGACCGGGCCAGAACGCCAAAAAGCCCGCGATACCTGAAGCAGCCATCCTAAAGAGGATAACCATCCCGGCTCAAGCGGACGAAATTATTAGAGAAGCTTCTTCTGCCAAGAAGTCAGTCTTCACAAGGCTGGCCGTTCCGTCTCCTGCTCCAGGCGATGTCATCGAAGCTGCTTCCCCCGCCCAGAGGTCTGTCTTTGACAGATTGGAAATCGCTCCTCAACGGGCATCGGTCTTCAAGAGGCTGACACCAGCGACGACCCTTCGCCAAAACAGGGGGCATGAGGAAGCCACCCCTACAGCTGAACCGACTCCTTCCGCACGACATGCTCGCCGTCGTCACTGGCGCCGAGTAAGGAAGGCTGGGGGAAGCTCCCTTTCTGGACTAACTCCACCAGCTCCCATGGTGGAAATCAATGCTGTTGTTCCAACTGGGAACAGCTTTGAACCACTTAGGAGGGTTCGCAAGAACTCTCCGACTGCCGTGCTGAAGATATCTCCTCCACCTATGGAGATTACTACAGAAAAGAAGCCGGAGCAGCCCCCTCAGCGGCTATCCTCCAAAATTTATAAAGTCTGGCGACAGGTCCAAGAATCGGTGATTAACCAGGACTACTCTCGCCGGCCAAAGAAGCTTAAAGCTCAGCAAGAAAAGAGCCATCTCATGGTACCACAGAAGATGTCATCCGTCTGGGTGCCCGCTGTAACGGCTCCCTCAACATCAACCACTCACAAGAGAAGGAGGCCGGAGAAAGCCCCTGTGGCCGCGCCAAACCGCAAAGACGCTGAGTCTAAATGCTCCAAGTCTGGGGGCATGGCAACACATACCTTTTATATGGCATCCGGAAAATAGGAAAGCCGTGCTTCCACGGGTCATCGACTGCTTACCCGATCGATAACGAAGGCTCAGGAACAACAGCAGCAGAAACTCCAGGAGATGCTGACTTCAATGGCCACACTCACTGGGCCAAAAGAAAATCCAGGGACCTCAGAGCAGCGTCGGGAACAAGAAACTGATACTGAATTCCTCCGAAGAATGCTCGAGAGGAAAGAAAAAGAGGCCGCGGAACAGGCAGCCAACATCAAACGAATGGCTCTTTTGTTCCAAGACATGGCTGGGATGATATTACAGCCGAAACCTCCAGCTGAAGACCCCCTGATCATCATTAAAGACGACATAGGGGAAACATCGAACCCCCCTCTGGCTCTTTCAGCAGCCAAAGAAGAGACAATCTCTAAAGCCGCCTTAGACGACTACATCGCTCAGCAAATACGAGCTCACCAGGCGAATGAAGCAGCTGGGCAGATCGTTAAGACTGTACGACCTTATCTAGGCCGGTATGACCAAATAAGGTACCCGCTGGGATATACGATCCCTAAATTTCATGTATATAAAGGGACGGGAAATCCGCATCAGCACGTCGCTCAATTCAAAGCCTTATGCGGTAACACCGGAGGTGATGATAAACTTCTGCTCCGCCAGTTTGTTGGTAGCTTGTCGGAGACGGCGTTCGAGTGGTATTCGGAGCTTCCCAATGACTCCGTCAAAAATTTTGCAGAAATGGAGCTGATATTCACCCAGCACTTCGCGAGTGCTAGTGAACGACATTGATCAATGTCATGGTGAAACCTGGCGAGACATGGGTTCAATACGCAATACGGTGGCGGAATTTGTGGTCAAAATGTGAGCAGCGCATCGAAGAAGCGCCGGCAGTGGGCATGTTCGTAGGCACTCTTGACCCTCAAGCGACTATTTCCCAATTTATGATGTTCTTCAAGCCGACCACGTTCCAGGCCTTGATCGACAAACTGGCCCAAATGGACCAGATGGGTCATAGACCGTCCTTTTCGAAGCCGGAGCCGTGGAATGAAAAGGGCAAAGGGAAAGCGACCTTCGTCGCAAATGCTCAACAGCAGCCCAGTGGCCCAAAACTAACTGATCGCCTGGATGAGAGGCGGCGATACTATAATGAGAAAATAAAGCGCCCTTATTCGTTTTCCCGGGACAAAACGAGGAGATTGTTCGAGCTAGCGGTGCGCAATAGGCTCATTAATTTGCCGAATCCAAAACGCCCATTGCAACCCAGTGAGACTAATAATCCCAATTATTGCCCCTATCACCAAATGACAGGCCATCCAATTGAAGATTGTTTCGTCTTTAAAGGTAGGATCGAAGATCAATACCAACAGGGCAAGTTCGCACTGTCCGAGAATTGGAAAGTAAACCCGCCGCAGCCACACGCTCTCAAAAAGACAGACACACCGGGGGCATCATGCTCTTTTGTAGAAGAAGCTCCATGGGAGGTCATTCTTTCAGCCAAGACTAAAAGAATGCTGAAGGATCTCCAAACATATCCGGCGATTAGGTGGAAAAATCTACTGGAACCCCATATCATCGAGGGAATGCTGAAACCGCGCCTAACTCTAAAGATTGGTGGTGATAGCCAAAGCGCTCACGTCCAGCCGTCAAAGTCTTCGAAGAAGAAGAAGAAAGCCAAGAAGCCCGTGAAGCCTGGTGACAAGCGCACGGACCTGCAAAAATATATCGATGCGGTGGAAGAATATAATCAAAAAGCGCGGACTCCAGTCACACTCCAAGAATTTCTCAGCCACGTCCTTGAGGACGGAGACGACGACAACGGGGAAGACTCGTCAGATAAGCCTGAAGATTATGTGGCAAGCTACCTTGTGATCTCCCACTCGTTAATGAAAGATGAAGAAGCTTCTTATGCAGAGAAACTGGGGGCAGATCCTGAGCCGGAACTTCTAGGGCCATCAGACGAAATGATTGATGCATTTCTGGACGAGGCTATTCTTAAAAGCAAAGCTGCTCGAGAGTGTGAGATGGCCATATTTGAAAAAGCCAAACGCCGGCGACTGAACGAAAGGGTTGAAACACTCCCACCAGATCAAAGTACATCCGCCGCAAATAAAAGCAGGTTCAAGACGAGGAAGAGGTTCGCCAAAGCCATATCGATGGGAATGAAGCTGCCACCCTCCGAAGGAAACACTCCTGGTGAAGCGGAAATACATCTTTCCTACTGCTTATATCATCGAAAGATTGTGCACCCCACCGAAAGGTGCAATGCTTTTAAAAGATGGTGGAAGGGATATGTTGCTCACCGGCAACATTTCAAGCGGATGAAACGCAAAACTCGTCGGGAGCAAAGAAATACGACCGAGGGGCGTAAAAGAACTACCGGTAACTGTCACATGGTTGACGCTGGGGGATCGCAAGTTCTCACCTTCGGGAGCGACTCTGACGAAGAAATGACTCTTGGCTCTCTCTTTAAAGAATCCACCTCAGGAAAAGAGGAAGAACCGAAGAGTTGTGAGAACATTCAGCTGCGCAATCGTACACTGCCCGAAAAGAATCTCGGGCCCGCGAACAGTGGGTCGAATAGAAAAGATAAGGGGAAAGAAAAAGTCCTTGAGAATATCGCCCTGGATGACCAAGTCGTTAAAGAGCTGACAGCCAAGGACCCACCAAAGAAAAGCAAGGTGGATTACAACGTTCTGGCACACTTGAAGAAACCTTCGCAGCTAAGTATTCTCGATGCCCTCTTATTATCAAAAGAGGCGAGAGATTCTCTGATCAAGGCACTACAAGAGCCCGAGCAATTCTAAGCTTCCCTCGTCGAAGAAAAGATGAAGGACGAGTTGGAGGAAGTGCACACAGCCGATATCACCTTTGGCGATGAAGATCTCCTCCTCGGGACGTGCGAGCATAACCGTCCCTTCTATGTCTCCGGATACTGTCATGATATCAAGATAGGAAAAATCATGGTTGACAATGGGTCCTCCGTCAATCTTCTCAACGTGAAAGTATTGAAGAAAATCTGCATGAGCGTTCAACACCTCGCGCGGGATAAGATCACCATCTCCGGGTTTGACTCCCAGTCATCACGGACGCTCGGGTCTGTGATACTGACGCTGAACTTTGGGCTGCTAGTCACTGACATCAAGTTTCACGTCATTGATGCTAAGACCTGCTATAACGCTTTGCTCGGCCGGCCTTGGTTACACGAGTACAACATTATCCCTTCTACACAACATCAGTGTATGAAGGACTTCAAAGATGGTCTCGAGTACACTGTGACGGGGGAGTTGAACACATTCTCCGTGAATGAAGTCCGAAAGTACGAAGATGCAAAATACTTCTTACCAGATTTTGAGGACACGGAAAGATGTCACAAACTGAAGAACAAAGCTATCATCGCTATTCCGGTCTTCAGAAGTGATACCGAGGAGGAAGAAGAAATAGTTTATTCAGGGCCGCCCCAATGCAACAAGCCAGGACCATCCATCCCTATGTTGATCTTCGGCAGCGACTCGGAAGATGAAGTTAACACTGTATTTTCCGCTCGGCCATCAATGCAAGCCATCGCTAGCGATGATCGGAGATTGCAAATTGCCATGGTTCCGCAAGAGCATTATAAAGAGCTGGACGCACTTGATATCTATAATGTGCAGGAACTGCAGACGTTCTGCGTCCTTCCCAGGTGAAGAGATGAAAAGGCGATCCTCTTTTATCGATCAATGGAGACCAAAGTGGAAAAAGAAATTTGGCATGGTGCCGATTCTGCGCTTGACAGGCTCCAGCCCATTCGTCTGCCTAGATATTACACAGAAGGTTTAAAAAGGCTATTGAAGCGCCAAGGTATACCCTTCAAGCAGACTGCTCGACAAGTTCGGTTCTACAACAGGATCTGGGACGTCCCTGGAACTCAGCGAAAGTTGCCCAACGGGAGAATGGAAACGATCGGGTTTGGATATGTTCAATCCAAGAAACGGGAGCGAGTCCAGGGCAGCTATGTCATACATGACTTCGATGAAGAAGGAGACGTTCTGTTAAGAGACGCTGACCGTGAACTAAAACAAGGTCCTGCCATTAAAATCCCGAGTCCATCGTTTGAAGAACGGATGGACAAGCTAATAAGGGAAGCAGGTTAAAAGGTCCGGGATGACCATAACCGCGAAATGGCCATTTACGAGAAAGTCAGGACGCAGCGCCTCCTTCAACAGGCCGTTGAGAATGACAATGCTCCTCGTCGCCAACCCATCATGTAAAAGGCCCGGCGCAGAGGCAAAAATAAACCAAAGAATGGTAAAAAACGTTCGACGGCAGCATAACAGGTCTGAGAAGCCACGTGATCAAGAATCGAGCAGCCGGGATCCGTCTCTTATAAAGAAGATGGGTCGAGAATATTCTTTTCCTCGAGACAAGACAAAGAAGATATTCGATCTTGTCATGAAATATTGGATGATGACACTCCCGGAGTCCAAGCATCCCGAGCAAGCAGACGAGGTCTCTCACCCAGACTATTGCTCCTATAACCGAGCCATAGGACATTCTCTCGAAGACTGCTTCACCTTCAAGAACTGGGTCAAAGACCAATATCAACAAGGCATGTTCGCTCTATCCGACAGTTGGAGGGTAAGTCCGCCACGGAAGCATGAATCAAAAGCCACTTATACGATGAGAGTAGAACCAGATCAATGTCGGTCTTGGAAGCGATCTCGTACCTGCCACGTGATAACGCTGTCAGAAGAAAAGCCCGAGAATATGGATGACCTCTCGTGGTGTTACGAAAATGATGATGGCGAGGTGATCTCAGAGTTTCCACCGGCGCCAAAAGAGCTGGAAGATGGAATACATACTACTGCAGATAACCTCAAGAAATTGATTTGGGGACGGCAAGTGACCCGCGTCCGACATTCGTCAGTGAGTTGTTGTCTGAAGAAAGGGTGGCTACGCTAAAGGACATGCTCATGCAGCATAAAGATTGCTTCGCATGGAACTATTCCGAGATGACAAGACTAGATCCAGAGATTGTTGTACACAAATTGACAATATCCCCGGACGTCAAGCCGATCAAACAAGCACCGAGAAGAATGCGGCTCGAGCTTGAGATGAGCATTAACGCCGAGGTCAAGAAGCTAATCGACTCCAGTTTCATCCAAGAGGTTCAGTACCCTGACTGGATCGCCAATATCGTCCCAGTGATGAAGAAAAATGGGACGGTGCGCATATGTGTGGACTTTCGGGATCTCAATAAAGCCTGCTCGAAGGACGACTTCCCAGTACCAGTCACAGAGCTGATGATAGATAATACGTCCACTCACGAAGTTTTTTCCTTCATGTACGGCTCATCGGGATACAATCAAATAAAGATGCATCCCGAGGACCAGAATCATACCGCTTTCCGGACCCCTTTGGGCATATTCTGCTATAAGGTGATGCCTTTCGGTCTAAAGAACGCCGGTGCCACTTATCAGAGGGCTATGACGAAGATTTTCGATGACCTCATACATGAAATCGTCGAATGCTATATTGACGACCTCGTAGTTAAAATCAAATCATACGAGGAACATTTAGAGCATCTGAAGATCGTGTTTCAGCACCTTCGGAAATACAACTTGAAGATGAACCCTCTCAAATGCGCGTTCAGAGTTTCCTCGGACAAGTTCCTAGGATTCGTCGTCCGACACCGAGGCATCGAAATAGACCCGTCGAAGATCAAAGCGATCATGGAAATGCCTCCGCCAACGACACTCAAGCAACTATGTTCCCTCCAAGGGAAGCTCGCGAATATCCGACGATTTATAGCTAATCTTTCGGGCAAGTGCCGCCCCAACAGTCACCTGATGAAGAAGGGACCCCCTTTCGTGTCACGACCCGAAGTTCGACCCATGACCGGCACTTAACCCCGTAACGTCTACAGGCGTAACGCGACTAAGTAAGCCGAAGCCCAGATATCAAAACCATTAAAAGTAGTGAGTGTTGAAAACATTTAAAAAAATTTGGTAGCATTTCCTTTGTAAAAACTAACCCGGAATCGGGTACAAGACAAGATATGAGTAAAATGATAAACAATATAATAAAGCATCCCAAACGGAAGTAATCACGCCCAACGGCGGAAACAATCACCACAAAAGTAATATACGACGCCGTAGTGAAGAAATGAGCAATAAGTGAAAAACATCACAAATGATAAAAAAAAACGGCATAAGTAAAGTCGGCTCACACGAGCTCGACACCAGAGTACAAATAATATACATCACCGTCCTCACACTGGTCTCTAAGTCAATACATGAAAAAGTAGATGGAGAGTATTAGATACAAAAGTGTGTACAAATGGAAAATAACCGGATACCATAACCCACCTAGTAGCAAACAGCTCACACACCAACTGCCGTGGTATCCGTAGCCAAAAAGATACAAGAAAGCAGCCTGCCGCGACTACTCTGAGGGGCAACCTGCAAGTACTGTGGCACAACGGGGGTGAGTTGCCAACTCGTGAATAGAAGATAACATATAAAGGTAATCACGAGTATGCACGTACTGCACTATTCTAACATATGCCAGCAGATAATATCTAGATATGATGAGCAGAAAGTGCAATAATCATACATAAGTGCTCTATCAGGTAATATGACTACATGATGAGATGCATAATAATTAATGCTGAGCATGGGATAAAATAACATCTACACGGAATATCAACGTGGAAAAATAACCGGTGTCCATCAATGCACCCAAATCCCGATCTATCGGCCCTCAAATCCTGTATATCCCTGAGAATCGTAAGTGCCCAACATCGACACTCGAAAATATCATAAAATAATCGTGTCCAGCATCGACACGCAAATCCTCATATATCGGGCTCCGTCTGCAGGATCGGACCTCGGCCCCGGCAGTACGGGTCATCCCGTATCCATCTATCGACTCTGGTCAGTATCCTTCGGATAACCGCCGGGTTCAACCAATCACCGATAGGTAGTAGTCCCTCTGCCAGGCTCACCGTCTGTATACACAGCATCCCTTTCTTGCCCCGGGGTACCATACCGGGTCCACCATGTACTCGCAATCGGTCTCTCCAGCTCCTCGATTCGGGTTCACATGTCACACGTCTCAGAACCGAGAAAACGCATGGTGGACGCACTGAAATATCATGTCAAGAGAAACCGGGTTTTTAAAACAGTGCGTATTTTCTTCAAATAAACCCACGGTTCTCAAATACAGAAATCACATGAAATCCAAGCCAATGCGTAAATCCATGCGATGTAATATATGCATCATAAGTCATATTATGAGAAATAGGGAGAAACCGCTCTTTAAAATAGATTCAGTTTTTCAAAAGGTATCACGCGGTCCCCAGTTTTTACCAAAAATCAACTTATCTAAGTAGGTACCATTGTATATGCATGAGTATGGATATGCAAATGAGTATGTGCACAAGTAACATAATCACGTCAAATCATATATGAGGTGAGCTACAATATATTGTTCATGGCAAATCTATAATGTGAGTGTCATGGCAATTACTAACGGTGTGTGTGTAACATGCAGATTAGTGCTCGTGCAACATAAACCGTTAGTAACAGTGCGATGTTTTATCAATTCTAAGTTCATATACATATATATAGCAGGAAATACAGTATGCAACCAAGGTATATGAATGCAAATATGCAGCTACTATAGCCTATCAAGCCCTGACGCATAACGCCATACAGGCGATTTCCCCGTAGATGTTAAATCTACTCACCGTGGTCTAGGGCTAAGTGTAGCCGACGACTTGTTTTCCCTTCTTCGCGGAGTCCGTCGTACTCGCCCGCGAACCTAGAATTTCACAAGAAAATACACAAAAGCTAAAATCTACAAAAACGCGACATTAAATCCAAACGAGAAACCCGCGTCGCGAACTAAACGCGTGTGTCCGATACGCTAAAGCGTGTGATTACGCGCTTGAAGCTACCCCGACACGTCGCGATACGCAGAAAACCCCAAACCCACACACGTATCACACGTGTCGCGAAGGTTAAAAGTATCAGGAATAAGGAAATTGGTTCCAGATTTTGCTACAGACAAAATATTACAAAGTTGCATATACCATAGACCTTAGAAATGTAGCAGACACCAACAGAACAAGCCCCAAAACCCAGGTCCCCCATCTAGCCGCAATTTGCGGCCAGAATGATTATTCCGGCGGCCCACCTAGAGAGTTGTGCTCCCATGCTTCGTGTGTGCTCTCTAAATCTAGTGTACATACTCCAGTAAATAAAATTTTTGCCTGAAGCAATCGGGTTACAAGCAGATCACAACAGAGCACAAAATCTAGTTAAAAAGCTAATTTAACACTAAAACAATACATTAAGGTGTTTTAGTGTAACCTGAAACAATCTCTTGGTTTAAAAGACACTAATAACACATATCTAAGCTAAACAGGCCATAAAAATGTTAACTTGTCACAAGCTTCACTAATTTCCCTTCAATATCACAAAAATGCACAAAAAAAATACGATTTTTAGCAAACAAAACAAGAAGTTATGAACTAAGGTGATATGGGTGAGTTTAATACCTCAAAAAGACCTTAGAGAAACCTCACTTCCAACCCTTTCCCTCAAAGCCACTGATTTGTCACCAAAATCCCCAAAAAATCCATTTTTCCAAAGGTTTTTGTAAAGGAATATGAGATTTTTGTGTAGGGTTTGTGTTTGGATCAAAAGAGAAGTGAAAGAAGAAGAAAATGGTGATGATGTTGCTGCTGCTGCTATCTCTGCTGGAATTTTCCAGAAATGAGAGGGAGAGAGAAATGAGATAGAGAAATGCCAAAGTCAAAGCTCCCCGTGCTATAATAAATGCCCTCCATGCCTCTCTCTTTTCTCTCAATTCTATTTTCTTTATTGATTTATTTAGTTATGGTTTAAAAAGGAAAAGAAATGCTAATTTGAAAGAGGTGGGAAAAGAAACATGTTCTACCAAAATGTGTTAAGTGTGCAATCAAGTTTCACTAAACCTAGCTTAGGAAAAGTAATTAAGGAAAATTTCTAATTAAGTGAATACATAGCTAAATTATAATTAATAAAACCCATTTATATATAAAAACACTTCTCAACACAATTAGAACTAGTTTTATTCGAGTTTAAAAAGGAAAAATAAGATTTACGAGTTTTTTTTTTTTGAAAAACACGCATCAATACTAACTAACGCGAAATTAACCTAAACGAATTTCAAAGCGTTATAATCTACCCCCCTTAAAGAAATTCGGTCCCCGAATTTAAAAAAATCTAACTACGCGTACCTTCAAAGAGATAGGGATATTTCTTCCTCATCTCGCTCTCGGTCTCCCAAGTGACCTCCTCGCTGCTCGGGCCACGCCAAAGGACCTTGACAGACGGTATAACCTTCGATCTCAATTTTTTCACATGTCGATCTAAAATGACCACCGGCTGCTCAGTAAAAGAAAGGTTACGCTCTAGCTGGATCGTCGGGTGCTGAATCGCATGCGAAGAATCATGAAGATATTTGCGGAGTATCGAAACGTGAAAAACGGGGTGAACATCTGAGAAGTCGGGTGGAAGAGCCAAACGATATGCTACTGCGCCCACACGCTCGAGGATCTCGAAGGGATCTATGAATCTGGGGCTAAGCTTCCTCTTCCGTCCAAACCCCATCACACCCTTCATCGGAGAGACCCTCAGAAAAAAGTGATCGCCAACTGCGAACTCTAATCTGCGGCGGCGTCTGTCAGCATACGATTTCTGCCTGCTCTGGGCTGCTCTCATCCTATCGCGAATCAACTGGATCTTCGTGATCGTCTCTTCAATAATCTGCGGCCCTAAAATATTGCTCTAGCTGAGCTCTGTCCAGCAGGCGGGCGATCTGCATCTCCGCCCATAAAGAGCCTCGAATGGTGTCATCTGAATAGTCTCCTGGAAGCTGTTGTTGTAAGAGAACTCTACTAAGGGTAAATAATGATCCCAGCTACCTCCGAAGTCTAAGACGCACGCTCGGAGCATGTCCTCGAGGGTCTGAATAGTCCGCTCTGACTGGCCGTCGGTCTGCGGATGAAATGCTGTGCTGAAACTCAAGCGGGTGCCCAAAGCCTCCTGAAGCCTCTGCCATAGTCGGCTGGTAAACTGGGTGCCTCGATCGGACACGATACACGTCGGGACTCCATGCAGTCGTACGATCTCGTCAATGTATATCTGGGCATACTGAGCAAATCCGAAAGTCGTCTTCACCGGCAGGAAGTGAGCCGCTTTCGTCAATCGGTCCACGATCACCCAAATGGAGTCATACCCTCAACTAGTCCTGGGTAAACCCACAATGAAGTCCATAGAAATCTGTTTCCATTTCCACTCCGGAATGGGTAACGGCTGTAGCTCTCCCGCTGGCCTCTGGTGCTCGGCCCATCTCGACACAAAGTCTGTGATGTCCCTCTTCATTCCGTCCTACCAGTAAACATCTCTCATATCATGGTACATCTTGGTGGAACCCGGATGAACACTGTACACCGATCGATATGCCTCCTCAAGAATCTCACGCCGCAGTCCCTCAGCATCTGGTATGCACAGTCTAGTCCCAAATCGCAGTATCCCCTGATCATCGATCACGAACTCGGAAAATCTGCCATGTCCAATCTGTGCCATGCTCTCTGAACAATGGTCATCACTGTGCTGTGCCTCATGTATACGGTCAAGCAACTGTGGGTGTGCACGAACATGCGCAAGCTGTCCCCCGATCGGCGTGAACTTGAACTGCACCCGGCTGTCGCATAAAATCTGCCAATCTGCCAATCTGCCGACGACTGCCTCTGCACTACGTTCAAACACGATAGACTACCCCCGGGCCTCCTGCTCAAAGCATCCGCTACTACATTCGCCTTGCCCGAGTGATACAAGATCTCACAATCATAGTCCTTTACTAATTCCATCCAACGGCGCTGTCTAAGATTCAGGTCCCGCTGCTGAAATATATAATTTAAGCTCTTGTGATCCGTGAATATCTGGCACAACTCGCCGTATAGGTAATGTTGCCAGATCTTGAATGCAAAGACCACTGCAGCCATCTCCAAATCGTGAGTGGGGTAGTTTTGTTCATGTTTCTTCAACTGCCGTGAAGCACACACGATCACCCTGTCATGCTGCATCAATACGCCCCCTAGCCCCACTCGAGAAGCATCACAAAAGACCACAAATTCGCCCGATCCTGAAGGCAATGATAACACCGGCGCTGTAGTCAATCGAGTCCGTAGCTGCTGGAAACCGTGCTCGCACTCCTCCGTCCAATCGAAAGGAACTCCCTTCCGGGTCAACCCGGTCAAAGGTGCAGCAATACGGGAGAAGTCCTGCACAAATCGCCTGTAGTAACCGGCCAACCCTAGAAAGCTGCGGATCTCCGTAACTGATGCGGGTCTGGGCCAACTCTTAACGGCCTCGATCTTCCTCGGGTCCACACATATACCATCTCGTGTAATCACGTGACCCAAGAAGTCTACGCTATCAAGCCAGAATGCGCACTTGGAGAATTTTGCGAAAAGCTGGTGCTCCCTCAAGGTCTGCAGTGTGATCCGCAGGTGCTGCTCGTGCTCCTCTCTGCTCCGGGAATAAACCAAGATATCTTCAATGAATACGATGATGAAAAAATCAAGATACGGCCGGAAAATACGGTTCATCAAGTCCATGAATGCTGCTGGGGCATTGGTGAGTAACGACATCACCAAAAACTCATAATGGCCGTAGCGTGTGCGGAAAGCTGTCCTCGGTATATCCTCCTGTCGAACCCGCAGCTGATGGTATCCTGATTGCAAGTCGATCCTCGAAAAATATCCTTCCCCCTGAAGTTGGTTGAACAAGTCGTCGATGCGTGGCAAAGGATATCTGTTCCGTACGGTAACCCTGTTCAGCTGGCGGTAGTCGATACACAAACGCAAACTGCCGTCCTTCATCTTGACAAACAGGACCGGAGCACCCCAAGGAGACACACTGGGTCGAATAAGTCCCTTATCCAGCAAATCTTGCAACTGACCCTTCAACTCTCTAAGTTCCGCCGGGGCCATTCGATAAGGCGGTATAGAAATAGGCACTGTGCCAGGAATCAAATCAATACAAAAAGCAATATCGCGCTCAGGCGGTAGCCCAGAAAGCTCGTCAAGAAAAACATTAGGGAACTCACAAACAATCGGAACCCGGTCCAACGGAACATCCGTAGCTCTAGTATCGCAAACATAGGCTAGAAATCCCTGACATCCCTTCCTCAAAAGCTGTCCAGCGCTAAGAGAAGAAATCAAACTGTGAGGGGTGGCACCACGGTCCCCCTGCACAACAAAAGCTAACTCGCCGGGAAAACAAAACCTAACTGTCTTCTCACGGCAGTCCATAGACGCATAGCACGTGGCTAACCAATCCATGCCCAAAAGAATGTCGAAGTCCAACATCTCAAGAAGGATCAAGTCGACAAGCAACTCTCTCTCGCCAATACGGACTATACAGGATCGGAACACGTGTCTAGCAACAAATGACTCGCCCACAGGAGTGGTCACAACAAGCGGCTGATAAAGCAAACCGAACTCTCTACCCAAACTCGGCACGAAGTGTGTGGAAACGTACGAGTGCGTGGATCCGGGATCAAACAACACGTGTGCGTCAACAGAACATACTGATAGGGTACCTGAGACCACCGAATTGGACGCCTGAGCGTCCTGATGCGTTAACGCGAAAACCCGTGCCTGTCCTCCACCTGCGACTGGCGGTCCCCTACTAGCAACTGGTTACACTCTGCCGATAGCTGGCTATCCTTTGCCTCGGCCATCTCGCCCTCTCTGAGCAAACCCTCTACGACCACGGCCGCTCTGTGTATGAATCTGTCGCGGAGCAACAGTAGGTACAATAGGCAACGCCCTCTAGGGTGAAGAAGGTAGAAGTGTGACATGTGGTACAGCAGTCTCGCCCTCGCATGGCTTCTGGCAATCTCGAACACGATGATAAGTACTCCCACATCGGAAACATCTAGATGGTGCCGGCTGACCCTCCTGGGGATAAGTGCTGAATAGCTGACCTCGTCCCGATCTTCCGCTAACCCCCGTACCTGAACGGAACCTGTCGCGGCGCCTAAACGGCTGTCTCTGTGCTGACGTATCTGTGCGAACCCTCTTCAGACCTGGAACTATTGAAGTCTCAGCTAGGCACTCCTCGACTAATAGGGCTGCATCTACAGCTGCTGCATAGGTCTCGCAATGTTGTGCGCTGATCGCAAGAAATAACGGGGTAAGCAAGCCTCGAACAAACCTCTTGACTCGCATCTCCTCAGTAACCACTAAATATGGGGCATAGACAGATAACTCGGTGAACAGTATGTCGTACTCTTCCACTGTCATCTCCGGAGTCTGACGTAAGGACTCGAACCTGCGCGCTCTAGAATCTCTGACACTCTGTGGAAGGAAGCGGGCAAGGAACACCGTCACGAACTCTGTCCAGGTCATAGGAGGAAGGCCTGCTGCTCTGCCCTTCTCGACCGATTCACACCATTTCTGCGCAAGACCTTGCAGGCGAAAGCTCGCGAACTCTACCCATCTCGCATCTGAGCATCTGAGTGAACGACATATCCGGGCCATCCTATCAATGAAAGACTGTGGGTCCTCGGCTGCATCGGTGCCTGTGAAGACCGGAGGCTTCAGCCTCATGAACTCTGATAGCGATACTGTAATCACCTCCGTGGCTGCAGGGGCAACTGCCTGTACTGTAGGTACCATCACAGTCCCTGCAACGGATGGAACTACCTCTGGTCGCTGCGCTCGAAGTGTCTCAACTAGCGATCCCATCATCTGGCGCATCTCCTGCATACCGGATCCCATCGTCTGGCGCATCTCCTGCATACCGGCCCCTAACATAGCGATCTAGTCTGTCGAAAGAGGAACAGTTTGCTCTAGTGCAACGGGTGTACTACCCGGGTCTGTCCTCGTCTCTGACGAATCAACTCTAATCTCGGCTCTCGTGGCCGCTCTCTGCGCTCTCGTAGTCTTTGGCGGCATAATGGCTGAAAAGAAAATAGGATTCGATAAAGATACAGAAATCGAATCGCAAGAATGTATATACTCATGAAGGAATTTAAATCAATAAGCCCTAAGGTCGGTTAGGCGGAGTACCGTGTCGTGAGTATGCCCCGGAACATACACACACTACGCCACTCTGTTTCAGCAACCTACTCCATCATACCAGGGTCATCCTATACTCCGAAAGGTAAAACCTATGCTCTGATACCAACTTTGTCACGACCCGAAGTTCGACCCGTGACTGCACTTAACCACGTAACGTCTACAGGCGTAACGCGACTAAGTAAGCCGAAGCCCAGATATCAAAACCATTAAAAGTAGTGAGTGTTGAAAACATTTAAAAAAATTTGGCAGCATTTCCTTTGTAAAAACTAACCCGGAATCGGGCACAACACAAGATATGAGTAAAATGATAAACAATATAATACAGCATCCCAAACGGGAGTAATCACGCCCAACGGCGGAAACAATCACCACAAGAGTAATATACGACGCCGTAGCGAAGAAATGAGCAATAAGTGAAAAACATCACAAATGATAAAAAAAAACTGCATAAGTAAAGTCGGCTCAAACGAGCTCGACACCAGAGTACAAATAATATACATCACCGTCCTCACACTGGTCTCTAAGTCAATACATGAAAAAGTAGATGGAGAGTACTAGATACAAAAGTGTGTAAAAATGGAAAATAACCGGATACCACAACCCACCTAGCAGCAAACAGCTCACACACCAACTGCCGTGGTATCCGTAGCCAAAAGATACAAGAAAGCAGCCTGCCGCGACTACTCTAAGGGGCAACCTGCAAGTACTGTGGCACAACGGGGGTGAGTTGCCAACTCGAGAATAGAAGATAACATATAAAGGTAATCACGAGTATGTACGTACTGCACTATTCTAACATATGCCAGCAGATAATATCTATATGCGATGAGCAGAAAGTGCAATAATCATACATAAGTGCTCTATCAGGTAATATGACTACAGGATGAGATGCATAATAATGAATGCTGAGAATGAGATAAAATAATATCTACACAGAATGTCAACATGGAAAAATAACCGGTGTCTAATCCTGATCTATCGGCCCTCAAATCCTGTAAATCCCTGAGAATCGTGAGTGCCCAACATCGATACTCGAAAATATCATAAAATAATCGTGTCCAGCATCGACACGCAAATCCTCATATATCGGGCTCCGTCTGCAGAATCGGCCCTCAGCCCCGGTAGTACGGGACATCCCGTATCCATCTATCGACTCTGATCAGTATCCTTCGGATAACCGCCAGGCTCAACCAATCACCGGTAGGTAGTAGTCCCTCTGCCAGGCTCATTGTCTGTATACACAGCATCCCTTTCTTGCCCCGGGGTACCATACCGGGTCCACCATGTACCCGCAATCGGTCTCGTCCAGCTCCTCGATTCGGGTTCACATGTCACACGTCTCAGAACCGAGAAAACGCATGGCGGACGCACTGAAATATCATGTCAAGAGAAACCGGGTTTTTAAAACAGTGCGTATTTTTTTTAAATAATCCCACGGTTCTCAAATCCAGAAATCACATGAAATCCAAGCCAATGCGTAAATCCATGCGATGTAATATATGCATCATAAGTCGTATTATGAGAAAAAGGGAGAAACCGCTCTTTAAAAGAGATTCAGTTATTCAAAAGGTATCATGTGGTCCCCAGTTTTTACCAAAAATCAACTTATCTAAGTAGGTACCATTGTATATGCATGAGTATGGATATGCAAATGAGTATGTGCACAAGTAAAATAATCACGTCAAATTATATAAGAGGTGAGCTACAATATATTGTTCATGGCAAATCTATAGTGTGAGTGCCATGGCAATTACTAACGGTGTGTGTGTAACATGCAGATTAGTGCTCGTGCAACATGAACCGTTAGTAACAGTGCGGTGTTTTATCAATTCTAAGTTCATATACATATATATAGAAGGAAATACAGTATGCAACCAAGGTATATGAATGCAAATATGCAGCTACTATAGCCTATCAAGCCCTGACGCATAACGCCATACGGGCGATTTCCCCGTAGATGTTAAATCTACTCACCGTGGTCTCGTGCTAAGTGTAGCCGGCGACTTGTTTCCCCTTCTTCGCGGCGTCCGTCGTACTCGCCTGCGAACCTAGAATTTCACAAGAAAATACACATAAGCTAAAATCTACAAAAATGTGACATTGAAGCCAAACGAGAAACCCGCGTCGCGAACCAAACGCGTGTGTGTCCGATACGCTAAAACGTGTGATTACGTGTCTGAAGCTACCCCGATACATCGCGATACGCAGAAAACCCCAAACCCACACACGTATCACACGTGTCGCGAAGGTTAAAAGTATCAGAAATAGGGAAATTGGTTCCAGATTTTGCTGCAGACAAAATATTACAAAGTTGCATATACCATAGACCTTAGAAATATAGCAGACACCAACAGAACAAGCCCCAAAACCCAGGTCCCCCATCTAGCCGCAATTTGCGGCCAGAATGATTATTCCGGCGGCCCACCTAGGGAGTTGTGCTCATGTGCTTCGTGTGTGCTCTCTAAATCTAGTGTACATGCTCCAGTAAATACAATTTTTGCCTGAAACAATCGGGTCACAAGCAGATCACAACAGAGCACAAAACCTAGTTAAAAAGCTAATTTAACACTAAAACAATACATTAAGGTGTTTTAGTGTAACCTGAAACAATCTCTTGGTTTAAAAAACACTAATAACACATAACTAAGCTAAACAAGCCATAAAAATGTTAACTTGTCACAAGCTTCACTAATTTCCCTTCAATATCACAAAAATGCACAAAAAAAATACGATTTTTAGCAAACAAAACAAGAAGTTATGAACTAAGGTGATATCGGTGAGTTTAATACCTCCAAAAGACCTTAAAGAAACCTCACTTCCAGCCCTTTCCCTTAAAGCCACTGATTTGTCACCAAAATCCCCAAAAGATCCATTTTTCCAAAGGTTTTTGTAAAGGAATATGAGATTTTTGTGTAGGGTTTGTGTTTGGATCAAAAGAGAAGTGAAAGAAGAAGAAAATGGTGATAATGTTGCTGCTGCTGCTATCTCTGCTGGAATTTTCCAGAAATGAGAGGGAGAGAGAAATGAGAGAGAGAAATGCCAAAGTCAAAGCTCCCCATGCTATAATAAAAGCCCTCCATGCCTCTCTCTTTTCTCTCAATTCTATTTTCTTTATTGATTTATTTAGTTATGGTTTAAAAAGGAAAAGAAATGCTAATTTGAAAGAGGTGGGAAAAGAAACATGTGCTACCAAAATGTATTAAGTGTGCAATCAAGTTTCACTAAACCTAGCTTAGGAAAAGTAATTAAGGAAAATTTCTAATTAAGTGAACACATAGCTAAATTATAATTAATAAAACCCATTTATATATAAAAACACTTCTCGTCACAATTAGAACTAGTTTTATTCAAGTTTAAAAAGGAAAAATAAGATTTACGGGGTTTTTTTTTTTTTGAAAAACACGCATCAATACTAACTAACGCGAAATTAATCTAAACGAATTTCAAAGCGTTACATTTCGTCTGGGGTCGCAAATGCCAAAGCGCACTAGACGAAATCAAGCAATACCTGCAGAATCCTCCGGTGCTGACTGCTCCAATCAAAGGAAAACCTCTCATTCTGTATACAACAGCCCTCGAAGGTTCTCTAGGCGTATTATGGGCACAAGAGAACGACCAAAGAAAGGAGAGAGCCATCTACTATTTGAGTCGAGTTCTCCTGGAGGCAGAAAATAATTACTCTCCCATCGAAAAATACTGCCTGGCGTTGATCTTCGCGATGACGAAGCTCAGACACTACGTGTTGGCACATGAGGTCCATCTCATATCGAAGGTGGATCCTCTCAAGTATTTGATGTCGAAGGCCATATTAACAGGACAGCTCGCTAAATGGGCCCTGCTCTTGATAGAATTCTCGATAACTTATCGTCCTCTCAAGGCAGTGAAATGCCAGGCCATCGCCGACTTCCTCGCTGAACATCCGATACCCGCCGATTCTCCTTTGAACCGCGAATTGCCCGACGAGTACGCGTTTGACACGGTTGACGGGGAGAAAAGAGAGAATGATACCCGATGGGAACTTTACTTCGACGGAGCATCTTCCATGAAGAAGCGCAAATAAAATACCCCCATAATCAAATCAGGGGTAGGCCTAACTCCACGAGGACGGATAATGCGCTTTTCCTTCTCCTTAACAGAGCCAAGAACGAATAATGAAGCCGAATACGAAGCTTTGATAGTAGGTCTTGAGATCGCCGTCGACATGGGAATTGAGAACCTCCTCATATACGGAGACTTCCAACTGGTCGTTAGTCAAATAAATGGCGACTATCAAACGTGCAAGCCAAAGTTGGTGAAATACGGCGAGAGAGTGCAGCAATTGCTGACTCAAATCCTTGCCCATGCCCTGGAGAGCATACCGCGTGCGGAAAATAGCAAGGCGGATGCATTAGCCAAGCTCGCTAAAGAACTGGCGGACGAAAACCTCGATAACATGAGGATCGTTGTACAAAGCCGTCGGGTTCTTGCACCGGCAGAAATATCTCCGGAGTCGTCCGAAGAAAAGGGAGCGACCGAGTAAATGGTTCTGCAAATAAAAGACCAGGAAAAGGATATGGATTGGAGGGAAGTCTTTATAGACAACTTCAAATCCCATCGAACACCTAAAGATGCATTCTCGAGACATCAGCTCATGAAACGAGCTCTTTCTTTTGCATTCGTCAAAAATACTCTGTATAAGAGATCGTTTGACTCTTTATGGCTAAGATGCCTGGGACCGGAAGAAGCAAAAAGAGTCGTCCAAGAAACTCACGATGGACTTTGCGATTCTCACCAAGCCGACCCGAAGATGAAACTGAAGATTAAAAGAATGGGCTACTATTGGCCCACGATGATCCAGGACTGCCTCGAATACGCGAAGCAGTGCCACTCGTGCCAAATTCACGGAGACTTTATTCACTAGCATCCAAATCCACTACATCCAACGGTGGCTAGCTGGCCGTTCGAAATGTGGGGAACCGACATAATCGGGCCCATCGAACCAGTATCGTCCAGAGGACATCGGTTCATTTTGGCAACAACTGATTACTTCTCCAAATGGGCAGAAGCAACACCACTAAGGGAAATGAAGACGGAGAATATCCTCCATTTCTTCAAGACACACGTCATTTATCGGTTTGGCGCTTCACGACGGATTATCTCCGATAACGGGCCGGCCTATAGAAGCCACAAGATCAGCTGCTTCGCACAACAGCATAACATAGATTGGAGATACTCTTCAGTCTATAATCCCTGAGCTAACGGTCTAGCTAAGGCTTTCAACAAGACCTTGACGAAGATCGTGAAAAAGACGGTGTCTCGAAATAAAAAGGACTGGCACGGGAGACCGCATGACGCTCTCTGGGCATATCGAACTATGTTCAAAACGGCCACAAACACAACACCGTATGCACTGGTATTCGGCACAGAAGCGGTACTCCCTCTCGATATAGAGTTACCCTCTCTACGCGTGGCAGTTCACTACGAGCTAACAGACGAAGAAAATGCTCACCTTCGGCTTGAGGAACTCAATGCCCTTGATGAAACCAGGCTTATGGCGCAGCAAAATCTGGAGGCTTATAAAGCAAAGATGACGCGCTCATATGAGAGATTGATTAGGCCGAGAACATTTCGCCAAGGCGAACTCGTGCTAGTGGTCAAAAGACCTATGATCCCCAATTGTGCCGAGCGGGGGAAATTCGAGCCGAACTATGAAGGCCTGTATATCATAAACAAAGTTTACCATGGGGAGCATATCTACTGATGGACATGCATGGTGAAAGACCTTTCAGGCCAATAAACGACCGCTTCCTAAAAAAAATACTACACCTGATGAGTCACGGCCTAGGTCAACGATAGATGACGACGCCTATGTCCGCTCGCTATCTTCCTAAGCCTAAACTCTGTAAGTAGTAGCCAGCTTCCTTTTCTCAGACCGAAAGGTCCTTAAACTAACGATGGACCACTATGTCCTAAAACTGGCGTTGGACCGAAATGTCCTTAAACTAACAATGGACCATTATGTCCTAAAACTAGCTGTTGACCGAAATGTCGATAAACTACTACGGACCGCAGCATCCCGAGGCTGACAAAAAAAATTAAAAAAAATAAAAATAGAAAAAAAGAAGAAAATGGTATGTCCATAAGCAAAAGGGGCACGGATGAAAACCTGAAAGGGCTCCGTGAGTAAAAACAGCAGGGCTACCGGCGAGTTTTGTGAAAACTCGAAAGGGCGCAATCTCGTTAAAAGACACTTGCAAGGTCCTCTCGACCTTGTGAGCAGAAACCACCTGCGTGAGATCCTTATGACTCACAAGGGAGCAACACACTTAGGGATCCCCACGATTCCTAAGGAGAAATTATACTTACGAGATCCTCACGACTCGTAAGGAGAATTCCCCCTTTGAGACCCTCACGGCTCATGGGATTCAAAAGCCTTAAGCTACAGGGATCTGAACCTGTTCTTAATCAGCCATCACAACCTCCAATGTTGCCCTACAAGTGGTTTAGTATTGACCCATACAATCTACGGGCGCGAATAAACATTTCCCTAACAAAGTCCTACCCGCGACTAGGGATATGTCTACATAGTGAACAACCCTTGTAAGTTCTCTCGAATTATAAGGAGAAAACACTCTTATAAGATCCTTATGACTTATAAGAGAACACACACTTAGGAATCCTCACGATTCCTAAGAAGAAAACGCACCTACGTGATCCTCACGACTTGTAGGGAGAAACACCTTTATGAGACCTTTACGGCTCGTAAAGTTAAAAGCCTTAGTCAACAGGATCCTAACCCTGTTTACTAAGCCACCTTTGTTCGACATCGACAGAGGCAAATGATGATTCGCTCATGGCAATATCCCAGTTGTAGCGATACTGATGCCTAAATCGGTATCAAATCTCAAACTCGCAGTGAAAGTCAGTGAGCCACAAATGCATATGAAATAGCGGAAATGATGGGGCAACTTGCAAATCAGTACATAAAAATGTATGCATGCGAAATAGCCGAAATGATTGGGCAATTCGCAATAAAAGTAGCGAGTAAATAAAACAAATAGCCGAAATGATTGGGCACCACGAAAAAATAGCCGAAATGATTGGGCAATCACGACTTTCGCGATATAAAAGCTGAAATTATAGAGCATCGCGGAAAGAAAAATATATAAAATGAAACTTTTTGCCCTACATGTGAGATCGCATCGATCCCTGTATACAATCCAGGGGCACAAATTAAGAGGGAACCATACCTTCCCCCTAGGCTCCATCCGAAAAAGAGCCAAGTCTCGACGATTTACAGACAGCCTAGAAATCATCTCAACATTCATCTCACTACCACAGACGCAACATCAACAAAGCGGAACCGCGGCAACTCCCAGTTCCATGACTCGGCGGTGCACAGACAACCGAGAGTCAACCCCGACTCTGTGAAATGAGGATAAAGTCAACCCTTCCTGGTTTCGTGGAATACGGCCTATGTCAATCCTGGCCCCGTGAGAAACGTCCAGAGCGGATCCTGGTCCTCGCAGAACACGGCTATGTCAATCCTGACCCCGTGGGAAGCATCCAGAGCAAATCCTGGTTACGTGGAACACGGCCTATGTCAATCCTGACCCCGTGGGAAACATCCAGAGCAAATCCTGGTTTCGTGGAACACGGCCTATGTCAATCCTAACCCCGTGGGAAGCGTCCAAAACGGATCCTGGTCCTTACGAAACACGGCTATGTCAATTCTGACCCCGTGGGAAGCATCCAGAGCAAATCCTGGTCACGTGGAACACGGCCTATGTCAATCCTGACCCCGTGAGAAGCGTCCAGAGCGGATCCTGGTCCTTGCGGAACACGGCTGTGTCAATCCTGACCCTGTGGGAAGCATCCAGAGCAAATTTTGGTTTCGTGGAATACGGCCTATGTCAATCCTGACCCCGTGGCAAACGTCCAGAGTGGAGCCTGGTCCTCGCAGAACACAGCTATGTCAATTCGGACCCCGTGGGAAGCATCCAGAGCAAATCCTGGTTTCGTGGAACACGGCTTATGTCAATCCTGACCCCGTGGGAAACGTCCAGAGCGGATTCTGGTCCTCGCAGAACACGGCTATGTCAATCTTGACCTCGTAAGAAGCATCCAGAGAAAATCCTGGTTACGTGGAACACAGCCTATGTCAATCTTGGCCCCGTGGGAAACATCCAGAGCAAATCCTGGTTTCATGGAACACGGCCTATGTCATTCCTGACCCCGTGAGAAGCATCCAAAACGGATCCTGGTCCTTACGAAACACGGCTATGTCAATACTGACCCCGTGGGAAGCATCCAGAGCAAATCCTGGTTTCGTGGAACACGGCCTATGTCAATCCTGACCTCGTGGGAAACGGCCAGAGCGGAACCTGGTCTTTGCGGAAAACGGCTATGTCGATCCTGATCCCGTGGGAAGCATCCAGAGCAAATCCTGGTTTGGTGGAACACGGCCTATGTCAATCCTGACCCCGTGGGAAGCATCCAGAGCGGATCCTGGTCCTTGCGGAACACGGCTATATCAATCCTGACCCCGTGAGAAGCATCCAGAGCAGCCCCTGACTCCGTGAAATGCGGATAATGCCAACCTCGTCCATCACTTACGGGTCCTCATGACTCGTAAGAGAGAAAACTCTTTTGTGAGATCCTTACGACTCTCAAGAGAAAACCCACTTAGGAATCCTCACGATTCTTAAGGAGAAATTACACCTACGGGATCCTCTCGACCTGTGGGGAGAAAATTCTTTATGAGACCCTCACGGCTCATAAAGTTGAAAAGTCTTAGGAGGCAGATCTTAACCCTGACTATTAAGCCATCACTGTCCTACAAGGAAATCAAAGTAGATTATCCACAAAATGCACTTACTAAAAGGGACACGCCATCATGAAGCAAAATATGTCTTTTATTCATGAATCAAAATGAATACAAAGTACAATTTATGAAAGAATAAAAAAAATACTCTCATTCAGGAGTATGTACAAAAGAAGAATAAAAAAATATATACAATTCTTCAAGCCGGCGGATGATTCAATAGGTTTGCCAGTTCATCCTTTTTCTGCTGGGCCTCGGATTCATGATTTATTATCGTTAAGAGACGGGCCTCTGCTTGAGCCTGTTGAGCCTGGTATGAGGCAAGCCGACTTTAAAGCTCTTTTTCGGTAACCTTATGAGCTTCGACCATTTCGCGAGTAAAAATGACAGCCTTAACAATGGCCACCACCTCCTTGATAGCCTCTTGAAGCCCTCGCCAAAGATCATATGCCCGAGTGGTCTCGGCCGTAAGATTGGCTTGAAGTTCCCTCAGCGCTTTGGAAGCCAGCTCCCTCTCCGAAAACTTTCGGCTGAGCCTCTTCTCGCATGACAACATATTTGAGGCGCATCGTTCGATCAGCCCCGCAAGCTTGCCTCTGCAGCTACAACCTCTGAGGGAAGACGTGTACACTCAAGACTATATAAACAAGCCTCCAATTGACGACAATACTTGATCTAAAATACGCATAAATCACCTGACATAGGAGGTAACAAGGAAAGTCTCCGACGTATGGCCCATCAAGCATGCATTTGCAACTATATGAATGTTTAAAAAGAAATGATACCCAAAGCACTGATGTGCATGCAATATAACGATATTGCTCACAATTAAAGAAAGGTCCTATAGAAAAATATAAAGCTCACTTACGCAAGCAAGACGCACGTACGAGTATCCGACAAACATGAAAATTCAACAGAAAGCATGCAACAGCCAATGATAAAAAGAGTACATTGATTTAAACATACTACGCTACCGGGAAAATCTCACCAAACAAAGGATCAGTGGCACAAGGGTTAGCAAAACAAAATACAAAATTTTCTAGCTCCCTCTCTGCCTTCTCCAGCACATCGAAACGATGATTTTCACGAGGAGTGGCTCCCTACCGATTAGCGCCATGTCCATCCGCAAAGGCAGACATAATAGCCCGCCGGGCTCTTATCTGGCCCAGCAGATGGACTGATCAGTCTTTCAGAGCCTGAGTAATCAGGCACGCCTCATAAAAACACTCGAGCTTGTCTTCGGCCGCGTCAAGGATCGCCAGGGCATCTCTGATGGGTGAGGAGGGATGTCAGCGAGCATGGCAAGAAGAATCATCCGGAGCCAAATGGAGCCCATTGGAAGAGGGGATCCCCTACGGATCAGGAGTTCATACGTCACCGCATCACATTCGGCATCGGTGAGAAGGGGATCCACTAGTCGCGCAGCAAAGCAAGGGATCATCTCCTCAACAGGTACCTCCCATGGTTGTCGAAGAGAATAGGGTCGGTTGCAAGCCATAGCACTCAGTTGTTTCCTCAAGATAATCACCCTAACTTGTAAATGGATTTCTCTGTGAAGAGAGAAAGAAAACTATGGCTTCAGGTTATAAAGGGAGCATTAAATGCTGCACACGGAAAATATTGTATGGTGGAACTATTTCCAAAGCCCAGAAAAAGGAAAGGCATTGGAAATTAAAGAGGTAGAACTATTTCCAAAGCTCCCTCTTTGCATTCAAAACCATACACAGAAAAGATTGCATAAGAAACTAAACAACCCCATCAATAGGGCCCCACGTGCAGAGCACGTGAGCACCAATCTTGATATGCACTGAAAAGTAAAATAGTGTCGCACATGCATAACACGTGAGTGGGTACCGATATGAGATTGAAACCGCCAACAGTGCCTCACATGCCAAACACGTCAGCAGCAGCAACAATATGACTAAATTTTGTAAGGAAAGCATGCGAACACAAAAGGGAAAGAAAAGACTTATCATTCATACTTTAAAAGGTCGTACAAAAATAAGAGAAAATGTTACAATGGTAAAACATCAAATCCGGGACACGGATTGAGAAATTCAAAAGTAAGGCCGTCTAAAATGTCTCTGGCCTTCCTGGCCATTCTCGTGTGCTTCCTCTCACGCTCACAAGCGTCGGGATCTCCGCTGATGTCCTCCACCCTCTAATAGGCAGAGAGTATCGCCGCCTGTTGGAAAGCTTGATACAGGATATCAACAAGATTGTTTCTCTTTTTCATTGAGATTAGGCCCATCAGATACACTTAGTGTACCTTATCTTCGGCATCATCCAAAGCCTTAAGCGGCATGCCTACACAGAATAAAGGAAGTGCTTCCCAGATCGCCCTCATAATGAGTTTCAAAAGAGAAGAGCGACGAGAGAGTAGTCGACCGTTGTACTCATTAAAGCGGCTCATGATCTCAGCACACTGAGCGTTCGTGAACTCCTGGTTCTGGCTGCGTCCCAATGCACGAATGTCTCCGTAAGAAATGATCTCGTCAAGATCATACAAATGGGCAGCCATAGTATCTGAAATAAAGATCGGTGAGAATTTAATAGATAAACCAATCAAGAAGAATGCTTGTTTAAATGAACAGTGGATTTCAAATGACTCTACACATTCCCCCAGAGAGAAACCCATCTCGGACTCTGCGAAAATCAAGCAGTCTACTGGAAATTTTTTTTCTGAACAACCCAGGAGGAAAAATCCCAAGAAATTTTCTTTTAAAGAATTAAGTTCTTTAAAGGAATTAAATTCCTTTTGAGCAGAGGAATTAAATTCCCAGAAAACATTTTCAGAGTTAAAAGACTCCTTGGAATGGAATTAAATTTCATAAAAGAGACAAGTATCACCATTGATCCCTAAAGATCAGAGAAGCCCTAAAAGGTTTATTATTTAAATATTGGACATTATTTTAACTTGGAAAGATGGGTTCTTGTTAAAGGAAAAACCCCTTAGTGTGGATTTAAAATCCAAATTCTTACAAGAAGTTCTTCAGCCGTTCAAGATCATTACCTGAAAAGGAGAATCTTTTGTTAACAGAGTTAAACTCTGAAAATTTTCGAAACAGAGAACTAAGTTCTGAGAGAGAGAATTAAATTCTCAAGGCAAGAACAAGGAAGAAGATGGAAAGTGGAGGCGCTTCTGAAGGGACCTTTCACGGCAAATGATGATTCGCTCCTGGCAATATTCCAGTCGCAGCGATGCTGATGCTAATATTGGTGTCAGATCTTGAGTTCCGAACTAAAAAAAGATTCTTGTAAAAATAGCCGAAATAGTTGGGCAACTCGCAATAAAAAGCAGCAAGTAAAAAGAAAATAGCCGAAATGATTGGGCACCGCGAAAAATAGCCGAAATGATTGGGCAATCGCGACTTTCGCGATATAAAAAGCTGAAATGATAGAGCATCGCGAAAAGAAATAAAATAAATAAAATAAAACTTTTTGCCTTGCAGGTAAGTCCATACTGACCCCTGTATACAATCCATGGGCATAAACGAAAAGGGAACCACATGTCCCTCACCAGATCCTGTCAAAAGGGAAAGTCAGATCTCAACAGCAATATCTGCATCCCAGAAGACCAACAACGGCGTTCCTCCTCCTGCCAGCAGAGCACGGACGCGACACCACCAATCGGAGCCACGACGAAGTCCCCAGTTCCAAGACTCTACGGTTCACGGATAACCTAAAGTCAGCCCCGACACCGCAGAAAACGGAGCACATCATCCAATGACCCGTCGTGGAAACACGTTAGCACATGACCCCGTCACGGAAATACGTCATCCAATGACCCCGTCGCGGAAATACGTCAGCACAGCATGATCCCATCGCGGAAATACATCATCCAATGACCCCGTCGCGGAAATACGTCAGCACATGACCCCGTCGCGGAAATACGTCAGCAAATGACCCCGTCGCGGAAATACGTCATCCAATGACCCCGTCGCGGAAATACGTCAACCAAATGACCTTCTCATCGGAGCAGTGCTTCGACTCGAAAAAATGCCAACTAATTGATCACTTACAAGTCTTCTCGACTTGTAAGAGAGAAAATTCTCTTGTGAGATTCTTACGACTCTCAAGGGAAAGCACACTTAGGAGTCCTCATGACTCCTAAGGAGAAAATACACCTACGAGATCCTCACGACTCGTAGGGAGAAAAATCTTTATGAGACCCTCATGGCTCATAAAATTGAAAAGTCTTGGACGGCATATCTGAATCTGTTTCCTAAGCCATCACTGCCTAACAAAGAGTCCAAGACAAACTGTTACTTATTATTTCCAAGCCACACTTGCTAAAATTACATGCCGTAGAAATCGAGATGTTGTTCAAGAGTACGTAAGCTGCTTTTCACCAAGCCAAAACAAAAAGGCATAACCCACGAACGTCAATCACATATTATGTAAGGCAATAAGAAGAAGATTTGATTTACATCCAATTGAGCGTTCAACGCGTATCCACTCATGTATGTGTGAAGAGGATAAAATAAATGCATGGAAAGGAAAAATTTGTCATTCATACCTCAGAAAATTCTTACATTGATGAAAATAGTAAACAAAAGCATTATTAAAATGTTTGCAATGGCAAAACATTGAATACGGGACACGGATTAAGAAATTTAAAAGCGAGGTCGTCTAAAGTGTTTCTGGCCTTTCTGACCATTCTTGTGTGCATCCTCTCACGTTCATAAGCGTCGGCGAAGCGTCAGGATCTTCGCCGATATCCTCCATCCTCTGATAAGCAGCGATTATCGCCGTCTGTTGGAAAGTTTGATACAAGATATCAATGAGATTATCTCGCCGCTTCTTCGAGATCAGGCCCGTCAGATACACTGAGTGCACCTTATCTTCATCGTCATCCAGTGCATTAAGCGGCATGGCTTCATAAAATCCAGAAAGTGCTCCCCAAATGGCTCTCACTATAATCTTCAAGAGGGCGGAGCAACGAGAAAGTAGTCGACCGTTGTGTGCATTGAAACGATCCATAATTTCAGCGCATTGGGCGTTTGTAAACTTCTGGTTTTGACAACGGCCTTGTGCGCGAATGTACTCATAAGAAATGATTTCGTTAAGACAGTACAGGTGAGCGGCCTTAGCGCCTGAAAATGAAAATCAGTGGGAGTTTAGTGGATAGACTGATCAAGAAAATGCTTATTGAAACAGACACGGGGATTTAAACAACTCTTGATATCCGCATGAAGAAAACAAGTGCTAATTTGTGCAATTAAGGAGGAAATCTTAAAAGGATTCTCATTTAATGAGAGACTCCTCGAGAGCAATGCTCTGCGGATAAGAGTGATATTTGTCAACTTTAATTATGAGGGAATAAAATTCCCCCAAAAATTCTGTAGAGCAATGCTCTGCATGGAAGACGAAACAATCCATCAAAAGTTTTAAAAGCAAAGCTTTTAACAGAAGTTAAAAACTTCAAGATCTTTAAAGATCTGTAAAGATGAACTCTAAGAGTTCTTCTTTAATGCGTTAAGAGACCCTAAGAAAGATCTCTTTAGATTTATGATTTCAAAAGAGAAAAGCTCTGTTAAGAAAACCCTAAAAATTTCTTTAGATCTATGATCTGAAAAGAGCAAGGCTCTGTTAATGGGTGAAACCCTAGATTATGAAGTACTCCCTTCAAAGATTTAATCTTTACCTAAAATTCTCGACAGGGTTCTGTCTTTAAGAGAGTTCTTAAGACAAAGAGCTATGCTCCGAAAGAGAATTAATTCTCAGAAAAACAGGAAAGAAGATGAACAGAGATCATCTCAAGGTCCAAAGGCCCTAGTTATAGGCACTGAGAGCCGTTTCAACTTCTAAGTTGATCCAATGGCGGAGATGCTGCTACCGCTGCACTCACGTGTAAGCCACGTGAGCGCAACGGTGGAGGGGCATTTGTTTCCACCAATCAGAGCAAAGCTCTGTTTAAATTTTGAAATTTGAAATGAAGCAGCGCTTCATAAAAGCGCTAGCGCTAAGAGTCAAAAACTCTGATGCAGCGCTCACGTGCAAAGCACGAGAGCGCTCGTGCTAGCAGCACCAGCGAGTCAAAGACTCTGATGCAGCGCTCACGTGCAAAGAACGAGTCAAAGACTCTGATGCAGCGCTAGCAGCACCAGCGCTTAGAGTCAAAGACACTGATGCAGCGCTCACGTGCAAAGTACGAGAACGCTAGTGCTGGAACTAAATGTTCCCCACCCTTGGATCAAAGATCCAACAAAGATGACTAAAAATCATCAGATTACCTCCGAAAATTAGAGCACCGTTGGATCAAAGATCCAATGGTGATTAAAAATCACCAAGGTACAGAACAAATTCTGTATGGGAAGATATTTTCCCAATCTTGTTAATAACAAGAAAACTATCTTCTGTAAAACAGAAGCCCTCGAATCAAATATCCAAAATTCCACAAATCAATTGGAGATCTCTCAATGAGAGATTTCCTTAACTGATTCAACAAATCAGCCTCCCCTATATAAAGGACCCAAAACTTCAAGTCTTATATAAAGGAACCCCCCACAAACTTTGAGAAATTTCAAAGAGAAGAGCAAGCTCTCGGAAGAAGAATTTCTTTAAAGTAAATAAAACAGAGAGATCAAAGCATCTCGTCAAAAAGAAGAACTTAATTCTTTTTCTAGATCATAGATTTATAAGACAGAGGTCTTTCACAAAAAGAGATCATAGCATCTCATCATAAAAAGGGAGAGAAGAATTCAATTCTCTTCATATCATAAATCCATAAAGACAAAGTCTTTCACAAAAAAAAGAAAACATAAGAGATTGTAACATCTCCTATAAAATAGAACTTTGTTCTTAGAGCTACGAGACAAAGTCTCTTATAAATGAGAATTTAATTCTCAAAGCGCAGAACTGATCAAAGCGGCCTAAAAAGAGCATTAGCGCTCCAATTTAAAGAAGCCGCTTAGCGCTTCAAGACTGGCGCATAGCGCCGCAGCACTCCTAGCACTCCAATTTAAAGAAGCGCCTTAGCGCTCTAAGACCGGCGCACAGCGCCGCAGCGCTTCTAGCGCTCCAATTTAAAGAAGCGCCTCAGCGCTCCAAGTCTGGTGTTCAGCGCCCAGCGCTCCAAGCACTATTTTAAAAGCAGCGCCCAGCGCTCCCAGTGCTATTTTTAAAGAAACACTCAGCGCTTCAAGGTTGGCGTTCAGCGCCAAGCGCACCACGTGCTCCTCACGTGGGCACTATTTTATAAAGAGCGCTCCGCACTCATTGACCGGCGCTCAGCGCCACGTGCTCCTCACTTATGCGCTATCTCACAGGAAGCGCTTTAGCGCTCTAGGTCTGACGCTCAACGCCAAGCGATCCACGTGCTCCTCACATGCACACTGAGAGAAAATAAACTGTTCTTTAAATAAAGCACCAGAGCCATAATGAGGGCTCAACACTAAATAAAAGACAAAAGATTGTCAGAACCCAAACCAATGCTCAACATTGAAAAAAGGCTGAGTCTAATTAAATGTCCAACATTTTAACTGAGTGGGCCAAACCCAAGTTGGCTACAGATCCCTAATGTAGATTAATTGAGTCCATATGCTCATAAATCATTTTAACTGATCTTAGTCCCAAACTTGATTACAAATCTCCCAACCAAAATTGGTTCAAGGGTACATCTCTTCATACCTCTGATATATGTCGTTGTAATTCTTCAACGTTTTTAGAGAGATTGAGGGTCCCAATAACCAATAACCTTTGGTGCATCCCCAAACGGTTGAACCAAAACTACACAGACTATGATGTTTTTAAACTGGACTATGATGTCCTTGAACTTAACGGACTGTGGGGTCCTTAAACTCATGGACTATGATGTCCTTAAACTTTATGGACTGTGAGGTCCTTAAACTCATAGACTATGATATCTTTAAACTGGACTATGATGTCCTTAAACTTTACGGACTATGATGTCCTTAAACTTTTGGACCGTAACGTCCCTAAACTAAAACAATAGACCCCAAATGCTTTTTTGTTGGATCTAAATGATCATGTTGAGTAGATCTTAGTCTAAAATTAGACTAACGTATCCTCAACAAATGTTTGAGTTGATTTTAGTCTAAAACAAGACTAACGATCCTTAAACCCAATCCAAACCCAAATTTAAGAAAATACGGATTTGGACTAATCCACGCCCTACGGGCGACAACATAAATTAGTCTCCGTATATAATCCACGGGCAACCAAAAATAAAACAAACACACACGACACGAAGTGAACATATGGAGAAGGAGAAAGTTGTTACCGCGATACGATAGCGTAATTAACTGCAGGGGCTTATGCCTACAGGGAAGAGCTCAAACGAAGGGAAATCTGAGGAAATCTGCTACAACGGCCACATCCGTCTAAACCTCCGATATAAGGTGTCATAAATCAACTTGGTATTTTCGGAGAGATGGACGGATAAAACCAAATAGTATCTGCCCCCAAATTCAGGCGAGACGTTTGTCTTTCCCAGTTTTCGGCAGAGAACGTGATCTTAGTTAATCTAATTGATTTATTTCTTTTTTAACATGTTACAAGTCCTTAATTAAAATACCTTCCAACACAATGTGTTATAAACATAAACTATTGTCGTGCTTATCATTCTTCCCAGATATTAAGCACACAATTATAGCAGTGTTGATGCATCATGTGTTTCAAAGTCTTGGAAATCCATGCTACAACACTCTATGGTCTCTATAAAAGGAAAACTCTACTAAAGCAAATGCATTTTCTCAAGTTCTGTAGTATCTCCTTTTCAACTAAAACACCAATTTTTTTCTTAAAAGACTTATAAATATTTCTTTTACTACAACAAGAATATGGCACCGTTGATACATCATGTGATTCGCAGTTGCTTCCATCAAAAACCATGATAGAGCACTCCATGGGCCCTCAAGTTGTGTCCTAGGCAACTCTACTTAAGTAACAATGCATATTTTCATGTTTTGTTATATCTTATATTATGCCACAAATGCATATTTTCATGTTTTGTTATATCTTATATTATGCCACAACAACACTGTCCTTCAATTAAAAAAAACTATTAATTATTTTACCACAAACCTTCTGAGATGTTTGAAAGGACTCCAAATCAATCAGCATCAGACCATCTCGAAAATCACAACCAAGACACCAAAACAGGTTTTGTTGGAGGTGAGGCTTGCTCAAGCAGAAATGCCTGAGGTTGGTTCCCTAGTTAGTCAGAGGTCTTCATGTGTGTGTTGTGAAAATGGAGTATAAAGTGGCATGGTACGAAATTTTCTATATTGGCGGACATAAAAGTCAACTATCCGTCGATTTTTCCTACGATCGGCACAAGAATATGGTTGACAAGACTCGAGTTAGAACTTAAAACAAACAAAATGTCAATCCTTTATTATTGGACCTGACTTTCGTGGACTCGACTTCGTCGTTCGCATCAATTTGAACCTCTCCTATCTCTAGTTAGACATGAGATATTTTAAATATTCAATATACTTGTATAATCAAAAGGTATATTGGCTGTTCACACACATTCTTATTTCTCATCCCCGATACAGAATATAGAAATGTCGAGCGTGTCCAACTTGGGAGGACAACGAACGTGTCAGAGCCCATAGATCGAAACTAACAGGTGAACCAATCTCTGGATTTCTTGACTAACTGACCCGGGGAAGGGAAAGACTAGTTCCATGGATCTTCGGCTACTCCGGGAAGCAATAGATAGCTGTGAATGAGCTTTTGTTTGTGCCAACCCTTTTTTCTTTTCTCGCCTATAAGGGAAACTAGAGGTGATAAAGAAAGACAAGAGGCAGAGTGAAGGAGATGAGAATCCAGATTCCATTCTTTTTGAGTTTGAGTGAACACCCGGTAGCCGATCGATCAGGACGAGGAGCTGATGTCGAGCAGAGTGTCCGATACGTGTTGGTCACGGACACTGCGAACTGATAGAAGCGTCCTTACTTTCTAGCAAAATACAAAGCTAAATCAATCGGCATTGTATTTAAGCTAGTATCATTTGTTCCTTTCAATTTATACTCGCACTCTCTCACACTAATTCTTGACTCTGTCCCTGACAATTAGTCCACACTATCAAAAAGATTCATCCTGACGCCGTTTGTTGACAGATACCTAATGATCCATCAGACTTCTTAGGCCAAATTCCTTCTCAGTACTACTGAATACTACATTACACCCTTGAAGATTGTTTTAAACCGTACAATGATTCTGGTATGACATACTAAATCAGACTCTCCATGAACGAAATACACTGGAGGCTGTTCCATATAGACTTCTCGAAGATAATTTTTTTCAAGAAGTGAACGAGACCATTTTAATAACCGATGCAACTCAATATAACTTAGTAGGTAACGAGATTAAAATCGTACAGAAGGTTTCTCGGCAACAGGAGATACCGATTAAGACCATATACTTGGTTGCATGTTCTTGCAACTTGGATTTCAGCTTTCCATCGAAGATTCGAAATGTACCTTAATTGTTTAAACCCAATGGCATCCAACCAATAAGTCGATTCCTGTATATCATGTTGATATAAAACAATCATGAGTTCATCCATAGCTTACATTCCATCCAGAATCTGACAAAGCTTCAGGCAACGCTTCAGCAACGGTTTTGAGTATAAAAGTGGAATCCAAAAACGCGATAAAGAAACAATAGAAAGAAGAAATGCAGTTGGTTTTTTGTAATGTATCATTAAGTCATCACCAACACATGTTCATTAAATCAAAGACTTTTGACAATTCAAGCAGTAATCGTTTCATTTTCAACATATCCAAGATTGAACATGCGGTAGGCATGCTCATTCATATAGTTTATTGAACTTCTATTTTTGATGTAGCATGGCTTGTTTTACAGTCGAACAATATCGAATAAGGTTTTATGAGCAGAGCTTCTAAGCTTCAAGATTTTTTTGGCCGGGTATACTTGATGAAGCACCTCTTCAGTCCATGCATTATTTGGAAGTACCCTCTACCTAAAACTCTAGACACTTTTTGTTTGTGATATCTCCTCTTTTATTATGTCACAACATGGCGGCTTACAGTCGAAACCTACAATTTATCTTCGGGAAGGCCATTCTTTTCATGGTGGATTCATAAAATTCAGTATCTGTCTCACAGTCGGGGACAGTCTAACTGAACCAAATTTTCCCGTTTTTAAATGTTTGTTTTTTGAATGCACAAGATGTATGGATAGTACTGCATCAATTGTTTTGTTTAAATGCATCTAGTACATGCTCTGGAGTATGAATATGTTCTTCGTATTGACCTTGAAAATGAGAATTCCGTTCTACCCAAGGGTCGCTGCCAAATTTTTATGAGCAAGGTGGATTACTGATTCCTGCTTGAAAAAGAGAAACTTAACTTTTTTTGCCACCGCCGAGACCATTCACTCCTTAAAGTTCTTCAGGCCCTCTTTGTCGTTACAGTCATATGTGCTGCTGTACAACAAGTCCTTCAATACCTGCTACTCACTGCATCATAAGAAGTTGCGCAGATAGTAATGAGCAGGCTTACCATTTTTTTGCTGCTGCTGAAACCGTTTTAGTTTATGTATAAACTTATGCTTGGGATTATTGATTGTAATTTAACTTTTTGGTACGATCTGTGCTTTTTCTTCAATTTGAAAGTTCATTATTGGTTCTAGATGAGTATTTGCGTTTTGGAATCTTGTTTTAGTGGTTATATATTTTAAAATCTAGCGTATCGGCCGTTAGGATCAGAATTTGGACTGCTCTGTTATAATCCCGATTTTCAATTCAACTATTTCTGAAATTCTTGTTTACCATAATAACCTTTTAAACAATTTTTTTTGTTTAAACCTCTCTTTAGGCTCTTACGTTTATTAACTCTACCATCTTCAATTAAGCCTTTTTTTTATTCTTTTTTCTTAATTTTCATTTGAATAAATGTGGGAGCATCACATGCCCCTCTGCATAACTAATGTTACGCATGGTTATGCAGTTCAAAATTTTTAGATTCTTCAACTTCATACAAATGCTTACAATATTTAGTTTGACAAAAGCACAAAATTAAAGAGAGAAAATGGTTTGAGTACTCCATTTGTCATGTAACTTTCACATTGACGTTAGTTTGCATTGTTGCTACGTAGAAAGATAAACTATTATTTACATTATTTAATTTTCATAATTAAGCAGAATTATTTTGTATTTTGTATGATATGGAATATATTTTACTTTAGTGATGAAGGTCATGAATTTGTGAAATTTTGAATATCGTTTCTGAATCAATACATGCATGATATCCATTTATTTATCTTAGTTCCTATTCAATAGTTTCGACAAAAATCTTTTGCTCAAAATTACAACACTATAAAAATTCATTATATATATACACGCACACACCAAATTAGGCATATGATTCAAACTTTTATATATACATTTGGAAACCAATAAAAGACATAACGGTTAAAAAGTCATATTTTTTGCACTCAATGCAATGATAGTATTACCTATAATGTCGCTATTCCAAATTTTATATGTTTTATAATATTTCGTCTCCTTTAACATATCTTTAACAAAAGTTATCTGAAAGGCGACGGATTATAAATTTGGGTTAATTTAAAAAAACTTCATCGAACTTTTAAATATTTTGAGATAGCACCATCAGACTTTTAAATATGCCATGAACCTCTTTGAACTAACAATATTGTTTGAAAATGCCAGTTTTATTAATTCGGTTGATTCACAAATAGATTAAATGTTGCAAGTCGACCTTGGATATGGATTAAATAACCCAAAATGAATTGAATGTGGCTTTCTAATACTCTTTGATTTTCTTTGACAAAAATAATTGGAAAGGGTTCTTAGCATACTATTTTTTTTGTATGAATCACGCAAGGGAAAAATTGATAAGTTCTCTGTTATTTGATAATTTCAAATATGCCATGACTAAAAATTTCAAACATAGCAGTATAGTAAGTAAAGTAAGACTCTCTCTCTCTCTCTCTCTCTATATATATATATATATATATAATGGAGAAAAGAGGCCATAGGAGGGGATTTCCTCCTATGGCGTGGAAAAAATACAATCTCCACCAATTTTTTCAACGATCGGCCCCCATCATCTTCATCGTTATCATCTAAGATGTGGGTACATCAAATTTCATGTGATTCTACAACCTTTTCACCGTTGATTTAGCAATGTAAAAAGTTCTATTGTCGGTAAACCGTTAATTTTGAACCCACCAAATCAACGGTGAAAAAGTTATGGAATCACATGAAATTTGGTGTACGCACATCTTAGATGATAACGATGATGATGATGGGTGCCGATCGTCGGAAAAAAATGGTGGAGGTTGTATTTTTTCCACGCCATAGGAGGAAATCCCCTCCTATGGCCTCTTCCCTATATATATATATATATTAATGGAGGGAAGAGGCCATAAGAGGGGATTTCCTCCTATGGCGTGGAAAAAACCTTTGGCTTCGAAAAAATACTCTCTCCCTAGTTTTTCCCGACGATCGGCACCCACCATCTTCATCGTCATCATCTAAGATGTGGGTACACCAAATTTCATGTGATTCTACAACTTTTTCACCGTTGATTTAGTGGGTTCAAAATTAACGGTTTACCGACAATAGAACCTTTTACATTGCTAAATCAACGGTGAAAAGGTCGTGGAATCACATGAAATTTGGTGTACCCACATCTTAGATGATGACGATGAAGATGGTGGGTGCCGATCGTCGGAAAAATCTATGGAGGTTGTATTTTTTCGACGCCATAGGAGGAAGGCCTCTTTTCTTCATTATTCTCTATGTATATATATCTACTATTAATGGAAAGGACTAAAATCATCGTTGACTAATAGTAGTATTTAACTCTAAAATCATCATTGACTGTTTAAATGGTAAAGGTGGAGTTGCCTTGGGCTTTGCATCACTTCATACAAAGCAATTCAATTTCAGGCTAAGAGAACAAAGGCTTCCTTTTTGCATATGTATTTGAGAAAACAATGGAGTGGCTAATATGCTAGCAGCTAATGCCCAACGAACCGACTGCAGTGTTTCGTTTCAATGTTTTGCAATTTCTGAAAGAATCTTAACATAAGGCAAAATTGGATCTCTTAAATCTCTCCAAGATAAGTTTGAAAAAATCACACTAGATTTGAAGGAAAGGGATTTTATTTTGATGTGCAGAAAGGTTTTTAACTATTGTACTTTTGTATGTTGCACTCTGAATGTTTTGACTACTCCCCTCTTCTGATGTAATCTTTCTATAGTTCAAAGATTCCAAGATACAATTCCGACTTTAAGAAAAATTGCAAGGAGGGATGTTTTTCAAGGTTTTTCGTATTAATTATTCTAATGAATAATAAAATTTCTTGATTTCCACGTTGTTTGGTTGAGAGAAAATCCTATATAATATATAAACTATCCTGATGATGCTCTATATTGGCAACCCTCAAGACCAGGACACATGGCAGATGACGTGTCCCAGAACTCAGAAGAGAGGGCCCACAGGGACCGATCTGGCCACCCCTGTACCCGACCTACAAGCACAAAGCTGGCTCACCTCAGGGCCCCCTGCAAATTGGCCTCCTCGGCTTCTCAACTCGCCTCCGAGCTACCGCAAGACCAAAGATACCTCGGCCCTCTCGCTCGTTCCCGAGCTCTCCCGCCGAAATCATCTTCCTCGGTCCCTCCGACCGACCAACTCCATCACTCACATGCGTAACCGCCGCTCCGCAAATCTCGTCATGCGCAGATTCTCCGCCAGCAACATCTCACGTTCCACGCCATCACAGTCCTCATTAATGGGCGATCCGCTCTTTACGCGGGCGTGACGTCAAGAGCGTAACTGCCGACGATATTCTCGCGCCTGCTGCTGCATGCCACCACCGCTATATAAACCCACATCACAGAGGGGTCAAGTAAGCCCTTTTTTTACACTTTTATGCCGTTACTCTGCTCGGATCCCATCACTAACTTGAACGTCGGAGGGTCCTCGGTGGTACCAAACCACCCCGGGACTTCTTTGTAGGTACTCGACAACAGCTTCCTCACCTCACCTCTTCCTCCAAAAACCCATTGAGAGCCACACGCAACAAAAGATAAACAGCTAAGTTCACTGCGAGATCAACGGAAAACAACATCTGACGGAGGCCCGAAAAGGAGTTCCATCAGTTGGCGCCGTCTGTGGGAACCGAAACTCCACAAAAAAACAAAGTTGGCCTTCCGATCTCCATCCCCATGGCAAGCGATCACCCTGAAGATCCAAATACCAGCCGCCACCTCCCCCTCACCGGAGGCGTGGGTGAACCTCCTCCGGCGACCGTCATCAACGTCCTCGCCGGCCGAATAGACCGACACCCCCTCCCTTGACGGGGGTCGCACAGAGGGGGCTCACCACGGCGGCTCGAGGGCCACCTCGCCCAAGGATCTGAGCCCTCACTAAGAGGCAGCCCAGCAGCTACCTTACTCGGCTCTCCCTGGCGGGTAGCTTTCCTACCGCAACGCCAGGGATCAGAAAGTCCTCCCGGAGGCAGTCGAGCCCGAGCATCCCTCGCTCGACTATCCCTGGCGGGTAGCTTCCCTACCGCAACGCCAAAGATCAGAAAGTCCTCCCAGAGGCAGTCGAGCCTGAGGATCCCTCGCTCGGCTATCCCTGGCGGGTAGCTTCTCTACCGCAACGCCAGGGATTAGAAAGCCCTCCCAGAGGCAGTCGAGCCCGAAGATCCCTCGCTCGGCTATCCTTCAGGACAAAAGCCCTCGCCAAGAGGCACCGGGCAGTAACCCTGCCCGGCCAAGGGTCCTTGATAGGCTTCTTACAGCCCTATAGCTCTTCCCGCGCTAAGAACCAAAGTCCTCCCAGAGGCAGTTGGGTCCTTGCTCGGCTATCCCCTGCTGGTAGCTTCCTACCACAACCGACAGGGATCAAAGTCCTCGCCAAGAGGCACTGGGCAATAACCCTGCTCGGTCCCCGTCCTGAAGGATCAAAATTCCTCCCAGAGGCAGTCGAGCCCGAGGATCCCTCGCTCGGCTATCCCTGGCGGGTAGCATCCCTACCGCAACGCCAGGGATCAGAAAGTCCTCCTAGAGGCAGTCGAGCCCGAGGATCCCTCGCTCGGCTATCCCCGGCGGGTAGCTTCCCTACCGCAACGCCGGGGATCAGAAAGCCCTCGCCAAGAGGCACCGAGCAGCTACCCTGCTCGGCCATCCTTCGCAGGCTCCTCAGGGCCCCTCCAGCGTCAAGAATCAATGCCCTTGCCAAGAGGCACCGAGCAGCTACCCTGCTCGGCCATCCTTCGCAGGCCTCTCAGGGACCCTCCAGCGTCAAGGATCAAAGCCCTCGTCAAGAGGCACAGAGCAGCTACCCTGCTCGGCCATCCTTCGCAGGCCCCTCAGGGCCCCTCCAGCGTCAAGGATCAATGCCCTCGCCAAGAGGCACCGAGCAGCTACCCTGCTCGGCTATCCTTCGCAGGCCTCTCAGGGACCCTCCAGCGTCAGGGATCAAAGCCCTCGCCAAGAGGCACCGAGCAGCTACCCTGCTCGACCATCCTTCGCAGGCCTCTCACAGCCCCTCCAGCGTCAAGGACCAAAGCCCTCATCGTGAGGCCGCCGAGTTCCTTCCTGCTCGGCGCATCCCCAGCGGGCATCCTCCTGCCCATCAGATGCTGAGGATCTCAAGCCCTCACCGTGAGGCCGCCGAGTTCCTTCTGCTCGGTGCATCCCCAGCGGGCATCCTCCTGCCCATCAGACACTGAGGATCTGAAGCCCTTACCGTGAGGCCGCCGAGTTCCTTCTGCTCGGCGCATCCCGAGCGGGCATCCTCCTGCCATCAAACACTGAGGATCTCAAGCCCTCATCGCGAGGCCGCCGAGTTCCTTCTGCTCGGCGCATCCCCAGCGGGCATCCTCCTGCCCATCAGACGCTGAGGATCTCAAGCCCTCACCGCGAGGCCGCCGAGTTCCTTCTGCTCGGCGCATCCCCAGCGGGCATCCTCCTACCCATCAGACGCTGATGGTCTGAAGCCCTCATCGTGAGGCCGCCGAGTTCCTTCCTGCTCGGCGCATCCCGAGCGGGCATCCTCCTACCCATTAGACGCTGATGGTTTGAAGCCATCATCGTGAGGCCGCCGAGTTCCTTCCTGCTCAGCGCATCCCCGCGGGCGTCCTCCTGCCCATCAGACACTGATGGTCTGAGGCCCTCATCAAAAGGCCACCGAGTTCCTTCCTGCTCGGCGCATCCCGCCGGGTAGCTTCCTACCCAACAAAGACAAGGATGAAAGTCCTTCCAGACTCGACTACCCCTGGCCAGTAGCTTCCCTACTCGCAACGCCGGGAGTCAAGACCCTCGCCAAGATCAACCGAGCAGCTTCCTTACTCGGTTATCCCCAGCAGGCATCCTCCTGCCCAACAAACGCTGTGGGTTTGTAGACCTCATAACGAGGCCACTGTGCCCATCACATGCAGTGTGTAACACCCGAGCCCAATGCTACTGATTTCAGTTACCGTTTGAGCGTAGTATGGCACTTATTTCATTTATCTTGCTTGATTGTTACTTATTGTAAATTTTACCCCCGTCAATTCAATTCTGCATGTAACGATTTATGGCATCTAAAATAAAATTAAAAATACTCATCTTGGCCTGCTTGATACCCCTAACCCCGTTGTAGCGTCCGTACATCATGTTCTCGTCCCGTTCAGTGAAACGGACGAGTTTGGACGGCTACGTGCACGTACGTGTGTCCGTTTTGGGGGTACGCTTTTTGATTGCAAAGCACTTCATTTTAAATTTTGGATCCCGCCTAAAATTTTATTATTTCAATTTTAAATTTTTGGACCCAACCCGGGCGCGATTTGGAAATGTTTTGCTTTGCGCCAAAATCCCAAATTTTATTATATTTAAACCATCGTATATTTTTCTTAACCATATAATTTTCACTGTTCCCTTAAATCTTTAAAATCTCTTTAGTATTATTTCCTAACCCCCACTATTTCCCTTAGCCAATCAACCTTCATATAACCGTGGGCCCCACCTCATATCTCTCTCTCCTTCGTATCTCTCTCTATCTCTCTCCTCTCTCTCCCCTCTATATTTCTTTTTCCCCCTCTCCTTTTTCTTTCACGCAGCAACCCAAACCCCAGCGAACCCTAACTACCGCCGCCTCCCTCCTCGCCGCCGCAGCCCCAACGCCGACACCACAATCACCAGCATCGTCGCCTCCTCGCCCTCGACCAATCCACCGCGCCTCCTTCCTCCTCTCCCTTCTTCCCGTGCACCCTGCACCAGCCGCGGCCACCTGCACACACCCCTGCGCATGTCTGCGCCACCGTGAGTCGCCGCCGGTGACCTCGTCCCCGTAGCCCCGACCCTCGCGTACACCCCTCGGTGAGTTAGCATCCCCTCCTCTTTTCTTTTCTTTCTCCTTCTCTGTTAAAGATTTTCTTGATCGACAGATTTCTTTCGCTGTCGTCGTAGGCCACCGCCGGAGCTCCGTCGACGTGGTCGACCGTCACCACCCGTCCCATGGATCCTCGTGAGCATTCCCTTCTCCATACTCCTTCCCTTCTTCTTTATTTTCTTTTCTTTTCTTGTTGCAATCTTGATCGATTCGCTGTTTTTGATCTCGCCGGAATCCGGCCGTGCCGGCGACGTGTCCCGACGTTCCAGCGAGGTACCCCGACCCGTGTGGTTCCACTGTTCGTCGTTTGGGTTCATTCCGTGAACCGTGCGCCCGTCGCGAGTTTTCCCCGCCGACGTTTAACGTCCTGTTTTCCCGATCAGCGACCCGTCGAGGCAAGTACCCCTTGCTACATGCTAAACAATATTTACATACATATTAATGACACCCTAAACCTATAAATTTAACTTTGGTACGATCGTTTCTCCTTTTCGTGTTCAATATTGTTATATAACATTTTATCTTTCAAACTTGGAACCTATATATGTAAATATCATTGCACCCATGAAGTCTTAACTCGGTAACATGATTAAACGGCTATAATTGTCTTACTGCGTTCTCATAACGTTGAAATCATCTCTGTGACACAATTGATAACTGTATTGCTAATTGAATGAATCTGCCTATTGCTTAATTCATTACTTATATCATGTTGTTGATACCCATACTTGATTATATAACTGATTGTGAGCACACCTATGTTATCGTTTACATCTTGACCTGACTTGCTACATACATAGTGCTTGACCCGACATGGTACCGTATACTGCTTGACTTGACATGATGTACCATGACCTGACCCGTTACCTGATCTTGTGTCTGATGCCAACAAACCTGACATGTAGTCCTCATGGACCATTCCTGCTGTCTATCCAGACAAACCTGTTTACCTGATCCTGTGTTGGCATTAGTTTTCTTGATTTCGGGATACCTGACTTGACTTACACATATAACTTGGGGGTATGGGGAAATCAAAGGTGAAACCTGACTTGTAACTCAACAGTTCACATTCCTGTTTGGTGCCTAGCGGCATGTCTCGGTTTCAGCCGAGAATATTGAGGCCGTGTTCCCGGGTATGTACGGGATACTACTGAGTGTACACATTCCTGTTTGGTGCCTAGCGGCATGTCTCGGTTTCAGCCGAGAATATTGAGGTCGTGGTCCCGGGTATGTACGGGATATTATTGAGTTATATCGATGATTCATCAATTTGGTTTCAAAGACTTTAGAACAGAGAACCTGATAGAACGGTCCAGTTTACCCACTGCACACTACCCTGCACTGCTCTGATTCATACTATTGTTACTCTTGCTTTATTCATGTCTATATTCGCATTGCCTGTTTATTATGTTATTACTTGATGACTTGACGCGCTGATGTCTGGGTTTTGCATGGCCCAGATTTTGTACCGCTGTCGCAGCCCGAGCAGGAGTACTTCAGCCGACAGGCTGAGCTGTGAGTGTTAGCAATAGTTAGCTTTTCTTTACTGCATTTTATTCCTGATGCGAGCCCGCATTATGGGACATACATTCCAGTTATTTTGTATTGGATCTTTCGCTTCCGCATTTATTTATACTTGACTCATGTTATCTTGGATTATGGACATGTTTTAGATAGTTTTATTTTGTTCTTGATATCTCTACAACCGTAATGTGACTGTGGATGGATACTTCCTACCCACAGGTAGCATGGTTGGCTATGTCACGTGCCCATTTTAGCGTACTCTGGGAAGCGGGGCGTGACATGGTTCTTTTGGTATCAGAGCCATAGGATAGTCGGGTTGATTCTTTTGTAGTTGGGTATTGTACCCAATACACGAATCAGAATACCCGTGTTTAGGAAACATGTCCTGCCACCTTGCCGTTTTACCATTCTTGAATCACATTCTTCCTGATTATATCCTTTACGATGTGCAAACTTCCTTTGCATGTCGACTCGAAACCTGATTCCTTGTTATCTCTAGGACTTAGGCGACTTGGGTGGAGTTATGTAATTGTGGCTATGATACCGCGGCATAGTTATAATGCGGCACTCTATTTAAGTATCTTGGAGTTCTAGCCTTGATCTATATTCAGAATCTATCATCATGCTTATGTTGGGTGTTTTGATTTCAGGAATATGGCCGGTAAGAATTTGAAGACGTACCAAAGGCGTGTGGATGAAGCCGCCATGCTTGGAGTGATAAGAGGAATGCTGGAAAATCAAAAGAAACAGACCGAACTGATCCAGCAACAAGCGGACTCGTTTCAGGAAGGTTTGCAGATCGTTCAGCAGTCTGTGAACAATGTTCGAACTAAGCCAGTTGACCGAGTAGGGACAGTAGCAGATTTCAGACGTTTGGGTCCGTCTACATTTACTGGTTTGGAGGAGCCGTTGCCAGCGGAGCAGTGGCTAGTTGACACAGAGAATTTGCTTATTGCGGCACAGATTCCAGATGAGAAAAGAGTTGATATGGTACACATTCAGTTAGTGGACTACGCCCGAGAATGGTGGCTTGTAGAGGAGAACCGGTTGCCCAAGCCGATCAAGTGGGCAGATTTTTTCAAAGAGTTTCCTGGAGAAGTTCTTTCCGCGGACTGCATGGGAGGAAATGGAAGAGAAATTCATCAGGCTAAAGCAGAATGGAGCACCCGTAGATGTGCATGCAGCAGAATGGACAAGACTCAGTAGATTCGCTGGACCTTTAGTTGCCAACGATGCAGACAGGGCACGGAGGTTCATGCGCAGCTTGGACGTGGACATCCAGAGGCAGATCGTCTCTCTGGGTTTGACCAGTTTCTCACAAGTACTTGCGGCAGCCCGAGAGCAGCAGAGTTTATCTGGGATGAAGGGGAGTTTGCAGCAGACAGCAGTTGCGGTACGGAAGCCAGCATTTGTACATAACCGAGCTCATGGTCGCAGAGGTATTCCAGTGGACCGTCGAGGTGTAGCACCCATGAAGAAGCCAGTGATCGTCGATCGAAGAAAGAGCATGACCTGTAACTATTGCAATTTACCTGGCCACATGCAAAAGGATTTTCGAAGGAGGCTGGGACTTTGTTTGGTTTGTGGAGCGGCTGATCACGCCGTTAGTACTTGTCCGTCGAAGCTTCGCACGAGAGATGATTTTCAGAAGCCTCCGCAAAGACCATTCCAGGGACAGAAACAGCTGACTCAAGGATCTAATCAGGCTAGAGCTTTTACCTTGACAGCTGAAAAAGCTAAGGCGTCAGGAGAAGTTGTTTCAGGTACTTTACTCGTTCATGGTTTTCCCGCATTAGCGTTATTTGATTCTGGTGCATCCCATTGTTTTATGTCATCCAAGTTTTTAACTACACACTCGATTGACTACACGACCCTGTCTAGTTTCTGGGACATACACACTGGGAATGGGAAAATCATAGCTAGTAGGGAATGTAAAAATTATACAGTTGTTGTGTGCAGACGGGTGCTTTTTGCAGATTTCTTGGTGATTGATACGGGCAGCTACGAAGTCGTCTTGGGAATGGATTTTCTTGGCACTTTCCACGCTCATATTGATTGTAGGGCAAGGAAGGTAAATTTCCAGATTTCCGGACATCCCGAGTTTAGCTTCACTGGAGGAAGCAGTTCTGTCGGGCCAGTCGAGTTTAGGGCTAGGCCGACAAATAATATTCTTGCAGCAATGGAAGTTGATGAAAGTAAAGAGACGGCTGTTGTTCACGATTTTCTGGACGTGTTTGAAGATATATCGGGTTTACCGCCGAATCGAGACGTGGAGTTCGCAATTGATCTATTCCTGGTGCAGCGCCAGTATCCAAAGCGTATTATCCAACGGCACCAGTAGAATTGGAAGAAGTTAAGAAACAGGTTGTTGAATTGCTTGAAAAAGGTTGGATTCGAAGCAGTAACTCGCCTTGGGGAGTTCCAGTTCTTCTAGTAAAGAAGAAGGATGTGCATCAACTATCGAGAATTAAACCGGGTGACTATTAAGAACAAGTACCCGATCCCTCGTATTGGCGAACTTTTCGAGCAGCTCAGTGGCGCGAGGGTATTCTCGAAGCTGGATTTGCGATCCGGATATCATCAGGTCCGAGTGAAAGCAGAAGATATTTGCAAGACGGCGTTCCGAACTCTGTATGGACATTACGAGTACTTAGTGATGCCCTTCGGAGTAACGAATGCGCCGGCAGTATTCATGGACTTGATGAACCGAATCTTTTCACCGTTCTTGGACAGTTTATCGTGGTTTTTTATTGACGATATTCTGGTTTATTCGAAGAGTTTTGAAGAACATTCTGAGCATTTGAAGATCGCACTGCAAACATTGAGACAAGAGAAGTTATATGCGAAGATGAGCAAGTGCGAGTTTTGGCTGGAGGAAGTAAAGTTTTTGGGGCACGTTGTGTCTGGCGATGGAATTGCCGTCGATCTAGAAAAGATTGCAGCAGTTCAAGACTGGCCGATTCCAAAGAATGTTGCGGAGATAAGAAGTTTTCTTGGACTCGCCGGATATTACAGGAGATTTGTGGAGAACTTTGCTCGTCTGGCAGAGCCGTTGACCAAGCTTACGCGCAAGGAGCTACCTTTTGTATGGACGGATAAATGTGCGTTAGCTTTTGAGACGTTGAAGCAGAAGTTGATAACCGCCCCTATTCTGACCGTGCCAGACAATTCCGGAGGATTGGTGATTCACAGCGACGCATCTGGGAAAGAATTAGGATGTGTCTTGATGCAGCATGGGAAGGTTGTAGCGTACGCATCGAGACAGTTGAAGACCCATGAGAAGAATTATCCAACTCATGACTTGGAGTTTGCGGCTGTGATTTTTGCTTTGAAGATCTGGAGACACTACCTTTTGGGCGAAAGGGTCGAAGTTTTTACTGATCATAAGAGCTTGAAGTATGTGTTCACACAGAAGGAGCTTAACATGAGGCAGCGTAGATGGTTGGAGCTGATGGCTGACTACGATCTTGATCTTAAGTACCATCCGGGGAAGGTTAATGTCGTGCCGGATGCGCTTAGTCGGTTACCAGCAATTCAGGTGTTAACTACGCAGAAGGAGCTTATTGAAGATTTTCGAAGATTTGACTTGGAGGTGGTGCTACCGCATTCTTCGGGACAGTTGATGCAGCTGCAAGTACAGTCATCGTTGATCGAGAATATTAAAGCAGCACAATCGCAGGACCCTAGACTGCAAAAGTTTCGAGAACAGGTTGAAGCCGGACTACGAACGGATTTATTGATCCACGAAGATGGTTCGTTGAGGTATGGTAGCCGTTTGTGTGTGCCAAAGGGGGATATTCGTGAAGAGCTTATGAAGGAAGCACACAGTTCAGCTTATTCTGTACATCCGGGAGGCACAAAGATGTACCGAGATATTCAACAGCATTTCTGGTGGGAAGGCATGAAACGGGAGATTGCTCGCTTTGTGGCTAAGTGCTTGGTGTGTCAGCAAGTTAAGGCTGAACATCAAAGGGTTGCTGGTTTATTGCAACCACTTCCGATTCCTTAGTGGAAGTGGGAACATATAACCATGGATTTCGTGACGGCTTTACCGCGGAGTCCAAAGGGCAACAATGCTGTATGGGTGATTGTTGATCGGTTGACCAAGGCAGCTCACTTCATTCCTTTCCGGGTTGGTCAATCAACAGATACTTTGGCAGAGCGGTACATGCACGAGATTGTAAGATTGCATGGAGTACCGGTGAGCATCGTGTCCGATCAGGACACTCGGTTCTTGTCACACTTTTAGCGGAGCTTACAGGAAAGTTTGGGGACTCGACTGAAGTTTAGCACAGCTTATCATCCTCAAACTGATGGTCAGTCGGAGAGAACAATCCAAACTCTTGAGGATATGTTGAGAGCATGCATGTTGGACTTCAAGGGTTCATGGGAAGATCATCTGCATTTGGTGGAGTTTTCTTACAACAACAGTTTTCAGGCAACTATCCAGATGGCTCCATTTGAAGCTTTGTATGGTCGTAAATGCCGTTCACCTGTTTGTTGGGACGATGTCGGTGAACGAAGATTATTGGGACCAGATTTGGTTGTGCAGACAGTTGAGAAGGTTAACACTATCAGAAATCATATGAAGGCAGCACAAGACCGACAGAAGAGTTGGGTAGACACGTCAAGAAGACCTCTAGAGTTCGCCGTGGGTGATCTGGTATTCTTGAAGATATCACCGACTAGAGGGGTGATTCGTTTTGGAAGTCGAGGAAAACTTAGTCCTCGATTCGTTGGACCCTTTGAGATCTTGGAGCGTGTTGGTGAGGTAGCGTATCGTTTGGCGTTACCGCAGTCCTTGGCGAATGTGCACGATGTGTTTCACGTATCTCAACTATGAAGGTATGTTCGAGATAAAACGCACGTATTGGATCATTCGGAGTTAACAGTACGAGAAGACTTGACTTTTTAGGAGCGACCGATTGAAATCATGGATCGAAGGGAAAAGGTCCTTAAGAACAAGGCGATCCCTCTTGTGCTTGTTTCTTGGGGTAATCGGTTGCATGGAGAGTCCACTTGGGAACGAGAAGATGAAATCCGGCAGAAGTTTCCTCACCTTTTCTTGTAGTTGTCTGTCTTTGTATTCTTGGAATTTCGAGGACGAAATTCTTTTGTAGTTGGGTATAATGTAACACCCGAGCCCAATGCTACTGATTTCAGTTACCGTTTGAGCGTAGTATGGCACCTATTTCATTTATCTTGCTTGATTGTTACTTATTGTAGATTTTACCCCCGTCAATTCAATTCTGCATGTAACAATTTATGGCATCTAAAATAAAATTAAAAATACTCATCTTGGCCTGCTTGACACCCCTAACCCCGTTGTAGCATTCGTACATCGTGTTCTCGTCCCATTCAGTTAAACGGGCGAGTTTGGACGGCTACGTGCACGTACGTGTGTTCGTTTTGGGGGTATGCTTTTTGTTGCAAAACACTTCATTTTAAATTTTGGATCCCGCCTAAAATTTTATTATTTCAATTTCAAATTTTTGGACCCGACCCGGGCGCGATTTGGAAATGTTTTACTTTGCTCCAAAATCCCAAATTTTATTATATTTAAACCATCGTATATTTTTCTTAACCATATAATTTTCACTGTTCCCTTAAATCTTTAAAATCTCTTTAGTATTATTTCCTAACCCCCACTATTTCCCTCAGCCAATCAACCTTCATATAACCGTGGGCCCCACCTCATATCTCTCTCCTCTCTCTCCCCCATATCTCTCTCTATCTCTCTCCTCCTCTCTCTCCCCTATATCTCTCTCTCTCTCCTCTATATTTCTTTTTCGCCCTCTCCTTTTTCTTTCACGCAGCAACCCAAACCCCAGGGAACCTTAACTATCGCCGCCTCCCTCCTCGCCGCCGCAGCCCCAACGCCGATACCACCATCACCAGCATCGTCGCCTCCTCGCCCTCGACCAATCCACCGCGCCTCGTTCCTCCTCTCCCTTCTTCCCGTGCACCCTACACCAGCCGCGGCCACCTGCACACACCCCCTGCGCATGTCTGCGCCGCCGTGAGTCGCCGCCGGTGACCTCATCCCCGTAGCCCCGACCCTCGCGCACACCCCTCGGTGAGTTAGCATCCCCTCATCTTTTCCTTTCTTTTTCCTTCTCTGTTAAAGATTTTCTTGATCGACAGATTTCTTTCGCTGTCGTCGTAGGCCACCGCCGGAGCTCCGTCGACGTGGTCGACCGTCACCACCCGTCCCACAGATCCTCGTGAGCATTCCCTTCTCCATACTTCTTCCCTTCTTCTTTATTTTCTTTTCTTTTCTTGTTGCAATCTTGATCGATTCGCTGTTTTTGATCTCGCCGGAATCCAGCCGTGCCGGCGACGTGTCCCGACGTTCCAGCGAGGTACTCCGACCCGTGTGGTTCCACTATTCGTCGTTTGGGTTCATTCCGTGAACCGTGCGCCCATCGCGAGTTTTCCCCGCCGACGTTTAACGTCCCGTTTTCCCGATCAGCGACCTGTCGAGGCAAGTACCCCTTGCTATATGCTAAACAATATTTACATACATATTAATGACACCCTAAACCTATAAATTTAACTTTGGTACGATCGTTTCTCCTTTTCGTGTTCAATATTGTTATATAACATTTTATCTTTCAAACTTGGAACCTATATATGTAAATATCATTGCACCCATGAAGTCTTAACTCAGTAACATGATTAAACGGCTATAATTGTCTTACTGCATTCTCATAAAGTTGAAATCATCTCTGTGACACAATTGATAACTGTATTGCTAATTGAATGAATCTGCCTATTGCTTAATTCATTGCTTATATCATGTTGTTGATACCCATGCTTGATTATATAACTGATTGTGAGCACACCTATGTTATCATTTACACTTGACCTGACTTGCTACATACATAGTGCTTGACCCGACATGGTACCGTATACTGCTTGACTTGACATGATGTACCATGACCTGACCCGTTACCTGATCCTGTGTCTGATGCCAACAAACCTGACATGTAGTCCTCATGGACAGTTCCTGTTGTCTATCCAAACAAACCTATTTACCTGATCCTGTGTTGGCATTAGTTTTCTTGATTTCGAGATACCTGACTTGACTTACACATATAACTTGGGGGTATGGGGAAATCAAAGGTGAAACCTGACTTGTAACTCAACAGTTCACATTCCTGTTTGGTGCCTAGCGGCATGTCTCGGTTTCAGCCGAGAATATTGAGGCCGTGTTCCCGGGTATGTCCGGGATACTATTGAGTGTACGCATTCATGTTTGGTGCCTAGCGGCATGTCTCGGTTTCAGCCGAGAATATTGAGGCCGTGTTCCCGGGTATGTACGGGATACTACTGAGTGTACACATTCCTGTTTGGTGTCTAGCGGCATGTCTCGGTTTCAGCCGAGAATATTGAGGCCGTGGTCTCGGGTATGTACGGGATACTATTGAGTTACATCGATGATTCATCAATTTGGTTTCAAAGACGTTAGAACAGAGAATCTGATAGAACAGTCCAGTTTACCCACTGCACACTACCCTGCACTGCTCTGATTCATACTATTGTTACTCTTGCTTTATTCATGTCTATATTCGCATTGCCTGTTTATTATGTTATTACTTGATGACTTGACGCGCTGACGTCTGGGTTTTGCATGGCCCAGATTCTGTACCGCTGTCGCAGCCCGAGCAGGAGTACTTCAGCTGACAGGCTGAGCTGTGAGTGTTAGCAGTAGTTAGCTTTTCTTTACTGCATTTTATTCCTGATGCGAGCCCGCATTATGGGACATACATTCCAGTTATTTTGTATTGGATCTTTCGCTTCCGCATTTATTTATTCTTGACTCATGTTATCTTGGATTATGGACATGTTTTAAATAGTTTTATTTTGTTCTTGATATCTCTACAACCGTAATGTGACCGTGGATGGATACTTCCTACCCACAGGTAGTATGGTTGGCTATGTCACGTGCCCATTTTAGCGTACTCTGGGAAGCGGGGCGTGACACAGCGGATCCGAATCCCCCAACGAGAGACATCAGGTCTATCCAAGTTTGGGTAATCCCCCATCGACTTCGGGGCTATGGAGATGCCTCCTTCTCAACAGCGCTTGGCACACTCGGCAAGTGATCGAAATCAACTCGACGACCGGTCGCTTCACATGTCATGCCCACACTGGGCTGCGCCCCATCAGTCCACAGGTCTGCACACGTCGCGTCGGCCAACCGACGCTTGACACGCAGACAGTCGCTTCAGTGACAGGATGCACAAACCGGCGCACTTTCCTTAAATGCAGAGATTTCGCCCTGATTCGCTGGCAGAAAAGGCAGCTGACAGCCCGGGGACACGTCCTGACGAAATCTTAGGAGGGAGCTCTCCCCGGGCGGCCCGGCAGTCCACTCTTGGCCCGACCCGCCAACTGGCCGGGACAAGAGTGGGGGGCTAATGATGATGCTCTATATTGGCAACCCTCAAGATCAGGACACGTGGCAGATGATGTGTCCCAGAACTCAGAAGAGAGGGCCCACAGGGGCCGATCAGGCCACCCCTGTACCCGACCTACAAGCACAAAGCTGGCTCACCTCAGGGTCCCCTGCAAATTGGCCTCCTCGGCTTCTCAGCTCGCCTCCGAGCTACCACAGGACCAAAGATACCTCGGCCCTCTCGCTCGTTCCCGAGCTCTCCCGCCGAAACCATCTTCCTCGGTCCCTCCGACCGACCAACTCCACCACTCACAGGCGTAACAGCCGCTCCGCAAATCTCGTCATGCGCAGATTCTCCGCCAGCAACATCCCACATTCCACGCCATCACGATCCCCATTAATGGGCGATCCGCTCTTTATGCGGGTGTGACGTCGGGAGCGTAACTGCCGGCGAGATTCTCGCGCCTGCTGCTGCATGCCACCACCGTATATAAACCCCCATCACAGAGGGGTCAAGTAAACCCTTTTTTTTTTACACTTTTATGCCGTTACTCTGCTCGGATCTCATCACTAACTTGAGCGTCGGAGGGTCCTCAGTGGGTACCAAACCACCCCAGGACTTCTTTGCAGGTACTCGGCAACAGCTTTCTCACCTCACCTCTTCCTCCAAAAACCCATTGAGACCCACACGCAACGAAGGATAAACAGCTAAGTTCACTGCGAGATCAACGGAAGACAACATCTGACGGAGGCCCGAAAAGGAGTTCCATCATATCCTAACAAATAGTTTTAAAAATATTTAAAGAGATAATTATGCTCAATAAAAACTTCATTGAGCATAATATATTTAAAGAGATAATTATTATTTCATAGGAAGTCAGTTACCACCGAGCTCTTTGTACCATAGCCATAAATTCGCCGTTTGGGAATTATTCGGCGAGATCGAAAATTCGGATTCGGGAAATTATTCGGAAAAAATCGGCAGGTATTCTAGAAAGATTCGGTAAGTATTTGGGAATGATTACGAGCAAGAAATTAATACATGAGGTGTTGGATTTTGATATTACAAATTATTCGTTGTTTTTGAAAATTATTTGTTATTTATTTAAATTATTCGAAACCTACGCCGGCGTGGATTAAATTGGGAAATTAATAGCGTGGATTAAATTGGGAAATTAATAGCCTATTATTAACGAATTCAGCGTATGCTTTGTACTGGTCTTCTGGGAGGTTAAAAAATTTATTTTTCCTTTAAAAAATTACCGAAAATTGGACGGTACAGTTGATTATGTGGAACTTGAGCGGACCCACGAAGGTGACAGGGGAAGACTTTTGTGGTTTCCCATTTCTGGAGGTTAGGGTTTGGGTTGAGATAAGTCTTTTGGTGATCGGCGGCGTCTTCTCAAAGTTTGAGGTCCTGATCGTTGATTGTCGATAAAGGAGTCTCAACAGGTCAGTGCAATTTATAATGATTTTCTATTAGTTGTTTGATTTTCTTGTTCGATCCATGTAGGGTTTTTTTTATTCTTTTATTCTTTTGGTCAGTTCAGTTCAGCAATTTGAGTTGTATCCACATCCTACTTGATTTTGCCACGAATTAGATTTTGAGGTAGAAGAAGAAGAAGAAGTAGTAGTAGTTTAGAGTAGAAGAATTGTTGAGAGAGAGAGAGAGAGATCAAGATTGATTATATTATAAATGGATTTGAAGGAGAAGGAGAACCCGTACACTGCTTAGTTTGGCAACAAGGTTTCCGAAACCATGCTTTCGATTAAGTTAAAGCTAAAGCCATGGCTTGGGGTTTCACAAAGTTAAGAGGTTGTTTGGCAACACAATTTTATGAAACAAGAATAGTAAAGAGAGAAGGCACGAAACTTCCCGAAACTCCCCGAAACTCCACTCCTTTCAGAGTTTAGAAAAATGAGGTTTCGAACCCTCGAAACTTTTGGAAACCATGGTCTCGGAAACTCTGTTTTGGTTGGCAAATGAGTTATAGATTAGGCATGTAACCGAATTCGATCGAAAAATTATTTCTTCTTTAAATCTTTATTTTCCATATAGCTATATCCATAATTGTCTTATCATGGAAAACCTAGAATATGATGTTGGGCAGCAGATTTCATCATTTTTAGTTAGTAACCTACCCACCAGGGCTAGTTCCTTATTTACTTTATTTAGAGGTCTTCCTACATGTATATTTATTGTTTCACCTGTTAGAAGACAATACCTTGACGCCTTTGAACAATGTGTGTCATAAAAATAGACTACAATCATCATTATGATTTTGGTTCTGCAGGAGAATTATGTCAAATTTATTGTATTTTTTACGCATCATGTGATGTGATTCACAGTTGTGTTCATAGAAACCCATTCTAGAGCATCCTATGGCTCATACAATTGTGTTTGTAGGAAACTATGCTAGAATAGCTGTTATTTTCATTTTTCATAATGGCCGCGACAAGCTTACTCTTCCCATAGAAGATGACTTTTTTTCTCACAAACTTCTAGGAGAATATGGATAGCAGCAATGGGAATCAACCGAGGGCTCTTCATGATCACAGCTCTAGAGATGAGTCCGTCGATTTGAATGATCAAATATACTACAGCTCAGACCTGGAGAAAGGTTTGGTTGAAGATCAGCATAGCTCAAGTAGAACTATATTCACCAGGGTTAGTCCTTATTCATTTATTATTAGGTGGCAATGTTGTAAAAAGCGGTCTAGACAGGCCGTCTAGGTGGTCGCTTAAGCGGAAGCGGTACAAGATCGTTTCGCTCTTCACTAAGCAGTTTAAGTGGGTTTAGAGCTTAAGCATGTCGGCCCGCCTAGGCGTTCGTATAAGTGGAGCCTAGGCGGTCTAACGCGTCAAGGTGGGGGCCTAGGCAGGCATTTAGGCAGCCGAACCCACTTAATCAATTGTTCATTTTATTGCAAATGGTCGGAACTGGTATGTTTTTGTCTTGCCTTAACAAAAAAATGCATATCAAACCCAACTAAATCTCCAAATCTACCATTTTCCTAATTAGAAACCTCATCTCTCCACTTCTAAAGATGTTTAACTAAAAATACGAGAATTGCCTAGGCGGCTATTAAGCACCTACATAGGCGCTAGGCATTACCCCAACTACCTAGCAAACTACCCAGCACCGTAACGCATTTTACAACCTTGTTTGGAGGTCATCCTGCAACTTCATTTATTTGTTTGGTTGGTTGGTTGTAGCATGCTAGAAGATGATACCCAACACATTAGAATAGATCTCGTGATAAATATAGACTATTTCTAACTCTGTACTAATCATAAAGCCTGGAGAATAACACAAAATTATTGTGTTTTGATGCATTATATGATTCATGGTTTTGTTCGTATTAAACTATTATAGAGCACTCTATGCTCTATACAACTGTGTTTATAACAAACTATGTTATTGCAGTCTATGTTTTTATAGATGTTTTTAGCATTTCTTTTCTATTGCACCACGTCGACAAGATTACTCTCCTGATAGAAAACGGCTTTTGTTTGTTTTCAATAAACCTTCAGCTAATTGCGGTATTGGCTCTACCAAACTACTGCCCATACCAAAAACCAGGCTCAGTTGGAGAGCTGGCTAACTCTAGGATAAGCATACCCTTCAAGGTCAGTTTCTTCTTCTATTGCCCCATGAACTACCTCTTCCCATTTTGGTTGTTACATTATGATAGCTACTAACGAAATATATTTTCTGGGGATTTTTGTGTAATTCTTTTTGGGTTTCATTTCAAAAGATGATATCTAAATGACTTCGAAGAAACCAGATAATTAACTTACACTGTTGCAGTCATTAATTATCTGCACCTGGAGAATAAGCACAAATCTCCTTCCAAGGTTGATGCATAATGTGATTCACACTTATGCTCCTAGATAAGCATGCACCATGCAAGAACACTATAACAGATTTCCAAAAGTTTTCTTGAAAAAGAAGGGACCTATGTTCCTTTTGTCTTAAAGAATCTCTCATTTACATTGTCATGCAAAAAAGTCTACAATTCTTCTCATAGTCAAAACTTAAGATTTGGTGTTTTTTCCATATTCTCATCCTTTTAGGCATTCTTATCGAAATACCCCTCTTCGATATTACTTTAGTTACCATTATTTTTGTGTCTGTGGGGGTGTGGAAGGACGGGTTCGTGTTTTTCAACTTTCAGGCTTTTTTTCCTGGACATCTGATTGATAATCCGTTTTGTTCAAGTTGATCTTGACACCCTGTATTGAATATGTTTACAAAATCATGTTGTTTAAAAGAGTTTTATATGCGCCACAATTGATTTTGAAGATATAAAATTATACGGCTGAAATAAGTCCACACGTTTTAAGCACATGTATATCTTCAAACAACGTGATAATTTAAACTAATGTAGTAAACAACAACGTAGATGACCACTTAGACGGAAGCGACACAAGACCGCTTTGCTTTACAGTTCAACAACAACAACAACAACAACTGAGCCTTTTATCCCAAGCATATGGGGTAGGCTACATGAACCAACATGAGAATCACGCCGGGTCCAGCACATGAATCCTCTGCCTCCACCCACTCCTATCGAACAATATACTTTCATTGAGTCCTTTGGCAACCATATCGTTTCGTATCACCTCCATCCATGTTTTCTTCGGTCTCCCTTTTGCCCTTTTGCCATTGCCCATATCGAGAGTATCTATTCGTCGGACTGGTGCTTCCATAGGTCTGCGTCGCACATGACCAAACCATCTTAGCCGGTTTTCCCGCATTTTCTCCTCCACAAGGGCGACACTAACTTTTGTACGGATATCCTCATTTCGTACCTTATCTTTTCTAGTGTTACCGTACATCCAACGAAGCATGCGCATCTCCGCTACGTGCATCTTCTGTGTATGATGCTTCTTAGGAGCCCAGCATTCTGTATCATATAATAAGGCAGGCCGAATAGCGCTCCGATAAAACTTCCCTTTCAATTTTAACGGAAAGTTACGATCACACAAAATCCCTGTTGCACTCCTCCATTTCAACCAACCAGCTTGGATTCTTTGATTAACATCACTATCGATCTCCCCATTCTTTTGGATGATGGAACCTAGATATCTAAACTGGTCGCTCGGTGATATCTCTTGCCCTTCCAATGTTATACCAATATGGTTTTGACTTCTCTGGTTACTAAATTTGGAATGCATATATGCTGTCTTAGACCTGTTCAATCTGAATCCCCGAGATTCCAATGTTTGCCTCCATAATTCCAATTTGGCATTAACCCCTGCTTTCGTCTCATTTACTAGAACAATAGCATCAGCGAATAGCATACACCAAGGTACCTCATCTTGGATAGTTCTAGTAAGGTAAACATGAATGGACTTAATGCAGATCCTTGATGTAAACCAGTAGTAATCGGAAAATCACTCGTTAAGCCACCGCAAGTTCTGACATTTGCCACTATTCCATCGTACATATCCTTGATTATGTCAATATACTTGACGGGGACCCTCTTCATCATTGTCCCCCATAATACCTCTCTAGGTACCTTGTCGTACGCTTTTTCTAAATCAATAAATATCATATGCAAATCTCTTCTCTTCTCTCGAAAACGCTCGACAAGTTGACGAAGCAAATGAATAGCCTCTGTCGTTGATCATCCAGGCATGAACCCAAACTGGTTTTCTGTTATCTTAATATCCTTCCTTAGCCTGTGTTCAATCACTCTCTCCCAAAGTTTCATGGTGTGACACATAAGTTTTATTCCCCGGTAGTTTGAGCAACTTTGAATGTCACCCTTATTCTTGTAGATAGGTACAAGGATACTTTTTTCCCCATTCATTTGGCATCTTATTTGTCTACCAAATCTTATTAAACAGATCTGTCAGCCATTTAACACCTATTTCTCCTAAGCATCTCCAAATCTCGATAGGAATCCCGTCAAGGCCAACCGCTTTTCTTAAACTCATTCTGTTCAAAGCTTCTTTAATCTCAGATAGTCTTATTTTATGCATGAAATCATGGTTTATATCTTGAGATTGAATGACAAGTCCATCCAAATTCTTAGTAAAGCTCTCATTGAACAATTTGTCAAAATAATCTTTCCATCTTTTCTTGATATCGTCATCTCGAACTAAAACCTTCTGATTTTTATTTTTGACACACTTCACCGCACATAAGTCTCTAGTCTTCCTTCACCGAACCCAAACTGCTTTGCTTTACAGTTAAGTGGTCAAAATAATTGATTTGACGCTTAAGGGGGTTGGGGCGCTTAGGCAGACGCTTAGGTGACCAAGCCCCCATTTGACTATTTTATTTGCAAACAAATGGTCATAATTAGTATGTTTTGGAAACCCCCCAACAAAAAAAATACCCCACCAACAAAAAGATGCATCCTAAGAAAACTATAATTTTGCCCAGTAGAAAACCTTCATCTCTCCATCCCAAATTTTTTCTAACTAAAAGTACTTAGCCCGTTTCGGCGCCTGTTTAAGCATTAGGCTAGGCGATACCTCAACCGCTTTGTGCTTATTATAACCTAGTTTTAAACATATACTGGTAGGGTAGTAATCAAAGTTGTAAACAAATACTCAGTAGAGCCGTGGTAGTAATCAAAGTAGAGCCATGGTAGGGCAGTAATCAAAGTATAGTGGGAACACACACAAGACACCATGGCGATCTCAGGTCCAGGGACTACGATGTACTATCGTCACTAGAGAACCGCTATCTGACATTGATATAATACCAACTAGGGGTTCTTAGTGAGTCCGTCCAGTGTAACTCATCCAATGAGAACTGCAATCTGACATTGGTATAATACCGGCTATGGAATCGGCCATCACCCCGTACAGGATCATGGAATATATACACTAGTCTAAACTGGAGTACTAATACCTAGTCTCGATACTCCTACGACTAGGGACTTTTAAGGATGTGCTTATGGACTGCCAGGTCCCACTAGTATTATCCCCTATCATAATCCTGGTATTCACGCAAATATCCTATGGGTTTTATCTTATGTATTAGCGATACGTGATAATGAATAAAACGTATGCACATGACAGATAAAGACAAACCATATAGCATACTATCATCTCGAGTAACACTTTTCTCTGTATAGGTCCTCTTGAATTCAATAATTGCATCTCTACAATTACGATAATTGTCTTGATGGCACCTATATCTATCTCCCACTTGCACTTAAGGCCAATTATTGTGGTATCGCATACACACATCTCATATGCTATTGCATACACAACTTCTGTACTAACAGTTTTGCAAACCGTGTTCGAGAAATAGCCTCGGTGAGTGGATCTGCTACAATGTTTCTAACCGTGTCTCTCTGAATCTCAACTTCACGGAGATCAACCATCTCCCGAAATGAGTAATACCTTCCTTAGAACTTTGTTTGGATACCCTATGAGACCATGTTCATAAATGAACTTATTTATCCAAACAAATACTTAAGATGTATTTTCTGCTGAGTCATAATTAGCATCTAGCGTCTTGACCACCTCACTATTCCGCTTAGAACTCTTTCCAATATACCGCTCCTCAAAATAGGGTAAACTAATAACTCGCGACAGATACTATGTCATCCATATCACATTGGAAGTTGAAATCGGTAAGCGTCTCCAGAAAGAGACTGACATTACCATACACCAAGAACATCTCATATGTTCTTCACTGCTTCGTTTATTTCTTCAGGATTGGACTAATATCGGATTGGACTAATATCGGCTTATTACACAATGTGCAAAAGGATTATTTGGTCTGGTACATGATATTACATGACTGACCCAACTGCCGAAGCAAGTGGAATGTCATTTATACGAGTCCCTCTCATCAGTCATGAAGACATCTCTTTGGAGAGGATGACTCCTCTTCTTGCGGATACACTACTTCGTTAGGAGTCGTCCATTCTAAACAACTTTAGGATGGTGTTTGAGTACCTGAATTAGGACAATTCTAAAACCATCTAGATCTATCTCTATAGTCTCAGTCCCCAGATAAATAGTTCAAATCCTATATGGAGAAATATTTGACAACCATATTTTAATCAATCGTAGTATAGGAATATCACTTCCTATAAAGAGTCTTCCACATCAATATGAGGAACACGACATTACTCTCTATATCCTTCTTACAAATACCGGGTTCATTTATCATTTTGTTGAAGTCAAACACTTTGACCGTGGCATTAAAACAGACGATCCATATCCGCTATACCTGTTTTAGTCTACAAATAGAATTAAGCAACTCACATTTTCCGCTGCTCCCACTGACTAAGAGAACCCTCTGGCAGAGTCATATACACGTATATTTCTAAATCCAATTTAGAAAGACATTATAGTCATTCACATGCTAGATATCATAGCCATGAAAGACAACAGTGACAAGTTTTATCTATGTGGACTTCAGCATTGACACTAAAGTAACAGTATCATCACAATCCACATCGGGTATTTGATGAATACCGTTTACTACAGGTCTGGCCTTATTAGGTTACTACCTTTCCATTTGCACCGATCTCGAAAGATCTGCTTTCTTCTTATGGGTTTTACCCTTTCAGGAGCACCCAACAAAATCCATACTTTGTTGTAGTGCATGGAGTACAAATTGGATAACTTGGCATCCAGCCATCAATCGGAAGTCACATTTTCTATAGTTTGCTGATAACCAGTGGGGTCATCATCACATAATGCAAGCCTCCTATTCACCGTTTATGAGAAAATCAAAGTATCTTTCGGGTGGCTGATGTCACCTACTAAATCTGCAGAGCAGCTATGGTCTGTCAGGGTCAATTGAATTTTCATGTTCTAATAAAATTTTAGTAACCGTTTGCGGTTCTGTAATCATTTCCAGTTCTACCATATTCTAAGTAATTTCTTTTGCAAGAAATTCATTTACCAAGGAGGTGGCGAGCAAGACCAAAACACATTTGATCTTGAAAATGATATAAACCAATCCCTTGCGAAAGTTTGGGATAATCTGCAAACTGCTATTACTGAAATGTGCTTCTAGTTTGTCCGGATTATGTTTTTAAATACAAACCGGATAACTCAATATCTTAACAATTTTAAGATGAGAACCATTCTATATCGCATATAGAAACAGAGGCACTTATTTAGGTGGAACCAATATCAATTGATATGCATCCATTTCTAGTGCATCATCTTAATTGAAAAAGACGATTCAGCATTATTCATCATGGAGCTCACTAACGGATGAGTAATCTGAGAGAATCACATTCTTAATACATGGTACCAACCCCTTGCCTGTATGAATATTGAATAACATACATCAATATGTATAAGTCCCATGAGTGCACCAACTCAATTTCTATGTGTTAATTGAAAAAAAATCTTTCGTTTAAAAAAAACCAAAAGTTTGCCGTTTAGGCAAAACCTGATAATTTTCCTCAATAGCAACAATTGCTCTGAAAACCGACATTGAGGATGAAATCAACTATTCCTAATTCTCTTCTTCTTCTCAGCATCTGTAACACCCTACAGATGTGGGATTCTGATCTGGTATCCATATACCCAGAAGATAGAGTTTATTGAGAAACAGTTTTAAAAAACAAACACAGAGAAAATCCGAAACATCAAAATGTTTCAGGGGATGGTAGGGTAGTAATCAAAGTATACCCAATACTGGGGACGGCGGCGATGGCCGGCGACGAGGATGGTCGGTCTGTGGTCAGAGGCGGCGATGGGTGGTGACGGTGGCCGGCGACGAGGATGGCCGGCAGTCGGAGGCGGTGATGGTGGCGACGATCGGGGACAGCGGCAGCTGGCGAGGATGGTCGGCCTGCGGTCGGAGGCGGCGATCAGGGGCGGCGGCAATGGCGGCAGCGATCGGGGATAGCGGCGAGCGGCGGCGATTGTGGTGACGAAAAACAGTCAGCGGTGGGGACAGTTGGTCTGCGGCGGCGGTGGGGGCGGTCGATGTCCGGTTAATGGTAGCGGCAGCTGTTAGTGGTGATGCTCGGTGTCACTGTTTATCTAAATTTTGATCTATTATGTATACTATGGTATTTTAGAAAACCTAGGGATACACGGTAGTTTGAAAATTGATTGGCTTTTTCATTTTTGTATTATTAAGTTTAATGATGAATTCAAAAATTCAAATTCTCGCATTTTAAAATGCTAGTTTCGACTAACACTATTAAGCAAATTCAAATTTTAAATGACTTGGAACTAACATGAATTTTCAAATTCCGGAATTGTATTTTCAAATAACTTGGGACTAACACCCCCTTACTGAAAAGAATGTAGTAGACCCTCTTATGACTTAAAGCCGACCCTCTACTGACAATGGACTATATGAACAGAAACAACGAGATGAAGAAGATGGCAGAGATGAAGAGCTGGCAATTAAAGCTGCAATAGAAGAGTACACCAACTTTGCGTATTTCGTATTAGGTCTATGTTTTGCTGTTTTGTATTGCATACTCTTGAAGACACTTGGAAGGACGGATGACGACACAAAGGGAATGAGGGTCATGCATGTCTGGAGCGCTGCAGTGATGGTGCTCTTCGTTGTCAGTTGGTTCCTCCGCTGCCCGTTTGCTGCCATGAAGCTTGTGCGTCTCGTTATCTCAGGATTGCTCTTCACATCGTCGCTCTATCTAGTTGTTTTACTTCAACTTACACTGTAATAATAATCGTGCTATGAGTTGTTGCAACCATCAGGTTACAACGTAGTATTTGTAATATCATTTGATGACTCGAGATGTTTGAGAATCAGCTAAATTGGTGTCGTTTTGCTTTGCGTGGCTGTTTTGTTCAGTGGTTTTGAACAGGAAAAACCAGGACACCATGATGCTCAGGGTGCTAATTTGGAACTTTGCTTCTTGCTTGTTTCCTCATATAATTTCTACTGAATGCAGATGAGGACAGCATCGTAGACATCATTGATGTCTGGGATGTCTGGGAAAAAATGAAAGAAAAGTTTCGGTAGGTATGTATTTACCATTAATTTAGCCTTGTAGGGACCCATAACTCATAACTCATGGGCCAGTTAGTTGTGGTGTGGGTGTGCGGGATAGGAGGTTTCGTGTTTGAACCCTTACACGCACAGACAGGGTATTTCCCCTTTCCCATTTTTCTTTCATTAATTAAATGTGCATTTCCAGATTCGATTCTAGGCACATGTGAGTGTGTCATGGGATCCTTGGGCTAGCCAGAGGTGCTGGGTTGCCAAAGAAAAAATAGCCTTGTAGGGATGGAGGAAGTAAGGTAAAGTGTATGGAGCAGGTCAAGTTGTTCAGATCTCGTAACCTTTTCGACCTCTTCTTATGTTGCTTGTGCTTGCTTTTGTGGATCCATGTCTTAACCATTTGTATCATATCCTGTTACACCGGCCATTTAATTTTGCATACATGGTATTTTATACGCTGTCATGACTCTCGGCGACCCTTTCTTTCAAGAGGAATGCATATTAAAAGAAAAATCTAGTATCACCGATATCCACGTGCCCCCTTTGGAATGAGTTGTGGTCTTTGATCTAAGCCAATTCCATGGTAATAAATTTAGAGCTCTATGGGTCTGCCGTTGCCTGCAGCATCGTTGTTGTGACAATTAGTGGAGGGGTTAAGTGATGGCTGGATGTGGCGAGCGCAGCCATGGGGATCTGATTTGCAATTTTTCTGCTTGAGTTTGCTTTTGGACTCTTATATGCCCAATCATCTAAAACCAAAGCTACATTATGTACAAGCAGAGGCAAGATAATTTGTTTCCTAGGGCACCTTAATGGAAAGCAAAGATAGAAAGTGAGAAATTGCTCTGACTCTACTTGTTTGGTAGTGAAACAAGAAATATTTTCTATTTTTTTTGTCCTACATGTATCTTCCTCTAAACTAATTTCTCATCAAAACTGAAGGAAGTGGAGGAAAGTTAAATGAAAGTGAATTTTTAGATCTATTTTATTATTATTTTATTTCACTTTCTTTTTTTCTTTCTTACTTTTTACTGTTCCAACCAAACAATCCAATATTACTTTCCATTGCCACATAAGCGCCAACTCAGCCTCTTTCTCACTTTCTATTTAACAAAACAAATAATAATTAGTACTTCTTTTCATTTCACTTTTGTACTGTTTTCTTGCATTCCCGTTTTCTTTTCACTTTCCAATTGTCAAAGGGTCCCTAATAAAGGATTCAAGTTTCAATTCCAAACATTCACGTATTTAATTTTGAATTTCCTTCAATGGAGACTATTTCAGTAGAAAACTTCTTCTTTCTTTCTTTTTCCCTTTTTGAACAACAAAAGTTGTCTCATACGAAAAGAAAAATCTGCTAGCTTATGAATTTATATATAGCATATCTGTTACCACTGTACCTATAATACTCGTACATTAGAAACCGTGATCCAATTCGGGACAAGTATCCCCAGAACCTTGGATGTCGGTCTATCCCTCGACATGCAAGTATTACAATGGAAAAAACCTTGGATGTGGGTATATCCTTGGGCATGCGATAATTAAAGTGGATAGCATTACAGTGGATACACATTACCGAAAGTACTGATAGATGCTTTGTGCTTAGAGATCCGTTTCATAAACTTGACTTTTGGCCATTGAAAATAGCACGTCACTTAATTTTTCTGTTGTGATAAAAACAATAGCAAAATCTGAAAAGCTAGTATAGATTTAATTTAAGTTAACCTTGATCCATTCATGGATGACCCATTTTATTCACACACGGGTTACTCATACACCCGGTAACGGGTTTGGTTATGGGCATATAATTTAGCACATGTTTGATTCCACCGGGTATTTTAACATGTGTCCGTTTTACCCACTATCAGTAATGACCCATTCGTAGACAGCCCGGCCAGAGTCGAGATATTATTAATCAATTTACCCCTTCTTTTTTTTAAGGGTACAAAAAGCTTGCCTTGTTTTAAGTCTTGAAGGGCAAAATCTAGTATATAAGGACTTGCATGGTGCAAGCCCTTGGATGGGCAGCGAAAATGAAAAAAAAATGGATTCCAGTTTCCCCACATGCAAGAGAAGCCCATCCAAGAGCTCTAGAGACGCTTGTACCATGCAAGTCCTTCTAGAATAGTGTTTTTCGTCTTGAAGTATCAAATGTTGGTGTTTGATTTGAGAAGGCAACGAATATGGTATCTAAGTCCCTTTTTTTAACTTTTTTTTTTATATAAATTTCCATGATGGTGGCAGAGAGTAACTCGTGATATTTAATCTCGAGGAGATCCTTCAACTCTTTTATCAATTTCCATAAAAGACTCCTTGTGATAGGGAGACTTCCCTCAAGCTATTTTAATCATCCTAGCATTTATTTTACCGATCTTCTAAAGGGCCTGCATTAAACCGAAAAGACCTGACATAACAACTATGGCTTCCTAAATGATTCATCTCATTTTTAGAGGAAGGAAAGAACAATCTTCTTAAAATTATAAAACGTAAATAAATTATTCACTATCATAAAAATAGAATGGGCTACGACCCAATCGGTCGGCCTACTTCATTTCAAACATATATATCGAGTTCGTAACATCGGCCTGATCTATTAAACATTACAACGATCCAAATTCCTATTACAAACAACCATCATATTCATCTGCCCAGTAACAGCCAGCTATTATAAACAGTCAACTCCTCAATAGGAAGCGCGAGACATTACGAAAAAGATATCGGCCGAACATGTTTCCACAGCTCGACACTCGGCGTCGCGCTCGGCCTGACTTCAACTAGTCTGAGTGCATGACTGGACCTTTAATCACTCATTTGACCTCAGGAACTGAAATCTTGGGTAGGTCGTGGATGCTCTGAGAGGCCGAGCACGCGTCGCTTACCTGATCCATGATTAGGTCCGGGTCATCTCCATCGACTCAAGGGCGTAGGGCTGAACATCCGGGTTGCCCTTGAGATCGGATTTGTTTCGGTCCTTCTTGCTGGATCCTTCAACCAAACCTACATCGACCTAGTCGGTCATGGATTAGCCGTACATCGGCATTGGAGTCGAAAGTCGTCCCATCTAATGTCCCCGATGGTGGATTAGGGGCGAAAGGGGTATTACTTGTTAGGGAGGGCTGGACTTATCGATCCCGAGCAGGACATTGATGATAGCGGCAATCGTGGACCAACTATCAGCTAATTCTACGGCCATAGCAGGAGGAGAAGAGCTAGATCTATGCTAAAAGCTAGAGCTAATTTTAAGCTAGGTTTTTTGTGAGATTGATTGTTTATACCACCCCTATTGTTCTTGAGTGTTCTTTTATAACTTCTAGCTTACTTAGGGCTCAAGTTCTGACCTAACGGGCTGAACCAAAGCTCTCTATCAGACTCGCTCCGTTGAGGCTTATGCATGACCAATGTTTGTTGGGCAAACCTATCTTTCTATGGGTCTTTGGTTCAGGATTTCTGATGACCTATGCAAACAATTGCTCCCTCACGTGTTACTTGGCCGAGCCCTTTGTAGAGCCCATCCTATTGAGATATGATGCGCTCACCTATCAGGCGTGTACAGATCCCCTCTGCTTAAGATAGACATGGATGTATTGATCGTAGGGATTCTAATTTCTGGCAGCTGCAGACAAAGCTTCCATTAATTACCCATCGTTTTGAGGCGAGAGAACCTCCGATTAACAGGTCATATAGGTCATGCGAACTCAGTGTGCAATATGTGCGTGTTGTATTTTAAAAACAATTTTGAGAGTGCTTTAGACATATCGGAGGCCTCACAGAAAACAATTTTGAGGGTGCTTTGAGTGTGCTGGGGAGCTCCCAAATGGGGAAAAAGAGAGTAAGAAGACTTGGTGGCCTTTCGAGACGGCAGGGAAACCTTTTGGGGGGGTCCTGACGACGGGAGAGGTCCTATGGGAAGGGGTTTCCTGATAGTGGGAACCCCTTTAGGGGATTCCCGACCGCGGGAGCCCCTTTTAGGGCGGACCCCGAACGTGGGAGCCACTATGGGGGTGCCGACGGCGGGAACCCTCCTTAGGGGGAGGCCCTGACAGCGGGAACCCCCTCAGGAGGGTCCCGACCATAGGAGCCCTTATTAGGTGGCCCCGAATGCGAGAACCCCACTATGGGGGGCTTCCCGATAGCGGGAACCCCTTTAGTGGGTTTCCGACCACGGAAGCCCCCTTTTAGGAGTGATCCCGACCATGGGAACCCCACTATGTGGGGTTCCGAAGGGGGAACTCCTTTGAAGGGGAGTCCCGCAATAGGAAACCATTTTTTTGGGGGTTTCCGAAGAGGTACGACCCATATTCCTATGGATCTCGCGAGAGATCCGATCGGTCATCGATTTCGTTTGTTCAAATATGCATACTCGGGGTGAAAACCATGGGCTTTTCCTCCAAGAATCCTTATCCTTTCTTGTTCTTCAAGTTCAGTGTCAAAAAAGCCCTCTTGATTCTTAAAAACTTGGGATTTGAATCTTGAATAAGAGAAAAAGAATCCCCTTTCCTTTCTTTAGGCTTTGGATCTTATAAAAAGAGGATTTTAGGAGATGAATTCTCCTTCTTCTTCCTCTTTTCTGTTTAGATCTTAAAGAGGAAAAAAGAGAAGGTCAAAAAGCTTTTCTTTTTGGGATTTAAAGGGAGAAAACCCCTTTTCAATAGATATATGGGTTTTATGCTATTTGCCTTAAGAAAAATGAGAGCTCTTGCACTTGAGAAAGAAGATGAAGACCTTGAAGAGTGAGAGAGAGAGAGAGAGAGGATGCAAAAAACCCTGAATGATATGAGAGGAATTAAAGTTGTTATTTCTTCATATGTTTAGCCTTGTATAGGCCTACAACTTTACATATAGCCCCTTTAGCTTTACACGATTGGCCCTTTTCCTTTTCCATGCCTATATACTCATTTCTTTTTCCACATAAGCCATGAGTTTTACATAAATTTGGCTTTTGCCTATTTGTATTATATTTTCATATTTATTTGCATACAAAATTTATTTATTACAAATTTCTTTATATTTCTTTTTCGACGGTCGGCCGGATTCGCTTGGGCTTGGAGCGGTTTGTGCATGGGCTCACTTTCTTGGGTTTGACCCCGGGTTGGTTGGACATGGGTTCACTTGTTTGGGCACTGACTTTGACTTTTGACTTTTAATTTTTTATTTTTGATTTCAGCAGTGGAGTGTAAATTTTGACCCAACACCCTTATTATTTCTTTTGTCGCGAGCCATGTGATACGTGACTGTTGAGTGACCTGTTATTAATGCTTTTGTGCTTTTCATGATCGCCTGACGCGTGTTGATGCCTATGATGTCACATTGTCCCATCATTTCAAAACTCTAGAAACTAGAGAAGTGGGCTATGTGTCGTTCATCAACGCCTCTCTAAACATTAGATGGCACCCATCAGTTGGTGAGCGCTGGCTTATATAAACGCAAGGTTAGGGTTAGCTTTCCCCTACATCTTTTTCCTCCTCAATTTTGTCTTGGAATTTTTCAAAGAAAGAAAAAACCTAATCCATGGCTTCTCGTCACCTCAATCCTTTCTTTCTAAACAACTACGATCCCAATGCCAATCTGTCTACAGCCAACCTTCCGGCGGCGCCTGACATCTTTAAAGAGAAAACAAAAGTGTTTGTGCCGTTACACCTAGAGTTTCTCTGGTGAGGTAAACTGGCCATGACAGATCCGATCATCTTTGAAGAAGAAGAAGGCGGTACATTGCCCTAGGTCCCATCACTGTTGATCCATGTCATGTCAAGAACTGGAACAATTTCTTTCCTCGATTCTCGAACGAACCCGGCCTTCTTGGACGAGCCCTCCACATTTACCCGCCTCCTCTCACCGCTCGAGGAGATGACATGAGAAAGCTCTCCGAATTTTGGCCGAAGAAGAGTAATCCTGAGTGGAATTCCTGGTATGATCGGGTCAAAGGGAAGTATCACAGTCATTGGAAAGCATTGGGAATTAATAACTTCATTGCTCTTTCTCTCAATGGTCTTTCCTGTAACCTTGAACTTCTCTCGGCTGCCAATCCTGAGTGGAGTTCTTTTCACTTTTGTTTTGGCCCGGCTACTCTGACTTTATTGAATCTGTTTATGATGTTTGGGGTGCGGTCTCATGGTCGCGTTGATCTTCTCCTTTCGAGTCACTATATCAACCGTACTGGCGTTAAGACCGATAAGATGTCTTAAGGGTCATCTTCTCTCATGAGAGATTATAGGGAGCAGGAAGAAGAGGTTAGTAAGGATGAGCACATCGCCTTTCTTCTTTATTAGCTCAGTAGGGTTTTTTATCGTTCTGGCTAAGAAACCGATACCTGCTTTCCTTCTTATGGCCGTCGCTTTAGACGACGATCCCAAATTCCCACTCGGCCCGATCCTTCTGGCCAATCTTTATCTAGGCATTGGTCAATGGTCATACGGTAGTTTCCTTCAGCCCACTTCTCAATCGGGTATCATATGAATGGCCTAGATGTGGTTATATTTGTAGTTTCTTACTCTTTGTGATCCTGCCATTTCCCCACAACTTAGCTTCTTTTGCGTTCATCATCTTTTGTCCGTCGTGAAGCTTCCTTTCAAGAATCACATTCATTTTTTCTACATGTGCCGTCGGTCGACTTCCTTACTTTACTTCACTTGTTAGTGAATATCCAGTGTCCCTGGACAAACATGGGTATAAATGCGTGCTGGTTGCTCGGGATCTTCTCACAACCATCACTGAAGACGAGAAACCCTTCGCCGAGGCTTATCATCCTCAAATGGCTACTCGACAATTTAGTCTGATCCAGCCAGTGCCTTTCCCTTTAATCTTCTCGGTGAACTTCGGTAGGTCAGACATATTACCTTTGGACACTGATCTCGCCGGAGCAATTAGTGGTTTCTCTCGACAAGTACTTCGTTCTACTGCCTTATGCTTTCATTATCGATCCTTTGCTGTTTGGCAGGACAGTTTCCGGGTTTCTTATTTTCCAAGTTCGTATGAACATATTATCAATCATCAACCTTCTCATGAGCCTATCACTCGTGATGAATTCGATGACGAGGTGCAAATAATTTCTTATCCTGCACCGAGCGGCCCCACATTTCTAAGGCCTTTGTCCCCCATGTTGTTTGAGAGGCCTCTGCGAATCGATCTGCATCAGAGGCCGAAGCGGTGGATGCCCCTACCCACAAAAGTATCAAACGCAAAGTGACGCATGCCATCGGTTCTTCTCGGGAGAGGGTCAAGAAGAAAAAGAAGGCAGCTGCAAAGAAAAAAGGTGTCAAGAGTGCTTGGCTACTCGAAACTAATGAGGGCGATTCTTCGCTTGTTGTCGAAGATACTCCTCATCAGGCCCCTTCTGCTGAGCAACAACCGAGCCCTGCCACAATTGAAGATAACTCAGAGGTAAACCCACGTTTGCTCAATATGGACCAAGCAAAAATGCCGGAGCAATATACCAGCGCCTGGTCAACAGAATGTTCAAACCACAGATCGGAAGGAACATGGAGGTTTACGTCGACGACATGCTCGTAAAGTCAACCTCGGTTAGATGAGCACGCCAGAGATCTCGACGAGACTTTCGACATCCTCCACAAATACAAAATGAAGCTGAATCCCGCCAAGTGCACGTTCAGGATCACTAGTGGAAAATTTCTTGGGTTCATGGTTACCCACCGAGGAATCGAGGCTAACCCAGAGAAAATCAGCGCCATCCTCAACATGTCCGCGCCGAAGACCAACGTCAAAATCATGCGGCTCATGGAGAGAGTAGCCGCTCCTAGTCGCTTCATGTCAAGGTCCGGAAAAAAGTGCCTCCCATTCTTCAAAGCCCTGAAAAAGATCCCAAGGTTCGAATGGTCGGAGGAGTATCAGATCGCTTTTGAGCAATTGAAAATGCACCTGGCGACTCCCCCACTGCTCACCCGGTCAATTGAAGGAGACGAGCTATCACTGTATCTAGCAGTGTCCGATCAGGCTGCAGGCTCGGTGCTCGTCCGAGAAGTCGAAAGAGTCTAGAAGTCGGTCTACTACGTAAGCCACGTTTTTAAGGACGCGGAAACAAGGTACCCGGCCATAGAAAAGATTGTCTTGGCGCTTATCATGGCCTCAAAGAAACTACGTCACTACTTCCAGTCACACACCATCCTTGTCCTCACCGAACATCCCTTAGAGGCTATTCTCGCATCCCCCGAGTCATCTGGTCGCTTGGAAAAATGGAGGTAGGAGCTATCTCAATTCGACATCAAATACCGCCTAAGGCAGGCTATCAAGGCACAAGTCCTGGCCGACTTTCTTGTCAAATGCACTATCCTCAACAAGGAGGCAGTGTCGGCGCCAGCCCCCGGGTCTCAACCCTCGATCGAGGAGAGGCCCGACTCCGTCTCCGATTGGGTCCTTTACATCGATGGATCATCTACCGAGGACGGGAGCGGTGTCGGCCTCATCATTCGAGGACCGAACAAGGCAGAAATGGAGTATTCTTTAAAGCTCGGATTCAAAGACTCAAACAACGCGGCGGGGTATGAGGTCTTGCTAGCCGGACTACGAATCGCCTCCGGAGTGGGGCTGAAGACGATCCGAATTCGCAGTGACTCCGCCCTGGTCGTAGGCCAGGTGACTGGCCGTTTCGAGGCACGCGAGCCTATGATGGTGAAATATTTAGCCGAGGTAAGAAGACTGCGAAAAGAGTTCGACGAAGTTCAAATGGAGCAGATCCCCCGGCATCTAAACGCCTAGACCGACGCTCTGAGCAAGTTAGCTTCCTTCTATACGGCCAACAACAAGAGAAATATCCTCTTCGAGGTCTTGCCACGGCCCAGCGTAGAAGACAGAACGACAACACTTCAAGTTTACGTGGCCCGGGAAGAAGATCGGGATTAGAGGAAGCCCCTCGTAGAATTCCTGAAGGAGGGTACGCTCCCAGAAGATTGAGGGGAAGCACGCCGCCTCCGAGCCAAAGCCCGCATTTTGTTTGGAGCAGTGGAAACCTCTACAAGAAATCCTTCACTCAACCTCTGCTTTGGTGCGTCGACCCCCACGAGACTGACTACGTCCTCCGTGAGGTTCATGAAGTGGTCGGCGGAGCACATCAAGGGTCCCGCATCTTAGTCCAGAAGACGCTACTCTAAGGTACTACTGGCCGACCATCCATCAGGACGCTCAGAAGCTCATCAGAAAATGCAAGAGCTGTCAACTCCATGGCGGCATACCCCGTCTTCCGGCTACCTAGCTAACGGGCCGACCTCCCCATGACCATTTGCCCAGCGGGGAATGGACATGGTAGGCCAGCTCCCTACCGGTACGGGCGGGCACAAATACATCCTTATCGCGGTGGACTACTTTAGAAAGTGGATCGAGACCGTCCCCATCAGAAAACCGGACGCCACCACGACCATCAAATTCCTGCAGAACAATATAATATCCCGGTTCAGGATCCCGACGTGTATCGTTACGGACCACGGGACGAACTTCGAAAATGAAAAAGTCAAGGGATTCTGCAGCGAATATCACGTACTCATGAAGTTCGTTGCGGTCGCGCATCTTCAATGCAACGGGCAGGCCGAGGTCGCTAACCGGGATATTCCCAACCCTTCCAATACCGAACCGCCACGTGGAGGGCATCCCGTGTCTCTCGGCCAACCGAAGTCAGAACGACGCAAATCTTGGAACGCCTCGCCTCACCTATGCGTTTCTTCCATGATTCGCCCGCGACGGTCACTCTTCCAGATTTTCCGCGCCGAGGGGATCGGACGACGCCTCGCAAAACCGAGCGGCTTCCATGTTCGGTCCATTCTTAGCGGATAGCTCCTGCCCATCTACGCTAAGGATCAAATCCCTCATCAAGAGGCCACCGAGCAGCTTCCCTGCTCGGTCCATCCTTAGCGGGTAGCTCCTGCCCATCCACGCTAAGGATCAAAGCCCTCATCAAGAGGCCACCAAGCAGCTTCCCCGCTCGATCCATCCTTAGCGGGTAGCTCCTGCCCATCGACGCTAAGGATCAAAGCCCTCATCAAGAGGACACCGAGCAGCTTCCCCGCTCGGTCCATCCTTAGCGGATAGCTCCTGCCCATCTACGCTAAGGATCACAGCCCTCATCAAGAGGCCACCGAGCAGTTTCCCTGCTCGGTCCATCCTTAGCGGGTAGCTCCTGTCCATCCACGCTAAGGATCAAAACCCTCATCAAGAGGCCACCGAGCAGCTTCCCCGCTCGGTCCATCCTTAGCGGGTAGCTCCTACCCATCTATACTAAGGATCAAAGCCTTCATCAAGAGGCCACCGAGCAGCTTTCCTGCTCGGTCCATCCTTAGCGGGCAGCTCCTGCCCATCTACGCTAAAGATCAAAGCCCTCATCAAGATGCCACCGAGCAGCTTCCCTGCCCGGTCCATCTTTAGCGGGCAGCTCCTGCCTATCTACGCTAAGGATCAAAGCCCTCATCAAGAGGCCACTGAGCAGTTCCCCTGCTCGGTCCGTCCTTAATAGGAAACTTCCTACCCGTCTACACTAAGGATCTGAAGCCCTCAACTTGGGCAAACGTTGACCAATTCAAACTAGGCACTTGTCTAACTTATTCTAAGAAAAAGCGATCGCCGATCCAACTCAAAAGAATGAGGAAATCTACACCTTCCTACTCGAAAGAGCCAACCGACATAACTTAAGTGAGCGATCGTCACCTCGACTCCGGGGGCATAAGGACACCGGCCTTTGTATACTTGACAAATAATGGGGTTTAACCCGACGCGTGATCGCCATCTAAAGGACCGGTCACCGACCTGCGCTCTGACTCGTCAGGCGAGGAAAACGCTAGCAGGCGCACACAAACAAGAAAACTTTTCCATGCAAAAAAATTTACAAAGCATCTTTATTCACAACTTGGGAGTCTTTACAAAGGTATTATAGGCTCCTCATCCTTACAAAATTGCCCGAAGGCCTACAAGATTCGAAAACAAAAAGGAAGAAAGCAGAAAGGCTCAGGCCTCGGGAGTTAGGAGGACCTCGATCTGCTCAACGTCGGCATCGACGGCCGGGGCGGTAGCTTTAGGGTCGGCGCCCCCACCAGGAGCTTCGACACCGGGAGCCAGGGTGATTGCCTTATCCCCAGCACTCCTACCGGGAGCCTATCCCCCGGCGGCACCTCCGGCGGCATCCCTTTGCGTCTCATCCTCGAGGGGGTATTCGAGTCGGAGCTCACCGTCGGGGAACCCGGCACCAGCGCCTTGACGGCATCGAGAGCCTGATGCCAGACAATGGCCGAGGCGTCGGCAAGTTCGACGTAGAATTGTTCCGGCGTCTTTTACCTCTCCACTGCCTTTGCGGCCCGGAGGTCGACGGCCTTCACCCCTTCCTTCGCCGCCTCGACTTCCTTCTTAAGGGTGTCTCGCGTCTTCTTCATCGTGGCGTTGAGCACCCTGGCCTCCTCCAATTTAGCTTCGACGGCCTTGATGGACTCCTTCAAAATTCGGATGGACTCCTTGCATTTGGAGTTCACCACCTCCTCGGCAGCCACTCGATTTTCGAGGGCGGTGATCTTCTCCTTTGCCTGACGCAGCTACCGGCAGAGGCCCTCCTCCCTCGAAAAAGACTCGCCGGCCATCTGCATCGCCGGGGCAATTTCCTCCTACTCCATGTTGGTGATTAGGGTGCAGTGCTGGAGGACCTGGGGAAGATAAAAGAGGAAGTTAGAAAAATATCCAAAGAAAAAAACTAAACGGAAAGCGAATACCGACCTGAACAACTTCCTGAGCAATGGCGGCGACTTGGGCCTTGAGGGTCCCTGGGGAATTTTTCCCCCGGCCGATCGTTCCATCTCCGAGAGCAAGCTGTCGACGACAGAAAGCCCCGAGGGCACTTCGAAACAAACGTCCCCTCCTGCACGAAGATCGGGGAGGACGTTGATCGAGATTCCGTCCTCTTGTACCTCTTAAGGGGGGCCTCGGGGGGAGGGGGTCGGCCTCATCCTCCACCTCCAAAGCGCGGGGCTCCAGCTCCCGAGCATGCTTACGGTTCTCCCCGCGGCTGATCTCCGAAGCCCAGGGCGTGGTGGAATGCTTAGCCGAGGCGGCCGCCGGTAGGGTCGGGCTCGGAGCGGGGCGGGACGAGCCGGCGCCCCCGGCCTTCCTCCCCTTCTTCTCGGCCATGGCAGCCAGGAATTTGGATCGGTCCATCGGTTCTGCAAGAAAAAAGGAAAATACACAAAGAGAGTTAGTGACGCCAAAAAGAACGGAAGAAAATATGCAAGTCTAGACAAGTCGCCTAAGCTCCTAACCTACCCACAAATCGAGCGGGGCTGAGCCCGGCCCAACTGAAGGCCTGCTTGAAAAGAAAAACATCGGCCCGTTAGATAGGCTCCCACGCCAATACCGCCCTCTCTTCGGGAGAGGACGACCGCTTCACCCGCGGGCAGTCGTCCATGTGCCACTGTACGGGCACAGGCCAATCCTCACCCTCGGGTGGCCCGAAAAATATGAACTTCTCCTTCCATTCATGGATGGAAGAAGGAACTACTACGACCCCCGACCCGGCTGCCTCTCTCCTATGTTTTCTAAAGGAAACGTATACCCACCCCGGCTCATCCTTACGGGTGCCGAGATGATTTTTATAGCAAAGGGAGAAAAGGAGAAGGGTCAAGCTGAAGGGGATTTCTTCGAGCCTCAACCGGACCAGGAACCCGGGGAGAATCCTCCACGAGTTCGGCACTAGCTGGCCCGGAGCTAGTTGAAAACAACGCAGTGCCTCGCATACCTAGGGGAGAAGGGCAGACGCAATCCAGCCCAAAAGGCATCAAGGTACAAGGTGATCTCCTTGCCCTGCACCTGATCCGCCCTCTCGTCCTCCCTAGCCAAACGAAGCGAATAGCTAGGGGGAATGTGGAAGCGGTCCCGGATCGTGGTGAGCTCGTCCACATTCCTCAGGAGGGAGGGCGTATCGCGAGCATTCCTGATGCGCGTTTTGGGGACCTTTCACGTCGCCTGACCACGGGCGGCACGGGTGACCCTAACTCTACGGGGGGAATCCGACTCGGATAGGGCAGAGGAAGAAGCAGCGAAAGACTTCCTAGACTCTACCCTAACTATCTCAACAGACTTCTCAGAGAAAGACATCTAATCTGAGTCAAAGAAAGAGTCCTCCGAAGAAAGAGCGCGAGAGATCCGACCTAAAGTAAAGAGCGCCGAGCTAACTCTCGCAGCAATAGAGAAATGATGGCGAAGTGTGGACCCTGGAGGGATCCCACGTCTATTTATAGTGTATTGGCAAGCGCATCAGACGGCCTAGATCGTTTCCCGCCAAAAAATGCTTCGCTCGACGGCAGTCGATGTTCCATGTGTCGCACGACCATTGAACGCGTCCATTTAAGCGCAGAAGACAGCGGCGACCCGTCACGTCAGCCAACCGCCGTCGGACGTGTGGCCTGGCGCCTCAACGAACGTACGATCGAATCGGCGATCCCTCTTAAATGCACGATCTCTTCTCTGATCCACTAACGTCACCAAAGGACACGCCTAACCGCCTCGGGAATCCATGCCGACAAGGTTTCCAACTACTTATGAGCCCGGGTGACCGATCGAACCACTCTAGACCCATGAATAGATCGAGACGAGAGTGGAGGGCTAATGATGATGCTCATAAGTGGGAGCATCCCGGATCATGACACATGGCAGACGACGTGTCCCGATGCACATGGAAACAGGGCATGGGCTGCACATTGGAGGCGTCCCCCGGGCTATCGTCCAGCTACCTGGACCCGACCTCGGAGGATTCCCTGAACTTCCATGTGCTCGCTAAGTGAACGACCATTGGCTCCCCGCCGAGCCTTCCTACATGCCGAGCTTCACGGCCTTTCGCCTCGGAGCTATCCAGGAGCCGAACCAGCTCGGCCTCCCGCCCTCTTTTAGGCCTCTCGCCGAGCTAGGCTTTCTCGGTTCCATCGAGCGACCTAGAAGGCAGATCACAGGCGCTTCTGCCACGGCTCCGCGAATCTCGCCAGACGCGAGATATCTGCCGCCCCACGATCTCGCGTTCCATGCCATCGCATTCTCCTATTAACGAGCGTATCTCGTTATTAATGGGGGTCCCGCCATTCTCGCAGGCGTAACGGCCGGAAAGAATCTCACGCCCGCTAGCCCATGGCCGCCGCTATATAAACCTCTCTTTCAGACGACTCAGGTAATAGAATTTTTACCCAATAGGCTGCTACTCTGCCCATATACCTCGACTAACTAGATCGTCGGAGGGTCCACATTGGTACAACCACCCCGGGACCTCTTTGCAGGTTGTTCGGCTTCATTCCAAATTAAGCTCACTGAGATTCACACGCTTCAGGAGGCAACCCTCAAACCCAATCTCAGCCGTTCATCGACGCTCGCAACAGATCGACGGAGGACAATATCTGAAGGAGATCCAAATCCATCACCAGTAATCTTCCATTCCATGTACCAAGCGCGACCCGAGTGGTCGATAACGCTTTTTACTTTCTATTTTCCCCTCAATTTATTTCTCTTTCTACTCCCAACAAGCATGTTATAGCTTCCATTACATTTCAAATATGAAGTTCCTAATCTAACTGACATTTAATTTTTCTGACAAGTACATTTCTCATGCATATTCAAGTTAAGAAATTACTTAAAAGGGAAAAATAGGATTGTGGATGTTCACAGCCTCATCAGCCAATTAATTAAAAGTTTACCATCAACCAATTAATTAAAAGTTTACTAAGATTAGTTAAGGAATTTAATATCTATATAATTTTAGAGTTTTGAAAAGCCATTCTCTTACGTGCAAATGCCGAAAAAGAAAAAGATAAGTATTATGAAACCATGCAAATAACAATTTATGTGGAATTTGGGCCGGCCTCTCCAAAGACGAGAAATTATATTTGGTCAAATACACCACGACAGAAAAAAGAAAACGAAGGAGATGAAGAATTTAAGGGGAATTTTTTCTTAGTGCGGACAGGGGGAATTTTTAATGTGAGGAAATTGGGGGCCACGTTGGTGACAGGTGAAGCCTTTGAGAAGGCGATTTGTAAGGGCCTCTTTGGAAAGATTATGAAATTTGGATTCCAAAATAGTACGGCTGAAAATTTCTAGATTTGGTAATTTGTTGTTTAGTTGGTTTTGGATTTTCAGTATTGAATTTGTAGATTAATGTTTGTTTGGTTGTTGAAAATAATGTGGGATTTGGATTTGAGGATTTTAGATAGAGATAGATAGAGAGAGAATTATTAAATAAATAAAATACAATAAATAGTGTCAAATCCTTGAAAATCATTAAAAAAATTTAGGGTCGAGAAATCCATATTTTGTGGTGCCTCCATAATCCATCCAAATCCAAACAAATACAAAATTATGGAACTGAAGCGCTCCACAATCCAAATCCTAATAATTCCTCAAACCAAACCGGCCCTAAAGATGTTTTAGGTTGCTAATAAGTCTATGGTGATCGGCGGCGGCGATGGTCAAAATTCCCGATCGTCGATGAAGGAGTCTCCTCAGGCCAGTACAATTTATCATATGATTTTCTGTTAATTAGTTGCTGGCATCGATTTTGCGCATGTATGTTAGTTTGATTTCTGAAAACGAATCTAGAAATATTTTTCTTGTTCAATTCATGTAGATAACAAAGAGTTTTTGGGGATTTCTTTTGGCCAGTTCAGTAATTAGAATAATTAGAATTCAATCTAAAGATTATTTATTCTTCTTCTTCTTCTTAATTTCCATATAACTCTACCCAGAATTGTCTTATCAATAGAAAAACCTAGAATGATGTTGGGGCAGCAGATTTCATCGTTTTTGGTTACGCACCAGGGCTTGTACCCTAGGGCCTGATTGTTTGGCTGGAGTTTGCAGAATGAGGTGTTCCAGCTCCTGATTTTAACCAGAGTTCAAACTTCTGTGTTTGTTTTGTCAGCCAAGTCCATTACTTCGAAGTCCTGATTTCCTGCTTGGCATGTACGAAATCGGGAGTTTGAAGTCAGAGGTTTTTTTTTGTTGGAGTTGGACTGGAGTTCGTCATATCAAGTGCGTTTTAGTTTTTATAAAAATACTTCTCTCTTAACTACCTTATTTTCTTCAATTTTCATCTATGAACTCTTTTTTTAATGCCCTCCGAAACACATACTTCAAGCTCCTAATTTTAAGCATATGTAACTCCTCCCAAACAAACACTGGAATTCCAACTCTTCTCTTATTTTTATGCAAGAGAATTGTCTCAAATTTATTGTATTTTTTGATGCATCATGTGAATCAATGTGATTCACAGTTATGTTCATAGAAGAACTTTCTAAAGCATAGCTCTATGGCTTATACGATTGTGTTTATAGGAAACTATGCTATAGTAGCTGGGTTTTTTCCTTAGACTGTTTTTGTATTTTCTTTTTTCGTTATTGATGCAACAAGGTTACTTTGCCCATAGAAGATGGCTTCTTCCCCCACAAACTTCCAGGAGGAGGATATGGATACCGGCAACGGGATACAACCGAGGGCTCTTCATGATCACGGTTTGGGAGATGAATCTGTTACCTCGGAGGGTCGAATATACTACAACTTAGACATGGAGAAAGGTTTATTTGAAGATCAGCGTAGCGCAAGTAGAAATATATTCACCAGGGTTAGTCCTTATTTATTATTATTTGGAGGCAGTGTTGTAAAAAGCGATCTAGGCGGGCATTCAGACGGTCGAACTCTCTTAATCAATTGACCTTTTTTATTTTATTGCAAACGGTCGGAATTGGTATGTTTTTGTCTTCCCTTGACAAAAAATGCCCACCAAACCTAATTAAATCTTCAAATCTATCATTTTCCTAATCGGTAAACCTTATCGCTCCACTTCACTGCATATTAAACTAAAAATACTAAAACCATCTAGGCGGTGCTTAAGCACCTACATAGGCGCTAGGCAGTACTCCAACCACCAAGCACCACGTAACGCTTTTTACAAGCCTGTTTGGAGGCGGCCTTGCAACTTTATTTGTTTTCTGGTTGGTTGGTTGTAGCACGCTCAAAGATGATACCTAAAACATCTTATAGAATAAACCTTGTGATAAACATGGACTATTATCATCATTGTAACAGTCATAAAAAAAGCCTGAAGAATAAGCACCAAATTATTGTGTGCTGATGCATTATGTGATTCAGAATATTGTTCATATTAAACTATTTTAGAGCTCTCTATGGGCTTTACAATTGTGTTTATAACAAACTATCTTAGAGCACCCTATGTTTTTATAGACTTTTTTAGCATCTTCTTTTCAATTGCACCACAACAAGATTTATCTCCTCAGAGAAAACTGCTGTTTTTTTGCAATAAATTTTCAGCTGATTGCGTTGTTGGGTCGAGTTAGCTACTGCACATACCTCAAACCAGGCACAGTTGGAGACCCAGCTAGCTCGAGAATAAGCATACCCTTCAAGGTTAGTTTCTTCTTCCATCGCCCCATGTACTACCTGGTTCCCTTTAGGTTGTTATATTATGGTTGCTCCCTAGTGATGTTCAGTCATGTATTAAGCCGCTAGCGAAATATATTTTCTAGCGATTTAGTGTTTTTATGTATAAAAAAATTGATGACATTAGTAATGCTCGTTGGAGATGGGAAGTGGGTGAGCTAGCCATCGTTAGACATTAATTTAAATAGTTTAAAAGCAAAGCGTCTGTTTTTCTTATATGGTTAGGTAGATAGCATTTAGACTCTTGGGGGGGATGCGCGGCCAAAGGGCCTGGGCGCATAGGCGGCCGTCCAGGTCGTGTTGACATCAATTTACGTGTATTAGACATGTATTTTAAGTTAATTTTGTTATTTTCTTAAGTTTATTTGTTAAACATTGATTCAAATTTGATTGCTTTAGTTTCTTTTTGACTTGTAGAAGTGGCCTAAATAAGTATTCTTAAAGGCGTTAACAATTAAATGCAAGCTATCAATGAAGTAAATCTCGCCAATTTTTCAAAGATCAAAAAAAATTAATTAAAAAATTAATTAATTGTCTAAGCTAAACCTTTTTAATTTAAGTCCAAAAAACGAAAAGGTAAAAAAAAAAAACATTGTTGTCAAAGGCTCAAAACTCGAAAGTGCAATGGAAACTTGAAGGCTGTGTTGGCGTGGTTGAAGTTTGAAGTCGAAGGTCTGCTCGAAGTTGAACATCAAAGAAGAAAACATGATTGAAGTTTGAACTTTGAAGTCGAGATCTTGGTTAGAGATCGACCTGGCAAACTTCGAAGCTAACGACGGCCGCTAGCCCTCGTGGCCCTTGAAATTGACGGTGGTTCTCGAAATCGGTCGTGGAAAGCTCTTATGGTGTCCCTCGGCGTTTAGTAGTGCTAAAACAACTCTAATTTATTATATATTATACTCCAATTAACAAATAAAGAGAGTATCCACAAGAATACAAGCCTAAGTGTTAATTCCTGACTAAGCAGTCTAATGTAGTGCGGTGCGGCTCTTTTACGCGTCTAGACGGACGCCTTTTAAAACACCGATTATTGGAGACATGCTATGGATCTTTTAGTGTTAAAGTCACATACAAAGTTAAACTGGTAGCGCCTATATCGTTTATTGATGATCTCTCTTACAAAAAAGAATTTAGTAGACACTCGACTTAAAATCTGACCCCCTACCGACTATGAACTATGTGAACAAAAACAACAGGATGAAGAAAATGTCAAGTCAGAAGAGTTGGCAATTAAAGCTCTGATGGAAGAGTACTCAAAGTTTGCATATCTGGTATTTGGTATTAGGTCTGTGTTAAGTCCGTTTGGTTGCAGGATTATTGATTTGGATTTGGATTTGGATTTTGGATTGTGGAATCCTGTGATTCCATAATTTTGTGTTTGGTTAATGGATTTGGATTTCTAAAATTCCTTTGTTTTTTATAGGGCCCACCACAAAACAATGATTCTTAAATACTAAAAAATTTCAAGGATTTTCAAGGCACTATTCATTGTACTTTTAGATGGTACCCGTGTACTTTATTTATTTAACAATCCTCTCTCTCTCTCTCTCTAATTCTCAAATCCAAATCCCACCTTTTTTCACCAACCAAACAAAAATTAGAAGGATCTACAAATCCGATACTAGGAATTCAAAACCAACCAAACAACAAATTACCAAATCCAGAAATTTCAACCGTACTATTTTGGAATCCAAATTCCATAATCCTGCAACCAAACATGCCATTATGCTTTTTTGTATTGCATACTCTTGAAGACGCTTGGAAGGACGGATGATGAGACGAAGGGAATGACGGCTCAGCATGTTTGGAGCGTTGTAATGATGGTGTTCTTCCTCATCGGTTGGTTCCTCCATTGCCCCCTTTGCTATCATGAAGCTTGTGCGCCTCGTCATCTCAGTATCGCTCTTCATACCATCGCTCTATCTAGCTGTTCTCCTTCTACTTACCCTGTAATTACCCTTGTAGGGATGATAGAAATAATATACTGGAGGCAAAGACTTTCCGCTTTCCCATCAGTACTTGATAAGTGTTATCAAGGTTGTAACCGTTATGCATCATTTTTTATAAAGTTATTACCATAATGATCGATATGTAAAATGTTGCCTCATTATTTATTTGCAGGATCACGATTTGGTATGTTCTATGTTGTAGTTTAAAGCTTGAACGTTGGAGTTTGTTGTTGAGCTTGAATGTCGTTTGTGTTAGATATTGTTGCTATGCTATAAATTATTTATTAAATATGAAATGATAAATCTAAAATAAATAAAAAGATATTACCGGCCTGAGATAGGCATGCAAATGCATTGCCCTATAGGACATATCGGCGGTCTCGGACGGCCATACAAGACAGATGTGCCTCTTAACGGTACATGCCCTTATCTATCGATATTCTCGACGTGTCACGACCGTTAAAGGGAGGCACCGCGAAAAGAAAGCATTTGCCCATAAAAAATACATAGAAATGATTATTTTGGTTGAGCAGAAATGAGAAGAGCAGAGAAATCATTTTCTTCCTTGTTTTCTTTTGTGTACCTCCATCAATATACACGGTAGAATAATAATAATTAAGGCTATTAAGAGAATAATAAGAATATCTATGAATATTCAACTAAATGAAGCATATCTATAAATATCCCACTAAATGAGGCATTAATATAGGATGGTTAAGGTGTCATATTGCAAATAGCACTCACATGGTTATTAGATATAAATGATAGAATTAATTAGAAAATAATTGATAAAATATTGAAATAGTTTTAGTTTATAAAATAATGAAATTTATTCTTTTATTTTTATAAAAATTCCAACAGTTTGTGGGGAGCAAGTGAAAGAGGCAACCGAGAGAGATTGAATTCCCATATTTAATAACCTTACATGTTGAATTTTGATGTGGGCTTTGTTTATCTCTATCTATCTATCTATCTATATATCTAATACAAATTTGGGTTTTTCAGAAAATCTTTTGCAGGAACCACAATTTTTCAACGTTCCTTTTATAAATTGCCTTATCTATATTTGGGTTTTATAGGTTTTATAACTAATAATAACTGATAGGGGTTTGAGAAAAAAGAAAAGAGAAACAATAATAGTTGTATCTAAAGAACAATGTAATGAGAGTAGATGTTTGTATGGGTAAATTTTAAATTAAAAAAAAATTCCAAAACATGTTATCTCTTTAGGTTTCATTGAGCTCTCAAGTTATAAAATATATGGTATTTATCTAGAAAAATACCACAATATTTTGATATTTTAGTGGAATTTAGCTTTTATACAATCATGGAATATTTAATTAAGATCGGGTGCAAATATATAATAATTATAAAGAAACAAATAAAATACCACCTTCGAATTCGAATAAAAAAATTGCTATATAAAAAAGAGGTTAATTCCTCTGCAGTTGAATGGGTAGAGCCCCGCACGGAGATTAATTAGATGGGACCCTTTATTTGTTTTACGCACTACTACGTCATTAATTTCTTTTAAACATATTAGCTCATTCTGTCAAGTTGAGAAGGTCATTGAATTAATTTGATATGGAACATCAACTAAGAATCAATAAAAAAAGGAAATTAAATTATTAATATAAACAAGAAATTGAATGTTTGTGTACACAAATTAATACCTACAATATATACCCAATTACATTTTTTTTTTGAATTGAATAAGATTTTAGTTAATTTATCAGATGGAAACCTGTTATATTTTTTTGTTATAATATTAATATAATTTCAATAAATTATGTATATATAAAAGTTTTAGGTCTATGTTTAAAACGGTCTTTCTTATTAGAAATGATATTGGGTTTTATATATGTGAATATTGACCAAGTTAGCCAATTGAAAGTGGGCATATGCAAAGTTTAAAAGGAAAATAAATAAGAAAATATGTATATGCTGAATAAGGACCAAAAGGCCCAGCGGTGGGTTTCTTAGACTCCATCAATTAATTTGCTTTCAAGAGATGGGTTCCTCACAACCCAACTCTTCACTGTGAAGAGATATTAACACATCTCTTCAAACTCAATAAATAAATCTCATTTCTATTGTTTTCAATATACATCTCTTTTTTTCCTCTTCTCTTCTTTAATTTTGGTATTCATACAAATCAAGTTCTTCGGAAAACTCTCTATGGGTGCAACATGGGAGATTGTAACACAAGGTTATTTGAAAGCAAATCACATCAATTCTCATTGCATTGCAGGGGAGCAAATATTGCTTTAAAGAAAGCTTCAAACGTGTCTCAACCCAATCTATTTTGTTGTATTTTTTTTCTTGCCACTGATTTAATCCCCAATCTGCAATAACGGTTTAAAGCAATATACGCATTTGTCAATGGCACCGGAAAATTCCACGATGAAAATGACAAGTCATAAATTATCACACCCCGCTTCCCAAAATACGGAATACGAGGGGTGACAAGACCAGCCATGCTCCTACGGTCAAGAAAATATCCTGCCGTAGTCACACTTCGGCTTCTAGTTTTACGTGGTAATCGGTAATCAATGCACATGTAATGAGAAATGCAATCACTAAATCAAAACAGATATAAAACTAACCAGATAGAGTTAAAGGAAAGATAGCGCTGACGTCGCTGATCTAGATGTCTGCAATATCCTCAAGGGCGACAGGTGCTGATCCGAGCTAAGTCCACTTTTCACTCTGAGCATGCATACTCAAGTCGTCAGAGCGACACGATAGCAATATATATGTAAACATAAGTAAACACGAGCAATGACGACGAACATGAAGCAGTAAATATAGAACGATGACACGGGCATGAAATAATCGGTACAGGTAAACAGTAAAGTAGGTATATCGAATCAGTATCAATGCATGACCATGTCACTAAACCTATCAGTCTCTAAGTCTCACTGTCCAGGTCGCTAAACCTATCGTCGGTCCAAATGTGAACGTCAACCACGCAGGAGTATCCCCAACCCAAGGGTAGGGCCATAGGGGCAAGGGAACACGGGCCCGAATCACGCTCACGAATAATCAGTAGTATCACCCATATGACTCCCAAAATCGCTGTATATGCCGGCAATGGGACTCCCGAGATTCCGTTGAACTCACACTCAAACTACCTCACACCCACAGTCTGCATCAAATACCGACCATAAACTCAAATACTTGTCGGTCCATGACAAGTCTACGCGAGAACTGGAGACAGGATCTCCATCAACCATGTCTCGACTGGTTTCCAAGATAAATAGACAGTGTTTGACGCCTTACTTATGACACTAATATAAGTGCTCCATAACCGTCCCATTCCAGTTATTGTTACACTTATATATATCTCATAGACGTCGACAATGAAATAAATTAATTGGCCCGCTGATTGTGTACAAGTACGTGTCACTTCACTTTTTCATTCACGCTTTAACACTGACATACTTGTCACAATCCAATCACTAATACCTATCACTGGGTAATGTATCACGGTCACTAGGGTATCAATGCTTCATGACCACTATTCAATGAGGATATAACCACTACATGATATGATGAGAATGCAAATCGTTATAATGTGAATATAACATGGCAGCCAGTGTCATACCATTTCCAAAATTTACTATAAATCATACGTGCAGAATTAAGCAAAACGATACAAAAGGGGTAAGAAGTATGTTCAATTATATGTCCATCAAAATTGGTTTCGCATCAATCGGGTTTCAAGTTTGCTGGTTATGGTCATTTCATTTTACGTGTTCACTGCGGGAAATGCAGTTTCTGAACTGGAAGTCTGTTTCGTAGTACGTTTTAATCCTAGTTGAGATCATAATTAAGCAACGCTACAGTTGTATAATATTTAGGTTTAACAGTTAGGTTTCCAACGCATCAGACGGATCGATAATATCAGCTGCGTACTGGAAGATATATTCAGTTTAATATCAATATGTACAAACTGTCACTGCAGAAAACTGCAGGATATGTTGACGATCTAAAATACTTTTAAAGTAGGAAACGTTATCTAAATTAAATGAAACTAACACCATTATTTATATAACTTGACTATATACACTATGTTATAGGACTACGCGTTTTTTTCCAGTTTTACAGGGATGATATACATCTAAAATCAGGTATCGTCGGAAAATACTGCTTTGGACTGCAGTCCAGAGTCGTATTTCCCCTCAGTTTTCAGCATCATAACCAAACAATATTCAGTAAAAATTATTAGAGGTTGATAGATTATTCAGTCTGCTTCGTAACGAGCCCAAGCATGTCACGATACGAGTTATATTTAATTTACTATTAATTTTACAAAGTGGTATGTACGGCGATTTCCAGATTTAACCTCGCCTTTTAGGGCAACACTTCCTAGGTATAACCTAGCTGTTTTTAACTCAAATCCCTACACGACATTCATTATTAGTAAAGGGATTTATTGGTCATAAATTCTGCCTTTTTAAATAGGGTTTTCGTTTAGGGTTTCGTGTCGAACACCTAGGTTATTTATCTAGCTAACAATCGAAATGCCTATTTTAATCTGATTAAACAAGATTAAAATCCTATAAATTTTATACAACATTGCTACGGGATATTAGACACGAATTTAGGTTCGGTTCAGTACAATCAGATATGATACGTTACATATATTAAAGTTCGTCAATAAAATTACGACGTTGATATATAATTATGGTTATACATAATTAGCATACATAGCCAGTGAGAAATCACTTGCATTTGCAACTTAATCCTCCGAGACCCAACTACAATGATTTTGATGTAATCATGTTTAGGTATAATTATTATCCTGCGATGGTATTCTGTTAGAATTTGGCCTTTCAGGTCTTCAAGAAAGAATTTCTGCTTGAGCTAGGTATTTAATTAAGAACTCAAACAATATATATACAAATTTTTAGTATGGTAAGCAAGTTCCAAAACTTGTCTGGCGACGGTGCAACGACGGCGACACGGTAGAGGTGGCAGCGACACAGCACCAGCACGGGCAGTAGCAACGGCAGTAAGCTCGGTTGGGCTCGGCTATCGGTGACTCCGTGAGGTCGGTGGTGCTGGTGGTCGTCGAAAGTGGAGGGCGTGATGCTCAGGTGGCTCTGGGGCGGTTCTCGGTTAGGGGAAGTGAGGCAGAAGCGGTGATGGTGGTCCAGGGCAATGACGAGCTGATGTTGATGGTGGATGGCTCGGACCTCTGTTGGAGGTAGCTGGGCTCGGGTAGCTCATCATGAGGTGGGAGTGGCGTCGAGGAGGAAGGGGACGATGGTGACGGCAGCAGGTGCTACGAGGGTGATGAGTTTTGGTTTCGACGAGGCGAGAGGAGCTCGGGCGCAAGGGGTATGCAGACGATGACGGCGAGGCGCGACAACGATAGGTCGGGTTCGAGGGCAGGCGATGGGTTCTCGTCGGGTTCGCACGGGAGAGGAGGTGGTGGCGGTGCGGTCTTGTCGGGGTGTTGTGGGTACGTCGGAGGTTAGGACGGGCCGCGGTGGCCGAAGGTGGATCGTGGGGTAATTAAGTAGAGGCAGGGGGGAAGTTGGGCACGAGCTCTTCGACGGAGGAGGAAGCAGCGGTGGGTTCTCAGGCGGCGGTGATGAAGGTACGAGGGCATGGTGGCCGGTGGCTGATTGCGGTGACGGGAGTCGGCAAAGAAAGTGGGAGAAAGGAAGGGCTCGGGGTGGAGTTATAAGGGGGGAGAAGAAGGGAAGGAAAACTGAGTGAGGGAGAGAGAAAAGAGAAAGTGAGTGAGAATAGAAAGTGTAATACCCAGCCTCTTTTTGTACACCAATATCCGTATTTTATAAAAGGGTTACTTACAAATTTATTTATTCATATTTATAAATTATTTGTAGTATTTTAAATTCCCAATCCTTTTACTTTCCATATATATTTTTCCCTCTCCCTTTTCCAAACCTCGGCCCAATTTCCCTCCGCAGCCCAACTCTCCTTTATTTCCCAAATGAATTAATAAAATCCCCGTTTCCACCGATGAAAATCCTTATATATTTTCCTAGTTCCCCGAGTATCTTCCTTTTCCCTTTCCTCGCGATTTTTGTAGGGGATCAGCTGCTAGATTGTCGTATTTAAATTTCTCTAAAGCACCCAGCCCCACGTAAATATAATTTAATCAAAACCTTAAATCATTTTCCCCAGCCCAAACCCCACTTAGCCCGTGCCCTAGACCAGTCAAGCCCCACAGTTTCCTCCAAGCCCAGCTAATAAAATCCCTAATTAGTTTATCTGGCCCAAGCTCTTTTCAGCCGGCCCAGCCCATCAGCCCGCGCCCAAACCCCCTCACCCGCACCCGTCTCCCAGACCCGACCCGCTTCTATAACCATCTTCTTTCCCCAACGTGAAACTCCCGCCCATCTTTCCCTGTTCACGAACGCTCGTCGCCCACGCTCCCCGCCTTCGTCGACCACGTACCCACGACCTCAACCCCGACCACAACTCCCTCAAGCTCCCCGTCTCCAACTCCTCTCTCTCTCTCTCTCTCTCTAAACTCACTCACACATACTCTCTCTCTCTCTCTCCCTCTCGTTCTCCCCCTAACTAAAACCACCTCAGGCCGCCTCCCTCACCTCGGCTGCAACCGACCCATCCTCATCACCTTGACCACAACCTCCACTAGCTCGCTACCTTTCCTTGCCTCTATCTTCCAAGCCGACCCTTCACTACCCCCAAGTCGAGGCCACCTCTGCACACTGCCGGCGAGCTCCCCACCACCTCGTCGACGCCCCTGCATTCTCAACATCATCTCCTTACCTTCCAGCCCAAGCCCCACTACCTCTCGCTCTCTCTCTAAGACCACCAACCCACACCAACCATCCTTCGAACCCCTCTGCTGCCGCCGCCGGAGAGCGACCACGCCGACCATCGTCGACCCCGGCACAGTCCAGAAGATCGACGGAGCATCACACTCCAATCCCAGCGAACACGAGTCACCCCGGACACTCCGACGTCGAAACCGAGACGCGAGCCGAAGCCGCGAACCCTAGCCGCGTCGTTCATCACGTGATCGTGCCATTGCCGCCGCCGTGTATCGCCAAGCGACTCCAGGCAAGTATTCTACTTGCTTACATGCTATTTACCTAAGTTACAATCGTTAAATACATGGATTACAAAGTTACAAGTTTTAAACTATTATGTGCCGTATCTGTTCGATGCTTGTTCCCTTAGGAAAACATTTTCAAATTTGACGGAACTGGATAAATTACTTTGGCTCTTGTAGAGATGGTTCATGTGTGCAAATTTCATTAGAAAATACGACTGTTAAAGATTAAAACAACTACCCCCAAGTTTGACCGTAAAACTGGAATTTTACTGTACCTGAAAACCGTTAAATCCACCATAAATCATATACACATTAGAACGGTGCGTTCGAGGGCTCAAATCGAAGCCAGCTCGATGAACTTTAACCCTATACCAGTTTCCAGACATTTCTGTATTTAAACTGTGATGATTTTTGGATCGGAGTGCGACTCTGGACTGCAGTCCAGAGCGACTCCAGTCTTTGCTTTCTGTTCCGTATTGGGTACCACAGGATTTCCTTAACTTGTAAGTTGCGGAACTCCACTGTTTATTATAGATAAATCTCTTATCTAGACAACACAATTGATTTCATTCTGTTTCGTTACCGTTTGATATTTAATCTGTAATTTAAAAGATCGGGACGCATAACAGTCCCAACAGAATCAGAATTGACATGTTAATATTAAACAGATTATAAATCCTAATGTACAGACGCGATTGAAGATCCGTTTGTTGCGTTGAAAACTTTACTGAAAACCCTAGAATTCATCCAACTGTAGCGTCACTAAAATCTGATCCCAACTGGGATCAAAATGCGTTGTGAAACGGACATCTGATTCTGAAACCGGATTTCCAGCCGCGAGCGCTTAAAATGAAATGGTTATAATTAATGATCCTGGAACCCGATTGGCTTGAAACAAAATTCTAAGGATAGATAACTGAACATACTAATTACTACCTGTTTATCGTTTCGCGAAATTATATACGTACGTTTCATGATAAATCGTGCAAGTGATAGCCTACTGTTTTTATGACACCTTAATTGTGCTTATATATTGTTCACACATCATATCATACCCATATCAGTGTAGTGATAACCTAGTGATATCGTGCATTTACCCAGTGTTAGTTTCTAGCGATGATTGTGGTAAGTACGTCAGTGTTCGTGTATTCGTGATTAAGTGAAAGTGATGAGTACTTGTACACAATCAGTGACCCTATTATTCTATTGCATTGTCGACGTCTGTGGGATGCGTGTACGTGTGACTATAAGTGGAATGGGACATTTATGGAAGCGTTGCACGGATGTCACAGATAAGACACCAGACACTGCTGTTTATCTTAAGTATTAGTCGGGACGTGCTTGATGGAGGTCCTGCATCCAGTTCTCGCGCAGACTTGCCACGGATCGATTAGTATTTAGATTGATGGTTAGCGTTTGATGTAGACCACGGGGTGTGGGGTAGTTTAAGTGTGAGTTCAACAGAATCTCGGGAGTCCCATGCCGGCTTATATATTTAGGGAGTTATATGGAGATTTACAGGGTATGTGATATATACACCGTGATATTCTTGTTACATGTTGGGCCCGTGGTCCCTTGCCCTTGGGTTCTACCCTTGGGTGGAGGACACTCGCGAGTGGTTGACTCTCACACTTGGACTGACGATAGGCTCAGTGACCTGTACAGTGAGACTTAGAGACTGATAGGGTTACTGGCATTTATATACCTTATATACTGTGCTGACATACGTGACATATTGTCATACTGCTTTACTGCTCCGCTGCATTGATTACTGCACATTCATATTCATGTTGTCATTGATTTACTGTTATTCATATCTATTACCACTGTTAGAACTGTCACTTGATTTTATATATAATATATTGCTATTTTGTCGCTCTGACGACCTGAGTATGCATGCTCAGTGTGAGGAGAAGATTTAGCCTGGATCAGTGCATCACAGACTTCTTGACTTGCCATTCCGAGTTACCTTCGTTTGTTCCACTTCAGGTCAGTTTATATCATTGTTTCTTTCAGTTACTGCATTTCTTATTACCTGTGCATTACTTACTGTTTACCATGAAAAACTAGAAGCCGAAGTGTGACTACGGCAGGACATTTCCTTGACCGTAGGAGCATGGCTGGCCTTGTCTACCCCTCGTATTCCGTATTTTGGGAAGCGGGGCGTGACATGGTTTAGTTGGTATCAGAGCCCGGGTTTTGCTTCGATTGGGATTGCAGTTTTCCGTGTCTAGCTTGGCAATCTAAGACATTCCTTGATCTAGATTGTAACCTTGTCTTTCTTGTTCCATGTTCACATCGTATGTTCAGCTATCCTTTCGCTAGGGTTTCAGGTGACCTAGCAAGATTACGTGGTTGCAATTGCTCTACCGTACCCTATTTAAGTGACTTAAAGTCATACGGTTGATTCTCCACTTGTAATAAATTCATCACCTCTGATATTCTTGAATCCTTGTCCAATTCTTATTATATCTGAATCTTATAGCTTGTGTCTTATATCATTTTCAAAATTGTTGTTTCAGGATCATGTCTTCCAACGACTCTTCATCTTTATCCGCTTCCCAGAATCAGACCATTGAGATTCTGAGTGTACTGCAAGGTCTAAAGGAAGCCCAGGAGCGAACAAACGACTTGTTGGCTGAAGGACTCAGAAGACAGATGAATCAGGCACCAGCGGCTGTCCCCAATCATAAAGGGATCCCCGTTAGACGAGGAAAAGAGAAGAAGATGAAACGCCAATTTGTATCCCCGCAACAGAAGCAGCAGAAGACCCCATGTTGTGGGTACTGTAAGAGGCCAGGACATCTTCAGAGGGATTGTCGCCGCGCCCAAGGGAAATGTCTGATATGTGGGTCCAACAAACATCTCATCAACGGTTGCCCAGAAAGGAAAGAACTACAAGGAGGAGACTCGTCCACACTCCCCACTTCTGCCAAGTGAGAATTAGTGCGTAGTTCGAACATCGAGGATAAGGTGGACCCAGCGCAGGATTCAACCCACGTGACGAGAATGCAACGTTCTAGTAGTCAAAGAAGAATTTTCATGTTTTCTAGTTTCAGTAATAATGTTGTCATCCTCTTATAAATATTTCTTTCCGCTTGAAATCTTGTATCCGTTGAATTTTTAGTTGAATGCAATAAAACTTGAATCGTAATATATATATCTTTCTCTTGTCCTTTCCTTTATTTATACTATTCATTATCACAGCATTATTATCCCGATTTTTCAATTCCTGCTACCGCATATCTTTCTATACTTCGTACACTTAACAATTTTCTTGATGTGTTCCGTTGTCCAATCATGACACTTCTTTTCAGGCCATGGCCCATCCTGGAGCAGCGCCGCATCTAGATGAGAATGCACAGTCATGCATTTCCTTAGACCACACGCCGATGAGCTCTGACGATGAGATCAACGGTCCCCAGATCAATTTCGGAAACAACGATTCAGAGGACGAAGGAGTAGCCGCCCCAGAGTTTGACATGATAGGCGATTCCGACGAAGAGGGAGGAGACCCTGAAGAGAATCCAATAGAGGAAGACCCCGAGGAAGAACCGATAGAAGAAAATCCAGCGGAGGAAAATCGCATGGAAGAGAATCTAGAAGAAGAGAATCACATGAAATCGGACCTCGATGAAGAAGCTCCATCCGAGGAAGAAGGACCAGAAGATCAAGACCCTGCGGTGGAAGGACTCCCCAATGGCGATACCCACGAGGCGGTATGGGAATGGACGCCCCTGCCTGAGCGCGCGAGCCTATCGCAACCTGCTGAATCTCCACAACCGCGACTGACGGGATTTCCTTTAAATGTTGTGTTCTTTGGTCAAGTAGATCTGTGTATAGTTTAGGGTCACGTTTCGTTTTTGAGAATGCTTTGTTTAAAATCTTCTAGAATAAAATAAATTGCTGAGTCCACGAATCCTTTGATCTTCCTAGTTCCCTTGATGTTTCTTCTATACAATTATTCTTCCTAATGAGGTCTGTCCATCCCTACTCCTTACTTTGCCTTAACCCTCACTAAGATTAACCAGTACCACACCCGGTCTTTTAGAGGTCCACCTTTCACCCTTCGTCTGTACCCCGTTTGAGATCCTTCTGGGAGGGAGAACATTTCTAGTGAAGTTTTCGAGTTCACTAACCCTTCAAATTTTGGATTCGCTTGATGTATCGATCATTATCCTTCCCATACATTTTTCCCTTGTAGCCCTTGCTGCTCATTTTTCCGCCTGTGCTGACCCGATCCCGATCTCTTTGACCTTCAGCCTAAATCCGCCACACTCCGACCTTCTGAATGAGCCACACTTCTTTGTAATCATTACCCTACCTAGCCCTACACCTCTTTGTGTTTTTCCTATTTCCCTAAATATTTATATGAGCATTATTACTCGAAAATTTGGTTTTCATTATTTTATATTTATCGAAGAGTGTGTGATATCGACTATTCCCGTTTTACGCATTTCAAGTACTCTACTACTAACTCTCACATTATTTTCAGTAGCGCGACCTTACACTGCGCATATTTTGTTCCATATTTCTTATTTTCATTATATGAGTTTTCTAAGTTATTTTAAAACTATTTGATCGATACATTATCCCAAAATGTTTTATCCTACCGACTAATCTTTCACTACTTTATTGTCGTTACCTTATTTTCGAGTATTGTACATATAGTTACTATTATCAATGGTTGTGCCTTATACTTATTATTTCTACCTTGCTACTTTTGATATACTTATATGAGCACACATTTGGGTTTCGATTTTATTGGACACGCCTTGATTATTATTGTTCGTTATTATTGTTATCTATATTCTCGTACACTTATAGTACCCTTATAGTTATTCCTGCCTTATACCTATTTAGGCCTACCTTTCAGTATGTCGTTCTTACTTATATACATCTTCAAGTTTCTTCGTCCACGGATTCCTAGTAAATCTTTATGTGTTGGTTTGCAATATCATAGCTTGTGCCTATGTGTGCACAACTTATCGTTTATTTTAAATTTCGAGGACGAAATTTTTGTAAGGGTGGTATGATGTAATACCCAGCCTCTTTTTGTACACCAATATCCGTATTTTATAAAAGGGTTACTTACAAATTTATTTATTCATATTTATAAATTATTTGTAGTATTTTAAATTCCCAATCCTTTTATTTTCCATATATATTTTTCCCTCTTCCTTTTCCAAACCCCGGCCCAATTTCCCTCCGCGGCCCAACTCTCCTTTATTTCCCAAATGAATTAATAAAATCCCCGTTTCCACCGATGAAAATCCTTATATATTTTCCTAGTTCCCCGAGTATCTTCCTTTTCCCTTTCCTCGCGATTTTTGTAGGGGATCAGCTGCTAGATTGTCGTATTTAAATTTCTCTAAAGCACCCAGCCCCACGTAAATATAATTTAATCAAAACCTTAAATCATTTTCCCCAGCCCAAACCCCACTTAGCCCGTGCCCTAGACCAGTCAAGCCCCACAGTTTCCTCCAAGCCCAGCTAATAAAATCCCTAATTAGTTTATCTGGCCCAAGCTCTTTTCAGCCGGCCCAGCCCATCAGCCCGCGCCCAAACCCCCTCACCCGCACCCGTCTCCCAGACCCGACCCGCTTCTATAACCATCTTCTTTCCCCAACGTGAAACTCCCGCCCATCTTTCCCTGTTCACGAACGCTCGTCGCCCACGCTCCCCGCCTTCGTCAACCACGTGCCTACGACCTCAACCCCGACCACAACTCCCTCAAGCTCCCCGTCTCCAACTCCTCTCTCTCTCTCTCTCTAAACTCACTCACACATACTCTCTCTCTCTCTCTCTCTCTCTCTCTCTCTCCCTCTCGTTCTCCCCCTAACTAAAACCACCTCAGGCCGCCTCCCTCACCTCGGCTGCAACCGACCCATCCTCATCACCTTGACCACAACCTCCACTAGCTCGCTACCTTTCCTTGCCTCTATCTTCCAAGCCGACCCTTCACTACCCCCAAGTCGAGGCCACCTCTGCACACTGCCGGCGAGCTCCTCACCACCTCGTCGACGCCCCTGCATCCTCAACATCATCTCCTTACCTTCCAGCCCAAGCCCCACTACCTCTCGCTCTCTCTCTAAGACCACCAACCCACACCAACCATCCTTCGAACCCCTCTGCTGCCGCCGCCGGAGAGCGACCACGCCGACCATCGTCGACCCCGGCACAGTCCAGAAGATCGACGGAGCATCACACTCCAATCCCAGCGAACACGAGTCACCCCGGACACTCCGACGTCGAAACCGAGACGCGAGCCGAAGCCGCGAACCCTAACCGCGTCGTTCATCACGTGATCGTGCCATTGCCGCCGCCGTGTATCGCCAAGCGACTCCAGGCAAGTATTCTACTTGCTTACATGCTATTTACCTAAGTTACAATCGTTAAATACATGGATTACAAAGTTACAAGTTTTAAACTATTATGTGCCGTATCTGTTCGATGCTTGTTCCCTTAGGAAAACATTTTCAAATTTGACGGAACTGGATAAATTACTTTGGCTCTTGTAGAGATGGTTCATGTGTGCAAATTTCATTAGAAAATACGACTGTTAAAGATTAAAACAACTACCCCCAAGTTTGACCGTAAAACTGGAATTTTACTGTACCTGAAAACCGTTAAATCCACCATAAATCATATACACATTAGAACGGTGCGTTCGAGGGCTCAAATCGAAGCCAGCTCGATGAACTTTAACCCTATACCAGTTTCCAGACATTTCTGTATTTAAACTGTGATGATTTTTGGATCGGAGTGCGACTCTGGACTGCAGTCCAGAGCGACTCCAGTCTTTGCTTGCTGTTCCGTATTGGGTACCACAGGATTTCCTTAACTTGTAAGTTGCGGAACTCCACTGTTTATTATATATAAATCTGTTATCTATACAACACAATTGATTTCATTCTGTTTCGTTACCGTTTGATATTTAATCTGTAATTTAAAAGATCGGGACGCATAACAGTCCCAACAGAATCAGAATTGACATGTTAATATTAAACAGATTATAACTCCTAACATACAGATGCGATTGAAGATCCGTTTGTTGCGTTAAAAACTTTACTGAAAACCCTAGAATTCATCCAACTGTAGCGTCGCTAAAATCTAATCCCAACTGGGATCAAAATGCGTTGCGAAACGGACATCTGATTCTGAAACCGGATTTCCAGCCGCGAGCGCTTAAAATGAAATGGTTATAATTAATGATCCTGGAACCCGATTGGCTTGAAACAAAATTCTAAGGATAGATAACTGAACATACTAATTACTACCTGTTTATCGTTTCGTGAAATTATATACGTACGTTTCATGATAAATCGTGCAAGTGATAGCCTACTGTTTTTATGACACCTTAATTGTGCTTATATACTGTTCACACATCATATCATACCCATATCAGTGTAGTGATAACCTAGTGATATCGTGCATTTATCCAGTGTTAGTTTCTAGCGATGATTGTGGCAAGTACGTCAGTGTTCGTGTATTCGTGATTAAGTGAAAGTGATGAGTACTTGTACATAATCAGTGACCCTATTATTCTATTGCATTGTCGACGTCTGTGGGATGCGTGTACGTGTGACTATAAGTGGAATGGGACATTTATGGAAGCGTTGCACGGATGTCACAGATAAGACACCAGACACTGCTGTTTATCTTAAGTATTAGTCGGGACGTGCTTGATGGAGGTCCTGCCTCCAGTTCTTGCGCAGACTTGCCACGGATCGATTAGTATTTAGATTGATGGTTAGCGTTTGATGTAGACCACGGGGTGTGGGGTAGTTTAAGTGTGAGTTCAACAGAATCTCGGGAGTCCCATACCGGCTTATATATTTAGGGAGTTATATGGAGATTTACAGGGTATGTGATATATACACCGTGATATTCTTGTTACATGTTGGGCCCGTGGTCCCTTGCCCTTGGGTTCTACCCTTAGGTGGAGGACACTCGCGAGTGGTTGACTCTCACACTTGGACTGACGATAGGCTCAGTGACCTGTACAGTGAGACTTAGAGACTGATAGGGTTACTGGCATTTATATACCTTATATACTGTGCTGACATACGTGACATATTGTCATACTGCTTTACTGCTCCGCTGCATTGATTACTGCACATTCATATTCATGCTGTCATTGATTTACTGTTATTCATATCTATTACCACTGTTAGAACTGTCACTTGATTTTATATATAATATATTGCTATTTTGTCGCTCTGACGACCTGAGTATGCATGCTCAGTGTGAGGAGAAGATTTAGCCTGGATCAGTGCATCACAGACTTCTTGACTTGCCATTCCGAGTTACCTTCGTTTGTTCCACTTCAGGTCAGTTTATATCATTGTTTCTTTCAGTTACTGCATTTCTTATTACCTGTGCATTACTTACTGTTTACCATGAAAAACTAGAAGCCGAAGTGTGACTACGGCAGGACATTTCCTTGACCGTAGGAGCATGGCTGGCCTTGTCTACCCCTCGTATTCCGTATTTTGGGAAGCGGGACGTGACAGAAAGAGAGAGACGTAGGGAGAGAGATGGAGACGCGGAGGTTAAGGAAGTGGGTGCGGGTCTCGAGGAGCGCGAGGGGGAGCTCGACGCGGGGGAAGTTTGGACGAGGATGAGGTCGCGGCGGCGGCGGCGGCGGCGGCGGCGGGAGGGAGAGCGGGTTGAGCGGAGGAAGTTGCGAGGGAGGGGCGAGTCGTGCGGGGGAGGGACGCGAAGAAGAAGGAGGGGATTCACGCGAGAAAGAGAACGAGAAAGGGAAGAAGAAGAAGTGGGGTGTGTGAGTGTTCGGGTCGGGTCGGTTTTGCTCGGGTCTGTCCGAGGAAGGGGGATGTAGGCTGGGCTTGGTTGGGGTTTGGGTTAGGTAAAAATTAATTAATTAAAGGTTAGAGAAAAAGTTAAAAGTATTAGGATTTTAAGAAATTAATAGTTAGGGTTAGGAAAATAAAATATTTAAGTTAATAAAATTTTGAAATTTTTGTTTTTTATAAAACGATCAAGTACAGCTAATACTGGGGACAAAACCCTAAGAAAACTGAAAGTAAGGAAATTATTTGAAGTAACTACATAAACTTGTCATACTTGATTGTTTAAAAGGTAAGAACTTCAAGCGGTGGAAAAAGAAAGTCCACTTTCTTCTCAAAGCTCTTAACATCGTCTGCATTCTCACTATTTAGAAACCCATCATACCATAAAATGTAGAGAATGAAATGCTCGCAGAGGAAGCATATAAGTGGGAACAAGATGACTATTTATGCAAGGGCCACATACTAATTGCAATGACGGCCACTTGGTTCGACGTATATCAATATATAGAAACGACGATGGAATTATGGGAACCACTTGAAGCAAAATACAAAACCGAAGATTCGGGAGAGAAGAGCTTTCTGATAAACAAGTATCTAGATTTTAAATTTATTGATAATAAACCTATCCTTGATCAAGTTTACGAATTACATAATTTTTTTACCGAAATTCGTCAACTTGGTATCACGCTTGATACATTTCATATTCACGTAATTATTCACACATTACTTAACTCTTGGAAAGATTACAGAAAGAACTCTTAAACATGATACTAAAGAGCTCTCTTTTAAGTCGACGTGTCATCATTTTCGAGTAGAAAGGGAATTACGTCTTCGTGACAAGAAAGATGAACCAAAGGAAATAATTTCTAAGACTAATGTGGTGGAAAGTAACGGTCAAAAGAATGAGTTTAAGACTCGAAAAGACTGCAGACTTCAAGAAGAAAGGCCAAAGGAACGATCTAAAATATTTCCATTGTAAGAAGGTCGGTCACTTCAAGAAAGATTGCCGACTTCTCAAAAAGGAAAAGAAATTAGAAGCAAATGCAGCCGAGGATGGATTCATCACATAAATTTAAAATCTATAAGAGTAGAATATTTGTAAGAAAATAGTGTGTGTGAGATATGATGTTCAAGTTTGCTTTTAACAAATAAAGATATTAATTTTATTTATATCGTTGATTCTTTTTCTTTTATGGCATGGTAAATTAGAGCATGTGTTATGTCATCCATGCATGATTAACTTTTAGAACTTGCTTTGCCTATGCTAGTCAAGATATTGATAAATACACAATTTCAATAAATTAAGATCGAATGCTTTTTATATGTTATGATAGGTTTTGTGTTTTCCATAATCGAAAATAAGTTTGGTTTTTTTTTTTTTGGTTTGACTGATTCAGTCAAATTAACAAAAATGATTTTCTTTTCGAAAATAATTTATAAAAAAAATGGAAAGGGAATGCTCTTTTATTCGTTATAATAGTAATTTCAATAAAAATCCTATAACCATAAGCTTAAAAATTTGACCTAGAACTTTAGTTTGCTGTGGGGAAAATAAAAATTAAAATGAAACCTGTATCTAAATGCATGTGGAATGGTCGACAAGTGATTGGGTGTGACAATTAAGGCCACTAATTGGGTGACAGTGATCATTATTATTTCACTTGCGAGAAAATGTTGTTTTATTACCTTCTCACCAGCGGTTGCTAGCCGTCAAGCCCAATAAATGGGTATTTGAAACCGTCCACATATCTTTCAAGCTCGGCAACGGTTCAAATTTTTTAGTGGGATATATTTTATTTCTTGGTTATTTATACATGTATTTTCACTTGCATGATTACATGTGCAACATATAGATTGTTATTTTAATGATGCTTTCTAATGAGTATCGCATAACTTTACCACATGAGAAATTCTAGAGTAAAATGTCATTCACCGCATGTCGCATGTTCAATGGAGATTTTAGGACAAATAAGTCACGTTTCAATGTATACCCTTCAATTACAGAAAGAAAGCGGAGCGGTTAAAGGATCTTCTTATGATACCTTTGTGGGTTAAGTCTGGGCCATTGATTATCATTAACCGTGACAATGATGATGCTAAATTAAAAGTGGAAAATCTAGACGCTTGAGTCTGAGATATTGTTGTATCTGACAATTACTCAACGATGAGTGGATAATTGGGATAAATTGTTTTCGTATAAATTGGAATCTTGTAATCTTGTTGATCCTTTTACGAAAGGTCTGTCAGAAGATTTGCTTAGAAAGATATCATTGGAGATAAGATGAAAACCTTACACATAAGATCAACTATCATTGAAATACTACTCGATACTTGTGCTCCAAGGACCGCGAGTTCAAAAGCAGAGTAGATGTTATGATTGATTGTAAAAGCATGAAAACTCATTTTTATCTCTAAAATGATTATGCTTGGATCTTGTAGGTAAAGGAAAAGGATAAATTATTTCTTAATAGGTGATAAAGTGTGATTAGAAGACACACTAAGTTGCCTGCATACATGAATGTGAAGGTGTGGCCGTGATCAAAAGGTTTTCTTAGAAGTGTTCATAAAATCAGGATATGCACATGGCCATAATAGTGTAAACTTATGAATTACTTGATCTTTTAAGTATATGTGTGTGCTTTATATCCGGTACTGTCGCAAAAGGATTCTCAGTTCAAAACTTCGGTTACCATGCATCTTGATTGGACGTTGATGTAAATACACTAAGTAAAGATTCAAGTCCAGAATACATCTCCATAGTATGTATATATATTTAGTACCATTTTTTGTTTATTTTAAATTTTTTGAAATTGGTGGAAAATGTTATATTATTTGTTATAATATTAATATAGTTTCAATAAATTATGTATATTTAAATGTTTTAAGTCTATGTGCTTTTTATACATGTGAATATTGATCAAGTTTGACTTAGACAATTGAAAGTGGGAATATGCAAAGTTTGAAGTAAAAAGAAATAAGAAAATATGACAAGGCAAAAGGCCCAACAGTTGGTTTCTGAGGCTCGACTTTAATTTCCTTTCAAGATATGGGTTTTCATTTTTGAAATGAAAAGGTTTAATAACCGTTGGTTTAAACGGTTAATTCCTCAAAACCCTGCTCTTCACGGTGAAGAGATATTAACATCTCTCTCTTCAAACTCCATAAACAAACAGAATAATGGAGGAATAAGGGCATAGAAGAGAATTTACTCCTATAGCGTCGAAAAAATGCCTCCTCCTTCATGTTTTCCGACGATCGGAATTCATCATCTTCATCGTTATCATCTAAGATGTGGATACATCAAATTTCATGTGATTCTATAACTTTTTCACCGTTGATTTAGTAATGTAAAAAGTTCTATTATCGGTAAACCGTTAATTTTGAACCCAGTAATTCAACGGTAAAAAAGTTGTAGAATCACATGAAATTTGTTGTACCCATATCTTAGATGATAACGATGAAGATGATGGATTCCGATCGTCGGGAAAAACAATAGATGTTGTATTTTTTCAACGCCACTAGAGAAAATTCCCTCTTATGGCATATTTACTCCATTATTCTCATAAATAAATGTGATTTCTATTGCTTTCAATATACATTTCTTTTTCTTCTCTTCTCTTTTCTTCTTTAATTTTGCTACTCATAAAAATCAAGTTCTTCAGACAATTTCCTTCAGATGCAACGTGGAAGATTGTAACACATGGTTGGGTTGTTGTACTCTATAAGCAAATCACATCAATTCTTGTTGCATTATACGAGAGCGAATATTGCTTTAAAAAAAATGTCAACCGTGTCTCCAACCAATCTACTGTGGTGTATTTTTTTTCTTCTTACCATTGATTTAAACCCCAATCTTCCACAACAAAACCTTCTTTGTATAAACCAAGATTGATGATGAATGAAATGATTAATTTAAAATAAATTATTTTAAAGCTCTTATTTAAATGTGAAAAATCTCCCAAAGAAGTTATATGTGTGCTTTAACACCCATTGCAATTCATGTAATATTAATTAAATATTGATAAAGTTTTATAATTGCACTCAATAATTTATAATGTGGTATTCTTATTTATTTATAATTGTTATAATATCTTGAGAAATTATATTGTTAGATCATGCACTGTAATGTGTCACTTGCATGGAGATATGATCTAATTTAGTAATTTTATAAATTGAATACTTAAACTACAACTAGCAAAGGATGGCTGGAGTTATGACATGTTATCATGCATGATACTGACATGTGAGCTGTGGTGGTGTGTCTCAATCATCGAGAATAAAGATTCTCTAGGTGTATGTCATGAGCGCATATAATTATGTGTGTAGTACAGGAACATGTTTGAATTTTCTAGGATATGTCACCTATAGAAATGGAAAATTTAAGCCGTTACATGATCCCTTTGACTTGATATTGTAGTTTTCGATTTGTTGACAAGTAAGTTTTGATATGATGGTAAATCTTGTCATTTAAACAGGAAAAAAACCCTGAAATATTGGGCTTCTTGAATGTATTTAGGAAAATTATGGATGTATAGATAGGATCTGATATTCTCATATTGATAAGAATAAGTCTATTGTTCAATCCCATGAAAGCGTCAAATCCTGATCAGGTATATTGGAAATTGTTTTTTTCAAAATTATATTATTATTATATTTATTTTGGAAATGAATTTATTATATTCTTGAGTAATTGAAGATTTGGGTTTTGAGCAATTAGGTGATTTTATGCTGCTCAGTTAAAAACCTGAAGAAAAGAAATTTGATGCTGGAAGAGCTTGCATGTAAGTTAACATTAATTATTCTCTCACATTAGGAAGAACTTGTATGAACAATTGTCTTGACAGGAGTTTAATTGTTAAATTAAAATTGCCAATTGATTAATTATGAATTAATTGCGATTAACAATTCGTTCCAGATGTGAGAGCCAATTGGTCTCACCGCAAAGTCTTAAGGTAGAAGAGCAAACAAAACTAATAAGAGAAGAAATTATATAACACAATATGTTAAGTTATCATGTTAGTAAGTTTAGTCTCACATCGGTAATATAAGGAAAAGGTATTCTACCACAACCCTATAAAAGAATGGCTATAGGAGACAATAAAAGATGATGAGGATGAAATAAGAGATTTCATAATGAAAAATAATTAAGAATTATTTTTAAACTTCTTTTCTAAAATAGAAATGTTTCTATCAGCCTGGTTTTTATGATTCATATTAGATGAATAATCAGAAATCATACGGACCGTGGAAGAGTGCTATTGGAAGTAATGCCAAAAAGAGCCAGTTCACTCGAACATCTCATACGATTCTAAGAATAAAGAACGAGACTTGCAAAACTCATTTCGAGAGTAGACCGTGAATTCACAGAGAGAGGGTCAATTCCGTTTGTCATGGTACAATTAAAACAGAGGGGATTTAACTTTCATGGTGATTATTTTGTTCCTTAAATTAGATTCTAAAACGTGGGGCCACGCATTTGGTGTGGTGCAGCAATGATAAATGGGTTTGGATTATCATGTGATCCGGCCCAGCTACTCAAGGCCGTTACTGGTACTTGGGTTTTGGTTTTATTATTGTTTTAAATACTAAATCCCGATATACACGCACAAACTAAAATTTCAGGTAAATTGATGAAATAATTTTTTTTATATACATTTATAGCTTAATTATTGATCCAGCCTATACTCCCATACATTTCCGCAAGAATCGATTCAAAAATTAACAAATCCATGGTTTAAAGATGATAGTTTTAACGGTGCTACTGAGATCAAGAAACATAAATCAATTTTGGTTAATTAGGATAAAAGGAAAGAAAATTTGAATTCGGTTAATCAAAAAATTTAATGGTTTGTGTTGCTGAAGGATAATTCTAGAGAGAGAAACAAAATTAACGGATAAAACAACAATGAATAAAACAACAATGTCATGAGCAGGAGAGAGGAGACATAAAGACACAAATGATTGGTTTCATTTTCTTTCTTCTTTTTCTTAGTTCAGGTAATCAAATACTAATGAGAGAGAATTTCTGCAATTTAACCTTAAAATATCTATATGTTTTCATTGTTCCATGCATATTCATAAATAAATTTGGGATTAATTCGGCGGTGTCGAAAATTCGGATTTGGAGAATTTGAAAAAAATCAGCAGGTATGCGGGAAGAATTTCAAGAAAGAAATTAACATATGAGGCAGTACTGTGTTTTGATGTTGCGAATTATTTGCTGTTTTTGTGAATTATTTGCTGATTTTGTGAATTATTCACGAATAAGTCGAATCATTGGCCAACATCGACTAAATCGGAGCCGTTCACAAACTCGTCAATCATTTATGAATTCGCCGAATAATTTACGAATACCGTGACAATGGTTAGATGTATAAATGTAGCACATGTAAAATTCCACCACCATTATAAAAGTCAACTTAATTTCTTCAATGATGGCATTGCTACCCGATTGTTCTCAATCTCCCTGCAAGAATATATTGACTCAAGTGCTACTACTAGCCTTGCCAAGATATTAGTACTATTTCCATAGCTATATAGATAGCCTTTTGCATGTGATCACATACATAGATTCTCTTCTCTCTTGCTCTCAAAACATATTCCCACTCTATTATTGTCCTTACACACACTATCTATACATTAACACAAATATAAATTTTTGAGTGAGGTTGATGTCGCAATGATTGCTGTTTTACCAAGAAGACGAATATATTTTAGAGTGAGGTTGATGGCGCTGCTACTTGCAGTTTTACAAGAGGGCCATCAGGATAAAACATGAGGGCTGGATCCTTAGTGAAAAAGAAGAACAAACAGTAGTAAAGTCTCACAATATTCTACATGGTTATGATGTAGCAAAGAAGTATGATCGATACCACCAAAAGGGCAAACCCCAACAAATCCTAATAGCCACACCCCATGCATGCATATATCATGCATGGTTTTTCTTCTTAGTTTGATGTGTGCACAGGTGCACACGGAAATTTTATACCGTTAATTATTAATTAGCACATTTAAATCCATAACAGCCATTGGATTGAGAAGTCACTGTTAAAAAGCTCGAACATCGATAAAACTGATATGTTGCTTCGTCTGAAAAATTGATAGATTATTGAAACATGCAAAAATTGGTTACACATGATTTTAAGAGATCAGAATCTCTTGATCGATGCTTTCACAGTAATAATTAAAGTATGGTGATTCTAATCCACCGTCTATCACAAAATATATCTATCTGAACCCTCTTGTTTATCAAGAATGAAGAACGGCAAATGCATCTATTTGAACCCGACGTATTCCCTATTAAAACCAGCTGAAGAGTATCTTATGCTATAAACCAAATCAAGTCATGACCATGGAAAAAAGGTTGTGAAATTAAAGCCTTCTTCTAGCTACGTATATATTATGTATATATAGCATCAAACCAAGAAGTTCCCAAGTTTCCCAACATTCGACTTGCTATATATAGTTAAAAGTCAAGCTACAACCATATTGCATGTTAGGTGAAAGGCAAACACCAACAAACCCTAGCCATAAAAATACATTTCCCCAACTAACTTAACTGACCATTTTCTAATAGCTCTATCCCTACTACAAGAAACATCGATCTACTCCCAATTTGTAGACAATATTAAAATAAAAATCGAGCAACTCCCTAATTATTACCCTAAACCCTAACTAATTAAATCCCCATGGTGGCCGAATCCATAAGCCCCAAAGCCGGAGTAGCCAACCTCGGCTCATATCCCATCCCTCTCAACCCACCATTACCAACAAACGGGCAACGCGGGGCCCACCGCCACTCCTTTCGTCGGAAATCAAACACCACCACATCCACCAAATCCCTAACCGTAACCGCAACGTATCCACCGCTGCCGACGCATTCAAACCCTCTCCCTCCCTCCACCTCCTCAAACCGTTGGTGGAACTCCATCGGCATCCTCTCAACCTCAACCCATCCTCCACCAGTCTGCATTTCCCAAACCCTAATACTTCTTGGCACACTTAGCTTCTTCTTCTCCACCGCCGCCACCAGCAAAACCCTAGTCTCTTCCACCACAGCCAAGCTCGGTGTCCGTAGGAATCTCCTCATGGGGGCTTGAATCTTGTCCCACGCATTCAACCCTACATCATAAACAAGGACGCTAAAAGGAGCCAAGCTCATGCAATAGAATTTCCCATGCATGAAAACCATCTTCCCCGGCTCAAGAGAGCACAGCCTAGGCAACGGGCTAACGGTAGCCCAAGGGGAGAAAAACCCGGTTACGCCGTCGGCGATAAACGTCTCCGAAGTTAGGTTTTTGACCGCAAAAGGCGATATCATGTCATCGCCGGCAAGGACTAAAGTTATGGAAGACGGGGTCACGGAGAGTCCGATAGAGGGCAAGAGACGAGGACGAGGAGTTAAGGGGAGTTGTGTGGATAGTTTGGTGAGAGGGTTTAAGAGGATAAGGGATTTTGCGCCGGGGGAGTTGGAGATGAAGAGGAGTAGTCCATTGGAGGAGGTTGAGGGGGTGAAGTTAGGAGGGAGAAGAGGGAGAGGGATGTGGTGCCATGTGTTGGAAGAGGGGTTGAATAGGAGAGTGGAGTTAGGGTTAGGGTTAGGGTTAGGGTTAGGGTTAGAAAAGAAGAGGAAGGAGGGGTGGAGAGAGGTGGAGTTGAGTTGGAGGTGGAGTTGGAGGAAGGAGTTGGAGAAGAGGAGGGAGTAGAGGCGCTTGGAGACAGCGCGGGAGCGGAAGAAGGACGGAGGGGGGAGGAAGCCGAGGACGCGGTCGAGGAGGGGTTGAGGGAGGTTGCGCCATACGCGAGGGTCCATGCTACTGCTTGAGATTGGCATTGGGCTTGATGATGATGGAGTGATGATTGATGTTGTTGTTGTTGTTGTTGTGGTGGTGGTGGTGTTCATGGTGAGAATTAATTTTGGAGTGAGAGAGAGGGAGAGGGTGGTTATTGTTTAGTTATTTATAGGGAGAGATCAGTCGTGAAGGAAGAGGAAATTGTGAGGGGTTTAGGAAGAAAAAGGAGTTGATCAAATGAAGGTGAATATAGCCAGGTGAGGAGTATTGATGTTCAGGCTCATCTCCACTACTACAAAGGCTCAAACACAACCGGGATTTCGTCACCGTTCAAACCATGACGAATTTTTCGTAACGGTGTTTTTTTTTATTTCGTCAGAGTTATAACCTTGACCAAATCAAATAAGTGGCGGGCCCCACAACCCTGAAGCAATAAAATCCCATTTCTTCCCAAAACTAATTTCGATCCCCGCTTTTTCCTCCCAAATCCCCCCCCCCCACCCTAAAAACCCCATTTCCCTACCGTCTCCCGCGGATCTCGATTCCCTGCCTCCTCTCCCCGCCGCCGCCTCCATGGCCAATGCATCGCCTTCTTCACCGTCGTTCGGGCTTGATCTCGCCGCCGGCAACGCTGGAGCTCTCTGAAGGTCGTCGCCACTGTCGAAGCCCTCGCCGCCGATCGTCCAAAGGTAAGTATCAATTTAATTTTTTTGGTTTAAACTTTTTTCTGCTCTATACCAAAATTAAATTAAATTTGGTGGTGTTGTAGTTGTTGATGTTGATGGTGATGTTGGTGGTGATGTTATTGGTGTTGGGGGAGAGTTAGGGTTTGGGTTGGGGGTTAGCTAGGGCCGGGAGAGGGTTAGGGTTAGGGTTAGGGTTATGGTTGGTGGTTAGGGATTAGGGTTAGGATTAGTGCTGGGGATAAGGGTAGGGTTAGGGTTTATGGTTAGGATTAGAGTAATTTAGCGAATTCGTGTAGGTAATTTAGTGTAAAGCAGCAATAGTTAAGGGCATTTTAGTGAAAAATATCAATAATTAAGGATATTTTAGTTTAAATAAGTAATATTGAGCAAATGGGAGGGTTTTATTAAAAATTTTAATGATAGTTTAGTGAAAACAACAAACGTTAAGGGTATATTAGTGAAATTTATAGTAAATTAGTTAATTTACTAAAACGAATCGTTTAGTTATATTTTAAAGGTAGTTTAGTGAAAATAGATAAAGGTATTTTAGTGAAATTTCACAGTTATTTAGTTAATTTATGGTAGTTTAATGAAAACAAACAAAAATTTATGGCAATTTAATGTAATTTAGTAAAATTAAAGGAATAGGGATTGAGTTAGGGTTGGGGTTAGCGTTTGTGTTGGGGCCAGGGTTCGGGTAATTTAGCAAATTGTTGTAGGTAATTTAGTGAAATACGAAATAGTTAAGGGTATTTTGTTGAAAAACAACAATATTAAGGGTATTTAGTGTAATTAAGTGAAATCGAGCAAATTGGAGGTTTTAGTGTAATTTAGTTAATTTAAGGTAGTTTAGTAAAAAATCAACAATTGTTAAGGGTATTTTAGCGTAATTTACAAATATGTTGCTTAGGGGTGTGCGTGTTTACGCGCTTGTGTGTGTGAATACATACACACGTACACATACACACACACAAACAATGCCGAACCTTAATTCATCATCGTTCTCCTCTATATTAAATTCTTGTCAAATCCCACCTTAAAACCAACCCTAAATTCAAAATCTTAAACTCAATTAAGAAAACCTCCATCTTTAAAAAAAATTAGCCTAAACTTAGAACTTCAAAACCTTATATTTGAAATGCAAACGTAAAACTAATTGAAATCAAATTCTAAACTAAGTGTATGATTTTTGATGATAATATGAAATTTTAATATTCTCATCCATAATTAATTATATGTGAAAATGAAAACGTGACTTAGTTCACATCTATCGGTTAACATACGTTCGGTATTCGTTATGACATAAAACTACACAAAAGTTGTTAAACACCGGACGTTATCGTTCGGTGTCTAACAACCGCCTTGTAATCTATATAACGAGAATTAATATTCGATCGTATGATAACCGATACATTTGTCCCGTGTGGACTAGTTAGGAATGTATAAAGCAGATACCTGCATTCACTTGTGTTTTTCATTCATTTCGGAATATTTCGTCGGTATCTTTCCGCTGGTTTTCCGTGTACAAATATAGATTAGATGTTCGTTTCAATGGTGTTTTACAGTATCGAAACGATTATCTGTTCTATTATAGTGTAACTCAGAGAATAACGGGGAGGTGTTGCCGAAATTTTCTCGAAACGGATGAAAGCACAAATGAATAGGTGTATACTTTATACATTCTTAATGGGATAGGTGTTTTACCTCTACAACTGTTACCCTCGATATCTAATAAAGAATATTTAATATTATCATTATCTTTCTTAGAAAAAGAATCCAACTCTCGAACATCGAGATTAGAAAGAGAAAGTTCTCAATAAGAGTTTGAGGAGAGCCCAATCCAATAACAAATGAAACCAAATTTAACGAAGTCGTCAATTAAACCTAACAATAATGCTTCTTATTATCCGTCTATCTCATATTTGTCACGAAATCTTAATTCCATGACTCTTATCTATAGGAACATTGCTACATTTCATTTTCTTCCAATATGGCATTCCCGTACCTCCACGACAAGATTTGGATGTACGTGTAAGTCGATGTCGCGCACCTCACGTGTTCGCGGGGAGGCGGAATTTGCAAAAAATGATTTTTACGAGCTTCGCAACACCGAGTAGAACCAAGGATCGTCCATAAACCCTAACTAGTAAACTACTTGAGGTTTAACTACTCGGAGACGAATTTATACCTCACGATACATGTCCTATGGGTCTTCATCATTGTCCTCCTCGTCGTCGTAGGCTTCAAGAATCGATCCGGATCATAGCTTCTTCGACATCCTCCTCGAGTCAAAGACATTCCACCCGAGAGTCTATAGTCCGAGCTCCACCTCAAAACGAAGGTAACTAGGGCAACAAGCTTGCTAAACTTGATGGACTAGGTGATGCAGAGTATGAAGAGAGATTTATTTGTCTCTTGAAACCCTAGAATTCTCAACACATGAGAGCTTTTAGGGTTTTGATGTGAGGAAGAAGAAGAGAGCTGGCTTGAGAAAAGAGAAATGATTTTTGATAATAATAAAGATAATGTGAGATGCTACCTTGACTTGACTATAAGCATGGCATGAAAAATATCTCATCAAAATATCTAGGTCATAAAATATCTCACAAAAATATCTAAGTCAAGTGGTCAAGCCAAGTCAAGTGGTCAAGCCAAGTCAAATGGTCAAACAAACTCAAGTAGTCAAAACAAGTAGCCATGCCTCAATTATCATTTACAAAAATAACAAATACTTTCCTCCACCTCATAATTGTTTTAATCAAGTCAATGGTCAAAACTCTAATAAGGTGTCTCCTTCTATGCCCCTCTCATCCGTATATACATACCCGCATTCGTGTTCCGAGAAACACGAATACTAAAAGACGAAACCGATCCATCAATATAATACTAGGATCCGGCTTAAACCAAAGCCCACTAGTATTATCCGCCCGAACATCATACGCGCACAAGTGTACGTAAGTGATCGAAGCCCTGTTGTAAAGCCATACGGCCTCTACACCTTTTGCCCGGTGCAGGGAAACACTCTATGTGGGACTCTAAAGACTCGACAGTACGCTGACAGTGGGTTTAACCACAAGCCGCAAGCGGTACTAGCTGCACGTAACGGCTATCCAGGTATCTGTCGATAAGAAGGACGATGAGGAAACCCATCCGAACTCCTACTGAGCCTGGATGTGACAATCTCTGTACAGTCCGATCTGTTCGTCTAATAGTATCACATATCGGGCCTAGGGGGGCGGTAATCGTCAGACCCCGAATAGCTCAATAAGTCGTGCCGAAGTGTAGCCCAAAACACCCTGAAAAACTACTGGAATACCTACCAGTAAATCTCGTTTGCCCTGGGCAGGGACTTTGTGTAATGGCTCTCCGAACACAGCACGATATCAACCCCCAATACCGGGAGAGACGAATCCTATCTAACCGCCACTTCCTCCAAGTGCTTCGGGACTGCACCCAAATACTACCTGTTTGTACGACTCTTTTGAGCCGTGGTAGGGTAGTAATCAAAGTGCAGTGGGAACACACTCGAGGCGAAGTAACAGTGTCAAGTCGACGGACTAAGCTGTACTCATGTCACCTGGGAACTGCTACCCGACGATAGGTATAATACCAACCAACAGTTCCCGACGAGTCTTGTCCAGTGTACTCATAACCTAACGAGCACCTGCATACTATCTCCAGTACGACGTACTAATGGCTGTGGGACAGACCATCTCCCCTGCTGGGATGAGAAGCGTATATACTGGTCTACTCCGGAGTATCGATGCCCTGTCTTGATAATCCTACGACTAGGGACATGTATAAGGATGTGCTTGTAGATTACCCAGCCCCCACTAGTGTGACTGTCATCACAACGCTGGTAATCAAGCAAAGATTTTAAAGGCTCTACTAATATGTATAACCGATATGCTAAAAGAAACACATGCACATATTGAAGTAGAAACAAACCAAGTACTATACTACCATTTTGAGCAAGACTGCCAATACAACTGTGAATATCCCAAGCTTCCATTAAGTAATATACAAACCAGTATGATATAATAATGGCTTCTAGGGCATATACACTACCAGCACGCCGACGTTTCCTCAATAGCAACTGATTTTTATCTTAACAGTGTTTATTTTTTCACTGATTTTGCCTACGCACATCTTGGGATATCGAAAGAGCACGAAATCTATTGTCTTTATTATAAGTTTATGAACACACGATTACAGAAAAAGTCGGATGTTGAGTTACATATCATGATAAACGATTTTGTTAGAGATTACACTAAGTGGGATATTCACGGAGAAAAGGACGATGGAAGGCCAGTGTAAGAGACGGAAAACGAATCCATTGAAGTGGAAACCAAAGAGTGGTAAGAGATAATAGAAAAAAGGAGGAAGAGGAGAAATGACAGATTGAAGAAGACGAAACCGTCGAAAACGATGATACTGTGTTCGCGCCGATCGATGACATGGATGAGCTTATAAATACCGCTGGACTTCTTTATAATACGGAAAGCACCGGACCCGCATTATTGGAGAAGTACAAGGCTTCCTCGAGAATCCCTCTATATTCAAATTGAAAAGGGTTTTCAATACTATCTTTTTTCGTACGTCTCTTTCAGATCAAGTATAAGAACAGATAGAGTGACCAGTCTTTCACCGATCTTCTAGAATTGTTGAAGGAAGTTTTTCCCGACGGATATGAAGTGCCGCCGAGATGGTATGAGGCGCAAAAGATAATCACAAATATCGGCCTAAAATGTGAGAAGATACATGCATGCGAGAATAACTGCGTTTGTTCCGGAAAGAACACGCCGCACTCAAAAGCTGTCCAGTGTGCGGGAAAATCCGATTCAAGCCTAAGAAAGACTCACGTTCGAGTGATGTGCTCGTGAAAATTCTTCATCATTTTCCGTTAATACAGAGACTGCAACGGTTATTTATGTGTGAAGAGACGACGTCCGAAATGCAGCGGCGCCATAAAGCGCCTCGCGAAGAAGAAAAAATGAATCAAACTAGAGATTCGATATCGTGGAAAGTTTTAGATAAAAACATTATTTGTTCAGCGCGACCCTAATAACGTGAGGTTGGAGATTGCAAGCGACGGTTTCAATACATTTGGAATGGTTCGCGGCTGGCGTACTCATAGTACTTGGACCGTTGTGGTGACTATATACAATCTGCCGCCATAGAGGGCTATGATGCAGTCTTATTTTACGTTGACGTTTTTAATTGATGGTTTCTCATTTTCTGGGAAAAATATCGACGTGTACCTTCAACTTTTGATCGATAAGTTAAAATTGTTGTGAGTCGGAAGAGGTATAACATACACTTTCACACATTTAAATTTCAATCGCCATTATATACATATACATATACGTATAATTATTTGTTTAATATATTTCAATTTTAGGTCAGGAAGAATTACAGATTCGTTGGCAACCCCGGCGAGGATGACGTGTACAGGCCATTCAATATAGATCACGCCCTTGCTCACTTCCTTGACCAGTGTCAAGTGATCAAGCGACATCGTCGATGCGAAGTGAAGAGTGAACTTTACCTTCTCTGGGCCGTGGCGACCGAAGATCAGCGGATGTACCTGATGGAGGTCATAGCACTGGAGATCCCGAGAGATGATTGGCCGCTTCTTGTCGTCTATTTTGAGCGCGATGATATGGAGCTATCAATTTAATTTTTAAGATATTAACAATATAACATGAAATCATATTCTAAAATATATTATAATATTTATTTTTGCAAGACGATGTCGGTTCGAAATAAGCAGAACCGGAACAACGGCATGCGAGAACGCTATCCCGATCCAAGGGCAGCCCTCACAGGCGAATACTCGGTGGCACTTGGTAAGTATTTCGACGCTTAATTCCATATGTTTTCTAGATCGTTAATTAATTATTAAACTAAATCCTAATTTCGTCGCAAAGAAAGAAAGATCCCGTCAACTACAATGAAGTCAAGGGGTGGGCAGCGTTACACAAAGGCACGGGCGCATACATGAAAAGTTTCATATAATCAAGTTGATTACATATTTTAAGTTAGCACATGTGTATATATACATACATACACACACACACACATACATACATACATATATTCTATACAGACCTGGTTCCAGAAGCAGACGGACGCCTTAGGACTTAACCCCGGCGACTCGATCACCGCCATTGTCCCTGTCCTGGATTCAATATTCGGCGGGCATCACGTTGGGTATGAGCGCGAGGTTAGTCCTGGAGCCCATCAATTTTTTGATAGGCGTTCGACCGCGAATGAGTATGCCGTGATCCAGACGCGGGGGACGGCAATTGCATCGCGGCAGGAGATCTATCGGCTCCGCGAGCATGTGGAGCAGCAGGATCAGACGCGGCAGGATCTTCAGGGGACGCGAAAGGAGCTTCAGGGGACGCATGCCGATTCCGTCACGAGCTGTAGGAGCTTAAGGCAGAGATCCGAGACATGAGGCAGTCGCACGCCGATTCCGTCCAGCAGGTCATACAAAATGAGTTGAGCGCATTTTTTAGGCCATGGGACGATAGAGGTGGTTCGTCGTACCAACGGCGTTAGTTCTATTTTTTTATTTGTTGACACATGCAATAGGACTTTTGTGGAGTATTGATCATATTGGACGATTTTTTGACACATACATTTTTTGTTTTGTTGATTAGTAGAGTATTGATCATATTGATTGTATGTAAAATTTTTGTTTATATTGGCATGTGATTCGGAGCTTATTAATTTAATTATATTAATTGCGTGAGATTTGATTATATTGGGTGAATGATGATTATATATTGATGGTTGTGAATGAAAATTATATATTGCTTTTGATTGAAATTAACGCGCGTGGGGCATGGAAATTTTGATTATTTAAAAAAAAAACAAAATAACTTGTCACAGTTGTGACCGTGATTAAATACATTTGTTCACGGTTATAATCATGAACAATAGATTGCTCCAGATACTGATATCCGGAGCAGGTATGTGTTATAGATCACGGTTACAAGTTTTGTTCACGGTTGTAACCGTGACCCATAACTGGTTTTGTTCACGGTTCGAACCATGAACAAAAACCCGGGATCCACCAACTAATTGATTTTTTAACTTTTCATGCTTGTAACCGTGAACGTTTCATCTTATATTCACGGTCAAAACCGTGACCCGTCTTTTGCTTAGCGGGTTTGGGTCACAGTTCTGTCACGATTTAAACCGTGACCAAAATAACTTTTGTTTACTGTTTAAATCGTGAACAAATCCCTACCCCTGTAGTAGTGTACTTGTACCAAAATTGAGAACTGATGGAGAGAGATATATATTCACATAATCACAATATATATTCCATTTATGTTTTTTTAAGGTTGCATGTTGCGTTGTGGATCCAAATCTGTGTTATTTTGCGTAGCCATGCATATTTATCTAATATATTAATCTAGAAATAAAGATGGAGTGTACATGTTAATGTCTATGCCACTGCTATGAAACTTTTCAAAACTTGGACGAGAATCGAGGATGTACTACTCAGGTATACAAAGATACATTTTCACCGGTTGAGATTTTTTCTTATGTCAAAATAAATGTTTATATATATATGCCATTCTTTTACATATGCATGGATTTTATTTGCACATGAGACTTTATTCAGGTCCAGATGTTTCTGTCATTCTATTTTACTAAACAAAGTCTTTAAGGGTATGAACTTATAATGAGAAATGAATATGTTTATATATTGCAAATATGGAGGGAAAAAGGTAACGGGGAGAGAGAGGCTGAGGTGAGAGACAATTAATGGAGAAAGTGGGAGGATCAAGGATGTGAAGTTAGATAGACAGTACTTGTACATGACGTGAAAAAACTTACTCCTAAATTACCTCTCTCTCTCTCTCTCTCTCTCTCTCAATCGTACAGTTTGTCCGGGGAAGATCATTTCCTATCTATGTCAATATTTTGGATTTGCATTGCACAAGAATATGATTTTACTTTTCACTTTACTAATATGTTTGTCTACAATTAATATCTCTATTCTTAATAGATTTAGTAAATCCCTGAGATAGAAATGGACCGTGGTCGTTCAAAGCCAACTAGCTAGAAACGACAGACACAAACCCTTTTTGGATCCCGTGCAACTTAAACAGGGAAACTCAGGGATTGTATATGTTGTTCACAGCTATTTGGCTATGGATGTCCACGACCACATCAACCTATAAGAAAAATGTACAACATTTCAATCATAAATTCATAGGATTTTACAAATGAATCCATTGATACCGAAAAAAAATTTATTTACATTTGTCTCAGTAATATTTGCAAGTCTGCTTACTTTAAAATAGAAGTTAAATGTACATGTGTGGTATGTGCACATCCACGGACAAAACTGAAATGACTGATCGCACATAGATGCATTTAACTCCATCGGAAAATGCTTCAACGTAAGTTGCAGGCTATTTTCAATGAAATGCTAAGAGCTTGCATATCAAATTCTTCTCTCAAATAATAACATATCATATACGAAAATGAAAACATTTGAATATGCAAATTAAAATGAATATGAACTTTTAAGGCAAATGAGAACACATGAGATGACAGGTCATACGTCAAATCCTGTTATATCCATCTCTCATTGTGCTTTTTGATGTGGCACTTCTACTTTGGCGTGGAGTGTGATTCATAGAGAAAAGTGAAGAAAGAAAGATGAAATTTCCATGGGCATTAAATTATAGAAAGAGGAGTGAAGTTTTGGTTTTTGCCTTTCCCATATAGAGTCACCTTTGCTTTCATGCACATCTTTGTTGCTATTTTTGTTAAAACTCGCACAAAGTCTGATCAATCTCTCTTGCAGCTCTCTTTCTTGGCCTGTTCCAAGTTTTGGCTTATCAGCACCATCACACATCTTGTTGTGTCCATCAACTGTCAAATGGTTGCTTGTAATTTAATACAAATATATAACACACGGTCAACCCTTTCCTCAGTACTCATCAAACTTCTGACTCATCGGCAGCATGACCACTGTCATCCATATTGATCTTTATACACCAATTTTCATGAGTTCCTTCATGAGCATGCTCTATTATCGGTCAACCGTTAAATTTACGGCCTTCCGATATAATTAGAAGAAGTATCGAAATTAAATAAATATTTGAACATTTACATCTTATAATATGTTGATGAAGATGAACGGTACAAGACATCAAGAAAATCGATAGATTGTTGATATTTTTCAGGATCCACTTTGGGCTCGACTACCAGACCCGCAATAAAATGTTGGGTCACCATTAGTTATAAGAACAGTGTAGGGTCATTAAGATCATGTAATATTTTGCTATAACAATCTATATGAACGCTATTACATTATAGTAGGATGTAATTGAACTATGGAAAGAAAAAGGTTGTCTCCACTAATATTCATATTGAAGGCAAGAAAATACTCCCAAGAGAAACTAATTATGATGGCATAATTAGGTTTTCAGAAGTAGTTTGTCAACAATAGCAGCAGCAGCAGCAGCAGCAAAAAGAGCAATATAAAAAGCAGAGAATTAAAGGCATCAATAAATTTTTCTTTTTAAATGAAGAATAACTGTAACATTTTCGAATTATTCAGGTAACATTAGGAATATAGGATATGGTGAAGATCTAGAAGCCAAGCCAGCCAAAATTCAGAACACAAATAGAGATGGATATGCATGAAAACTATAAGTGCAAAAAGCCAATGTAAAGACACATGAACAAAGAGTCTCACTTGAAACATTATGTATCCTGTTTAAACAATACCAATGTATTAATACCTGCAGAAAAGAAAAGAATAAAAAATTCTGAAATCTACAACATTAGCAAGATAAATCAAACTTTAAGGAAATTAGGCCATTCAGTGAAATAGTTCCTCTAAATATGTAAATGAGCTGCATTTTTTCCCCTTCTTCTTTTCCTTTCCCTGTTGCTACTTTTATTGGGGAAAAACTAGAAAGATATTTACCAGCAACTCTGCTTTCACATATCCTTTGGTCTACGATTTCATCAGGAGTTCATCTGAAAACAATAGTAAACACCAGAAACATTAATCAAAATTGTAATCACGGTTCATCCACCGAGTATAGGATTATTTTTCAGTTAACTAAGAGGTAATAAAATTATTATTGGCTGGATGGAAAAGGCTGACCTGGCATATAGCTCTTGTCGTTCCACCGATCAACTCGCCTATTGAAGAAGCAATAGGGAGAATGGATATCATGGAAATAGGAATAAGAGTAAAATTTTCTAATGAAACTTACTGGTTTACTTCTGGTGCAGGGTTGAGATTCCTTGAAGCATTTGCAGCAGAAAGCTTGTTAGTTTTGTAACACCATGTACCAACAAGATTAACATGTATGGATATCAAATTGACATGGCTGAATTCAAATTTCACAAAAATGGATATCACGTGTCATAGAAACTAATGGTGGTTGAAAGTCAACTATCCCCCAGTTTTTCAATCATCATCACTGACCGCTTGATATTATGGCCTAAAACATATGCGCACCAAATTCAATGTGATCTCCCAACTCTTTGCCCATTGATCAAGGGATGAGAAACCTCATCTTATCTTTTTTCTTCTTTTCCAACCATATGAAGCAAGGAATTATTTGTGCATATTTTAGATCATGGAGATCCAAATGAGAATTGCCTATCATCCACAAAATGGCACATTGATTTTTGACTCCCACATGAAGAAATGTTCCTAGTATGGTGGCTAAAACTAATTAAATTCAATTAATATATAATATGGCCATTATAATTTGTAAGAGAGATTGCGGTGAAATCATATCTATGTATATGCATATTCCACCTAGTTATGCAATTGTCTTATATCCAGCATAGTCATCAAGTAATAAAGTTGCCTTCTAAAGCGTGTGGTCCGAATATTTGCATCAAGAGAGTAAAAATTTTCCTATATATACGCAAACACAACTGCACATCCATGTAAATGAAATAACAAATGCAATATTAACTCACCTGGCTAGTTTCATCACCCCCCACCCCCATCCCATATTTTCCCAAAGACATTCTTCTTTCTTCCTGTGCAAGTGTGAGAAAAAAAATAGAGAAATATTTCAGGAAGGTCATCAGCTAATCAAAAAACATGAACAGAATGGCTAATTCTAGAACAGAAGGCGCAATGTTTGGACAGCACACTATGCACATTGCCTCGTCATCCCAAACCAGGTAAACCTCTTTGGCGGCTGGTCCAGTTGCAGGGGCTTCATTGGAGATTGCAGGTGAAGGACCAATTGCCATGCCAAAGTTTGGCCAAGAAGCACACATATGTGAATTTGCATAGTATGCTTGGCCTCCTGCAGATTTGAAAGAGCAAAATTATTCAGCTGAATAAAGCATTTCTGACTGCATTTTTTTTAATTTTCCTTGTCTTTCATATATGGAGTTCATATGTTAGAGAGACAGAGACAGGGTGTGTGCGGATGGTTCCTTTTCCGAAGTGGTTCTAAATTGATCATGTCACACACACGCGTGCACGCACGCACACAGTCAATTAGGCACCCTCTCGCTAATACCAGTGGTGCAGAGCAAGGTGATTATATATATATATATATATATATATATATATAGAGAGAGAGAGAGAGAGAGAGAGAGAGAGAGAGAGAGAGAGAGAGCTAGATTATGTTCAAAATATAACTTGATGAAATTTTATTATAAGTGCTTGGATAAACAAGGCGTGCGGAAGAAAGTACACACACATCTAGCATTTTCCCCCCAATCAGATCTATGAAGGTGTTACGACCGTAAAATCCTTGTACTTCCTTTGTACCTTTCTTCTTTAATAAAACCCTTTTCATTGACTCAAGTGTGTATAAATAAATTTTCTTTCTATTTATATGCACGGTGAATTCTTGTATCTCATGATTATCACATTGTATTTGTTATTTCGTATGTTACAAATTCGAGCCATTTTATTTTCAATACTTTGTTTTGTTTATTTCTTTTTGTTTATTCCCATTTTTAGCTTCGCGTGCGAGCCACACAAATCTTATAGGCTAAATTTAAATTCCATAGACAAGATATGCGACATGATATTTTTAAAGATATTTATTCACTTTTATTTATTGTTATTAAAATAAGTAATTATCTTATAGAATACCATACTTTTCTTAAAATGTTTTTTATTAAGTTAGTTTTCTTAAAATAATTAATTATTTCAACTTATTAGGATAAGATTTTTATTCTACTGTTATTATATTTTTGTTAAGATTAAACCAAAAATATTTTCCTACTCTAAAAAACATTTCGTTTTCTTTTATGCCGTAACTCAAAAAACACCGTGACTCCAAAAAAACTCTTCTCCTTTGCTCTCTTTGTCCTCTCCGTCATCTACGATCTGAAGCCCGACAACGAGAGAATCGAACGAAGGGTGACGAAGACTCATTCACTCGTCTCGATCTAATCGAAGTATCATCTATTTTACAATAAGGGCGATCTTAGATCATCCTTTCTCTGTAAGTTCCCTTTTCTCTTTCGTTCTTTCTTGTCACGAAACCCTGTTATAAAAAAAAGATATTTTGTATCATGTTATTGACAATGACATATTACTTCTATCTAATGTACGATACTGTAAATTATAGTTTTCAACTAATTGTATCATGTTGTTACTAGTGAACCGTATTACAATGGATCTAGACCAGATAATATTATTATATAACACTTATACAATTCATGAATCGTTCACTTTATGGTTCACACAGACTACTGCACTACAACGTATTTATAATGCTACTAGATTTTTTAACTTAAAACAATAAACTCTACATTATATTTTGTATTTTTTTTGCCTATTGACATCTATTATATATCAATTATTCAATTATTGTAACTAGTATGTTTAATAATAACAATATAATTTCTACATGCCATACGCCTATAACATTTTATGATGTATCTCTATTTATACTAAAATTAACTATATAATACACTATGATGCATTTTTTACTTACTACTAGCATGATGCTTACAATATATTATTATACATAGCTATTGACCAACTAAATAAATCATAATTTATGCTTAACATCTCTCCTATATTTATTATTTCTTTTATTACTAAACTGCTTACTTGTTTACCTTATAATCTACAATATTTATCTTGAACTGTTAAATCTCAACTAACTAAAATATCTTATAGTGGATAGCTGACCGCTGTGTTAAATCTATCTAATATATATAATAATTCTCTCAATCAATATACATATTCAAATTGTTATATTTTATAATAGCATTGCTCTTTTATAATAATTGTTATTAATTGTTTGCACCTTGTAAACATTTATTACCATTGAACTACATAACTGAATATAATCCATTCACCCTTATTACGTGATTGATGTATTACCTTTCCTCAATAAGTAATATGTACAATCACTAATACTTTATCTACAATAGTGACTGATCCCTTTTATAAATAATACTATCAGTAATCTTTTGAAAATGATATGTTGTTGAATATGATATTACTTGTTTGTTGCTTGACTTAACTTTATACTGTTTATACTAGACATTATATTACACCCTATTAAATGTTTTGTGGTGATAACTTTCATAATATTAGAATAATAATTTATTAATTTTTATATTAAAACAAAAAAAAACTAAACTCGTCTGCTTATCAGACATTTAAGAACAATATATATAATATTATGAAGGTATGTTTGATGAATAAACTTAACATATTTGTAACACATTTTTGAGTTCATATCTTCTTATTTACAATTACATTGTTGTTGGAGACATGTTACTGATTAGCAGTATCTTTAGAGTAATTTAGTAGCAAGCAAAGTTAATATTTCGAACATATTTAGCAATGATGAGATTTTCACTTATACGTACCACTTTAATAGAATAAGTGTCATTTTCGAAATTATAAACGCATATAATTATATATTCATACTAGTATTGTGTTAAACTCCTTAAAATGAATAATTCACTTGGAGATGAGAAGTTCGACGAATGGGGGTAAGTACGTGTAATCGGGATCATACAAGATCGTAATAGTTCCGGGTATTACGGAACAATTGCATTACTAACTCATGAGTTCAAGAGTCAGTGTTTCTGTTATTCCGAGAGGAAACAGAATATCTTCATTACACGTAGAACCCTTATGAGTCGAACCTATAATTGATTGCAACATCATACTATATATGCATATATATGTTTTGCACTTCATCTTGAATTTGACATAACTCCGAGAATACATGAATCCGTGAATCTGACAGGTATCTATAGTTTTCAAGCATTCATAAATTCATGCTAGTACTTATAACTTCTTAATCAAGAATATCATGGGGATGAGGTAGTTCAACGAACGGGGGGTTCTTACGAACGTGTAACGAGGTAGTTCAACGAACGTGTAACGGGAGGCATACATGATCGTTGTGGTCCCGTGTATTACAGGACGATGCATTCCTAACTCATGAATCTATTAAATCCGTGTTTCTGTTGTTCCAAGAGAAAACGAAAAATCTCCATTACGTGTAAAACCCTCACTAGTCGAACTTATAAACTTAAAACATGATAATACCGTTTAGAGAACAAACATCATGATATTGTTGCCTTATATCTATTTCTATTCATATGTGCTTGATTGTTTCCTTCTGTATTTTTATATATATCATGTTTTTTTTAATACTCTTTATTTTTTTAAATGATGACTTACCGAACTTTAGTTCGCTGACGGGCATTCCATTTTCTGTGTTTTCTTTCTTTTGGAAATGTCTGTCGGATGACTTTGAGACAAGAGACCAAGCTTGGTACGAAGTTGAACCGAGCATGCTGGATAGCAACTACCTTTCTTCTCAAACCGAGCATTAACCTAGATTGCAGTATGCCTTCTTTTGTTCAAGACTATTATTTTTATTCCTAGTTCCTTAAATTTTTCGAACCGTGTTAAGTTATTGTTTTTAGGACTGTAATAAATATTTTTGGACATTGTCATTATTTTAAATTCTTGTATTTATTAACTTTCATCTTGGGATTACACTTAGCGTATTCATGTCGAGAAAGAGTGCTTCTCAATGTGAATACGTTGCGGGCCTCATCCGCTCTTGCTCTCCGTCGTTTGGGAAGCGGGACGTGACAGAAGGCACCATGATTTCAATTAATTACCATCCTACAAAGGTAGGATTCAACATGGAGTAAGCATTCAATCATTCATGGGAAACAAATTTGTTTGATAACATAAAGTCTTTAAAAGTAACTAAAAAATATTTTGATGTTAAATAATGAAAAGAAGAAGATATTAAACCTCAATTACTTTAAGCATAGCTAGTATGGAAAATACCTTTCCCTATATTAGAAATAGAGTCGGTGGGATCCTTCAATAGTGTTGGAGAGGTTGAGTCTGTGTTCCCAGGAAGAGTGCAGTCCGAAAAAGGGGAGCTTTGAGCAGATGGACATGTGGACAAATAAAGAGGGGCAACTTCAATTGATGATTGAATTCCAGGGGCAGTAGAGAAAGGCAAAGGAGCTGCCACCTTCTGATTGGGAAACAGTGGCTGCTGAGGTAGAAACCAAGGTTGTGGCTGAGCAGCAACGGGCCAACTTGGAGCTTGAACTTCCAAAGGAGTGGCAACATAACTAGAAAAAAGGAGGGAACGGTAACGCAAATAACCACATTATAGTCCTCAAACATGGTATAGGGAAAAATCAGAGTTCCCAATATGTATTTAGTTTTAAGAATTTCTATAATGCTATATTATATAAACGAACTTTGGAGAATGAACATGAAGAAGTATATAAACATGGTGAAATTTACGCTGGCGGTATTGGACCATAAGCTGGAGGAAAAAATCCATATGGCAAAGGATGTACCATGCCACTCGCAAGCTTAGCAGACAGTACTTCCAATTTGGCCAGCTTCCCTGAGCCATTCTGCAAAATGTTTTTTTAAAAACAGGCAAGCCAACCTCACAAGAACATGTGTAGGTTATATTTACTTTTCCGGCATTTGCTTTTCTACTACATTTTTTCATCCGTAACAATATATGTTAAAAATGAATGTAAACTTAATCATGAAGAGACTTTTGCCCTCTAGTGTGACTTCAGTCTTTAATCATCTCACTGATAGGGCAACTGAAAAAAGATGGTGATGCTCAAAAGACTAAATTTACATGTTGAATCTTTTGCTCTTTGTGATAACAAAATTATGGGGTTTCCCTAAAGGCTAAAGATATCCTTGCAATTAGAATTTATATCAAAATCACAAAAGTAAAAAAAGAAGTTACTCTCAGCCTTCCTCTGACTGGTGAAAAACATTTATCCAGTTTTACTATTATTTTCTAACTAGTTGAGAATCTAATTGAGGTAAATGTTTATGGATTTCTTGATATAACGCATCATGGTGTTGGCTGAAAACACTTCTAGCATCTTAAGGGAAAACTAACTGCAACCCCAACAAAAACATTGATCACAAAGCACATGAGAGCGGGAGTCCCTGATGTTTAAGAATTGAGATATGAAAAGTTTATACTTGCCTAAGAAAGTGCAGAGGCATATTTCTTAAATTGCCTCTCCATCTTGGCAACCCGATATGTCAATAAGGTAATATTTTTTAATTTGTGAAAAATAACTTCCCTGAGGGTTGGGAGTCAGGAAACATGAATTGGTATCCATATATGGAAAGTCGTCCTAAATGATAAACAGGTGTCCATAACAGACCGATGAAACATGAATTGGTATCCATATATGACCTCCATTAATTATCATCCTGCAAAGGTAGGATTCAACCTAGAGTAAGCATTCAATCGATCATAGGAAAAACTTTGTTTGATAACATAAAGTCTTTAAAAGGTTTTTTTCCCGTTTAAAAAACTATTTTGATGTTAAATGATGAACAAGAAAATATTAAACCTCAATTACTTTAAGCATAGCCGGTATGGCAATACCTTTCCCCATATTAAAAAAAGATTTGGTGGGACCCTTCAATACTATAGGAGAGGTTGGATCTGTGTTCCCAGGAAGAGTGCAGTCTGAAAATGGTGAGCTTTGTGCATATGGACATGAGGACGAACAAGAAGGGCCAGATTCAAATGATGATTGAACTCCAGGGGCGGTAGCTGATGGCAAAGGGACTGCCTCCTTCTGATTGGGAAACAATGGCTGTTGAGTTAGAAACCAAGGCTGTGGCTGAGCAGCAATGGAACAACTTGGATCTTGAACTCCCAAAGAAGATGCAACATAACTGGAAAAAGGAGGGAAAGGTAACGCAAATAACCACATTATGGTACTCAAACATGGTATACTTCTAGGGAAAAATCAGGGTTCCCAATACGTATTTATTTTTAAGAATTTCTATAACACACACATAAACACACACTCATTTGGAAGAATGAATTTACAAATTTGGGAGAATGAACATGAAGTATATAAAGTATAAACACGGTGAAATTTACGCTGGCGGTATTGGACCATAAGCTGGAGGAGAAAATCCATTTCACAAAGGAGGTACCGTGCCACTTGCAAGCTTAGTAGACGGTACTTCCAATTTGGCCAGCTTCACTGAGGCATCTTCTTCTGCAAAAGGGATTTTTTATAACTGGACGAGCCAACCTCATAAGAACATGTCTAGGTTATATTTACTTCTCCGCTTTTCTACTACTTTTTATCATCCGTAACAATATAAGTTAAAAATGAACGTAAACTTAATCATGAAGAGACTTTTGCCCTCTAGTGTGACTTCAGTCTTTAATCATCTCGCTGATAGGGCAACTGCAAAATGAGGGTGATGCTCAAGAGACTAAATTTACATGTTGATTATTTTACTCTTTGTGATAACAAAAATTATGTGGTTTCCCTAAAGATATCCTTTCTGTTAGAATTTAAATCAAAATCCCAAAGTAAAAAAGAAATAACTCTCAGTCTTTCTCTGACTGGTGAAAGACATTTCTCACTTTTACTAGTATTTTCTAACTAGATGAGGTTCTGTTTGTCATAAATGTTTATGAATTTCTTGATATACCGCATCATGGTGTTGGCTGAAAATGTTTCTAGCATCTTAAAAGAAAACTAATTGGAACCCCAACAAAAACAATGGTCACAACGCACATGAGAGCAAGAGCCCTGGATGGTAAAGAATTGAGGTATGAAAAGTTTATGCTTGCCTAAGAAAGTGCAAAGACATATTTCTTAAATTGTCTCTCATCTCACTTTCTTGGTAACCCGATATGTCAATAAGGTAATTCCTTTAATTTGTGAAAAATAACTTTCCTGAGAGTCATGAGTCAGGAATCATGAATTGGTATCCATATATGGAAAGCCTATCCTAAATGATAAACAGATATCCATCCCTATCCAATCCACGGTGTGGGACTACCTTAATTTACTGTCATATGCCATCTTTAGAATATAAATGGTTTGTGCATCTGCTGTTGGCATACTAATTCCAAATAGTCTCTCGACTTAGGAGCAAGGCGTACCCCTTTTTGTTCGTTTTTTAAAGAGCAATAGATGCTCTTAATTGGAATACAACCACACAGCTTCTAGAGCATTGTGTTTCAAATATAGCCCATTTCCATGAATGTGGAGCTGTGTATACATAATGAAAACAATAAAACGGATGGATGGAATGATATAAATATAATGCCTATATGCAATCTTGAACTACAAAGAAAATCTGAAACTCAAAGATATGGAGTAGCGGAGTAGTAACACAACTTCAAATAAAAAAAGAGTGTGTCAGATCAGCATTTTAGTTCATTCGTTAAGAGGAATAAAAAATGGTTTCCCATAGTATATGTCCATATTTCAATCTTTATCAATTACAGTACTGTTAATATCTTCAAATTTAAATCTTCATTTACTCACTCAAGGAAAACTGATTTTTCACCTAACTTAAGAAACAAACAAGAATTTCATATTTACAGTAAACAAGTCAGAGAGAAAGTATGATAGAACACACTAGAGAAACACCCTTATGGCTACCACATACCAGTATAAAGGAAGCTATGATCAATCATAGTGCACCAACATCAAAAATGAACCCATACATGCAATTTCCACTGACTATGAGCCTCATTATGGTATCATTTTAGCAATGAATGGACTACCTTCTGCATAATGAGCACCAAAGATTTCAGGAGGTATACCTTGCAGTCCGAAAGGTTCAATTTCTGCTCTATCAGGCTTAGCATTAGGGACCCTGGGAAAGCAAAATATGGGGAAATTATATTATCATAAGATAGATACAACATTAAAACACTAATTTTTAAGAGAGATGATTAAAGACTATACAACACACCCAAAAAATAAACAATAACAAAAAAACACAGAAACTCTATTATTATAGGACATGAAAATTTGGTGTTCTTCTCATTCAATATGTTGGGGTATATTTCAGTTTAGGGAATCTATTTTTTTAAATAAAATAAAATAAAAGTAAGCTTAAGCACTAGGTTTAGGAGTTGGAGTGTTGGATTTCTTTTTCCCTCTTTAAGAGTCATTCAAACAAGAGAAAATGGTAGTTCAAGTCTAATAATCATGTTTGTGGCACATAATTACATGAAGGCTCATTTATTAGCGCAAGCATAGTCATCCGAATAGCAAATTCATGTTCAAATACACAAGGGTTAGCCATCTAATGCTATAGATTGGCATCTTAGGCCTTGTTTGGGAATGGAGTTAAGTTTTCTAAACTGGAGTTTCATAAAGTTAGAAAAACTTAAACTCCAAAATGCTAATTGTACCCTATTTGGCAATCATTTTGGAGTTGAGATAACTTCATATATATCAATTCTAAAGTTGAGATAATTGTCCAACTCCAATCTAATTTAAGTTATCTAAACTCCTTTTTGGAGTTTGGGGCTTGCAAACCACAGTTTGCAACCCTCAACATCCACTTGAAAATAAACTTCAGTCATCCTAACTCCATATCCAAACAAGGCCTAAATAGTTTCTTTGGCCCAAACTCTCACTCACTTTTTTTTAATCATGATAAAATACCAATAGGCTACCAAAACCAAGAGAACAGCTAGATAAAAATCAGCATTTCAACTAATATATCAATCGCCCTCTAGGTTTCAATTTGAGGTTCAAACATTTAGGCCCTGTTTGGATATGGTGATAGGATAATTGTGGTTTATTTTTAAGTGGAGGTAGAGAGGGTGCAAACTATGGTTTGCAAGACCCAAACTCCAAAAGTAGAGGTAGAGAGATGCAAACTGTGGTCGGATTTGAGTTGAGATAACCACAGTTGTCTTAAGTTTTGGGCTGGGATAATTGCAGTTTTCTCAACTCCAAAATGGTTACCAAACAAGGCAAAGTTAGCATTTTGGAATTAACTTTGTGAAACTTTATGAAACTGCAGTTTATAAAACTTAACTCCATTCCCAAACAGGGCCTTAGACTTTGCCTTCACCTCTAGTAGCCAGCCAAGCACAATCAACAGCAAATACCAAGAAAAATGACTTTTTCCCCAAAGTTTCTGAACAATCATCACATCACATCTTCAAGTAACAACACATAGATCCAAAAGCTTACATTTTTATTGCTAGCGATCAAACCAATAGAGATCATGCACAAAAAAATTAGGGTTTATAGGAAAAGGATTCGTGTAGCGTTACTCTGTGACGCGCTCCCTGTGGATGTTGAGAGCGTGGGACACCATGCGGCAAGCTGTGGAGAACTTCTGGTGGCACACCGGCACTTGAAGTGCTTGTCCTTTTGGTGCTGGAGCAAAAACGTCTCGTCGTCGAACTCGCGATCGCAGTAGTAGCACCGAGGCTTGAACGGAATCTTCTTCTTCCTCCTCTTCCTCTTCCCCATTGCGATCGCGTTAGAAAAATTAGGGTTAGGGTTTTGCACGTAGAGACTTGAGCTTTTGTGTGTGTGGGGGGGGGCGAGGGGGGAGGCGGGGGCTTGGGTGTGTGGCAAAAGTGAGGAAAATGACAAGGCGCGAAATGGGATGCTCTTTTTTAAAGGCGTTTGCGGATCCTAGGATCCGGCCCATTTAGGAATTTATACAGGTGTTTCACGGGTCGGGTTAGACCACCTTTAAACCCAAATCCGTAATAATTCAATTTAAAATATTTCTTTTAGGGTTAATTGCATATCACACCTTCTTTTTATTATTTGGCTGTTGGCTGCCGCTGAAATAGAAAGGAGTAGTGTTTTGTCGCTCAAGCCAAGGCTCTTTAACAGTTTAAGTAGTTATCAATCCTATATCTAGTTTGATGGTACAAAATACCGTTTGAGATGGTATGCGGTAATAAGCTGGAGATGGTTAAGGGTCTCCATATGAATTACATGAAATCTGACATGATTGTCAATTGACATCGATATCAAACATCAAATCCAAATATTCCATCACTCTGAAAGTTTCCCAGCATTGAAGCAAAATACAAATTTTCATTAACAACATTTACAAAGAATATGCTTTTTTCCCTTTATTTTAAAATTACAGGTTATGTTTCTCATATACAATTAACAATACCACTAGCCCACCAAGTTATAAGTTGCATCCTCTCCTCAACCGGTTGTGGGCTTTTGCAATTACACCCCTAAACAATCAGCAATCACTGATCATACTTTTAACTAACCTCGTCCTAAAATTGATTTAAATTTAAAAGAAACTCGAGGAGAGTGAGGCCAGCAGCCCACACATCATCATCTGACACATATTCTTCAGGGGAATGGCTAACGCCTCCTCGACACCGAACAAAAACCATGCCGACCTGTTTTAGATATCCACACAGAATCAAAATTGGGCGGGAAAATCGAGAAAAGGAAAAAATATAGTTTTCAATATTGAGCATTTGACCTTAGTTAGATGAGACATAGCCATTGCATCATGTCCTGCTCCGCTCATTAACATGAGCACGTCGCCCTCAAAGCCAGTGGTCATTTTGTTAATAGCTGAACCGGCTGCATTTTGTAGTTGCGTGCTCAATTCTGAGTCGCAGCGTGATGCCTCTGCATCGTGCTGAAAAACAAAGTTTTTTTCACCATTTCAGCCAAAATTATGATACAAACAAATTTGGAGGATATATATAGAGAGAGAGAGAGGAGAGAGGGAGTGGGGGGAGAAAAAGCGTCCCTAGGAGGGTTTTCCGTTAGGCGGCGGCGAAAATATAAACCATCCAACATTTTATCCAACGATCGGCACCCATCATCATCTTTATCATCCAAGATGTGGATATACCAATTTTCACGTGATTCTACCACATTTTCACCGTTGAATTATCAATGTAAGAAGTTCTATTGTCGGTAAACGGTTAATTTTCCTCCCATTAAATCAACGGTGCAAAAGTTATAGAATTACATAAAATTTAGTTAATCCACATCTTAGATGATAAAGATGAAGTTTATGGATGCCGATCGTCGTGAAAAATGGTGGAGGGTGTATTTTTTCGAAGTCAAAGGAAATTCACTCCTATCGCAAATTTACTCCACTCCACTATCCTCTCCCACACACAACACACTAAAGCTAATAGCAGGTTAAGCAAGCAGGTGGCAGACGTTTGCTTTATTCCTATTTTGCCCTATGTCTTCATCAAAAAGAAAATAAGCTTCCAGGCATATCCATTTTATAGAATATCCAACTTTGCCTTTTATCATTGAGAACTTGGTTTGCTATGGAAAAAACTTCTCTATAGATCACAAAAGACAAAAACTTGGTCAACGGTTGCGGCTGAACTCTATCTCACATATTATTGTGGGAGGTAGGATCCACCCAAGTCTCTTTTGAGATACTATATGATGATACTAGCAACATTTAAACCTCAAACCAAAGTACTATTTTGACAGTAAAGACGTTACCCCCGCCCCCCGAACCGAACGAGTGTCCTTTCAGGAAACTCGGGAGGCCCGTCCTAGTCTGCTTCCCCTCGGTCGCTCCTCCCTTTCCTCTTTTCGACAGTAAAGCCCCCCCCCCCCCCCCCCCCGGTTTCTCAAGCAACCAGGCAACGTAAGTGAAATTATACTATTGCATAATGATGCAGTCTTCATGAGTAACCGGTAATTTGACAGAATTATGAGCAAGTAAATTTCAATAAAATATCATGACCGTGTAGTGTGTTTCAAAGACGTGTGATAAATACTTCAGGGCTTCTAGGATGATATTCCTACTACTACTACCCTATTATTATTTTATTATTGGATGCGACCTCTTTCGGGGATCAAACCGGCAACATCACTTTGTATGATATTATAAATTTAATGATTTTCTATGCCTTTTTGAAGTGTGTTCCAAGTCAATATCACACGTTACTTCTGCAAGAGCTCTTTCTATTTTCCAGAATTCTTTGTAATATACCAACGACAACACATTGTGCAAAAAATTAGAAATGCCGAAAAATCATGGTATTTCTTTGAAAACACCCAAGCTTATGACATGAATTTACAAAAGATATATGGTATCCAACTAAACAATCTGAAAACTCATGATTATTTCTTTATATATAGTTCGTTAGTAATTGAAACTTCGTATATACTTACTAATACGCACCAATTTAAAAAAATCTCCCGTATTGCCCTTCAATTGGAGTATGATTCAAAATGAAAAATAGCCTATTCTAACTCATTTGATATTCTGCTTAACAAAATTGCTCGACTTTTGAGAAGCGAGGCAATCAAGTTGTTAGGTAAAGCAAGTGAAATTTGAATGTATATGACAAAGAGGATGCTTTGATAGTTATTGCAGTATCTAAATTGTGGGGTATAAATATATGTTGATTCCTTTCTTTTGGTATTTCTTGGTACCAGGATTCTTAAATTCTTAAGTAGGCCTTCAAACTCTTACATAAGAACTCAAAACTTGCTGTGATGTTTTTATAAATAGAAAGACAATTATGGTGATTTTTTAGCATTTCTTGGTAAAAGGATTCTTTAGAATTTTAAGCAGTTATATCGGCAATCGAACAATTACATCACAGCCTTAAACTTGCTCTGAGCCCCGCACATTGCGAGGGGTTTACCCCTAATATAGTAGGGTACTATGCCATTTCCCCCCAAAAGTTAAACTTTACTCTCTATTTAACAAAAAATCCCGTTTTCACACTTTTTACACTCAAGATATCTCATAGTAGGAGTATTAAATATGCAAAGTCAGTGAAAACTGACAGCGAAGAGGTTAAAATTCAAGGTTACTTGGGAATAAATAGTTGTAGAAGCAGAACAAATTAGTATAGGGTGGGGTCTTGAACAAAAAGTGAAGGGGGTTTTCTGCAACTAGCCTAAAAAATCCAACACATGGTCCATAAGATGCGGAAATGAAAGGTTGAGGGAATATTCTTAACGAGTTTGAATCGAAGAAGACAGTAATTAACCTTACGCTCAATGGAGCAGTTTATCATCCGGTGCTTGCATATTTTATTCACCATATTAGTATATTCGAATACAATAGCTTCCCTTGCCAAGTCATCGACTGCTCGTATATCCACAGTAAAATTTACCTGAAACGAAACAAAGACATTCTTCAAAAATCTGCAATATTTTCAAGTTAACAAGCCAAAAAAACAAACGTAGCAAAATTTGCCTGTCCAGGGATGACATTGCTAGCACTTGGCCAGCAAGAAATTTCTCCGACTGTGCACACTAATCCTGCAAAAGAATCCTCTGTGAAGCTTCCACAATGTTCATCGTAATTCAAGAAATTTGCAGGACTTTTGCAAAGATTCTCCAATTTGAAAATAAGTTCAGAACTAGCAGCCATTGGATCACGTCGCATAAACATTGGAACAGTGCCTGCATGCCCTTGAGAACCTGTTGCTATTACCTGAAATTGGATATAGGTGCCAATTTGTTGTCATACTTTTTAAAATATTTCAAATATAATAGATTCAAATTGATTAAGTTTGTTCCATGTGTATATTAGCTCACAAAACAACCAATCTATGCTTTTGGTGAAAGTTGTTTCCTGAAAAACAAAGTCATCATACATCAAAGGGTAAATTTCACTAAAAACGCCCTTGGCTATCGCTTAGAAAACGAAACTCCGTTCGGATCCTACCAAACTACATTAATTTAATTTTTTATCATAGCGAACTCCCTTTGGTTTTAGGGGGATTTTTCCCATTGAAATGCCTTTAAATGTAGCATTCTAAGGGAGCTTAGTATAATGAAATAACCTTTACGTAAGTTCAGTGACTTGTAGAGATAGTTAAGAGTATTTCAGTGAAATTTAACCAATACCGAATCATGTTATCACAAGTCATTAAGTGTAAGATGCATTTCTTATATTTAAACATAAGTCACCAAGTGAAATATACAACTATACTTGGTCATGTTTGCTAAAAAATGAATACTAATTGTGATGGAGGTGGAAATCTCCCTAAGATGCTGTCCTCCGCCGATCTGACTGCGAGTGGTTTTGAACGGTAGAGATTGGGTAAGGGAATGGTTGTGTGGATCTCAATGGGTTGTTGGATATTATTGACGCCGAGCTATCTGTAAGGGAAGTCCTGGGATGGAAAACAACCGTAGGACCCTCCAACGATCAAGTTAGTACTGTCGAATAAGAGCAGGGTAGCGGCGTATTAGAATGAGTTCGAGTTATCTTAGTCGTCTGAAAGAAGGGTTTATATAGTGGTCGCATGGAGCGAGCCGGCGCGAGATCCCCACAGTCAATTACGCCCCCTCGTTACGCCCGCGTTGATGGCGGGATCCGCTCACTAAAAGGGCCCACGCCCGCATGGAACACGGAACGTGGGGCGGCGGATATCTCGTTTTGGCGAGATACACGGAGTCGTTGCGGGGGCGCTTGGACTCCACGCTCTCGGTTGATCGGGAACCCCGAGAAAGCTCAGCCTGTTGGATGGCTCGGAGACGAGTCGGGAGACTGCAAAAGCTCAGCCCTTGCAACAGCTCAGAGACGAGCAAAGGGGGTGTAAGTTTGGTTGCTGGATGGATTGAGGGCGAAAGATGGGGGCGTATGCCCGGAGACGAGGCCCCGAGGAAGGTCCTCGAGGCGCCACGCTGATTTCACCTCCGCAGCCCCTAGGAGCCTAGTAGGTTTACATGGACGACACATCATCCGCTACGTGTCATAATCTGGGGAATTCCCGTCCATAAGCCTTATCACTGGCCCTCCACTCTCGCCCTGATCTATTTGTGGGTCGGGATCGAGAGTGATAAGCCCGGTTTTTAACTGTTCAGCCTAGGATTCCCGGGCTGCCTGACTACGGCGGGACATTTGGCGGCTACTCCCCTCGGATAACTAGGCCCATATGGCAAGTCATGGAACGCCTTGATTACCATGCTTATCTTCAGCGACGTCAGCGGATTGGTGAAATGATTGCACTTTTAAAGAAGGTGCGCCGTTTCGCTCAACCGTCGGTTAGGCTACACGCCATGTGCCTAACATTGGTTAGCGGGACGCGCGAGCCTGTCTCCGACTTCTGCTGCGAGGGGGTGTTTCTAATGGCCGATCGCCATGTGGAGCCTTGACAGCCGCTAGGTGCGACGCTTCGTTTTGATGGAAGTCGATTTGGGACGTAGGATGTCCCCTTTGGAATGTATAAATAGAAAGGGCCATCCCAGAGCCGACACTTTACCTTAGTTGTCTTTCGTCGTTTGAAAATTGCTCGGCGCACCAACGCTTAAGTCGGATCTTCCGTTGAATTTTCCTCGGCAAGCCCTTTTCTTGAATCAGATTAGATGTCTTCCTCTGAGATATCTGTGGATGTACTAAGGATTGAGTCGGGCTATAAGGCTTTAGTTTCTGGGGCTGAGCCCAGCGGGTCTTCCTCCTCGGCTTCAGATAGCCGAGAGAGTTCTTCTTCTTCTTCATCTATGTCCTCTGTGTCAGACTCACCCCTCAGGGCTAGTGTCGCCCTTGTCTCTCGCCGTCGAGCGGCGACAAGGGCTCCCAAGATGCGCATCGGGAATACCCGCGATGCGCCCTCAGTTTGGAATCGTCTGGACGAGCTTTCTGACATCCGGGTTCGATTCCATATCCCCTTTGGCTATTCACTTCGTCTGGCCAGAGAGGGTGAGCGAGCAGACCAGGTGCAGGATAAGGAGATTGCTCTCTATCTGGAAGCATTCCGTGCAGGGATGTGTCTGCCCTTCTCGTCTGAGATTTGTACTGTGCTCCATTGTTTCCATTTTGCACCGGGCCAGCTAGCGCCGAACTCATGGAGGATCTTCCTCGGGTTTCTGGTCTGGTTAAAAATTGATCGGATTCCCTTCGATTTGAGCCTCCTCTTGCCTTTTCTTTGCTATAAAAGTCATCCTGGTACCAGTAAGGAAGAGCCGATGTGGGTATATCTCTCATTTAAAAAATGTAAGGGCAGGACGGCCGGGTCGGGATAGTGGCCGTCCCTTCTTCTATCCACGAATGGAAGGAGAAGTTCGTCTTCGTCGGGCCACCGAAGGGTGAGGATTGGCATGTGCCCACCCAGTGGCATAAGACCAATTGCCCGAGGGCGAGGCAGTCGAACGCCCCTGAGGCGAGAGTGGTGTCCCAGTGGGAACCGATCCAGCGGGCTGATGTCCTGCTCTCCGAGCATGTACTAAGCCGGGCTGGACTCAGCCCCGCGTGTTTTTTGGGTAAGTTAGGGCTTTTGCCGGTCTGTTTAAACTTCGCCAAAATTCTATTGCCGTTTCTGCGTCGCTGACCTTTTTCTTTTGTTTTTCTCGCAGAGCCCATGGATCGATCGAAAATTATGACCACCATGGCTACCAAGGCGCAGGGAAGAAAGACAGGTGGCGCAAGCTCGTCCCGACCAGATCCGAGCGCGGCTCCTAGGCAAACTCCTCCGGCCAGGGCTTCCGCAGCGCCCCCGTCCCGGAGCAACGCCGCGGGGGAGGACAGAAGCATGTGCGTAACCCGACGACTCGTGCTAGGGCGAAGGTGATTCCCCCCGCCGAATCCCCTCTTAAGAGACATAAGCGGGTGGTTTTTTGGCCACCCCCGGCCAGGATCCAAGTGCAGGAAGGTGACTTCTGCATCTAGGTACTCTCGGGACTATCTGTGGCAGACGGCTTGCTGATGAACATGGAGAAGACGGCTGGAGCCAAGATTCCCTGGGGCACCATGAAGGCCCAAGTTGTCGCTATAGCTCAGGAGGCGGTTCAGGTCGGTAGCTTTTCCCAAAAGATTTTTTTTAAAGGGTTATTTCCTTGGTTTCAGCTTTCTTAACACAGTTCATGTTTTCTTCAGGTCCTCCAGCACTGCGCTCTCCTCGCCGCTATGGAGTCCGAGAAGATTGCCCCGACGATAAAGAAGGCGGACGAATCTTCCTCGTGAGAAAAAGAGCTTCTCCTTCAGCTGCAGCAGGCGGAAGAAAAGACAGCCTTCCTTGACTCATGATTGGTCGCCGAGAGCCTGACGGTTTCAAAGCTGAAGGAGTCCTATCAGCTCCTAACTGAATCCAACCGGGCTATCCAGCCCAGATGGAGGAGGCGAACAGGCTCTTCGACGCCATGAAAAGGTCGAGGGACGCTCTCAAAAAGGACGTTCGGGCGACTTGCGAGACAGCGAAGCTCGTGGAGAGCCGGGCAGAGGGGGCGTGGAGGCATACAAGACGTACAATCAGTTTTATATCGACCTCGCTGACTCCACGGTCGGTGGGTGGCACAATACCCTTGACGCCGTCAAGGAAACCATGCCCGAGTTCGACGATCGTGAGCTCCGCGCAAGGTATCCTCTCGCCGAGGAAGCACCACAAGGGGAGCGCCGAGCAGGTCGGGGAAGGCGATACAGCTGGCGGAAGTGCTGAGCCTGAAGTCGCCATTATGGTTGCCAACGAAAGCATAGAGCAAAGGAAAGGTAGCGGCCGAGAAGGCAGTCTGAGCTATCCTTCATTTTTTTAGAATTTTGTAAGCCTCCGGATATTTTTGCAATGCTGAGGAGCCCATAATACTTTGTATATAATTTTGAACGTAAATAAAGTATATATATATATATATATATTTGGCTCAAGTGTTTCTGTCCCGCAAGTACATTTAGCGCGTAAGCCTTTTTATCTCGCAAGTATTTTTAGCTCGCAAGCCTTTTTAACGTGCAAGTGTTAGGCGAGCATGACATAAAAGCTAGCAAAAGGCTAGGCACAAGTAGACCGGTGTCTATCCTTTCCCCGGAGTCGAGGGTATGAATCGAGCAATAGCAAAGTGTAGGAAGACCGGATCCCTCCCTTTCCCCGGGGTCGAGGTGGTGATCGTACGTCGAGTATAAACCGAGCGATAGCCAAGTGCGAACAGATCAGGACCCCTCAATTCCTTCTTGGATGAACCAAGCAGGACATAACTCGGCCGCCTTTTGGCGTGTGTTTTGGACCTATGCCTTTGTAGGATAGAAAGCTACCCGTCGCGGATGAACCGAACAGGAACCTACTCGGCGGCCTCGCGATGAGGGCTTTGGATCATTCGTAGGGCAAGAAGCTACCCTTTGTGGATGGACCGAGCAGGAATCTGCTCGGTGGCCTCTGTATGGTGTTTTTCGTCACCCCATTAAGATAAGAATACGTGCGCGCTTGTCAGGCATACTACAGATTATCCCTGCCTAGGGTAGGCGGGGGTTTACTGATTGTGGGAATCCGAATCTCAGGCAACTGCGGACTAAGCTGCCGTTAATTACCCCTCGCCTTTGGAGTGAAGGAACATCCGATTGACGGGTCAAACTGGTCATGCGAACTCAATGTGCAATGTGCGTGTGTTGTGTATTGAGGGGTTTTGAATATATCGGGGGCCCCGTAGAGTTTACGGGGGTCCCGCTACCCGGATAGCATGCTGAGGGTCAAGAGGGCTAGCAGCCCCCTTACGGTGTGCGGGGCAGCACCTCGTTAGAAAAAATTTCCTAACGGGGATGTATTTTTAGTGTGGGATAGTGTGGGAAAAAGTAGGGTGAGGAGTGTCTTAAAGACGCTGGGGAGCTGGAGGCTGGCCTCACGCGCCCGGCGCTAGCGCCTCACGCGCCCGGCGCTAGCGCCTCACGCCCCCAACACGTGGGCGCTTGGACGCCGGCGGAAAGAAGGGAACTTTTAGCCTCGGAAATAGGAGTTAAACTCCGAAAGAGGGTTTTTTATTTATAGAGTTAAAACTCCGAAAGATGTTGAATGGAGTTGAACTACTATAAAAAAAGGTTTGGCTTATGGAGTTAAACTTCAACAGATCTTGAATGTAGTTAAACTCCTAGAAATTTTTGGAAATGATCAAAGGGGACACCATTCTTCTCCTCTTTGGCCCTAGATCTTCTTTTAGGCCTTGGATCTTCCCAAGATGGGATTTTTGGAGATAGGTCTCCTTCTTCTTCCTCTCGGTCGGCCGGATCTTGGAGAAAAAGAGGGTGAGATTTAAAAAATCTTCCCTTTTTGAGATTTGATGGAAGATCTGAGTTTCCCTTCAAGGGTTTGATGGTGAAAAACTATTTATTTTTTGAAAAGGAAGAGTTAAACTCTTGATTTAATTCAAAAAGGGGAGAAGATTTTAGAACCTTTCGGAAGAGGAAGGAGGCTCAGAAACCCTAAATTTTGAGGGGAATGAATTATTTTTTTATTTCATTATCATGTTACCTTTTATAGGTTTACAAATTTACACATGACCCCCTTGGGCTTTACAAAATGGCATTTTGCCCATCACATGCCTCATGTGCTCATTTCTTTTACACATGAGCCATGGGCTTTACAAAAATTTGGCTTTATACCCATTTTTCTTACATTCACACATAAAAAATTACATCAAAATTATTTATTACATGATTTCATTTTGGCATTGGGAGGCCGGCCGCGGGGCTCGACATGGGCATGTGCCATCTTGATCTGGGCTTAGGCCCGCTTACTTGGGGTTGATTTTGACTTTGACTTGGTCAACCGTGGTATAAATTTTGACTCCAACAAAGTGCCCCCATCAATAAATGCACACCGTGTATCTGAGTTGTGTGCATGAAATTGATGGATTTTAGAGTTAGACTTCAAGGTGGAATATCATTCCGAGGGCGGAGCATCATTCCGGGAGCATCATTCTGGGGATCGGAGCATAATTCCGAAAAGCGGAGCATCATTCTAAGGATCGGAGCATAATTCCGACACAGGACAGGTGTATCCTGAGACGGAGTTTAGTTCCGGCACAGGGCAGGCATTCTGAACGAAGTATGGCTCCGATTCAGAGATTGATTCCGATGCAGAGGTTGGTGGTTGACTTGATTCCGAGGCGGAGCATAATTCCGACATGGAGAGTAGATACTCCGAGGAGAAGCATGATTTCAACATGGGGCATGCTCTGAGACGAAGCATGATTCCGACGCAGAGGTCAATTCTCAGGCGAAGCATCATTCCAACGGGGAAAGCATGTACTCCGAGACGAAGCATGATTTCAACACGGAGTACACTCTGAGGTGAAGCATGATTCCGCCGCAGAGGTTGTCGGTTGAATTGATTCCGAGTCGGAGCATAATTCCAACAAGGCAGAAACTCCGAGGCGAAACATAATTTCGACATGGGGTACACTCTGAGACGAAGCATGATTCCGACGCAGAGCTCAATTCCTAAGCGAAGCATCGTTCCGACGGGGAAAGCAGGTACTCCAAGGCGAAGCATGATTTCAACACGGGATACACTCTGAGACGAAGCATGATTCCGCCGCAGAGATTGTTGGTTGACTTGATTCCGAGATGGAGCATAATTCCGGCGGGGAGGTCATTGGTTGACTTGATTCCGAGTCGGAGCATAATTCCAACAGGGAAGGCAGATACAACGAGATGAAGCATAATTTCGACATGGGATACACTCTGAGACGAAGCATGATTCCGACGCAGAGGTCAATTCCCAGGCGAAGCATCATTCCGACAGGGAAGCAGGTACTCCGAGGCGAAACATAATTTCGACACGGGGTACACTCTGAGACGAAACATGATTCCGCCGCAGAGATTATTGGTTGACTTGATTTCAAGACGGAGCATAATTCCGACGGGGAAGGCAGATACTCTGAGGAGAAGCATGATTCCGACGCAGAGGTCGATTCCCAGGCGAAGCATCATTCCGACGGGGAAGGCAGGTATTCCAAGGCGAAGCATGATTTCGACACAGGTACACTCTGAGGCAAAGCATGATTCCGCCGCAGAGATTGTTGGTTGACTTGATTCCGAGACGGAGCATAATTCCGGCGGGGAGGTCATTGGTTGACTTGATTCCGAGTCGGAGCATAATTCTAACAGGGAAGGCAGATACTCCGAGGCGAAGTATAATTTCGACACGGGGTACACTCTGAGACGAAACATGATTCCGACGCGGAGGTCAATTCCCAGGCGAAGCATCATTCCGACGGGGAAAGCAAGTACTCCGAGACGAAGCATGATTTCGACACGAGGTACACTCTGAGACGAAACATAATTCCGCCGCAGAGGTTGTTGGTTGATTTGATTCTGAGACGGAGCATAATTCCGGCGGGGAGGTCACTGGTTGACTTGATTTTAAGACGGAGCATAATTCCGACTGAGAGGCCATTGCTGCCCCTTTTGCGACTTGGACGGTCGGTGCTTGATTTGACTTGCTCCGATTCTTGTGGTGTCAAGATTCAACTTGTTTTCGATATGGAGCTTAATTCCGCCAGGAAGGTCGTTGGTTGTCTTGCTGACTTGATATGATTTGGGTTGACATCAGCATCGCTACACTGGAATATGGTATTAGGAGTGAATCATCATTTGCCATGAGAGGATTTGGGTATTTTGGTTTTGGTTTGGTATCAGCACCGCTATACTGCAATATGGTACCATGAGCGAATCATCATTTGCCGTGAGGGGATTTCCCTCGTTCCCAGTTTAACGACTTAGGGTTGGTTCGGAAGTTTGGAATTTTGGGGTTGGGGTCGGCATCAGCATTGCTAACACTGAAACACATGTGTCATGAGCAATTCATCATTTGCCTTTACCTGTTGGAGAGCGATGACTTAGAAGACAGGTTTACGTCCCTATCATCTAAGGCTTTTCAATTTTATGAGCCATAAGGGTCCCATAAAAGCATTCTCCCTACGAGTCAAAAGGATCCCGTAGGTGTATTTTCTCCTTAAGAGTCGTGAGAACCCCCAAGTGTGTTTTTCTTTTTGTGAGTCGTAAGGATCCCACGAAGGTGTTTTCTTAAGAATCGAGAGGATTTCGTAAGTTTTGTTCTTCTCATGTATCGTGAGGACACATAGTGGGTCTTCCAAATGGAGCATAATTCCAAGGGCGGAGACCAGCCGCTGGACTGGTGATTGGAGTGGGGAATGGGTATGATGAGAATTATTTGAGCCCGTGGATTGTATACGGTAGTCAACTTGGGGACCAACCGTAGGGCCGAGAGAATTTTGGGACTTTGTTAGCGTCTACATCACTGCACTGGAATATGGTACCAAGAGCGACTCATCATTCGCCATTGGGACATTCAGAGATTTGAAATTTTGGTTGGCGTCTGCATCGCTACACTGGAATATGGTACCAGCAGCGACTCATCATTCGCCGTTTGGGGATTTGGATTTTGGTTGGCGTCTACATCGCTGCACTGGAATATGGTACCAGGAGCGACTCATCATTCGCCTTTGAGAGTTTTTTTTACCACGAATGCTCTATCATTTCAGCTTTTCTTATCGCGAAGGTCGTGATTGCCCTATCATTTCGGCTATTTATTCACGGTTGCCCCATCATTTCGACTATATTTTCATCTTTATTTTACTCGCTGATTTTTTTTGCGGGTTGCCCCATCATTTCGGCTTTTTTTATTTATTTATTTATTTACACTTTTTTACATCCCCAGTTTAACGACTTTAGGATCGATTGTTCCCAGTTTAACGACGTGGTGGTCCTCTGTTGGAGCTTGGGCTCGATTCAGCAGAAACCATGGACTCCTTTAGCTTAATTGCATAGGCGGGCATTCCGTCATCTAGACCGAGCCGGTGTTGGATGGCAACAACCACGTCATCATCATGACTGTAAGGCGTAGAAGGACTTGTTCTTCTGGGCTCTATCATATAGACCGTATAGGTTGTGTACCCATCTACCGCTTCTTTATTGGTAATATTGCTCGTTTGGCTCTTAGCTTGTTGCCTTGGTCCAGTCTTTTCAGGAAAAGGCAGATATCTGAAAGAATCAGGTTCCCAAAGTATTTCGATCTTCGTTTGTATGAAATTGGCGGTCGCAGCTTGGCTGTTTGCTAACACGTCTTTAGACAGTTCTATCTCTCCTGCCTTGTATTGCTTTTCGACTCAATTTTTGAAGACGAAGCAGTCCTCAATAGCATGACTTATCACTCTGTGATAGAGGCAATATTTAGAGTCGTCAGCTAAATTCGCTTCTTGCGGTATTTTTGATTTTGGCAATTGTAGACCGTTTCTTAAGGCGTCTTTGAATATTTTATGGACTTTGTCCCTTCTGAAAGAATAGACCTTATCCAGCTTCTCTTTCGGTGGAGATTCTCCTCCCTCGCCGAACACTGGCTTCCGAGACTGGTTGGCATTAGGCCCGCTCATCCTTCGCTTATTTCGGTTAGCCGAAACGTTAAAAGATTCAGTATCGTCGGAATTTCCGCCTTTGCAATTATCGTCCTTTCGGTTTCTTCAGGACCTACTGTTATTTTGGGAATCAGAGGAGGACTCCTACTTTGAGCGCTCCAACATCTGAACTTTCCTGGTCAACTCTTGAAATGTTTTGAAACCTGCGGTGCATAGAAACGGGGTCATCAAATTGTTGAGATTTCCGACGAGGAGGCTAACAGATTGGTCATGCTCTATCGGCGGTTCACATTTGATGGAGAGATTGCGCCATCTAGTTATAAAATCCGTGTTGCTTTCGTTGTTCTTTAGCTTGGTCCTTACGAGGTCGGCGATGGTGATCTTATCGCTGCCACTCGTAAACCTTTGCCGAAACAGAGATTCCATTCGAATGAAAGTAGTGATAGAGTCATCCGGTATGCTCGCGTACCAGTCGAAAGCGACATTGATCAAGCTATTAACGAACTGGCGGAGGAGAAGTGCATCATTGCCCATGGTATTCCCGCATGAGGCTGTAAAGTGGGCGATGTGTTGATTCACATTTCCCGTCCTATCAAACCTTCCGAATTTGGGGATGACATAGCCGCTAGGAAATTCTACCAGATCATAGTGAGCAGGATATGGTCTCCCGCTACTTCTAACATCTTTTTGCGCTTCGGCTTCGGCTACCAATGTTTTGACTTTGTTAGCAACCAAATCCATAATTTGATCTTGAGTTAGCAGGCTGCTGTCATCGGTAGCCAAGACATTTCCCGAGATAGGATGCGACTGACTTTCATGCGGTCCTCCTACCTTTGGATTTGAGGGAATAGACATCGACCGTCTTGGGACACCTTTTCTCGGTTCATGAGCAGAACCATGTGCTTAATTGGGTGCTTAATTGGGCGGTTGAGAGGCAACTTGGGCCGTGAGCCATAGGACGACGTTTGTCAAGCCGTCAATCTTTGAGTAGAGCTTGGCCATCTCCTTGTCTTTGTTTCTGAGTTGTTTCTGGAGCTTCCGGAGAAGCTGCTGCTCTGCGGTTTTGGGACGGAAAGTAGGCTCTTCTTCGCCGTTCAAGCTTGATTCCACATGGAGGTCCTTCTGCTTATCGGCCTCATCGAAAGTGTTTTCATTATCCTGCGGAGGAGGCTGATCTTGGGAAGTGGTGGCCACATTCACACCAGATTGGATTTGAGATATGGTGGCCCCATCCTTGCTCTTGCTGCGTGTGCCCGCTATGCAGACATCGTGGACCACATATCCGGCCTTTATCTTTGGCGGCTGATTTTTCGGACCGTCGTCGTGGCCCTTCCTCTTCAGGAAAGGACAAGCTACTGAAGACAATTGGTCCGGATGGGTCCTTAAGTGGCGTTGTTCGGATCGCAGTTTTCTTGATCCTTGCGGTCATGGCATTCTTCTGAACCAATTTCAGCGGTTCAAAAGAGTTAGCGAGCTCTACAGCCAGTTCAACTGTTGTTGTGGGGTAAACCTGTTCTTCGAACTTTATGAAGTTCAGCCTAGCAGGAGCTCTAGCCCTTTTGTTGACTCTGTATCTGAGCCTTTTCTGTCTTAGCTTCTCGATGTTAAGGGCTTGACGAGTATCCGTCATCCAGGAATCCATCGTGAGTCGATTGACGGGAGCTCAGAGAAGATACCCGATTGAACAGTCGTCAGGGGTGCCGCTGGAGCTTGCCCGAGATGCCTTGTTGCTTTGTTGGTGTTGATGGCCTTGCCCCCAGCTGGGGCTAAGGAAAGTCGTTCAAACACTGACTTGCGTTTGGTTAGTGGTGCCCTCGAGATCACCGCATTTGGCCTCCTGCCTTTCGAGGCCGGTCCGTCTGAAACTGGAGCTTGAGAAGCTGGGATGGCGTTAGCTGGCACGAACAGAATAGAGCCAAATGGTAGCGGCGACTCCTCCCACTGTTGCCCGAGATTGGCAAGGAGAATCGTCCTGGCGTCCATCTTCATCGTGTAAAAGATGGGAGCTATGTCGAGAGCTGAGCTGGTCCTTAAAGACATTGATGAGGCTTGATTGCTTGAAATCCTGCATGAAAGAGCATTATTTCAGTATTAATATGGATACGCATGTTGATTGAGTTCGCATGAACGTTTAACCCAAAATATGGGAGAAGAGAAAAGGTCCCACCGGGCGTGCCAGAATCTGTAGGGTGTTTTTCGTCAACCCATTGAGATGGGAATACACGCGCGTTTGTCAGGCGTACTACAGATTCCCCCTGCCTAGGGTAGGCGGGGGTTTATTGATTGTGGGAATCCGAATCTCCGGCAGCCATGGACTAAGCTGTCGTTAATTACCCCTCGTCTTTGGAGCGAAGGAACCTCCGATTGACGGATCAAACTGGTCATACAACTCAATGTGCAGTGTGCGTGTGTTGTGTATTGAAGGGTTTTGGATATATTGGGGGCCCGCAGAGTTTACGGGGGTCCCGCTACCCGGATAGTGCGCTAGGGGTCAAGAGGGCAGCCCTCTTGCGGTGTGCGGGACAACGTCTCGTTAGAAAAATTTTCCTAACGGGGTTGTATTTTGAGTGTGGGATGGTGTGGAAAAAAGTAGGGTGAGGAGCGTCTTAAAGACGCTAGGGAGCTGGGCGCCTCAAGCATCCGTCATGTGGGCGCTAGGCGCTAGCGCCTTATGCGTCCGTCACGTCAGCGCTGGGCGCTAGCGCCTCACGCGCCCATCGTGTGGGCACTGGGCGCTTGGGCGCGAGCGCCTCACGTGCCCGTCACGTGGGTGCTGGGCACTTGGACTCCGGCGGAAAGAATGAGGGCTTTTAGCCCCGGAAATAGGAGTTAAACTCCGAAAGAGGGTTTTTTATTTATGGAATTAAAACTCCGAAAGATGTTGAATGAAGTTAAACTCTTATAAAAAAGGGTTTGGTTTATGGAGTTGAACTCCAACAGATCTTGAATGGAGTTAAACTCCTAAAAATCTTTGGAAATGATCAAAGGGGCTCCTTTCTCTCACCTTTGGCCCTCGATCTTCTTTTAGGCCTTGGATCTTCCCAAAGTGAGACTTTTGAAGATGGTCTATTTCTTCCTCTCGGTCGGCCGGATCTTGGAGAAAAAGGGTTGAGATTTAAAAAATCTCCCCTTTTTGAGATCTGATGGAAGATCTGAGTTACTTTTCAAGGGTTTGATGGTGAAAACTGTTTATTTTTTGAAAAGGAATAGTTAAACTCTTGATTTAATTCAAAATGGGGAGAAGGTTTTAAGAACCTTGAGAAAGGGGAAGGAGACACAGAAACCCTAAATTTTGAGGGGAATGAATTATTTTTTTTATTTCATTATCATGTTGTCTTTTATAGGCTTACAAATTTACACATATCCCTTTGGGCTTTACAAAATGGCATTTTGCTCATCTCATGTCTCATATGCTCATTTCTTTTGCACATGAGCCACGGGCTTTCCAAAAATTTGGCTTTATGCCCATTTTTCTTACATTCATGCATAAAAAATTACATAAAAATTATTTATTACATGATTTCATTTTGGCATAGGAGAGGCCGGCCGCGGGGCTCGATTTAGGCATGGGCCCACTTGATTTGGGCTTGGGCCAGCTTACTTGGGGTTGATTTTGACTTTGACATGGTCAACCGGGGTGTAATTTTTTACCCCAACAGCCTCGTGATGAGGGTTTTGGATCCACTTCTTCGTAGGACAGGAAGCTACCCTCAGCGGATGGACCGAGTAGGAACCTGCTCGGTGGCCTCGTGATGAGGGCTTTGGATCCACTCCTTCGTAAGGCAGGAAGACTGCCTCTAGTCGAGAGCTTTCTGAATTCCATAGCTTCTCCTTGGGACGTCGTTCAACTTTTCGTGACCCGTAAAGACGGGAAGGGTAACCGTCGCGGACGACACGTGGCGGTACTATATCGGGAAATTGCGATATTCCATGATTTGCGTTGTTGCGCGAGTAGATCTTGGTCGTTGGAAGATATTTGTTGAGGCTATAAGTATCGACGGTATAGTCTCACCATCGAATTCTCATATCGGTTTCTTCCTAGTTTTGTGTTTCCCAAAGATGACTGACCGCGCATATACCATCAGGAAGATCGTTTCTCGGGACGATGTGTATTTTTATAATCTCGATCGTTCCGAAAAGACGTACGAGGAGGCAATAGGCCGCTTAGAGGGCCACTGTGGGCGCTTACTTTCCCGGCGATCTCCTCTCCTTCAAGTGCTAATCTACGCAATATGGACTTCTCCGGGTCTGTACAACACCCTGTCTCCGCAGTTGATGAACGGGACGTTTGATAAAATGCATACGGTCCACGAGTTTGGTCTGATCTCGAAGAGCGGATGGGACCACTCGATAGACCTTCTTCTTGAGAGTTTCCAGCAACGCTTGGTCGTTGCATCTTGCTCGGTGGGTGGGGGCCCATGCGATTCTGTGGCTTCTAGGGTCTACGGGTACCGTCAGAGGGAGCGGGCGGAGGTTGCTTAGGCTCGGCTGTAGGAACTTTCTTCTGAGTATCACCGACAATGTTTTCTTAATTCTCGCCCTCCTCTGCTGTAATCGTTGTAAGCTGGGAAGCCCACAATACCTCCGAATAAATAAATTTGTCTTTGGCTATGGTATATTGCCTCTTTCCTTTTTTCCATACTTTTTTAACCCCGAAGTCTCGAGGCTGAGGAAAGTAACAAAAGGCTGGGGCCCCGGGATGGTGCAGAAGTTTCCTCTGTGAGAAGGCTTAGTTCGGAAAACTTAGTTAATGCTGAAAGGAATTACATTGTTTAAACGAGCGTACATGTTTATTTATACAACTTAAACTTTACGGCGTTACATAGCCGAGGAAAATTACGTCACCCAGAGTCCTGTAGACGGTATGCTCCACCGGGCAACGCTTCCGTTACTAGAAATTGTCCGTCCCACTTCGGGGAGAACTCATGTAGTCTCCTTTGGACTATGAACTCGTTTCTTCATAAGACCAGATCTCCCGTCTTGAAGGCCCGATGTTTAATTCGGGCATTATAATAGCGAGCGGTTTGCTACTGATAGACGGCTGCTCTGATTTGCGCTCGATCTCGTTTTTCTAACAAGATGTCCAAGTTGCTTCGGAGTGACAAGGTGTTAGCTTCATCGTCAAAGTGTTCGACCCGATAACTGGGCAGTCCAATTTCCGCAGGGACCATTGCCTCGGTACCGTAGCAGAGGCTGAATGGGGTTTCTCCCGTGGGTGTCTTTTTCGATGTCCGCAACGCCCATAGCACCCGCGACAGTTCTTTGACCCAGCTGCCTTGCCTACCCTCCAAACGGTCTCTGAGACCGCGGATGACGCCCCGGTTCGCTACTTCAGCCTGCTCGTTGCATTGTGGATGTGTGACCGCGACAAACTTCATCAATATGTGGTAGCAGTTGCTGCAAAACTTTTTGACTTTATCGTTTTCGAAATTGGTCCCATGGTCGGTAATTATGCGCCTCGGGATTCTAAATCGGGAGATTATGTTTGTAGGGTGTTTTTCGTCACCCCATTGAGATGGGAATACGCGCGCGCTTGTCAGGCGTACTACAGATTCCCCCTGCCTAGGGTAGGCGGGGGTTTATTGATTGTGGGGATCCGAATCTCTGACAGCCGCGGACTAAGCTGTCGTTAATTACCTCTCGCCTTTGGGGCGAGGGAACCTCCGATTAACGGGTTATACTGGTCGTGCGAACTCAATATGCAGTGTTGTGTTTTGGAGGGGTTTTGGATGTATCGGGGGCCCCGCAGAGTTTTTACAGGGGTCCCGCTATCCGGATAGCGGGCTGGAGGTCAAGGGGGCTAGCAGCCCCTTGCGGGGTGTGGGGCAGCGTCCCGACCCAATTTTTTTTTGAGAGAGACAGTGTTGTAGAGTGTGTGTGTATACATATATATATAAAATAAAAGGAAAGGGCATCCAAAGGATGCGTGGGAAAAGCGCCAGCGTTTTGGGTGCTAGCGCTTTGAGCGCTAGCGCACCACGTGGGCGCTCGAGCGCTAGCGGTTTGGGCACTAGGGCGCTAGCGCCCCACGTGTCAGCATGTGGGCGGTCGGGCGCTAGCGCTCTGAGCGCTAGCGCTCTGAGCGCTAGCGCACCACGTGGACGCTAGCTCTCTGAGCGCAAGAGCGCTAGCGCACCACGTGTCAGCACGTGGGTGCTCAGGCGCTAGCGCTCTCGAGCGGCAAAAAGAACTTGGTCCCTGCAATGGGAGTTGTACTCCCAGAAAGGAGCATTTATTATTCTATGTATTTATATATATATATGAGGAGTTAAACTCCTAGGATATTTTGAAGCTGATGAAGGGCTTCTCCCCTAGTTCTTCCCCAAAGTGGGGTTTCTGGAGATGGGTCTCCTTCTTCTTCCTTTGTTGGCCGGATCTTGAAGATCAAGAGATGTGAGATTTTAAAAATCTCTTCTTTTTGAGATCTGATGGCAGATCTAAACTCCCCTTTGTGGGTTTTGTGGTGAAAAACTATTTAGTTTTAGAAAAAGAAGAGTAAAACTCGTTGTTTAATTCGAAAGAAAGAAGAAGGTTTAGAACCTTCAGAAAGGGGAAAGAGGCACAAACCCTAGATTTTTTTGGGGGATGAAAAGTCTATGGTTTATTCATCATGTTGCCTTATATAGGCTTACACATTTACATACAGCCCCTTGGGCTTTACAAAATGGCATTTTGCCTATCTCATGGCTCATGTGCCATTTCTTTTTGCACATAAGCCATGGGCTTACAAAAATTTGGCTTTATGCCCATTTTGTTGACATTCATGCATAAAAAATTACATAAAAATTATTTATTACATGATTTCATTTTGGCATGGGGAGGGCCGGCCGCTTCATGTTCGGACTCGGCCTGGGCATGGGCCCACTTGGCTTGGGGTTGACTTTGACTTTGACTTGGTCAACGGAGATGCAATTTTCGACTTCAACAATGTTATTCTGCAGGAATTTTATCGTAGAGACGACGTCCGGTTTTCCTGATGTGAACGGCCTCTATCCATTTCGTGAAGTAGTCCACAGCAACAAGGATGTATCTGTGTCCGCCCGTGCCGGTAGAGAGTTGGACCACCATATCCATCCCCCATTGCGCAAACGGCTAAAGAGAACTGGGTGACGTTAGTTCGGTAGCGGGGAGATGAGGTATGCTGCCGAAGAGTTGGCAGTTCTTACATCTTCTGACCATCTTCTCGGCATCCTAGGGTATTCTCGACCAATTGTATCCCTGGAGCAGTGTCTTCAGGACCAGGGTAAGGGCTCCTTGATGTGCTCCCCGACCCCTTCATGCATCTCTCGTAAAACGTAGTCTGCCTTGTGGGGATCGACGCACCAGAGCAAAAACTGAGTGTATGATTTCTTGTACAGGTTTCCGTTGCTCCAGACGAAATGGCGTGCTTTTGACCGAAGCCGGCGAGCTTCTCCCCGGTCTTCGGGAAGTACACCGCCCTTCATGAATTCCACGAGGGGCTTTCTCCAATCTTGGCCTTCTTCATGAGTTGTGTAGATTTGGAGTGTTACCTCTCCATCTTCCACGCTGGGTCGTGGTAAGATTTCGAAGAGAATATTTCTTTTATGATTGGCGAATAGGAAGAAGCGAGCTTGCTCAAGACATCGGCCTGGGTGTTCAAGTTTCTGGGAATCTGCTCCACTTGGATTTCGTTGAAATTTTTCCATAACCTTTTTACCTCGGTCAGGTATTTTATCATAAGTAGTTCTCGGATCTCGAAAAGCCCGGTTACTTGGCCGACGACTAGTGCGGGGTCGCTACGTACCCTGATGGTCTTCAGCCCTACCCCGGAGGCGATTTGTAGCCCTGCCAACAAGGGCTCGTATTCCGCGTCGTTGTTTGACGCTCTAAAACCGAGCTTTAGAGATTATTCCATTTCTGCCTCCTCCGGGCTACGGATGATCAGGCCAGCCCTGCTCCCTTTCACTGTGGAGGATCTTTCCATGTAGAGTACCCAGTCCGGGATAGGGCTGGGCACCTCCTCGACCGAGGGTCGTGATTCGGGGCCCTGCCCCGCCGTTCCTTCTTTAGTGGGGATGGTGCATTCGACAACAAAATCAGCTAAGATCTGTACTTTGATGGCTTGTCTGGGGCGGTATTTGATGTCAAATTGAGACAACTCCCACCTCCATTTCTCCAGACGACCTGACGATTCGAGGGAGGCAAGAATAGACCTTAAAGGCCGCTCAGTTTGGACGAGGATCGTATGGCCTGAAAATAGTGTCGAAGTTTCTTGGAGGCGACGACAAGGGCCAGGACTATTTTCTCTATGGCCGGATATCTTGTTTCCGCGTCCTTGAAAACATGGTTCACGTAATAGACCGGTCTCTGTATGCCTTCAAATTCTTTGACGAGCACCGAGTCTGCAGCTTGGTCGGAGACGGCTAGATATAGTAATAGCTCGTTACCTCGACCGGTCGGGTGAGTAGCGGTGGGGTCGCTAGGTGCGTCTTGAGTTTTTCGAAAGCGTTCTGGCACTCCTTAGACCATTCGAACTTAGGAATTTTCCTTAGGGTCCTGAAAAAAGGAGGCATTTCTCTCCGGATCTGGACATAAAGCGACTCAGGGCAGCTACCCTCCCCTTGAGTCGCATGATATCGACATTGCTCTTGGATGTTGTTATGTTGAGGATGGCGCAGATTTTTTCTGGGTTCGCTTCGATTCCTCGATGGGTAACCATGAACCCGAGAAACTTCCCACTGGTGACTCCGAACGCACATGTAGCTGGATTCAGCTTCATCTTGTACTTCCGGAGAACGTCGAATGTCTCGCCAAGGTCTTTATTGTGCCCGGCTATCGAGACGGATTTTACGAGCATGCCGTCGACGTAGACTTCCATATTTCTCCCAATCTGCGGTTTGAACAGCTTCTTGTCCAGCCGCTGATACGTGGCCCCGGCGTTCTTGAGTCCGAAAGGCATCACTTTGTAGCAATAGACTCCTCAGTTGGTGGTGAAGGTGGTAAGTTCTTCGTCGGTCGGGTCCATTCAGATCTGATTGTAACCGGAGAAAGCGTCCATGAAGCTCAGTAATTCGTGGCCGGTCGAGCTGTCCACTAGCTGGTCTATCCAAGGAAGTGGATAGTTGTCTTTGGGGCAAACCTTGTTCAAGTCCGTAAAATCGACGCACATGCGCCATTTCCCGTTTGCCTTCTTGACCATAACCACATTCGCCAGCCAATCCGAGTAGTCCAGGTTTCTGATGAAGTTGGCAGCGAGCAATCGATCCACATCGTCTTCTATCTCCTTTTGTTTAACCGGCGCAAAGCTTCTTTTCTTTTGTCGAATAGGCCGGGCCTTCGGATCCACCCCGAGGTTGTGGGAGATCACATCAGGGTCAATCCCGGACATGTCCGCTGGCGTCCAAGCGAATACGTCCGAGTTATCTCGAAGGAATCGGATCATGCCTTCGCGGGTGTCCCATATCAAGAGAGCCGATCTGGACTGTCCGACTCTCGACGCCCTCTATGAGGGGGACTTCTGTCAACACTTCCACCGGGGCACCTCGAACTTCCTTTTGGTCATCGTGTGTATCTAAAGACCCCTGTAAATCATGTATCTTCAAAATCGTCGCCTGCTCTCCGGCAGGGAACGTCGAGGCAAGGCAAATCTTGGTGGTTTGCTGGTCCCCCCATAAGCTTGGCCTATCCCCCCATTATCCAAAGGGAATTTAAGCGCAAGGTGATAAGTCGAGATCTGAGCCCGGAGGGCGTTTAAGGTAGGGCGTTCCAGGAGAATGTTGTAGAACGACAGGACCTTAGCAACGAGGAAATTTAACGGTACGGTTCGCGTCTTGTCCGCTTCTCCAATGTTGAGGAGGAAGGTGACCGATCTCTCGACCGGGCCAGAATGGTTGGTGAATCCAGAGAGGACGTGGGAGGTCGGCTGAAAATCGGATGAACATAACCCCATATGCTGGAAACAGTCGTAGAACAGGATATCCACCGAGCTTCCTGAGTCGACCAATATTTTCTGGACCCCGTAACGGTGAACTCGGGCCGTTATCATGTTCATATCATAATATTGCATTATTATATTCCCCATTCTTATGCATTTTACAATAAAACAGGTACTTTTGACGCATGTCTGCTACATATTACAGATTACAAATTCTTGGACAGAAAACAGTGAAAACGATGAAAAGACGATGCAAAAGTGGACTTTGACCAACAAACAGAAGACTCTTGATCAAGCCTACATCAAAAATAAAATTCACAAAGTACAAGGCAATGCAAGGTCCAAGATTACAAAGCGAACGGTTAAAAGTCCACCGCAATTGTTCACTGGAGATCTGGAAGAAATAGAGAAGCCAAATAGAATAAAGATCCAAAGAAATAAAAAGCCCAAGAAGCCCAGAATTAGTTCCAAAATTTCCAGACATAAAATTTTACCAAAGCTTGAAGTCTACTTTGACTAGATTTTCCTAAGGATATTTTGGTAAATGCAGACGTGCGAATTAATTGTAACCTAGGGTTTCCTATCCTCTATAAATAGGAACTCTAAATCATTGTAAAGGCTATGCCTCCCTTCATTAATAAATTTCAGCATTCTTTTGGAAAGTATCAAGTTGTAAGTTCTTTATTTTCTGCCTTAGGTTAATTTTCTATTCTTGCTCTAGATAAATTTAATTCCTTGCCCTAGTTAATCTTTTATTCTCTGCCCTATATAAATGTATTTTAATTCCTTAATGAGTGAGTAGTCTCCTCGCTTGTTGGGGTTAGGAAATGGAAAGAGATGTAGATCTTTGTTTACCAAATTTTCCCTAAACCTAATCCTATCAAGTTTCTAATCCTAGTGTCATACAACTTCAATTTTTAGGTTTAATTATACAACCAAACATCATTTGGAATTAACTCGTAAGAACTTAAAGGAGATTTACACATCCCTGTGGACCGATCCGTATTCACCGGCTAGCTTCATGCGACGCCGTTCTTGATTGCGGTTAATAGATAGTTTTTGAGACAAATCAAATGGCGCCGTTGCCGGGGATGGCGTAAAATTTCCTTTTTGCAATTTCGGGTTAATCAAAATTAAAAAAATCATAAAAATCTGAAAAATAAAAAACTATAAAAAATATATCTGTTATTTTTGGAAAGGGTATTTTTGTGTGAATTTTGCAGGATCTATGAACAAATTCGGATTTGGAAATCTACAGAGATCAAAACAGCAAGTATCAAATTCGAACAAACAGAGGAATATCACAACAGAAAACAGAAGAAATTTGGAGGACCGAGTCAACAAGTTAACCACACGATCTGGAGAGCAAAAAAAAAAGGCCTCGCGACCCCATTCCGGCCGCGGAACCGCCGCGTTTTGGTCGGAAAAAAAAACAGTTCCGCCACTGCAATTCTCTGTGAGTTTTCTTTCTCCTCCTCTGCAAATCTCCGATATATCTTCTGAAAATTCTCCTGCAGGATTCTATGCGCTTAAAAAAATCTTTTCCCTTCCAAATAACAATCTTGTGTAGGATTCTTTGCGCCGCGCATACAATAAAAATCTTTGATTGCAAGTGATTTACTGTTTTGCATATCTTTAATCGGACTTTAAGGGGCTTTTTGACCAATTCAGATTGGGTGGGGATCTCATCACCCTTTCCAGGACCCCAGAAATCACATAAGGCATTTTCATTGACCAATCTTAATTAAAAAATACTAGACTCAGCCCTAAGGACGTCGCGCTCAATAGGACAGATGACTAGTTATAGGCATCGGCCGTTTATCCTAACCTGACTTTGCGGTGACTAGACAAGTGTGTCAAGGCTAGTGGTTTTTAATTAGGCCCACTACTGTGGTGCCTTCCCACTTACCTGGCACTTACCTGGCCGCAATTGGCGGTAAAGAGGCGGTTTGAGGTCTTATTTCTAACCCTTTGGAACAGTTAGAAGCTGTCTAGCTGACCTAGATGACACTAGATCTAGGCCTGATTGTGCATTTTTGGTTGATCGAAAGTGTCTTAGCCCTTTATCAAAAAAAATTTCTTTTTTGCAAACAGTTCCAAATAAAAAAAAGAGAAAAAGAAAAAAGGAAAATTTTTATTAGAAAACTTGCAAACTTTTGTCGCTAAGAAATCCTTGCACCACCTACTTTCTCTTATCTTTCTTCTATCATGGGTACACCACATCATAAATCACTTTCCGAACTTTGGTATCCCGAACCTAACTTTGTATCGTACGTCAATTTGTTCGGTCAATTTAAAGACGATCCTTCCATGCCTAAAATATCTTTGAAAGATCAAATAGAAGCGTCTAGGAGAAACAGTTCGACTTTTCAATCCACTTTGTGTCAACCAAGTCAACCTTTACCACCTCCATATGTTGATACCACTTTTTCAAGTCCTGCTGTAACTCCTAAACCGATGTCCATTGCTGAGCATATTGCTCAATCTCGCAGCCGATCTTTCACCCCTCTCCACACATCTAGTTCTAGAGATCCACATGACTATTCACCTTTTTATCTACATGTTGACCCTATCCCTGTCCAACCACCTACTTCCTACTAGTCCTACCCGATCTTCCCACCTTCACTAGACACTGCTTCTACACAGCCTTTTGGAAGTTTCACATATCCAACCAATTTCGAATCTTTTGCCGAAACCCCCTCACCATCCAAGTCTAGTTTGGAAGAGTCGTTGGAGGCTTATATCTTAGCAACAAACAAAATGACTAGGAATGTGGAAGCGTCCGTGGCCGCCCTTATGCAACCTAGTAAACCGGTAGTTAGTTTCCCACTAGCTTCAAATTTTTCAATATATAAGAAGGCGGTTGGACAGAGTGAGAATGTGAGAGGATTTCCAAATCAAACCTACTCTTACCCAATTGAAGCCCACAACTCCAGTTTTCCATTGATTGTCCCGAATGATTCACCAGTTGAGAATAAAAACGAGTTGTGTGATTTTGTAGTGCTTGATTTGCCAAATTGTGAAGAGCCCCTTTCGAGTGAAACCACACCTAATCCGTTTGACCTTTATACCTCCACTCTAGAACCAAAAGTGATAAATATTCATGCTTTTGATGAGGTGTCAGAGAAAAATGATTTTCACTTGATTGAGGATATAGACGCCGGGAATATTTCGGATGATGAACCTGTCAATTTGTTTGAAATTTTATGTCCAATTCATCATCCCGAGTCATTAGATGTTTCTCCCGAACTTCATATGCGTCTTGATTTTGATGATAATGGCATGGATGAGCTGAATATTGAGGAGAATTTTGAGGATAGTATTGAGGAGAGTATTGAGGATAATATTGAGGTTGAACTATTCTTGTTTGATGTGTCGGATTTTCCAACTCATCCTCCCGAGCCTTTAACTGTTATATCACCCTCCCTCCTTTCCATCGTTCTAACCACGCAAAAGATCACGCTTGAAGACTGTGAGCTTGAAAATTTTTCCTTTGAATCTGACACAGTTCTCACAGCCGATAACACTTACGACTGTTTCACTTTTTCGGACGATGTTGATGACTCAACCCCCGAGTTTGAGTCATTTACATTTTCAGATGCGTTAGTTGAACCATCAGACTCGTTGCTTACAGTCGTTTCGAACCATTGATGGAATCTTTTAAATTCGAGACAGTTTACTACGGTGAGAATGAGACTATCCCTAATTCACTCCCTTTCGTCCTTCCTATCGTTCCGACCGTACAAGAGACCGTTACGCTTTTATCTCCAATACCAAGTTCGGCGTACCCATGTTTTCTTGCGAATCTTGAGGGATTTGACCCCATTTCTCGACAGGTTGATAGGTTAGCGCAATCGTTTTTAACACATCGGTCATCACAAATTGCGCTAATTTATTCACTCGATTTACACCCTCAAGATCGTAATCCACTTCTTTCTCTTTTCCGCCATTCTTCTCCTCCACCGAGACCATATTCTACCCTTCTTCCCACACGGTCTCGTGTGTTTCTCATTTCTTTCCTCTACACCCAATTATTTCACCAACTCGGCCATTAACACGATAAGATTTTTGAATGGTTGGTGCTAACCTTTGGCTTGTGTAAGGCCAAGCTTAAGTTTGGGGGGAACCTTGTTGTATATATGTATAGATATTTTTTGTTTTCTTTTTCTATAAAAAATTAAAAAAAATCAAAAAAATCAAAAATAAAATAAATAAATAAATAAACAGGGGAGTGCCGGCATTTTGACCCTCTTGATGTAGCATGACAGTGAGGACACTGTCAAGTTCAAGTTTGGGGTATGCTCGGTACGTGTTCTTCCTTCGCACTCATTTGCACATATTTTTTGCATTTGCATACTTATTTGAAAACCCATACAAATTTGAAAATTTCAAAAATTATAAAAATTAATGTATTCAATTTTGACTAATTGACTTGAGTTTGACAAATAGGTTAACTAGCTAGAAACAACTAGATCTTAGACTTAGTAAATTAAAAACCCTAAAAATTACATTACTTAAAGTTTAACGGTAGAAAGTATATGTCTTTGTAGTTTATTTAGAAATAGGTAAATTTTGAGTTCACTTCTTGGGCTAAGTCAATATAAGGGAAGAGTATTGATGTTCTTATTAGAGTATAAGTTTGAAAAATAGTTCCTAACTTAAGTCTAGATTCTGAAAACGTATACCCTACAATTTGCACAATCACGCACCTTGAAACTTGGAATAGTAGAGGAGACCTTGAAATGCTCTTGTCTAAAGTCCTTAGTACAATGAAAAAAAAGAGTGAATAAAAAAAAATGAACACTGGTTTTTATGATTACTTAAGGCTGCAAAAATAAAAAAATATTTAGCGAGGGTGCTTCATCACCTAGTGCCTTAGACCAACTGGTTTGGGAGTCACTGCTAAAAGCCTTAGGTGTTGCAAGACTAGGACTTACGCTTTAAAGTGCTAACGCATCTTGTAATCGGTCGTTGGTTCCTTAAGAAGTATTAACGGTCGCATGAAGGATGTGTAAGCAAAATTCAATTAAAAATTCACCAACTAATAAGTACTTTGGACAACGGACAAGGGTATGATTGCTTGATTTGAATTTCCAAGTGTAGGGGTGATTCATACACACACGTAGGGATATGTGATTGGAGTTTAAATAAGAGAAAGAAATGAAGAATAGAACTTGTATCTTTAGTAGAATTGATAAAAATTCCTAAGTGGAGATGGAACCCTAGAAGGAAAACTTAAGAGATGCCGAAAGCTAAGTAGGTCTGCAGAACATATATAATCTTAAGTTAAATAATGAGGAAGTGTGAAGAATATGGGTGGATAATTTACGAGTCGACGACAATAGAATTCCTTGTTAGAAAACCTAATTGGAGAACAAAAGTCGAAAAGCCGAATTGATAGGATTTTGTGGGTAGTATCCGCTGAAAACCCTCTGAAGACAACACTCCTCCTACTAGGGACACCTAGAGGTTTAACGGCTTGTTGCACGAGCTCACTGCAATCGTGTTTCCCTGCGAAAGTGCGGTTAGGTTTTTGTAGAGAATAAAAAAATAAGTTTGCTCGAGGACGAGCAAAAGATAAGTTTGGGGGTATTTGTTCATATCATAATATTGCATTATTATATTCCCCATTCTTATGCATTTTATAATAAAGCAGGTACTTTTGACGCATGTCTGCTACATATTACAGGTTACAGGTTCTTGGACAGAAAACAGTGAAAACGATGAAAAGACGATGCAAAAGTGGACTTTGACCAACAAACAGAAGACTCTTGATCAAGCCTACATCAAAAATAAAATTCACAAAATACAAGGCAATGCAAGGTCCAAGATTACAAAGCGAACGGTTAAAAGTCCACCGCAATTGTTCACTGGAGATCTGGAAGAAATAGAGAAGCCAAATTGAATAAAGATCCAAAGAAATAAAAAGCCCAAGAAGCCCAGAATTAGTTCCAAAATTTCCAGACATAAAATTTTACCAAAGCTTGAAATCTACTTTGACTAGGTCTTCCTAAGGATATTTTGGTAAATACAGACGTGCGAATCAATTGTAACCTAGGGTTTCCTATCCTCTATAAATAGAAACTCTAAATCATTGTAAAGGCTATGCCTCCCTTCATTAATAAATTTCAGCATTCTTTTGGAGAGAATCAAGTTGTAAGTTCTTTATTTTCTGCCTTAGGTTAATTTTCTATTCTTGCTCTAAATAAATTTAATTCCTTGCCCTAGTTAATCTTTTATTCTCTGCCCTAGATAAATGTATTTTAATTCCCTAATGAGTGGGTAGTCTCCTCGCTTGTTGGGGTTAGAAAATGGAAAGAGATGTAGACCTTTATTTACCAAATTTTCCCTAAACCTAATCCTAGTAAGTTTCTAATCCTAGTGTCATACAACTTCAATTTTTAGGTTTAATTATACAACCAAACATCATTTGGAATTAACTCGTAAGAACTTAAAGGAGATTTACACATCCCTGTGGACCGACCCGTATTCACCGGCTAGCTTCATGCGACGCCGTTCTTGATTGCGGTTAATAGATAGTTTTTGAGATAAATCATATCACAAGAGGGTTATTATGAGGAAGTGTTATCCCGTGAAGGTCATCGGTGAAGATGATCGGGTCATCCTTCCTATGCTTCTTGTGGGGTGGATTGCTTATGCCCTCGACTGGCAGGAGGTAGTGGTTCCCCCTACTTCCCAGAGCTGGATCCGCCGAAATGATCATGATTTGTCCAGTTGTTAATATCCCGGGAGGGGTTTGGTCTTTTTGCCCTCGTTCCGTCTGTCGCTTGTCCCGTAGGTATTTCGCCATGTGACCGGAGCGGATCAGTTCCTCGATATAGTCGCGGAGCTGTTTGCAGCTTTCAGTCGCGTGACCCTGTGACCTGTGATACGCGCAATACGGACCGCGAAGACGCTTGCCTGCCCTTTGGGTAACTGGCAGGAGCTTAAAGAACCTCTCGCCCTTAGTTTCCTCCAACGGCTCGGTCTGGGAAATGTTCAAAAGGGTGTACTCCTGGAACCTCAGGGAATAAGGTTTCGAACGATCGACTTTCTTTTTCTCTTCCCTGTCCCTCCTTCTTCCGGTCTGCTTGGTCGCCTCCGGGTAGGTTCGAGTTCACCTCGAACTCGAGATGGATTTCTCGCTCGGTCCATGCTTTCACTTCGGCCATGGTCTTAGGTTGCGCCAATGCAAAAGAGTGGATCCACTCTTTGTGTCTAAGATCCGACCTCAGCGCGGTGATAACTGTTTCGTCGCGGTGCTCGGGAACCTCCAGGAGGGCATTGTAGAAGCGAGTGATATACCCTTTGAAGGATTCCTTATCTCCGCTCTTGACAGTGAATAAGTAGTCGACCGTCTTCTTCTGTCATCGGTTATCGACGAAATGACCGAGAAATTGGGTAGCCAGCTCGTCAAAGGTCGAGATGGAGCGCAGCGCAAGCCATCGGAACCAGTCCCGGCCAGCTCGGATTAAGGTGGTGGGAAAAGCTCGGCATTGAGCCGCGTCCGAGTAGTCTTGGAAGCTCATGCCCGCCGTAAACACGTCCAAGTGGTCCTTTGGGTCGGACTTCCCGTCGAAGAAAACCGCTTTAAGCGGCTTGTTCCTGGACAAGACGCGCTCGGCCAATAGCTGTTCTGTAAAGAGCATTGTGAGCGAATCAGCAGAGTACTTATCCCCTTCGCCGGATATATGGTCATCCTGTCGTATGCCTTCAATTTTCTTTTCGAGGGCTTCGATCGGTTGGTGGTACCCCGAGGATTCAGCACAGTCAGAGCGGCTGCTATCCCCGCTCTGGGCCTGCATGATGGTGCGACTTCGATTCCGCTCTATCACATTTCTTAAATCCTTGGACGAGGCCCTTCTTGAGTAGTCCCGACGTTCTCTGTTTGCGCGGCCTCGGCGGGAGTTAGGGCGCCGGTCGTGCCTGGAAACAGGCAAACGGACCGACACCTCCTCAGGGGGTGAGAGCGCACGGCTGGCGTCGGAGTGACGGCCTGGTCTCCCCTGAGATCGGGGTGTGGAGAGCTGTCCGGCGCCCAGCGGGTCATGGAATCATTCGCCGCATGCGAGTCATAGTTGCCGGAGTTGACATGCCGGCGTTCAGTGACGCTGGTGTTAGGTCCACGTTACCTCTCCCGGTACTTACGGGGTTGCGGAAACGGTAAATCAAAATTTTTTCTAAACTTTGTAACATGGACCGAACAAGATCGGGATCGTTGTCTAAACTAAAACTAGTGTTCTTGCTAAAGAGAGTTAGCTACTATGGAAGATGGTTATACCTAAACTTGAACTCCTTCTTCTTCAAACCTTGTAGAGGTTGATGGTTCTCTTTTCGTCGCCTTCTCCCGTCGAAGATGGATCCACCTCGAAGGTTCGACTTTGGGCTCTTCCTCGATCTTTGAGTGAACTAGGGTTTCCGGCTTGCTAAACCTTCATCCTAGAATGAGTAGAGAGTGATTAGGGTTTGCTTTTCCTTTTAAAGAGAATGATTCTCAACACATGAGAAGGTTTCTCTTTGCTAGAGGAAGAAGAAGATGAAATGAGGAGAGAGAGAGGTTATGATAGAATGAGCTCTCTTTTTTCTTTCTAGCAACCATAATGCAAAAGAAAAATATTATCTAAATGATAATAATTGAAAATGAGAATAGTTGATGGTAGTATTTGGAATGACCACAACCATGCTTCATTTAATAAAAAGTAAGCATGAATCAAGGAAGACTTTTTAAAGCATGATGGTAGTCAATGGTCAACAAGTCAACCAAGGTCAACAAGTCAACAAAAAACAACCATAACATAATTCTCATTTAATTACTATTATTAATAGATAATATATAAATCCATTAGGGTTTGGAAAATGAAGACTGTCAACTGTGCATACGCACCCGTTCCGAAACCCTAATGAAAAACCTCATTCTCCGCCTCAAGCAACTGTGCATACACACCTGCATTCTCGTTCGGAGGAACAAGAATACCAAGATATAAAAGCAACCCCCAAAACATATACCAGTATCTGGCTCAAACCAGAGCCTGCCAGTATAATCCGTCCGGACTCCAAACGTGCACAAGTGCGCGGATGAGAACGAACCCTGTCGCAAAACCATGCGACCTCTACTCTGTTTTGCCCAGAGGCGAATACCCTCTGTGTGGGACTCTAAAGACTCGACACTACGCTGGCAGTGGGTTTAACCACAGACCGCAAGCGGCACTAGCTGTGCATAACGGTCCCCAGGTAGATGCCGACAATAAGGCTGACGAGGTGAAACCCCATCTGAACTCCTACTGAGTCTGAATGTGACATTCTCCGTACAGTCCGGTCTGTTCGTCTGATACATCGCATGGCGGGCCTAGAGGGCGGTAAAACGTCAGTCCCCTAATAGCGGTACAAGTCGTGTCGGAGTGAAGCCCAATACACCCTGAGATAACACTGGAACCTACCAGTACATCTCGCTTGCCCTGGCCAGGGACTACTCGTGTAATGGCTCTCCTAGACACAGCGCGATGTCAACCCTCAATACCGGGAGAGACGAATCCTGTCTAACCGTCACTGCCTCCAAGTGCTTCGGGACTGCTCCCAACTACTACCTGTTTGCACGACTCAGTAGAGCCGTGGTAGGGTAGTAATCAAAGAACAGTGGGAACACACTCGAGGCGAAGTGACAGTGTCAAGTCAGCGGACTAAGCTGTACTCATGTCACCTGGGAACTGATAACTGACGATAGGTATAATACCAACCATCAGTTCCCGACGAGTCCTGTCCAGTGTACTCGTAACCCAACGAGCACCCGCATACTATCTCAAGTACGACGTACTGACGGCTGTGGGACAGACCGTCTCCCGTGCTGGGATGAGAAGCGCATACGCTAGTCTACTCCGGAGTATCGATGCCCTATCTCGGTACTCCCACGACTAGGGACGTGTATAAGGATATGCTTGTAGATTACCCAGCCCCCACGAGTGTGATCGCCATCACAACGCCGGTAATCAAGCAAAGATCCTAAGGGCTCTACTAATGCGTATAGGTGATATAATAAATAAACACACATGTACACATTAAAGCAGAGGCAAACCAAGTAGCATACTACTATATTGAGCAAGATTGTCTGTACAACTGTGAATATCCCAAGCTTCCATCAAGTAATATACATACTAGTATGATACAGTAATGGCCTCTAGGGCATATACACTAACAATCTCCCACTTGCACTAAGGCCATGTACTGGCGTATCGAAGACCTATCATCTCGATCAGCCGCTCGAACTGAGTCTGGGGTAAAGCCTTCGTGAATGGGTCCGCAGTGTTGTCCTTTGTGTCCACTCTCCGCACCTCGATCTCCTGTCGATCAATGATCTCCCTGATCAGGTGATACCGCCTTAAGATGTGCCTGGATTTCTGATGGGACCTTGGTTCCTTCGCTAAAGCTATAGCCCCATTGTTATCGCAATACAAAGGTATTGGGTCAACAATGGACGGAACCACCTGAAGTTCACTAATGAACTTCTTAATCCAGACCGCCTCTTTTGCGGCATCGCTTGCAGCAATGTATTCAGCCTCCATCGTCGAGTCTGCGACGGTATCCTGCTTGGAACTCCTCCAACATACCGCCCCTCCATTGAGGGTAAACACAAAACCCGAGACAGACTTGCTGTCATCTTTGTCACTCTGGAAGCTTGAATCGGTAAAGGACTCGACCCTGAGGTCTCCATTACCGTAAACCAGGAACATCTCCTTAGTCCTCCTCAGGTACTTGAGAATGTTCTTCACTGCTATCCAGTGGTCCTCCCCTGGGTCTGACTGATACCGGCTTACCGTGCTCAACGCATAAGCTACATCTGGTCTTGTACATAGCATCGCATACATTATAGATCCTACCGCCGAAGCGTAGGGTATAGTGCTCATGCGAACCCTCTCCTCGTCAGTCTTAGGAGACGTCTTCTTGGAGAGGGTAATTCCGTGCAATGCGGGTATGTTACCGCGCTTGGAATCCTCCATACTAAATCTCTTTAGTACGGTCTCTATGTACCTGGACTGCGAAAGTCCCAATAGTCTCTTGGATCTATCTCTATAGATCTTGATCCCCAGAATGTACGAGGCATCACCCAGGTCCTTCATGGAGAACCTTTGTGACAAAAATAGCTTGACCGATTGTAGCATAGGAATGTCATTTCCTATCAAAAGAATGTCGTCCACGTACAAGACTAGGAATGCGACAGTTCGTCCTACAATCTTCTTATACACACAGGATTCATCTTCGTTCTTGATGAAATCAAATTCTTTGATTGCCTCATCAAAACAGATGTTCCAGCTCCGCGATGCCTGCTTTAATCCATAAATGGATTTAAGCAACTTGCACACCCTTCCGCTGCTCCCACTGTCTACGAAACCTTCTGGTTGATCCATGTAAACGCACTCTTCCAAACAACCGTTTAGGAAAGCCGTCTTAACATCCATCTGCCAGATTTCATAGTCATGGAAGGCAGCAATGGCAAGTAGGATCCGAATGGATTTGAGCATAGCCACCGGAGAAAAAGTTTCATCATAGTCCAAACCAGGTCTTTGACGAAAACCTTTTGCAACGAGTCTAGCTTTATAGGTTTCCACCTGCCCATCTACACCAAGTTTCCTTTTGTAGATCCATTTGCATCCAACGGGTTTTACCCCAGGTGGAGCAATATCCATGGTCCACACTTTATTGGCGTACATGGACTCCATTTCGGATTGCATTGCTTCCTGCCACTTATCAGAGTCCCTACTGATAATGGCCTGCCTGAAACTGGTAGGGTCATCTTCTTCCAAGATGCAATCCTCTCGATCCCCGTCTATGAGAAAACCGTAGTATCTCTCGGGCGGATGAGAAATCCTACCAGATCTGCGGAGTGGCTGAGGTTCGTTTGGGGTTATTGAATCTAGCGGTTCCTCCAAATTTTCAGTTACATTTTGTGGTCGCTGAATTTCTTCCAGTTCTACCGAACTCCCACTAGTTTCTTTTGCAAGAAACTCCCTTTCTAAGAAGGTGGCGTGGCGAGATACAAACACCTTTTGTTCCTCAGTGTGGTAGAACAGATATCCTAATGAGTCTTTAGGATATCCCACAAATTTACAGAGAACTGATCGTGCCTCTAACTTGTCCGGTTTCTGTGTTTTCACATAGGCCGGACATCCCCATATCTTAATAAACTTAAGACATGGTTTCTTACTGCTCCATATTTCATACGGAGTTTTAGGCACTGATTTGGACGGAACTTGATTCAAAAGGTATGCCGCTGTCTGAAGCGCATGTCCCCAGAATAAAAGAGGTAACTCAGCACTACTCATCATGGAGCGAACCATATCCAATAGGGTACGATTCCTCCGCTCCGATACACCGTTGTGCTGTGGTGTATAAGGAGGAGTAAGCTGAGAGAGAATACCATTCTCTTTTAAGTAATCTAGGAATTCCGTGCTTAAGTACTCCCCTCCCCTGTCAGACCGGAGGATCTTGATACTTTTGCCTGTCTGGTTCTCTACTTCCTTTCTGTATTCCTTGAATTTCTCAAAAGCTTCAGATTTGTGTTTCATCAGATACACATATCCGAACCTAGAGAGATCGTCAGTGAATGTGATAAAGTACGAGAACCCACCCCTTGCATGTATAGACATCGGACCACATACATCACTATGTATGAGTCCCAAGAGCTCTGCTGCTCTTTCTCCATGTCCGGTGAACGGAGATTTGGTCATCTTACCTTTGAGACAAGACTGACAAGTTTCATAAGATGAAAACTCGAACGCATCCAAGAGTCCATCTTTATGCAACTTACTCAGTCTTTTCTCTCCGACATGACCAAGTCTACAATGCCACAAGTAGGATTCATTTGTATCTGAATTCTTCCTCTTGCGTGTGTTTTGTATATTGAGAACTGTATTCTGATTTAGAACGTAGATACCATTAAACAGTGTACCCTCTGCAACCAGTACCTTATCAAGGTAAATGTTCATGATATTCTTTTCAAGAACAAACTTATATCTATCTTTATCGAGTAAAGAAACTGATATGATGTTGCAAACCATAGAGGGTACATAGTAGCAATCGTTCAAAATCATAGTCTTGCCATTTGGCAATACTAGGTGATATTCACCGACGGCTGCCGCATAAACTTGTGCTCCGTTCGCTACTCTGAGCGACATATCACCCGGTGCAACTTTCCTACTTTTTCTCAGTCCTTGCAATAAATTACAAATATGAGATCCTGATCCGATATCAAGTACCCAGGAGGTAGGGCTGACCGTAAAACAGTTCTCAATTACAAGAACACCTGAAGTAGATGCAAAACCATGCTTCTTCTTCAACTGGGTATCCTGGAAATCCATACTTTCCTCTTTCCCATTCTCATACTCATGACGGTTGTCACAAGTTAGAGCTGAACCAACTTTCCCCAGTCCCGAATAAGAATTCGGTTCGGTCAAGCGATACATTTTATTATCTTGATTAGGGCGTGAAAAGGTTGCTGCCTGGAGAGAGAGAAAAGAAACACTTAGCGTATGCTCGTGCAAGATTAGATTGGTTTATTAATTTATCTAACCAGGGTGTCTCCCACTGTTTCCTCAAATCCTTCTTAAAACCTTTTTAAAAGAAGAACTAGCCGGGTTTTAATTCACGTTACAATACTTGCTTAACCTTTCAGCCAGGCTAGTGTCGGTACTTCGAGGGAGGTTTTCCAACGCTTTCGCGAAGTTCCTTAATTAAAGAACCTCTTTTCCCTGTGGGCGTAACCCCGCTAACACCTTTCTAGACACCTACTAGGTTTATAGCATTGATCGTTAAGTGAAATAATCTCCCGAGAGTAAACCAACTCATCAGTGGGATCGGGATCCAACTGTCATTGTGTGATAACCTAGATGGAATGCACTCTAGTCACCACACTCCAGAAGGTATGCTAAATCTGCAAGTTTCAGTTCTTTTGAAACTCCCGATGTGGTTTTCGCCCCTAGGACCCAAGTGACCTTGACGAATAATCAACAAATCAAAAGGTCCTAGTCAAGTTCAACCCGTCGTTATCCAGGATTGCATTAGACCCGCCCGCATGATCCTTGACGAATAATCAACAAAATCATGCGACCGTCCTAACCAATCACATCTTTTAGTGCAACAGAAAATTACTACTCAGCTACCGTTCACTGTGTCTTGATGAATAATCAACAAACGCAGCACGAATACTAAGTATTAATTATCCGAAACGACGGAGGGCTACGGCTGGGTTTTTGGCGAAAAACCCGTTAACGTAATGAACTTGATATCGTTGAAGGAACGCGATACATCTTTTGAAAATATAGTGGCGAAAAACTTTTTGCTAAAGAGGTCACTCCCTGTGAAGGGATCTCGGCTCTTTCCCCGTCGAATGAGGTGCAGGATATTACAAAATGAATACCTCGATGCAAAGCAAGAATAATCGACTATAGTGAAGTTATTACCCTGACGCAAACTTTTGTCCAAGGGGTCACTCCCGGTGAAGGGATCTCGGCCCTTGCCTCGTCGACTGAGGTGCTGGGTATTCATAACCGAATACCGCGATGCAAAACAAAAATGAACGTCCTTGTAATAACAGCTTTTTGAAAAACTTGTTCCAACAACGTCTTTTAGGTTTATTTTCTTGCATTAGTTCTTTTAATGCGTGATATTCTTGCATTAGTTCTTTTAATGCGTCCCATCATTTAATCCTACCATTGCAGAAAACAACCAAAATATGACGTACGCTTATGCCATTCGCATTCGCCACGGGGTCCCGTCATCACTCGTTAGGTTACTTAACTAACGACAGAGCGGGGGCTGGGCTAGCGCGGCTGTAAAACATAAGCAACGCCTAAATAGTAAAGCAATGATAGACATTACAGATCACAGATGAATACATTGGATATACTAGCAATCCGCAATCCTTTCGAGCCTGAAACGAAAAGCAGATAACACGGTTGCGGTGAATAGCCAAATACCCCACCCAAGACCCCTACGGGTGCAGCAAACTACCCGCCAAGTACTCGGCAGTTTGTGCACCCCTCCATGGGTCTATTCTAGGAGCATAAACAGTAAAAAGAATTATACAATGACGGCTACAACCCCGACCCGGTTGTGCGGCCAAACAAATAATATTATTACATCAATTTACATTTACAATGAATGAAAGAAAAACAAAAGCTCATCTCACATCCACCCCGGCTATTCACCCGCGACAGTCCAACACATTCATATACACATTCCAGCACATTACAGATCATGTATAACCCCGACTAATCGACTTATAGCGATTAGCCGACGTCCAATACATGCAAACATCACAGATATAACCAACATAGCCAAAGTGCAGTGAAGTTCGGAAAAAATACGGAATTATAGGACCCCAAAAGTGAATTTCTGTTCTGGAAAATCTGGGTACATATAATATATCTGAAAAATCCCAAAATCCCACCAGAAGAACACTGCACGAAAAACGATGCAGTAAGCAAACCAACCTGCGGCGCTTCCGCGGCACATGCCTACCTCGTGCCGCGGAAGCGCGGCGACTTAAATGAATTAGCTCATCGTTTTTCTTGTGTGTTCAAACAAAACCCTGAGACGATTTTACAAGTATAAAGTTTTTCATTTTGAGCAGAAAAAATTTCAACAGAAACTTAGGGTTTTGGTTTTCCGGTTTTGCGATTTTTCGGTTCCGAACTTCGTTACACCTCGCTACCAAGCTAGTTTAAGTTTAGTTAGGCTCTGATACCACTGTTAGGTCCACGTTACCTCTCCCGGTACTTACGGGGTTGCGGAAACGGTAAATCAAAATTTTTTCTAAACTTTGTAACATGGACCGAACAAGATCGGGATCGTTGTCTAAACTAAAACTAGTGTTCTTGCTAAAGAGAGTTAGCTACTATGGAAGATGGTTATACCTAAACTTGAACTCCTTCTTCTTCAAACCTTGTAGAGGTTGATGGTTCTCTTTTCGTCGCCTTCTCCCGTCGAAGATGGATCCACCTCGAAGGTTCGACTTTGGGCTCTTCCTCGATCTTTGAGTGAACTAGGGTTTCCGGCTTGCTAAACCTTCATCCTAGAATGAGTAGAGAGTGATTAGGGTTTGCTTTTCCTTTTAAAGAGAATGATTCTCAACACATGAGAAGGTTTCTCTTTGCTAGAGGAAGAAGAAGATGAAATGAGGAGAGAGAGAGGTTATGATAGAATGAGCTCTCTTTTTTCTTTCTAGCAACCATAATGCAAAAGAAAAATATTATCTAAATGATAATAATTGAAAATGAGAATAGTTGATGGTAGTATTTGGAATGACCACAACCATGCTTCATTTAATAAAAAGTAAGCATGAATCAAGGAAGACTTTTTAAAGCATGATGGTAGTCAATGGTCAACAAGTCAACCAAGGTCAACAAGTCAACAAAAAACAACCATAACATAATTCTCATTTAATTACTATTATTAATAGATAATATATAAATCCATTAGGGTTTGGAAAATGAAGACTGTCAACTGTGCATACGCACCCGTTCCGAAACCCTAATGAAAAACCTCATTCTCCGCCTCAAGCAACTGTGCATACACACCTGCATTCTCGTTTGGAGGAACAAGAATATCAAGATATAAAAGCAACCCCCAAAACATATACCAGTATCTGGCTCAAACCAGAGCCTGCCAGTATAATCCATCCGGACTCCAAACGTGCACAAGTGCGCGGATGAGAACGAACCCTGTCGCAAAACCATGCGACCTCTACTCTGTTTTGCCCAGAGGCGAATACCCTCTGTGTGGGACTCTAAAGACTCGACACTACGCTGGCAGTGGGTTTAACCACAGACCGCAAGCGGCACTAGCTGTGCATAACGGTCCCCAGGTAGATGCCGACAATAAGGCTGACGAGGTGAAACCCCATCTGAACTCCTACTGAGTCTGAATGTGACATTCTCCGTACAGTCCGGTCTGTTCGTCTGATACATCGCATGGCGGGCCTAGGGGGCGGTAAAACGTCAGTCCCCTAATAGCGGTACAAGTCGTGTCGGAGTGAAGCCCAATACACCCTGAGATAACACTGGAACCTACCAGTACATCTCGCTTGCCCTGGCCAGGGACTACTCGTGTAATGGCTCTCCTAGACACAGCGCGATGTCAACCCCCAATACCGGGAGAGACGAATCCTGTCTAACCGTCACTGCCTCCAAGTGCTTCGGGACTGCTCCCAACTACTACCTGTTTGCACGACTCAGTAGAGCCGTGGTAGGGTAGTAATCAAAGAACAGTGGGAACACACTCGAGGCGAAGTGACAGTGTCAAGTCAGCGGACTAAGCTGTACTCATGTCACCTGGGAACTGATAACTGACGATAGGTATAATACCAACCATCAGTTCCCGACGAGTCCTGTCCAGTGTACTCGTAACCCAACGAGCACCCGCATACTATCTCAAGTACGACATACTGACGGCTGTGGGACAGACCGTCTCCCGTGCTGGGATGAGAAGCGCATACGCTAGTCTACTCCGGAGTATCGATGCCCTATCTCGGTACTCCCACGACTAGGGACGTGTATAAGGATGTGCTTGTAGATTACCCAGCCCCCACAAGTGTGATCGCCATCACAACGCCGGTAATCAAACAAAGATCCTAAGGGCTCTACTAATGCGTATAGGTGATATAATAAATAAACACACATGTACACATTAAAGCAGAGGCAAACCAAGTAGCATACTACTATATTGAGCAAGATTGTCTGTACAACTGTGAATATCCCAAGCTTCCATCAAGTAATATACATACTAGTATGATACAGTAATGGCCTCTAGGGCATATACACTAACAGCTGGGATGAGCATGAGTGAGATCGAGCGCCTCAGCATGCCCATCCGTCCTCCTGTAGGCGTCGTCATCCCGGGGAGGGGGAATTGCGGTCTGGCGGGTAGGGCCCGCCGCTTGAACGCGGACGAGCGCATCCACCGTCGTTGTGAATCTGTCGATCCGAACGGATAAAGCGTTGATGACGTTAGGAGGGGGAGTAGAACCGCTCCCGCCTCCGTTATGGAGGGTGCGACGGCTCGCATTGGGATCGTCGCGGTTGTCGCTCGCCATCGGATAGAGGGCGGAAGATCAACTTTATGGATGGAGAAACTTCTAGCTTGGGTTCCCACAGACGGCGCCAACTGATGGAGGTGGAAATCTTCCTTAGATGTTGTCTTCCGTCGATCTGGCTGCGAGTGGTTTTGGACTGTAGAGATTGGGTATGGGAATGGTTGTATGGATCTCAATGGGTTGTTGGATATTGTTGACACCGAGCTACCTGTAAGGGAAGTCCCGGGGTGGGAAACCACCGTAGGACCCTCTGACGATTAAGTTAATACCGTGGAATAAGAGCAGGGTAGCGGCGTATTAGAATGAGTTCGAATTACCTTAGTCGTCTGAAAGAGGGATTTATACAGTGGTCGCATGGAGCGAGCCGGCGCGAGATCCTCGTCGTCAGTTACGCCCTCTCGTTACGCCCGCGTTGATGGTGGGATCCGCTCATTAATAAGGAAACGCGCCCGCGTGGGACGCGGAACGTGGGGCGGCGGATATGTCGCTTTGGCGAGATACACGGAACCGTTGCGGAGGCGCTTGGGCTCCGCGCTCTAGGTTGATCTGGAAAGCCGAGAAAGCTCAACCTGTCAGATGGCTCGGAGCCGAGCCGGGAGGCCGAGGAAGCTCAACCCTTGCAACAGCTCGGAGGCCGTCCGAGATGAGTCCGGAGGCCGAGAAAGCTCAGCCCTTGCAACAGCTCGGAGACGAGCAAAGTGGGTGTAAGTTCGGTTGCTGGATGGCTCGAGGGCGAGAGGGGGGGCGTAAGCCTGAAGACGAGGCCCCGAGGAAATCCTCGGGGCGCCACGCTAATTCCACCTCCGTAGCCCTTAGGAGCCTAATAGGCTTACGTGGACGACACGTCATCCGCTGCGTGTCGTAATCTGGGAAATTCTCGTTCATGAGCCTTATCAAATTGCTTCTTGAGTTCCAAGCGCATTCGACAACTATTTTTTAGTCGAATAAATACACAGTAGACCACAAAGGAACAAACCTTCAATCGAGTCTGGCCAGCTATTCCTTTTACAATGCCAACAGGATAACCAATGGATTCTAGAACAGGACCTTGCTCAATGTGAACCTGAACAAGGAGACGATGTATTTATATTTTTAAAAATTATAAATGCGTCATAATGAAAACATATACAATTTTATTATTGAAAGCCACACCTCAATATACCCCCAGACTGATTCTGGTTGATACTTGACCTGAACCAAGCTTTCATCTGTACCTTCAAATGAATTTTCTCTAAGAACATCTTGCACCTTTATGCCACTAAATAATTTGTATGCATTAGATAAGAAAAGAGAAAACAGAAGAAAATCTTTATGTCAAAAGAAAGGAGAATTGATATGAAGAGACACCTCTTATCAGATGTTTGCAGTATAGATCTGGGTAAAATACCGGCTATAGCAGCACTGCCTAGAAACGTACTTTGAAACCTGACTCCCTCTTCATCACTGAAAGCAATCACCTGCAAGTTGGGAAAGAAATTACATAATGTTGGCTCACTATGTCATCTAAAGGTCAAAAAAAGCCTCTGGCCTAGGATTTGATTTCTAAAGTTTAATTATTGTTTAATTAACTTTGAAACTTCAAATTAAACTAAAAGTATAAGCCTCTGTATCAGATTTTATGTCTTTAGGCTCGTGGAAGGAATATATCTGCAGGTAGAGATGTCTGTAATAAAAAGTGATGCATCACCTCATACATATTCGAATGATAAGTTAAGAACCAACCGCAAAGAGTAGAGTGTTTAATTGCACATAACCGCTCTGTATAGCAATTATACCCTTTTCAGGTGATATATTAGCCTAACTACTCCCTTTACTCATTGACCAAAATCCTTAACACCACCAAATATTGGCGCAAACACACTCAAATCCAAGTCTAAACAACTCAAAATGATTGTCTAATTTAACTCTATAACCTTTTTGTGTTGTTTAGAGTAGAATTTGTATGGTTTTAAAGGTTTTCGTCAATGAATAGAGGGTGTGTTTGCACTAATAAGTCATTTAAGGGGGTACAAGTGCTATATGTAGTAAACTATGGGACCTTTTGTGTCATTAACCCAAGATTAAATTACTAACCTCTATTGGCCGATGAAGTTTCTCCAACTTCCCACTTATCTTCAAAGCTTTTAAAGCAGAGATAGCACATATTACACCCAAAGACCCATCATACATTCCCGCATCAATGACAGTGTCCTGTTTATCTCATAAACACTGGTTAAATTATCCTTCAATTGGTGTGTAAATAATGATCATATATTTTCATATTAGGGGGAGGGGGGACAAGATTGAATCATTACCAAATGAGATCCGATAAGTAGAGTTTCAGCGGTTGAATTGATTGATTCTATCCGACCATGTACATTGCCCATCTGATCTACCCACCTAAAGCTCACCCCTCATCAGTTGTTTTGATTGGAAGAAGAAATATAAAATATAAAATATGATAGGAAATTTACGTTTTCAAACCAGCATCTTGCATCCACTTTACGATCAGCTCTGAAGCTCTTACAGAGGCTGGACTTAAGAATGTTCTCTCAAGATAACCATCAGCATCAGATATCTGATTAAAAAGAACGTAATACTATCAATATGAACAGCCATCATTTTCCTAAAGAATCACATATGAATTTAATATATTGAACTTGTCATAAAGTGGAGATGGTAAAAATGGGCCTTTCTATCAAATAAGTAGACATTAAAATTTTAAAAAAAGATTGTACAGATATCCAATGTGTACCGCTGCCGCATATTCACAGTTTTGCAATTAATGAAAAAATAACACATACGGCGGTACCAGGAGGAAGATTCGCAAGGTTATTCCTGAAATGGTGCCTAGTACTGGGAATGATATACAAAATTCAGAAGCTCGAGACAGGAGACTTGAGTGGTCATGGGGACTACATCGCATTGGATATAGTGGTTGAAATTCACTTAAGAGCCTTCTTGGCCTTTTTGCACTTCGTTTATTAGCTCGTATTTGTATTTCTAAGCATGGATTGTAGGTTACTGCCTCTAAAATTGAAAGCACTTTGTTGGGTGGATATTTAAACTTTATTCTGCTCTTTTTGTATCCGATCAAATCTGATCGTGGACAGCTATGTACCCCGCTGAGTTTTTTGGTTGCAATCTCTTAATTAACCCACCCTTGTACTAAAAAAATAAATAAATTTAAGGTTCTCTAATGGTAAGTCTACAACAAGTAATTCTCATGTATATGATATTAGAAGAAGTCCTTGACAATTCGGGGTCCGCCTATTATGAGACCATTACGAGCATGCATGAAATAAAACTATGTTGCCAAGGGAATGAATATATTAATTGGGCTCCACGTTATTAGAGACCTGCATATAAAATCATGATTTGTGGATGTACTATTGATAGTTAAATATAAGTAATTTCTATCACCCAAAATGAGAAACTTCTACCACCCAAAAAAGTTTACATTACAACCAATAAGTCGTGGGTGTTTATATAGTTTCCTTCACCATGACTTTCGCTGAACTTTTTTGAGTAAATGTTTTCTTAAGATGCACAAAAAAGGGGTTATTCCTACTTTCTAATTGATGTGTGATAGCGCATTTCTAGAAGTGTGACAAAATGAGAATGTTGAAATGGATGTAATTAAAAAATACATGTGAATTACCGATGAGCAAAAGCTCAGTTGGTATGTCGCTTCCTTTCCTGGGGAGAGTGCAGGGTTCGGTCCCCATGAGAAGGAGTGGCCGCAGTATTACGCTTTCGGGGCAAATTCGTGTGTCCCATGGATGCATGTGTGTCATGTGCGTGGGTGTGTTGAGTGTGTCGGTTAGGCTTACGGGCTTAAATTCAAAATTCCCATACAAACTGATTCGTGTAATTAGCGAAACTAGGGTAGCATACAGGCTCAAATTCATAATTCCCACACAAACTGTAAATTTCACTAAATCAACACTGTTATTATTTTTATAAAATATCAATGAGAATGGAAATTTTGGTCACAAAAATAAATGAGCATCGTATAAAAAGATTACATCTTTACCTTTCCTAGCTCTTTGATTCTAGCCACTGCCTCACCCCTCAAAATATCCACAAACGGTTCATTTTCTCCATCTTCCAAATTTCCCTCCTCCAAACCTAATATCCACAAAAAACAGACGAAAAAGCACCCAAAAAATCGCAAAATAGAAAAATCAGGCGAAAATAATTATAAAAGTTCACGCACCTGAGGCGAGAACAAGAAACAGGAAGATATAACCGGATGAAATTAGGGTTCTGGAGTGAAAATTAGGGTTTTTTGGGGAAGCGAAGGCCATTTGTTAACAGTGATAAGCTCTGCTAGCTTTTTAACTGCTGAAAAAGGGAAGCGTTCTGATTTTTAGAGATGATATGAAGGCTGTGTATGCGGTACCTGCGGAACAGGTTTAGCTATACCGTTGGAGATCCGACGATCCATCCATGTATGTCATATATGTGAAAATTAAAGATGGTTGTATGTGGTCACGGGAAATTCAAATTCGTCGGAATAGTATAAAATTCGCAGTTGATGATCCTAATTGATTAATAGCCTTGGTATACCGACTTGATTAAAGCTGGTTGAAAATGCACATGACCTGATAGCCGATCTGTATGAAGGCGGTCATGAAATAATTCAGAATTCTATCTGCCCCGAACGAAGATGAACGGAGACTCCTTGCCTTGGGACATCGAGTTCGGATCTTGGCCTTTCTTATCTGCCAACAACCTCTTTGCGCACGGTTGGAAACCACTCGTTGTGCGGCTCTAGGCATCCTGAGCTGCTTACAATCTATCCCTTCGAAAGGCCTCGCTTGATTAATAGGCTGATCATCAAAGCGTGCTTAATTATGTTAAGTTAAGGTTCTTGTTCTTTGTTGGATAGGTATGGCTTATTATGAGAGGAAAACTTAAAGCATTTGTTATAAGCAGCAGGCGCCCTATACAAACTTTCTTGGGTACGCAAGACAAGTGGTATCGGGGTGGATTAGCTTCCGAAGAAAGAGCATGGAGCTTACTTACCTAAGGGCTAAAGGGGGAAGGAAGGAGATATAGCTTGAGCTTGGCCGTGGAGCTTGTCTTCTTGACAGGCCTACTCTTTTCTTTGTTCAACTGGGCTTGTTCGCTTGACGGGTCCTGATCACTGCTAGTTAGCTCCACGAGATTTGGATAATCAGTTTCAAATGGTCTTTCTCCGACTTCAAAGTTCGGATTACTAAAATATTTATAGCAAAATATAATTTTGGAATACAGAAAGAAGCATCTTTACAGGTTTTTTGATAATATCGCCTACAGTCCAATGCTTTTCCAAACATGCACTTGTCGGTTCGGAATTGCTGGTGAGAAATTTTTTAAAAGGGCGTACATTACAACGGTATTTTGATCTCCTATGCATGAGAAGAAAACTATATGAACGACTCTAAATAGAAGGACACTGGACACTGCTACAGAGGAAAAAAGATGGTAGGCTTCACTTAGCCAGTAGCATTAGTGAATAGATTTAACATCTACAGGGGAATTGACCGCACGGTGTTATGCGTCTGGGCTAGAATCCAAAGAAAGGACTGATGCAGTTGTTCTTTGTTAGGTTTCTTTTCTTTGGACCGAGGCATGCGTACGGAGTTTTTCAGCAGTTGAAGACTCGGTTAACAACTGCATCAGTTATTTCTTTGGATCTACCCACAAGTATTTTTTTTCCGATCCCCTCACCAAAAAACCGAAGTTGATCTTGTTTCGATTTTTTTAATTATTGAAATAAACAAAATATATATTTATACTGTCCAAATTAAACAAGTGTTTATTTCTTTATCGTTTTTGATTGCTTGTCCCGAATGTATAATCAGAATTAAATTAGGGGAGGGGGAGGGTTTGAATATAATATCCAGGTCTGACTGTGTCCTCTCAGGTGAATCCCATCTCAGCTTAAACCAAGAAACCCAACCTTCTTACATTCCTTTTTGGCGTGTGATTGTTCACAGCTAATTTAGCTGTCATAGACCGTTATTCCTTATAATTAAATTATTTATAGACAATATAAATGATGGAACAAGATAGTTAAGGTGCACCATGTGGCAAAAACATTGCCTCCGCTAGTGAAATTTAACGCAGAATCTTGAAATATGCAAAAGGGGTGGAATCCAACTAAAAAAAGATACAGGGGCGTAAATTGATATAATGATATTGTTAGAGGAATTAATTTTAAGGACGCAACGTGGAATTTGTTCACGTCACATATGATCTCGATTTGTCTTTGCTTCTGTTGTGTTCTTGTATCGTTGATTTGTTGGTATGTGTGTCCTTGGCTGTGATATTTGGTTTTATATGCATCTTAAAAATACTTGAGAATAACGAAGAAAAGAGACCATACGAGGGAAGTTTCTCTTACGCGGTCGAGAAAATATATCCTCCACGATTTTTCCGAAAATCGGCACTTATCATCATCGTCTTTATTACCTGAGATGCCGATACACCGAATTTCACATGATCTTGCCACTTTTTCACCGTTGAATTTGCAATATAAAAAGTTCCATTGTCGGTGAAAAAGTGATGACGGATGACAATTAAAGAGCCCTGTTGATTTTATTAGACCAAACTGATTTATATCAAAGTTCCATTGTCGGTGAAAAAGTCTTGTAACATAATTGCAAGGGCAACAAAATTATTGGTAGTAAAGCAAGTAGCTTTGCTCTTTCAGCCAAATTATCGTTGGGCCTTTGATAAAAGTTCCCCTGTTGATTTTATTAGACCAAACTGATGACGGACGACAACCCATGTAGCAAATCCAATACTCGTCCTCAAAAGCACCAAATAAGCCCAGCCCATCAACAATCGCCACCAAATACCATACCCTGGATAAAGCCTAGATTCTAAATCGTATATAATGATTGCTCATTTATCATTTGCACATGTCTTTTCTCGCTTCCCGCTTCCGCTGGCTCGATCTAACTTGAGCGTATGAGGGTCTTTTTGGTCAGGCGAAAAACTCTGGCTCACGATATGTATATCTATTCTCATGCCGTACATCAAACACATGCTAAATTCATCATATTATTAGAATACCCAAATGCATAAAATATATTGCCTTTTGATTTATTTCGGGACTAGCTATTTATTATTACCATCCACATTGAGCCCAGCACAAGAAAAGATGGTGTCTTGCTTTTTGTGTGTGTGTGTGTGTGTGTGTGTGTGTGAGAGAGAGAGAGAGAGATGGAATAAATCCCTCTCAAAGCTACTTTACTTGCCCTGCACCAACTTCCTTCTCTACTTCCTTAGGCATCATGATCACCATATCAATATCATCATTGATTAGTTACACTCTTTAATTTGGTTTTCTTCACTCCCACATTCAAATTGCTTACATTATTATCATCATAGCATTTCTATGCAAGAACTGCATGTGTCTATAATGACAATAGATAGCACATAGGTTCTTCTTTCATGAAATATAGGATAGGATGGCACAACAAAGCATGTGTAACGTTTTTCTCCATAAATATTGGGCCATAAACAACTTTGGTGTTGTATATGATCCCTAAAACTCGGCAAACACACATCATTCTATTGTGCCGCTAGTGTTGAAATGTTTTTTTTCCTTCTTTTATTTCTTTAAAACAGGGAAAGGGCCATAGATGCTCCATCGAAAATATGACTATATTTGCTATTAGTGTCGTGCAAGTTTTCAACAAACGAAGATATTTTCTCTCTCTTTCAATTGGACACAAACCGTGTTTTGATTTTTGGATATCCGAAAACAGCTAGTATAAGCTTTTCGCTCAAGTTTGATTCGAATTTACTCAATAAAAGCTTGGACTGGTATTAACCAATTTAGGGTTTTAATCCCAAGCAAATTTCGAAGAGAGAGGGCAGTCCATATAAACATTTTGTGGTCAAGTCAGCAAAGCCCACCAAACTTCCAACCCACACACAGACTTTAAAATAAACCAAAACGGTTCAAATCCCCGAACCAAAGAAATATACACAACAAAGACCGAAAAGAAAGGAAAAAACTTGTATGCAAGGGCTTGCATGGTGCAAGCCACGTGCAGGCCCTTGGATGGTTTTGGGTTTTATGTAAATAAAGTCATCTAAAGACTTGCAAACGGCTTGCACTATGCAAGCCCTTGCATAAAAGATTTTTCCGAAACCTTTTCTCTTTTGAAAAGAGAAATGTTATCTATATATAAGCATGTCATTAAAGTGCACTTGGGTACTCTTAAAAAAAAAGAAGAATAAGAAGGCAAAAGAAAGCTTGCCAACCCCTTTGATTTTCCAATTTATAATTAGTATTCCTTCGAAAAATTATTCCATGTGCCGGCCATATACATCCTGACAGGATAGAGAAGAAATAGAAATGTGGGTCCCACACGCTGCCCAAGGCTGTCCGAAGCTTTCTTCTCTCTCAACTCTTATACAGATGCGTTACCCCCGGCATAACGAATAATTTCTTCCAAACACAAAAAGAAATCTCATATAAGAAGAGAGAGAGAGAGAGAGTTAAATAGAATCTCACAAAACAAGGCAACTTTTAACATCCAACCACATCATTAAATCATGTCACATGCTCCAACTCAACCCTAAATCCAAAGAATTTCCAAATCCAAGCTTTCCAAATATCAATCACTAAATACCACAAAATAATGAGTAATTAGCATAAACTCATACTATTCTTTCCTTATTCATCCATATTAATTTCTACTGAAAATCGAAAGTAAAAATAAAAGTTCACCGCTGAATTTTAATTAACCCAATTGTTAAATAAACTTTTTTATAAACATCATTGCTATGGGTACCGAAGAGCAGCTTAATAATTTTTTTTCTTATATTTAAAAAAAGATTTATTAAATATAGTTATGCTATTACCACTACTGTTTAAACGGTATATATAAGTTGTGCCAAAGTTTGTGATCCTATCAATTTTCTCGCAATTCAATCAATCGGCTCATCTTTCATAATATATAAATAAATGATTCATCCGAAGTTGGTACTCGGCTTCCTATCTTGATGGGTTGTGAGATTAAGACGTTGTCGATTTTCGATTTCAATTTGTTATGTTGTTATTTGCATTGTACCTATCTTATCATCAATATTATCGTCATTATTACAGATATGCATTTAATCTGGAAATGAGAAAAGAGATGCTACTTTTTTGTGCTGACGGTCTTCAGCTTAAAATGGTTTTATTGTCATAACCTTTTTAATATTACGCGGCATATTCTCAATGCCTTGTTTACATTCATCATATCATGCAAAATATCAAATATAGAATCATTGCGGCATTTGAAAATATTGGAATGCATATTCGCTCTTCCCTCTTATATTTTGGGGCCTTGGTGCTTGCAATGAAAAATTAATTTCCAATCCTCGCTAATTTATGATTTCTCCATCTGCCCCTTGAGATTTGGAAAGGAGTTTGCATAGCAATCTAGCTGCATGAAAATAGTAGGGCTTTCTATAGCTATTTCACGGGATGTTTGTGGGAAAATATTTTTAAGAACACGGGAAGCATATGCTTTTTTTTTCGACAAATAAGATTTCTTTTTTTTTCCGCAGAAGATCCTACACTTCTTTTTGCCCGACAAACCAAGAAGAACACGATAAATGATGTTGATTTAATTAAGTCGTTCCTAGAAGAGAATTATAAGGAATCGATTTACCTAATTACTTAAAATAGAAAAATGGAAATTTTAAATTCATATACTTTACATTATTATATGATGATATGATGGTAGGCTGATTGTTTTTTAAATTCACATACCTAAAGTCGACTTAATTAATTAAAGTACTGGGTCAACTAACAAAATCAATAAGTTTTAATCAGTTAAAGCATGATAACTACATGCCGTTTTCGGGCATTTTTTACGGCAGTTTTGGGCATTTCAATATCTAAAATAATGTTTAAATTTCAATTGATTGATGGAAAATAACTATCTAACTATCTTTGTAACAATAAGGAATAGAATATAATTTTTTTTCCAACTACCTTTGGAATAAAAAATAGAATATAATATTTGCACATATGAACAGTTAAGAATAAAATTCTAAGGATTTTGCTTATAATTGAATACAACAAAACACACCTGCATCTGTTCCAGTTCCAACAAAAGTTAAAGTTCAGTATACTTTCGACTTAATCTATGTTTTCATTGTTTAGAACTAGAATGTACATTCGATGCTTATTTTATTTATTTATTTATTTACTTTACGAATACTTGGTCATCTATAAAATATTCTTTTTTATCTTTTAACTATCTATACACTTAATAGTAAACAGCGAGAAAGAAAATGTCAAGGATTAAAAAAATCAACTCTGAGTTAATTTTTGTAATCCATTGGAAAATTTAATTTTTTGGACATATTACAGCTTGCACCAACTTTACCACTTAAACTAAAAATCGGATTCGAAAATTACAATATGGCATTTCAGAGTTCTCTGTGCGAGTAATTCAAAAAAAACCTCTAAGGGACAAATAGGCAAGACCTATTGATAGGATATAGTCTGATTAACTCCATATTTATCTAGAATATTTCCTTTCTTTTTCGGATTTTAAACAAATTAGCGCAATATTAGAAATGGAAATCTTCTGATATTCAACTGATTTTATTAATCATTACAGCTCCATTCACGACGAATCTTGTCAAGAATCATTCTACCAATTTAATCTTCGACAAACTAAATGAAATTTGAGATAGGTGATTGCATAAATGTCTAATTTTGAACTGCGAACCTGCGCATGGCGCGGGGCCCTTCCTGGTATGAAGAACAGCGAAAGGACTAAACATAAAACATGATGCTAGTGTTCAAGACATTAGGTGCATCCTCAATTCTTATTGCTTCCTAATTAATTATTGCCACTATGAGGTGCTATGATGTGGAATGTTAAAGATAATATGGTGGTTGTGAGATATTATTTCTTATAAATGGTATCATCCTTTGAAGATATGATTTTCCAGTAGGTTTGCACTTTTGTACTTGCGATGGTGAAATCCTTGAAAGTGCACTTTACCATATTTCATAATTAATCAAGTAATACCACCAAGGTCTTTAATGTGTATAACCAAAATCAAAACAATAGACTACGAATACTTTCCAATTCAGGAGGGCAAACCTACATGTAAACAAAACAAACTTGCATTCATCATAAATATATATGCCAATTTATGAGGGGTTGCTCAAACCAACAAAAGCTTACAAAACAAACCCCAAGGGGGGGGGGGGGGGGGGGGGGGGCATTTGCATGATTAATTGAAGAATGCGCACAAAAATAGAAATAGAAATAAAAATAAAATACTATATCATAAGACATTAATAGATTGTTCATTAAACCCCTCCCTTCTCTCTTGCCATGCACTTTTCTTCTCTCCCTCGTTATTCTAATACACTCCATTAGATCTTCTATTTATTGCATTTAAAACCTCCCCCATGCTTTCTCCCCCTTCAGTTTCTTTTATTCCCCCTCCCTCTTCAGTAACCTAAAGCAATTCCATTGCATGAAGAGAGAGAAACAAGAAGAAGAATAAGAGGGGGAGAGAGAGAGAGAGAGAGAGAAGGATAAGTCTAGAGAAAGAAAGAGATAGATGGAGAGAAGAGGAAAGGGTGGCTCAATCTCTAGCCATCTTTTTCTTCCTCCTCCTCTTCTTCATCTACTTGTTCTTGTTTTTGGGCTTGTGGGCTTTGTGTGTGCAAACTATCCAAGCCCAATGGGCTTCGATGGGGCCCACCGGCATCATCGAGTGGAGAGGTTGATGGCTGAGATGGCTGCCGGTGCAGCTCCCGCACCTGCCCCTGAGGTACACCATACCACTTTCTCTCTCTTCATGGTTTCATGCTTTTCTTTGGATTCTATTTTTCTTGGTTCTTGGTTAGGTTAATTGACCAATAATTAAAGCATTTCTCGGGTCAAGAATGTGTGTTTCCAATTTCTATGGTGGTTGTGCATTTTTGCGCTAAGAACCCCCTGATCTCATTTTGGTTTGCAATTTCTATCTGTACAAGTGCATGTGGACCCCTAAAACACACAAATGGGTTGAGGCTTGCATGTATCTAATGTTTGGATTTTACAAAAAACTCAAATCCATAAAGAAAAGGCCATGAAATTACTTGGTCCAAAGTCCGATATGGAGTTTCTTTTGTCCTAGCATAGAATTGCTAAATATTTCAAAGTTTAAAGCTGATTTCCAAGAAGCTACAGTTAGTACTTTTACCAAGCTGTCACACTTTACCAAAATTAATTAGTAACAAAATATAAATTCAATCTAATTGAATTTTACCCATAATCCCATTAGACAATTTTGATATTCCTACATGCTACAAATACAGGTATATCTTCTTCTTTTTTACAGTACAAATCGACTATAGACAGATCAGACAAAAATATGTTCATTGAAAATTATGTCTTAGCTAGATATGCTTTGAAGCAATGGCTTCGTAATAAAGACAAATATTGCATCTTAGATGCACAAATAATTACTCATGTCACTCTTCTTCCTTGTTCAATCCTTTTATTTTTAAACCATCTATTGTTGTTAAGCTTTTGTTCTAATTACCATTTCAAAGATTCAATTACCATTTCATGACAACTGACCGCAAAGCTCTGAATTGACATTGCAGGGTGCAACGTCAAGCTCACGTGTATATCACGTGACCAACTACGGCGCTGACCCAACCGGGAACAAGGACTCAACGGCTGCGATTGCAAAAGCCGTTTCCGACGCCTTCGGTTCACCGTCGGATCATGTCTTGATGCCGGGGATCAAGGATCTTGGCGGCCCTGAGATACACCTTGATGGCGGGGTCTACTTGATCAGTAGTCCGCTTACACTACCTTCTTCGGGCGGTGGCAATCTAAAGGTACTGTTGTCAAAATTTTCATTGAATCTTGAAAATTCAGGTCTAACTTCTTGATTTTGTTTATCATTCAGATTCATAGCGGATCATTACGAGCGACGGATGACTTCCCAAAAGATCGATACCTTATTGAATTGTGGACATCCGCTGCATCTAGCTCACAATCGGCAAGAGTGGCCAATGCTACGGAATTGCTATCCACTTCAGGCTATGATTATGAGTACGTTACTTTACGAGACCTTATGCTAGACTCGAGTTTTCGTGGTGGTGGGATCGCGGTTGTGAATTCTCTACGGACGACTATAGACAATTGTTACATTGTGCATTTTATGTCTGATGGGATTTGGGTGAAGGGAGGGCATGAGACATTCATCCGCGGATCGTATATAGGGCAACACATCACAGCAGGTGGTGATCCTGATGAGAAGAATTTCTCTGGCGTGGGGATCAATTTGAACGGGAACGACAATGCCGTTACAGATACCGTTATTTTCTCAGCTGCCACCGGGATTTTAGTTTCCGGACAAGCTAACACCCTATCTGGTGTACATTGTTACAATAAGGCATCAAGTTTTGGTGGAACGGGCATCTATTTGAAGCTTCCGGGTCTTACCCAAACTAGAATCGTTAACTGTTATATGGATTACACAGCTATTGTGTCTGAGGACCCGGTTCAACTCACCGTGTCAAACTCATTCTTTCTAGGGGATGGCAACATAGTATTCAAAGCCGTTAACGGCGTGGTCAAGTTTGTAAATATAGTCGATAATTTGTTTTCTGGTAGTGGAAATGGGGCGAAGATCGTTCAGCTGGATGAGAGAAACAAAGAGTTTACAAACGTTGATACGGTGGTGGTGGAACGCAATGGGGCTGTTGGGATGGACTCGAGATCAACAGTGGCAAAAGTGACGATGCAGGGAAACGACAGTATCTGGACAGTCGATTTTTCATCGGTATTACTGTTTCGGGATCGGATCGATCATGTAGTTTACACATTGCAAGCAGAGTCGGGGTTCCCTAATCACGCTTTAAGGAACGTGTCAGGGAACCGGGTGGTGATCGAGGCGGATGCCGTGGTGCAAGCGACAGTGTATGTTCAGGTGGATCAAACTGGAGGAAGCAAGGGATAATTTTACGAGATACAGTTATGGTCAAATTAATTCAACAGGTTTAAATAAAAATTCATGGGTTCTTTCGTTTGTTGTTTGCAACCTGTAAATGTTGTTACTGAAAGAGGAATCAAGTAATCATACAAATACAGCAAACTTTTCACTATTCTTGCTAGCAACCAATGTGATGCATAAGAGCACAAAATCCAAGTTGCAGCACTACAGTATTTTACAGATATATCCAAAGAGAAAAATGGGGTTTGGGGCCATACACAGCCGCGAGGCTGCGTCGCGCATGATCCAGCCCCGGCGGGTGGGACCAATCCAACTTAATTCAGGGCCCCATCCGGCCCCTTGTTTAACCCCATTTGGAGCTGCACGAACCGCAGCCCCATTAACCTCATATTCAAACTATCACAACAAATGCATATCTCTAACTACAGTAAAGTTAACATGACCCAAGATAGATGTTAATGGGTTGGCTTCTTGCCCTCCCACTAACAGAGAATAGAGATTATCCATACTCGGTGTCACGTTCAACCTCACAATGACATCCTCTGTTCTTTAGTTTAGTTTCATTGTCCATATGCACACAAAAGACATTAGATACTCAACTTGTGTATAATTCTACTAGGGAAAGCTTTGTATTTAGAAACAAAACGTAATATCTTCTAACACCCAATGATAGCAATATGGGGTGCTACTCCAAAATTATGGCCCACTTCTTGTAATGGTGGTGTTATCTCATTGGATACCAAAACTCATCATCAAATACTAACAAAGACATAGCTATCATCTAGCAAACCTATCAAAACTTCCCCTTGCAGCAAATCTGGATCCTATCTGAAACACCAATACCAAATTATCGAGTATCGGCCAAACATAAACAGATACGGATGACAAATCGTTATGGTTACACGATTATAACCGCCCCGACCAATATGGGGTGCTTCTCCAAAATTATGGCACACTTCTTGTAATGGGGGTGATATCTCATTGGATACCAAAACTCATCATCAAATACTGACATAGCTATCATCGAGCAAACCTATCAAAACTTCCCCTTGCAGCAAATCTGGATCCTATCTGAAACACCAATACGAAATTATCGAGTATCGGCCAAACATAATCAGATACGGACGACAAATTGTTATGGTTACACGATTATAACCGCCACGAGCAATATGGGGTGCTACTCCAAAATTATGGCACACTTCTTGTAATGGTGGTGATATCTCATTGGATACCAAAACTCATCATCAAATACTAACAAAGACATAGCTATCATCCAAGAAACCTATCAAAACTTCCCCTTGCAGCAAATCTGGATCCTATCTGAAACACCAACACGAAATCATCGAGTATCGGCCAGACAAACAGATACGGACGACAAATCGTTATGGTTACACGATTATAACCGCCACGGGGTCGATTAATAATAACTCTTGACTGTCATAGGTAACTCACATCACCAATCTCCATTTGGATTCATTTCTACCCTAATGAACCAACATATGCCTTAATTATCATACACTGATTAGTTCATCAGGACTTAAACAATTGAGCAGTTTAAGTGCATCCATCATCAGCAAGTTTAGTTGCTGCATATGAGGTCAGATGATAGCAAAGAAACAACTCTATCTGATATGTACGCAGAAAGAGTCAAAAGGGTGGAGGCCTGTTTTCAAATTCAAAGATGTTAACTGCAAGTCGGGATGTCATTGAGGCGAACTTTTCACACAAAAGGAAGCTGGAGATGTGATGGATTCATGATCGTTTCCAAGGTTGTACCAAATCTCAACTACAAACAAGACAAGGGGAATCTAGTCATCTAGAACAAACATATGGTTTTTTTTCCAGGAGAAGATACACTTTGTACTTGATCTTCATACATTATGGAAAGTCATGTACTGTATAAACTATTGTATCAGTTGAGCTATACTTGCATATTTTCTTGAAGATTTTAATGTTTAATACTCTCGTCGGCCGCAGCTACATAAGGCTCTTTCTTCAACCATTAAACAATGACTTCTAATAGACACAGATGCAGAAAACTGGAGCATATAGAAAGTCTGCACAGGCAAATAGCAACTTCAGCGTGAAACACATGAAGAAATATATGTTTCTAATTGTGACAATTCCTGGTAAAATCTCAAGTGTGGACTACAGTCAATTGAACAAATTTTGATCCAGTGGTGTCTGCTAATATCAAGTCCAACAATGGAATAAATGTTGTACAAGGACTAGGGAATAAAAGTCATATACGGCTACATTTTTCCTCAGAGTTATGCGAGTCCTAGTAAGCCAATAATAACCATGTTGTTGTACAAAGACTAGGGAATAAAAGTCATATACGGCTACATTTTTCCTCAGAGTTATGCTAGTCATAGTAAGTTAATAATAACCATGTTGTTTATCGACGTCAGTGATCTCTGGTTGCATGCAATTTGAACTAAAGAAACACAAACCAAATTTAACTTTTCTATTTGGTGCTTGTGGTTGTAGGGGTTGTTGGCTGGTAAGATTTGCCCAACTTTTCCAAGGAAATGTGAAGATAATCAATCAGATGCAACCAAGAATAAAAGCTAGTTATAATAATAGTTTTATTTAGTCAGTTAACAATAGGAGGTCAAAAAAGGACTTGGCGCAATTAAGTAATTCTATTGGTTTGGTAAACTGCCATCATAAGAGATTAGAGGGCTTGAGGTCATCATCCATGTCACCAGATCTATAACAAAGTTATAAGCATTTCATGAGAATGGTAAAAACACTGTGATAAGACTCAAATATATACGATGGCTCTAAACATAAGTGATAAGCTCCCTTTTTTTTATTATCTTGGCATATGATCTACATCAGATTTGACCTGTGGAATGTCATGTAAATCATGTTAGATGGAGCCTCTTCGATCATATCCTACTAAATGATCGATATCTAATTTGACCTAATTCAAATCGGGGTTGTATGATTTATATTCTGTTGCTTTTTCTGCACTATTAGAGGGATAGATCAGTTCATAAACCTAACCAAGAAGAATCCAATTTGTCATAAGTAAATTGTGAAATTGATACCTTTCTTAGATTTTAAATTATTTTTAGATGTTATTCTAAATTTCTTCTATGAACCATTGCAGTCCTAATAGGAAGATCCAAAGTTACAAATGAGAACCTTGGACGTAAGAGATATTTTAACCTATGCATTGATTAGGTTTTAAGAGCGTGTTCTGATTCGCTCTAGGTGCCTTTGTAATTAACCGACTATAGTAAATTTATCATCGTTCCATTCGCTATACTCTTCCCTATGCCTAGAGACTTTGGAGATGGTTCACTGGTTGTTCAGAAATATGGAAAGCCCTATCTTCTCCATAATTTTTTGGCCAAGAAATTGGCTCTAGCCAAAAAAGGGTTGAGTCTAGGTCGACGGTTGATGATAGAAATTCGTAGAATCTTTAATGAAGCCTTGCTACGCACCCATTCGATGGGAAACGACTTCGACGGCAATGAAGAACATAAATCGGTCCAATTGGATTTCTTTCTCCTATCTGGTCATGTGTGACGTAGATCTATGGAAGCACCGGTTCGACGAATGGATATTATCAATATAGGCAATGTCAAAAGGGCGAAAGGGAGACCGAAGAAAATATGGATGGAGGCGATACAAAAAGATATGCTTGCCAAAGGCCTCAATGTAAGTATATTGTTCGATAGGAGAGTGGAGGCGGAGGATCATGTGTTGGACCCGGCGTGATTCTCATGTTGGTTCGCGTGGCCTATTCCATATGCTTAGAATAAAAGGCTCAGTTGTTGTTGTTGTAGTATCTAGGAGAAGCATCAATAAGCTCTATAGCGAAACATATATAATACTCTGCCCTTTTGTATTGTTTGGTTTTCTCTAAAAGGCCATTTCTCCATTGCAAGAGGGCTTAACCCAATGGTTTTTCTTTAATGTGACGGGATATTTTTTTATTAAAAAAATAACATTCTAAAGGGCAAAGCCCTCACCGCAACTATATAAAAACAAAGCCAGGTGCCTTTTAGTCTGTACTCTGTGGCTTTTACACATCCTCCATAACAACCATGACTAAACTCTCGTCTACTCTACACCCGTATAATGTGACGTGCAACAGAAATCCATGATGGCATGATAGAAAGTTGATGACAGCCAAAATCTATCTGATTGTTTCATATGTATATGTAAATTTATATCCTAAATGTTTCATATGTATACGTGCTATGAGTATGCAGATGGTCTTCAAAGCAAGACTTGAGTAAGAACAAGGGTAAATCCTAAAAGAGGACAAACAAACACGGGTAAGGTTAAATATGCTTTGCATGTCATAATAGATGGAGGAAAACACACGACGAAAACAAGGTAAACCATTCTTCGCATATTATAATACCAAAAGAGGATTTGGGATGGATATAGAACTTATGCCGACCGCAAAAGTTCGGAGGTGAATATTTACGGTTTCTCCACTATAGGGCAAAGGGGTAGGAACTTTGATAAATATGAATCATAAGGCCAAAGGGGTCTTTTAATAAGTAGTTATGAAAAGTTCACCAGGCGAATATAGAATAGTTACATTGTTAAGGGATGCAGCCCTAATGAGCCTAATCAGGAATGAACGGCAAAGAATTCACTATGCCAAGAGGTTACATAGTTGAGGCTATAATTCATTAGAACTTCTGTGGCATGAAGCTCATCAAGGAAGAAATTTCCATCATTACAACAATAGGGGAACAGCTTGTGTTGATGTATACAGTTCAAAGCCAAACCAGATGCAAGATATGCTTAGGTTACGACTTTAGGCAGCACAAAATACAGTAGACAAGTTTTAAATTATGGACAAATCTTAGACAGCATTTGTCTATTATGGACAAATGTTCTGCATTTGGCTATTTGATATTGACACAATGCAAGATAAGCGTGGTCCCTAGGCCCCGCTCAGAGATATAGAAATTAAAGCCGTCCTCTGGCAAAACTGTATTATGGCGAATGCATAAACTAAGCTAGTTGTCATTTCGTGGGAATTTCAAAGAGAAGTCTACCATCAAGACACGAACAAGAAACAGTTTAGATACGGATGGAATTGACGGATGCAATAAGAAGAGATTTGAACACTGCGTCAATTTATTGTTCCAAAAATAAGGCATATATATGTGTTGATTTTAGGGAGTTCCTCTCAAGATTCATATATTGAGATGGCAAAAGAAATAGCCTCGTAGGTGTCAGAAAGAATGGTGGGTCAAATTCGAGAATGGTTAAACAACTAGACTAGTTTTACGAGCTAGGAGAAGATATTACGTGCTTGCTATCCATGCTTGCTTGTCATGAGTTGTGCCTGAAACTTCTCTATTAAAATTTGTTGGCTTTGTATTATTGAGAAATATAAGATACACAATTTGAGATTCTCTGTCGGCTGTAAACCGTATAAAAAATACTATATAAAAATTTCTGAAAAAAATAGTTGAATATCTCAAGACAGTAGATTTCAGAATAATAATAGAAAAAGTCCAAAGCGCAGATGAACGCCTTGTTCTAATTAAGCATATGTAGGCTTGCATGGTCACACTTCTAACTCAAAAGAACTACCGAAATACAATGAATTTGTATCATATACATTTGCAAAATCTGAATATGCTACAGAACTAAAGCAAGGGAACTCACCGGAACATAGCCCCTCTAGCGTTACTATATACACTGCGAACTTCCATCTAACAAGTAACAACCAAATCACAAACATGTGGCCAACCCCTCAAGTCCAATCCCCATCAAATTCAGCTCATACGACCCTTGTTGCTCCAGAGTTCTTCTAACTGCATGGTACAGTTCAACCCATGGGCGTGATCCTGACTCCTCATGTGGGTCCCCCGAAAATGTCAAATTAGGGCTTGGTGGACAAGCAGCCCTAACCAAATCCAGTACAGTCACAGGCCTCATCACCGTTCTAGGGAAATTGAATGCTAGGTTATCAACCTTGTGCTCATATATTTTCCCACTTCTATCAAGTTTGTACCTTGAAGTTCCTTGGAACCGACCCCTAGCTTCCCAAGGTACCCGTGGGACCCCTTGAAGCTCCCATCGGATCAAGATTGAATTTTCGGACGGTTGCCAAACCCTAAACACCTCTATCCCGATTTCTTTGAAAAGAATTCTGCCATGGAATCGAAGGGCCCAGAAGATTAGCCGGTAGTTGTCGATGCCTCGGAAGGTGGCGAGTGGATCGATGAAGGTGATGTCATCTCTTGAAATTTCCAGAGCACAAAATTCAAGATAAAGGGTCAGTATAATGCCAAAATATCTTTTTGAATATTTAGTGATTTCTTTTTTAAAATATAGATTCCTTCTTGTGCGTGTACATGATTGTTTTTTTCTTTGTGTCTGTGTTGGGGACAGAAAGGTATCAATCTATTTGGCAAAAGAGAATGGAATAAGTAAAGATAGGCAAAAGCAATAGAGCACCCCAATCCAAACCTATAACTGGAAATACTTCACATCGATATCCCCGTAAAAATTTAAAAGGAATGAAAAGGAGAATAGTTAAAATCCAATCAATCCTAGGAATGGAAAGTAATGTTGAACAAGACAAGACTTATATGAAGGGGAAATCTAAGTTTTAAATACAACATCTCATCTATTCCTTTCTGGTTTCTTTATTTGTGTTTGTGTGAAGGGAGAGGGGTCATAGAGTTAATTTGTTGTTGGATCAAAATATCAATTATTATCCTCTTGGTAAGATTAAATAATACTGAGGAGAGGTCAAGTGCAGTTGTGAATACATAACTCCTCCAACATTTGGATTAAAGATTGGATGAGGAAGGGGTGATGTCTTGGTACATGATGTGTTAAACAATATGTTAGGAGGTACTAAAGATGTGAGGATAAGTTGCCACATTCAATGAATTGTGTTTTGGCATCTTGTCTGTTATATAAAGTTCAAAGAAATATTGCCCTAGGTTTGCCAAATTGAAGAACTATTTTGAGTTAAGCACATCAATTCATAACAGATTACTATTCTCAAAATGCAGATTTTTAGTTCTACGTGGTTAAGATGATCACTTTCGCGTCTTATAATTATATTTCATTTAGAATTCTGGTATCTTATCTAATATAAAGATATAATCAGAAAAGGGCTAATCAACATGAAGCATATGTTTGAAGTGGGTAATCCATGTCCTAAAGAAATTTGCCCCATTTAAAAAGTATAAGGTGCAGGTCGTATCAATCTTTGTTTTTCGCCTTATGTCATAAGGCCATATAATGGAATTCCATATACAAACCTCACGCTACTGGAACAAAAGAATTTTAAAAGATTCACTTTCTAGTTACATGAGCTTAAATTACATAATTAATTAAAAAAGAAGAAGAAGCTTTACTACTAGTTTAATGGCCGGTAAGGTCTATGATGATCTCTTTACAATTGCACAAAAGCTCAAACCATTAACATCATGTACAATTGGATCTTCAATTACTTTGAATGTCCATAGTTTACAAAACAGCGGCGGATGCAGGAATTTTGGATAGTGGGGGCACAAAAAGCTTTCAACATCCTTTGAAAACCCCAGCTAGATATAAAACCATCATATAAATTGGAAACAAAATAATGAAACTTCAAACGAAATTGGTGATAGATGTTAAAATAGCATTTTTCGATATTTTATTTCTAGAAAGCATTTCATAATAGCTTCTTTTTCAGTTGTATCAAATATATCTCTATTTATCAAACAATAATGCAATCAAGCCGCAAGGGTTTGGAAATTGTGGTAGACTATGACAACTTGTTGGGGACGCTGCAGCCGCTAGGGTTTTCTGTGAGTCATGTCGTGATAGACAAAGAGTGCGAATACAAATTGGGTGTTGTGTGAATTGGAATTGAAAAAGAGTTTAATACTTACCCACTTACAATCCTACTTAAATATATCAAAGTGATAAAATGGTGGGATCCACAGCACCTAGATATTAGTGCCAAACAGACGTGCTCATGATATTTGTCTCTTTGGTAGATTTTGGTAGAAAATTTAAATGGGTAGCATAAGAATTTTCCGTTGGAAATTCATCAGTCACTTGGAGGGGGGTACAAGGTTGGGTCTAATATGTAGTACTTATGTTTTTGTTTTTATTAAAAACCATGTTGTTACTTATGATGTAGTCTATAAAGTGAAATGGGTCATGACAGAATTATTAATACTAGGAGATTTTCTTACACATATTAAGTAAGGGCATGTGCCCCCACAACTCAATGCCTAGATCCGCCGCTGTTACAAAACTTCAAATTTTAGAATATCATTAAATAATTTTCACTTGTTCAAGGAGTCCATTTGGAATACGATCGTGTTTGATAGTCAAAAGAAAAATGATAGAAATCCATTAAAATGGCTATAGAAACCATGATCATATAAGGCATAAGGTTTTCTTTGTTATTAGCTTCCCTATACCATAGTTCTTGATTCATTGTATTTCAACCTAAATTTGATTCTCATTGCCATTGTATCTTATTCCTGAAATTTTTCATGACTGCGATTGTATGAATAGAAACATTATATCCAAAGATAACTGCATGTCTTTTGGTTCCTTGGGAGCCATGTTTCTCTCCTCTAATCTACTAAAGGTGATTATGATTCTCAGCAATGTCTCCTGACTTGAAAGTTGAAATAAATATATCATCTCCCTAGTGTTATTCATAAGTTAAGAATTGCTTTGAATTCAAAGCATTTGATATGGGTAAATGCGACAACATATTTAGGATGATAGTTGATCACGTGTTCATGTGGATCTGACCTCCGAGAGGGCCATCTCGTATCTTCCCCGCTCTTATATGGAAAATCCTAACAGCCCACACCTTTTGTTAAATTCTAGTTGGACAATTACCCCAACTGATCTCCATATCCCTCGTGTGCTATCTTTTTGAGACCCGGGGCAGCCCTAAACCTTGTGCTTGCTACAACAAGCTAACGGGGCTACTAAAAGGAAGGGTAAGATAAAAGAGAAGGAGATACTAACTCTATTTTCCTTACTGTTTTCCATCACGGAATCCAATCTGACCTAGGCTTCATAGAGTTATCGGCTGCATCTTAGTTGCCCATCTGCCATCTTTGACTGTTTAAGCAACAACAATGAAGTAACCAATAGAGGCGGCGGTTTTCCAACCTTGGGGAGTGCATCTGGTTCCAACGCCATCTATCAACAAGATTTTCCAACTCAAGAAGGCATTCTAAACTTCTCAACCTCCTTTGCAAGCCTAATTTCTCTATCCATCTGAGCTAACCCTAAATTCAGAAACTATTCATTTTAATGACAGAAATCTATTAAAGGTCTCATCTTTTGTTAAACTTTTATTGAGACAATCAAATTACAATGTAAATTAGGGATCACTTTACGTGACATGTTAGCAAAACAGGGGGAAACACCAATTGCTGGAATCGCATGGTCGAGGTCAGCAAAAAAATTAGGGTTTACTAGCAATATATTGCAAAAAAGAACACCAAACCCTAGAAATAGCGTGGCAAACCTGTAAATATCGTAGTTGAGATCTTTAGAAAAGATCGCAGGGATGTCCTCGCGCAGCGTACGAACAGCGATCCCGACGTTGATGTAGAACTCGTCCTTCTCCCTCTTCTCCTTATCCTGCGCCGCGCTCAGCTTATCCAGCGCCACGCCTCTCTTATCCTGAGCTGTAGCATCTCTCAGCTGCTGCTGCTGCGGCGGCGGCGGGGGCTCTAGCTTGATGACGGGCGATGGCGAGGGGTAGAGCTGGGATCTGGGGAGGGCGTTTTGGGAAGATTTCGTGGATATTTTGGGAATAAGGGGAGGCGTGGATATTTTGGGAAGAAGGAAGGACATTTTGGAAACGGTTTCTTTCCTTTTTTCGATGAGGAAGAAGAGAATGGGGGAATTTATAATTTCTATTATTTTTGGGTGGGATTTGGATAGTTGCGACGAGTGGCTTCGGATTCGGTCGTTGGCGATTTTGCGGATTCGTCCTTGCTGTTTGTTATTATTGGGTTGTTATCCTCATTCGGTTTTCTAGGAATTTATTTAGGCATAATTAAAAGCATATTCTTTATGATGCTAGAATATTTGATATATGCGATCCCCTCTTTTTCGAAGAATTCTTTCATATGTATACGATGCATGAGAGAGGGACAGATAACAATATGGGTTCCACGTCTCTGAGCAGAATCTGCATCGACTATAAGGGCTCTTATTGATTACAGGATAGGATAGAAGATCCAGTTACCTTTCTCTAGGAGGCGGATAGTGCGTCTCACTCTCGCCTAATGAAAATCGGATAAAGAAAGTGTTTTTCTTCTCTCGCGTCAGTACGTATTAAACGTTCCTTTTTTTCCTTAATAAGAACAAAAAATGAGCGAAGATAAAATAAATATGATGGGAGACGTCTATGTTTTTTCCTGGTTTTGCATAGCACTCTGTGGTCAATGAAACTAGGTTCATGTTTTGTGGGGGCGCATATAAAACAGGAGCATCATGAAACTTCACCATGAAGTATACGACAAAAAAAATTAATATATGTGCTGTGAGAACTTGATTTTAATAAAACCGAGGGTCATAAGCAAGCAAGCATCCATGCATGACAACTTATGATTAAATTGGAGCAAAAACCTTGGCATTGAAATGGAAAACTTATGTCTTTTTCTTAGAATCAGCCATCTCCTCTTCCTATATTTCCCTTTCTTGCTCATTGTAACACTACGTTATTTTCCCTTTCCCCCCTCTATTTTATAAGAGGTAGAGACCGAAGACATAGTTTATAAGGGGCCGTTCGGGGGAGCAGGCCCTCACTGCTGCGGCGAGCTTTGAGCGGCGTCCACTGCTCAACGCACGACCGCTCCCCGTTCGGAGGAGTGGCCGAGCGGTTCCCACCACTCGATTCGAGCGGTGGGAAAAACGACCCCATGATAGCTTTTCCCAAGTCGTTTTTCCTACCATGCGTTGAGCGGTGGGAACCTCCCATGGCCCTCGCCTCCCAAAATATTTTTTTTTAAAGTTGAAGGGCAACGGTCGAATATTTTGTAATTGTTTTGGTAATTTGCATTTAAAATCATGTTGTCACCATGAATTAGGTTATCCTAATTCCCCATAATTAGCGCACCACTCCCTCAAAATCAATTTGATTTTTTGTATTATCAAAATCAATTTTACATTTCCCTCCCCCTCAAGGTTCTCATTTTATCAAGCTAACAATTGCCTTTTTCTTAGACATCATAATTAAAAAAGAGCTAAAGTTAACATTTGACCTTATTTTCCAACACAAGAATTTTAAATTCAAAGATGAGAGGTTGTATAGGCACCAACAGAGAACAGAAGAACTTGACAATGGCACATTGATATATCAATATAAAGAATACTATTTACATTTAAAAAGTAGATTAAGTCAAAAAAAATCAAAAGAGCATAGTCTCTAAATGGGAACAAGCGACCAAGTTCTAAGATGCCATTGCCCATAAATTTGAACTTTATAAAGACATCATACTCTGTGCATTCCTTCCACCAAGAAAGAATCTTTATATCAGAAAGAACCAAAAAGCCTAAGCATACATATCCAAACAAATAAATACATACAGCAATAAACTGATATATTGACAGGATTTTTTTTAAAATTTTTTTTATCGCAAAGCAACAACAAAGCTTTGACGGCATCCAAACAAAGCCATCTTCCCACAACAGAAATGGCATAGCCATGACCAAATATACCAACCAATGAAGCATAGCTCTTACAGAAAACTCACTTCAAAGCGAGGGTTCCCCGAAAAAGATCGAATAATACCAAAAATAAACCTACTACAATTGCGGGATTGAACTGTCCAACAGATCCAAATCTTTGCAAACCGCCATAGTCAGGCATGAACCAGGAACACATCAAAATTAAGAGAGACCGACTCGATCAACTAAACAAACACAGTACAAGTGATGTTAAAGAAATGCACCAAAGTCTCTGTTGTATGAATAAAAATTTATACATATACCAAACAATGTACATACTAAATAGTATTGAATAAAGCCAATTCTGACTTCAATAAAGCAGAAACAGTATGAACATAACAAACTATAAAGTCTACTGTTAACAGAGGTTTATGTGGGGAATCTACAACTATTCGCAACCTTCTTCATTTTGTTTCCATTTCTCTCTCACTCCTTTTCCTTTTTTGGGTATAAAGAACAAATATTAGCACTAACCTTTCCAAACACTATAGTTTACACCTAGACGAAGAATTCAGCTTGAACTAGTCCTCTTCATATTGCAACAGGCTGAAATCTCTCGATTGACTCCTCGATAGCCGCTCTTGGATTCGTTCTTTGATGGCCGTCCCCTGATAAAAAGCCAAAAGCAGAAAAATAAGGACTCATGCAGCAGAATAAATTGCAGAAAACCTCCCTAATGTTTGCCATTATAGCAGAATAAGTTGCATATTTACCCTCTGCTATAATAGACATTATCTTTTTCCGTCTGCTGCAACCGTTATTCTTACAATATGCCTCAGTGAAGGTATTATATAAGCACCATCGGTGAAAAAATGGCAGAAAAAGACGAAATCAAGAACATTTTGGAACCAAAAGGTTGCAAAAACAGGAAAATACAGCATTTGTTTAATTGGTGTGAAAATCCGGGTTCTGGAAATAGAAGATGGTATCCTACAATGTTGTAAAGATGTTCCAAATTGCTCTTGGCTCTATTTCCTTAGAGTTGAACATAATTCCATATAACAAATATATTTATTTTCCCCCTTCTTGTAGACTTCTTCGTAGTATATGAGAATTTGGAGGATGTAAATTGGCTCATTTAGGAGCATGACAAGACCCTCTCTTGCCATAGTCTTTTCAACCAGGAATTTGGCATTTGTTTTGAAGAGGGTTGATGCCAGGTCGACGGCGGATAGTAAAAAGTATTAGACAACCCCATCAGATGGGAAAATACTTGGATGATGATGATGATTCTACAAGTTATACAGAACACATTCGTTCTCTATTCGATTGGTCAGTGCATAATGCATAAATGACATATACATTTGCATTTGCATCAGATTACACGGTATTACACACAAATATGTTTTTAGCATATATAATATAGAAAATTTGCAATAAAAATAAGATTATAAAACAATATTGCCAACGGGGGAGGAATAAAGAAAACTGGGTATTTTTGTAGTGAATATTGAGTTTGTGCAAATGTTTCAGGTATCTGCTGGGTTATATGCATCATATACATGTAGATTAAATAGTCATTCCTTTAGATTTTTCACATAAGGCCAATTATGCAGTCATTTGGCTTTTTAATAGTATCCGATGCAGTAGCTAATCTAGTCGGCGTTTAATTTTATTTTTTTAATAATTTTTTTACAACACCAATATTCTACAATATATATGGGCAAAAACCGAGGGGGGCTTTCATGCAATTTAGCTTTACAATACTGTGGAAAGCAAATAACTCACCATTGAATGGATCCTTCCTCAAACTTCTCAAGAAAACCAGCAACCCAACGATCTGCATTCTCTACCCACTCATCATGAAGCAATCCTGCAGTTTTAGCAACAGTGTGCAGCTGCATATATTTACCAATGTCAGAGTTTTATTTACATATAACACTCTTCATTAATCAAAAACACTAATCATACAATATAAACATTCAAAATTAATTCTACACCAAATTGTCAATTTGCAGAGGGTCCTAAACTGAGATATGTAATCCAAATGGTTTGGGAATAAATATGTCAGAATTAGAAGTTCAGAATTCAAATTTGAATGGCGCAAGTAAATAACAATACACAAGGACAAAAATTCTAAGTTGACCTGTAAATCACAACTTACTTTAGGTTAACTTATAAGAAACACACCTTATGCGAACTTAATAGAAATGATGCCCAAGGCTGAGACATAGACTTTAGTTCCATCGAACCACTAAATTTCTTGGCAATTTTTCATATATCCCAAATCTTCGTAATTACAATCACTAATTAGTTCAAGATTTATTGTAAAGGAGTGTTTACCTTTTCTCCCACTTTTTCTTGATGCTCCTTCACTTTCTCCCTCAGCCTCTTTAACCCCATGTTCACTCTCAACCGCTTTTCCTGAAAAGGATTCATAAAAGTTCAAATTAATTCTCTTCTTAGTGACAACATAGAGTATCTATTTACCTCAAAAAAACATATCTATTAACTCATTTGTTATCTCTTTTAATCATAGCATAAGACTATACATATGTCAAATACACATGCCTTCACATAGCTCACACCAAGATCCTTTCTACTGTAACCACGGGCCAAGTTTCGCATCACATAATCGTTGTAATCTTTGACTATCCTCATAATAATATCAGATGTTGAAATTCCTTCAGTGCGCTTCGTTTCCTTAAATCTACCAATGGATTTGACCTGCAACGATTCTCATAAATACAAGAGAATAGCAAATAAAAGACATGGGCGGCAACACAAAAATATACAAGTGTATTTAAAGAAGATGAACATACAAATTCATAAACATCATTACCAGCTCCGCTTGCATCAGCATATCTACAAAAATTTGTCAAATACAGGTTTTTATTCTCATTGATATACATGTGAACAACCAAAAACCAAGCAAAGGTATAAAATAAGTATGCTGGACAAACTTTATACAACTCCGCAAAATATAGTAATTCACCAAAATGATGCGTAATTTGTACTATTTTGAATATAAATAATCTGCAAGGCTATTTGGTGGCATACACAGCGACGGAAGGAAAAGGGAAAGCGAAGATATATAGAGTGACAATACAGGGAAAGGTTTGTAGTTGTTTTATACTTATAGTCAGTAATAATTAAACGAAAACTATTCCCCAATTTATTTTTCTTTCCATCGATATTTAAAAACAATAGTATAAGTTGGCAATCATATAAATGCAACTGGGTTGATGACCTTACGGGAGAGCGTCATGAGCTACATAGTCAATACTGTGTTTATCGAGGAACTCTTTTGTAACAACCCAAGGGGCATCTGGAATGACCTCGTCGACCCATCTATTTAAAGAAGAAAATAAATTTGTAAACATAACTGCAGAATTTCAAATGCTCAAAGAGGATTGCCTTCACAATGATTTTCTGCACACAAGAACAATTAGCTTTAGTTGATACATATTACACATACACTAAGGAATGCATATAATCAGTATAATTACTTTCTGACTTCAATGAGCCAAGGTGGCAAGGTGCCTCTTGCATTGGGGTTTTACTGGAATGCTCCATCGAGAGGTGACTGGTCAAGATTTTGCATTTAAAAAAAAGAAAAAAAAGAAGAAAGAAACAAGTGTGAAGTTCAAATGCACACAAGGTGTCGGACAACTCTCCAAAGGTTGGGGAGGCATCCCTCTAAATGTGTAATTATGTGGAGACATCAAGCATTTATTCTCAATTTATATATGCCAGGTTAATGATTGTAAATGGAAGAGCCTTCAGGCATTAGTACATCTAAATTTGCTGACAGGAGGCAAAAAGCATTTCATCTAACTCAAGCTCTTTAAGCGAATAAGAAGAACACATTTATAAGAGTCTTAGAGTACCAAAGCACACTAGAGGGACTTTCATGTCATGACAGTGCTATATATCATAGTTAATCTCACCAATTAATTGCACTATTGATGAAACTCTGGCATCACAAGTTAAGTCAGATACAGCTGAAATTACATTTGACAGATGCTAATGACATGGTCACGTTCTGAAAAAGCTAAATAAAATCATGTGAACAAGTTACTATAAGATCTGAGCAGAGAATTAAGTGCTAAATCTCATTTAATATGGTCAATACGCCTGCTAACATTAACATAATGTCAGAATAATAAACAAGCACCGACGGATATCAATCTTAACCTAAATTGTATTATAACCATTTCTCCGAACAAAAGCCACTTATATGCATCATGCAATGCAGTCTTTCATGAATGTTACAAACTTACAACTACATAAGTGGTGATATTTCTTGTCCTGGTGACTTGCCCTAGCATACTATAAGTCTAAATAGTAAACTAGTAACTATAGATGTTAAAAAAAAACTTTATTTTTTGATAAACTATTTCCGACCTATTTTTATAAAGGGATGGTGCAAAACTAAACTTATGTTTCTCCCGCCGCATCCAGATTAGCTTGTAAGTCGAAGATGATAAAACAGACTAAATTGTCATGAGGGGCTACTAACATGGTTACAATTTACATACAACTGTAACTATAGAAGCAATAGATAGTTCTTTCTCATTATGATAGATAAATAAGGACTATACAAAGATCTCGATACTCAAAAAGGAAAAGTACAGATAACAAACTTGCAATGTCGTAGAGATTCATAACGCTCAGCCTCAGTCATAACAGTCTTTCCCTTGTATCTATGTGTGACTTCGTCGTTGCAGCATCCCACGAGAACATAAGTATTTGGAAACCTATATCATGAGAACCATTAATTAGAAATTGCATGTGTTCCATATTGCGGCTAAGTGAACTAACAAATAAAATATGTTAATATCAAAGACCAGCTTGAAACTCAAAATTGGCAAGCATAAACCAAAAAATTCAAGGATAAATAAAAGCAAAGAAAAACTAACTATATTCTTATACTCTTATAGACGGTCCTTGTTGTACATGTGCAAACCATTTCAATCAGTTCTCCCTTATAATTTCATCTTATGGATCTATCTTACATAATGAACTCACTTCTCCTTCTACTTATTATTGTAACTCATCATTCTTATTTCAGTTATACTCATTCTACCGACATGATTCTTTAATTGACCAACGTCTTCATCCATAAAACAAAGTACATTTTATAGTCGTCTCTCTATAATTTTTCGTTCGGTTTTGTGGCATCCACACAATACTTAAAAAATTTATAATCGGAAATAACATATGCGTCCATGTGTTCGATTTTATAGTCATCGATTTGTTCATACATAAACAGCCACACAAATACAACAAACCCAAGACACACACTTTAAACTGTTGAAAATTGATGCAAATTAAAGTCTATGGTTAGGTGCCACCTTTTGACATCCATGACATTGTTAGGTGATGACAATGATAGGTGGTGACTTTGTTAGGTGCCACTTTTGACATCCATGACATTGTTAGGTGATGACAATGATAGGTGGTGACTTTGTTAGGTGCCACTTTTGACATTCATGACATTGTTAGGTGATGACAATGATAGGTGGTGACTTTGTTAGGTGCTACTTTTGACATCCATGACATTGTTAGGTGATGACAATGATAGGTGGCGACTTTGTTAGATAGTGACATTGTCCTGGGTGCTATAAAAGCGCATCTTATGAGAGGCATTTAGTATCCATCCATCGCTTGTATCCATCACAAGTATCATCACAAAAGAAGGCCAAGAGAGATTTGTATAGAGAGATTTGAGAGAAATCTCCTAGGGTTGTTCTTGCTTGTAAACTTGATTCAAGTATAGTAGACGTTTGCAGATTCCGCTCTGCCGGGGACTAGCCATACGGTGGGTGAACCTCGTTAACAAATCTATCTTGTTTGTGATTGATTGCTTTCTTATTCCTGCACTTTAATTTATATTGTCTTTCGTCATTTAATTGCGTGATTGTATTTTTGCGTGATTTGGGTTTTGTCGCGAGCACTGTTCCGTGGATCGACTCTCCCTCCCAACAACTGGTATCAGAGCGAGGTTAAGAGAACCTAGGGTTCTTCGATTCTATAATCTAGGTAACGGTGGGTAACGACGCTTGTGTCCTCTTCCCCACTTTCTTAGATTGTAGTTTTGAAGGCGTTGGTTCAGATCTAGGAGGAAGTCGAGTTTGCTGCGATACAGACGAAAGATGGCAGAGGATAAGATAAGAATCGAGAAATTCAATGGTCACAATTTCGGTTGGTGGCGCATGCAGTTAGAAGACTGTCTATACCAAAAGGATCTATATCTTCCGTTGCTAGGAGAAAAGCCCGAGAAGATGACCGATGAGGAGTGGAACCTTTTGGATAGGAAAGCCTTAGCGACGATCAGATTGTCGTTGACTCCGCAGGTGGCCTTTAATATCTCAAAGGAGAAAACAACTAAGGCGCTAATGACGACGTTAGCGAAGTTGTATGAGAAGCCATCAACATCAAATAAAATATTTTTGATGAAGAAGCTTTTCAACATGAAGATGGTGGAGAATGGTTCGGTGATAGAGCACCTGAACGAATTCAACAGCGTAACAAGCCAACTTGAATCCGTTTCAATCATCTTTGAAGACGGGATTCGAGCCCTACTGTTCCTATGTTCGTTGCCAGAGAGTTGGGAGAACCTAGTAATGGCGGTTAGCAACTCTATCTCGGGGATTCTCACGTTTAATGATGCGGTAAGCTGCATATTAAACGATGAGATGCGAAGAAAGTCCGTGAGTGGGAGTTCTGGAACTTCTGCACTTTCGGTGGAGAATCGTGGCAGAACAATAGAAAGGGAGAAGTGGAAAAAGGGCAAGTCTAAAAGCCGAGGTAAATCTCAAGGAAAAATCCAAGGCGCCTGTTGGAATTGCGGAAAGAATGGCCACAGAAGAAGTGAATGCAGGCTTCTGAAGAAAGGCTCAGATAAGAAGACGGATGAAAAGGAAGCGAATGTGGTATCTACACAAGAACAAGGGGAACAAGGTCTTTGTCTATCGGCGAACGATAATACAAAGGCGGATACTTGGTTCCTAGATTCAGGGGCTTCTTTTCATTGCACTTCGGGCAGACACCACTTTAGCGAGTATGTTCAGGGCGATCTTGGACATGTGACGGTGGGAAACGGTGAATCGTGTAAGATCGTTGGAAAAGGGACGATCATCTTGCAACCGTCGGGAGGTGGTCAAATCAAATTGAAGAATGCTCGTCATATTCCTGATTTGAAGAAAAGCTTGATTTCCACAAGTCAGCTAGACAACGAAGGGTTTATTACAACGTTTGGGAATTCTCAATGGAAGATTTCCAAAGGATCGTTGGTGGTCGCAAGGGACAAGCTGAGCGGTTCGTTGTACTCTTTCAATGGTAGCAGCGGAGGCTCGGCTGCATTGACGGCCAGTTCGGAGAAAGATTCGGAGACTTCGTTGTGGCATAAAAGATTGGGGCACCTCAGCGAGAAGAACATAAAAATTCTTCAAGCTAAGGGGGTTCTTTCGGGGCTGAAAAAGGTGGAGTTGGGGTTTTGCGAGAGCTGCGTTTGTGGGAAGCAAAACGCGCTTAGTTTTCAAATTGGAGGCGTAGCGAAAAAGACCAAGAAACTAGAGATGGTGCATACGGACGTGTGGGGTCCAGCCTCGGTGGAGTCTTATGGCGGAAATCGGTACTTTGTGACGTTCATCGATGATACAAGTCGGAAGACATGGGTGTACGCGATGAAGAAAAAGTCCGATGTGTTTGGCATCTTCAAACACTGGATTGCGCAGGTGGAGAACCAAACGCGGATGAAGGTTAAACGCTTAAAGTCCGATAATGGCGGAGAATACTGCACCAAAGAGTTCGAGGAGTTTTGCTCGCAAAAGGGTATTCGTTGGTTGAAGACGGTACCTGGGACGCCACAACAAAATGGTATCGCTGAAAGGATGAACAGAACGATCCTAGAGCGAGTGCGAAGCATGACCTTGGATGCGAATCTGCCAAAATTCTTATGGGCAGCAGCGGTCGATGTTGCTGTATATCTGATCAACAGAAGCCCGGCGAGTGCGCTTGATGGAGGCATTCCAGAAGAAATTTGGTCGGGTAAACCGGTCAATTATTCGCACCTTAAAGTATTTGGCTGTATCGCGTATTCTTTGATTGATAAGGCAGAAATGAGTAAGCTTGACTCCAAATCTAAGAAGTGTGCTTTCATCGGGTATGGTGGAGACAAGTTCGGATATCGGCTGTGGGATTACACAAGTAAGAAAGTAATACGAAGCCGGAACGTTGTCTTTGATGAGCAACACTTATATAGAGAAGAAAAGCAAGCCAAAGATGGTGTTGTATCTGAGTTCGTGGAGTTAGACGGAACTCAAAAGAACAATCAGGTGTCTTCAAGTGGGGATCAAAACGTGGAGGAAGCTGCAGTGCAGGATCAGGTGCAAGAACATGATGGCCACCATGTTCAGCAACCAGATGTACCAGTTTTGAGGAGATCTACGAGAGAAAGGAGACTACCTGAAAGACTTGTCACCGACTTCATTTTGTACACGGATTCGGGGGAGCCTGAATCCCTTGAAGAGGCGACGCAAGACGGTGCTAGTAAGCAGTGGGAGCGAGCTATGGACGAGGAGATGGATTCTTTGAAGAAGAACCGCACGTGGGACCTAGTGAAGCTACCCAAGGGTCGAAAAGTGTTGCTGAATAGATGGGTGTACCGGATAAAAGATGAGGCCGATGGTGTGAAGCGGTACAAGGCTCGCTTGGTAGTCAAGGGATATGCACAGAAGCAAGGAATTGACTATCAAGAGATATTTTCCCCTGTGGTGAAAATGACATCAATTCGGGTGATCCTTAGTATTGTGGCGGTGGAGGATCTGCACTTAGAGCAGCTTGATGTGAAGACTGCGTTCCTTTATGGAGATTTGGTGGAGGAGATCTATATGATGCAGCCACCGGGATACGAGGTGAAGGGAAAAGAAACTATGGTGTGTAAACTGCGAAAGAGCTTGTACGGCCTTAAGCAAGCTCCAAGGCAGTGGTATCTCAAATTCGATCAGTTCATGCTAGAGACGGGATTTGTGCGCGGTGAGTCAGATCACTGTGTCTATATTCAGACTTTTGAGGATGGAGACTATATCATTCTATCACTCTATGTAGATGATATGTTGGTAGCGGGTCCGAACTTCGAGAAAATTCAAAGTCTGAAGAAGATGATGGCTGAAAAGTTTTCCATGAAAGATTTGGGAGCGGCCAAACAAATTTTGGGCATGAAGATCGTTCGAGATAGGAAGCAGCGGAAGCTGTGGTTATCGCAAAGCGACTATATCGAGAAGGTTTTGAAGCGGTTCAACATGGACAAGTCAAAACCGGTGAGTATGCCTTTAGCAAAACATTTCAAACTCATGAAGGAGTTTTGCCCTACAACTCAAGAGCAGAAAGACGAGATGGCAAGAGTGCCTTATGCTTCTGCGGTGGGGAGTTTAATGTATGCAATGGTGAGTACGAGACCGGATATTGCACATGCAGTGGGAGTTGTGAGCCGGTATATGCAAAACCCGGGAAAGGAGCATTGGAATGCGGTGAAGTGGATTTTGAGGTATCTTAAGGGTACGTCTAGTCACTGCTTATGTTTCGGGGGCGACTCTCTAAAGGTGCAAGGTTACGTTGATGCGGACTACTCGGGTGATCGAGATAGTGGGAAGAGCACAACGGGATACGTATTTACAGTTGGGGGAACAGCAGTAAGTTGGATATCTCAACTGCAAAAAGTGGTAGCATTGTCAACTACGGAGGCTGAGTACGTGGTAATCACGGAAGCCAGCAAAGAGATGATATGGCTACAAGGGTTACTCGAAGAGTTGAATAAGAAGCAAGACTTCAATACCTTGTGGAGCGACAGCCAAAGTGCAATACATTTGGCAAAGAATGCAGCATATCATTCTCGGACGAAGCATATCAAGGTGCGGTACCACTTCATACGCATGGCGTTAGAAGATGGTGAGTTGACACTGCAGAAGATCGCGGGAGAAAAGAATCCGGCGGATATGTTCACCAAAATAGTAGACAGAGATAAGCTGAATCTCTGTTGCAGATTGGTGAATCTCTCCATGAAAATTTAATGAGGAGAGAGCAGCAGCGGAATCGTGTGAAGTTTACTAGTGTTGAGAATCAAGCCAAAAAATTACTCCAAGTGGGACAATGTCGAGATTGTGATGAATTTGCATCAAGGTGGAGTTTGTTGAAAATTGATGCAAATTAAAGTCTATGGTTAGGTGCCACCTTTTGACATCCATGACATTGTTAGGTGATGACAATGATAGGTGGTGACTTTGTTAGGTGCCACTTTTGACATCCATGACATTGTTAGGTGATGACAATGATAGGTGGCGACTTTGTTAGGTGCCACTTTTGACATTCATGACATTGTTAGGTGATGACAATGATAGGTGGTGACTTTGTTAGGTGCTACTTTTGACATCCATGACATTGTTAGGTGATGACAATGATAGGTGGCGACTTTGTTAGATAGTGACATTGTCCTGGGTGCTATAAAAGCACATCTTATGAGAGGCATTTAGTATCCATCCATCGCTTGTATCCATCACAAGTATCATCACAAAAGAAGGCCAAGAGAGATTTGTATAGAGAGATTTGAGAGAAATCTCCTAGGGTTGTTCTTGCTTGTAAACTTGATTCAAGTATAGTAGACGTTTGCAGATTCCGCTCTGCCGGGGACTAGCCATACGGTGGGTGAACCTCGTTAACAAATCTATCTTGTTTGTGATTGATTGCTTTCTTATTCCTGCACTTTAATTTATATTGTCTTTCGTCATTTAATTGCGTGATTGTATTTTTGCGTGATTTGGGTTTTGTCGCGAGCACTGTTCCGTGGATCGACTCTCCCTCCCAACATAAACTAAACAAATTCAAATACCCGCAAAATCAAGAAACAAAATAGCATAAAGATTAATACTAGTTCAAATAAAAATTAAACTGACAAAAAAAATCTAACATAAGAAAAAAAAATGGGATCAGATAAGGGGGTTACGATTTTTTGGCTTGTTCGAGGGCACGGGCATGCCCAAAGTGGAAGAGATCGTAGATTCCATCGGCGTAGACTCGAACTGGCCTCTCCTCTTGCTTGATCTCGTTGCCGCTCTTGGCCTTGGCTTCCTTCTCCATTGAAAAAAGCTCTTGATTTTGGGGGAAGGATCGCGAGAGCTTGCAAGTGAACAAGGATTGCTTGCTTGCTTGCTACTGAATATAATTATATTCTTTTTTATTTTTTATTCCTTAATTTCACTAAACTACCATCAACCTTTCGTATTTTCCAGTAAACTGCCTTCAGCTTTGCTTTATTGCTCAAGAGCAGCCTCAACCTTTTAAACTTCGCTTGCAACTCCCTTATCAGGGAGTTAATTACAGCTGGTATTATGCATAGTGCACGTGTGAGCATTAAATATATTCTATAAAAAAGAGAGAGATTTTTGCCAAAAAATTAAAAATGATGCTTTTAATACCTTTTTTTAAGGTATTGATTATTCAAATTATTTCAATATTTTCTTTTTATTTTATTATTTGTTTATTGCTACATTTTATTCTCTTTATCTATCTTTATATTTTATATTTTTGTTTGTGACACTAGGATCGATTATTTACACTAGTATGGTGCACGCCCGCGATGCATCTTTATATATTTAATTTGACATCATAAACATTTGAAAAGATTTTTAAAGAATGAGTTTGAGAGGTGCGAACGTGACAATGAGAAGAGTTAGAGAGATGATGAGAACCTAAAATCTTTCAATTGTGATGAGTTCATTATGGGTGAATAGGGATAATAACCCCAAAATCTTCATATTTTTTTAATTTATTTCAAGTTCAATATAAATCAAAATTATCAATTTTTGACACATCGGCATTAATGACGTGGCAAAAAAATTATTTTGCACGCGCACTGTGCACCCCTCCTCCGGCATTAATATAGGACATATATTTTTGCCGTAAAAATGGAGGATATCTTTTTACATTGTTAAATAATTGTGAGCACCTGAGATCGATCCCCGTATGCTTCCAAAGAGGAAAAGTGCTAAGGTATAAAATTTAGCTAAGCTATCATGCTTACATGGACTCCAAGCATCAAAGCAAAGAACGTAATTTCCACAGTAATTCTCCCCATATAATGGGAAAAGAGTTGCGATTTAACATTTCAAGAGAATAAACATGCAGTTGAAAACATCTCACGTTTTCCCCCACCTTATTTTTATTTTAATTTTTGTCCAAGAGAAGTAACCGACACTAGAATTTCTTCCTAAAAATATACTGAAATTTCTAACACAAGAATTTCAACTTACAAGTTGGCAAAGACAAAATCCAAATTATACAAAAGCATGGCTTTATCAGTTTACCCTGTATTGTTTGAATTTCACACGAATGCATTCTACAAAACAATGTCCAAGAAAGTGAAAGAAACTCGAAAACAAATCTCCACATCCTCATATTGGATTCAAACTCCAATCCGATTCAGAGCCAACTGCTTCTAATCTGAAGAAGGGGGAAAGACAAAAAACGGTGCAGCATGTGCATTCACCACGTTAGCTTAAAATCTTCAGTCTCATTCTAGTCGAGATGATTCCCCTGGACATGATTGGGTTCTAAGTTTCGATGTGGAGGTGGGCCCGAGCTCTTTGGATAACCGCCAGATCTACTATTTGTTGGCTTGGAAATCTCGGTATTAACGATCCTTCCATCGATCGTCTAATTGAAATGATAAGTCAAGAAGGTTATTGTTAGCAAAATCAGTACAAATGGGAAAAAGAGGTAAATTGCAGAAATTCTACTCGCTTTTGCATGTGTAGCAGGACACCTTAACCCTACAGCAAATATGATTTTTCCAGTTTAATTCAACTTTTTATTCCCAAAACACCCTTGGTTTTCCGGCATTTTTTAAAGAGATATCATATTTAACACTTTAAGGATTATTTAACAATTATACAAATACCCAAAAAATAAAAAAACATATGGAGGGAAAGTGTATTTTTTGAAAAGAGAGTGAAATCATTATAACTTTATAAGGGCAAAGGCGAGGGAGGTTTACTGCAATGTAGCTATGAAAAAGGATCTTGAGATCTTACTGTGTGATCCATGTGCTCTATTGCTAGAATCGCATCGTCTAGACAAGTGTATTGAATAAACGCATACCCTTTTGATTTCTTCGTCTCATCGTGTCTAGCGACTTTAACTGTTGGAATCATATGCCATTGTTATATTACTATCAACTTTTGTTAATTACCTAAGTCGATGTATCAAAGTAGATAGCCTCACCTTCAACTATAGGGCCAAACTTTGAGAATAGTTTAATGAGAGAAGCTTCACCTGTATAATATGATAAATCTGCATTGCAAATTTTTTATAAAAAAAAAGAGAGAACCAAATTAGACGGGAAAAATAGAATCGGAAAAAGAACAATAAGAAAAGATTGATCCTTTCTTTCCCCTTGTTTGTCTACATTAAAAACCATGAACAATTCGTAAGAAAAATGTATTTTGTTTTCACCGGGTATCCTTTGGAAATTACATAAGTTTTAGTCACATCTATGAATTACTTGAACAGGAATGCATGACACTGGAAATCTTCTTTTCAAAGAATCCTCAATCAGGCTGGAAAACAGTAACCAACTCAATCACATACTTTGTTGAGTACTGTTGTTCTAAATGATAATGTTAGAGATATCCCTTTTTGGAATTCTAATCCGAATGGTGTTTTCCCAGTTAGCTCTACTTAACTTCACTGGTCTAGCTCTAATATTCAGAATTCTTTTTACAGTCAAATTTGGAAAGCTAATTGTCGTCTCAAAATTAAAGTTTTTAACTTGGATTCTATCATTAGCTAGATTCCTTTCAAAAGAAAATTTAATACTTAGAGGATGGTTCGGTAATGTTGCTTGTCATTATGATGATTGTATGATTGAGACCACTAATCACCTATTCTTTGAATGCAAACTTGCTATGCAATGTTGGTCATCCCTGTTAGCTGACGTTCATGTTACCTCAGTACCCCCTTCTTTTCCTGAAGCATTATTTCAGTGGAGAAATTGTCGTATTAACCCTGATTGTCATATTCTTTGGAATATGCTATTACTTTCTACTTGTTGGTCCATTTGGATTCCATGAACAACTTAGTTTTTAATGACAAATTCACTGGCCCTCCTCAAGTTGTTTCCTATGCCTTATATCTCTTGTTCACCTGGGTAGGTGTTGCTAAGTTGGCTACTAAAGATCTCCTAGTCAACTCTGACGAGTTTATGTTTTTGAGACAATTTTATCATGGTGATGTTGACATCCTTCTTTTGGATACTTGGCAGCATGTTCCTGTTATATGATTTTGTAGAGTTTGGCTTATGATGTTCAGGCTTTTTCCTTCACATTGAACCTATTTTTTGATTGTAACCCGAGTCATAGTTTTTTTCTTTTATAATACTCTCTTGTTCTCCTTGAGGTTTGGGTTTAGTTTTCTAATTCTAAGGATGATATCCTTTTATGTGTTATAGTAAGAGGGTTTTGACTCCAAACCTGGTTCTTTATAAAAAAAAAATATGGTTTTCATATGTAGGCTACTCATAGCTTGTTGTCAGTTTTGCTTGTTTGGCCTGTTTTAAAGTTTTCAGATGTTTACATGAATCAATATGCTCTTGGCACTTATAGTGATGGATGAGGAAAAGTATAAGGACACTCGGTTTTAATCCCTCTCTTGACATGTTTGTCGGCGAATGTATACTTTGTTTGCATAGGTAACCAGACACTGGTTATGCTTGCTCCATTCTTTTTATGACCGTCATGAGAGGGAGAGTGTTTTATGCTTGAATCTTTTCCTTATCATGCAGCTTTTAAGGTTGTCGGGGGACATGGTTCTTGCTTTGTATGGTATGCTTAGTTCCAGGCCTATATAATGCAAAATACTGCTGCATCTATGTTGTTAGTTTTGCATCACTGTTTATATTGTTTTTTCTTTTGGGGAACATAAGTCTTCTAGAATAACATATAATTGGTTGTCTTTTTATTCAAGCTTGCACAAGCTTTTGGGTGTTCTTTGGAATGTTATATGGTTTTAATATTGCTCAGATTAATTCTTTTGGGTTATGATAAGAATTTCCTTTTTACCAAAGCCTCTCTCTACAACATCGAGGATAATGGAGGAAAGGTGTCGTAGGAGAGAATTTCCTTCCATGATGTCGAAAAAATACACCTTTCATGTTTTTTTTCGACGATCGGCATCCATCATCATCGTTAACATATAGGATGTGGATACACAAAATTTCATATGATTCCATCACTTTTTCACCGTTGATTTAGTCGGTGCAAAATTAACGGTTTACCGACAATAGAACTTTTTACATTGCAAATTTAACGGTGAAAAAGTGGTGGAATCACATGAAATTTGGTGTATCCATATCTTACATGATAACGATGATGATGATGATGGATGCCGATCGTCGAAAAAAATCGTGGAGGTTGTGCTTTTTTGACGCCACCTAACGAAAAACCTTTTAGGGCATCTTTTCTACATTATTCTCATATCTATACTACTATATAATGCAAATGGACTTGGTTAGAAACCGGCCTCTTCTTTTTTTAAAAAAACAAAGAAAAAGGAGAAAAATCTTTCATTTTTAGGGTCTCCACATCATCATACAAAGAGAAAAAAATAATTAATTGTTATGTTTAAAACAAAACAAATCTTACAGCCTCCACATCATCAAAGAAAAAGATAAAAATAATTAAACTTTTACATTTTTTGAAAAACAAAGGAAAAATGAACTTTCTAAAACTTGAGACAATAAAAGAACTTTGTAGAAATTAGTTTGAATTCCAAATTCAATATACATTATACTAAAAATTAAGACAAAAAAGAATTTTCTAGAAGTTATTTTAATTTTATCGTTTTTCAAATTCTACTTTCATTTACTTATAACATATTATAATATCTTCTAAAATACTCTTGATCCAAGTCATTAAAATGACCATTTTATTCACTTATTAACATTCAAAATAATTTTACACCAAAAACCTCCCAATTTATATTTATCCATGAGCTGAAGAAAATTTTTATTGTGCTCTAAACAGGATAAAGCTATAAACATGCATCGCACGTGCAAAATGCTAGTCTTTATAATGCCACTTTTGCCTTGTATCTCCTCCTTCTGCTCTGGTTTCTTTTTTAGAGGTTGTTTTTGCTTTGGGGTGCCTTGTTGTTGCTGTTCTTCGCTCTCAGAATTGGTGCTTAGTGGTTCTCAGTTCATTCTTGTACTTGACATCTTTTTTAGTTGTTTTTGGACTGGTTGCTGCTGCCTTACTCTATATCTTTTAGGGACACAACATTGTTTGATGGACTATGACTGAAACTCTGAGCGAAGTTGGATACAGAAGCTAGCAAATGGCAATTTGGTGATCTAGAGTGTGTGCATAACTGGGATACTGTGCTTTTGTTGTGCGGGGATGCTTTGGTGCTGCGAAGAAACCAGTTATTGTTTTCAGATGTGTTCCATTTCTTCTTTCAGTTTTTCTTCTTTACTTCTTTTTGTTTGTGTTATTTTGCTTAACACTTGCTGATGTATTATGATACGGTATTTTTTTGTTTTTTGGTTGGTATATATTTTTAATGAGACAAGCTTGTTATGCCCTGCTCTTTCCTCGAAAAAAGGGTATGGTATCAAATTCCTTCTTTTATTTAGAATTCCTTCTCTCCAGTTAAGGTATAAGCTATCATACAAAACAACTAGCATAATTGTTCGGTTTTGGAGAAACCGATCTTAAAACCAATCATACCAGATTAGTTACAACTGATACACACTTGTATATGCAAGTTCTGGGTAAATTCAGCTTGGCAAAAAGCTGAAACAAAAAGGGAGAAGAATGGATATCACAGAAAATTTCTTGAGTTGCACTATTCATAAAAAATTTCATAAAAAAGAAGAGAAAAGAAAAAGATAACTATCAGAATATATTTACACACACATTTATGCATCACATGCACAAACACGTTTGATCAGCTAATTGAAACAAAACATTCCATAACCAGCGAATTCTGTTTTAAGTCGTCTTATGTTGAGGTGTCCATGAGAAGAAATTAAGTTAAGCTAGTTCAAGCACATAATCATTGGAAACAATACAACTTTTCGCTCCTACACATTCACTTCATTAACTTATGCTAAAAATCGAAAACACTAAGCAAAGTCATAAAATCAAACGACCATCATCATCACTAAGCCAGTTATGGAGTGTAAATAAATAATCCGAGGACTTTATAATGGAGTTATCTGCCAGGCTAAAGTTCCAAATAATTAAACCGACAATTTTTTATGTGCCTTTGGGCTAATGATGCTATTTTCATTATAATCATATTGACATGTAATCAATATTCATTAAACTTATGATCACTGGAGAAACTCTTCAAAATATTGATTACTAATTAAGCAATGAGACTTCCACACTCCAATCTAATTACAGCATTAAACTTTTCCGGGAAAATCCATCTCTCGTTCAAAAAGGTACCCTGGTAGTAATATGTGTGTCTCTAAAATCTCAATAATAACGCAAAAAGTTGAAGTTTTGAAGGAAACCCAGATGATAATTAGTGTAAATGAGCAAGAAAAACGCTAGGAAATCAAAAGGGTTTCAATTTCTTACTCCTTACAAAGATTCTGCTCGCTGGTGGGAGATTGGAATTAAGCAGCAGCTTCGAATTCTTCCCGTTTGGAGATGATGACGATGATGAGATTAAAGAGTTGGAGATCGGTGGGATCGAAGGAATCGTCGATGACGTTGCGCAAAACATCGCAAAAATCTTAACTTTATCCACTTGCGGCAGCTGCAATGAGGAATTTTTTCCATCAAATGGTGAGGAGGGCCGGTGAGAGGGGTACGGGTCGGGTCGATTTGTTGTAGATCTGTACCCGATAAAGTCTAATAAGTGAATTTGGAACTAATGGAGCCGCTTTAACTATACCCGGTCCAATAGTAGTACTTTTGCATGTTGGCCCTCATGAAAGTTGTTTGTGTTTAGTTCTCGGTAAATGAAAGCGTCAAATATAAGCTATAGAAAAATTATACAAGAAACATCCAAAAGATTAGCTCCCGAGCAAACACGAATTTTTGAATATAAAATTCTTAGTAAAGAGGGTAGAAGATAGAATTCCTGAGTGATGGAGTTCCTTTTCGGGTCTCCGTTAGATGTTGTCTTCCGTCGATCTCCCGGTGGATTCTGGAGGTGATCTCCTGTTGCGTGTGGGTCTCAATGGATTTAAAGAGATTGGTGATTCGGGGCCATGTAGCCGGTCTATTCGGCCGGCGAGGGCGTTGATGACGGTCGCCGGAGGAGGTTCATCTGCGCCTCCGGAGAGGGGGAGGCGGCGGCTGGTATCTGGATCTTCAGGGTGATCGCTTGCCATGTGGATGGAGATCGGAAGGCCAACTTTATTTTTTATGGAGTTTCGTTTCCCACACACCGCGCCAACTGATGGAACTCCTTTTCGGGTCTCCGTCAGATGTTGTCTTCTGTTGATCTCGCGGTGAACTTAGCTAATTATCCTTCGTTGCGGTTGGCATGGGTTTTTGAAAGAAGAGGTGAGGCGAGGAAGCTATTGCCGAGTACCTGCAAAGAAGTCTCGGGAGGGTTTGGTACCACCGGGGACCCTCTGACGCTCAAGTTAGTGATGAGATCCGAGCAGAGCAACGGCATAAAAAGTGTAAAAAATGACTTACTTGATCCCTCTGTGATGGGGGTTTATATAGCGGTGGAGCACGCAGCAGCGAGTGCGAGAATCTCGCCGGTAGTTACGCTCCCGACGTTATGCCCGCGTAGAGAGTGGATCGTCCATTAATGGAGATCGTGATGGCGTGGAACGTGGAACGTCGCTGGCGTAAAATCCGCGCATGGCGGGATTCGCGGAGCGGCGGTTACGCCTGGGAGTGGGTCGGAGGGCCGAGGAAGACGTCCTCGGCGGGAGCTCGGGGACGAGCAAGGAGGCCGAGGAGTCTTGGTCCTGTGGTAGCTCGGGGGCGAGTTGAGAGGCCGAGAAGGCCAATTTGCAGGGGCCCCGAGGGGGGCCAGCTTGTGCTTGCAGGTCGACACGGGGTGGCCTGATCGGCCCCTGTGGGCCCTTTCTTCTGGGTTCTGGGACACGTCATCTGCCACGTGTCATGATCCTAGGGATCGCCAATATCGAGCACTATCAATGAGGCTTGGAGTAGCCTATTGGGAAAAGACCCGGGATAGAACTCGGGATCTCCCATTTATGAAGGATAGCTAATTTATTCCACCTAAGTATTTTCAAAACACAAATCCTGCATCTATAATCTGAGAAGTTATCAACATACTGGACGCAATGCATCCCTGTTGGAGAGAGAAAAAGATGGAATTCTTTGAGCCCATTCAGCTAGGTTGGGGGAACTGTGATTATATAAATATGGCCCATCACACAACAGGTTTTTTTTACAAAACAGGTTTTCCGAACTGCATGACCGTACCAAGATGGTACGTGATAGAGGGGGCTATACGTAGATCATCAGGATTAAATGTGCAAATATCCAAAGGTTGTACCCAGTCTCATAAATTCTCCAGCGGGTCGGGTAGGGTTAAAAAAAGTTCGCAACTCACTCAATCATCCGATTTATATGAACAGCTAGGGTTTCATTCTGACGCCTATCTCTTCTGCTCTGTGGCCGCCGCTGCGCCCGCGCTCGCTCCCAAAACCCTAGCAATGGCGGAACAGGTGAACGATCTAAAAAACCAAAAACCTAGTCCCTCTATTAATTTTAGATTCATGATTCAATCAACTCCTCTGTTCATTGCAGACGGAGAAGGCGTTTTTGAAGCAGCCAAAGGTCTTCCTTTGGTAACGCCCCATCTAACCTTTTTTCTTTTCATCTAAAAGCTGCTGTTTTTGTTCTTGTATTTTGAATTTTTGTGATTTTAATTTGTAGCTCGAAGAAATCTGGCAAGGGGAAGAGGCCCGGGAAAGGCGGGAACAGATTCTGGAAGAGCATTGGGCTTGGATTCAAGGTCCCAAGGGAAGCGATTGATGGTTTGTAACAACGACCCTTGTGTGAATTTATGATATATTATGTGATTATCCAGTTGATTTAGTAAAAATATGAACTTTTAAATCTATGCTAGTTACATTTTTATGAATAGGAAATGCGTTGGCCTTTACAAATAATAGTGATGATGATGATGTTTGGATTTGTTAAAAAAATGCACCTTTGGCGGTAATGCCACCTAGTATTTGATCTGCAACAGGTTGCTTTTTGCATCTATTGCAATACAACACGGCTATGTATTGCTGCTACTAGTAGTAGTATGCGATTGCTAAAACATGTAAATTGCATAGTTTTGCTTGGCAAATTGTAATATGACATCCTGATGAGTCCATTATTGAGACGGCCTCGTCATACCAAGCTATATCTATATGAGAAATTGCAAACAAAAAGATTTGGCTAACCTCTTATTGATTACTGTTTGATATAAAATACTGTTGATTTAACTGAATGCATACATTAGATGCTGTCATCACGCTGTCTATATCTTTAGTAAATGTATGTCTGTATTTACCAAGTCAATAACTGCGACCCTTGTAATGTGAATTACAGAATGTTACTTGACCCATATAATGTGAACTATTGATGCTAGAAGATGTAGAAAACAATCTAGATTGCAAAGGTATTATACCGTTATTCATGGAGTATCTATGTAAAGGATTGCCAAGATATAATTTGAAGTATTGAGTGTTACTTGACCCTTATAATCTTAAGTATTGATGGTAGATATTATAAGAAGAATTTAGATTGCGAAGATAGTTCGGGAATAAAAGGACTAAACTGAAGTAACTCACAACATGAATTTTAAGATGCATTATCTGAATCTCTTCATATATTGTATTCAATTTGTTGATTTGTTCTTACATAAAGTGCTTTCTTCTGTTTGTAATTTCAAAACTCGCCTTTGCTGAAGATCCCTTTGTAGTCCATGGGTAATTTGTCATGTGACTAATAATAGGTTGACTAGAGATGAGCCTTATCAAAAACATGGACCAATAACTACATGGAAGCTATAGCCTATAAGTATTTAGATTGTTTTTTCCCCTGAAAACACTTTTTGAGTGCATAAAGCTAGTTAGGTTCTGAAAATTGCTGTCATTCATAAATGTCCTGTCATATGCTTGTTTAACTTGATCCCTAGCATGATTCTCAGGACAAAATATTACCTGGAGGGATCATCATATATATAGTACTTCTTCTGGTCTAGACAATGTTCTTTAATGGTTGAAAATTTTATGACTATGCCCTGAAGTGATTAGACATGCAGTATGCGAAAATTTTGAGTTTTTCCTTAAAGAGCTGTTTCTCTTTCAAAACCTCTATGTATTTTTGTCTCGTAGGATGGGCTTAGGGTTAATTCCTTTGGCTGCAGGTGGAAATAATATCCTATTATCCTCTTTGCTATGTTCTCCTGAAAAATTCTCGTTGTCCAAAAATGGTTCCATGACAATCTGACATTGTTTGTTTTTTCAATTTATATGTATGTGCATGCACACGCTTAATCTACATCACCAACAATTTAAATCTGATAAACAATTAAATGTCAATGTAGATACTGATAAGCATAAGTAAACGTTGATTTTCCTGTCTAATGTTATCTGATGTTAATTCAGAATAATAATTGGGAAGCCTAATCGAAAAGCTTGTGGAATGTAGTATTTAATGATCAAAGCCTATGGATTATTTTGCTGATTATTTTGACCTGAATCAGAATCCGATATTTAGGCATGTTTCTTGGACAAATCCTTTCGGTACGCAACTTTAGTTCGAGGATCCATACCTTGACTGACGTAATGTTCTTTGACATTTAAGTCTATGATGATTATATTAATTCTTACAGTATAGTAAATTATTGCTGGGTTTCAAGGAGTACTCCTTGAACTATTTACTTCTTGGTTCCCCTTTCTTTTGATTGAACATGGAGGCAAAGTGAATGAGAAGATCGTCAAAATTAAGTCACTGTAGGTCTTACACAGATGTTTTCAATGCCTGACCTTTTTTAATCTGTGCAAACAATTGGATTCGTTTTAACTAAAATACAGTTCTTTCATTGATAACTTTCTGGTTTATATCTGTCCAAACAAACATTCAGATTATATATAATTTCTCTTTTTTGTCTTTGGGTTTAAAACACTGTAATTTTCTTTGTTACAGATTTTTTTTAAAAATTCATGTTGGAGATATCCCTTAAACCCAATATCCATATCTCGTCGTTGTACATTGGTCCTAATTCAGTTTTATGTTTTTTAGGTACGTACATCGACAAAAAGTGCCCATTTACTGGTGATGTCTCCATTAGGGGCCGTATCATAGCAGGTACATGCCACAGCGCCAAGATGAACAGGACTATTATTGTCCGAAGAAATTACCTTCACTTTGTCAAAAAGTATCAAAGGTAACTCAAAAGGAAAATTCATTTGTGCTCTTTATCTTTAGCCTTCTTTTTTCAGATTTCAAACAAATATCAACACTTTTGCTATCTTAGGTATGAAAAGAGGCACTCAAACATTCCAGCGCATGTGTCACCTTGCTTTCGTGTGAAGGAAGGAGATCATGTGACTATTGGGCAGTGCAGGTAATTTTATCAAGCAATTCCTCATTTTAAACATTGAGAATTTGGTAATAAAGAGAGTTTTAGGTAATATTGTATGTGTTAGTATTTAGTCAGAACATTCATTATACGCTAATGCTTCTACCTAGTCAAACTGTCGTAGGCGCATGCGCAGAACCATGATATGAATTTTATTGTGGTTCTTTGGAGCATCAGCTCACCGGACAACGGACTATCAATTATATTTTAGCTCTGTTTTTTATTTTTGATGTTTTATTGTGGTCATAGGGCTCAGAAAAAAAGCCAAAACTGGCATGTAGCATCCAGGCCCATAATTTGTCCGGCATTGAACTTCTGGTTTGGTTTTATTAGTATCTTTCTGATTTCGGATTCAAAATAGGATTAAGCCCTGGCCCATGTGGGAAAAAAAGAAGTGTGACGGCATTTGTGGTTATTTAAATGAGTAGTATGTTGTTGAGGCTTTTTGAAAGGAGCCGTGGATCTGCCTTGAACTTTTGAGATGGTGTTATGTTTAGATATTGATTAACTGATAACCATGCCCTTGTTTCTTTGTTATTTCTGCTCTTAATTTGAATCTCTTAAAGGCTAAGACAAACCAAAATGTACAAGTGCCCTTGTCCAAAAGCGGCCCCTTCAGGGACTTGCTTGTCATGTTTCTATCAGGATCTTTCTTGAATAGGGCCCAATTGGAACCATGCACTAGCCAATTAAGCTAAGATTGTAACTGTGGAGATACACATTTGTACGTATGCAATCATTACCTATCGAAAACTCATCTGCAATCATTACCTATCGAAAACTCATCGTTGCTATCAACAACAACAAAGTTTTTATCTCAAAAGAAGTGGCCTGGCTTGTTATGCTTATGCAAAAAACACATTCTGCCATATTGTGAATTGTGTCAGGAAAGGTTTGTGAAAGCAGCCCTGTAACCGGCCCATGTGTTAGTTGGAGGTCAAACTATCGAAATCATATATCCTAGGGCTATTTAAGAACTGGGCGCAGACTGAAAACTGTGCAGTTTTGTGCATTTAACCACACTTTGACTGCAAACTGTGCATTTACTGTACTTGTTTACCAACTTTTCTGTTGCCTCACATTTTGTGTTTGCATTTTGCGTAGTCTCCACATTTCTTACTTTAACACACATGACTTTTGAGCGTTTCAAAATTCCAAATTTTTGAGTTTGTAGTTTCGTTCCTAGTGCAAGCACCAAACTCTGAATAAACCTCACATTCACAGAATGCTTATACTATAACCGCAATACCGAATTCCTTATCACTAGATTCTTGTTTTCCTGTTTTATATATCCTCTTCAATCCTCTTCTTGATCCTAAAGTTCAAGGATGCCAAAGTTCAACTTGGGCTTGTCATGGAACTTTCTGGGGAATTGATACTGACACTTCTTCTGCACTAATGATGTGGATTTTATTATTTATCAATGTAAATATTACACTTTAATTAACTAGTCAGGGAAAGAAGATTCCCAAGGAGTTCAACACTACTGGTTAACTTGATATCTAAGGACAATGCTGGACTCTTAGAGAACTCCAAGCATTTCAAGAACTTCACCTTGAGCATTTCTTACTTTAGCACTTTTGACCTTTGACTGCAAACTGTGCATTTACTGCACTTTTACGAACTTTTGTGTTGCCTCACGTTTTGTGTTTGCATTTTGCAAAGTCTCCACATTTATTACTTTAGCACTGAAGAACTTAGTGCAAGCAGACATCCGGAGAACTAATTCATATCATGTAGTTGATTTGCACCCCTCTGATCTAATTGTCTATTTACTGGAAATATTTTTATAGACATGAGTTTGTTTGGAAATTGGTTTTGTTAGTAAAACCTTCTTATCATCTTCTTAACATCTACTTGTTATCTTAAACTTGTCATTTATTTAAAGAGAGTAATGGAGGAAAGTTGCCCTAGAAGGGATTATCAATGTTGGTCAAAGGTGAACTCTGCACTATTTTTTTAGTCTACTGTCGTTGTTCTTCGTTCTCTAAAGTCTACACACGCCAATATTTATAAATTTCATAATCAGTCCCCTTGTAATTGAGTGATTGCATTGTTAATTGTTTTATTAATAGAACATATAACTCACTAGATATGTGGGTAAAAGCATGATCATTATGGTGATTTTGTGTATCTAAATTTGAGAATGAAAATTAAAATGTAGGGTGCTAATTGTCCAAAAAGTTGTGTTGGGCAAACTTTTGACCGCTATCGGACAAAATCTGCCCCTTGACATGTTTTCTCCATCATCCTTCTATGTAAATACCTTGTTAGAGACCGACAGCATGTATGAAAAACTTTGCCAATATATTCCAAGAGCTTTCATACCAAACTGATAATTGATGTAAAAAAAGCATTACTAGGATGACCGTAAGCATTACTTAACCACTCTTCCTTCTGTCATTGTATTCTTGGCTTTAATATCGACACTTTTGAAACAGGCCTCTGTCGAAGACAGTGAGGTTCAACGTGTTGAAGGTGAATCCGGCTGGTTCCTCAGGCGGAGGAAAGAAAGCTTTTACTGCAATGTGAGGCCCTGGCACTAAAAGTCATTCTTCCAATCCATGTGTCTTTTGTCTCGAGATTTGTGTTGTCATGTTATCTAGTTTTGTTTAGAAACTAAGTTTTGCAGTCGAACAGTATATTTTGTATGCCTTCTAAATCTAGCACTGTTTTCTTTTAATTTGAGCTTTGTTCTGGATAATATTTAGGACAAAAGTCTGTTATCTTAGTTTGAACTCGAAATATTTCTTTTCCATATAATTGAAGTTGATTTGATAGTGAATATGTTGCATCTCAAATTTATCATTTTGAGCTAGATTTTCAAGTTTCCATTTTTCCAATGTTTTATTCAAGGAACAGGCCTTAAAGAAACCCATGCACATATCACACAAGCACCCAAAGATCCCATGGACGTGTTGAAAATGTCTTATCGTGAGCATTTTTTCGTGTCTTATTGTGAGCATTTTTTCTTTCTGGGATCGACTCCTGCGCACTGCTAAGGCCAATCATGCTATGCTCGTAGCCCTTTTTATCTTAGTTGTTCCGGTAGGAATTTAACAATAACTAAACCAAGGCTGTATTGATTTGTTTGTGAAACTGCCAGTTATTATGACTTGTTAAAATCATGATATAGCATATACTTTCAAGTTTAACGGCTATATTCTTGTTTATAACTGCTTGATATTTTAAACTTTTTACTTCAACTTAAAATTTATTTGGACTTTATTTTTCGGCTAAATGTCAGGATTTCCCCCTAGCATTTACACCAATAGCATGAAATACCCATAACTTTCTAAGACCGGCATTTTTTCCTCCTCAACTTTAATTTAGTTGATTTCCAAAATATTCTTCATTTACATGTTTACTTAAAATATTTATTTCTATGGTTGTTTTTTTAAATACCCTCGAAATTTATTTGCAGACTTGATATACCTCCATCATTCTTCGCTATTACCTGCACCTCATAAAATTCTTTAAATTTTTTTTAAATACATTATTAAATGATGGTTAATTATGACAGAAATCGATAAAAAAATGTAAATATCCCACAATCCCAATTTATTCCTTACATGCTTCTAAATTCCCAAAACAAAAACCGCATGATCGGAGTTGGGTTTTCTTATAAAAATTTGATTGATTTAGGTGCTTTATGTTATAAGTGTTAATTGATTTTGTTATTTTATGTTAGGATTTACATAATTCTATGTTTCTTTTGGATTAGAATTTTCTAAAATTTGGGTTTTTTACATTAAAGTTTCTTAATTAGAAGTAAATATAGGAGAGAAGAAAATGAGAAGAAACAAAGAGCTTATGAGAACAGAAAGAAAGAGAAAAGAATTAAAATAAATGAGACTAAACGATCAGAAGAAAGAAGATGAAGGTGGGTTTTTGTTGGGTTGTGATGAAGAAGAAGACGACGAAGACGAAGATGATGAACGTAAAGTTGGTATCTGAAAAATAAATTAAAAGTTTATTTTTTGAAAACACCAATATGGTTTGGTCAAATCCTCAATGACCTACTTGTGCATTTTATATTATTCCAAAACCCTTAGTTTAGCTCTGTTAGTTCTTAACCCCCTACCATTAAATCTTCATCCTTAAGCCGTTAAATCACTAATCAAAAGACAAAACTATCCTTCTCCAAAAATAAATGACACGTTTTCTTTCTTCTTTTTGTCCGGAACAAGTTTCGAAGACAGTAAAACCTAGGGAACATGTTGCCGGTTTCAATTCATGCCTGGGCTCCTCTGCAATTGTCTCATAGTAACATTTCATCAAACACTTGTTAACTGTTCTTAAAAGCATTTCAGACAACTGCTTGGCGCAACAAAATTAAAATTCCAATTCATGCAAGCACCCATGATTCGGTGGGGTCAGGAAGGGGATCCAACGGTTCAAAGGGGACAGAGCAGGGTTATGGTGAGAGAAAAATAGCAGTGGATCCTCTTTCTTCATACAAACATCTCATCAACCGCTTGGTATAAAGTTCACAAGCCAGCTCCTATATGCAGTTGATCAATCAAGCGGCAGGTTGCAAATAAAAGTATCTTTCATTCATAACATGATCAATATATACATGGTCATTTTACAAACTAAGTTAACTCCAAAACAACAAAGAAAAATTACCTTCATACTACACACGATAGCTTACAACGTGGAGTTCACTTTCAAATTAGCGCTATCACGTGAAGAAAAATGAAAATCAGAACCAAAATTTGCAACTGACTGCTTGATTGAACAAAGAAAGCGTAGCTTGCCATCGATTGAACCACATGTGCAAAATATAGCGGACTCTTATATATCTATTTTGCTAGAAATAAGATATGTTTATTACAAAGAAGAAGAAGAATAAGAAGATGGGATGGATGCGTGATGATGCTCAATATTGGCAATCTCCAAGATCAGGACACATGGCAGATGACGTGTCCCAGAACTCAGAAGAAATGGCTCACAGGGGCCAACCAGGCCACCCCTGTACCCGACCTGCAAGCACAAGCTGGCTCTCCTCAGAGCCTCCTGAAAATTGGCCTCCTCGGTCTCTCAGCTCGTCCCAAGCTGCCACATGACCAAGACTTCTCGGCCCTCTCGCTCGTCCCCGAGCTCCCTAGCCGAGGCTATCTTCCACGGTCCTCCGACCGACCAACTCCACCACTCACAAGCGTAACCGCCGCTCCGGAAATCTCGCCATGCGCAGATTCTCCGCCAGCAACATCCCACGTTCCACGCCATCACGATCCCCATTAACGGGCGATCCGCTCTTTACGCGGGCGTGACGTCGGAAGCGTACCTGCCGGCGAGATTATCGCACTTGCTGCTGCGTGCTGCCGTCACTATATAAACCCCCATCACAGAGGGGTCAAGTAAGCCTTTTTACTTCACTCAGCCGTTACTCTGCTCGGATCTCGTGCTAACTTGATCGTCGGAGGGTCCTCAGTGGTACCAAACCATCCCGGGACTTCCTTGCAGGTACTCGGCGCTAAACTCCTCAAATCACCAATCTCCTCAAAATCTATTGAGATCCACACGCAACAGGAGATCACCTCCAAGAACCACCGGGAGATTGACGGAAGACAATATCTAACGGAGACCAGAAAAGGACCTACATCAGTTGGCGTCGTCTGTGGGAAAAAACTCCACAAAAACAAAGTTGGCCTTCCGATCTCCACCCACATGGCAAGCGACCACCTTGAAGATCCAGGTGCCAGCTGCCGCTTCCCCCTTAACAGAGGCGCGGATGAACCTCCTCCGGCGACCATCATCAACGCCCTCACCAGCCGAATAGATCGGCTACAGTCCCTCGTCGGCACGGCTGACTACCGGCAGGCTATGACCCCTGGCCACAGATCTCACGGGCCGATACTCCTTGAGGCCCGCTGGGCGCCCCACGGCTCCACACCAAGATCCGCCGCCAGAGAGCCTCGCCTCGAGCCTCCTCGCGACCCTTTACCCCCCTTAGGAGATGTCGGTCACCTCACCTGTCCACAGCCATGATCGACACCCCTTTCCTCGACGGGGTCGCACAGAAGGGGCTCGCCACGACGGCTCGAGGGCCACCTCGCCCGGGATCTGAGGAATCTCATCAAGAGGAACCGGGGCCGCGCTCAGACGCAGGTCTCCCACAGCAGGGGCTAGGGATCACAAGGCGCCGAATCCTCGGGGCACCACGGCTGACTCGACGCCCTCGAAAAGAAAATCGAGGGCATACGCCGGGAAGGTCACCTCTCGGGCGGCGGGGCTAAGTACGCCGCCGACTCGCTCACCAAGTCGTTTACCGAGAGACCGCTCGCTGTTCACGTCTCCTCGCGCAACAAGCCCCGAAAGTCTCTCTGTTCGACGGGAAAACCGACCCGAAAGACCATTTGGATGCTTTCACCGCGGGGATGAGCTTTCAGGACCATTCCGACAACGCCCAATGCAGGGCCTTCCCCCATAATCAATGTGCATGCTATGCGCACGTTCGCCATGACTGTTCCTGTTCCCCGTACCTGCAACTGGATGGTCGGGCGAAACCTCATGAAGAATCAGCCGAGCAGCTACCCTGCTCGGTTATCCCTGGCCGGAAGCTTCCCCACTCGCAACGTCAGGGATCAAAGCCCTCGCCAAGAGGCAACCGCGCAGCTTCACTACCCGGTTATCCTTAGCGGGCCTCCTAAGGCCTCTCCAACGCTAAGGATCAAAGTTCTCCGTAGAGGCAGCCGAGCGGATTCCCTGCTCGGCTATCCCTGGCCGGTAGTTTCCCTACTCTCAACCCCAGGGATCAAAGCCCTCACCAAGAGACGACCGCGCAGCTTCACTGCCCGGTTATCCTTAGCAGGCCTCCTACGACCCCTCCAACGCTAAGGATCCAAGTCCTCCTTAGAGGCAGCTCAGCAGCTACCCTGCTCGGCTATCCCCGGCTGGTAGCTTCCTACCACGACCGACAGGGATCAAAAGCCTTCCCAGAGGCAGTCGGGCCCGACCCTCGCTCGGCTATCTTTCAGGACAAAAGCCCTCGCCAAGAGGCACCTGTTTCCCCCAATCAGAGCAAGGCTCTGTTTGAATTTCAAAAATTCAAATTTAGAAGCAACGCTTCAGATCCTCTGCGCTGCGCGCAAAGCGCCACGTGTCAGAAGTTGATGCGTCAGCACAGCGCCCGAGGTAGTGCGTCCAATCAGAGCAAGACTCTTTAAAAATAAAAGTAAAGGAAGTAACGCTTCAGGTGCGCAAGCGCTGCGCTGCGCGGCACGTGTCTGCGCAGCTGCGTAAGCACAGCTGCGCAGGCGCTGCGCTGCGCGGCACGTGTCTGCACAGCTGCGCAAGCAGTGTCTGCACAGCTGCGCTGCACGACGCGTGTCTGCGCAGGTGCGCAAGCACAGCTGCGCAAGCGCTGCGCTGCGCGACACGTGTCACGCGCTGGGGCATTTGCGCCAAACAGAATTAAGATTTTAAAGAAATCTTTCCATTCTTGTTAAAACAAGAAGATTTTCTTCTGTAAAACAGAAGCCCTTTGATCAAAGATCCAACGGTGGGGAAAATTCCTCAAATCACTCAGAGAGAGATCTCTTTAACAAATTTAACTAATTAATGGGCACTATAAAAAGGACCCTAGGCCTCAATTCAAAGGCATCAACATTTTCTTAGAGAAAAAAAGAGAACTCTGAAGAATTCCTCAAGAGCAAAAAAGGTAAAAACCTTCAGAAAAAGAGAAAATTCTCTTAAAAACAGATCATTGATCTAAAAACAAGATCAATGATCTTCAATAAGAAAGAAAACTAACTAATAATAGTGCTTTGCACTTGCTTATGAACCATTGGTTCCTTGAAAACAAGAAAAACTTGTTTTCTTTGATTTAAAATCGATCAAAAGATAAAGCAGTGCTCTGCACTTGCAAGAACTGCGTTGTTGCGCTCCTGTATTGGCGCAAGCCACCAGGAAGCACCACGTGTCAGCAGCGCAGCAGCGCAGCGCACTGACACAGCGCACTGCGCTGTTGCGCTTGTGCTCACTAGAGCATGACACGTGTCACCACCATATGAGCTTGCGCTCATTACTTGGCGCAAAGCGTTTGACAAGCCACGTGGGGCACTGTCAGAGTACTTAATGCTCTGCATTATTAAAGAAAAGGGACAGAGCCCAATTAAAAGGCCTAACAGGCCTAATAAAAAATGCTATGCATTTTAAAAAGGGCAGAGCCCAAACAAAATAGATGCTCTGCATCATTTATAAAGGGCAGAGCCCAACCAAAACAAAGGAAAATAATGCAGTGAAGGGGCAAGGCCCTAGCACAAGCCTATTAGGCCAAAAACAAATAAAAATGTTGAACATTTTCAACTGGACTTAAGCCCAATTCTGGCCGTAAGTTCTTAAATTAAATTGAACTGAGCACAAATGCTCTCTCAAATCAATTTACCTCCGGTTCGAGGGTACATCTCTGAGCTCCTCTAACACCCATCGTTGTAATCCTTCAACGACGTCAGAGAGGTGACGGGTCCCGATAACCACACATCAATTTGGACTGCGGGGTCCTTAAACTCGTGGACCGAAACGTTCTTAAACTAATGATGGACCATTACGTCCTTAAACTGGCGATGGACTGAAACGTCCTTAAACTAATGTTGGACCGAAACGTCCTTAAACTAACAGTGGACCGAAACGTCCTTAAACTAATGATGGACCACTACGTCCTTAAACTGGCGATGGACCGAAACGTCCTTAAACTAATGTTGGACCGAAACGTCCTTAAACTAACATTGGACCGAAACGTCCTTAAACTAATGATGGACCACTACGTCCTTAAACTGGCGATGGACCGAAACGTCCTTAAACTAATGTTGGACCGAAACGTCCTAAAACTAATAGTGGACCACCACGTCCCTAAACTGGAATACGGACCACCACGTCCCTAAACTGGAACATGGACCGCAACGTCCTTAAACTACCAATGGACCACTACGTCCCTAAACTGGAACAATAGAGCCCTCAAATGATCTTTTGCCGGATCTAAATGATCCCGTTTAAGTTGATCTTAGCCTCAATACGGCTAACGTATCCTTAAACTAAAAACACCAAACCCAAATTTAAGTAAATACGGATTTGGACTAATCCACGTCCTACGGGCGACGGCATTACTCAGTCTCCGTATACAATCCACGGGCAACCATAAACAAAACAAACACACACGATACGAAGTGAAATTCTGGAGAAGGAGAAAGTTGCTACCGCGATGCGGTAGCGTAATTAACTGCAGGGGCTTGCGCCTGCAGGGAAGAGCGTCCCCACAATCAAAAACCCCTCAAGCGAGGGGGAATCTGATGAAGTCTGCTATATCGGCCGCATCCGTCTAAACCTCCGATACACGGTGCCATAAATCAACTTGGCATCTTCGGAGAGGTGGACAGATAAAACCAAATAGCATCTGCCCCGAATCTCAGCGTCAGGACCTCGCGGTCTTGTGCGCCGCCATTCGGAGGGGAACAGATTCTGGCACGCCCGGTGGGACCCTTTCCTCTTTCCACTCCACACTTCGCGTGTCGTCTTCGCGAACCAATCGCGGTTTGTTAACGGTTGACTTTGGATTTCAAGTTTACTAAGATTTGGTCTCTTGCTTGGCGCAGAAAAGAAATCAAGCATCGATGGCCTCTATCTGTTCGAAGTGCTCTAACTGCAGCTGCAGTTCGCGTCTGGCCTCAACTGGGGGCATAACCTATGGGCCCCAAGCGGCCTCTCTGTTCACTATGCCCATGGAGCAGATTACTCAAGCCATTACGGGGTTGTTTTTCGAAACCATGCTTCCGCCAACAAGCTTTAGCACCACCGTGCCCGTACAAGAAGTTCCTAAGAAGTCGGTCTTCGATCGACTTTCAATTACTGCGGCCCCTCTCAACGGGTCGCCCAACACCAGTGCCTCGGTCTTCTCCAGATTGGGCCAAAACTCCTGTGGGCCCACAATGAAGCTTGCAGTCCCAGAAAAGATTATTCCAAAAAGAATAGCCAAACCTGCTCCTGAAGTCGTCAAGGCGGCTTCTCCTGCTAAGAAATCGGTCTTTACAAGATTGACCGTCCCAACTCCCACTCCTGCTCCTGCTGATCAAAAGACATCAGTCTTCAATAGGCTGACGCCGGCAACAGCCCCATACCTGAACAGGGGGCAAGAAGAGGCTGTTTCTATCTCTGAACCAATACCGATGACTCGTCGCGCCCGACGACGCCACTGGCGCCGAATAAGGAAGACTGGATTACAACGTCTTAGCACATCTGAGGAAGCTGCCCTCACAGCTCAGCATTCTTGACGCCCTTTTGCTATCAAAAGAGGCGAGAGATTCGTTAATTAAGGCACTCCAAGATCCGGAACAATTCCAAGCATGCCTGGCCGAGGAAAAGATGAAGGATGAATTGGAGGAAGTGCACACGGCCGATGTCACTTTCGGCGACGAGGACCTTCTCCTTGGGACGTGCGAGCACAATCACCCCCTCTACGTCTCGGGATACTGCCATGATGTAAAGATAGGCAAAATCCTGATCGATAACGGGTCGTCCGTTAACCTACTCAGTGTACGGGTCTTAAAAGAAATCTGCATGAGCGTCCAGCACCTTGCTCGGGATAAAATCAAAATCTCCGGGTTCGACTCCCAGTCATCAAGAACTCTTGGGTCTGTGATACTGACGCTACGCTTCGGGCTGCTCGTCACGGACATTAAGTTCCACGTCATAGACGCCAAGACATGCTACAACACTTTGCTCGGCCGACCATGGTTACACGAGTACAACATCATCCCTTCTACACAACATCAATGTATGAAGTATTTTAAGGATGGTTTTGAGTATACCGTGACGGGAGAACTGAACCCGTTCTCTGTGAACGAGGTCCGCAAATACGAAGATGCCAAATACTTCTTACCGGATTTCGAAGATACGGAGAAGTGTTACAAGCCAGAGAATAAAGCTAACGCTACCATCCCTGTCTTCAGCAGTGATACCGAGGAGGAAGAGGAGATAGTGTGTTCGGGTCCGCCCCAACACAACAAGCCAGGACCGTCCGCTCCTACGTTGATCTTTGGTAGCGACTCGGAAGATGAGATTTATGCTGTATTCTCTGCTCGACCTTCGATACGAATGTTCGATGACGAAGGGCAAAGTCTACAAGTTGCCATAGTGCCGCTTAAACACCATAAAGAGCTGGATGCACTTGATATCTATAGTGTAGAGGAGCTGCAAACGTTCTATATCCCTCTCAGGCGAGAAAGCGAAAAAGTAATTCTATTCTACCGCTCTGAAGAAAACAAAGTGGAGAAAGAAATCTGGCACGGGGCAGATCCTACGCTGGACAGACTTCAACCCATCCGTCTACCCAGATATTATACAGAAGGCTTGAAGAAGCTGTTGAAGCGCCAAGGGATACCCTTCAAACAGACCGTTAGAAAGGCCAAATTCTATGACAGGGTCTGGAACGTTCCTGGGACTCAACGCAAGCTGCCTAATGGGAGGATAGAAACGATTGGGCTCGGATACATTCGCCCCAAGAAACGAGAGCTGCTTCGCGACTGTTACGTCGTGCACGACTTTAATGAAGAAGCAGATGCGCAACGGGAGGACACTAATCCTGAGACAGTGAAAGTTCCAAATGCAAAAGAGCCCAGTCCGTCGTTCGAAGAACAAATGGACAAGCTCATAAGGGAAGCAGGTCAAAAAGTCCGGGACGACCATAACCGCGAAATGGCCATCTACGAGAAAGCCAGAATGCAACGCCTCCTTCAACAGGCCGTGAAAGATAAAAATGCCGCTCCTTGTCAACCTGTTATAAAGAAGGCTCGGCGCAAAAGCAGAAATAAGTCGAAAGGCCAAAAAGGCGCTCAACAGCAACAAAGCAGGGCTAAGAAGCCACGCGAGCGGGAGTCGAGCGTTATTGATCTATCCCTCATGAAGAAAATGGGTCGAGCATACTCGTTTCCTCGGGACAAGACGAAGAAGATACTCGATCTTGCTCTAAAACATCAAATGCTTACACTGCCGGAGTCCAAAAACCCCGAACGAGCAGGTGAAGTCTCTGACCCAAATTATTGCTCTTACCATCGAGTAATAGGGCACCCTCTCGAAGACTGCTTCACCTTCAAGAATTGGGTCGAAGATCAGTATCAGCTCGGCAAATTCGCTCTGTCTGACAACTGGAGGGTAGCGCCGCCACAGAAGCACGAACCCAAAGCCACAAGAACAGAACCAACTCCACATTGGGATTGGAAGCGGATTCGCACTTGTCACATGATAACAATATTAAAAGAAGAGCCCGAAGACATGGACGACATTCCCTGGTGCTTCGAAAACAGCAACGACGAGGTAATCTCAGAATTTCCACCAGCGCCAAAAGAGCTGGAAGATGGAATTCATACCACTGCAGATAACCTTAAGAAAATTGAGTTGGGAACAGCGAATGACCCGCGACCGACATTCATCAGCGAGCTACTATCTGAAGAGAAGGTGGCTTTATTAAAAGACCTGCTTATGCAGCACAGAGATTGCTTCGTATGGAACTATTCCGAAATGCCGGGACTAGATCAGAAATTGTCGTGCATAAATTGGCAATATCCCCGGACGTCAAGCCAGTCAAACAGGCGCCGAGGAGAATGCGGCTCGAGCTTGAGATGAGCATCAACGCCGAGGTCAAAAGGCTAATCGACTCTGGCTTTATACAGGAGGTTCAATATCCGGAATGGATCGCCAACATTGTCCCAGTGATGAAGAAAAATGGGACAGTGCGCATATGCGTAGACTTCCGGGATCTCAATAAAGCCTGCCCGAAAGACGATTTCCCAGTGCCAGTCACCGAACTGATGATAGACAACATGTCCACTCATGAGGTTTTCTCCTTCATGGACGGCTCGTCAGGTTATAATCAGATAAAAATGCATCCCGAAGACCAGAAGCACACAACCTTCAGGACCCCTTTGGGAATATTCTGTTATAAAGTGATGCCCTTCGGATTAAAGAACGCGCGGTGCCACTTACCAAAGGGCCATGACGAAGATCTTCGATGATCTTATACATGAAATCGTCGAGTGCTATATCGACGACCTCGTGGTTAAGAGCAAATCATACGAGAAACATCTCGAGCATCTAAAGACTGTATTTTAACGCCTTCGACAATACAGCTTGAAGATGAACCCTCTTAAGTGTGCATTCGGAGTTTTCTCGGGCAAGTTCTTAGGATTCATCGTCCGACACCGGGGTATCGAAATAGATCCGTCCAAGATCAAGGCGATCATGGAAATGCCTCTGCCAAGGACTCTCAAACAGTTGCGGTCTCTCCAAGGAAAGCTCGCATATATTCGGCGATTTATAGCCAACCTCTCTGGCAAGTGCCGCCCCTGCAGTCACCTGATGAAGAAGGGAACTCCATTCGTCTGGGATCAAAAATGCCAAGGCGCGCTGGACGAAATTAAACAGTACCTGCAGAACCCGCCGGTGTTGGCTGCTCAGGTCAAGGGAAAGCCCCTCATTCTTTATACAACCGCCCTCGAAGGTTTCTTAGACGCATTATGGGCACAAGAGAATGATCAAGGGAAAGAAAGAGCACTCTACTACTTAAGTCGAGTTCTGCTGGGGCCAGAAAGCAACTACTTCCCCATTGAAAAACACTGCCTGGCGTTGATCTTCGCGATAACAAAGCTCAGGCACTATGCGTTGGCGTATGAGGTCCGTCTCATTTCGAAGGTGAACCCTCTTAAGTATTTAATGTCAAAGGCCATACTGACAGGTCGACTCGCTAAATGGGCTCTGCTCTTGATGGAGTTCTCGATAACGTATCAACCTCTCAAGGCAGTGAAAGGCCAGGCCATCGCCGACTTCCTTGCTGAGCATCCGATACCCGCCGATTCTCCTCTGAGCTGCGATCTACCAGACGAGCATGCGTTCGACGCAATCGACGGTGGTGATACCCGATGGGAGCTCTTTTTCGATGGAGCGTCTTCCATGAAGAAGCGCAAACAAAGTGTCCCTATAATCAAATCGGGGGTAGGCCTCATTTTCGTGACTCCACAAGGAGGGATAATGCGCTTCGCTTTCTCCTTAACAGAGCCGAGGATGAATAACGAAGCCGAATATGAAGCCTTGATAGCAGGTCTTGCGATCGCCATCGACATGGGAATTGAAAACCTCCTCATATACGGAGATTCTCAACTGGTCGTTAGTCAAGTAAATGGCGACTACCAAACGTGCAAACCGGAGTTGGTGAAGTACAGGGAAAAGGTGCAACAACTGTTGACCTAAATTCCCTCCTATACTTTGGAGAACATACCGCGCGCGGAAAACAGCAAAGCAGACGCGTTGGCCAAACTTGCTAAAGAGCTGGCTGACGAGAACCTCGATGACGTCAGAATCATGGTACAAAGCTGTCGGGTGCTTGCCCCATTAGAAATATCTCCGGAATCATCCGAAGAAAAAGGAGCGAGCGAGCAGACGACCCTGCAAGTAAAAGATTGGGAAAATACCGAGGATTAGAGAGAAGTCTTTATAGATTACTTTAAATCCCACCGAATGCCTGAAGAAGCGTCCGCAAGACATCAGCTCATGAAACGAGCTCTGTCTTTCGCCTTCGTCAATGATATTCTGTACAAGAGATCATTTGATTCTCTGTGGTTGAGATGCCTGGGACCCGACGAAGCGAAAAGAGTCGTTAAGGAAGTTCACGACGGACTCTGCGGCTCTCACCAAGCGGGCCCAAAGATGAAGTTGAAGATAAAACGGATGGGCTACTACTGGCCCACGATGATCCAGGACTGCCTCGAATATGCGAAGCAATGCCATTCATGCCAAATCCATGGGAACTTCATCCATCAGCATCCAAATCCATTACATCCAACGGTGGCTAGCTGGCCGTTCGAGATGTGGGGAACTGACATAGTCGGCCCTATCGAACCAGCATCGTCTAGGGGACATCGTTTCATCCTGGCGACGACTGACTACTTCTCTAAATGGGCAGAAGCAGTACCGTTAAGAGAGGTTAAGACGGAGAATATCCTCTATTTCTTCAAGACGCATGCCATATATCGGTTTGGAACTCCGCGACGGATCATCTCCGATAACGGGCCAGCTTACAGAAGCCACAAGATCAATCGCTTTGCGCAGCAGCACAATATAGACTGGAGATATTCCTCGGTTTATAATCCGCGAGCCAACGGTCTAGCTGAGGCCTTCAACAAGACCTTGACGAAGATCATAAAGAAAACGGTGTCCCGAAATAAGAGAGACTGGCACGAGAGACTGCAAGAGGCTCTTTGGGCATATCGAACTACGTTCAAGACGGTCACGAACACAACGCCGTACGCGTTGGTATTTGGGACGGAAGCAGTACTCCCCCTCGAGATAGAGTTACCCTCTCTACGAATGGCAGTCCACTACGAGCTGACGGATGAAGAAAATGCTCACCTTCGGCTTGAGGAGCTTGACGCCCTTGATGAAACCCGGCTCATAGCGCAACAAAATCTGGAAGCTTATAAAGCAAAGATGACGCGCTCATATGAAAGATTAACCCGACCGAGGACATTCCGCCAAGGCGAACTTGTGCTAATGGTCAAAAGGCCTATGATTCCCAATCGCGCCAAGCGAGGAAAATTCGAACCAAACTATAAAGGCCCATACATCATAGATAAGGTCTACCAGGATGGGGCCTATCTACTCATGGACATGCACGGTGAAAGGCCTTTCAGGCTAATAAACGGTCGCTTCCTAAAGAAGTACTATGCTTAATGAGCCACAGCCTAGGTCAATGGTAGATGACGACGACTATGTCCGCTTGCTATCTTCCTAAGCTCAAACTCTATCAGCAGTAGCCAGCCTTCTCAAAGACGGACCGAAATGTCCTTAAACTAATAGCAGACCGAAACGTCTTTAAACTACTACTGCAGCATCTTTTAGGCTGACGAGATATTAAAAAAAACTTATAAAAATAAAATAAAATAAAAAACGGTATGTCCATAAGCAAAAAGGGCACGGATGAAAACCCGAAAGGGCTCCGTGAGTAAAAACAGCAGGGCTACCGGCGAGTGTTCGTGAAAACCCGAAAGGGCGCGGCCTCGTAAAAAATATATAAAAATAAAAAGAATAAAAAAAAGCGGTACGTCCATAAGCAAAATGGGCACGGATGAAAACCCGAAAGTGCTCCGTGAGTAAAAACAGCAGGGCTACCGGCGAGTGTTCGTGAAAACCCGAAAGGGCACGCCCTCGTAAAAAAAAAAAAGCGGTACGTCCATAAGAAAAATGGGCACGGATGAAAACCCGAAAGGGCTACGTGAGTAAAAACAGCAGGGCTACTGGCGAGTGTTTGTGAAAACCTGAAAGGGCGCAACCTCTTTAAAGGACACTTATAGGGTCCTCTCGACTTTGTAAGGAGAAACCACCCGCATGAGATCCTTACAACTCACAAGGGAGCAACACACTTAGGGATCCCCACGATTCCTAAGGAGAAAATACACTTGCGAGATCCTCACGACTCGTAAGGAGAACTCTCTTATGGGACCCTCACGGCCCATAAGATTTGAAAGTCTTAAGCTACAGAGAACCTAAACCTGTGCTTAAGCAACTCCCACAACTCCCGATATTGCCCTACAAGTGGTTCAATACTGACCCTTGTATAAAATCCATGGGCGCGAATAAGCATTTCCCTGACCAAATCTCATCCGTGACTAGGGATATGTTCGCATGACGAACAAACCCTTATAAGTCCTCTCGACTTACAAGGAGAAAATCCTCCTGTAGGATCCTTACGACTTACAGAGGAACAAACACTTAGGAATCCTCACGATTCCTATGGAGAAAATACACCTACAAGATCCTCACGACTTGTAGGAAGAAATACCTTTGTGGGACCCTTACGGCTCATGAAGTCAAAAGCCTTAGTTGCTGGACCTTAACCCTGTTCGCTAAGCCACCCTTGTTCGACATCGACAGAGGCAGATGATGATTCGCTCCTGGCAATATCCCAGTTGTAGCGGTGCTGATGCCGAGATCGGCGTCTAATTTCAGGTTTACGGCGAAAAGCCAGTAGGCCGCACATGCATATGAAATAGCCGAAATGATGGGGCAACTTACAATAAAAAGCAGCAAGTGAAAATGTATGCATGAAAAATAGCCGAAATGATTGGGCAACTCGCAATAAAAAGCAGAGAGTAAAAATAAAAAATAGCCGAAATGATTGGGCAACTCGCAATAAAAAGCAGCGAGTAAAAATAAAATAAATAGCCGAAATGATTGGGCACCGCGAAAAATAGCCGAAATGATTGGGCAATCGCGACCTTCGCGATATAAAAGCTGAAATGATAGAGCATCGCGGAGATAAAACAAAAAAAGGAAATGATAAAACTTAGGCCCTACAGTTAAGATCACATCGATCCCTGTATACAATCCAAGGGCGTAAACAAAGAGGGAACCATACTTTCCCAACAGGCTCCGCCAGAAGACAAAGCCAAATCTCGACGGTTCAGTCCAACTCCGAAGAAACCAGTGTCTTCAGCAGATACCTCAAGTCAGGGAAACCAACACTCCTTGACGAGAGCCTCCTGATCCGCGTCGACTCGCAGAGCAACCAGTGCCTCCGTGGGAAATTCTCGACTCGTTTCAAACCCCAAGGAAACAAATAATCCTTGGCGCTAGGGAAACAAATAATCCTTAGCAAATTCCTCGACTCACGGATACAAACACTCCTTGAAGAGAGCCTCCTGATCCGCGTCGACTTGCAGAGCAACCAGTGCCTCCGTGGGAAATTCTCGACTCGTTTCAAACCCCAAGGAAACAAATAATCCTTGGCACTAGGGAAACAAATAATCCTTAGCAAATTCCTCGACTCACGGATACAAACACTCCTTGACGAGAGCCTCTTGATCCGCGTCGACTCGCAGAGCAACCAGTGCCTCCGTGGGAAATTCTCGACTCATTTCAAACCCCAAGGAAACAAATAATCCTTGGCGCTAGGGAAACAAATAATCCTTAGCAAATTCCTCGACTCACGGATACAAACACTTCTTGACGAGAGCCTCCTGATCCGCGTCGACTCGCAGAGCCACCAGTGCCTCCGTAGGAAATTCTCGACTCGTTTCAAACCCTAAGGAAACAAATAATCCTTGGCGCTAGGGAAACAAATAATCCTTAGCAAATTCCTCGACTCACGGATACAAACACTCCTTGACGAGAGCCTCCTGATCCGCGTCGACTCGCAGAGCAACCAGTGCCTCCGTGGGAAATTCTCGACTCATTTCAAACCCCAAGGAAACAAATAATCCTTGGCGCTGGGGAAACAAATAATCCTTAGCAAATTCCTCGACTCACGGATACAAACACTCCTTGACGAGAGCCTCCTGATCCGCGTCGACTCGCAGAGCAACCAGTGCCTCCGTGGGAAATTCTCGACTCGTTTCAAACCCCAGGGAAACAAATAATCCCTAGCAAACTCCTCGACTCATGGATACAAACACTCTTTGACGAGAGCCTCCTGATCCGCGTCGACTTGCAGAGCCACCAGTGCTTCCGTGGGAAATCCTCGACTCGTTTCAAACCCCAAGGAAACAAATAATCCTTGGCGCTTGGGAAACAAATAATCCCTAGCAAATTCCTCGACTCATGGATACAAACACTCCTTGACGAGAGCCTCCTGATTTGCATTGGCTCGCAGAGAAACCAGTGTCTCCGCGGGAAAAATCCCGATTCGTCTCAAATTGCAAGATGAAGCCTCAGGCAGCAGGGATTAAAAAACTTGCTTCCTGAACAATGGGACCCTGCAGGTCGATCTGAACGGTCTCTTGCATACTATCCACGGGTCTCACTCTTCGAAGTTAAGTTTCGACAAGGAGGGAAACAACCGCTTACGAGTCCTCTCGACTCGTAAGAGGGAAAAATTCTCTTATAGGATCCTTACGACTTATAAGAGAAAACCACACTTAGGAATCCTCACGATTTCTACGGAGAAAAAAACCCACCTACAAGATCCTCTCGATCCGTAGGGAGAAAAGTCTCTATGAGACCCTCACGGCTCATAGAGTTGAAAAGTCTTAGACGGCAGATCCGAACCTGCGGCCTAAGCCATCGCTATCTTTTGGAAAAAACTAAGTTATCTGCCAATTATGTTTATCAAGATAGCATGCTGAAAAAAAAACATTCGATTGGCATTAGATCGAGCATTCGAGATACACTCATTCATGCATGTGCAAGAGACTCAGAGCGAGGAATAAGACAAGCTGGGATAAAACTTCTTCATTAATCTTGCCAAAAATTCTTACAATCATAAAGCAATAAATAAGAAATATTGTTACAATGGAATAACCTCTGATCCAGGGCATGGATTAAGGAAGTCAAAAGTACGGCTACCCAGAGTTCTCCTGGCCTTTCTGATTATCCTTACGCACAGCCTCTCACATTCCTGTGTGTCAAGATCCTCGGCAAGCCCCCCAGCCTTCGATAAGCAGCGATTATTGTCGTCTGCTGGAATACTTGATGAAGAATGTCAACGAGGCTGTCCCATCGATTCTTCGAGATTAGCCCCAACAAGTGCACTGAATGCACCTTGTCTTCGGCGTCATCCAACGCATTGAGTGGCATGGCCCCATGGAACCCCGGGAGTGCTCTCCAAATCGCTCCCAGTACGACTTTCAAGAGAGCTGAACGACGAGGAAGCAGCCAACCAACGCTTGCGTGAAGGCGACCCATAACTTCCGCACACTGGGCGTCTGTAAACTCCTGGTTTTGTTGACGGCCCTGTGCACGGATGTCCTCATAAGTGATGAACTCATGTAGGCTATATAGACGCACCGCCATGATACCTTAAAAAAGAAGTACATGGAGATTAGCAGATAAGAAGATACAGAGGGCAATACTTTGCAGACAAGAGCGAACACCACCTGATCCACGGGTGCATGGGGAAACCCTCCCTCCGAGCGAACAAATGGGAAAGACAGGTTGGCAGACATGTTTCCTGTAGAAAGACAAAAATAACCGTTAGTGTTCCCACGCTTGGCACTTTAAAATCTTACACCACACTACAATGCAGTGGGTAGGGGACCAAAGGGGGACCCACAAAATCTGGATGATGATGCATCATTTAATAAGACAATCCCATCATTAGATAAGACTGTCAATTCTTAAAAAAAATCCCCAAGAGAATATCCTCATTGATGGGAAATCCCTAGAGACAAGGAGAAAATCTCCTCTTTTAGAGCAAAGCTCTGTCACAGAGTGACATTTGTCAAACTCTGGTCTCAGGGGAACAAGATTCCTCAAAAGAGCATAGCTCTGTGGTAATAATGGAAAGATCCATCAAATTTTTTAACACTTAAAAGAATTAAAATTTTGAAATCTTGAAAAATCCATGAAAACTTATAAAAAATTCTTCATCTTTCAGATCTAAAAAGATCCAAGAGCAAAGCTCTGTTCATGGGTTAAGACCCATGGACAAGATCTCTGTGGATCTGTAAGTTTTTGAGAGCAAGGCTCTGTTGATGAAACCCTAAAGGGGTTTTCTTTAGATCAAAGATCTATAAGAGCAAGGCTCTTTTAATTAAATTAAATTTAATTTAAATTACCTAGAGTGATTCTAAGTTCTGAACTTTGAAGTTCTTGGGGAAAGAACAAGAGCAAGGCTCTGAAAGTTCTTAAGTAAGAGCAAGGCTCTGAGAATAAAAAATTCTTGAAAATTGTAAAGAATTTTCTAAGGACCAAGGGTCCTATTTATAGGCGCCTGCGCCCCTTCAACTTATCAGTTGATCCAAAGGCTGGGATCTTGCCATTGCTGCACTCACGTGCGCACCACGTGAGCGCAACGGTGGGGGGGCATTTGTTTCCCCCAATCAGAGCAAGGCTCTGTTTGAATTTCAAAAATTCAAATTTTGAAGCAACGCTTCAGATTCTCTGCGCTGCGCGCAAAGCGCCACGTGTCAGAAGTTGATGCGTCAGTACAGCGCCAGAGGCAGTGCGTCCAATCAGAGCAAGGCTCTTTAAAAATAAAAGTAAAGGAAGCAACGCTTCAGCTGCGCTGCGCGGCACTTGTCTGCGCAGCTGCGCAAGCACAGCTGCGCAAGCGCTGCGCTGCGCGGCACTTGTCTGCGCAGCTGCAACACGTGTCACGCGCTGGGGCATTTGCGCCAAACAGAATTAAGATTTTAAAGAAATCTTTCTGTTCTTGTTAAAACAAGAAGATTTTCTTCTGTAAAACAGAAGCCCTTTGATCAAAAATCCAACGGTGGGGAAAATTCCCCAAATCACTCAGAGAGAGGTCTTTTTAACAAATTTAACTAATTAATGGGTACTATAAAAAGAACCCTAGGCCTCAATTCAAAGTCATCAACATTTTCTGAGAGAAAAAAAGAGAACTCTGAAGAATTCCTCAAGAGCAAAAAAGGTAAAAACCTTCAGAAATAGAGAAAATTCTCTTAAAAACAGATCATTGATCTAAAAACAAGATCAATGATCTTCAATAAGAAAGAAAACTAACTAATAATAGTGCTTTGCACTTGCTTATGAACTATTGGTTCCTTGAAAACAAGAAAAACTTGTTTTCTTTGATTTAAAATCGATCAAAAGATAAAGCAGTGCTCTGCACTTGCAAGAACTGCGCTGTTGCGCTCCTGTATTGGCGCAAGCCACCAGGAAGCGCCACGTGTCAGCAGCGCAGCAGCGCAGCGCACTGACACAGCGCACTGCGCTGTTGCGCTTGCGCTCACCAGAGCATGACACGTGTCACCACCATATGAGCTTGCGCTCATTACTTGGCGCAAAGCACCTGACAAGCCACGTGGGGCACTGTCAGAGTACTTAATGCTCTGCATTATTAAAGAAAAGGGATAGAGTGTTAGTTGTATGTATGCCCTAGAGGCCAGTATTGTACAGATGTTGTATATTATATTGGATGCTTGGACAGATATAGAGATGACTTTCTTGCTCAATATGATAGTATGCTATCTGGTTGCTCTTTATCTTAACATGTACACTTGTCTCTTTAAACTGTCTTATAGTTACATGTTGGTAAAGCCCTTAGGATGTGTACTTGACTACCTGGACTATGATGCAGATCATACTAGTGGGGACATGGTAGTCCATAAGTACATCCTTCAAGGTCCCTAGTCGTTGGTGTATCGAGACGAGGCATGGATATACCAGAGTAGACTAGCGTATACGCTTCTCGACCCATGAGATGGGCGATGGATGATCCCATATCCATTGGTGTTTGACATCAGAGATGGTATACGGGTGCTCAGTGGAGACTGGGTACACTGGACGGACTCGCCGAGAACTCCCAGATGGTATTATACCTCACGTTAGATGGCAGTTCTCAGGTGACACTTGTACATGTTAGTCTGTAGACCCGAGATCGTCATAGAGTCTTGTGTGATTCCCACTGTGCTTTGATCTCCACCTTACCACGTCTATGAGGGCGTGCAAAACGGTGGTCTTTGGGTACAGTCCCGAGTCACATGGAGGCAATGAGCGATAGGAGGGGTTTCGTCTCTCCCGGTATTGGGGTTGATGTTGCGCAGTGCTCGATTGGCCGTAACAGGGAAGTCACTGGCCAGGGCTGATCAGAGATTTGCTGGTAAGTGTTACCAGTAGTTTCTCGACCCGTTATGAGCCTCACATCGGCACGACTTATCGGTTATTGGGGTCTGACGTTTACCACCCCTAGATTTGATATGCGACATATCAGACGAACAGACCGGACTGTACGGTAAGTGTTACTGGTTGGATTCACAGGAGTGTGAGCGGGCTTGCTCGTCGATCTTCTGATCGCTCAATACCCTGGTGGCCGTTACGTTTAGCAGACCGTTTGTGGCTTGTGGGTGCTTGATATGATCATCATCTGCTACCGGCGTATTGACGAGTCTTTAGAGTCCTACACAGAGGTTTCCTGGCTCAAGCGAAACGAAATAGGAGTGCATATGAGATAAGTGCGGGAGCGAGAATAATGCGTGTATGTGATACCGTATTTCATTCTCGCGATGAATGTATCGATTGGTTATATGCGATATAACCTAGATATCGAATCAAGGATTGATTCGATAAGCCGATACATAGGATACTAGTCGGTTATATGCGATATGACCGGATCGTTAAATCAAGTGTTGATTTAATGATTTAATGTATAATTATATATTTGATATATTGCTTTGCATTAACTAGTGTTGGTTCATTTTAAAAGGATTTTCTCACTTGATGCACATTGTATATGTGATATATTTTTTGTGCACTTGTTTGTATCATGTTTGATGATACTTGCTCACTTGGGTTTATGTAAAGATTAAACCATGGTTATATGAATGGTTAGGGTTTTGATTATTTACTTAGTTATTTATTTATTTATTCATTTTGGATATTATTAAGAATGGTGGCTTATTTTGTTTCTATGTTGAAGCTTCTTGATGCTTTGACAAAGTCCAGCATTCTTATCTCATCCTTAACCCTAACCATTCCAACTAACCTTAGTTTAATCTCTACACTTGACCATGGTTAGTATATGATAAGTATTCATATTAGTTTCATTTTAAAATAAGAAACTTATCATATTCTTAAGCTTCTCCTTCTTCTTCTTCAAGAAAAACCTTGTCTTCAACAATGGCATCTTGAGCAAAAGTGTGAGAAATCCAATTCTAAAGTGAACCCACCTCCTATTTCTTCACCCTCTACCTCTTGCCAAGTTGTTTTGGGTGTTTTCTTCACAAGTTTCACAACTTGGTGAAGTCGGAGCTAGATCTTATGAAACCTCGACGTAGATCATCTTCGGCACGAAGCCGACGACCTTGCCCGCCCATTTCTCCGATGAAGCCGATGCTTGAGTTCGGGATTCGAGAGGACGTTTACGTGGAGCTAAGGAAGTGGATATCCGGATCTACAAAGGTTGTAGTTTTTATCTTTAGTTAAGTTGTTAACTAGATTCGTATTTCGCCTAAATTTCTAGTTAACGATCCGTATTAGGGTTTCTCGGCACCCGTAAAATTTGAAATTGGCATGGTTGATGCCTTGTGAGACCTCTTGAGAGTGCCTAGGAACCCTACAGTAGTATCAGAGCTACTAGGCATTGGATGTCGACCTATGGGGGGTTCTCACTGTGTGACAGTGTGGCGAAGCATAGGCTCTTACCCCCAGGGTGTCCCGAGACCGGAAGGTGTTCCGGTGGGTTGTAGTCCTCGCGAGGGGGCATGCGTAAAAAGTAGCGGCTGAGGGACCCGTTGGTGCTACGGCGACCCCATTAGATGGGGTGGCTGCCTGACCTACAGTGGTATCAGAGCCTAGCTAGAGCCTTAGGCGAAGTCCAGACGGAGTTTGAAGTCCGATCGAACCAAAACCCTAACATCAAAGTTGCTCTCTGTATATTTTTTAAAAACTGGGGTTTTTCCAAATTAAAAATATGCAAAAAATTCATCAGGACTTTCTAAGAATTACTGTGAAACACGATCACCCAATTCATCCAAAGTGCGGCGGTTCCGCGGCCGTATGATGACGTCACCCACCCAATTTTGCACAGTAACTTCTTCTATTCAGTGCTGAGTTCTATGGAAATTTTTAATAATTATTCAAGAGTTGAGTATTCTGGGTTGTATTGGGGACTCGGTATTTCGATCGGATTATCGAACTTTGTCTTAGTGCTTTCCGGATAATTTTTTGAATATGTTAAAAAGTCCGACCGGATATAAATACCCAACTTTTCCCCTGCCGGAAAATATCCAAGTGTTGGATTTTTGTGTGGTTTAAGGACGTTCTGAGTAGTGCAAGTAACGCGATGGTCCCTCTAGAAGACAACAAACCTTAACTCGATTATGTGACCGTCTTGAACTGCCCTTTGAACCTTCGGGTTTGGGGCAGTACGGCGTGCCACATGTGAGGCGTTGGCTTGACCCTTCTACGGCTGGACCGTTGGTACTGAGGCACGAAGTGAATGTCTTTGAACCTATTTCATGTGTTGGACGGTTTCGGGAAAACTTGGGTGTTTGAATGTTCGATCGGAAAGTTTAATATTTTCTATTTATCCGGAATGAGATACAATAATTGGAATTCACAAATAGTTATGAGATAACTGAATGAATGATATAAATCTAGCGGTTTAGTTTCATTTGATATTGAAAAGAGTTTTCGATAATGAGACTAAAATGCGGGGTTTATAACTGTTAGGCATGTGATGTCTAAGTATTTCATTTTGATTAGGCATGCGATGTCTAAAGAGGTTGCGGATTCCAATTGTTGTAGTTTTACACTTTCTTTTCTATGACCGTAAGTGTAATATGTGATATCGCCGGTTTCGTTGCTATATGTCAATGACAATTGGGATGTGCATATTTACTTAAGTTGATGACATGTGATGTTATGTGTTGCTGGATATGTTATATTGGATCGTCGTGTTTGAATAGCCGGGGGTTTTTATGTGAGATGAGTGTTTTTCATTTTCTTTCATGTAAAAACTTGTATGTAATATTCTTTTATTTTGGGGCACTTCCTGGTTGCGGAAGATGTCACATTTTGTATATTATTTACTTTTCCGCATTAGGATAGACCCAAGGAGGGGAGCACAAGTAACCGGGTTCTGGGGTCCAGTGGGAGACCAACTCGAGGAGTCGAGTCCGGGTCTCCTAACTCTAGAATTGGCAGGGTTGCTTGCCGCTCTTGTAGGGGTCTAGGGGTGTGGGATTGGCTATTCATCACGACCGTGGAATCCTTGTTTTATACTGGCTCGTATTGAAAACACGGACGTCCTAGTATATCCAATGTTTCATATGTTTCTTCTGCTGCGATATCTGTGATGTGATCATGTGATGTTCTGTGATAGATACAGTATATAGTATAGATGATATATTATATAGACGTTACTTATATTTTGCACCCGCACTAGCCCTGTCCTGCTCTGCCGTTAGTTACCTAACCTAACGGTGGACGAGGGGACATCGAGGCGAATGCGGATGGCATAAGTGTACGTCGTATTTATCTGTGATGTTTAGGTACTTAAATGATGGGACTTCATTAATGTGATTAATGAAAGAAAAGAAACCTAAGATGTTGTAGAATCAAATTTTAAATAAAATAGGTAACTACAGTTCTTGCTTTGCACAGCGGTATATGTGATATATCCTGCACCTTATTCGATGAGGAAAGGATCGAGATCCCTTCACCGGGAGTGACTCCTTTAGCAATAACTGGCAGATGCTACACACTCGGTTTGTTTTTGATTGCTTCTATAGTTTCTGCTTTGCACAGTGATATATATGATATATCCCGCACCTCATTCGACGAGGAAAGGGCCGACGATCCCTTCATCGGGAGTGACCCCTTTAGCAAAACTAGAAAAGCCTCAAAATCACTCCATTTCAAAACTTCATTTGATTCTACAACGATATCAAGTTCATTACGCAATAGGTTTTCAGAAAAACCTGTCGTAGCCCTCCGTCATTTCAGATAAGTACTAGTTAGTATTCGTGCTACGTTTGTTGACTATGTTAAGGCGTAGTGTGCGGTAGCTGACCAGTATTTATCTGCTTATGCATATGATGCAGATTGGATTAGGGTAGTCGTGCGACTTTGTTGACTATGTTAAGGGTCGTGCGGGTGGGTTTAATTCAATCAGGAAATGACGGGTTGAACTTGACTAGCACTTATGATTTGTTGACTATGTTAAGGTCATATAGCTGCTAGGGGCAAAATATTATCAGGAATTTCAAGTGTTGAAATTTGCAATGAGATTGCATACCTTCTATGAGATAGTTGGATCCCGATACCCACTGCGAGTAAGAGTTACTCCTGGGAGAGTTTTGCACACTACAATTAGCCGATTAAGTAGGTGTCTAGAAAGGTGTCAACGGGGTTACGCCTCTGGGAAAACGAGGTTTACATTAATTAGGTCTGTACGAAAACACGGGGAACCTCCCTCAAAGTACCGACACTGGCCTGGCTGAAAGATCGACGAAGTTGTAGGGTGTAATTAATCCCGTCTAGTCTTTCCTTTTAGGGTTTGAAGGAAGATTTGATAAAAACCAGTGGGAGCCATCCTGATTAGATAAGATAATAACCAATCTGATCTTGCACGAGCATACGCTAAAGTGTTTTCTTCTCTCTCTCTCCAGGTAGCGACCATTTCATGCCTTAATCAAGATAATACTATGGATGTATTGACCGAACCCGCATGTTATACTGTGCTGGGGAACGTTGGTTCCGTTCTTTCTTATAAGAGTTATAGGAATGAACAGGATATAGGGGAATACCAGGATTCCCATGCCACCCGAATGAAGAAAGTACATGATGATGCATTTTCTTCGGGTGTGTTCGTTACAGAAAACTGTTTCTCCATTTGCCCTAAGTCCTGGGTATTAGATACCGGGTCAGGATCCCATATATGTAATCAGTTACATGGGCTTAGAAAAGGTAGAGAACTTGGAGAAGGTGATAAAGACATTAGAGTTGGAAATGGTGCAATTGTTGCAGCTAAGACTGTCGGGGAATATCACCTTGTATTACCAACTGGTAATACATTGGTTCTGAACGAATGCTATTACATGCCGAACCTGATATGCAACATTGTATCGGTTTCTTTATTGAGTAAAGAGGGATATAATTTTGTATTACAGGACAATGTTATGAACATTTTCCGTAACCAAAAGTTGGTTGGATCAGGCACGTTGTGCAATGGCATTTATGTTCTAAATCAATCAACAGTTCTGAGCATAACTAACACACACAAGAGGAAGAGTTCAGAACTGAACGAATCCTTCTTGTGGCATTGTAGACTGGGTCACATCAATGCGACACGACTGGCTAAGTTGCATAAGGATGGATATTTGAAACCATTCGAATTTTCATCTTATGACACTTGCCAGTCATGTTTCAAAGGCAAGATGACCAAAACTCCATTTACAGGACACGGAGAAAGAGTTACCGAACTCTTGGGACTGATACATAGTGATGTATGCGGTCCAATGTCTACACATGCCAGGGATGGTTCTTCGTACTTCATTACATTCACTGACGATCTCTCTAGATTCGGATATGTGTTCCTGATGAAACACAAATCAGAAGCTTTTGAGAAATTTAGAGAATATAAACAAGAAGTTGAGAACCAAACCGGAAAAAGTATTAAAATCCTACGATCTGATCGAGGAGGTGAATACTTGAGCAATGAATTCCTGGACTTCCTAAAAGAGAATGGGATTCTCTCTCAGTTGACTCCTCCATATACACCACAGCACAACGGTGTATCAGAACGGAGGAACCGCACCCTATTAGATATGGTGCGCTCTATGATGAGCACAGCTGAGTTACCTATTTCCTTCTGGGGATATGCGCTGGAAACAACAGCATACCTATTGAATCAAGTTCCATCTAAATCTGTACCTACCACGCCATATGAGATATGGAGTGGGAAGAGACCATATTTTAAACGAGTTAAGATATGGGGTTGTCCGGCCTATGTCAAAAGGCAAAATCCAGACAAACTCGAGGCACGGTCAGTTCTTTGCAAGTTTGCGGGATATCCTAAGAATTCACAAGGATATTTTTTCTACCATGCTGAAGAACAAAAGGTGTTTGTTTCTCAATATGCCACCTTTTTAGAAAAGGAATTTCTTGAAAAAGAAATTAGTGGCAAAATGGTAGAGCTGGAAGAAGTTCCAAATACACAAACCGTAACTGAAGATTTAGTGGAACCAGAAGATTCAGTAGCTCCCAATGAACCTCAGCCTCTCCGCCGATCTAGTAGGGTTCCTCGCCAACCTGAGAGATACTACGGTTTTCTCATGGATGGTGGGAGCGAGGATTGCATCATGGAGGATGATGACCCAACTAGCTTCGAGCAGGCCATCACGAGTAGGGACTCAGTGAAATGGCTGGATGCTATGCGGTCCGAGATAGAATCCATGTACACCAACAAAGTATGGACTTTGGATGTTGCTCCTGAAGGGGTAAAACCCATTGGGAGCAAATGGATCTTCAAGAAGAAACTTGGTGTAGATGGGAAAGTGGAGACTTTCAAAGCTAGACTTGTAGCAAAGGGTTTTCGTCAAAGACCAGGTGTGGACTATGACGAAACCTTTTCTCCAGTGGCTATGCTTAAATCCATCCGGATCATGCTTGCCATCGCTGCATATCATGATTACGAAATCTGGCAAATGGATGTTAAGACCGCCTTTCTAAATGGTGATTTAGAAGAGTCCGTGTACATGACTCAGCCAGAGGGCTTCGTAGACAGTGGGAGCAGCGGGAAGGTGTGTAAGCTGCTTAAATCCATTTATGGATTAAAGCAAGTATCGCGGAGTTGGAACATCTGCTTTGACGTCGTTATCAAAGAGTTTGATTTCGTCAAAAATCCAGATGAACCTTGTATTTACAAGAAGGTGGCAGAGAGTAAGGTTGTTTTCCTCGTATTGTACGTGGACGACATACTCTTGATAGGAAATGATATTCCTATGCTGCAATCGGTTAAGCTCTTCTTATCATAAAGATTCTCGATGAAAGATCTTGGTGATGCCTCCTGCATATTGGGGATTAGGATCTATAGAGATAGATCCAAACGGATTTTGGGACTGTCCCAATCCAGGTACATTGACACCATACTAAAGAGGTTTAGTATGGAAGAATCCAAGAGTGGGAACTTGCCCACGATCTCTGGAGTCACTCTCTCCAAAGAGATGTCTCCCAAGACTGATTTGGAGAGAGCTCGCATGCAAGGGATACCCTATGCTTCAGCTGTAGGCTCTATCATGTATGCGATGCTATGCACCAGACCCGATGTTGCATACTCACTAAGTATAGTGAGCAGGTATCAAGCTGATCCTGGAGAGAGTCACTGGACAGCTGTGAAGAGCATTCTCAAGTACTTGCGAAGGACTAAAGAGATGCTCTTGGTGTATGGTAACGGAGAACTCCAAGTGGAGTCCTTTACCGATTCGAGCTTCCAGAGTGATAAGGACGACTCTAAGTCGCAGTCGGGATTTGTCTTTACCCTTTACGGAGGGGTGGTTAGCTGGAAGAGTTCCAAGCAGGAAACCGTGGCAGACTCGACGATGGAGGCTGAATACATCGCTGCCAACGATGCTGCCAAAGAGGCTGTCTGGATCAAGAAGTTCATTACTGAACTTGGAGTGGTTCCATCCATTGAGCATCCAATACCTTTGTATTGCGATAACAATGGAGCGGTGGCTTTGGCCAAGGAACCCAGGTCCCATCAGCGATCTAGGCATATTCTGAGGCGGTATCACCTGATCCGGGAGATAGTTGATCGCCGGGAGATCGAGGTCAGGAGGGTTGACACGAAGAACAACACGGCGGATCCACTCACGAAGGCCATTCCCCAGATACAGTTTGAGAGACTCTTCGGGATGCTCGGTATGCGATACTACAGCAGCTGGCCCTAGTGCAAGTGGGAGATTGTTAGTTGTATGTATGCCCTAGAGGCCAGTATTGTACAGATGATGTATATTATATTGGATGCTTGGACAGATATAGAGATGACTTTCTTGCTCAATATGATAGTATGCTATCTGGTTGCTCTTTATCTTAACATGTACACTTGTCTCTTTAAACTGTCTTATAGTTACATGTTGGTAAAGCCCTTAGGATATGTACTTGACTACCTGGACTATGATGCAGATCATACTAGTGGGGACATGGTAGTCCATAAGTACATCCTTCAAGGTCCCTAGTCGTGGGTGTATCGAGACGGGGCATCGATATACCAGAGTAGACTAGCGTATACGCTTCTCGACCCATGAGATGGGCGATGGATGATCCCATATCCATTGGTGTTTAACATCAGAGATGGTATACGGGTGCTCAGTGGAGACTGAGTACACTGGACGGACTCGCCGAGAACTCCCAGATGGTATTATACCTCACGTCAGATGGCAGTTCTCAGGTGACACTTGTACAGGTTAGTCTGTAGACCCGAGATCGTCATAGAGTTTTGTGTGATTCCCACTGTGCTTTGATCTCCACCTTACCACGTCCATGAGGGCATGCAAAACTGTGGTCTTTGGGTACAGTCCCGAGTCACATGGAGGCAATGAGCGATAGGAGGGGTTTCGTCTCTCCCGGTATTGGGGTTGATGTTGCGCAGTGCTCGATTGGCCGTAACAGGGAAGTCCCTGGCCAGGGCTGATCAGAGATTTGCTGGTAAGTGTTACCAGTAGTTTCTCGACCCGTTATGAGCCTCATATCGGCACGACTTATCGGTTATTGGGGTCTGACGTTTACCACCCCTAGATTTGATATGCGACATATCAGACGAACAGACCGGACTGTACGGTAAGTGTTACTGGTTGGATTCACAGGAGTGTGAGCGGGCTTACTCGTCGATCTTCTGATCGCTCAATACCCGGATGGCCGTTACGTTTAGCAGACCGCTTGCGGCTTGTGGGTGCTTGATATGATCATCATCTACTACCGGCGTATTGACGAGTCTTTAGAGTCCTACACAGAGGTTTCCTGGCTCAAGCGAAACGAAATAGGAGTGCATATGAGATAGGTGCGGGAGCGAGAATAATGCGTGTATGTAATACCGTATTTCATTCTCGCGATGAATGTATCGATTGGTTATATGCGATATAACCTAGATATCGAATCAACGATTGATTCGATAAGCCGATACATAGGATACTAGTCGGTTATATGCGATATGACCGGATCGTTAAATCAAGTGTTGATTTAATGATTTAATGTATAATTATATATTTGATATATTGCTTTGCATTAACTAGTGTTGGTTCATTTTAAAAGGATTTTCTCACTTGATGCACATTGTATATGTGATATATTTTTTGTGCACTTGTTTGTATCATGTTTGATGATACTTGCTCACTTGGGTTTATGTAAAGATTAAACCATGGTTATATGAATGGTTAGGGTTTTGATTATTTACTTAGTTATTTATTTATTTATTCATTTTGGATATTATTAAGAATGGTGGCTTATTTTGTTTCTATGTTGAAGCTTCTTGAAGCTTTGACAAAGTCCAGCATTCTTATCTCATCCTTAACCCTAACCATTCCAACTAACCTTAGTTTAATCTCTACACTTGACCATGGTTAGTATATGATAAGTATTCATATTAGTTTCATTTTAAAATAAGAAACTTATCATATTCTTAAGCTTCTCCTTCTTCTTCTTCAAGAAAAACCTTGTCTTCAACAATGGCATCTTGAGCAAAAGTGTGAGAAATCCAATTCTAAAGTGAACCCACCTCCTATTTCTTCACCCTCTACCTCTTGCCAAGTTGTTTTGGGTGTTTTCTTCACAAGTTTCACAACTTGGTGAAGTCGGAGCTAGATCTTGTGAAACCTCAACGTAGATCATCTTCGGCACGAAGCCGACGACCTTGCCCGCCCATTTCTCCGATGAAGCCGATGCTTGAGTTCGGGATTCGAGACGGACAGCGAGAGGACGTTTACGTGGAGCTAAGGAAGTGGATATCAGGATCTACAAAGGTTGTAGTTTCTTATCTTTAGTTAAGTTGTTAACTAGATTCGTATTTCGCCAAAATTTCTAGTTAACGATCCGTATTAGGGTTTCTCGGCACCCGTAAAATTTGAAATTGGCATGGTTGATGCCTCGTGAGACCTCTTGAGAGTGCCTAGAAACCCTACACAGAGCCCAATTAAAAGGCCTAACAGGCCTAATAAAAAATGCTATGCATTTTAAAAAGGGCAGAGCCCAAACAAAATAGATGCTCTGCATTATTTATAAAGGGCAGAGCCCAACCAAAACAAAGGAAAATAATGCAGTGAAGGGGCAAGGCCCTAGCACAAGCCTATTAGGCCAAAAAAAAATAAAAATATTGAACATTTTCAACTGGACTTAGCCCAATTCTAGCCGTAAGTCCTTAAATTAAATTGAACTGAGCACAAATGCTCTCTCAAATCAATTTACCTCCGGTTCGAGGGTACATCTCTGAGCTCCTCTGACACCCATCATTGTAGTCCTTCAACGACGTCAGAGAGGTGACGGGTCCCGACAACCACACATCAATTTGGACTGCGGGGCCCTTAAACTCATGGACCGAAACGTCCTTAAACTAATGATGGACCACTACGTCCTTAAACTGGCGATGGACCGAAACGTCCTTAAACTAATGTTGGACCGAAACATCCTTAAACTAACAGTGGACCGAAACATTCTTAAACTAATGATGGACCACTACGTCCTTAAACTGGCGATGGACCGAAACGTCCTTAAACTAACATTGGACCGAAACGTCCTTAAACTAACATTGGACCGAAACGTCCTTAAACTAATGATGGACCACTACGTCCTTAAACTGGCGATGGACCGAAACGTTCTTAAACTAATGTTGGACCGAAACGTCCTTAAACTAATAGCGGATCACCACGTCCCTAAACTGGAATACGGACCACCACGTCCCTAAACTGGAACATGGACCGCAACGTCCCTAAACTGGAACATGGACCGCAATGTCCTTAAACTACTTATGGACCACTACGTCCCTAAACTGGAACAATAGAGCCCTCAAATGCTCTTTTGCCGGATCTAAATGATCCCGTTTTAGTTGATTTTAGCCTCAATACTGTTGGTGTATATGCCCTAGAGGCCATTACTGTATCATACTAGTATGTATATTACTTGATGGAAGCTTGGGATATTCACAGTTGTACAGACAATCTTGCTCAATATAGTAGTATGCTACTTGGTTTGTCTCTGCTTTAATGTGTACATGTGTGTTTATTTATTATATCACCTATACGCATTAGTAGAGCCCTTAGGATCTTTGCTTGATTACCGGCGTTGTGATGGCGATCACACTCGTGGGGGCTGGGTAATCTACAAGCACATCCTTATACACGTCCCTAGTCGTGGGAGTATCGAGATAGGGCATCGATACTCCGGAGTAGACTAGCGTATGCGCTTCTCATCCCAGCTCGGGAGACGGTCTGTCCCACAGCCGTCAGTACGTCGTACTTGAGATAGTATGCGGGTGCTCGTTAGGTTACGAGTACACTGGACAGGACTCGTCGGGAACTGATGGTTGGTATTATACCTATCGTCAGTTATCAGTTCCCAGGTGACATGAGTACAGCTTAGTCCGCTGACTTGACACTGTCACTTCGCCTCGAGTGTGTTCCCACTGTTCTTTGATTGCTACCCTACCACGGCTCTACTGAGTCGTGCAAACAGGTAGTAGTTGGGAGCAGTCCCGAAGCACTTGGAGGCAGTGACGGTTAGACAGGATTCGTCTCTCCCGGTATTGGGAGTTGACATCGCGCTGTGTCTAGGAGAGCCATTACACGAGTAGTCCCTGGCCAGGGCAAGCGAGATATACTGGTAGGTTTCCAGTGTTATCTCAGGGTGTATTGGGCTTCACTCCGACACGACTTGTACCGCTATTAGGGGACTGACGTTTACCGCCCCCCTAGGCCCGCCATGCGATGTATCAGACGAACAGACCGGACTGTACGGAGACTGTCACATACAGGCTCAGTAGGAGTGCAGATGGGGTTCACCTCGTCAGTCTTCTTATCGACATCTACCTGGGGACCGTTACGTACAGCTAGTGCCGCTTGCGGTCTGTGGTTAAACCCACTGCCAGCGTAGTGTCGAGTCTTTAGAGTCCCACACAGAGAGCTATTCGCCTTTAGGCAAAACGAGTAGAGGTCGCATGGTTTTACGACAGGGTTCGTTCGCATCCGCGCACTTGTGCACGTTTGCTGTCCGGACAGTTTATACTAGCGGGCTTTGGTTTAAGCCGGATCCTAGTATATGATTTGAGATTGGTTTTTCTCATTGTGTTCGTGTTCCTCGGATCACGAATGCGGGTGCGTATGCACAGTTGCTTGAGATTGGGGGAGAGGACCTTGTTTAGGGTTAATGGCTTTTGTCATTTTATTAACCCTATTGTTTTTGTGTGGATTATTGTTAATTGATAATTAGCTTAATTATTGTGCATGGTTGTTGTTGACAATTTGACTTCATTGACTTGTTGACCATGTTGACAACTTGACCATAATCATTTCATTTGGAAGATACTCTTTGATCTTTGCAAAAATGAAATGATAATGGTCAATTCATGATTTATCATGACAATTTTCAAGCTAATTATCTAATTAAAATTATCCTCACATATTAGTGAGAATGGCTCACTAATTTCTCACTCTCTCATTTCTTTTCTCTCTCTTGCTCATCCTCTCCCTCAAGCTCTCTCCCTCTCATGTGTTGAGAAACAAAAAGCTTGAGAAAAACCCTCTCTTGATCTTCTCTACGCACTTCTAGGGTTCAAGTCTTAGCATTTCTTGCACTCTAGTTACTCCTAGCTTGGAGTTGAAGCTAAAGGTGGTGGCTTTCGGGTGGATCCTTCTTTGACGGGAGAAGACAAGCAAGGTGATCCTTTTCTACCATACCTAGGAGCAAGGAGAGAAGGACTAAAGACCAAAGGTATAACCTTTCTTCACTTAGCTACTTTGTAGTTAGGGTTAGCTAGTTTTCGTTTAGCAAAGATCCGGCTTTTACGGTCCATGTTACAAACCTTAGAAAAAATTTTGTTTACCGTTTCCGCAACCCCGAAAGTACCGGGAGAGGTAACGTGGACCTAACAGTGGTATCAGAGCCTAACTAAACATAAACTAGCTTGGTAGTAAAGTGTATCGAAGTTCGAAACGGAAAAATCGAAAAAACCAAGTTATAAAAAATCTGAGTTTCTGTTAAAACTTTTTCTGGTCAAAACAAAATTTGTTATATCCCAAAAATCATCTCAGGCTTTTTAGAAGAAACCCACCAAAAACGACACAGTAACCCACCAGATCGGCCGCGCTTCCGCGGCAATAGCTTGCTATTGCCGCGGAAGCGCCGCACTCTGGTGGAGTTGCTGTCTCGTTTTTGGTGCAGTTTGTTTCTTACATGGTTTTAGGATTTTTCTGATATATTATATGTGCCCAGATTTTCCAGAACACAAATTTGTTTTTGGGGGCCTATAATTCCGTATTTTTTTCGAACTTCAATATACTTTGACTATAAAGGTTATATCTGTGATGTTCTTATGTATTGAACGTCGGCTAATCGCTATATGTCGATTAGTCGGGGTTATACATATCTGTGATCTGTGATTGTTGTTGGTTTGTGTATATGAACTCGTTGGATTGTCGCGGATGAATAGCCGGGGTGGATGTGAGATGAGAGTTTCTTTTTCTTTCATTCATGTAATAAATTTGTAAATTGATGTAATATTATTCGTATGGCCGCACAACCGGGTCGGGGTTGTAGCCGTCATTGTATAATTCTTTTTACTGTTTTTGCTCCTAGGATAGACCCATGGAGTGGTGCACAAACTACCGGGTAGCTCGAAGTGCCGAGTGGCCTACTCATGGCATTGAGGGAGGTTGCTTCACTTCGGGTACTTGGCGGGTAGTTTGCCGCACCCGTAGGGGTCTTGGGTGGGGTATTGGCTATTCATCGCGACCGTGTAATCCACTTTTCGTTGCAGGCTCGAACGAATTGCGGATTCCTAGTATATCCAAAGTGTTCATCTGTGATCTGGATTGGCTATCATTGCTATATTGCTATATATAATAACTATTTAGGCGTTGCTTATGTTTTACAGCCGCGCTAGCCCAGCCCCCGCTCTGTCGTTAGTTAAGTAACCTAACGGGTGATGACGGGGCCCCGTGGCGAATGCGAATGGCATAAGCGTACGTCATATTTTGGTTGTTTTCTGCAATGGTAGGATTTAAATGATAGGACGCATTAAAAGAACTAATGCAAGAAAATAAACCTAAAAGACGTTGTTCGAACAATTTTTCAAAAAGCTGTTATTGCAAGGACGTTCATTTTTGTTTTGCATCGCGGTATTCGGTTATGAATGCCCAGCACCTCAGTCGACGAGGCAAGGGCCGAGATCCCTTCACCGGGAGTGACCCCTTGGACAAAACTTTGCGTCAGGGTAATAACTTCACCATAGTCGATTATTCTTGCTTTGCATCGAGGTATTCATCTTACGAATGCCCAGCACCTCACTCGACGAGGAAAGAGCCGAGATCCCTTCGCAGGGAGTGACCTCTTTAGCAAATGTTTTCGCCACTATGTTTTTCAAAAAGACTACCAGGTTCCTTCAACGATATCAAGTTCATTACGTTAACGGGTTTTTCGCCAAAAACCCAGCCGTAGCCCTCTGTCATTTCTTACAAGTAACACTTAGTATTCGTGCTGCGTTTATTGACTCCGTCAAGGCGTAGTGTACGGTAGCTAAGTGCTGCTTGTTTGTATCGGTATATGGGATTGATTAGGACAGTCGTATAACCTTGTTGACTCCGTCAAGGGTTATGCGGGTGGGTTTAATGCAATCCAGATAATGACAGGTTGAACTTGACTAGGACTCTTTGATTTGTTGACTCCGTCAAGATCACTTGGGTCCTAGGGGCAAAAACCACATCGGGAGTTTCAAAAGTACTGAAACTTGCAGATTTAGCATACCTTCTGGAGTGTGGTGACTAGAGTGGATTCCATCTAGGTTATCACACAATGACAGTTGGATCCTGATCCCACTGATGAGTTGGTTTACTCTCGGGTGATTATTTCACTTAACGATCAATGCTATAAACCTAGTAGGTGCCTAGAAAGGTGTTAGCGGGGTTACGCCCCCAGGGAAAAGAGGTTCTTTAATTAAGGAACTTCGCGAAAGCGTTGGAAAACCTCCCTCGAAGTACCGACACTAGCCTGGCTGAAAGGTTAAGCAAGTATTGTGACGTGAATTAAAACCCGGCTAGTTCTTCTTTTAAAAGGTTTTAAGAAGAATTTGAGTAAACAGTGGGAGACATCCTGGTTAGATAAATTAATAAACCAATCTAATCTTGCAAGAGCATACGCTGAGTGTTTCTTTTCTCTCTCTCCAGGCAGCAACCCTTTCACGCCCTAATCAAGATAATAAAATGTATCGCTTGACCGATCCGAATTCTTATTCGGGACTGGGGAAAGTTGGTTCAGCTCTAACTTGTGACAACAGTCATGAGTATGAGAATGGGAAAGAGGAAAGTATGGATTTCCAGGATACCCAGTTGAAGAAGAAGCATGGTTTTGCATCTACTTCAGGTGTTCTTGTAATTGAGAACTGTTTTACGGTCAGCCCTACCTCCTGGGTACTTGATACCGGATCAGGATCTCATATCTGTAATTTATTGCAGGGACTGAGAAAAAGTAGGAAAGTTGCACCGGGTGATATGTCGCTCAGAGTAGCGAACGGAGCACAAGTTAATGCGGCAGCCGTCGGTGAATATCACCTAGTATTGCCTAATGGCAAGACTATGATTTTGAACGATTGCTACTATGTACCCTCCATGGTTTGCAACATCATATCAGTTTCTTTACTCGATAAAGATGGATATGACTTTGTTCTTGAAAAGAATATCATGAACATTTACCTTCATAAGGTACTGGTTGCAGAGGGTACACTGTGTAATGGTATCTACGTTCTAAATCAGAATACAGTTCTCAATATACAAAACACACGCAAGAGGAAGAATTCAGATACGAATGAATCCTACTTGTGGCATTGTAGGCTTGGTCATATCGGAGAGAAAAGACTGAGTAAGTTGCATAAAGATGGACTCTTGAATACGTTCGAGTTTTCATCTTATGAAACTTGTCAGTCTTGTCTCAAAGGGAAGATGACCAAATCTCCGTTCACCGGACATGGAGAAAGAGCAAGAGAGCTCTTGGGACTCATACACAGTGATGTGTGTGGTCCGATGTCTATACATGCAAGGGGTGGGTTCTCGTACTTCATCACATTCACTGACGATCTCTCTAGGTTCGGATATGTGTATCTATTGAAACACAAATCTGAAGCTTTTGAGAAATTCAAGGAATTCAGAAAGGAAGTAGAGAACCAGACAGGCAAAAGTATCAAGATCCTCCGGTCTGACAGGGGAGGGGAGTACTTAAGCACGGAATTCCTAGATTACTTAAAAGAGAATGGTATTCTCTCTCAGCTTACTCCTCCTTATACACCACAGCACAACGGTGTTTCGGAGCGGAGGAATCGTACCCTATTGGATATGGTTCGCTCCATGATGAGTAGTGCTGAGTTGCCTCTTTCATTTTGGGGACATGCGCTTCAGACAGCAGCGTACCTATTGAACTATGTTCCATCCAAATCAGTGCCTAAGACTCCATATGAAATATGGAGTGGAAGAAATCCGTATCTTAAGCGATTTAAGATATGGGGTTGTCCGGCCTATGTGAAAACACAGAAACCGGACAAGTTAGAGGCACGGTCAGTTCTCTGTAAATTTGTGGGATATCCTAAAGACTCACTAGGATATCTGTTCTACCACACTGAGGAACAGAAGGTGTTTGTATCTCGCCACGCTACCTTCTTGGAAAGGGAGTTTCTTGCAAAAGAAACTAGTGGGAGTTCGGTAGAACTGGAAGAAATTCAGCGACCACAAAATGTAACTGAAAATTTGGAGGAACCGCTAGATTCAATAACCCCAAACAAACCTCAGCCACTCCGCAGATCTGGTAGGATTTCTCATCCGCCCGAGAGATACTACGGTTTTCTCATAGACGGGGATCGAGAGGATTGCATCTTGGAAGAAGATGACCCTACCAGTTTCAGGCAGGCCATTATCAGTAGGGACTCTGATAAGTGGCAGGAAGCAATGCAATCCGAAATGGAGTCCATGTACGCCAATAAAGTGTGGACCTTGGATATTGCTCCATTTGGGGTAAAACCCGTTGGATGCAAATGGATCTACAAAAGGAAACTTGGTGTAGATGGGCAGGTGGAAACCTATAAAGCTAGGCTCGTTGCAAAAGGTTTCCGTCAAAGACCTGGTTTGGACTATGACGAGACTTTTTCTCCGGTGGCTATGCTCAAATCCATTCGGATCTTACTTGCCATTGCTGCCTTCCATGACTATGAAATCTGGCAGATGGATGTTAAAACGGCTTTCCTAAACGGTTGTTTGGAAGAGTGCGTTTACATGGATCAACCAGAAGGTTTCGTAGACAGTGGGAGCAGCGGAAAGGTGTGCAAGTTGCTTAAATCCATTTATGGATTAAAGCAGGCATCGCGGAGCTGGAACATCTGTTTTGATGAGGCAATCAAGGAATTTGATTTCATCAAGAACGAAGATGAACCCTGTGTATATAAGAAGATTGTAGGACGAACTGTCGTATTCCTAGTCTTGTACGTGGACGACATTCTTTTGATAGGAAATGACATTCCTATGCTACAATCGGTCAAGCTGTTTTTGTCACAAAGGTTCTCCATGAAGGACCTGGGTGATGCCTCGTACATTCTGGGGATCAAGATCTATAGAGATAGATCCAAGAAACTATTGGGACTTTCACAGTCCAGGTACATAGAGACCGTACTAAAGAGATTTAGTATGGAGGATTCCAAGCGCGGTAACATACCCGCATTGCACGGAATTACCCTCTCCAAGAAGATGTCTCCTAAGACTGACGAGGAGAGGGTTCGCATGAGCACTATACCCTACGCTTCGGCGGTAGGATCTATAATGTATGCGATGCTATGTACAAGACCAGATGTAGCTTACGCGTTGAGCACGGTAAGCCGGTATCAGTCGGACCCAGGGGAGGACCACTGGACAGCAGTGAAGAACATTCTCAAGTACCTGAGAAGGACTAAGGAGATGTTCCTGGTTTACGGTAATGGAGACCTTAGGGTCGAGTCCTTTACCGATTCAAGCTTCCAGAGTGACAAAGATGATAGCAAGTCCGTCTCGGGTTTTGTGTTTACCCTCAACGGAGGGGCGGTATGTTGGAGGAGTTCCAAGCAGGATACCGTCGCAGACTCGACGATGGAGGCTGAATACATTGCTGCAAGCGATGCCGCAAAAGAGGCGGTCTGGATTAAGAAGTTCATCAGTGAACTTCAGGTGGTTCCGTCCATTGTTGACCCAATACCTTTGTATTGCGATAACAATGGGGCTATAGCTTTAGCGAAGGAACCAAGGTCCCATCAGAAATCCAGGCACATCTTAAGGCGGTATCACCTGATCAGGGAGATCATTGATCGACAGGAGATCGAGGTGCGGAGAGTGGACACAAAGGACAACACTGCGGACCCATTCACGAAGGCTTTACCCCAGACTCAGTTCGAGCGGCTGATCGAGATGATAGGTCTTCGATACGCCAGTACATGGCCTTAGTGCAAGTGGGAGATTGTTGGTGTATATGCCCTAGAGGCCATTACTGTATCATACTAGTATGTATATTACTTGATGGAAGCTTGGGATATTCACAGTTGTACAGACAATCTTGCTCAATATAGTAGTATGCTACTTGGTTTGTCTCTGCTTTAATGTGTACATGTGTGTTTATTTATTATATCACCTATACGCATTAGTAGAGCCCTTAGGATCTTTGCTTGATTACCGGCGTTGTGATGGCGATCACACTCGTGGGGGCTGGGTAATCTACAAGCACATCCTTATACACGTCCCTAGTCGTGGGAGTATCGAGATAGGGCATCGATACTCCGGAGTAGACTAGCGTATGCGCTTCTCATCCCAGCTCGGGAGACGGTCTGTCCCACAGCCGTCAGTACGTCGTACTTGAGATAGTATGCGGGTGCTCGTTAGGTTACGAGTACACTGGACAGGACTCGTCGGGAACTGATGGTTGGTATTATACCTATCGTCAGTTATCAGTTCCCAGGTGACATGAGTACAGCTTAGTCCGCTGACTTGACACTGTCACTTCGCCTCGAGTGTGTTCCCACTGTTCTTTGATTGCTACCCTACCACGGCTCTACTGAGTCGTGCAAACAGGTAGTAGTTGGGAGCAGTCCCGAAGCACTTGGAGGCAGTGACGGTTAGACAGGATTCGTCTCTCCCGGTATTGGGAGTTGACATCGCGCTGTGTCTAGGAGAGCCATTACACGAGTAGTCCCTGGCCAGGGCAAGCGAGATATACTGGTAGGTTTCCAGTGTTATCTCAGGGTGTATTGGGCTTCACTCCGACACGACTTGTACCGCTATTAGGGGACTGACGTTTACCGCCCCCCTAGGCCCGCCATGCGATGTATCAGACGAACAGACCGGACTGTACGGAGACTGTCACATACAGGCTCAGTAGGAGTGCAGATGGGGTTCACCTCGTCAGTCTTCTTATCGACATCTACCTGGGGACCGTTACGTACAGCTAGTGCCGCTTGCGGTCTGTGGTTAAACCCACTGCCAGCGTAGTGTCGAGTCTTTAGAGTCCCACACAGAGAGCTATTCGCCTTTAGGCAAAACGAGTAGAGGTCGCATGGTTTTACGACAGGGTTCGTTCGCATCCGCGCACTTGTGCACGTTTGCTGTCCGGACAGTTTATACTAGCGGGCTTTGGTTTAAGCCGGATCCTAGTATATGATTTGAGATTGGTTTTTCTCATTGTGTTCGTGTTCCTCGGATCACGAATGCGGGTGCGTATGCACAGTTGCTTGAGATTGGGGGAGAGGACCTTGTTTAGGGTTAATGGCTTTTGTCATTTTATTAACCCTATTGTTTTTGTGTGGATTATTGTTAATTGATAATTAGCTTAATTATTGTGCATGGTTGTTGTTGACAATTTGACTTCATTGACTTGTTGACCATGTTGACAACTTGGCCATAATCATTTCATTTGGAAGATACTCTTTGATCTTTGCAAAAATGAAATGATAATGGTCAATTCATGATTTATCATGACAATTTTCAAGATAATTATCTAATTAAAATTATCCTCACATATTAGTGAGAATGGCTCACTAATTTCTCACTCTCTCATTTCTTTTCTCTCTCTTGCTCATCCTCTCCCTCAAGCTCTCTCCCTCTCATGTGTTGAGAAACAAAAAGCTTGAGAAAAACCCTCTCTTGATCTTCTCTACTCACTTCTAGGGTTCAAGTCTTAGCATTTCTTGCACTCTAGTTACTCCTAGCTTGGAGTTGAAGCTAAAGGTGGTGGCTTTCGGGTGGATCCTTCTTTGACGGGAGAAGACAAGCAAGGTGATCCTTTTCTACCATACCTAGGAGCAAGGAGAGAAGGACTAAAGACCAAAGGTATAACCTTTCTTCACTTAGCTACTTTGTAGTTAGGGTTAGCTAGTTTTCGTTTAGCAAAGATCCGGCTTTTACGGTCCATGTTACAAACCTTAGAAAAAATTTTGTTTACCGTTTCCGCAACCCCGAAAGTACCGGGAGAGGTAACGTGGACCTAACAGTGGTATCAGAGCCTAACTAAACATAAACTAGCTTGGTAGTAAAGTGTATCGAAGTTCGAAACGGAAAAATCGAAAAAACCAAGTTATAAAAAATCTGAGTTTCTGTTAAAACTTTTTCTGGTCAAAACAAAATTTGTTATATCCCAAAAATCATCTCAGGCTTTTTAGAAGAAACCCACCAAAAACGACACAGTAACCCACCAGATCGGCCGCGCTTCCGCGGCAATAGCTTGCTATTGCCGCGGAAGCGCCGCACTCTGGTGGAGTTGCTGTCTCGTTTTTGGTGCAGTTTGTTTCTTACATGGTTTTAGGATTTTTCTGATATATTATATGTGCCCAGATTTTCCAGAACACAAATTTGTTTTTGGGGGCCTATAATTCCGTATTTTTTTCGAACTTCAATATACTTTGACTATAAAGGTTATATCTGTGATGTTCTTATGTATTGAACGTCGGCTAATCGCTATATGTCGATTAGTCGGGGTTATACATATCTGTGATCTGTGATTGTTGTTGGTTTGTGTATATGAACTCGTTGGATTGTCGCGGATGAATAGCCGGGGTGGATGTGAGATGAGAGTTTCTTTTTCTTTCATTCATGTAATAAATTTGTAAATTGATGTAATATTATTTGTATGGCCGCACAACCGGGTCGGGGTTGTAGCCGTCATTGTATAATTCTTTTTACTGTTTTTGCTCCTAGGATAGACCCATGGAGTGGTGCACAAACTACCGGGTAGCTCGAAGTGCCGAGTGGCCTACTCATGGCATTGAGGGAGGTTGCTTCACTTCGGGTACTTGGCGGGTAGTTTGCCGCACCCGTAGGGGTCTTGGGTGGGGTATTGGCTATTCATCGCGACCGTGTAATCCACTTTTCGTTGCAGGCTCGAACGAATTGCGGATTCCTAGTATATCCAAAGTGTTCATCTGTGATCTGGATTGGCTATCATTGCTATATTGCTATATATAATAACTATTTAGGCGTTGCTTATGTTTTACAGCCGCGCTAGCCCAGCCCCCGCTCTGTCGTTAGTTAAGTAACCTAACGGGTGATGACGGGGCCCCGTGGCGAATGCGAATGGCATAAGCGTACGTCATATTTTGGTTGTTTTCTGCAATGGTAGGATTTAAATGATGGGACGCATTAAAAGAACTAATGCAAGAAAATAAACCTAAAAGACGTTGTTCGAACAATTTTTCAAAAAGCTGTTATTGCAAGGACGTTCATTTTTGTTTTGCATCGCGGTATTCGGTTATGAATGCCCAGCACCTCAGTCGACGAGGCAAGGGCCGAGATCCCTTCACCGGGAGTGACCCCTTGGACAAAACTTTGCGTCAGGGTAATAACTTCACCATAGTCGATTATTCTTGCTTTGCATCGAGGTATTCATCTTACGAATGCCCAGCACCTCACTCGACGAGGAAAGAGCCGAGATCCCTTCGCAGGGAGTGACCTCTTTAGCAAATGTTTTCGCCACTATGTTTTTCAAAAAGACTACCAGGTTCCTTCAACGATATCAAGTTCATTACGTTAACGGGTTTTTCGCCAAAAACCCAGCCGTAGCCCTCTGTCATTTCTTACAAGTAACACTTAGTATTCGTGCTGCGTTTGTTGACTCCGTCAAGGCGTAGTGTACGGTAGCTAAGTGCTGCTTGTTTGTATCGGTATATGGGATTGATTAGGACAGTCGTATAACCTTGTTGACTCCGTCAAGGGTTATGCGGGTGGGTTTAATGCAATCCAGATAATGACAGGTTGAACTTGACTAGGACTCTTTGATTTGTTGACTCCGTCAAGATCACTTGGGTCCTAGGGGCAAAAACCACATCGGGAGTTTCAAAAGTACTGAAACTTGCAGATTTAGCATACCTTCTGGAGTGTGGTGACTAGAGTGGATTCCATCTAGGTTATCACACAATGACAGTTGGATCCCGATCCCACTGATGAGTTGGTTTACTCTCGGGAGATTATTTCACTTAACGATCAATGCTATAAACCTAGTAGGTGCCTAGAAAGGTGTTAGCGGGGTTACGCCCCCAGGGAAAAGAGGTTCTTTAATTAAGGAACTTCGCGAAAGCGTTGGAAAACCTCCCTCGAAGTACCGACACTAGCCTGGCTGAAAGGTTAAGCAAGTATTGTGACGTGAATTAAAACCCGGCTAGTTCTTCTTTTAAAAGGTTTTAAGAAGAATTTGAGTAAACAGTGGGAGACATCCTGGTTAGATAAATTAATAAACCAATCTAATCTTGCAAGAGCATACGCTGAGTGTTTCTTTTCTCTCTCTCCAGGCAGCAACCCTTTCACGCCCTAATCAAGATAATAAAATGTATCGCTTGACCGATCCGAATTCTTATTCGGGACTGGGGAAAGTTGGTTCAGCTCTAACTTGTGACAACAGTCATGAGTATGAGAATGGGAAAGAGGAAAGTATGGATTTCCAGGATACCCAGTTGAAGAAGAAGCATGGTTTTGCATCTACTTCAGGTGTTCTTGTAATTGAGAACTGTTTTACGGTCAGCCCTACCTCCTGGGTACTTGATACCGGATCAGGATCTCATATCTGTAATTTATTGCAGGGACTGAGAAAAAGTAGGAAAGTTGCACCGGGTGATATGTCGCTCAGAGTAGCGAACGGAGCACAAGTTAATGCGGCAGCCGTCGGTGAATATCACCTAGTATTGCCTAATGGCAAGACTATGATTTTGAACGATTGCTACTATGTACCCTCCATGGTTTGCAACATCATATCAGTTTCTTTACTCGATAAAGATGGATATGACTTTGTTCTTGAAAAGAATATCATGAACATTTACCTTCATAAGGTACTGGTTGCAGAGGGTACACTGTGTAATGGTATCTACGTTCTAAATCAGAATACAGTTCTCAATATACAAAACACACGCAAGAGGAAGAATTCAGATACGAATGAATCCTACTTGTGGCATTGTAGGCTTGGTCATATCGGAGAGAAAAGACTGAGTAAGTTGCATAAAGATGGACTCTTGAATACGTTCGAGTTTTCATCTTATGAAACTTGTCAGTCTTGTCTCAAAGGGAAGATGACCAAATCTCCGTTCACCGGACATGGAGAAAGAGCAAGAGAGCTCTTGGGACTCATACACAGTGATGTGTGTGGTCCGATGTCTATACATGCAAGGGGTGGGTTCTCGTACTTCATCACATTCACTGACGATCTCTCTAGGTTCGGATATGTGTATCTATTGAAACACAAATCTGAAGCTTTTGAGAAATTCAAGGAATTCAGAAAGGAAGTAGAGAACCAGACAGGCAAAAGTATCAAGATCCTCCGGTCTGACAGGGGAGGGGAGTACTTAAGCACGGAATTCCTAGATTACTTAAAAGAGAATGGTATTCTCTCTCAGCTTACTCCTCCTTATACACCACAGCACAACGGTGTTTCGGAGCGGAGGAATCGTACCCTATTGGATATGGTTCGCTCCATGATGAGTAGTGCTGAGTTGCCTCTTTCATTTTGGGGACATGCGCTTCAGACAGCAGCGTACCTATTGAACTATGTTCCATCCAAATCAGTGCCTAAGACTCCATATGAAATATGGAGTGGAAGAAATCCGTATCTTAAGCGATTTAAGATATGGGGTTGTCCGGCCTATGTGAAAACACAGAAACCGAACAAGTTAGAGGCACGGTCAGTTCTCTGTAAATTTGTGGGATATCCTAAAGACTCACTAGGATATCTGTTCTACCACACTGAGGAACAGAAGGTGTTTGTATCTCGCCACGCTACCTTCTTGGAAAGGGAGTTTCTTGCAAAAGAAACTAGTGGGAGTTCGGTAGAACTGGAAGAAATTCAGCGACCACAAAATGTAACTGAAAATTTGGAGGAACCGCTAGATTCAATAACCCCAAACAAACCTCAGCCACTCCGCAGATCTGGTAGGATTTCTCATCCGCCCGAGAGATACTACGGTTTTCTCATAGACGGGGATCGAGAGGATTGCATCTTGGAAGAAGATGACCCTACCAGTTTCAGGCAGGCCATTATCAGTAGGGACTCTGATAAGTGGCAGGAAGCAATGCAATCCGAAATGGAGTCCATGTACGCCAATAAAGTGTGGACCTTGGATATTGCTCCAGCTGGGGTAAAACCCGTTGGATGCAAATGGATCTACAAAAGGAAACTTGGTGTAGATGGGCAGGTGGAAACCTATAAAGCTAGGCTCGTTGCAAAAGGTTTCCGTCAAAGACCTGGTTTGGACTATGACGAGACTTTTTCTCCGGTGGCTATGCTCAAATCCATTCGGATCTTACTTGCCATTGCTGCCTTCCATGACTATGAAATCTGGCAGATGGATGTTAAAACGGCTTTCCTAAACGGTTGTTTGGAAGAGTGCGTTTACATGGATCAACCAGAAGGTTTCGTAGACAGTGGGAGCAGCGGAAAGGTGTGCAAGTTGCTTAAATCCATTTATGGATTAAAGCAGGCATCGCGGAGCTGGAACATCTGTTTTGATGAGGCAATCAAGGAATTTGATTTCATCAAGAACGAAGATGAACCCTGTGTATATAAGAAGATTGTAGGACGAACTGTCGTATTCCTAGTCTTGTACGTGGACGACATTCTTTTGATAGGAAATGACATTCCTATGCTACAATCGGTCAAGCTGTTTTTGTCACAAAGGTTCTCCATGAAGGACCTGGGTGATGCCTCGTACATTCTGGGGATCAAGATCTATAGAGATAGATCCAAGAAACTATTGGGACTTTCACAGTCCAGGTACATAGAGACCGTACTAAAGAGATTTAGTATGGAGGATTCCAAGCGCGGTAACATACCCGCATTGCACGGAATTACCCTCTCCAAGAAGATGTCTCCTAAGACTGACGAGGAGAGGGTTCGCATGAGCACTATACCCTACGCTTCGGCGGTAGGATCTATAATGTATGCGATGCTATGTACAAGACCAGATGTAGCTTACGCGTTGAGCACGGTAAGCCGGTATCAGTCGGACCCAGGGGAGGACCACTGGACAGCAGTGAAGAACATTCTCAAGTACCTGAGAAGGACTAAGGAGATGTTCCTGGTTTACGGTAATGGAGACCTTAGGGTCGAGTCCTTTACCGATTCAAGCTTCCAGAGTGACAAAGATGATAGCAAGTCCATCTCGGGTTTTGTGTTTACCCTCAACGGAGGGGCGGTATGTTGGAGGAGTTCCAAGCAGGATACCGTCGCAGACTCGACGATGGAGGCTGAATACATTGCTGCAAGCGATGCCGCAAAAGAGGCGGTCTGGATTAAGAAGTTCATCAGTGAACTTCAGGTGGTTCCGTCCATTGTTGACCCAATACCTTTGTATTGCGATAACAATGGGGCTATAGCTTTAGCGAAGGAACCAAGGTCCCATCAGAAATCCAGGCACATCTTAAGGCGGTATCACCTGATCAGGGAGATCATTGATCGACAGGAGATCGAGGTGCGGAGAGTGGACACAAAGGACAACACTGCGGACCCATTCACGAAGGCTTTACCCCAGACTCAGTTCGAGCGGCTGATCGAGATGATAGGTCTTCGATACGCCAGTACATGGCCTTAGTGCAAGTGGGAGATTGTTGGTGTATATGCCCTAGAGGCCATTACTGTATCATACTAGTATGTATATTACTTGATGGAAGCTTGGGATATTCACAGTTGTACAGACAATCTTGCTCAATATAGTAGTATGCTACTTGGTTTGTCTCTGCTTTAATGTGTACATGTGTGTTTATTTATTATATCACCTATACGCATTAGTAGAGCCCTTAGGATCTTTGCTTGATTACCGGCGTTGTGATGGCGATCACACTCGTGGGGGCTGGGTAATCTACAAGCACATCCTTATACACGTCCCTAGTCGTGGGAGTATCGAGATAGGGCATCGATACTCCGGAGTAGACTAGCGTATGCGCTTCTCATCCCAGCTCGGGAGACGGTCTGTCCCACAGCCGTCAGTACGTCGTACTTGAGATAGTATGCGGGTGCTCGTTAGGTTACGAGTACACTGGACAGGACTCGTCGGGAACTGATGGTTGGTATTATACCTATCGTCAGTTATCAGTTCCCAGGTGACATAAGTACAGCTTAGTCCGCTGACTTGACACTGTCACTTCGCCTCGAGTGTGTTCCCACTGTTCTTTGATTGCTACCCTACCACGGCTCTACTGAGTCGTGCAAACAGGTAGTAGTTGGGAGCAGTCCCGAAGCACTTGGAGGCAGTGACGGTTAGACAGGATTCGTCTCTCCCGGTATTGGGAGTTGACATCGCGCTGTGTCTAGGAGAGCCATTACACGAGTAGTCCCTGGCCAGGGCAAGCGAGATATACTGGTAGGTTTCCAGTGTTATCTCAGGGTGTATTGGGCTTCACTCCGACACGACTTGTACCGCTATTAGGGGACTGACGTTTACCGCCCCCCTAGGCCCGCCATGCGATGTATCAGACGAACAGACCGGACTGTACGGAGACTGTCACATACAGGCTCAGTAGGAGTGCAGATGGGGTTCACCTCGTCAGTCTTCTTATCGACATCTACCTGGGGACCGTTACGTACAGCTAGTGCCGCTTGCGGTCTGTGGTTAAACCCACTGCCAGCGTAGTGTCGAGTCTTTAGAGTCCCACACAGAGAGCTATTCGCCTTTAGGCAAAACGAGTAGAGGTCGTATGGTTTTACGACAGGGTTCGTTCGCATCCGTGCACTTGTGCACGTTTGCTGTCCGGACAGTTTATACTAGCGGGCTTTGGTTTAAGCCGGATCCTAGTATATGATTTGAGATTGGTTTTTCTCATTGTGTTCGTGTTCCTCGGATCACGAATGCGGGTGCGTATGCACAGTTGCTTGAGATTGGGGGAGAGGACCTTGTTTAGGGTTAATGGCTTTTGTCATTTTATTAACCCTATTGTTTTTGTGTGGATTATTGTTAATTGATAATTAGCTTAATTATTGTGCATGGTTGTTGTTGACAATTTGACTTCATTGACTTGTTGACCATGTTGACAACTTGACCATAATCATTTCATTTGGAAGATGCTCTTTGATCTTTGCAAAAATGAAATGATAATGGTCAATTCATGATTTATCATGACAATTTTCAAGCTAATTATCTAATTAAAATTATCCTCACATATTAGTGAGAATGGCTCACTAATTTCTCACTCTCTCATTTCTTTTCTCTCTCTTGCTCATCCTCTCCCTCAAGCTCTCTCCCTCTCATGTGTTGAGAAACAAAAAGCTTGAGAAAAACCCTCTCTTGATCTTCTCTACTCACTTCTAGGGTTCAAGTCTTAGCATTTCTTGCACTCTAGTTACTCCTAGCTTGGAGTTGAAGCTAAAGGTGGTGGCTTTCGGGTGGATCCTTCTTTGACGGGAGAAGACAAGCAAGGTGATCCTTTTCTACCATACCTAGGAGCAAGGAGAGAAGGACTAAAGACCAAAGGTATAACCTTTCTTCACTTAGCTACTTTGTAGTTAGGGTTAGCTAGTTTTCGTTTAGCAAAGATCCGGCTTTTACGGTCCATGTTACAAACCTTAGAAAAAATTTTGTTTACCGTTTCCGCAACCCCGAAAGTACCGGGAGAGGTAACGTGGACCTAACAAATACGGCTAACGTATGCTTAAACTAAAAACACCAAACCCAAATCTAAGTAAATACGGATTTGGACTAATCCACGTCCTACGGGCGACGGCATTACTCAGTCTCCGTATACAATCCACGGGCAACCATAAACAAAACAAACACACACGACATGAAGTGAAATTCTGGAGAAAGAGAAAGTTGCTACCGCGATGCGGTAGCGTAATTAACTGCAGGGGCTTGTGCCTGCAGGGAAGAGCGTCCCCACAATCAAAACCCCCTCAAGCGAGGGGGAATCTGATGAAGTCTGCTATATCGGCCGCATCCGTCTAAACCTCCGATATACGGTGCCATAAATCAACTTGGCATCTTCGGAGAGGTGGACGGATAAAACCAAATAGCATCTGCCCCGAATCTCAGCATCAGGACCTCGCGGTCTTGTGCGCCGCCATTCGGAGGGGAACAGCACCAGGCAGTTACCCTGCCCGGCCAAGGATCCTTATTAGGCTTCTTATAGCCCCTCCCGTGCTAAGGACCAAAGTCCTCCCAGAGGCAATCGAGCCCTTGCTCGGCTATCCCCGGCTGGTAGCTTTTTACCACAACCGACAGGGATTAAAGTCCTCGCCAAGAGGCACTGGGCAATAACCCTGCTTGGTCCCCGTCCTGAAGGATCAAAGCCCTCGCAAGAGGCAACCGAGTAGCTACCCTTCTCGGTCATCTCCGGCTGGTAGCTTCCTACCCATGATGCCAGGGATCAAAGCCCTCGCAAGAGGCATCCGAGCGGCTACCCCGTTCGGTCATCCCAGGCTGGTAGTTGCCTACCCACGACGCCAGAGATCAAAGCTCTCGTAAGAGGCAACCGAGCAGCTACCCTGCTCGGTCATCTCCGGCTGGTAGCTCCTTACCCATGACGCCAGGGATCAAAGCCCTCGCAAGAGGCACCCGAGCGGCTACCCCGCTCAGTCGTCCCAGGCTGGTAGTTGCCTACCTATGACTCTAGAGATTAAAGCCCTCACCAAGAGGCAACCGCGCAACTCCACTGCCCGGTCATCCTTAGTGGGCTTCTTACAGCCCCTCCAACGCTAAGGATCAAAGTCCTCCGTAGAGGCAGCCGAGCGGCTTCCCTGCTCGGCTATCCATGGCCGGTAGCATCCCTACTCACAACGCCAGGGATCAAAGCCCTTGCCAAGAGGCATCCGCGCAGCTTCACTGCTCGGATATCCTTAGCAGGCCTCCTAAAGCCCCTCCAACGCTAAGGATCAAAGTCCTCCATAGAGGCAACCGAGCGGCTTCCCTGCTCGGCTATCCCTGGCTGGTAGCTCCCCTACTCGCAACGCCAGGGATCAAAACCCTTGCCAAGAGGCAACCGCGCAGCTTCACTGCCCGGTTATCCTTAGCAGGCTTCTTACAGCCCCTCCTGCGTTAAAGACCAAAGTCCTCCCAGAGGCAGTCGAGCCCGACCCTCGCTCGGCCATCCCCAGATGGTGGTCGTTGCTTGCAACGCCAGGGATCAAAGCTCTCACCAAGAGGCAACCGCGCAGCTTCACTGCCCGGTTATCCTTAGCAGGCTTCTTACAGCCTCTCCCGCGCTAAGGACCAAAGTCCTCCCAGAAGCAGTCGAGCCCGACCCTCGCTCGGCCATCCCCAGATGGTGGTCGTTGCTCGCAACGCTAGAAATCAAAGGCCCTCGCCAAGGGGCAACCGAGCAGCTTCCCAGGGGGTCAAAGGCTCGTTCATGCCCAATAGACGCTGCGGGCTTGTAGCCCTCATAGCGAGGCCTCGAAGCCTATTCATGCTTGGCACAAATACGACGGACATCCCTCTGCCCATCACAAGTAGAGGATCCAAGGCCCCAACAAGGGGCATCAGGTCTATCCAAGTCTGAGCGATCCCCCCTCGACTTCGGGGCTATGGAGACGCCTCCTTCTCAGTAGCGCTTGGCACGCTTGGCAAGCGATCGAAATCAACTCGACGAACGATCGCTAGACAGATAGCCGACCTGACATGGAAGCCCAACAGTGCAAGCAGAGATATTTTACGAGCATTCTTCACAAACAGAAGATAAAATGCAAACCGATGAAGCCAAAGAAAAAAAGTTTTATTACCAAAGGCAAAGTCTTTATAAAGGGTATTTTGGGCTCCCCAGCCTTACAAACTGCCCGGAGGCTTACAAAATTCCAGAAGCAACAAAATAAAAGGAAGAGGAAGACGGGGGATTTAGGCCTCGGGGCCAGACGCGACCTCGGGATCCTCGACATCCACCACGATACGAGCAGGGTTCTCGGCGACCTCCTCTTCAGGAATCTCTTCCCCTGCTCATCGGCGTCCACGAAGAGGTATTCGGCCCAGAGCTCTTCGTCGGCGAACTCTGGCATCCGGGCCTTAACGGCGTCGAGGGCCTCATGCCAGATGCGGGTTGTGGCCACGGCCAGGTCATTATAGAAGTCCTTCGACTTCTTGTAGCCCTCCACCGCCTACGCCGCCGAGAGGTCGGCCAACTTCGCCGCTCTCAGGTCGGCCGACTGCGCCGCCTCGGCCGCCGCCCCCAGCTCCTTCCGGAGGGTCCTCACCGTCTTCTTCAGGTTGCCGGCAAGCACCTGAGCGTCCTCAAGCTTGGCCTTAGCAGCCACGGAGGCCTCGCTGTACCGGGAAACCTCCCGTTTCCCAGCCTCCACCTCACCCTCCAGGGCGGCAACCCTCGCCATCACCGCCTCCAGCTCCCGCTTGGAGCTCTCTTTCAGCAAGGCAAGCTGGCCCGCAACCTTCATTGCCGGGGCTATCACCTCGGCCTCCACGCGTAAGGCGAAGGCAACGTGCTGGAGAACCCAAAAAGTAGGAAAGGGATCAGAAAGACGAAGGAGGCACCAAATCTCACAAAAAACCAAACACTTACCTGCAGGACTCCTGGGCGATGGACGCCATCTGGGCCCTGAAGGTCCCCCCGGGGACCCTACCCCCCACCGATTTCTCTATTTCAGGCAGCAGGCTATCAGCGACGGATAGCCCCGAGGGCACCGCGAACTGGAGGACCCCTCCCCAACCATGATCGGTGAGGGTGGGCCCCGGGAAGACCTTCGGGAACCCCTCTTGAGCGGCTCCGATGGAGAGCCGATCTCCTCCTCCGAGACCGGGTCCTCCAGAATCCTAGCCCGCTTCCGGCCCGACGCTCTGCTAGGCCCCGGGGCAGGATCCGCCCCCGAACGCTCACGGGACACGACCATCGGAGGAGAAGGAGCCGGGGTGGGCTTCGAGCAGGAAGAGCTGGCGCCCCCAGCCTTCGTGACCTTCCTCGGCTGGCGCATGGAGGCTCGGAGCTCGTCCATATCCATAGGTCCTGCACAAAACCAGATGCAAAGAAGTCAGCGACACATACAATATAAAAGCCAAAAAGCAAGCCTAACTTACCGACGAACTCAACGGGGCTAAGCCCGGCCCAACTCAGGACCCTCTCAGACAGCAGCATATCGAATCAGGGAACGGGCTCCCACGACGCCACTCTCACCGCGGAGGGGTCATTGGACTGGTTCCCCGGCAAGCATTTTTCCCTTGACCACTTAGTAGGCACGGGCCAGTCCTCGCCCTCGGGAGGGGAAACGAAGAAGAACTACTTCTTCCAGTCATGAATGAAAAAAGGCAGGCCACAACCCCTGTCTCGGCGGCTCCCCCCTGTCGCTTTCTAAAAAAGAGGTAGACCCACCTCGGGTCTCCCGCTCGACCCCCAGAATGATTTTTGAAGACGAGGGAAGAATCAAGGAGGGAGAGGCTGAAGGGAACCGCCTGTAACTTCAGGCGGATCAGGAACCCGAGGAGAATCCTCCATGAGTTCGGCACTAACTGGCCAGGGGCCAACCCAAAGAAGCTCAGCGCTTCGACGGCCTCGGGAGAGAAGGGCAGGCACATTCCACCCCAAAAAGCTTCCAAGTACAGGGCGATCCCCCTACCTCGTACTTGGTCTGCCCTCTCTCCCTCCTTGGCCAGACGAAGCGTATAACATGAGGGGATGTGGAAGCGAGCCCGAGCATTGGCAAGCTCGTCCTCATGCCTCACCTAACACGAGGCACCGGGGGCAGCATCTACCGCCTCCTCCCTGGGGGCTGCCCCCGTCGCATGACCCCGAGAAGACTCAGGCTCAACCAAAGGGTCCCTAGAACCTACTCCTATGACATCTACAGATTCCACGAAAGAAAACATCTAACCTGGAGAAGAGGGTTCCTCGGGAAACGAAAGCAGAAGAAAGAAGACGAGCGCCGAGCAACCAGGGCTTATAGCGAGGAAATATGAAGGAGTAGGGACCCTGGAGTGGGCCCCACCCCTATTTGTCTCCGCAATTGCCCTCATCCAAGGGCGCCCTTCATCTCCCTCCAAAACACCTCCTCGCGTCCAACGGCTCCGATTGCTCCACTTGTCGTTCCCACACTAGACCACACCCCATCAGACGTCGCAGGTCTGCACACGTCGCGTCGGCCAACCGACGCTTGACACCTGGACCGTCGCTTCAGTGGCAGGATGCACGAACCGGCGCACCTTCCTTAAATGCAGAGATCTTGTCCTGATTCGCTGGCAGAAAAGACAGCTGACAGCCCGGGGACGCGTCCCGATGAAATCTTAGAAGGGAGCTCACCCCGGGCGGCCCGGCAGTCCACTCCTGACCCGACCCACTAGCTGGTCGGGACAAAAGTTGGGGGGGGGAGGTCTAATGATGATGCTCAATATTGGCGATCTCCAAGATCAGGACACGTGGCAGATGACGTGTCCCAGAACTCAGAAGAAAGGGCCCACAGGGGCCGACCAGACCACCCCTGTACCCGATCTGCAAGCATAAGTTGACTCTCCTCAGAGCCCCCTGAAAATTGGCTTCCTCGGCCTCTTAGCTTGCCCCAAGCTACCACAGGACCAAGACTCTGTTCCCCTCCAAATCATGGAAACGCGACCGCGTAGGTCCGTCTTGCCTGGAATTCGGGGCAGATGCTAATTGGTGCTATCCGTCCACCTCTCCGAAGATGCCAAGTTGATTTATGGCACCATGTATCGAAGGTTTAAACGGATGCGGTCGATGTAGCAGACTTTCTCAGATTCTCCTTTGTTTGAGTGGTTTTTGATTGTGGGGACGCTCTTCCTTGCAGGCGCAAGCCCCTGCTGTTAGTTACGCTACCGCATCGCGGTAACAACTTTCTCCTTCTCCGTATGGTCACTTCATGTCGTGGGTGTTTGTTTTGTGTTTGGTTGCCCGTGGATTGTATACGGAGACTAATTTATATTATCGCCCGTAGGGCGTGGACTAGTCCAAATCCGTATCTTTCTTAGATTTGAGTTTGGGGGTTTTGGTTTAAGGATACGTTAGCCTCATTTGAGACTAAGATCAACTTAAACGTCTGTTAAGGATACGTTAGTCTAATTTTAGACTAAGATCAACTTAACGGGATCGTTTAGATCCAACGATAGAGAGCAATTGGGCTCTATTGTTTAGTTTTGTGACATTGCGGTCGGTAATTAGTTTAAGGACATTACGGTCCATTGGTAGTTTAAGGACATCTCGGTCCAATGTTAGTTTAAAGACATCACGGTCGAGGTTATGGACATCATAGTCCGTGGGTTTAAGGACCTCACAGTCGAATGTTAGTTTTAAGACATCACGGTCAAGGTTAAGGACGTCATAGTCCGTGGGTTTAAGGAATTCACAGTCCAATGTTAGTTTTAAGATATCACGGTCGAGATTAAGGACATCATAGTCCGTGGGTTTAAGGACCCCACAGTCCATGGAAATGTGTGGTCGTCGGGACCCGTCACCTCTCTGAAAACATTGAAGGATTACAACGATAAATATCAGAGGAAACGAGATGTGCCCTCGAACCAGTGTGAATTGTTTGAAAGATCTGTAGCCCAGTTTGGGACTAAGATCTGTTGAATATTTGTGAGCAGATGTGCTCAGTTCAATATAGGTTGAGGACTTATGGCCAGAATTGGGCTAAGTCCAATTAAAAATGTTTAACATTTTTATTCTTGCTCTGGCTATTAAGCCTTTATTTGGGCTCAGCCCTTTTAATAATGCTAAGCATTGGGTTCTGACATCTTTTGTCTTTATCAGAACAAAGTGTGTTCTGACAATGCGCCACGTGGCGCGCCAGGCGCTTTGCGCCAGTCAAAGAGCGCATTGCGCTTCTGTCAGGTAGCGCACACTAAGAGAACACGTGTCGTGCTTAGCGCTAAGCGCTAGTTCATTAGCGCATTGCGCTTTTAATTTATAAGCGCTTTGCGCTAGTCTGTTGGCGCGCCAGTGAGTGACACGTGGTACGTTTGGCGCTGAGCGCCAGCCAATGAGCGCAGTGCGCTGTTTCAGAAACGCAAAGCGCAGATTGTGTGTTTGGTTGACACGTGGCAGGTTTTGGCGCTGAGCGCCAGTCCAATGAGCGCAAGAGCGCAATCCATGAGTACAAGACACTTTCAAGATCAAAAAACAAATTTATGTTCTTCTTAAAAGAGCCCTTGCCTCAAGATCCAAGAACAAAAGTTCTTATTTTTATAAAAAGGCTCTGCCTTTATAGATCAAAGATCTGTGAATGAAGTAAAATACTTCTTTTAGTTTTTTTTTTATGATTAGATCTTTTGATCTTTTCTTTTTATCAAAGACCTTGGTCTTTTGTAGATCTATGATCTTTTTAGAACATGGTTCTTCTTTTTACGAGATGTTTTCATCTCTGTGGTTCAAGAACTAGTTCTTTACCTTAAAGATGATGAAATGATCTTCTTTTCCTAAAGGCTTGCCTTTCTTTCTCTTTGAATTTTCTCAAAGTTTTCAGAGGGTTTTCTTTCTCTTTCTGTATATATTAGACTTGAAGTCTAGGGGCCTTTATATAGGGCCAATTGATTTGTTGAATCGATTTTGAGAGATTTTTCTCTGATTGATTTGGGAATATTTCCCACCGTTGGATCTTTGATCTTAAGGGTTCTGTTTTACAGAAGATAATTTTCTTATTTCAATAAGATTGAAAAATCTTTCTATAACAGAATTTTAGTTCTGATTAATTAATAATTTATTATTAGTAGATCTTTTGATCTAACGGTGGGGAATTTTTAATTCCAGCGCTGGCGCACCTTGCGCTAGCGCACCCGTGTTCAACACGTGGCGCGCAGCGCAACTGCGCTAGTGCACCCGCCTTCGACACGTGGTACGCAGCGCAGAGCGCTGGATCTGAAGTGTTGCTTCAACTTTTAAATTTTGAATTTTAAAACAGAGCTTTGCTCTGATTGGGGGTGCTTGTCTAGGGCACAGCGCATCTGGCGCTAGCGTGTCTGCATTTGACACGCAGCGCGCAGAATCTGAAGCGTTGCTTCAATTTTTGAATTTTGAAATTCAAAACAGAGCTTTGCTCTGATTGGGGGTGCGCTGCCTAGGGCGCAGCGTACCTGGCGCTAGCACGTCTGCATTTGACACGTGGCGCGCAGCGCGCAGAATCTGAAGCGTTGCTTCAATTTTTGAATTTTGAAATTCAAAACAGAGCTTTGCTCTGATTGAGTGAAATAAATGCCCCCACCGTTGCGCTCACGTGGCACACACGTGAGTGCAGCGGTGGCAACATCTGAGCCCTTGGATCAACTCAGAAGTTGAAGAGGCGGTTCAGTGCCTATAAATAGGACCTTTGGTCCCTTAGATGATCATCATCTTCTTCTTGAGAATTTTCACTCAGAGCCTTGCTCTTTCTGTTTAAGAACTTTCAAGAGTCAGAACTCTTTCCAACTTAGGTAAAATTAAAATTAATTTTTTTTAATAAATTAGGGTTTTTACCTATTAACAGACCCTGGCTCTTCATAGATCTTTGATCTACAGAAAACCCATTTAGGGTTTCACTAGCAGAGCTTTGCTCCATAGATCTAAAGAGATCTTTTGGGGTTTCTTAGCCCCTGAACAGAGCCTTGCCCTTCTGAATCATGTGTAGATTTCTTAATCTTTGATAAAGAACTCTTAAGGGTTTTTTCATGGATCTTGAAGATCCCATAATTTTTAATTCATAAAAATTAATTGATTTTAATTTTCTTTTTTGATGGGTTTTTCCATCATGATTACAGAGGCAGGCTCTTGACCTTCTCAGGGAATTTCTTTAAATTCCCTTCATAATTGAGTTTGACAGGTGTCACTCCTGTCTACAGAGCGTTGCTCTTGAAGAGTTTAACTTCTTGACCCGAGAGATCGCTTGTTAAATGAGATTCCCTTTTTAGGATTTCTCACAAATTTGAGTTTATTAGGTGTCATAATTAGAATTCGTTTTCTCCGTGGGGATATCAAGAGCCGTTTAAATCCCTGTGCCTGTTTTTAATAATAATTCGCTCAATCAGTCTGTCCGCTAATTCTCGTTGATTTTCTTTTTCAGGAGTAATGGACGCTCATATGTATGACCTTGACGAGATTATCTCTTATGGAGACATCCGCTCACTCGGCCGTTCTCAAAATCGAGAATTCACAAACGCCGAGTGTGCCGAAATCATGAGTCGCTTTGACGCATACAATGGTCGGCTGCTTCCTCGACGTTCCTCTCTCCTGAAGCTTATTGTGGGAGCGATCTGGGAAGCGCTTCCTTTATTCTGTACCGGCGTGCCGCTTAGGGCATTGGATGCCGCCGAGCATAAGGTGCACTCAGTGTATCTGATGAGTCTAATCTCAAAGAAAAGGCGAGACAATCTTGTCGATCTCTTGCATCAGGCTTTTCAACAGTCGGCCATACTTGCTGCCTATCGGAGGGTGGAGGACATCCGTGGGGATCCCGACGCTTTTGATCGCGAAAGAAAGCATACTAGGATGGTTCGAAAGGCCTGGAAAATTCTGGACAAATTCACTTTTGAGTTCCTCAATCCATACCCTGGATCTGAGATTTTGCCATTGTAATCATCTTGATAATTTTTTTATTTACCGTTTTCATAATTGTAAGAACTTTTTCGCAGTATGAATGGCAAATTTCACATTTCAGCGTATTTTATGTACTAAATCTTTTGCGCATGCATGAATGGGTATGCCTCGAACGCTTAATTAAATACAGATCAGATGTGCTTTCTTCTCCTTACTGTGTTGTTGCCATGTGATTTTAGCAAGTGCGATCTGTAGATAGTATATAGCTGTCAATCTTGGGCTCTTTGTACGGTGGTGCTGGCTTAGAAAACAGGGTTAGGATCTGTCATCTAAGACTTTTCAACTTTATGAGCCGTGAGGGTCTCATAAAGAATTTTCTCCCTACCGGTCGAGAGAATCCCGTAGGTGTAATTTCTCCTTAAGAATCGTGAGGATTCCTAAGTGTGTTTTCTCTTAAAAGTCGTAAGGATCTCTGTTCAGTTGATAAAACTGCATATTTGTATTACATTTTTCCTACCATTTTCATATTAAAAAAGGACTTTATTATAATATATTATACATATGAGGGTTTATGTGTAAAAACACCATTTTCCATGTGTTAATATATTTTAATTAGCATTTGGTAGGAAAATGTATGCAAATAAATTCATTGACCAAATCCTAGTAGAACTAAGTCTGCTAAATATTATTTGAGATTATTGTGCAGAATTTTCCAAGTTGTTATGCAGAATTTATCAAGGAAATCAATTTGTTGAAGAAGACTTGCCTAATTAAGAAGCAAAACTTGGAGACCAAGTCTGGAAGCAATCGAGAAAAGATTTCCAAATTCTAAAGGTGCCAAGGATCGCCAAATGTCATTACGAGACATCTTCTGAAATTTGATGAAGAGATATGATTAAACGGCCGCGGAACCGCGAACAAACCCCCCTGTTGGCCGCGGATCCGCGGCATTTTAGAGAGATCAATTGATAAAAATTTGGGAGGTGAATCTATGCTATATTTTACCAAGTTTTCAACCTAAAGATTCTGGCTTTGCACTATAAAAGGGCACCGAGAGCCTTTTGAAAAAGTTATCAAGCCGAAGAGACCACGAAGCTCCAGACGCTCACGCATCCAGGCTGATCATCAACTGTTCATCTACCTCCTTGGAAGAGATCAAGAAGCAACTAGTTTTGTAATCATTTTCTAAGGAATAAAGTGTAGATTGTTCAAGTTGATTAATAAAGGTAGTTATTTTATTTAATTCTTTTGCATTTTACATTATGTTTTCCCTCTTTGTCTTTTCATCTTCTTCTCCTAACATGCACGAGTAATTCTCTGCTTGTTAGGGTTCGTAGGATTAGGGTAGGCTAATGGATGATGAATATCCCAAAACCCTTTTTAAGTCCTATAAAGTTTAGGAACTTTATCAAAAGAATCATTAACTTCCTAATCGGGCGCGCTAACAATTCTTTGCTAGTTCCGACCGCGACTAGAGATTAGATTAATGATTGTTTTGGTAAAGGCTAGATATGAACGGAGTTCCGTGTCGAGATAAGGGTTAAGAGTGGGATTCCTTTTCCCTCCAGAAACCCTAATCTACACGCATCACCGTCGTTCTAGTTCTAAATCTATTAATGGATAAAAGGGTAACTTTTAATTAATCGTCCATAACTACTAAATCTTAACGAACCCTACAAGCCCTCTTATTATATTAACTACATCCTTAAAATAATCTAGATCTATATTTTTTGCATTCTTGCTTAACGTAGATCTAGAAACCATTCTTCAAAATTCTTTATTCTTCCCCCTCTCTTTTTCAACACATCTAAAGTAAGAACAAAAGATTCAACGTTTCCCAGAAGACGACCCATACTCATATCGGTCTAGCTACACGCGACACCGTTATTGATTGCGGTTAAACTACAAACAAACACACTCTTTCGTGTCAATCAATCTCACAAGAGAATTTACTCCCTTACGAGTCGTGAGGACCCACAAGTGATGGGTGAAGTTGTCCTTATCCGCATTTCATGGAGTCAGGAGTTGCTCTGGATGCTTCCCACGGGTTCACTGCCGTGTTCTGCGAGGACCAGGCTCCGCTCTGGACGTTTCTCACGGGGTCAGGGTTGACATTATCTGCGTTCCACGTGACCAGGAATTTTGCTCTGGATGCTTCCCACGGGTTCACTGTCGTGTTCGGCGAGGACCAGGCTCCACTCTGGATGCTTCACATGGGGTCATTGCCGTGCTCTGCGAGGACCAGGATCCGCTCTGGACATTTCCCACGGGGTCAGAATTGACATAAGCCGCGTTCCACGTAGCCAGGAATTTTGCTCTGGATGCTTCCCATGGGTTCACTGCCGTGTTCGGCGAGGACCAGGCTCCGCTCTGGATGCTTCACACGGGGTCATTGCCGTACTCTGCGAGGACCAAGATCCGCTCTGGACATTTCCCACGGGGTCAGGATTGACATAAGCCGCGTTCCACGTGACCAGGAATTTTACTCTGGATGCTTCCCACGGGTTCACTGCCGTGTTCGGCGAGGACCAGGCTCCGCTCTGGATTCTTCACATGGGTTCACTATCGTGCTCTGCGAGGACCAGGATCCGCTCTAGACATTTCCCACGGGGTCAAGATTGACATAAGCCGCGTTCCACGTAACCAGGAATTTTGCTCTGGATGCTTCCCACGGGTTTGCTACCGTGTTCAGAAAGGACCAGGCTCCACTCTGGATGCTTCACACGGGGTCATTGCCGTGCTCTGCGAGGACCAGGATCCGCTCTGGACGTTTCCCACGGGGTCAGGATTGACATAAGTCGCGTTCCACGTAGCCAGGAATTTTGCTCTGGATGCTTCCCACAGGTTCACTGCCGTATTCGGCGAGGACCGGGCTCCGCTCTGGATGCTTCACACGGGTCATTGCCGTGATCTGCAAGGACCAGGATACGCTCTGGACGTTTCCCACGGGGTCAGGATTGACATAAGCCGTGTTCCACGTAGCCAAAAATTTTGCTCTGGATGCTTCCCACGGGTTCACTGCCGTGTTCGGCGAGGACCAGGCTCCGCTCTGGATGCTTCACACGGGGTCATTGCCGTGCTCTGTGAGGACCAGGATCCGCTCTAGACATTTCCCACGGGGTCAGGATTGACATAAGTCACATTCCACATAGCCAGGAATTTTGCTCTGAATGCTTCCCACGGGTTCACTGCCGTGTTCGGCGAGGACCAGGCTCCGCTCTGGATGCTTAACACGGGGTCATTGCCATGCTCTGCGAGGACCAGGATCCGCTCTGGACGTTTCCCACGGGGTCAGGATTGACATAAGCCGCGTTCCACATGACCAGGAATTTTGCTCTGGATGCTTCCCACGGGTTCACTGCCATGTTCGGTGAGGACCAGGCTCCGCTCTGGATACTTCATACGGGGTCATTGCCGTGCTCTGCGAGGACCAGGATCCGCTCTGGATGTTTCCCACGGGGTCAGGATTGACATAAGCCGCATTCCACGTAACCAGGAATTTTGCTCTGGATGTTTCCCACGGTTCACTGCCGTGTTCAGCGAGGACCAGGCTCCGCTCTGGATGCTTCACACGGGGTCATTGCCGTGCTCCGCGAGGACCAGGATCGGCTTTGGACGTTTCCCACAGTTCAGGATTGACATAAGCCGCGTTCCACGTAGCCAGGAATTTTGCTCTGGATGCTTCCCACGGGTTCACTGCCGTGTTCGGCGAGGACCAGGCTCCGCTCTGGATGCTTCACACAGGGTCATTGCCATGCTCTACGAGGACCAGAATCCGCTATGGACGTTTCCAACGGGGTCAGGATTGACATAAGCCGCGTTCCACGTAGCCAGAAATTGTTGACTTTATCCGCATTTCACGGAGTCGGGGTTTGACTCTCGGTCATCTGTGCGCCGCCGAGTCATGGAACTGGGGGTTTCTGCTGTTCCGCTTTGCTTGATATTGTGTCGGATGTTGAGATGATCTCTAGGCTATCTATGAACCGTTGAGATTTGGCTTCTTCTTCTGATGAAACCTGGGGAGGAAAGGTGTGATTCCTTCTTTGTTTGCGCCCCTAGATTGTATACAGGGTGTTCCCCTCCGAAAGCCGGCGACGACGTGAGGACGTCTTGCCTGAGATTCGGGGCAGATGCTATATGGTTTTATCCGTCCACCTCTCCGAAAATGCCAAGTTGATTTATGGCACCGTGTATTGGAGGTTTAGACGGATGCGGCCGATGTAGCAGATTTCGTCAGATTCCCCCTCGCTTGAGGGATTTTTGATTGTGGGGACGCTCTTCCCTGCAGGCGCAAGCCCCTGCAGTTAATTACGCTACCGCATCGCGGTAACAACTTTCTCCTTCTCCAGAATTTCACTTCGTGTCGTGGGTGTTTGTTTTGTTTGTGGTTGCCCGTGGATTGTATACGGAGATTGAGTAATGCCGTCGCCCGTAGGACGTGGATTAGTCCAAATCCGTATTTACTTAGATTTGGGTTTGGTGTTTTTAGTTTAAGGATACGTTAGCCGTATTGAGGCTAAGATCAACTTAAACGTTCGTTAAGGATACGTTAGTCCTGTTTGAGACTAAGATCGACTTAACGTAGTGATCCATTTATTATATGGCCGTCAGGACTCGTCACCTCTCTGACGTCGTTGAAGAATTACAACGATAGGTGTCAGAGGAGTTCAGAGATGTACCTTTGAACCAAAGTTGATTTGGAGTTTTATAGTCCATTTGAATGTTTAAGGATTCGTTAGCCATGTTTGGGGCTAAGATCAACTTAAACGGGACCGTTTAGATCCGGCAAAAGAGCATTTGGAGGCTCTATTGTTCCAGTTTAGGGACGTAGTGGTCCATGTTCCAGTTTAGGGACGTGGTGGTCCATCGCCAGTTTAGGGACGTGGTGGTCCATAATTAGTTTAAGGACGTTTCGGTCCGTCGCCAGTTTAGGGACATGGTGATCCATTATTAATTTAAGGACGTTTCGGTCCGATATTAGTTTAAGAACGTCTTGGTCCAATATTAGTTTAGGGACGTTTCGGTCCAATATTAGTTTAGGGACGTTTCGGTCCAACATTAGTTTAAGGACGTTTCGGTCCAATCATTAGTTTAAGGACGTTTCGGTCCGACATTAGTTTAAGGACGTTTCGGTCCGACATTAGTTTAAGCACGTTTCGGTCCGACATTAGTTTAAGGACGTTTCGGTCCATATTAATGTGTGGTCGTTGGGACCCGTCACCTCTCTGACGTCGTTGAAGAATTATAACGATAGGTGTCAGAGGAGTTCGGAGATGTACCCTCGAACCGGATGTAAATTGATTTAGGAGAGCAATCTTGCTCAGTCAATTTAATTTGAGGACTTACGGCCATGATTGGGCTAAGTCCAGTTCCAAGATTCTTTTATCTTCGGCCTATTGGACCTGTGCTAGGGCCTTGCCCCTTTACTGCATTATTTTTTTTCGTTTGGTTGGGCTCTGCTCTTTTATAAATGATGCAGAGCATCAATTTTGCTTGGGCTCTGCCCTTGTTAAAATGCATAGCATTTTTGATTAGGCCTGTTAGGCCTTTTAATTGGGCTCTGTCCCTTTTCTTAATAATGCAGAGCATTAAATACTCTGACAGTGCCCCACATGGCTTGTCAGGCGCTTTGCGCAAATTAAAGAGCGCAAGCGCATGTGGAAGTGACACGTGTCACGCTCTGGTGAGCGCAAGCGCAACAGCACAGTGCGCTGCGTCAGTGCGCTGCGCTGTTGCACTGCTGACACGTGGTGCTTCCTGGCGGCTTGCGCAATAGCGCAGTTTTGGCAAGTGCTGGGCACTGTTCTTATTCTTTTGGATCAATTTTAGATCAAAGAAAACAAGTTTTTTCTTGTTTTCAAAGAACCAGTGGTTCATAAAAAGTGCAAGGCACTGTTATTGTTTATTTTTCTCTTTTCTTGAAGATCATTGATTTTGTTCTTAGATCAATGATATGTTTTTAAGAGAATTTTCTCTTTTTCTAAAGGTTTTTACCTTTTTTTTTCTTTTTCTTGAGAAATTCTCTCTAATTCTTCAGAGTTCTCTCTGTTTGAAGTTCTTGATTTCTCCCAAAAATGTTGATGCCTTTGAATTGAGGTCTAGGGTCCTTTTTATAGTGCCCATAAATTAGTTAAATTTGTTAAAGAGATCTTTCTCTGAATGATTTGGGGAATTTTTCCCATCGTTGGATCTTTGATCCAAGGGCTTCTGTTTTACAGAAGAAAATTTTCTTGTTTTAAAAAGAACAGAAAGATCTTATTAGAATTTTAATTCTGTTTGGCGTAAACGTCTCAGCGCTTGACACGTATCGCGCAGCTGTGCTTGCGCAACTGCACAGACACGTGTCGTGCAGTGCAGCGCTTGCGCAGCTGTGCTTGCGCAACTGTGCAGACACGTGTCTTGCAGCGCAGCGCTTGCGCAGCTGCGCAGCTGTACTTGCGTACTGCGCAGACACGTGTCACGCAGCGCAGCTGTACTTGCGCAACTGCGCAGACACGTGTCACGCAGCGCAGCGTTGCTTCCTTTACTTTTTATTAAAGAGCCTTGCTCTGATTGGACGCACTGTCTCGGGCGCTGTGCTGACACATCAACTTCTGACACGTGGCGCGTTGTGCGCAGCGCACGGGATTTGAAGCGTTACTTCAAAATTTGAATTTTTGAAATTCAAACAGAGCCTTGCTCTGATTGGGGGAAACAAATACCCCCCCACCGTTGCGCTCACGTGGCGCGCACGTGAGTGCAGCGGTGGCAAGATCCCAGCCTTTGGATCGACTGATAAGTTGAAGGGGCGCAGGCACCTATAAATAGGACCCTTGGTCCTTAGAAAATTCTTTACAACTTTCAAGAATTTTGATTCTCAGAGCCTTGCTCTTGCTTAAGAACTTTCAGAGCCTTGCTCTTGTTTCTTCCCCAAGAACTTCAAAGTTCAGAACTTAGAATCACTTTAGGTAAAAAAAAATTTTAATTAAATTAAATTTAATTAACAGAGCCTTGCTCTTATAGATCTTTGATCTAAAGAAAACCCCTTTGGGGTTTCATCAACAGAGCCTTGCTCTCCAAAACTTACAGATCTACAGAGATCTTGTTCATGGGTTTTAACCCATGAACAGAGCTTTGTTCTTGGATCAACTGTAGATCTTTTTAGATCTGAAAAATGAAGAATTTTTTATAAGTTTTCATGGATTTTTCAAGATTCCAAAATTTTATTTCTTTTAAGTGTTAAAATTTTTTTTTGATGGATCTTTCCATTATTACCACAGAGCTATGCTCTTTTACGGAATCTTGTTCCTCTGAGACCAGAGTTTGACAAATGTCACTCTGTGACAGAGTTTGCTCTAAAAGAGGAGATTTTCTCCTTGTCTCTAGGGATTTCCCATCAATGAGGATATTCTCTTGGGGATCTTTTCATTAATTGACAGTCTCATCTAATGATGGGGCTGTCTTATTAAATATGCACTGCCATCCAGATTTTGTGGGTCCCCCTTTTGTCCCCTACCCATTGCATTGCAGTGTAGTGTAAAATTTTAAAATGCCAAGCGTTGGAATTACTACACTGACGGCTAATTGAATTTTTTTTTGTCCCTCCATAGGAAACATGTCTGGTAATTTGTCTTTCCCGTTTGTTCGCTCGGAGGGAGGGTTTCCCCAGGCACCGGTGGACCGAGTGGTGCTCGCTCTCATTAAGGATCATGACCCCAAGTACAAAAGCCTTCACTTGTGGGGTAGGTGGTACAATGAAATCATCCAGGGTCGCCGCAGCTTCAGTTCCGCCACGCCGTCTGAGCCCATAGTTACGATCCCCTATGCGGACGAACCCCCGGTGAAGTATGCCGTGGAGGTTAAGAATTGGAACTCGGATGACCTCCTCCTCCTCCAACCTGCAATTGGCGCTATTCCCGTGCAGCCACCGCCGGCAATAGACATTCTAGGGAGGCGAATCTGTCAGGGTGAAGCACGCCCTTGGGGACAGGCTTACAACATTGGATTGGTCCCGCGATCGCCCGCCGGATATTTGCAGTGGGCTCGGTACATCTTATCGGCTAAAAGGACTCATTTGACGAAGATCGGTTTGTATTCGGCCATCTACGTTTCGCTCTTCGAGTATCCTTCCCCTCCAACGTGGTGGATTAAAGCTTTTATCGAGCAATGGAATATCCCCACCCACACTTTCTTGATGACGAACAGGGAGGTCTCTATTTCCTTGGAAGAGTTTGCCGAAATCTCGGGTCTGCCAATGAAGGGGGAGCATTACGAGGAGTTGCTCCCTCCTGACGAATACGTTTTTGCCACCAAGCCGCTGGTGTTTGACCTGACTCCTGAGAACGCTATTCAGCACCAGTATCCGGGCTTGGTGAAGGTGCTGGAGATCTATGAAGGACTCTATTTGGAATCGGGCGACCGGGGCGTCAGTTTCACAGATTTTATTGCCCGCTTCATTCGACCGGAGTCCCTATCAGAGCGAAGCGAGAAGTTCGCCCAGCTCGATGACCCTTTTGGCTTCGGCTTGGACCGCCGACCCATATCGGAGAATGATCAAAGGGATTTTTATCTCCCCGGCGCTGCCATCGTCCCTTTCTCAGAAATCGCCGTCCCGGGCATGGATGAGGAGACCTTTTTTGTAGGGTTCCTGGGCTTGTGGCTGTGCAGCTTTGCGCTCCCTATGCACCCGTGCCACATGCGGCCATCTGTCTTCTACCCAGCGCATCGGATGGTGTCTGGTTTGCAGTTATCGGTAGGAATCGCCGGGCTGGCTTATCCCTATAATGGACTTAGCGTAGCGGTGGACGCTAGTGAACCTGGGGTACAGCCCGCTAACTTCCCGATGCACTACTTCACCTCCTGGATGGAAATGCACGTGCAAGGGGTGTTCGGCGCCCATAAGATTCCTCCGTTCTTTGAGAAATGCAGACTCCCGAGAGTTATGCGGTTGGTTAGTGCTTCAATTGTGGTTGCATCTCCACGGGAGTCTAGGAGACTGCTCCTTTGTCCACATCTGGTCGGAGCGAAGGTTTCCTTTGTGGATAAGGTCATAACAATAGGCTCAGAGACCACCAAGTCGGTAGTGCCGCTGCGCGATAATTTTAAGGACGGGGCTTCCATATTGAAGGCTCGGGAAATCCTCCACCTCTACTCCATTCGGCCGGGCTACCTGGTGTTTAGGCAGAATGAGACGGCGCTCTTCATGAGGTATAACCCTCACCGGTTTGCTCAGCAATCGAGCTATCACCAAGGGATCCCGATGGAAGCCTTCTTGGAAAAGCCCGTGGTCAGCCGAGAGGGGATAAAGAATGCATTGCACCATTTCATGCGGCTTAACACGAGTTCCTATTTCTTCATCAGCGAACCAAGCTGTGTCCCCAAGGTACTCAACACGTACGTGGCTTGGTATGCGCATGCAATGGGCCCAGTTATCCTGATGGAGAAGCGCCTGCTGGTTGACCGCAGGGGTGCGCCTCCTAGCAGTGATCGCAAGGCCCCCTTGAAGCCAAGGACCCCGGTCATTGCTCCGCTGAAAGATGCTGGAGTTGATCGACCACGCGTACTGAGCCCCCCGCGTGGATTGCCGCTGCCCGCTATGGTGGATGTGCCACCGGCGCCTCGTGCTCCCACAAAGACGGTCAGTGTAGTATCGCCGGAGTCCGGCGCTGGAGCGGATATCGGGACCCGCTGCCCCAAGGTGCCTGCCAAGCGCAAATCAATCCCAGGCGCATCTAGAGCTGGCGGGCAAAAGAAGAAGAAGTCGATCCTTTCCCTCGACGCGATCCTCGGTTTAGAGCCTGAGGCCCCTCTCACCGAAGGAATAAGTGAATATGGAAGCAACAAGGGCTTCTTGGTAGACCCCGCAGACACCAATTTGGCGGCCGCTATTGCAGCTTTTGAGCGATCAGCAAGGCTCGAAGAGATGCTAAGTAAACTCGCTGAGTCAGATAACCATTAGCTGCTTTCTTCGTCATTTTTTTTTGCATATATATTTTTTATCATTATTTTTGACTAATACTTTCCCCCTTTTCCAACAGGTGTCACTACCGAAGAAGCTATTGCTGCCTCTTTAAAGACCTTCCAAGAGGAGGAGGAGAAGCGCGCTCTGGCGGGCACTGGTACGTCCCACCCCCTTTTTTTAAAAAAAAAAATTGTTATCTCTTCTGATGGTCAACCTAACCCTCTTCCTTTGTTTCTTTGCAGGGGCTATACCAGTTGATGCGGGGATCCTCCCTAAGCTTGTTACTGAAGTTCCGGTCTCATCGGGGCTGCTGCAAGAGTCTCGACTTGACAAGTCGATGAGGGATGCCTTGAAGAATTTGGAGGCATCCCTGTATATGGACGAGGATGCTTCAATGAAAGATGCTCTGGTGAGGTCCATCTCAACGGCCCGGGAAGAGAGGAAGCGGCTGAGGCGCGAGGCGAAGGCGCGTCGGGCTGCTTTGGCCACGGGAGCGGACCCAAGCACCGTTCCTCGTGCCGATACCCTGTCAGAAGAGTCCCTGGTCGCCCTGTCTACAGCTCATAGACAGGCAATTCGCGCCAATAGGGAGGCTAACGAGAAGTCCACCTTAGGTAATACTTCCTTCAAAATTTTGTTTGTAAAAATTGTAAACTCACCGGTTTTCATGCATCTCATCTTGTAGGGCCAAGTCCGACCAAGGGGGAGGCAGAGACTGTCGAACCCAGGGACACAGGGGGGAAGGCACCGACCGAACTTGAGCCGACGGTGGGCAACGTCGATGGGGTTATGGAGCCTGAGTTAGGGGCCGACGGATCCGCAGCCGAGAAGGTCATTGATGCCGAGCCTGAAGGGGCGGCAGATGAAATGATTGTTATAACTGAGCCCGAGGCGCTTGAGGCCGGCGACCTCGTGGTGACGGTGGATGAACCGACGGAGACCACGGAGCCCGAAGAAGTAGCGGGTGAGATAGGAATGGCTCTTGGGGAAGAGTCAGCCGCTTTCTCTCAAGAGTCCGGCAATGTTCCGATCATTGCCCTCCCCGCCTACGATCTTCCGCCGTCTCCTGGCCGCGCAAGCACAGCGACGGCCTCCGTCGAGTCCGGTGACGAGGCTACGGGAGGAGGACTCGTGTCACTGGAGGAGGGAAACGCCTCCGTTTCGGGTGGCGGCTCATCGGGTAAATTTTGAGTTACTGTCATTCCCTTTTTATATTTTGCGATCTTTCCTAACAAGTTTGTCTTTGTTTTTAACGCAGGTGCGGCCAGCGCCGATGCTCCATTGCTCGAAGGAGCACCATCAACTACTGCCTTGGCGGTGGTCACCTCCCAGCTTTCCTTTGTGCCATCGCAGATGTTGGAAGGTATGGATTTGCGACTCATTAGTTTATCTTTTAGCCGCGTAACTTATGTACTAACGTCGTACCGCTGTGTCTTTTCAGGAGTGCTTTTTTATCACATCCATCAAGTGTTGCTTCCGCACTTCTCCTTCCCACCTGAGCTCGCTTCCCCCTCCAGTGGTGCTGGTGAGTATATTTTCGTTTCGATGTCTCTTTTTTTTTAGCAATGGGATTATTTCTGACTTTTCCTCTTCCTTATTGTAGTGCTACAAATCGAAGGAGGGGACGCAAGACCGGCCACGCCACCGGCTCCTCCGGCTTTGCCGTCCGTTGCAGCCGGTATAATAAATTCCCTTATTGATGACTCTTCTACATCTCTTGAACCGTCGCTTAACTATGTTTTCTTTTGCAGCTATCGTTCCGGCTTCAGTCCCTCTTGAGTCTCGCGTCCTTTCGCCGGCAGGACCCTTCCTGAGACGTCCATCTTCAAAGGGTGCCGCGATGAGTTTGGGCATGCTGAGCGGGTATATCGAAGAGCTTAACGTAGACGCTCTCCCACCTACCGCAGATTTTGCTGTGGAGGTTAACCCAATGTTGGCGGCGCTCGTAAACTTTCATAACGAAGGCGTTGTTGAATCTTGGGTTAAGCACTGCAGGGAAATCGAGGCCTGCCTGCATCGGCTGGAGTCGACGCGTCCTTCCCCTGAGATTTTGGCCGTGGGTACTCAACGGACAGCCTGGCTCGAGCAAAGCACTTCTTATTTCCGCTATTTGGAGCAAGAAGCAGCTTTAAGGTTGAAGGAACATCAGGAGTCTTCAAGCGCAACTGCTCGTTTACGTGCCGAAGTTGAGGCGAACGCTGCCGAAGTGAAGGCTGTCTTCGAGGGCCTCCTGGAGCGTATCTCTAATGGGCTAGCGCTGAAGCGGAAGCTTGATGCCGCCGAGCGTGATGCTCGAGGCCATGAAGCAGCTCAGTAGGTCGTTGGGGAGCAGCTTGCATCCTTCATGCAGCAGCGGGCTTGAGTAGAGGCCGAACTGGCGGTGGTGGCAGATCAAGAAAAGGCGTGGAAGGAAGTACACAAACAATTAACAGAGCTATGCAAGGCGCTTCCTCCCCAATAATTCCCCTTGTATCTAGATATTTGTAAAAATTTTCATTTTAAACAAGATGTATCCATTCTTTATTCTTCTGTATGCTTCACCTTGTACTTGATTACATCCAATAAAGATACACATTTTCCTTTGCAATGTCTTGTATACTCTTTTGCTTTCTGTTTTTTCTTATTATCAGCATGCCGTCTTGATAAACACATTTGACCGATAATAGAGTAATCATCTAGATTTCCTCAAGAAAGAGCGATGGCTTAAGCCGCAGGTTCAGATCTGTTGCCTAAGACTTTTCAACTCTATGAGCCGTGAGGGTCTCATAGAGACTTTTCTCCCTACGGATCGAGAGGATCTCGTAAGTGGGTTTTCTCCTTAGGAATCGTGAGGATTCCTAAGTGTGTTTTCTATTACAAGTCGTAAGGATCCTATAAGAGAATTTTCCCTTCTTACGAGTCGAGAGGACCCGTAAGCGGTGGTTTCCCTCTTTGTCGAAACTCGACTTTGGAGAGTGAGACCCGTGAATAGTATGCAAGAGATCGTTTTAGATCGACTTGCAGGGTCCCATTGTTCAGGAAGCAAGTTTTTTTTTTTAATCCCTGCTGCCTGAGGCTTCATCTTGCAAGTTGAGACGAATCGGGAATTTCCCGCGGAGACACCGGTTTCTCTGCGAGCCGATGCGAATCAGGGGGCTCTCAGCAAGGACGCTAGTTTCCCTGAGTTGAGGTATTTACCAAGGATTATTTGTTTCCCTGATACCAAGGATTATTTGTTTCCCTGGTGTTGAAACGAGTCGAGAATTTCCCGCGGAGACACTGGTTGCTCTGCGAGTCAACGCGCATCAGGAGGCTCGTCAAGGATTGTTTGTTTCCCTGAGTTGAGGTATTTACCAAGGATTATTTGTTTCCCTAGTGTTGAAACGAGTCGAGAATTTCCCACGGAGACACTGGTTGCTCTGCGAGTCGACGCGAATCAGGAGGCTCTCGTCAAGGATTGTTTGTTTCCCTGAGTTGAGGTATTTGCCAAGGATTATTTGTTTCCCTGGTATTGAAACGAGTCGAGAATTTCCCACGGAGACACTGGTTGCTCTGCGAGTCGACGCGCATCAGGAGGCTCTCGTCAAGGATTGTTTGTTTCCCTGAGTTGAGGTATTTGCCAAGGATTATTTGTTTCCCTGGTGTTGAAACGAGTCGAGAATTTCCCACGGAGACACTGGTTGCTCTGTGAGTCGACGCGCATCAGGAGGCTCTCGTCAAGGATTGTTTGTTTCCCTAAGTTGAGGTATTTTCCAAGGATTATTTGTTTTCCTGGTGTTGAAACGAGTCGAGAATTTCCCATGGAGACACTGGTTGCTCTGCGAGTCGCGCGCATCAAGAGGCTCTCGTCAAGGATTGTTTGTTTCCCTGAGTTGAGGTATTTGCCAAGGATTATTTGTTTCCCTGGTGTTGAAACGAGTCGAGAATTTCCCACGGAGACACTGGTTGCTCTGCGAGTCGACGCGAATCAGGAGGCTCTCGTCAAGGATTGTTTGTTTCCCTGAGTTGAGGTATTTGCCAAAGACACTGGTTTCTTCGGAGTTGGGATGAATCGTTGAGGTTTGGCTTCGTTTTCTGGCGGAGCCTGTTGGGAAAGTAAGGTTCCCTCTTTGTTTGCGCCCTTGGATTGTATACAGGGATCGATGTGATCTTAACTGTAGGGCCAAAGTTTTATCATCATTTTTTTTATTTTATTTCCGCGATGCTCTATCATTTCAGCTTTTATATCGCGAAGGTCGCGATTGCCCAATCATTTCTGCTATTTTTCGCGGTGCCCAATCATTTCGGCTGTTTATTTCGTTTTTACTCGCTGCTTTTTATTGCGAGTTGCCCAATCATTTCGGCTATTTTGCATGCATACTTTTTACTTGCTGCTTTTTATTGCAAGTTGCCCCATCATTTCGGCTATTTCATATGCATGTGCAGCCTACTGGCTCTTCACCGTAAATCTGAAATTAAACACCGATTTCGGCATCAGCACCGCTACAACTGGGATATTGCCAGGAGCGAATCATCATCTGCCTCTGTCGATGTCGAACAAGGGTGGCTTAGCGAACAGGGTTAAGGTCCTGTCGACTAAGGCTTTTGACTTCATGAGCCGTAAGGGTCCCACAAAGATATTTCTCCCTACAAGTCGTGAGGATCTTGTAGGTGTATTTTCTCCTTAGGAATCGTGAGGATTCCTAAGTGTTTGTTCCTCTGTAAGTCGTAAGGATCCTACAGGAGGGTTTTCTCCTTGTAAATCGAGAGGATTTACAAGGGTTGTTCACCATGCGAACATATCCCCCAGTCTCGGATGGGACTTAGTTAGGGAAATGTTTATTCGCGCCCTTGGATTGTATACAAGAGCCAGTATTGGACCACTTGTAGGGCAATATCGAAAGTTGTGGGGGTTGCTTAAGCACAGGTTTAGGTCTCTGTAACTTAAGACTTTCAAATCTTATGAGCCGTGAGGATCTCATAAGAGAGCTCTCCTTACGAGTCGTGAGGATCTCGCAAGTATATTTTCTTCTTAGGAATCGTGGGGATCCCTAAGTGTGTTGCTCCCTTGTGAGTCGTAAGGATCTCACAAGGGTGGTTTTTTCTTACAAGGTCAAGAGGACCTTATAAGTGTCTTTTAACGAGGTTGCGCCCTTTCGGGTTTTCACAAACACTCGCCGGTAGTCCTGCTGTTTTTACTCACAGAGCCCTTTCGGGTTTTCATCCGTGCCCATTTTGCTTATGGACATACCGTTTTTTTCCTTCTTCTTCTCTTTTTTTTTTACGAGGTCGCGCCCTTTCGGGTTTTCACGAACACTCGCCGGTAGCCCTGCTGTTTTTACTCACGGAGCCCTTTCGGGTTTTCATCCGTGCCCTTTTTGCTTATGGACATACCGTTTTTTTATTCTTTTTATTTTCTTCTTCTTTTTCTTTTTACGAGGTCGCGCCCTTTCGGGTTTTCACGAACACTCGCCGGTAGCCCTGCTGTTTTTATTCACGGAGCCCTTTCGGGTTTTCATCCGTGCCTTTTTTGCTTATGGACATACCGTTTTTATTTATTGTATTTTTCTTCTTTTTTTTATCTCGTCAGCCTAAGGATGCCGCGGTAGTAGTTTAAAGACGTTTCGGTCTGTCATTAGTTTAAGGACGTTTTGGTCCGTCATTAGTTTAAGGACGTTTCGGTCCGTTCAGGAAAAGGCCAGTCACTGCTTATAGAGTTCGAGCTTAGGACGATAGCGAGCGGACATAGTCGTCGTCATCTATCATTGACCTAGGCTACGGCTCATTAAGCATAGTATTTCTTCAGGAAGCGACCATTTATTGGCCGGAAAGGCCTTTCACCGTGCATATCCATGAGCAGATAGGCTCCATCCTGGTAGACTTTGTCTATGATGTACGGGCCTTCATAGTTCGGCTCGAATTTTCCCCGCTTGGCACGGTTGGGGATCATAGGCCTTTTGACCACTAGCACGAGTTCTCCTTGGCGGAATGTCCTCGGTCAGGTCAATCTTTCATATGAGCGCGTCATCTTCGCTTTATAAGCTTCTAGATTTTGTTGTGCTATGAGCCGGGTTTCATCAAGGGCGTCAAGCTCCTCAAGCCGAAGGTGAGCATTTTCTTCGTCCGTCAGCTCGTAGTGGACTGCCACTCGCAGAGAGGGTAACTCTATCTCGAGGGGGAGTACTGCTTCGGTACCGAATACCAACGCATATGGCGTCGTGTTCGTGGCCGTCTTGAACGTGGTTCGATACGCCCAAAGAGCTTCTTGCAGCCTTTCGTGCCAGTCCTTCTTATTTCGGGACACCGTCTTCTTTATGATCTTTGTCAAGGTCTTGTTGAAGGCTTCGGCTAGACCATTAGCTCGCGGATTATAAACTGAGGAGTATCTCCAGTTTATATTATGCTGCTGCGCGAAGCGACTGATCTTGTGGCTTCTGTAGGCTGGCCCGTTATAGGAGATGATCCGTCTCGGAGTTCCAAACCGATAGATGACGTGCGTCTTGAAGAAATGGAGGATATTCTCCGTCTTCACTTCCCTCAGCGGCACTGCCTCTGCCCATTTGGAGAAGTAGTCGGTCGTCGCCAGGATGAAACGATGTCCCCTGGACGATGCTGGTTCGATGGGGCCGACTATATCAGTTCCCCACATTTCGAATGGCCAGCTAGCCACTGTTGGATGGAGTGGATTTGGATGTTGGTGGATGAAGTCCCCATAGATTTGGCATGAGTGGCATTGCTTAGCATATTTGAGGCAATCCTGAATCATCGTGGGCCAGTAGTATCCCATCCGTTTGATCTTCAACTTCATCTTCGGGCCCGCTTGGTGAGAACCACAGATTCCGTCATGAACTTCCTGAATGACTCTTTCTGCTTCTTCAGGTCCTAAGCATCTCAGCCATAGAGAATCGAATGACCTCTTGTATAGAGTATTATTGACGAAGGCAAAAGACAGAGCTCGTTTCATGAGCTGATGTCTTGTGGACGCTTCTTCAGGTATTCGGTGGGACTTAAAGTAGTCTATGAATACTTCCCTCCAATTCTCAGCCTTTTCCCGGTCTTCTATCTGCAAGGTCGTCTGTTCAGCCGCTCCCTTCTCTTCGGATGATTCTGGAGAGATTTCTGCTGGGGCAAGCACCCGACGGCTTTGTACCACAATTCTAACATCATCGAGGTTCTCGTCAGCCAGTTCTTTAGCTAACTTGGCTAATGCGTCCACTTTGCTGTTTTCCGCACGCGGTATGCTTTCCAAAGTATAGGAGGGAATTTGGGTCAACAGTTGTTGCATCTTTTCACCGTACTTCACCAACTCCGGTTTGCATGTTTGGTAGTCGCCGTTTACTTGACTAACGACCAGTTGAGAATCTCCGTATATGAGGAGGTTTTCAATTCCCATGTCAATGGCGATCTCGAGGCCTACTATCAAAACTTCGTATTCGGCTTCATTGTTCGTCCTCGGTTCTGTTAAGGAGAAAGCAAAGAGCATTATCCCTCCTTATGGAGTCACGAAGATGAGGCCTACCCCCGATTTGATTATAGGGGTACTTTGTTTGCGCTTTTTCACGGAAGATGCTCCATCGAAATAAAGTTACCATTGGGTATCACCACCGTCGATCGTGTCAAACGCATGTTCGTCTGGTAAATCGCAATTTAGAGGAGAATCGGCGGCGATCGGATGCTCAGCGAGGAAGTCGGCAATGGCCTGGCCTTTCACTGCCTTGAGAGGTTGATAAGTTATCGAAAACTCCATCAAGAGCAAGGCCCATTTAGCGAGTCATCCCGTCAATATGGCCTTCGACATTAAATATTTAAGAGGGTCCACTTTCGAGATGAGATGGACTTCATGTGCTAATGCATAGTGCCTGAGCTTTGTTATCGCAAAGATCAACGTCAAGCAGTGTTTTTAAATGGGGGAGTAGTTGCTTTCTGCCCCCAGTAGAACTCGACTTAAGTAATAAAGAGCTCTCTCCTTCCTTTGATCGTTCTCTTGTGCCCATAATGCGCCTAAGGAACCTTCGAGGGCGGTTGTGTAAGGAATGAGGGGCTTCCCTTTGACCGGAGCAGCCAACACTGGCGGGTTCTGCAGGTACTGTTTAATCTCGTCCAGCGCGCCCTGTCATTTTTGATCCCAAACGAATGGAGTTTCCTTCTTCATCAGGTGACTGTAAGGACGACACTTGCCCGAAAGGTTGGCTATAAATCGCCGTATATATGCGAGCTTCCCTTGGAGAGATCGCAGTTGCTTAAGAGTCCTTGGCGGAGGCATTTCCATGATCGCCTTGATCTTTGACGGATCTATCTCGATACCCCGGTGTCGGACGATGAACCCTAGGAATTTGCCCGAAGAAACTCCGAATGCACACTTAAGAGGGTTCATTTTCAAGTTGTATTGTTGAAGGCGTCGAAATACAGTCTTTAGATGCTCTAGATGTTCCTCGTATGATTTGCTCTTAACCACGAGGTCGTCGATATAGCACTCGACGATTTTATGTATGAGGTCATCGAAGATCTTCGTCATGGCTCTCTGGTAAGTGGCACCGGCGTTCTTTAATCCGAAGGGCATTACTTTATAACAGAATATTCCCAAAGGAGTCCGAAAAGCGGTGTGCTTCTGGTCTTCGGGGTGCATTTTTATTTGATTATACCCTGATGAGCTGTCCATGAAGGAGAAAACCTCATGAGTGGACGTATTGTCTATCATCAGTTCGGTGACTGGCACTGGGAAATCGTCCTTCTGGCAGGCTTTATTGAGATCCCGAAAATCCACGCATATGCGCACCGTCCCATTTTTCTTCATCACCGGGACGATGTTAGCGATCCATTCAGGATATTGAACTTCCTGAATGAAGCCAGAGTCGATTAACTTCTTGACCTCAGCATTGATACTCATCTCAAGCTCAAGCCGCATCCTTCTTGGCACCTGTTTGACCGGCTTGACGTCCGGGGATATCGCCAATTTGTGCACAGCAATTTCTGGATCTAGTCCTGGCATCTCGGAGTAGTTCCATGCGAAGCAATCTTTGTGCTGTACAAGGACGTCTTTTAATGCAGTCACCCTTTCTTCAGATAGCAGCTCACTGACGAACGTCGGTCGTGGATCGTTCGCCGTCCCCAACTCGATTTTCTTGAGGTTATCTGCAGTAGTATGTATTCCATCCTCCAGTTCTTTCGGCGCTGGTGGAAATTCTGAGATTACCTCATCATGGCTGTTTCTGAAGCACCGGGGAAGGTTGTCCATGTTCTCGGGATATTCTTTTAATATTGTTATCATGTGACAAGTGCGAATCCGCTTCCAATCCCAATGTGGGGTTGGTTCTGTTCTCGTGGCTTTGGGTTCGTGCTTCTGTGGCGGCGTTACCCTCTAGTTGTCAGACAGAGCAAATTTGCCAAGCTGATACTAATCTTCAACCCAATTCTTGAAGGTGAAGCAATCTTCAAGAGGATGCCATATTACTCGATGGTAAGAGCAATAATTTGGGTCAAAGACTTCGCCTGCTTGTTCGGGGTTTTTGGACTCCGGTAGTGTAAGTATTTGATGTTTTAGAGCAAGATCAAGTATCTTCTTCGTCTTGTCCCGCAGAAACGAGTACGCTCGACCCATTTTCTTCATGAGGGATAGATCAATAACGCTCGACTCCCGCTTGCGTGGCCTCTTAGCTCCGCTTTGTTGCTGTTGAGCGTCTTTTTGGCCTTTCAATTTGTTTCTGCCTCTGCGTCGAGCCTTTTTTATAACAGGTTGGCAGGGTGCGGCATTTTCGTCTTTCACGGCCTGTTGAAGGAGGCGTTGCTTTTTGGCTTTCTCGTAGATTGTCATTTCACGATTGTGATCATCTCGGACTTTTTGGCCGGCTTCCCTTATAAGCCTGTCCATTTGTTCTTCAAACGATGGACTGGGCACTTTCGCATTAGGAACTTTTACTGGTTCAGGATTAGCATCCTCCTGTTAAGCATCTGCTTCTTCATTGAAGTCACGCACGACGTAACGGTCATAGAGCAGCTCTCGTTTCTTGGGGCGAATGTATCCGAGCCCGATCGTCTCCATCCTCCCACTAGGCAGCTTGTGCTGAGTTCCGGGGACGTTCCAGACCCTGTCATAGAATTTGGCCTTTCTAACAGTCTGTTTGAAGGGTATCCCTTGGCGCTTCAACAGCCTCTTCAAGCCTTCTGCATAATATCTGGGTAGACGAATGGGTTGAAGCCTGTCCAACCTAGGATCCACCCCGTGCCAGATTTCTTTCTCCACTTTATTTTCTTCAGAGCGGTAGAATAGAATTGCCTTCTCGCCTTCTCGCCTGAGAGGGATATAGAACATCTGCAGCTCCTCTACACTGTCGGTATCAAGTGCATCCAGTTCTTTATAATGTTTAAGCGGCACCATGGCTACTTGCAGACTTTGCTCTTCACCAGCAGAAGCTCGTATTGAAGGTTGAGCAGAGAATACAGCATGGACTTCATCCTCCGAATCACTACCAAAGATCAACGTAGGAGCGGATGGTCCTGGCTTGGTGTATTGGGGCAGACCCGAATATACTATCTTCTCTTCCTCCTCGGTATCACTGCCGAAGACAGGGATGGTAGCGTTAGTTTTGTTCTCCGGCTTGTGACACCTTTCCGTGTCTTCGAAACTCGGTAAGAAGTATTTGGCATCTTCATATTTGCGAACTTCGTTTACAGAAAATGGATTCAGTTCTCCTGTCACGGTGTACTCGAGACCATCCTTAAAATATTTCATACACTGATGCTGTGTAGAGGGATGACATTGTACTCGTGTAACCATGGTCGGCCGAGCAGAGCATTGTAGCATGTCTTGGCATCTATGACATGGAATTTAATGTCTGTGACGAGCAGCCCGAAGCGTAGCGTCAGAATCACAGATCCAAGAGTTTTTGATGATTGGGAGTCGAACCCGGAGATGACGATCTTGTCTCTAGCGAGGTGTTGAATGCTCATGCAGATCTCCTTTAAAACCCGCACATTGAGTAGGTTAACAGATGACCCGTTATCGATCAGGATTTTGCCTATCTTTATATCATGGCAGTATCCTGAGACATAGAGGGGGCGATTGTGTTCGCACGTCCCAAGGAGAAGGTCTTCATCGCCAAAAGTGACATCGGCCGTGTGCACTTCTTCCAGTTCATCCTTCATCTTTTGTTCGGCCAGGAAAGCTTGGAACTGCTCCGGGTCCTGTAGTGCTTTAATTAATGAATCTCTCGCCTCCTTTGATAGTAAAAGGGCATCAAGAATGCTGAGTTGCGAGGGTAGCTTCCTCAGATGCGCTAAGACGTTGTAATCCACCTTATTCTTTTTCGGCGGGTCTTTGGCAGTTAGCTCTTCCGCGATTTGGTCATCCAAGGCGATCTCCTCAGGGACCTTTTCTTTCCCTTTGTCTCTTTTGTTTGGGGGTCCGAGATTCTTTTCGGGCAACGTGCGATTACGCAGCCGGATATTTTCACAAATCTTTGGCTCTTCTTCTTTTCCCAAAGTGGGCTCTTTAAAGAGGGGGCTAAGCTCCAACTCCTCATCAGAATCGCTCCCGAATGTGAGTACCTGTGATCCTCCGGCGTTGACCATACGACAATTGCCGGTAGTTCTATTAAGCCCTTCGGTCGCACTGATTTTCTCCCGGTGTGTCTTGCGCTTCTCCCGCTTAACCTGTTGTCGGTGAGCAACATATCTTTTCCACCATCTATCGAAAGTTTTGCACTCCTCAGTGGGTTGCGAAATCTTCCGATGATACAAGCAATAGGAGGGGTGCATTTCCGCTTCATCAGTAACGCTTCCCTCAGATGATGGTAGCTTCATACCCATTGACACGGCTTTAGCAAACCTCTTCCTCATCTTGAATTTGATTTTATCCACTGTGGGTGTACTTTGCTCCAGTGGGAGTATCTCAATTCTTTCGTCAAGGCGCTGGCATTTGGCCCTTTCGAATATAACCTCCTCGTGCTCCCGATCAGCTTTGCTTTTTAAGAGAGCTTTATTGAGGAATGCATCGATTACTTCATCTGATGGCTCTAGAATTTTTGGTTCGGGATCTGCCCCCAGCTTTTCAGTACAAGGAGTCTCCTCATCGTTCATGAGCGAATGGGAAATCATATGACAGCTCGCCACATATTCCTCGGATTCATCCGACGAACTATCTCTCTCACCTTCCTCTTGAAAGAAGTGGTTGAGGAACTCTTGGAATGTAATGGGAGTCCGTGCCTTCTGGTTGTATTCCTCCAGCGCGTCAATTTGTTCTTGCAAGTCCGTGCGCTTGTCGCCAGGCTTCACGGGCTTCTTTGACTTCTTTTTCTTCTTCTTTGAAGATTTCGACGGCTGGTTGTGAATGCTTGGGCCACCTCCATTGATCTTTTGAGTTGGACGAGGCTTCAACATCCCTTCAATGATCTGCGGCTCCAACGGGTTCTTCCACTTGATTGCTGGGCATGTTTGAAGATCATTTAGCATCCTCTTTGTCTTGGCTGATAATACAACCTCCCAAGAAGCTTCTTCAACGACAGAGCATGTTGCTCCCGGCGTATTCATTCCCTTAGAGGTGTGGGGTTGCGGTGGATTCACCTTCCATTTGTCGGATAATGTAAACTTGCCTTGTCGGTACTGGTCTTCAAGCCAATTTTTGAAGACATAGCAATCCTCGATCGGATGACCCAGTACTCGATGATAAGGACAGTAGTTGGGCTCATTGACATCACTTGGTTGCGACGGACGTTTTGGGTCCGGCAGATTTATGAGTCGGTTGCGCAACGCCAGCTCGAATAACCTTCTCGTTTTATCTCAGGAAAACGAGTAGGAACGTCTCATCCTCTCCTCAAGGGGTACGTACGGGCCCATATTATTTTGACGAACGACTGGCTTCGAGTTGCTTGGCTGTTGCTGAGCATTAGCAACAACGATCGCTTTCCCCTTCCCCTTCTCATTTCGGGAGTCCGGCTTTGGAAGAGGAGGTTTATGGCCCATCTGATTCATCTGCGCTAGCTTGTCGATTAGTGCCTGGAAGGTTGTCGGCTTGAAGAACATCATAAATTGCGAGATGGTTGCTTGCGGATCGAGGGTTCCCACAAACATACCCATTGTAGGAGCTTCTTCAATGCGTTGCTCGCATTTTGACCATAAATTACGCCATCGTATAGCGTATTGGACCCATGTTTCGTCCGGCTTTACCCTGGCATTAATCAATGCCGTTATCGGGGTACGCTCGCTGGCACTCGGGAAACGTTGGGTAAACAACAGTTCCATTTCAGCAAAGGTTTTGATAGAGTCATTCGGGAGCTCGGAATACCACTCGAATGCCATATCTGACAAGCTATCAACGAACTAGCGGAGCAACAATTTATCATCACCGCCAGTGTTGCCGCAAAGCGCCCTGAACTGGGCGACATGCTGGTGAGGATTGCCAGTCCCCTTATACACATGAAATTTTTGTATCGTATAACCTTGCGGGTACTTAATCTGGTCGTACCAACCCGGATACGGTCGCCCTGTTTTTACGACCTGTCCCACTGCTTCCATCGCTTGATGGACCCGGATCTGCTGAGCTATGTATTCGTCCAGATCGGCTTTGGAGATTGCCTCCTCCTTGGCTGTTGACAGAGCCAGAGGAGGATTCGACGTTTCTCCCCTATCATCTTCAAGGATGATCGGGGGATCTTCAGCATGTGGATCCTTATTGAATCATCATGCCCATCATGTCCTGGAACAGGAAGGCCATTTTCTTTATGCTGGCTGCCTGGTTCGCAGCTTCTTTATCCTTCTTCTCCAGTATGCGACGAAGGAGTTCGGCGTCAGTTTCTTTTTCCTGACGTTCATCCGAGGACGTTTCAGGGGTTTCTTTTGGCCCGGTGAGTGCGGCTATCACGGTCATCATCTCCTGGAGCTTTTGCTGTTTCTCCTGAGCCTTGGTCACTGACCGTGTAAGCGGTCTATGACCCGTGGATGCGCGGCTATCCTCCTTTCCCGATGCCATATAAACTGTATGAACTATCATGTCCCCGGACTTAGGGCGTTTAGGCTCACCACCTTTGGCATTTGCCGCGGGCGCGGGGGTTTTCTCCGGCCTTCTTCTTTTGTGGGCCGTTGAAGTGGAGGGGGCCGTTGAAGTGGGCATCCTGGTGATCATTATCCTCAGCTATTTAATAGGACGGTCCTTTTCTTTTTGTATCTTTGCCTTCTTCTGTTGACAAGAGTGATCTGGGTCGATCACGGAGCCTTGAACCCTACGCCAAACCTTGTATATTTTTGAGGACAGCCGTTGAGGGGGCTGTTCTTGCTTTGTTTCCGGAACTCTCTCCGCGGGCGAAGGAGATCTTTTCAATGTAGTGGTTGGAGAGTTCTTACGTACCCTCCTCAGCAGTTCAAAGCTGTTCCCAGTTGGAACAGCAGCGTTGACTTCCACCTCTGGAGCCGGTGGAGTTAGCCTTGAGGGGGAGTTTCCCCCTGCCTTCCTCACTCGTCGCCAATGGCGACGTCGAGCATGACGAGCCGTTGGGACTGGCTCGGAGATAGAGACAGCCTCTTTTTGCCCCCTGTCTGAATGAGGCGCCGCTGGTGTTAACCTCTCAAAGACTGAGGTTGTCCTTTGAGGGATGATATTCAACCTGTCGAAGACAGATCCTCGGGCAGGGGCAGGAGCAGGAATAGTCAGTCTTGAAAAGACTGACTCTTTGACAGGGGAAGCCGCCTTGACGACTTCTGGAGCAACGGCTATTGCCTTCCTTGGGATAGCCACCTTGGGATTCACAGGCTTCTTGGTGGGCCCCTCAGAGTTTTGATCCAGCCTAGAAAAGACAGAGGCTGTTGGCTTGGTAATGGATGACCCGTTGATAGGGACGGTCGTAGCAGTGAGCCGGTCGAAGACCGACTTCTTGTTCACTTCTGGTACAGGTATTGGCATAGAGAAGCTTGAAGGCGGGATCATGGTCCCGAAAAATAGGCCGGTGGTGGCCTGGGCCACCTGTTCTACCGGCAGAGCGAGGAAGGAAGCCGCTTGGGGCCCATATGCTACACCTCTAGGTGAGGTGGAGCGTCCGTTGCAGTGGCACTTCGAGCAGTTGGTGCAGTTAAAGGCCATAGATGCTTGAGTTCTGTGCCAGACAAAAGGCCAAATCTTAGTAACTTGAAAATCCAAAGGCAACCGTTAACAAACCGCGATTCGTTCGCGAAGACGACACACGAAGTGTGGAGTAGAAAGAGGAAAAGGTCCCACCGGGCGTGCCAGAATCTGTTCCCCTCCGAAAGACGGCGACGACGTGAGGACGTCTTGCCTGAGATTCGGGGCAGATGCTATATGGTTTTATCCGTCCACCTCTCCGAAGATGCCAAGTTGATTTATGGCACCGTGTATCGGTGGTTTAGACGGATGCGGCCGATGTAGCAGACTTCGTCAGATTCCCCCTCGTTTGAGGGGTTTTTGATTGTGGGGACGCTCTTCCCTGTAGGCGCAAGCCCCTGCAGTTAATTACTCTACCGCATCGCGGTAACAACTTTCTCCTTCTCCAGAATTTCACTTCGTGTCGTGGGGTGTTTGATTTGTTTGTGGTTGCCCGTGGATTGTATACGGAGACTGAGTAATGCCGTCGCCCGTAGGACGTGGATTAGTCCAAATCCGTATTTACTTAGATTTGGGTTTGGTGTTTTTAGTTTAAGGATACGTTAGCCGTATCGAGGCTAAGATCAACTTAAACCTTCGTTAAGGATACGTTAGTCCTGTTTGAGACTAAGATCGACTTAACGTGGTGATCCATTTATTATATAGCCGTCAGGACTCGTCACCTCTCTGACGTCGTTGAAGAATTACAGCGATAGGTGTCAGAGGAGTTCAGAGATGTACCCTTGAACCAAAGTTGATTTGGAGTTTTATAGTCCATTTGAATGTTTAAGGATTCGTTAGCCGTGTTTAGGGCTAAGATCAACTTAAACGGGACCGTTTAGATCCGGCAAAAGAGCATTTGGAGGCTCTATTGTTCCAGTTTAGGGACGTAGTGGTCCATGTTCCAGTTTAGGGACGTGGTGGTCCATCGCCAGTTTAGGGACGTGGTGGTCCATAATTAGTTTAAGGACGTTTCGGTCCGTCGCCAGTTTAGGGACGTGGTGGTCCATTATTAGTTTCAGGACGTTTCGGTCCGATCTTAGTTTAAGGACGTCTCGGTCCAATATTATTTTAGGGACGTGTCGGTCCAATATTAGTTTAGGGACGTTTCGGTCCAACATTAGTTTAAGGACGTTTCGGTCCGACATTAGTTTAAGGACGTTTCGGTCCATATTAATGTGTGGTCGTTGGGACCCGTCACCTCTCTGACGTCGTTGAGGAATTACAACGATAGGTGTCAGAGGAGTTCGGAGATGTACCCTCGAACCGGATGTAAATTGATTTAGGAGAGCAATCTTGCTCAGTCAATTTAATTTGAGGACTTACGTCCATGATTGGGCTAAGTCCAGTTTCAAGATTCTTTTGTCTTCGGCCTATTGGACCTGTGCTAGGGCCTTGCCCCTTTACTGCATTATTTTTCTTCGTTTTGGTTGGGCTCTGCCCTTTTATAAATGATGCAGAGCATCTATTTTGCTTGGGCTCTGCCCTTGTTAAAATGCATAGCATTTTTGATTAGGCCTGTTAGGCCTTTTAATTGGGCTCTGTCCCTTTTCTTAATAATGCAGAGCATTAAATACTCTGACAGTGCCCCACATGGCTTGTCAGGCGCTTTGCGCAAATTAAAGAGCGCAAGCGCATGTGGAAGTGACACGTGTCACGCTCTGGTGAGCGCAAGCGCAACAGCACAGTGCGCTGCGTCAGTGCGCTGCGCTGTTGCGCTGCTGACACGTGGCGCTTCCTGGCGGCTTGCGCAATAGCGCAGTTTTGGCAAGTGCTGGGCACTGCTCTTATTTTTTTGGATCAATTTTAGATCAAAGAAAACAAGTTTTTTCTTGTTTTCAAAGAACCAGTGGTTCATAAAAAGTGCAAGGCACTGTTATTGTTTATTTTTCTCTTTTCTTAAAGATCATTGATCTTGTTCTTAGATCAATGATCTGTTTTTAAGAGAATTTTCTCTTTTTCTAAAGGTTTTTACCTTTTTCTTGAGAAATTCTCTCTAATTCTTCAGAGTTCTCTTTGTTTGAAGTTCTTGATTTCTCCAAAAAATGTTGATGCCTTTGAATTGGGGTCTAGGGTCCTTTTTATAGTGCCTATAAATTAGTTAAATTTGTTAAAGAGATCTTTCTCTGAATGATTTGGGGAATTTTCCCCATCGTTGGATCTTTGATCCAAGCGCTTCTGTTTTACAGAAGAAAATCTTCTTGTTTTAACAAGAACAGAAAGATCTTATTAGAATTTTAATTCTGTTTGGCGTAAACGTCCCAGCGCTTGACACGTCTCGCGCAGCGCAGCAGTCGCGCAGCTGTGCTTGCGCATCTGCGCAGACACGTGTCGCACAGCGCTGTGCTTGCGCAGCTGTGCTTGCGTAACTGCGCAAACACGTGTCGTGCAGCGCAGCGCTTGCTTGCGCAACTGCGCAGACACGTGTCGTGCAGCGCAGCTGTGCTTGCACAACTGCGCAGACACGTGTCACGCAGCGCAGCGTTGGTTCCTTTACTTTTTATTAAAGAGTCTTGCTCTGATTGGACGCACTGCCTCGGGCGCTGTGCTGACACATCAACTTCTGACACGTGGCGTGTTGCGCGCAGCGCACGGGATTTGAAGCGTTGCTTCAAAATTTGAAATTTTGAAATTCAAAAAGAGCCTTGCTCTGATTGGGGGAAACACTGAGATTGATGTGATATCATCTGTAGGGCAAGAATTTCATCATTTTTTTTATTTTATTCCACGATGCTCTATCATTTCAGCTTTTATATCGCGAAGGTCGCGATTGCCCAATCATTTCGGCTATTTTTCGCGGTGCCCAATCATTTCGGCTATATATATATATATTTTTTATTTTTACTCGCTGCTTTTTATTGCGAATTGCCCAATCATTTCGGATATTTTGCATGCATACATTTTTTTACTTGCTGATTTCGTTGCAAGGTGCCCCATCATTTCGGCTATTTCGTATGCATGTGTGGCTCGCTGGCTTTTTGCTGCCAGCTTGGAATTAGACATCGATTTCGGCATCAACACCGCTACAACTGGAATATTGTCAGGAGCGAATCATCATTTACCTCTGTCGATGTCGAACAAAGGTGGCTTAGCGAACAGGGTTAAGATCCTGTCGACTAAGGCTTTTGACTTTATGAGCCGTAAGAGTCTCATAAAGGTATTTCTCCCTACAAGTCGTGAGGATCTCGTAGGTGCGTTTTCTCCTTAGGAACCGTGAGGATCCCTAAGTGCATGTTCTCCTATAAGTCGTAAGGATCTTACAAGAGGGTTTTCTCCTTATAAGTCGAGAGGACATACAAGGGTTGTTCATCATGTAGACATATCCCTAGTCACGGATGGGATTTTGTTAGGGAAATGTTTATTCGCGCCCGTGGATTGTATACAAGGGTCAGCATTGAGCCGCTTGTAGGGCAGTATCGGAGGTTGTGGGGGCTGCTTAAGAACAAGTTTAGATCCCTGTAGCTTAAGACTTTTGAATCTTATGAGCCGTGAGGGTCTCATAAGAGGGTTCTCCTTACGAGTCGTGAGGATCTCGCAAGTGTAATTTCTCCCTAGGGATCATGGGGATCCCTAAGTGTGTTGCTCCCTTGTGAGTCGTAAAGATTTCACGCAGGTGGTTTCTCCTTATAAAGTCGAGAGGATCTTGCAAGTGTCTTTTAACGAGATTATGCCCTTTCGGGTTTTCACAAAACTCACCGGTAGCCCTGCTGTTTTTACTCACGGAGCCCTTTCGGATTTTCATCCGTGCCCTTTTTCCTTGTGGACATACCGTTTTTTTTATTCTAACGAGATTGCGCCCTTTCGGGTTTTCACAAGACCCGCCGGTAGCTCTGCTGTTTTTACTCACGGAGCCCTTTCGGGTTTTCATCCGTGCCCATTTTGCTTATGGACATACCGTTTTCTTTTTTTTCTCTTTTTTTTTTCTCTTTTTTTTTGTATCAGCTTTGGGATGCTGCAATCCACCGTAGTTTATCGACATCTCGGTCAACGGCTAGTTTTAGGACATAGTGGTCCGTTGTTAGTTTAAGGACGTTTCGGTCCGTCGTTAGTTTAAGCACGTTTCGGTCCGTCGTTAGTTTAAGGACGTTTCGGTCCCTTGTAAAGGAAGCCGGTTACTACTTATAGAGTTTGGGCTTAGGAAGATAGCGAGCGGACATAGTCGTTGTCATCTATCATTGACCTAGGCCATGACTCGTCAAGCGTAATATTTCTTTAGGAAGCGACCGTTTATTGGCCTGAAGGGTCTTTCTCCATGCATGTCCATGAGTAGATAGGCCCCACCCTGGTAGACTTCATAATTCGAATTTCACTCATTTAGCACGATTGGGGATCATAGGTCTTTTGACCACTAGCACGAGTTCGCCTTGGCGGAATGTCCTCGGCCTGGTCAATTTTTCATATGAGCGCGTCATCTTTGCCTTATAAGCCTCCAGATTTTGTTGCGCTATGAGCCGGGTTTCATCAAGGGCATCGAGCTCCTCGAGCCGAAGGTGATCGTTCTTTTCATCCGTTAGCTCGTAATGAACTGCCACTCGTAGAGAGGGTAGCTCTATCTCAAGGGGGAGTACTGCCTCTGTACCGAATACCAATGCGTATGGAGTTATGTTCGTGGCCGTTTTAAACGTAGTTCGATACGCCCAGAGAGCTTCATGCAGTCTCTTGTGCCAGTCCTTCTTATTTCGGGACACCGTCTTTTTCACGATCTTCGTTAAGGTCTTGTTAAAAGCCTCAGCTAGACCGTTAGCTCGGGGATTATAGAATGAAGAGTATCTCCAGTCTATGTTATGTTGTTGTGCGAAGCGGCTAATCTTGTGGCTTCTATAGGCTGGCCCGTTATCGGAGATAATCCGTCGTGGAGTTCCAAACCGATAAATGACGCGTGTCTTGAAAAAATGGAGGATATTCTCCGTTTTCACTTCCCTCAGCGGTACTGCTTCTGCCCATTTGGAGAAGTAATCAGTTGTCGCCAAAATGAATTGATGTCCTCTGGGCGATGCTGGTTCGATGGGACCGATTATTCAGTCTCCCACATTTCGAACAGCCAGCTAGCCACCGTTGGATGCAGCAGATTTGGATGTTGATGGATAAAGTCCCCGTGAATCTGGCACGAGTGGCATTGCTTCACGTATTCGAGGCAGTCCTGCATCATCGTGGGCCAATAGTAGCCCATCCTTTTGATTTTCAGCTTCATCTTCGAGCCGCATTTATGAGAACCGCAGAGTCCGTCGTGAGTTTCTTGGACGACTCTTTTTGCTTCTTCAGGTCCCAGGCATCTTAATCACAGAGAATTAAATGACCTCTTGTACAGAGTATCATTGACGAAGGCGAAAGACAGGGCTCGCTTCATGAGCTGATGTTACGCATCTTCAGGCGTTCGACGGGATTTGAAGTAGTCTATAAAGACTTCTCTCTAATCCTCAACCTTTTCTTGGTCTTTTACTTGTAGAGCCATTTGCCCGGTCGCTCCCTTTTCCTCGGATGACTCCGGAGATATTTCTGCCGGTGCAAGAACCCGACGGCTTTGTACCACGATTCTTATGTCATCGAGATTCTCATCGGCCAATTCTTTAGCAAGCTTGGCTAATGCATCCGCTTTGCTATTTTCCGCACGCGGTATGCTTTCCAAGGTGTAAGAAGGAATTTGAGTCAGCAGTTATTGTACCTTCTCGCCGTACTTCACCAACTCAGGCTTGCACGTTTGATAGTCGCCGTTTACTTGACTAACGACCAGTTGGGAGTCTCCGTATATTAGGAGGTTTTCAATTCCCATGTTGATGGCGATCTCGAGACCTGCTATCAAAGCTTTGTATTCGGCTTCATTATTTGTCCTCGGCTTTGTTAAGTAGAAGGCAAAGCGCATTATCTCTCCTTGTGGAGTTACGAAGATGAGGCCTACCCTTGATTTGATTATGGGGGTGCTTTGTTTGCGCTTCTTCATCGAGGATGCTCCGTCGATTTAAAGTTCCCACCGGATCACCTCCGTCGATCGTGTCAAACGCATGTTCGTCTGGCAGTTCGCAATTCAAAGGAGAATCGGCAGGTATCGGATACTCAGCGAGGAAGTCGGCGATGGCCTGGCCCTTCACTGCCTTGAGAGGCCGATAAGTTATCGAGAACTCCATCAAGAGTAAGGACCATTTAGCGAGTCGTCCTGTTAGTATGGCCTTTGACATCAAATATTTGAGAGGATCCACCTTCGATATGAGACGGACTTCGTGTGCCAACGCATAGTGCCTGAGCTTCGTTATTGCGAAGATCAAGGCCAGGCAGTGTTTTTCGATTGGAGAATAATTGCTTTCTGCCCCCAGTAGAACTCGACTCAAATAGTAGAGGGCTCTCTCCTTCCCTTGGTCGTTCTCTTGTGCCCATAATGCGCCTAAGGAACCTTCGAGGGCTGTTGTATAAAGAATGAGAGGCTTTCCCTTGACCGGAGCGGCCAGTACTGGTGGATTCTGCAGGTATTGCTTGATTTCGTCCAGTGCGCTTTGGCATTTGTGATCCCAGACGAAAGGGGTTCCCTTTTTCATCAGGTGGCTGTAAGGACGGCACTTGCCTGAGAGATTGGCTATAAATCGCCGGATATACGCGAGCTTCCCTTGGAGAGACCGCAATTGCTTGAGAGTCCTTGGCGAAGGCATTTCCATGATCGCCTTAATTTTTAACGGATCTATTTCGATGCCTCGGTGTCGTACGATGAATCCTAGGAACTTGCCCTAGGAAACTCCGAACGCGCATTTGAGAGGGTTCATCTTCAAGTTGTATTTTCGAAGGCGTTGAAATACGGTCTTTAGATGCTTTAAATGCTCCTCGTATGATTTGCTCTTAACCACGAGGTCTTCGATATAGCATTCGACGACTTCATGTATGAGGTCATCAAAGATCTTCGTCATGGGCCTCTGATAGGTGGCACTGGCGTTCTTTAGACCGAAAGGCATCACCTTGTAGCAAAATATACCCAAAGGGGTCCGGAAAGCGGTATGCTTCTGGTCCTCGGGATGCATCTTTATCTGATTGTATCTCGACGAGCCGTTCATGAAGGAGAAAAGTTCGTGTGTGGACGTATTGTCTATCGTCAGCTCGGTGACCGGTACTGGGAAGTCGTCTTTCGAGCAGGCTTTATTGAGATTCCGAAAGTCCACACATATGCGCACGGTCCCATTTTTCTTCATCACCGGGACGATGTTGGCGATCCAATTAGGATACTGAACCTCTTGGATGAAATCAGAGTCGATTAGCTTCTTGATCTCAGCGTTGATGCTCATCTCAAGATCGAGCCTCATTCTTCTCGGTGCTTGTTTGATTGGCTTGACGTCCGGGGATATTGCCAGTTTGTGGACAGCAATGTCTGGATCTAGTCCTGGCATCTCGGAATAGTTCCATGCAAAACAATCCTTATGCTGCATAAGCATATCTTTTAGTGTAGCTACCCTTTCTTCGGACAATAACTCACTGATGAATGTCGGCCTCGGGTCACTTGTTGTCCCCAAATCAATTTTCTTGAAATCGTCTGCAGTAGTATGTATTCCATCTTCCAGCTCTTTCGGCGCCGGCGGAAACTCTGAGATCACCTCGTTATCATCGTTTTCAAAGCACCAAGGGAGGTCATCCATATTCTCGGGCTCTTCTTCTGATAGCATTATCATATGACAGGTACGAGCTCGCTTCCAAGATCGATATTGATCTGGTTCTACTCTCGCTGTATGCACGGCTTTTGGTTCGTGCTTCTACGGTGGAGTTATCCTCCAACTGCTAGATAGAGCGAACTTGCCAAGCTGATATCGGTCGTCGACCCAGTTCTTGAAGGTGAAGCATTCCTCGAGAGGATGTCCTATTGCTCGATGATAAGAGCAATAGTCTGGGTGAGAGATCTCGTTGGCTTGCTCGCGGTGCTTAGACTCCGGAAGTGTAATCATTCGATATTTTATAGCAAGATCAAGTATCTTCTTTGTATTGTCTTGGGCAAAAGAGTACGCTCGACCCATCTTCTTTATAAGAGATGAGTCCTGGTTGCTCGGTTCTTGATCGCGTGGCTTCTTGATCCCGCTTTGTCGCTATCGAACGCCTTTCCCGTTCTTTGGTTTGTTTCTGCCTCTGCGTCGTGCCTTTTGTACAACGGGTTGACAAGGAGGAGCATTTTCATTTTTCGCAGCCTGTTGAAGAAGGCGTCATGTCCTGGCTTTCTCGTAGATGGCCATTTCGTGATTATGGTCGTCTCGAACCTTTTGACCCACTTCCCTTATGAGCTTGTTCATTTGTTCTTCGAACGACGGACTGGGCATTTTCACGTCGGGAGCTCTTTCTGGTTCAGGGTTAGCATCTTCCCATAGAGCATCCTCTTCTTTATCAAAGTCATGTACGACGTAGCGGTCGCGGAGTAGCTCCCGTTTCTTAGATTGAATATACCCAAGCCCGGTCGTTTCATTTTCCTGTTAGGCAATTTCCACTGAGTTCCAGGGACGTTCCAGATCCTGTCATAGAACTTAGCTTTCCGAGCGGTCTGTTTGAAAGGTACGCCTTTGCGTCTTAACAGCCTTTTTAGTCCGTTCGTGTAATATCTGGGCAAACGGATGGGCTGGAGCCTGTCAAGTGTAGAATCCGCACCGTGCCCAATTTCTTTCTCCACTTTGGTTTTCCCGGATCGGTAGAATAGGATTGCCTCTTCACCTTCTCGCCTGGGAGGGACATAGAACGTCTGCAGCTCTTCCACACTGTAGGTATCAAGGCGTCTAGTTCTTTATGATGCTTAGGCGGAACCATGGCAACTTGCAAACTTTGCTCTTCATCAGCGAATGTTTGTATTGAAGGTCGAGCAGAGAATATAGCATGGACCTCATCTTCCGAGTCGCTGCCAAAGATCAACATAGGAGAGGACGGTCCTGGATTGTTGCATTCGGGCAGACCTGAATAAACTATTTCTTCTTCCTCCTCAGTATCACACCCGAAGACTGGAATAGTGGTAATAGCTTTGTTCTTGTCTTTCGATTTGCGATATCTTTCTGTGTCTTTGAAATTTGGCAGGAAGTATTTTGCATCTTCGTACTTGCGGACTTCATTCACGGAGAATGGGTTCAGCTCTCCTGTTACGGTATACTCGAGACCATCTTTGAAATACTTTATACACTGATGTTGTGTAGAAGGGATGATGTTGTACTCGTATAACCAGGGCCAGCCGAGCAAAGCATTGTAGAATGTCTTGGCGTCAATGACGTGAAACTTAATGTCCATGACAAGCAGCCCAAAGCGTAGTGTCAATATTACAGACCCAAGCGTCCGTGATAACTGGGAGTCAAATCCGGAGATGGTGATTTTATCACGAGCGAGATGTTGGACGCTTATGCAGACTTCCTTCAATACTCTCACATTGAGGAGATTGACGGAGGACCCATTGTCGACCAAGATTTTGCCTATCTTGATATCATGACAGTATCCGGAGACATATAGGGGACGGTTATTCTCACACGTCCCGAGGAGAAGATCTTCATCTCCGAATGTGATATCGGCTGTGTGCACTTCTTCCGACTCGTTTTTCATCTTTTCTTCGGCGAGAAAAGCTTGGAATTGTTCAGGATCTTGTAACGCCTTGATCAGCAAATCTCTCGCCTCTTTGGATAGCAGAAGTGCGTCGAGAATACTGAGCTGCGAGGGTATCTTCCTCAGGTGTGCAAGAACGTTGTAATCCACTTTACTTTTCTTGGGCGGGTTCTTGGCTGCCAGCTCTTCGACGACTCGATTATCAAGGGCGATATCCTCAGGGACTTTTTCTTTCCCCTTATCCTTTTTTGTTCGAGCCCTTATTTGCAGGTCCGAGATTCTTTTCAGGTAATGTGCGATTGCGCAGCTGAATGTTCTCACAGCTCTTCGGTTCTTCTTCTTTTCCCGAGGTGGATTCTTTGAAGAGAGGGTCAAGAGCCATTTCTTCATCAGAATCGCTCCAAAAGGTGAGAACTTGCGATCCCCCATAGTCAACCATATGGAAGTTGCCGGCAGTTCTTTTGCGCTCCTCGGTCGTATTTCTTTGCTCCTGACGAGCTTTGTGTTTCATCCGCTTGAAATGTTGTCGGTGGGGTGCGCAATCTTTCGATGATATAAGCAGTAGTTAGGATGTGTTTCAGCTTCACCAAGAATATTTCCTTCGAAGGGTGGCAGCTTCATTCCTATCGATATGGGTTTAGCGAACCTTTTCCTCGTCTTGAACCTGTTTTTAATTGCGGCGGATGTACTTTGATCCAGCAGAGGTGTTTCAACTCTTTCGTCCATTCGTCGGCTTCTGGCCTTTTCAAATATGGCCATCTCATGCTCCCGATCAGCTTTACTTTTCAGAAGAGCTTCGTTTAGGAATGCGTCGATCATCTCGTCTGATGGCCCTGGAAGTTCCGGTTCAGGACCTGCCCCCAGTCTCTCGGTGCAAGGAGCTCCTTCATCGTCTATCGACGAGTGAGAGATCACATGGCAACTTACTACGTAATCCTCAGATTCATCCGACGAGTCTTCTCCATCATCTCCATCTTCAAGGACGTGGCCGAGGAACTTTTGGAGCGTGATTGGAGTCCGCGCCTTCTGGTTATACTCTTCTAGCGCGTCGATCTGTTTCTGCAGGTCCGTGCGCTTGTCGCCAGGCTTCACGGGCTTTTTGGATTTCTTCTTCTTTTTCGAAGATTTCGACTGCTGGGTGTGAGCACTTTGGCTATCACCACCAATCTTTGGGCGCGGCTTTAGCATTCCTTCGATGATCTGGGGTTCCAACGGATTCTTCCACCCGATCGCCGGGCATGTCTGGAGATCATTCAGCATTCTTTTGGTTCTGGCTGAAAGAACGACCTCCCATGAAGCTTCTTCAACAAAAGAGCACGATGCCCCCTGTGTGTCCGTCTTCTTAGGAGTGTGTGGTTGTGGTGGGCTCACTTTCCACTTCTCAGACAGCGCAAACTTGCCTTACAGGTATTGGTCCTCGATCCATCCCTTAAAGATGAAGCAATCTTCGATTGGATGGCTTACCGTTTGGTGGTAAGGGCAATAATTGGGATTATTCGCTTCGCCGGGTTGCAATGGTCATTTTGGATTCGGCAGATTGATAAGTCTGTTGCGCATCACCAGCTCGAATAGTCTCTTCGTTTTGTCCCGTGGGAACGAGTATGGACGCTTCATTTTCTCATTATAATAGCGTCGTCTCTCTTCCAGTTGATCCGTCAGTCTTGGAGCACTGGGCTGCTGTTGGGTGTTCGCAACGAAGGTCGCCTTCTCTTTACACTTTTCGATCCGCGGTTCCAGCTTCGGAGAAGACGGTCTATGACCCATCTGATCCATCTGGGCTAGTTTGTCGATTAAATCCTGGAATGTGGTTGGTTTGAAGAACGTCATGAACTGTGAAATAGTTGCCTGAGGGTCCAGAGTGCCCACGAACATGCCCACCGCCGGCGCTTCTTCAATGCGCTGCTCACATTTCGACCACAGATTCCGCAATCGGATCGCGTACTGAACTCATGTTTCGCCCGGCTTTACCCTGGCATTGATCAATGCCGTTATTGGGGTGCGTTCACTAGCACTTGTGAATCGCTGGGTGAACAATAACTCCATTTCTGTGAAATTTTGACGGAGTCGTTTGGAAGTTCGGAGTACCACTCAAACGCCGTCTCCGATAAACTGCCGACGAATTAGCGGAGCAAAAGTTTATCATCGCCACCGGTGTTGCCACAAAGAGCCCTGAACTGAGCGACATGTTGATGGGAATTGCCTGTCCCCTTGTACACATGGAATTTAGGGATCGTGTAGCCCGGCGGGTACTTTATCTGATCATACCAGCCTGGATACGGTCGCCCAGTTTTAACAATTTGCCCGGCCGCTTCATTTGCCTGGTGAACTCTTATTTGCTGAGCAATATAGTCATCCAGGGCAGTTTTGGAGATTGTTTCTTCCTTGGCTGTTGACAGAGCCGGCAGAGGTTCGATGTTTCTCTTCTGTCATCTTCAATTATTACTGGAGGATCTTCGACTGGAGGGTCCGGCTGGATCATCATGCCCACCATATCCTGGAATAGAAGGGCCATTTGCTTTATATTGGCCGCTTGTTCCGCGGCCTCCTTGTCCTTCTTTTCAAGCATTCTCCGAAAGAATTCGGCATCAGTTTCTTGCTCATGGCGTTGCTCCGAGGATGCCTCTGGGCTTTCTTTTGGCCCGGTAAGTGCGGCCATTGCAGTCAGCATCTCCTGAAGCTTCTGCTGTTGTTGTTCTTGAGCCTTAGTCACTGATCGCGTAAGCGGTCGATGACCTGTGGAGATGCGGTTATTCTCTTTTCCGGATGCCATATAGACGGTATGCACCACCATACCCCCAGACTTAGGGCCTTTGGGCTCAGTGCCCTTGACATTTGTCGCAGACATGGGAATTTTCTCCGGCCTTCTCCTCTTGTGAGCGGTCGAAGTAGAGGGGCCGTTGCAGTGGGCACCCAAGTAGCTGTCGTCTTCTGTGGCTTAACAGGGTGGTTCTCTTCTTGCCGAATCTTCATCTGTTTCTGTCGGCGGGAATAGTCTTGATCAATCACGGAGTCTTGGACTTGATGCCAGACCTTGTAAATTTTAGAGGACAGCCACTGAGGGGGATGCTCCAGCTTCGCCTTCGAGGAATTCTCCACAGGTGGAGGAGATCTTTTCAGCACAGCAGTAGGAGAATTCTTACGTACCCTGTTAAGTAGTTCAAAACTGTTCCCAGTTGGAATAGCAGTATCAACTTCTACTATTGGAGCTGGTGGAGTCAGTCCAGAAGAGGAATTACCTCCAGCCTTCCTCACCCGGCGCCAGTGGCGACGTCGAGTATGTCGTGTGGCTGGGATCACCTCCGCTATTGGATCAGCTTTTTCCTGCCCTCTGCTTTGAGGAGAGACTGTTATTAGTGCTAGCCTGTCGAAGACTGACACCCGTTGAGAGGGGGTAGTCAGTCTTGCAAAGGCCGACTTTCGAACAGGGGAAACAACCTTCATGACTTTGTCTGGAACGGGAGCTGAAACGTCCAGTCTCGTGAAAACCGATCCCTTAGCAGGAGAAGCCGCCTTGGGGACTTCAGGAGTAGGAATGGCTAACCGCTTAGGGATAGCACCTTCAGGAATTGCGGGCTTCTTCATGAGCCCGTTGGAGCTTTGGCCCAGTCTGCTGAAAATTGAGGCGCTTGGTTTGGGCGACCCGTTAAGAGGGGTTGTAGTAGTGGTAAGCCGAGCAAAAACCGACTTCTTATGAGCTTCTTGCAATGGTACAAGGGCGTTGAAGCTCATCGGTGGGAGCATGGTCCCGAAGAATAGCCCAGTAGTGGCTTGAGTTACCTGCTCCACTGGCATTGTGAAAAGGGAGGCCGTTTGGGGCCCGTAGGTTACACCTCCAGATGAGGCGGAACGAGAGTTATTGTTGTAGCTGGAACAGTTAGAGGCCATTGATGTTCTTTTTTCTTCATGGGAGCAAAACCAAATCTTAATACCTCGAACCCAAGGGCAACCATATCAAACCGCGATTCGTTCGCGAACACGACATACGAAGTGTGGAGTGGAAAGAGGAAAAGGTCCCACCGGGTGTGCCAGAATCTGTTCCCCTCCGAATCACGGAGACACGACCGTGTAGGTCCGTCTTGCCTGGAATTCAGGGCAGATGCTAATTGGTGCTATCCGTCCACCTCTCCGAAAATACCAAGTTGATTTATGGCACCATGTATCGAAGGTTTAAACGGATGCGGTCGATGTAGCAGACTTCGTCAGATTCCCCCTTATTTGAGGGATTTTTGATTGTGGGGACGTTCTTCCCTGCAGGCGCAAGCCCCTGCAGTTAATTACGCCACCGCATCGCGGTAACAACTTTTTCTTTCTCCGTATGGTCACTTCGTGTCGTGGGTGTTTGTTTTGTGTTTGGCTGCCCGTGGATTGTATATGGAGACTAATTTATATTGTCGTCCGTAGAGCGTGGACTAGTCCAAATCCGTATCTTTCTTAGATTTGGGTTTGGGGGTTTGGGTTTAAGGATACGTTAGCCTCATTTGAGACTAAGATCAACTTAAACGTCTGTTAAGGATACGTTAGTCTAAATTTAGACTAAGATCAACTTAACGGGATCGTTTAGATCCAACGATAGAGAGCAATTGGGCTCTATTATTTAGTTTTGTGACATTGCGGTCGGTAATTAGTTTAAGGACATTACGGCCCATTGATAGTTTAAGAACATCTCGGTCCAATGTTAGTTTAAAGACATCACGGTCGAGATTAAGGACCTCATAGTCCGTGGGTTTAAGGACTCCACAGTCCAATGTTAGTTTTAAGACATCACGGTCGAGGTTAAGGACATCTTAGTCCGTGGGTTTAAGGACTCCACAGTCCATGGAAATGTGTGGTCGCCGCGACCCGTCACCTCTCTGAAAACGTTGAAGGATTACAACGATAAATATCAGAGGAGTAACGAGATATACCCTCGAACCAGTGTGAATTGTTTGAAAGATCTGTAGCCCAGTTTGGGACTAAGATCTGTTGAATATTTGTGAGTAGATGTGCTCAGTTCAATATAGGCTGAGAACTTATAGCCAGAATTGGACTAAATCCAATTAAAAATGTTTAACATTTTTATTCTTACTCTGGCTATTAAGCCTTTATTTGGGCTCAGCCCTTTTAATAATGCTAAATATTGGGTTCTGACATCTTTTGTCTTTATCAGAACAAAATGTATTCTGACAATGCGCCACGTGGCGCGCCAGGCGCTTTGCGCCAGTCAAAAAGCGCATTGCGCTTCTGTCAGGTAGCGTACTTGAAGAGAACACGTGTCGCACTTAGCGCTAAGCGCTAGTTCATTAGCGCATTGCGCTTTTAATTTATAAGTGCTTTGCACTAGTCTGTTGGCGCGCCGGTGAGTGAACACGTGGCGCGCTTGGCGCTGAGCGCCAGCCCATGAGCGCAGTGCGATGTTTCAGAAACGCAAAACGCAGATTATGTGTTTGGTTGATACGTGACAGGTTTTGGCGCTGAGCGCCGATCCAATGAGCGCAAGAGCGCAATCCATGAGTGCAAGGCGCTTTCAAGATCAAAGAACAAATTTATGTTCTTCTTAAAGGAGGCCTTGCCTCAAGATCCAAGAACAAAAGTTCTTATTTTTATAAAAAGGCTCTGCCTTTATAGATCAAAGATTTGTGAATGAAGTAAAATACTTCTTTTAGTTTTTTTTATGATTAGATCTTTTGATCTTTTCTTTTTATCAAAGACCTTGATCTTTTGTAGATCTATGATCTTTTTAGAAGATGGTTCTTCTTTTTACGAGATGATTTCATTTCTGTGGTTCAAAAACTAGTTCTTTACCTTGAAGATGAAGAAATGATCTTCTTTTCCTAAAGGCTTGCATTTCTTTCTTTTTAAGTTTTCTCAAAGTTTTCAGAGGGTTTTCTCTCTCTTTCTGTATATATTAGACTTGAAGTCTAGGGGTCTTTATATAGGACCAATTGATTTGTTGAATCAGTTTTAAGAGATCTTTTTCTGATTGATTTGGGAATATTTCCCACCGTTGGATTTTTGATCCTAAGGTTTCTGTTTTACAGAAAATAATCTTCTTATTTCAATAAGATTGAAATTTTTTTCTATAACAGAATTTTAGTTCTGATTAATTAATAATTTATTATTAGTAGATCTTTTGATCTAACGGTGGGGAATTTTTAATTCCAGCGCCGGCGCACCTTGCGCTGGCGCACCTTGCATTGGCGCACCCGCATTCGACACGTGGCGCGCAGCGCAACTGCGCTAGCGCACCCGCGTTCGACACATGGCGCGTAGCGCAGAGTGCTGGATCTGAAGCGTTACTTCAATTTTTAAATTTTGAATTTTAAAATAGAGTTTTGTTTTGACTGGGGGTGCGCTGCGCCTAGGCAGCGCACCTGGCGCTAGCGCGCCTGCGTTTGGCGCGCAGAATCTGTAGCGTTGCTTCAATTTTTGAATTTTGAAATTCAAAACAGAGTTTTGCTCTGATTGGGGGTGCGCTGCCTAGAGCGCAGCGCACCTCGCGCTAGCGCGTCTGTGTTTGATACGTGGCGCGCAGCGCGCAGAATCTGAAGCGTTACTTCAATTTTTGAATTTTGAAATTCAAAACAGAGTTTTGCTCTGATTGGGGGAAACAGACTCCTCGGCCTTCTCGCTCGTCCTCGAGCTCCCCAGCCGAGGCCATCTTCCTCGGTCCTCCGACCGACCAACTCCACCACTCACAGGCGTAACCGCCGCTCCGCAAATCTCGCCATGCGCAGATTCTCCACCAACAACATCCCACGTTCCACGCCATCACGATCCCCATTAACCGGCGATCTGCTCTTTACGCAGTGACGTCGGGAGCGTACCTGCCGGCGAGATTCTGGCGCCTGCTGCGGCGTGCCGCCGCTGCTATATAAACCCCCATCACACAGGGATCAAGTAAGCCATTTTTACTCCACTCAGCCGTTACTCTGCTCGGATCTCGTGCTAAGTTGATCGTCGGAGAGTCCTCGGTGGTACCAAACCATCCCGGGACTTCCTTACAGGTACTTGGCGCTAAACTCCTCAAATCACCAATCTCCTTAAAATCCATTGAAACCTACACGCAATAGGAGACCACCTCCAAGAACCACCGGGAGATTGACGGAAGACAACATCTGGCGGAGACCCGAAAAGGACCTCCATCAATGCGCTTTTTAATTTGGGAATGACTATAAACAAAAGAAAAAGAGATAACTTAAGGAATTTTGAAAGGTGTGGATGGTATCGAAAAATAACAAGGAAACATATAAAAAGAGAGAGAGAAATAAATATTTTTAACTAAATATTTATATAAGGGGTATTTTGGAAATCAATTAAGGTCGAGAGGGAATGTGCCGGTTTTAAAAAATTAGGGGTATTTCTTACTGTTTGGGTAAATATTAGGGATATTTTCTGCCATTTAGCCTTATTTTTTTTTTTCTAACGTATAATATTGCAATATCTAAAATTTATATCTTGTCTCATTCAATCACTTTCATGTGTAGGCAATTTAGACTTAGTTAGATTCCTTACCATTGAAGTTGAGCCTTTTCCCTCATGTGACCAAAATGAAAAGAAAAGATTGGAGGGGGAAAGAAAAGGATTGAAAATAACAGGTACAAAAGTTTGGTCTCGGGGATCAAAAGATATATAACAAGATCTCACCTAACTTCTAATGTGAAGACCAATTCAAATGGAAGCATGATAATGGGATGAATTTGATTTTTCAACATCCATCACACAACTCCTGCTTGAGCCCCCACATCATCCCTACATGCATGACCTTTCCTTTTTCATTTCCCTTTTGACCACGTTTACAAATTGAAAATTGATTTTCGAATTTCCTTGTCATCTAATTTAAATATGTTTCTAACATTTAGCAAACAAGTAAACAAGACTGACTGTATAAGACAAAAGGAATATAAATATAGTAAAGAGAAAACTATAGACGCTTTGGTCAGAAAAATTATTGTTTTTACACATTAGAGCGCTCTCACTCAAAGTTTTAAAGTCAGAAATACACGCCGAAACAAAATATTTAGATCTCGGGAATGCAATATGTGGGGCTGCTTTTCTTTGACACGGTTTAAGTTTCTGAAATATATTTACTTTGGATGCAAATATACAAATATTTTGTAAGAAATCACATTCAAGAAAACAATACCCTATGATTTACAGCCTTTGTTAGATCACACAAACACCTTCCACACCGAATTCCAATTTCATTTACAACCAGAAGAGTAAATTATTCTTACCATTAAACTCATTTAAGAAATATTATTTATATAAATATTAGAAATAAACTACATATTTGAAGGGGAAAAAACAAAGGAATCCTTACAATGAGGTTCAGTCTAGGAAACATCCAACATTATTATCATAATATTCCCTCTTGAAAAGAAAAGAAAAGAAAATTAGCAACAAAGTTTGTGCAACAACAAATATTTACAAAACTACCCCTCTCCTTCCCTCCTGTCAAAAAAGATACCCACCACTCCTATGGTTGTTACCCCCCATCATCCCATCAAAAAATAACCCTCCACTATCCGAGGTAATTACACTACTGCCACCAGAGCTAAACCCTTGTTGCGAAACAAACCCCATGTCGCTAACGTTACCTCCCGGTAAGATCATTCCCCCACGGTACTGCTGCCCGTGGTACTGCCCGGCCTGCCCGAAGCTGATGACGGGCCCGATCTGGCTCGGGTTTGGGTAAGGCCCCGTTGGGGCACCCGTAAATTGCTGGACCATGGCCCGGAAGTTCGTGGGATCGGTGTTGAGGAGGGTCGTGGGGGCCCGCCTAGAGGCCCGGGTCCGTTTCCGGGCCGATTTTCCGACCCGGCCCTCGATGTTGTGGACCGGCTGAGGCTGAACCGGGCTTGGGCCGGTCGAGATTACGGTCGAGTCGGCGGTGGAGGAGTAGAACCGGATCCAGTCGTTGGAGTTGTCCATTTGGGAGTCGGGGTTGGTTTAGGAGGGAAAGTGTGGAGGTATTGGGGTTGCATTTATAGGGTTTTGGGACTGGGGATTGGTGAGTCAAAATTGGACACGTGGCATGGTGATTTGGAACGGTACTGTGGGGGCACATTTGTTTTGGAATCTTGATCGTCTGCATTGAGAATTACAGGTTTTCCTTGACATGATGCATGTTGGGTCGTGATCACACCGCAAGAGGTTTGGTTAATTTATCAGTATGACTCTATACTGGAAGCTTGAACTTGAGGATATGCTTGGTTTTTTACTATGTTCACTTTTTTTTTTCTTTTCTATGGGACAACTTTGAGAAGAATATCGTAAATCTTAAGTTGCATATGTATACCTGATTCCGCGTTAATGAAGCATCAAAGGTTAAAGCCTAGCGATCAGTTCGAAGCTAGCGTATTTATGCTCTCGGCGAAGCAAAAAGTATCAGATAGGTTTAGAATAATTGTGCATGAAATAGGCATATATGCAAAACCAAACCAATTTCAATTTTTATATAATTTAATTTATATGGTTCATAATTCATTTACTTTAGTTTATAAATAGAAAACTCTTGTTTCAAATGATTGCCTGGGGAAACTCGACCTTTAATAAAATCTGTATTTATGTTCTGTACATAGCGACGGCCGTGTACCAAGCATATTTGAATACCATATCTTTTATATATATATATATATATATATATATACACACACACTTTCGGTTGAAAATCTGTTGCGTTATAGCTGAAACTGAGTATTTGGAAGGTAGATTAATGAGTGCTAGAGCTATGTCAACATGGTTCCTCACATTTATGGTCGAGAAACAATTACTGTTTGAGACATCATAGATGCTATGAACAACATAACACACATCTTTTATTTTTACCCCTTCTTTCTCTTTTGGGTTGGTTAATTAATTAGCAGGTATCTAGGTGTGAAGTTGGGTGTGGGCGGATGCAAATAGGGTGTGAAGATGGGTGTCATGTTTTAATTTTGGGAGGAATGTGATTGGTTGTGTGTGTGGGTCCGTGGGGGTACTTGGGCGTGGAAGTTGGGGTTACGAAGTTCTTTCTTCTGGAAAGAGGAAGTGGGTTCCCAGGAAGCATGCATGCAGAGGGGCTGACGTGGAGTCGTGAGAAGGGTGACGTCAGCACAAGATGGGTGCGTGAGACCTTGACTCGCGTGAGACTTTGACTCTGGCTGCTGCCATGGGTGCATGCATGTCTTGCTCGGCTTGAATAGTCCTCTTTCTCCTATTTTTACGTCCATTCATTCATGCGCTTCTATTTCATTTTCATTTTGGTTACATCATGCATCAATGCATCAACACGTGCAAATCCTTTTGATGGAGGCTCTGATCTTCTTCAGATGTTATCCTCCGTCGATCCTGTGATGGCGGTTTTTGACGGTAGAGATTTGTTTTGGGAGTTGTTGAGCGTGTGGATCTCAATGGGCTGACGTTGATGCCGAGCTATCTGCAAAAAAAGTCTCGAGGTGGGTGACAACCGTAGGACCCTCCAACGATCAAGTTAGTGTCGATGTATAAATGCAGAGTAGCGGCGTATGGGAAATGAGTTCCAGTTACCTGAGTCGTCTGAGAGAGGGTTTATATAAGGGTCGCGTGGAGCGAGCATGCGCGAGATCATCACCGTCAGTTACGCCCCAGAGTTATCCTCGTCTTGAATGGCGGGATGCGCCCATTAATTGCGGGGATGCGCTAGCGTGGGACGCAGATCGTGAGGAGGCGGATATCTCGCCCTGGCGATATACGTGGAGCCGTTGTAGGGCGCATGGGATCCGCACTCTTGGTTGATCGGGAGAAACCGAGGAAGCTCGGTCTGTCAGGAGCTCGGAGACGAGCTGAGAGGCCAAGGAAGCTTGGCATGTCAGGAGCTCGGAGACCAGCCGGGAGGCCGAGAAAGCTTGACTTGTCAGATGGCTCGGAGGCGAGCAAGAAGACCGAGGAAGCTCGGAGACGAGCTGTTGGTAGTTTGCTTGGTGAAGGTGGGAAGTACACATGGCGATTTCCTGAAAGGTCGGGTACTTCCTCGGGACGAGGTCCCGAGAAATGTCCCTGATGCAATTCATTTATTCCACCTCCGTAGCCTTCGAGACACGTCCTCCGCCACGTGTCGTAATCTGAGGAAACACCACTCGTGAGCATCATCATTAGTCCCCCACTTTCGTTCCAACCTATTCATGGGTTGGGTCGAGAGTGGCCTGCTCCGTTTTTTCGTCTGTTCGGTTTGGCGCTGAGAATCATAATGTGGGTCGTCTGGGAACGACATGGTGTTTGGCGGTTGTGTTGCTTCGATCCTTGAGCCCACGTGTCGCCTCGTCGTACGCTTGAATATTCGCGCGTATCCCCGATGGCGCAAGCGGATCATTAAAATGATTGCGCTTTAAAGAGGGGGCGCCATTTCAGTCGATTCACCAGTTAGGATACGGGCCACGTGTCGGATGTCGGTTGGCGGGCGAGACAGGCTGTCTCTGACTCCTACAACCGAAGAGAAGTCCCCAATGGATGACCGCCATGTGGAACTTCGATTGCCGCTTGGACGCGATGTTTCATTTTGGCGGGAACCAATCTGGACCGTAGGATGTTCTCTTTTGATGTGTATAAATAGGAGGGGACCATCCTAGGACCAACACTTTGCTCTAATTTTCATTCATTTGTTGAAAATTCCCCGGCGTTCTACCTTTAGATCGGATCCTCTGTCGATTTTTCATTGGTGAGTCCCCCTTTTTTTGAATAAGGTTAGATATCTTCATCTGAGAAGTCTGTATTGGTAGTGAGGTGTAACATTTCAGAAAATAAAATATTATTTTTGAGAATTTAAATAATTAAAAATGATAAATTTCATTGTTCTCCGCCGAAAGACCGGGAAGACAAACGTCTTGCCTGAATTTGGGGGCAGATGCTATTTGGATTTATCCGTCTACCTCTCTGAAGATGCCAAGTTGATTTATGGCACCGTGTATCGGAGGTTTAGACGGATGCGGCCGTTGTAGCAGATTTCGTCAGATTCCCCCTCATTTGAGGGGTTTTTGATTGTGGGGACGCTCTTCCCTGCAGGCGCAAACCCCTGCAGTTAATTACGCTACCGCATCGCGGTAACAACTTTCTCCTTCTCCATATGGCCACTTCGTGTCGTGTGTGTTTGTTTTATTTTTGGTTGCCCGTTGATTGCATACGGAGACTAATTTATGTTGTCGCCCGTAGGGCGTGGATTAGTCCAAATCCGTATTTTCTTAGATTTGGGTTTTGGCTGTGTTTAAGGATCGTTAATCTCATTTGAGACTAAGATCAAGTTAAACGTTTGTTAATGATACGTTAGTCTAATTTTAGACTAAGATCAACTTAACAATTTGTTAAGGATACGTTAATCTAATTTTAGACTAAGATCTACTTAACAGTATCATTTAGATCCAACAAAAGAGCATTTGGGCTCTATTGTTTTAGTTTAGGGACTTTGCGGTCTATTGGGTTTAAGGACATCATAGTCCATGGAGTTTAAAGACATCATAGTCTGTAAAGTTTAAAGACATCATAGTCTGTAAAGTTTAAAGACATCATAGTCTATGAGTTTAAGGACCCCATAGTCCATGGTAGCTTAAAGATATCATAGTCTGTAAAGTTTAAGGACATCATAGTCCATGAGTTTAAGGACCCCACAGTCCGTGGTAGTTTAGAGACATCATAGTCTGTAAAGTTTAAGGACATCATAGTCCATAAAGTTTAAGGACATCATAGTCCATGAGTTTAAGGACCCCATAGTCCGTAAAGTTTAAGGACATCATAGTACAGTTTAAAGACGTCATAGTCTGTGTGGTTTTGGTTCAACCGTTTGGGGATGCACCAAAAGTTATCGGTTATTGGGACCCTCCATCTCTCTGAAGACGTTGAAGGATTGCAACGACATGTATCAGAGATATAAAGAGATGTACCCTTGAACCAATATCCCGATTTGGGGAATGGGATGAACATCAGTTTAGATGTCATTTGTTAGGAGAACACTAGTCATCTTTGGGACTAGGATTAGTTTGGGGAGACCTGAACATGGGGGCTCAGTTGATTGGTGACAAAAAGGGTTTTGGCTTCGGAAGACTTGGCTAATTTGAGCTAAGGTTGATTTCCCTTAGTCACCCCATAGTGCTAAGCACTGAATCAGCGTTAAACACTGGACTTTGGAGGAGCTCACGTATGAACACGTGAGGGGCCCCGAAGTGGGCATTGTTCCTTGAGTTTATTCCCTCATATATATATATAAAAGTGCTGAGCACTTGGCTCATGTGTGAGCACGTGAGGCGTCCGAGGTGAGAACTGTTCTCTGGATTTTATTCCTCTTTCATTTATAAGTGCTAAGCACTTGGTTCATCAAACATTCACGTGCAGACACGTGCGGTGCCTTCAAAATGCGAGCGCTATCTTTGGAATTTTCTCCCTCTTTTATACACAACTGTTTGGGGGTCACGTAGGAACACGTGAGGTGCTCCAAAAATAAGGTTTATTCCATTTTCTTTTTCTGAGTGCTAAGCACTATCAAGGGATCACGTGAGGCGTTCTGAAGAATGAAGATTGTCTTTGCTTTATTCTTCTTTTCTTTTTTTGAGTGCTAAGCACTATCAAGGGATCACGTGAGGTCACGTGAGACGTCCCCAAATTACGATGTGTTTTAGATTTACTCCCTTTTTTGAAAAGCTTGTTCGATGGTGCGCCAAGAGTTATTAGTTATTGAGACCCTCCATCTCTCTGAAGACGTTGAAAAATTACAACGACATGTATCGGAGGTATGGAGAGATGTACCCTTGAACCAAATTCCAGATCGAAGGGAGAGATCATGGTGGGATGAACATTATTTTAGATGCCATCTGTTAGGAACTCATTAGCTATCTCTGGGACTGAGATCGGTTTAGGGGACCCTGAGCATGAGGAACTCGACTGATTGCCCTCGAGAGATTTGATCTAAGTTTGGCTAATATTGGCTTCTCATAGTGTTAAACATTAATATATGATCGGCTCTCACGTGCTCCCATGTAAGGCCTTAAAGTAGTGTTAAACACCAGTGTATAATCAGTGCTCATGTGCTCCCATTGAGGCGCTTGAAATAGTGTTAAATACTAAGAATTTGAGGCGCTCACGTGGGATCACGTGAGGTGCTCCAAAAATAGGGTTTATTCCCTTTTCTCTTTTATAAGTGCTGAGCACTTCTCAGGGGTCATGTGGGGTCACGTGACTAGATCTCATTCTTTCCCTCTTTGTTCCTCAAAGGTGCTCACGTGGGATCATGTGAGTTTTTATATAGCGTTTGAATGTTAATGAATCATCGGATCGTTCTTCTATGGTTTCGAGAGATCAAGTTCTCCTTTTGTTCTTTGTAGGGATTAAATTCTTTTTAAAGGGTTAAACCCTAGTTCCAGAGGAATTAAATTCCTATATGTTTTGTAAGAGTTGAACTCTTTTGGATTCAGTTCTTTCCCCTACGTTTTGAATCTGCATGACAGAATCTCCCCGATGAGAATTAAATTCTCAACTTGTGGGGAGATCCGCTTCTGCAGATCTTAACCAGAGGAAGAACTAAGTTCTTTTAAAAGAGTTAAATTCTTAGTTTGAGAATTAAATTCTTTTTTTGTGGGAGCTTTTGGGAGGGGTTCCTCTATATTTGGAAAGAGAGATCATTGGTCGTTGGGACCCACCACCTCTCTGACGACGCTGAGAGATTACAACGCTATATATCGAAGGTGTAGAGGGATGTATCCTTTGAACCATGTCCCACTTATCAGGAGGAAGAATATGTTAAAGCTTAAACTCCTAACTGCTGAAAAGGCCTCTTTGCGTTCGCGCACGTGCGTCGCACATGTTGGGCGTACGTGCGTCGCACGTGGCGCTTGCACATCATGGGGGGGCAGCTAAGGCCCTAACATGGAGAACTAAATTCCTTTGAGAATTGAATTCTCCCACGTGCGTTGCGCGTGTTTGGTTCACGCGCGTTACACGTAGCGCGCATGTGGCGGGTGCATGTGCATTGCACGTGGCGCACATGGCGCTTGCGCATATGCGCATTATTGGGGGGGGGGAGCAAGCTCCTATGGAGAACTAATCTCCTTTGAGAATTGAATTCTCTCACGTGCGTTGCACGTGGCGCGCATATGGCGGGCGTACGTGCATTGTACGTGGCGCACATGGCGCTTGCGTATATGCGCATTATGGGGAGGGGGGAGCAAGCTCCTATGGAGAACTAATCTCCTTTGAGAATTGAATTCTCACGTATTTGGCTCACATGCATTGCACGTGGCGCGCACGTGGCGTGCGTCACGTGCATTGCACGTGGCGCACATGGCGCTTGCGCATATGCGCATTATGGGGGGAGCAAACTCCTATGGAGAACTAATCTCCTTTGAGAATTGAATTCTCTATCTTTTCTAAGAGATATCCCCTCTTATTTATATGGGAGTGGTAGAGAAGGGATCTTTTTTTTCCCGATGTGGGACTAAAAATGCATTCCCCATGTAGTAGAGCATTACTTTAGATTACACGTGTGTAGCACATTTGCTCATAACTTTTAATCCCGGATGAATTATGAGGCCCATAATATATCAAATCGAAGGATTTTTCAAGACACTTTCGATACCATCATAATTTAGCTGTTTCTCATTCGGGAGTTTGTCAAAATACTGTCCGGAAAATACAGGTTCGTATTTTCTTCCTTAGATTACACGCGCATAGCACATTTGCTCATAACTTTTAATCCCGGATGAATTATGAGACCCATAATATATCAAATCGAAGGTTTTTTCGAGACGCTTTCGATTCCATCAGAATTTAGCTGTTTCTCATTCGGTAGTTTATCAAAATACAGCCCGAAAAATACTAGTTCACATTTTCTTAAGCGTATCGCTGCCATTTGATACCTTGGGCTCTTTTGCGTAAAATTTTTTGGTGGGAACAAATGCCCCCCCACTATTTTGGCCATGTAAGTATGTACGTGGGTGAAGTAGTGCATAGTTATGTATAGCGTATGACCAGTTTCGGGTTGGTATATAACTTCAGAATATTGATCTGAGAAGATAACGAGCGGACACAAGCGTCGTCATTTATCATTGACTCAAATCTCGACTCTTAAGGGATATAGTTCCAAACCCTCGGCCCCATGAACCGCACCCTTCTATTTATTTATGTCTTACTCTGGCGTGAGGTGGTTTATATACCCATGAGTAACTTCTCCATTTAAGTGGCATGTAGTTTTGGCAAGTGTGGTCCATAGATGGTGGATAACAGTTCATCTTAAACTCTTTATAGGGTAGTGATGGCTTAGAAAACAGGTTTAGATCTGCCACCTAAGACTTTTCAATTTTATGAGCCATGATGGTCTCATAAAGATTTTTCTCCGTACGAGTCGTGAGGATCTCGTAGGTGTATTTTCTCCTTAAGAATCGTGAGGATTCCTAAGTGTGCTTTCTCTTAAGAGTCGTAAGGATCTCACAAGAGAATTTACTTCCTTACAAGTCGAGAGGACTCGGAAGTGATTGATGAGTTGACCTACTCCCGAGTCAAAGCATTGCTTCAACAGGGAGGTCGAGGGTTGACTTTGGCCGTTTTTCACGGGGTCAGGATTGACTTTGGTCGTGTTTCACGGGGTCAGGATTGACTTTAGCCATACGGGGTCAGGATTTACTTTAGCCATATGGGGTCAGGAGTGTCTTTAGCCATATGGGGTCAGGAGTTGACTCTCGGTTGTCTGTGCACCGCCGAGCCATGAAACTGGGAACTTTGCCGCGGCTCCAAGATAATCTCTAGGTTTTCTGTGAACCTTCGAGATTTGGAACTAGGGGCTTTTCCATGGCTCCGCTGATTGATTGTCGTGTCCGAATCCTGCTGGAATGAGGAGGAACGCTGTTGTGGGTCTGCAGGCTGTAGATGTGGCCATCGGGACTTGGAACTAGGGACTCTGCCATGGCTCCGAGATTGATTGTCACGTCCGAATTCTGCTAGAATGAGGAGGAACACTGTTGTGGGTCTCCAGGCTGTAGATGTGGCCGTCGAGACTTAGAACTAGGGACTCTGCCGTGGCTCCGAAATTGATTGTCGCGTCCGAATCCTGTTGGAATGAGGAGGAACACTGTTGTGGGTCTCCAGGCTGTAGATATGGCCGTCGAGACTTGGAACTACGGACTCTGCCGTAGCTCCGATATTGATTATCGCATCCGAGTCTTGCTGGAATGAGGAGGAACGCCGTTGTGAGTCTCGCATCCGAATATGGTGGGATGATATGGTTCCCTCTTTGTTTGGGCCCCCGAATTGTATACAGAGATCGATGTGATCTCATTTGTAGGGCAAGAGTTTCATTTTATACGTATTATATTATTTTTTCTTTCCGCGATGCTTTATCATTTTAGCTTTTTGTATCGCAAAAGTCGCGATTGCCCAATCATTTCGGCTATTTTGTATGCATATATTTTTACTTGCTAATTTTGTAGCAAGTTGCCCCATCATTTCGGCTATTTCATATGCATTTTTGGCTCGCTGACTTTTCGCTGCGAGTTTGGGAATTGATACCGATTTAGGCATCAGCATCGCTACAACTGGGATATTGGCAGGAGCGAATCATCATTTGCCTCTGTCGATGTCAAACAAAGATGGCTTAGCAAACTGGGTTAGGATCCTGTTGACTAAGGCTTTTTGACTTTACGAGCCGTAAGGGTCTCATAAAGGTACTTCTCCCTACGAGTCGTGAGGATCTCGTAGGTGCGTTTTCTTATTAGGAATCGTGAGGATTCCTAAGTGTGTGTTCTCTTATAAGTCGTAAGGATCTTACAAGAGTGTTTTCTCCTTATAAGTCGAGAGGACTTACAAGTGTCGTTCGCCATATGAAGATATCCCTCATCAGTGGCGGGACTCTGTTGGGGAAAGGTTTATTCGCGCCCGTGGATTGTATACAAGGGTCAATATTGAAATGCTTGTAGGGCAAAATCGGGATGTATGACGGCTTAAGAACATGTTCAGATCCCTGTAGTTTAAGGCTTTTGAATCCTATGAGCCGTGAGGGTCTCAAAGGGGGTTCTCCTTACGAGTCGTGAGGATCTCATAAGTGTAATTTATCCTTAGGAATCGTGGGGTTCCTAAGTGTGTTGCTCCCTTGTGAGTCGTAAAGATCTCACGTAGGTATTTTCTTCTTACAGGGTTGAGAGGACCTTACAAGTGTCTTTTAACGAGATTGCGCCATTTCGGGTTTTCACAAACTCGCCGGTAGTCTTGCTGTTATTACTCACGGAGCCCTTTCGGGTTTTCATCCGTGCCCATCTCGCTTATGGACGCACCTTTTTTTTTTGTTTTTTTTTTGCGTCAGCCTTGGGATGCTGCGGTCTGTAGTAGTTTATAGATGTCTCGGTCAGGCGTATTATTTCTTCAAGAAACGGCCATTTATTGGCCTGAAGGGTCTTTCGCCATGCATATCCATGAGCAAGTAAGCCCCACCCTGGTAGACTTTGTTTATGATGTACGAGCCTTCATAGTTCGGCTCGAATTTCCCCCGTTTGGCATGATTGGGGATCATAGGTCTCTTGACCACTAGCACGAGTTCGCCATGGCGGAATGTTCTCAGCCTAGTCAATCTCTCGTATGAGCGCGTCATTTTTGCTTTGTAAGCTTCCAAGTTTTGCTGCGCCATGAGCCGGGTTTCGTTAAGGGCATCAAGTTCCTCAAGCCGAAGATGAGCATTCTCTTCATCCGTTAGCTCGTAATGAACTGCAACTCGTAAGGAGGGTAACTCTATCTCCAAGGGGAATACTGCTTCAGCACCGAATACCAATGCATACGGCGTTGTGTTTGTGGCCGTTTTGAATGTGGTTCGATACGCCCAGAGAGCTTCATGCAGTGTCTCGTGCCAGTCCTTCCTGTTTCGAGACACCATCTTCTTTATGATCTTCGTCAAGGTCTTGTTGAAAGCCTCAGCTAGACCATTAGCTTGAGGATTATAGACTGAAGAGTATCTCCAGTCTATATTATGCTGCTGTGCGAAGCGGCTGATTTTATGGCTTCTGTAGGCCGGCCCGTTGTTTCCCCCAATCAGAGCAAAGCTCTATTTTGAAATTCAAAAAAAAATTGAAGCAACGCTTCAGATCCTGCGCTAAGCGCGCTGCGCGCCACGTGTCAAACACGGATGCGCTAGCGCCAGGTGCGTTGCGCCCTAGGCAGCACATCATGAGTGCGCTAGCGCTGGGCACGCTGCGCCCCACGTGTCAAACACGGATGCGCTAGCGCAGCCTGAGCCGCGCTCTGAGCAGCGCACCACGTGTCAAACGTAGGTGCGCTAGCGCAAAGTGCGCTGGCCTCTGAGCAGTGCACCACGTGCAAAGCACGGATGCGTCAGCGCTGGAATTATAAAATTCCCCACCGTTAGATCAAAAGATTAATAAATAATGATAAATCATTAATCAGAATTAAAATTCTGTTATGGAAAGATTTTCTTTCAATCTTGTTAAAAACAAGAAGATTGCCTTCTGTAACAGAAGCCCTAGGATCAAAGATCCAACGGTGGGAAACATTCCCAAATCAATCAGAGAAAGATCTCTTTAACTGATTTAACAAATCAACTTGCCCTATATAAAGGCCCCAAGACTTCAAGTCTGATATAGAGAAACCCCCCTATAAACTTTGAGAAATTAAAAGAAAGAAGAGCAAGCTTTTGAAAGAAGATTATTTTTTCAAGGTAAAGATCATGAATGATGAACACAGAGATGAAATCATCTCTTAAAAGGAAGAATTATCTTCTTAAAAGATCATAGATCTACAAAGACCAAGGTCTTTCATAAAAAAGATCAAAAGATCTCATCACATAATAAAAGAAGAACATATTCTTCACACAGATCATTTATCTATAAAGGCAAGCCTTTCGAAAATAAGAACTATTGTTTTTTAATCTTGAGACAAAGTCTCTTTTAAAAGAACATAAATTTGTTCCCAGATCATAAAAATTGATTAAATGCGCTTTGCGCTATTGAAATGCGCCTTGCGCTCTTGAACATCGCTTCTGCGCTCTCTGGACCGGCGCTCTGCGTCAAAATGCGCCACGTGTCAACCACGTATGCAACTTGCGCTTTGCGCTTCTGAAATAGTGCACGCTCAGCGCCAAGCGTGCCACGTGTCACTTACGGGTGCGCCACTAAATTGATAGCGCTCAACGCTCATAAATTAGCGCTCAACGCTCATAAACTGGCGCATAGCGCAGAGCATGACACATGTCCCTTACATGCGCGCCACGTGACAGAAGCGCACTGCACTTTTGATCGGCGCAAAGCGCCTAGCGCACCATAGGTTGCGCTGACAGAACATAAATTGTTCTGATGAATGCTCTACATTCAATACAAGACAAAAAAGGTGTCAAGATCCAATGCTCAACATTATTAAAAGGGCCAAGCCCAAATAAAGGCTCAATAGCCAGAATAAACAAAATGTTTATTGGACTTAGCCCAATATTGGCAATAAGTCCTCAACTTATATTTAATTGAGCCCGTCTGCTCATGAATATTTAACAGATCTTAGTTCCAAATCGGACCATAGATCTTTCAACCAATTCATACCGGTTTGAGGGTACATCTCTTTACTCCTTTGATATTTGTCGTTGTAATCCTTCAACGTCTTCAAAGAGGTGACGGGTCCCGACAACCACACATTTCACGAACTGTGGGGTCCTTAAACTCATGGACTACGATGTCCTTAAACTTTATAGACTATGGCGTCTTTAAACTACGGACTGTGGGGTCCTTAAACTCATGGACTGCGATGTCCCTAACCTCGGACTGTGGGGTCCCTTTAAACCCACGGACTACGATGTCCTTAAGCTTGACTGTGAGGTCGTTAAACTCACGGACTACGATGTCCTTAACCTGGACCGCCATGTCCTTAAACTGGTAATCGACCGCAATGTCCCTAAACTAAACAATAGAGTTCAAATGCTCTTTTGTTGGATCTAAATGATCCCGTTAAGTTTATCTTAGTCTAAAATTAGACTAACATATCCTTAACTAACGTTTAAGTTGATCTTAGTCTCAAATGAGGCTAACGTATCCTTAAACCAAACCCCAAACCCAAATCTAAGAAGATACGGATTTGGACTAATCCACGCCCTACGGGCGACAACATAAATTAGTCTCCGTATACAATCCAAGGGCAACCAAAAACAAAACAAACACACACACGACACGAAGTGACCATCTGGAGAAGGAGAAAGTTGTTACCGCGACGCAGTAGTGTAATTAACTGCAGGGGCTTGCGCCTGCAGGGAAGAGCGTCCCCACAATCAAAAACCCCTTAAACGAGGGGGAATCTGATAAAGTCTGCTACATCGGCCGCATCCGTTTAAACCTTCGATACATGGTGCCATAAATCAACTTGGCATCTTCGGAGAGGTGGACGGATAGCACCAATTACTATCTGCCCCGAAATTCAGGCAAGACGGACCTACGCGGTCGTGTCTCCGTATTTCGGCGGGGAACAGATTCTGGCACGCCCGGTGGGACCTTTTCCTCTTTCCACTCCACACTTTGTGTGTCGTGTTCGCGAACGAATTGCGGTTTGCTATGGTTGCCTGTGGATTCAAGGTAGTAAGATTTGGTGTCTTGCTCCGTGCAGAAAACAGAAGCTCAATGACTTCAAACTGCACTAACTGCAACTGCAACTCTCGCTCCGTCCCGTCCGGAGGAGTGACTTACGGGCCCCAAGCGGCCTCCATCTTCGCTATGCCGGTGGAATAGGCGACTCAGGCTACCACTGGGCTATTCTTCGGGACTATGCTCCCACCGATGAGCTTCAATGCCCCAATGTCGTCGCAAGAAGCTCCAAAGAAGTCGGTCTTTGATCGGTTTATAACTACCACGGCCCCTCTCAACGGGTTGCCCAAGTCCAATGCCTCAGTTTTCAGCAAACTGGGCCAAAGCTCAAGCGGGCCCATGAAGAAGCCCGCGATACCTGAAGCGGCCATCCCGAAGCGGATAGCCATTCCTGCTCCTAAAGTCGTCAAGACATCTTCCCCAGCTAAAGGGCCGGTCTTCACAAGACTGTCTGTTTCAGCTCCTACTCCATGCGAAGTCACGAAGGCTGCTTCCCCTGTTCGAAAGTCGGCCTTCGCAAGACTGACTATCCCCTCTCAACGGACGTCAGTCTTCGACCGGCTAGCGCCAATAACAGCCTCTCCTCAAAATAGGGGGCATGACGAAGTCATCCCTCAAGCTGAAACAATCCCAGCAGCTCGACACGCTCGACATCGCCACTGGCGCTGAGTAAGGAAATCTGGGGGCAACTCCCCCTCTGGGCTAACTCTACCAGCCCCAACCGTGGAAGTCAATGCCGCTGTTCCAACCGGGAACAGCTTTGAATTGCTGAACAAGGTGCGCAGGAACTCTCCTACCACCGTACTGAAAAGATCTCCTCCACCCGTGGAGAATGTTACAGAAACAAAGCCGGAGCGGTCCCCTCAGCGGCTGTCCTCCAAAATTTACAAGGTCTGGCGACAGGTTCAAGACTCAGTAATTGATCAAGATTACTCTCGCCGATCCAAAAAGCTCAAAGCTTAGCAAGAAAGGAGCCACCTTGAGGTATTACCGAAAATGCCATCCGTCTGGGTGCCCACGGCAACGGCTCCCTCAACGTCAACCGCCCAAAAGAGAAGGGGGCCAGAGAAATCCCCTATGAACGTGGCGAACCGTAAAAGCGCCGAATCCAAACGCCCCAAGTCTGGGGGCATAATGGTGCATACCGTTTATATGGCTTCCAGAAAAGAGGAAAGCCGCGCTTCTACGGGTCACCGACCGCTCACCCGATCTGTGACAAAAGTCCAGGAGCAGCAACAGAAGCTTCAGGAAATGCTAACGCAAATGGCCGCACTCACTGGGCCAAAAGAAAGCCCGGAGGCGTCATCAGAGCAGCGTCACGAACAACAAACCGATGCTGATTTCCTCCGCAGAGTCCTCGAAAAGAAGGACAAAGAGGCAGCGGAACAAGCTGCCAACATAAAACGAATGACGCTTCTCTTCCAAGACATGGTCGGGATGATGTTACAGCCAGAACCTCCAGTCGAAGACCCTCCGATCATTATTGAAGATGATAAAGGAGAAGCGTCAAATCCTCTGCCGGCTCTGTCAGCAGATAAGGAGGAAACCATCTCAAAAGCCACACTCGATGATTATATAGCTCAACAAATACGAGCTCACCGAGCGAACGAAGCGGCTGGCCAAGTTGTCAAGACTGGACGACCCTATCCAGGCTGGTATGACCAAATAAGTTACCCGCCGGGATATACGATCCCCAAATTCCATGTGTACAAGGGGACAGGCAATCCCCATCAACATGTCGCTCAGTTCAGGGCTCTTTGCGGCAATACCGGAGGTAACGACAAGTTGTTACTTCATCAGTTCATCGGCAGCTTGGCGGAAACGGCCTTCGAATGGTATTCAGAGCTTTCCAACGATTCCGTCAAAACTTTTGCAGAGATGGAGCTACTATTCACCCAGCGTTTCGCGAGTGCTAGTGAATGCACCCTAATAACGGCATTGATTAATGCCAGGGTGATGCCTGGAGAAACATGGGTCTAATACGCAATACAATGGCGGAATCTGTGTTCGAAATGCGAACAACGCATCGAAGAAGCGCTAGCCGTGGGCATGTTCATGTGGAACCTTGACCCTCAGTCGACTATCTCCCAACTCTTGATGTTTTTCAAGCCAACCACCTTCCAGTCCTTGATTGACAAACTGGCCCAAATGGACCAGATGGGTCATAGACCATCTCCTCCAAAGACGGACTCTCGAAATGAAAAAGGGAAAGGAAAAGCAACTTTCGTCGCCAATACTCAACAACAGCCGAGCAACTTAAAGCCGGTTGTTCGCCAAAACAATATGCGTCTACGCCCATCTCTCGAGGAGAGACCGGGACATCCTTACTCGTTTCCCCAAGATAAAACGAGGAGACTGTTCGAGCTGGCAGTGCACAACAGACTCATCAATCTGCCAGATCCAAAATGTCCGTTGCAGCTAGACGATGTCAACAATCCTAATTACCGCCCTTACCACCAAGCAGTAAGCCATCCAATCGAAGATTACTTCGTCTTCAAAGGCTGGATTGAGGACCAATACCAACAAGGCAAGTTCGCATTATCCGAAAACTGGAAGGTGAACCCACCACAACCTCACACCCCTAAAAAGTGGACGTGCCGGGGGCATCATGCTCATTCATAAGGGAAATCCCATGGGAAGTTGTTCTTTCGGCAAAGACGAAAAGAATGCTGAAGGATGTCCAAACGTGCCCGGCAATCAGGTGGAAAAATTCACGGGAACCCGAGATCGTCGAGGCAATGCTGAAATCGTGCCTAACTACAAAAATTGGTGGTGATAGTCAAAGCACTCACACCCAGCCGTCGAAATCTTCGAAGAAGAAGAAGAAATTCAAGAAGCCCGTGAAGCCCGGTGACAAGCGCACGGACCTGCAAAAACAGACTGACGCTCTAGAAGAATATAACCAGAAGGCACGGACCCTAGTCACACTCCAAGAATTTCTCAACAATATCCTTGAAAACGGTGACAACGACAATAACGACAGGAATGACTCGTCAAAAGAATCTGAGGACTATATGGAAAGTTGCCACATGATCTCTCATTCGGCATTAACTAATGAAGAAACACACTCGGCGATAGAAGACAGCATAAAAGAGCTGGGGGCAGGATCGAAGCCAAAACCCTTAGAACCGTCTGACGAGATGATTGACTTGCTACTGAACGAAGCCCGTCAGAAAGCAAAGCCAATTGAGAGCGTGAACTGGCTATATTCGAAAAAGCCAAACGCCGACGACTGGAGGAAAAGGTCGAGACACCCCAACTGGAGCAAAGCATCTCTATCGCTAGCAAAAGCAAGCTTAAAGTAAGGAAACGATTCGCTAGGGCCCTGGAAATAGAAATGAAGTTGCCCTCTTTCAAAGGAAATTCCCCTGGCAATATACGTCTTGATGAAGCGGACATACATCCTAATTTCTGTTTATACCATCAGAGGATTGCACACCCTACCGAGGAGTGCATAGCCTTTAAAAACCGGTGGCAGGGATATGTTGCCCATCGACGACACGTTCAATGAGTGAAGCGCAAGGCTCGTCGGGAACAGGAAAGCACGACAGGTGAGCGCGAAAGAGCTGTTGGCAACTGTCACATAGCCGACACCAAGGGATCGCAAGTTATCTCCTTTGGAAGCGACTCTGACGAAGAAATTGCCCTCAGCCCTCTCTTCAAGGAATCCACCTCCGACACAAAACATGCGAAGATTTGCGGCAAAATCTAGCAGCGTAATCGTACGTTGACAATGACCGAGACGTTGATAAACTACTGTAGACTGCAGCATCCCAAGGCTGACACAAAAAAAGAGAAAAGAATAAAAAAAAGAGAAAACGGTATGTCCATAAGCAAAAAGGGCACAGATGAAAACCCAAAAGGGCTCCGTGAGTAAAACAACAGGGCTACCGGCGAGTTTTTGAAAACCCGAAAGGGCGCAACCTCGTTGAAAGACACCTGCAAGGTCCTCTCGAGCTTGTGAGGAGAAACCACCTGCGTGAGATCCTTACGACTCACAAAGGAACAACACACTTAGGGATCCCCACGATTCCTAAGGAGAAATTACACTTATGAGATCCTCACGACTCGTAAGGAGAACCGTCTTATGAGACCCTCACGGCTCATAAGATTCAAAAGTCTTAAGCTATAGGGATCTGAACCTGTTCTTAAGCGACCACCACAACTGTTGGAGATAATGCCCTCAGAGTCAATTATTGGATCACAGGCACATGATTGCAATGATTGAGGGAGGACCTATCCCGGTAGGACAGTCTTACTCAAGATGATAGTATGCTATCTGGTTTATCTTTATCATCGTGTACTGCTTTAGGTGACCTTACGAGTCGCTATTACACATTGATAGAGCCCCTAAGATTCTTACTTGACTACCAGCAGTATGAGGGCGATCATATAAGTGGGAGCTGGGGTCTATAAGCATATCCTTAAAAGGTCCCTAGTCGTGGGAGTTTCGAGATATGGCATCGATACTCCAGAGTAGACTAGTGTATACAGTCGAGACCCCGACGAGGGGCGGTGGTCGGTCTCACAAGCCACTGGTGTCAGTTGGTTCACTTAATATGTATACAGGTGCTCATTGGGTTATGAGTACACCGGACAGGACTCGCCGGGAACCTGCTAGTTGGGATTATACCAGACGTTAGATAGAAGTTCCCAGGTGACATGTGTACAGGTTAGTTCATCGACCTGAGATCGTCATTTGTCTCGTGTGAGTTCCCACTGTGCTTTGATTACTACCCTACCACAGCTCAAAGGAGTCGTGCAAACAGGTTTTAGTTGGGTACAGTCCCGAGCCACATGGAGGCAGTGAGCGGATCTGCAGGGGTTCGTCTCTCCCGGTATTGGGGGTGAGGTCGCGCTGTGTCTAGGAGAGCCAGAACATGAAAAGTCCTTGGCTAAGGCAGGAGATTTGCTAGTAGGTATTCCAGTAGTATCTCAGGGTGTTCTGGGCTACACTCCGACACGACTTGTACCGCTATTGGGGGTCTGACTTTTACCAACCCCCTATGCCCGCCATGCGATGCTCATAGACGAACGGACCGGACTGTACGGATATTGTCATTGACAGGCTCAGTAAGGTGTCAGGATGAGTTCGCTCATCGACGTCCCTTTTGGTCAATAGCTGGTGGCCCGTCACGTATTGGCTGATACCTCTGACGTGCTAGTGGTTAAATCCACAACCATAGTATTGACGAGTCTTTAGAGTCCACCACACACACACAGTTACTCAAGTTTCGGGCGAAACGCTGTAGTGGCCGTATGGAGATATGGCAGGGTTCGATCAGATACGTGCGGTATTGCACGAATCGTGATCGGACGGTTTTTACTAGCCGGCTTTGGCTTAAGCCGGATCCTAGTACTAGATAGTGTAGGTTTTGTCTCTTTGCATTTGTGTTCAGTGGAAATACAAATGCGGGCATATATATGCAGTAGCGGGGTTTTCCTGTAATTTATTACGGGATCAGTTTTCTGAAGTTGCCAGTTTGCATTCCGTTCCGGCCGGTTTTCCTTTGTTCCTTCACGGCCGGACTTTTTCGATGGAGGGGGTAATTTGCAATTGTGCAAATTAATTTTTTTGGAGGGGTTTATTGCATTTGTTCCTTCATAATCATGAGATTCCATTTTCATCTCATCACTTGCATTTATTATGATAGGATTGAGAAAAGAATGGATGAGTTTTTTGATGGGTTGAGATTTGAGTTTGGTGTGACCATTTATCTATTCTATTATTCCTTCTTGCATTTTGCATTTTTTGATCCCACCATTCTCATATAGGCCGGCCACTTTTGGAGAGGGAGGGATATGAGAGAGTTTCATTTGGAGTGGTGGTATTATTCTTCATCTCATTTTCTTGCTAGAAAATTGAAAGCACCAATTTTCTTTAACCTCTTCCTCCATCCTCCATGGCAACTAAACCCCAAAGAGACATAGACCCTACACTAGCCTACAGCAAATCTTGGACGCGTCGGCTAGCCAACTTCACGCCCGAGTTGCTTCGGTCCAGAGGTGGGAGCCCGTAAAAGATTCCGGCTACGTGGTGCCCTTTCCGACGAGGAGTTGACGGACGGAGATTCCGCGGGAGATCGGAGTGGAGATGAAGACCGAAGGACACGGATCGCTTGGTATAGCTTCTCTACTCTTTTCTAGTTTGCTTGTAGGTAGGTTAATGGCCCGATCCGGGGTATAAGTGCGCGGTGGTGCCGGTTCAATAGTTTTTGAAAGTTTTTGTTTCCGCGTTTCCGGCGTCGGATCGACGGCCGGGGCGCCGCCGCGGACTTACATCTCCAATGTTGCCCTACAAGCGGCTCAATATTGACCCTTGTATACAATCCACGGGCGCGAATAAATATTTCCCTAACAAAGTCCTACCTGCGACTAGGGATATGTCTACATGGTGAACAACCCTTGTAAGTCCTCTCGACTTATAAGGAGAAAACACTCTTGTAAGATCCTTACGACTTATAAGAGGACACACACTTAGGAATCCTCACGATTCCTACGGAGAAAATGCACCTACGAGATCCTCACGACTCGCAGGGAGAAATACCTTTATGAGACCCTTACGGCTCATGAAGTCAAAAGCCTTAGTCGATAGAATCCTAACCCTGTTCGCTAAGCCACCTTTGTTCGATATCGACAGAGGCAAATGATGATTCACTCCTGGAAATATTCCAGTTATAGCGGTGTTGATGCCGAAATCGGTGTCTAATTCCAAGCTTGCAGCAAAAAGCCAGCGAGCCACACATGCATATGAAATAGCCGAAATGATTGGGCAACTTGCAAATTAGCAAGTAAAAATATATGCATGCAAAATAGCCGAAATGATTGGGCAACTCGCAATAAAAAGCAGCGAGTAAGAATAAAACAAATAGCCAAAATGATTGGGCACCGCAAAAAATAGCCGAAACGATTGGGCAATCGCGACCTTCGCGATATAAAAAGCCGAAATGATAGAGCATCGCGGAAAGAAATAAAAAAAATGAAAGAATGAAACTTTTTGCCCTACATGTGATATCACATTGATCCCTGTATACAATCCAGGGGTGTAAACAAAGAAGGAATCACACCTTCCCTCCCCAGGCTTCATCAGAAAGCGAAGCCAAATCTCGACGGTTCACAGACAGCCTAGAGATCACCAACAGCGTTCCTCCTCACTACAGCAGGAATTGGACGTAACATCAACAACGGAGCCACGACATAGTCCTTAGTTCTAAATCTCGACGGTTCGCAGACAACTTAGAGACCACCTCAACGTTCGTCTTGATACAGCAAATGAGATGTCACCACAGCGTTCTTCCTCCAGCAGGATTCAGACGCGACAATCAAACAACGGAACCACGACAAAATCCCTAGTTCCAAACCTTGATGGTTCACCAGCAACCTAGAGACAACCACGACATTCGTCTCGATACAGCAGACGCAATGCCAGCAAACGAAGCGAAGGCCAAATTCCTAGTTTCAGGGTCTTGACGGCAACTCATATAAAGCCTGAAAGACCATTAGAGATCATCCCACACCAGCACAGAGTGATCACCACCTCGACGTCCGTCTCGATACAGCAGACGAGATGTCATCACAGCGTTCTTCCTCCAACAGGATTCGGACAAGCTAAAACAAACGAAGCGAAGGCCAAATTCCTAGCTTCAGGGTCTTGACGGCAACTCATATAAAACCTGAAAGACTATCGGAGATCATCCCATACCAGCGCGGAGTGGTTACCACCTCGACGTTCGTCTCGATACAGCAGACGAGATTTCACCCCAGCGTTCTTCCTCTAGCAGGACTCAGACGCGACAATCAAATAACGGAGCCACGGCAAAATCCCTAGTTCTAAACCTCAACGGTTCACCAGCAACCTAGAGACAACCATGACATTCGTCTCGATACAGCAGATACAATGCCAACAAATGAAGCGAAGGCCAAATTCCTAACTTTAGGGTCTTGACAGCAGCTCATATAAAACCAGAAAGACTATCGGAGATCATCCTACCCCAGTGCGGAGTGGTTATGACTCATCGGGGCTCTCTAAAATAAGCCTAACCTCAAGTAAAAGGCGGCATGGCGAAATTCCTAACGCTTGCTCTTCCGACGGTCAAACTGCCTAGGAGGATTGCTTGAAGACGTCTTGTCCAGCCCCCGAAGGGATCAGAGACACGACATGTCGCAAGGCTACTCGAACAGCAAGATTGCCTATCAAGGAATACATCAGCCAACGCGACGGTACGATGGAAAAAACCCTAGTACCACAGACCCTAACAGACCTCTATCGTAAAGAGCAGAGGTTAACTATGACGTTAGGATATTCTCGCGAGAACTACTCGAGTCGTCTCGACTCGTGAAGAAATTAGTGTCTTTGCGAGAACTTCTCGATTCGTCTCGACTCGTAGGGAAAAGCCTTAGGCAATGGGATAAGAACCGGTTTCCTAAGCACTGGGGCCCTGCAAGTCGGTCCAAAATGGACTCTTGCATACTATTCACGGGCCACACTCTCCAAAGTCGAATCTCGACAAGGAGGGAAACAACCGCCTACGAGTCCTCTCGACTTGTAGGAGGGAAAATTCTCTTGTGAGATCCTTACGACTCTCAAGAGAAAACGCACTTAGGAATCCTCACGACTCCTAAGGAGAAAATACACCTACGAGATCCTCACAACTTGTAGGGAGAAAAGTCTTTATGAGACCCTTATGGCTCATAAAGTTGAAAAGTCTTAGGTAGCAGATCTGAACCTGCTTCCTAAGCCATCACTACCCCTCGAAGAAGCCAAAACAAGATGCTCACTCCATCATCTGCCGGCTATGCTTGCTAAGGTGACATGCTGATAACAAAAGAAAGAAGAAAGCAGAGAGATGACACAAGACATTGCGAAAGAAATGTATCTTTTATTCATGAATTCAATTGGGTACAAAATACATTATATGGAAGAATAAAAAAATGGATACATTTTATTCAAAATTACAAATGGTACAAAAACAATTATTGAGAGGGAGGCGCTTTCAATAATCCGATCAGCCGCTCGCGCACTTCCCTCAGCACCTTTTCTTGATCAGCTGCCGCGGCCAACTCTGCTTCGACCTAGGCTCGCTGCTGCAAGTAAGACGAAAGTTATTCCTCGACGGTCCGCTGAGCTGCTTCACGATTTTGTGCATCCCGCTCGACGACGTCGAGCTTCTGCCTCAGTGTTAACCCGTCAGAGATGTATCGCAGAAGGCCTTCAAAGATAACTTTCAACTGTGCAGCATTTGCATCAACCTGAGCATGCAGTCGGGCAGATTCGCTCGAAGTCTCTCCGCACTCCTTAAGTTTTAAAGCCGCCTCTTGTTCAAGATGATGAAAGTAGGGAGTGCTCTGCTCAACCCACGCAGCCTGCTGGGTGTTCACAGCCAGGACCTCTGGAGCAGGACGTCCAACCTCGAGCTCATGCAGGAAAGTTTCAATTTTCCTGTAGCGATTAACCCAAGACTCAACGACGCCCTCACTATGGAAATTCATGAGCGTCGCTAGCATAGGGTTAACCTCCACGGCAAAATCCGCAGCAGATGTGGGAGTCTCCACGTCAAGCTCCTCAATATAGTCGCTCAACATGCGCAGACTATTTGCGGCGCCTTTTGAGGATGCACGTCGAGAAAAAGGTCCGGCCGGCATTATGAGGCGAGACTCGAACGGGGCCGGAGTCGATGTGACCGCTACAAAACAAATCACAATCAGATGTCGGCTCAAGAAATAAAGAAAATACACGAACAATAGAGTCTACTATACCGGCTGCAACAGAGGGCAGAGCTGGGAGTACTGGTGGCGCAACGATAGCCTCGTCCCCTCCTTCAATTTGTAAGGCTACAAGCAATGTAAAGAAGAATTAGGAATAATGTGACTACCCGTTAAAGAAAGGACGTCGGTTAGAAAAGATACTCACCGACACCATCGGGCGGACTAATCTCTGACTGGAAAGAGAAGTGTGGGTGCAGCACCTGATACAGGTGATCAAAAAGGACTCCTGCAGGGATGCAGTAATGCAACGTCAGTACATAAGTTATACAGCTTAAAAATAAGACTGATGGGTCACGGATCCGCACCTTCCAACATCTGAGATGGTACGAGAGAAGGTAGAGGAGTGGTCACCGTCAAAGCGGTAACTGATGGCGCTTCCTCGGGTAGCGCAACCTCAACGCTCGCCACACCTGCATTAGAAATGAGATAAATACTGTCAGAAAAGATTGAAAAAGATTGCAGAATAAAAAGAAAAGCAATGACCCAAGATCTACCTGGTGAGTCACCGGTCGGAACCGCGACGAGGGCGTCACTTGATACAGCAACTGCTTCACCCTCCTCCATCGGAATGGTTTCGCCGCCCGTGGCTTCATCCCCTGACTCCACGAGAATCGTCGTGATACTCGCAGCGCCTGGCAACGGCAGAGAGCCGCAAGGGGAAAGAGCCACGATTGGAACAGTTCCCGACTCTTGCGAAAGAGTGACTACTTCGGGCTCGGCGACTGTAACAACCCTAATTTTCATATACATTTTTCTGTACAAATTTTTAAATTTAAAAACCATAAAGAAGTATTTTAATCTAAGCAAAAGATATATATAATTAATTATTTTGTTTTTAAATAATTTCATTTTTAGTGTACATTAAATTGTTTTTAAACTTAAAGTGTACTTTGATATTTAATGCTGCTGATATCATTTTAAGTAACTATTTTTCTTCAATAATTACAAGAAGGAGCTTGTAGCTCATTCGTAATACCTTGCATTGCTGAACCAAACCACCAGAGTTCGAATCCCATACCCCATATTATTTTTAATATGGATTTTTTAAAAACCTTTAGAATACCAAGAGTTTACACGTGCATATCTCACAAAAACCCCACTACACCCAAAGATGTAACACTTGCATAGGGTATATGAACCGCCGGGGGAGATCCAGGTCACCGGAATCGGTCGGGAATCGGCCAACTCGGCCTTGACTCGTCCGACTCAGTGATCCGACCGAGTCACGGCCGAGTCACCCCCTTTTAGGCCGATTCCGGCAAGGGTCACAACATGAAAGTTGTGTCTTTTGGTATTCCCTACTCACCTAAAAAGTTTCAGCCCAATACCACTTCCAGAGCTCTTAAAAACCCCCAATTACTCCACTTTTAATACATTTTTATTACATTTTATCACATTTTTATTTTTTAACTTTTCATCTACCCTAACCCTAACCCTAGCCTAGCCCTATATAAAGGCCCCTACCCTCTACCTTTTCCCCTCACAACTCTAAGCATACTCTCTAAAACTCTTGAGAACTTGGTGCAAAGAGCGAGAAGCGAAGCGCTGCCGAAACCGACGACGGATTCCGGCGACCGGATCAAGACCGACGTGACGTTTCCAACGAATCGGCAACCACCACACCTTTTAGAACGCTTAGCTTGTCCAAACCCGTAAGTCCCAACCTTCTACCTCTCTTTTCTATATTTGCAAAATACGACTTTTTGAAACCCGACGGAAATCGGACAAACCGATTTCCGATTCGGTTTTTCTTAAAAATTCCACTTGTCACCTAATACATATTATCAACCCTCTTGCATGTTGACTATTAATCACCCTTAAATCAAATTTAATTGTACTTTTCTACATGAAATGATAAGTTCTTTACAAAACCGTATTTCTTGCATAAAAATACCATCAAGTTCAATTTTAATGTTCTAATTAGATCCCTCACTCTTAATCATGTTTATTTTGATAACAAAACTTGTTTCATTCAATTTGGATGAAATTTCACACATGAAATGATAACGTTTATGAATACCGTATTCTTGCACCTTAATACCCTTAAGTTTAACATAGCTTATTTCACCTTGAAACTTCACCAAAACTTAATATAAGTCACGGGGTAATGACCTACCCTTACACACACTCATTATAACCCTAATTGATAAATAACAAAATACAGAATACGATATTATAGGACTTTGTCACTAAAATACCATAATCTTTATAACTTTTAGTTTAATCTTTAAATTGTAAATTCTTTTTAAATAAAACTTATACAAAATGAAAGCACGATTGGTCATGGACATCGATCGTTTATCTAAACTGTCTTGTGGGTCTAGGCAAGTGTGTCTAAGGCTAGTGGTTTTTAATTAGGCCCACGACTGTGGTTCCTTCCCACTTACCTGGCACTTACCTGGCTGCATTCGACGGTGAAGAGGCGATTTGAGGCTTCTAATGACTCATCGTTTAGACCATAGAATATAGGTTAGATGGTCTAGGAAACCCTAACAACTAAAATATGGAGAACTATATACTTTTACAAATAAATACCCTATATTTAGAAAACATTTTCCCTAAATTAAAAGTATTTATAAAAAACCTGAGCAAAGTGCCATTACAACCCATCTTTGGGGAACCTGTTAGGGATAGCACGGTTCATCGTGCACCCGCAGGCTAGTAGTGCGAGATTCAGACCTCCGCAAGGAGCATTCGGTCTCGAAAGGTTTAAATACAATATTTAAGGAAAGTAATATTTTTTGTAAATAAAATATTCATTTAAAAATCATTTAAGTGTTTTATTATATATAATTATCATTTAAACACTTATTTTGTTATAATATCAAGTTTCCACTTTTTCCTAAAAATCATAGATTAAAAGTTACATTAAAATACCACGAATTTCAAATAAACAATTAATACTTTTATTAGGATATATTCACTAGAATAACACAAATAAAATTCACATCCATTACAATAATAAAGACGATTATTAAATACTTGAGGTATATTTTGAAAACTATACAAAAGTACTTTTTACATAAAACCCCCTCAAGTTTCACAAATTACAATAAGGCCCCTAACTAATATTGAACTTCAAATTATCTTTCTTTTAGTCTGACTCGGGTTAGAGTCTGACTAATTCTGACTTGAATATAATTCAAGTCAATCTATATTTCAATCATATTCCAACACAACTTGAAATCGTGAATCCCTGAATACAGTTAACAATATATTCATTTTTGACTGAATCAAACCATGGATATTCATTCCATTATCCTGATATTCCATTTACCTGATTATACAGTTGCAACATGTTTATTGATATCATGGTTTTGGTCAGTCACTCAATTTACATATTCCATTACTACAACACTGTTAAAACATTACGGGGTTTAAAGGGGTAGATTGGTACGGAAGATATTAAAAGTGGAATGAGGTGGTCAGATTAAGACACCTAACATGAATACTGTTGCTGTTGTACCGTGGCATAACGGTTCCTTGTACTCTCCGTTTGCACTGATCTCTAGCATATAGAGATCCCCCTCGTATACACTGGCATTCTTCTGTACCAAGCTACAAACAACTGCGTTAAACAATATTCCATAATATTCTACAACATAATACTCTAGAAAATACTGTTACTCTGCCATTCTCACTCCACTTTTCTTTGGGACTTACCGAGCGACCTGTTCGCTGACGACATTCTATTTCTCTCTTCTTTGAATGTCGTCAGGTGCGTTGGACCAAGTTGAGACCGAGCCCACAAGTGAAGATTTGGAGCAGTTCCAGGAAGACCCAGAGCTCTAGACATTGTATCTTGGTCTTTCCAGTATTTCCTTTTATTGTTATGCCACTGTTTAGGCATTGCTTTTTCATTTCAGATGTATTTTCATTTCATGCATTGTATAAAGAATGTTATTAATAAAAGTTGCTGTTATTTCTATTATTCGTCTCTTGTGATTCATTTTATATTGCTTAGTTACGCTTAGCGTATGTACTTCTGAGTACATACGTAGCGGGCCTCGTCACGTCCACTTCGCCGTACACTGGGAAGCGGGGCGTGACAGGTTTTGTTGGTGGCCCATGCAGGTCAGAGCTGTATGAATCCCTATCATGCGGTTCTGGTCTGCGTGAACAACCTAAGCAATATAACACAAGAACCAGCAACTATAACATTCTTTACAATTCATGTTCTTTGAATCTTGCAAATCTCTATTTCTTAAATCTTACCGTTTCATATTCCTTGAAACTTATCATTTCATATCCGTTGAATCTATCCTAACCCTATTCTTTCACTCACAATCACCAAATTGTTTTGAAACTGTTACACTTTCCTTTTACAAATTTCGAGGACGAAATTTTTTATAAGGAGGGTAGAATGTAACAACCCTAATTTTCATATACATTTTTCTGTACAAATTTTTAAATTTAAAAACCATAAAGAAGTATTTTAATCTAAGCAAAAGATATATATAATTAATTATTTTGTTTTTAAATAATTTCATTTTTAGTGTACATTAAATTGTTTTTAAACTTAAAGTGTACTTTGATATTTAATGCTGCTGATATCATTTTAAGTAACTATTTTTCTTCAATAATTACAAGAAGGAGCTTGTAGCTCATTGGTAATACCTTGCATTGCTGAACCAAACCACCAGAGTTCGAATCCCATACCCCATATTATTTTTAATATGGATTTTTTAAAAACCTTTAGAATACCAAGAGTTTACCGTGCATATCTCACAAAAACCCTACTACACCCAAAGATGTAACACTTGCAGAGGGTATATGAACCGCCGAGGGAGATCCAGGTCACCGGAATCGGTCGGGAATCGGCCAACTCGGCCTTGACTCGTCCGACTCAGTGATCCGACCGAGTCACGGCCGAGTCACCCCCTTTTAGGCCGATTCCGGCAAGGGTCACAACATGAAAGTTGTGTATTTTGGTATTCCCTACTCACCTGAAAAGTTTCAGCCCAATACCACTTCCAGAGCTCTTAAAAACCCCCAATTACTCCACTTTTAATACATTTTTATTACATTTTATCACATTTTTATTTTTTAACTTTTCATCTACCCTAACCCTAACCCTAGCCTAGCCCTATATAAAGGCCCCTACCCTCTACCTTTTCCCCTCACAACTCTAAGCATACTCTCTAAAACTCTTGAGAACTTGGTGCAAAGAGCGAGAAGCGAAGCGCTGCCGAAACCGACGACGGATTCCGGCGACCGGATCAAGACCGACGTGACGTTTCCAACGAATCGGCAACCACCACACCTTTTAGAACGCTTAGCTTGTCCAAACCCGTAAGTCCCAACCTTCTACCTCTCTTTTCTATATTTGCAAAATACGACTTTTTGAAACCCGACGGAAATCGGACAAACCGATTTCCGATTCGGTTTTTCTTAAAAATTCCACTTGTCACCTAATACATATTATCAACCCTCTTGCATGTTGACTATTAATCACCCTTAAATCAAATTTAATTGTACTTTTCTACATGAAATGATAAGTTCTTTACAAAACCGTATTTCTTGCATAAAAATACCATCAAGTTCAATTTTAATGTTCTAATTAGATCCCTCACTCTTAATCATGTTTATTTTGATAACAAAACTTATTTCATTCAATTTGGATGAAATTTCACACATGAAATGATAACGTTTATGAATACCGTATTCTTGCACCTTAATACCCTTAAGTTTAACATAGCTTATTTCACCTTGAAACTTCACCAAAACTTAATATAAGTCATGGGGTAATGACCTACCCTTACACACACTCATTATAACCCTAATTGATAAATAACAAAATACAGAATACGATATTATAGGACTTTTTCACTAAAATACCATAATCTTTATAACTTTTAGTTTAATCTTTAAATTGTAAATTCTTTTTAAATAAAACTTATACAAAATGAAAGCACGATTGGTCATGGACATCGATCGTTTATCTAAACTGTCTTGTGGGTCTAGGCAAGTGTGTCTAAGGCTAGTGGTTTTTAATTAGGCCCACGACTGTGGTTCCTTCCCACTTACCTGGCACTTACCTGGCTGCATTCGACGGTGAAGAGGCGATTTGAGGCTTCTAATGACTCATCGTTTAGACCATAGAATATAGGTTAGATGGTCTAGGAAACCCTAACAACTAAAATATGGAGAACTATATACTTTTACAAATAAATACCCTATATTTAGAAAACCTTTTCCCTAAATTAAAAGTATTTATAAAAAACCTGAGCAAAGTGCCATTACAACCCATCTTTGGGGAACCTGTTAGGGATAGCACGGTTCATCGTGCACCCGCAGGCTAGTAGTGCGAGATTCAGACCTCCGCAAGGAGCATTCGGTCTCGAAAGGTTTAAATACAATATTTAAGGAAAGTAATATTTTTTGTAAATAAAATATTCATTTAAAAATCATTTAAGTGTTTTATTATATATAATTATCATTTAAACACTTATTTTGTTATAATATCAAGTTTCCACTTTTTCCTAAAAATCATAGATTAAAAGTTACATTAAAATACCACGAATTTCAAATAAACAATTAATACTTTTATTAGGATATATTCACTAGAATAACACAAATAAAATTCACATCCATTACAATAATAAAGACGATTATTAAATACTTGAGGTATATTTTGAAAACTATACAAAAGTACTTTTTACATAAAACCCCCTCAAGTTTCACAAATTACAATAAGGCCCCTAACTAATATTGAACTTCAAATTATCTTTCTTTTAGTCTGACTCGGGTTAGAGTCTGACTAATTCTGACTTGAATATAATTCAAGTCAATCTATATTTCAATCATATTCCAACACAACTTGAAATCGTGAATCCCTGAATACAGTTAACAATATATTCATTTTTGACTGAATCAAACCATGGATATTCATTCCATTATCCTGATATTCCATTTACCTGATTATACAGTTGCAACATGTTTATTGATATCATGGTTTTGGTCAGTCACTCAATTTACATATTCCATTACTACAACACTGTTAAAACATTACGGGGTTTAAAGGGGTAGATTGGTACGGAAGATATTAAAAGTGGAATGAGGTGGTCAGATTAAGACACCTAACATGAATACTGTTGCTGTTGTACCGTGGCATAACGGTTCCTTGTACTCTCCGTTTGCACTGATCTCTAGCATATAGAGATCCCCCTCGTATACACTGGCATTCTTCTGTACCAAGCTACAAACAACTGCGTTAAACAATATTCCATAATATTCTACAACATAATACTCTAGAAAATACTGTTACTCTGCCATTCTCACTCCACTTTTCTTTGGGACTTACCGAGCGACCTGTTCGCTGACGACATTCTATTTCTCTCTTCTTTGAATGTCGTCAGGTGCGTTGGACCAAGTTGAGACCGAGCCCACAAGTGAAGATTTGGAGCAGTTCCAGGAAGACCCAGAGCTCTAGACATTGTATCTTGGTCTTTCCAGTATTTCCTTTTATTGTTATGCCACTGTTTAGGCATTGCTTTTTCATTTCAGATGTATTTTCATTTCATGCATTGTATAAAGAATGTTATTAATAAAAGTTGCTGTTATTTCTATTATTCGTCTCTTGTGATTCATTTTATATTGCTTAGTTACGCTTAGCGTATGTACTTCTGAGTACATACGTAGCGGGCCTCGTCACGTCCACTTCACCGTACACTGGGAAGCGGGGCGTGACAGCGACCATGGCTACCTCTTCTACCGCCACCTCGGGCTCAGCAATTGTAGCCATCTCACCCGTCGCTACCTCGAGCTCGACAATTGTAGCCATCTCGCCTACCGCTGCCTCGGGTTCGGCGATTATGGCTACCTCCTCTACCGCCACCTCGGGCTCAGCAATTGTAGCCATCTCACCCGCCGCTACCTCGAGCTCGACAATTGTAGCCATCTCGCCTACCGCTGCCTCGGGTTCGGCGATCATGGCTACCTCCTCTACCGCTACCCCAGACTCAGTGGTCGCCGCCACTTCTTCGGTAAGACTCGGCCCTGCAAGATAAGAAATATGAGAATTGAAAGTTAAAACTTTGACAACAGAACCCAATGTCACATACCTTAAGTTGGTCTTCCGATTAATTCCCGAGCCGCACGTGCTGCCCGTCTGTAGGCAGTGGACAAGACAGCTGGAGATTCCTCTGAAGGAGTAGGGGCAGGGGTAGCGGTGCTCGAACCCGCACCCGCGGCCAAGGCGGCACTATGCTCCCTTGCCGCGCTCATTCTGCGCTTCCTTTCCATTCGGGCCGTTAGAGCGGATCTTTTAGAAGCCTCCATCAACAGGACGTCATCGTCCGCGTTAAGGGTTACCTCTGGAGCTGTCGAGGCATCCGTCATCGGTCGTTTGAGTAAGGCCTCTTTCGGCAGTGCCGAGGAGGCCGGGACTTCGATGGCTGGCCCGGGAAGAATCTTCGCATCACCTTGCGGGATTGGCATTGTAGTCCCTGCGATAAGATAAAGGAGGGGTTAGATTGTCCATAAGAAAGAAAAATGTAGATGCAATGAGCCTAGACATACCAATGCCCAGTAAAGCGCGATTCCTCTCCTCCTCCTCGAAGGTCCTGAGAGAAGACGCCAGAGCCTCTTCAGTGGTAAAGCCTGTTACAGAAGGAAAAATGTCAGTCAAGACATGATAATAAAAATAAAAATATAAGGCAATAACAGAAGTTACGGCTTATACTCATTTGATTGCGCGAGGATGGCCATTTCCTCTTTGTGGCTTGCGAATCGCACGGAAGCTGCAATGGCGGCCTCGAGATCAGTATCTGCCGGCGCTATGAAGAGACCCTTATTGGTCCCATACCCGCTCAGGCCCTTGTTATAAGGAGCATGAGGCTCCAGCCCGAGTACGGCGTCTAGAGAGAGGACTGACTTCTTCTTCCTCTTCTGCGAGCGAGCTCCAGTCGCAGCCAGCACAAGCTTATGCTTGGTGGGTACTTTGGGGCGATAAGTCCCGATATCTGAGCCCACTCCAGATTCAGGGGAAGCTACATTTACCGTCTCCACAGGAGCACGGGGCACCGATAGCTCAGGCCTGTCGTCGGGGACTTCAATCACGACAGCTTCTCTTAGCGGAGGAAGGACAATGGTCCGTCGCTTCAAGGGGAGGTTTCGGTCACTAGCAGAGGGTGCACCCTTGCGGTCGAGTAGCAGCCGCTTCTCCTCCCTGATAACAGCACCCATTGCATGTTGATACCAGGCCACGTGCACATTAAGGGCCCTCAGGACACAACTTGGTTTGCTGATAAAGAAGTGAGACCCCACATTCAAGCGCATGAAATGATGCAGCGCACCCCGCGTTCTCTCTTCCGTGGCAGCGGGTTCTACTAAGAAATCCTCCAGCGGGACTCCTTGATTGTAACTCAACTGCTGGGCAAAACGATGGGGGTTGTATCTCATGAATAGTGCCGCATCATTTTGCCTGAATACAAGAAAGCCCGGCCTGATGGAGTATAAATGAAGAATCTCCCGGGCTTTCAACACGGAGGCCCCGTCCTTAAAAATGTCTTGCAGTGACAGCACCGCCTTTGAAGTTTCCTGGCCGATGGTTAAGACTTTGTCTGTGAAAGACATACCATCTTCGACCGTGCGCGGATGAAGGAGCAAGCCCCTTGCTTCCCGCTGTGACGGACTCACGATGGAAGCGTCAACCAGCCGTATAATCCGAGGGAACTTGCATCTCTCGTAAAACGAAGGTCTCTTATGAATGCCAAAGACCCCGAGCATGTGCAGCTCCATCCATGAAGTGAAGTAATGCATCGGGAAGTTGGCAGGATGCACCCCCGGTTCAGTGGTATCCGCCGCTACGCTAAGACCATGTGTAACAACCCTAATTTTCTTATACACTTTTTCCTATACAAATTTTTTTCAAAATATTTTTAAAATCCACAAAGGGGTATTTTACCCTGAGCACAAGATTTAGGTAATTATTTTTGTTTTTAATTACAAGTTACAAGAATGAAATAACTCCATTCTTAGTATACAAGAAATTACTTTAAATTTAATGTATACTAGGAGTATTTATTCTTGCTGCTATCAGTTTAAGTAATTAAAAACCACAATAATTACAAGAAGGAGCTTGTAGCTCATTGGTAATACCTTGCAATGCTGAACCAAGCCACCGGAGTTCAAATCCCATACCCCACATTATTTTTGTATTTATTTTGTTTTAATTTTTTTTGGAAGTCAACGGTAAAAAGGCCATAACTCCCAAAATATGTACTGGACAACAAAAAGTAAATATACCAAATTGTACCCCCAGAAAATCCTCGGCCACTGGAAGCCTGACTCGGCCCGACTCGGCGCCGCCGGCCGGCGAATCGGCTGACTCGGTCCGGCGCCGCCGGCCGGACTTGGCCGGACGGCCGAGTCACCAACTGAGAAAAGTTGGCTCTTGACTTGGTCAACCCTCTTGCACACTTATTATACCTGGATCGGTTTTAATTTGGCCAATGAATCCCTTTTACTCCTAGATTTAATGATTTTTAAATATTTTTTTAATTAAAACCCTAACCCTAGCCTAGCCCTATATAAAGACCCCTACCCTCTAACTTTTCACCTCACAACTCTAAGTCCACTCTCCTAAATTCTCGAGAACTTGGTACGAAGAGCGAGAAGCGAAGCGCTGCCGAAACCGACGACGGATTCCGGCGATCGGACTAGAACTTTCGCGACGTTTTCGACGCACCGACAACCACCACTTCCCTTAGCCTCCTTAGCTTGTCCAAACCCGTAAGTCCCATCTCTTCTATCTCTCTTCTCTTTAATATAAAAATACGACTTTTTGGAACCCGACGGAAATCGGAACAAAACGATTTCCGATTCGGTTTTTCTGCAAATTTCCACTTGTCACCTAATACATAATACCTACCTATATTCATGTTGACTATTAATCACCCATAAACCAAATTTAAACAAACTTTCGCACATGAAATGATAGCTTCTTTACAATATCGTATTCTTTTCATAAAAATACCATGAAATTCATTTTTCTTCGTTTAATCAATTCCCTCACTCCTAAATAAGTTTATCTTGATCACTAAACTTGCAGAAATCAAATTGAATGAATTTTCACACATGAAATGATAACGTTTTCAAATACCGTATTCTTGCGCTTTAATACCTTCAACTTTAACATGTCATGTTTTACCTCTAAACGTCATCAAAACTTAAAAAAAGTCACGAGGTAATGACCTACCTCTATATACATACAAATATAACCCTAGCTGATAAATGTCAAAACATAGAATACGACATTACAGGACTTTTCACTAAAATACCATATTCTTTATAACCTTTACTTGAAAGCTTTAAGTTGTATAAAATTTTAAATAAAATAAAACCACTATATGTCATGGACATCGATCGTTTATCTAAACTGTCTTGTGGTGTCTAGGCAAGTGTGTCTAGGCTAGTGGTTTTTAATTAGGCCCACGACTGTGGTTCCTTCCCACTTACCTGGCACTTACCTGGCCGCAATTGACGGTGAAGAGGCGATTTGAGGCTTCTATTGACTTATCGTTTAGACCTTAGAAATAGGCTAGTTGGCTTAGGAAACCCTAGAAAATAAAATACGGAAAACTATATCTTTTTACAAATAAATACCTTTTATTTATAAAACCGTTTTCCTAAATGAATAGTATTTGTTAAACCTAAGCAAAGCACCACTACAACCCACCTTTGGGGAACCCGTTAGGGATAGTACGGTTCATCGTGCAACCGCGGGCTAGTAGTGCGAGATTCAGACCTCCGTAAGGAGCATTCGGTCTCGAAAGGTTTAAAATACGGCATTTAAGAAAAATAAGATTTCGGAAAATAAAATATTTATTTAAAATTATTCTTGTATCAATATATATTTAATTATCATTTAAACGCCTATTTTATTATAAGATAAAGTTTTCACATTTTCCTAAAAATTACAAGATTAAAAGTTATATTAAAATACTATGAATTTCAAATAAATCAATACTTTTATTAGGATATATTCACTAGAATAACACAAATAAAATCCACACTCATTATAACTATAAAGACGAATAATAAATACTTGAGGTGTATTTTGAAAACTATACAATAGTACTTTTTACATAAAACCCCCTCAAGTTTTATAAACTACAATAAGGCCCCTAACAAGTATAGAACTTCAAATTACCTTTCTTTTAGTCTGACTCGGATTAGAGTCTGACTAATTCGGACTTGAATATGATTCAAGTCAACCCATATTCTTTAATATTCCAACTCAATATGAATACATGAATCCCAGAATCCAGTTAACAATCTATATAACTTGACTAAACCGAACCATGGATATATTCCTTTTACATGTTTCCCAGTATTCCATTTACATGACTCTACGGTTATAACCGTTTCCTGATATCATGGTTTCGGTCAGCCAGTCAGTCTATCATGCAATTAATACAAGTTTGCAAGATAACAATACAAACAAGACATCGCGGGGTTTAAGGGGTAGATTGGTACGGAAGGTGTTAAAGGTGGCACGGGACGGTAAGATTAAGACACCTAACTTGAATCCAATTGCCGTTGTTCCGGGTTGTATAACGGAGCCTTGTACTTCCATTTGCCCTGGTTTCTAGCATACTGAAACCCCTCTCGTATACACTGGCATCCTTTTGTACCAAGCTACAACAACAGCGTTAACACCATACTACTATAATATGACAATACGATACAACATTAAAAGCTACTCTCTCTCTCTCTCTTACTCTCTGTCTATTTCTCTCTTATCTTTAGGACTTACCGAGCGACCTGTTCGCTGACGACATTCTATTTCTTTCTTCTTTGAATGTCGTCAGGTGCGTTGGACCAAGCTGAGATCGAGCCCACCGGTGAAGATTTGGAGCAATTCCAGGAAGATCCCGAGCCCTAAATACTGTACCTTGTTCTTTTCAGTATTTTCATTTCCTGTTATGTCACTGTTTAGGCATCTTTATTTCAGTTGTATTTTTCTTTTCATGCATTGTACAAAGAATGTTATTAATAAAAGTTGCTGTTATATCTATATCATCCGTCTCTTGTGATTTAATTTATATTGCTTAGTTACGCTTAGCGTATGTACTTCTGAGTATATACGTAGCGGGCCTCGTCGCGTCCACTTTCCCGTACACTGGGAAGCGGGGCGTGACAGGTTTTGTTGGTGGCCCATGCAGGTCAGAGCTGTATGAATCCCTGTCATGCAGTTCTGGTTTGTGTGAACAACCTAAGCAATATAACACAAGAATCAGCAACTAAAACATTCTTTACAATTCATGTTCCTTGAATCCTGCAAACTTCTATTCCTTGAATCTTATCATGTGTTTGAATCTGTCCTAACCCAAATTTTCTTTCGGGATTATGGATTCCCCGAACAACACCAGCACCAACGTTAACATCACCCCTTCAGCACTACCTCTTACACCCGCTGTTCCTGCACCACCCACTCAGCAAACGATGCTATTCGAGGCGATCCGCAGTCTTCTCGAGGGACAGCAACAACTTTTGAACCGTCCTGAGGCCGATGCACCGGTAGTAAAGCAATTCAGGGCTTTGCACCCAAAACAGCTTTGGTAAAGGAAGCCCTCTTGAAGCGGAAGAATGGGCACAAAGTATCGAAGACGATCTGGCAGCAGCTCAAGTGCCAGACAATGCTTGGGTTCGTGTAGCAAAACTACAGCTCACGGATAATGCTCGCAATTGGTGGAAGGCGGAAGAAACCCGTCTGGTACAGCCGATTGATTGGAAGACATTTCGCGAGAAGTTCGACGCGAAATATTTCCCTGTGACTGCCAGGTTTGCTATGGAGCAGCAGTTTATGCATCTACAGCAAGGATCAATGTGGGACAAATCGGTAGATGAATACGATACTGAGTTCACTATGTTGAGCCGGTAAGATATGTCACAATAGTTCAATTTTAAATATCATATACTACACAGCTAACACAATCTTTAAACAGATTCGCGGCACACTTGATACCGACGGACGATATCAGAGCCCGTCGCTTTCAGCAAGGTTTGGACACAGAGATTAAGGCTGCTCTAGCCACAGGAAAGTTCTTGACTCACGAGGAAGCTCTAGAAACTGCCCGCAGTTATGAGGCAGTAATAAAAGAGAGGGGCAGACCTCAGTCTGCAGGAGTCAAGCGTCCTGCCAATCAGATGGCAGGTGGAGCATCTTCCAGGCCATTGTTTGAACCCAGGAGGACTGAAGAAATTTGCCATTACTGCCATAGAAAGGGACATTTGTGGAAGGACTGTAGGCACGCAAAAAGCCTGTGTCTAATTTGTGGCCCATCCAACCACGGAATTGGGAACTGTCCTTACAACAGCAACTCATCTCACACACACACCAACCAACCGCAGCGGCCAACCATCCAGGCTCCTGCAACTCGTCCTGCACTACCTGCTCCACTACCTGCACAGCCTACTCGCCAATTCCAACAGGCAATGAGGGACATGCCTAGAAGGCAGAGAAATAGGTCTCAAAGGCAGAATGTGCCTCCAGCTAGAAGGAATATACCAAGGTGACAGACCTTCACATTAGAAGCTGTAGAAGCCGAGACTGTAGGTCAAGATAACACCGGTAAGCCTTTTTTTTCACCATCGTATCACTTTTATTCGCCAAACTTTTTTTTGCACTGTTACACTTTCCTTTTACAAATTTTGAGGACGAAATTTTTATAAGGAGGGTAGAATGTAACAACCCTAATTTTCTTATACACTTTTTCCTATACAAATTTTTTTCAAAATATTTTTAAAATCCACAAAGGGGTATTTTAGCCTGAGCACAAGATTTAGGTAATTATTTTTGTTTTTAATTACAAGCTATAAGAACGAAATAACTCCATTCTTAGTGTACAAGAAATTACTTTAAATTTAATGTATACTAGGAGTATTTATTCTTGCTGCTATCAGTTTAAGTAATTAAAAACCACAATAATTACAAGAAGGAGCTTGTAGCTCATTGGTAATACCTTGCACTGCTGAACCAAGCCACCGGAGTTCAAATCCCATGCCCCACATTATTTTTGTATTTATTTTGTTTTAATTTTTTTTGGAAGTCAACGGTAAAAAAGCCATAACTCCCAAAATATGTACTGGACAACAAAAAGTAAATATACCAAATTGTACCCCCAGAAAATCCTCGGCCACTGGAAGCCTGACTCGGCCCGACTCGGCGCCGCCGGCCGGAGAATCGGCCGACTCGGTCCGGCGCCGCCGGCCGGACTTAGCCGGACGGCCGAGTCACCAACTGAGAAAAGTTGGCTCTTGACTTGGTCAACCCTCTTACACACTTATTATACCTGGATCGGTTTTAGTTTGGCCAATAAATCCCTTTTACTGCTAGGTTTAATGATTTTTAATGATTTTTATATATTTTTTAATTAAAACCCTAACCCTAGCCTAGCCCTATATAAAGACCCCTACCCTCTAACTTTTCACCTCACAACTCTAAGTCCACTCTCCTAAATTCTCGAGAACTTGGTACGAAGAGCGAGAAGCGAAGCGCTGCCGAAACCGACGACGGATTCCGGCGATCGGACTAGAACTTTCGCGACGTTTTCGACGCACCGAAAACCACCACTTCCCTTAGCCTCCTTAGCTTGTCCAAACCCGTAAGTTCCATCTCTTCTATCTCTCTTCTCTTTAATATAAAAATACGACTTTTTGGAACCCGACGGAAATCGGAACAAAACGATTTCCGATTCGGTTTTTCTGCAAATTTCCACTTGTCACCTAATACATAATACCTACCTATATTCATGTTGACTATTAATCACCCATAAACCAAATTTAAACAAACTTTCTCACATGAAATGATAGCTTCTTTACAATATCGTATTCTTTTCATAAAAATACCATGAAGTTCATTTTTCTTCGTTTAATCAATTCCCTCACTCCTAAATAAGTTTATCTTGATCACTAAACTTGTAGAAATCAAATTGAATGAATTTTCACACATGAAATGATAACGTTTTCAAATACCGTATTCTTGCGCTTTAATACCTTCAACTTTAACATGTCATGTTTTACCTCTAAACGTCATCAAAACTTAAAACAAGTCACGAGGTAATGACCTACCTCTACATACATACAAATATAACCCTAGCTGATAAATGTCAAAACATAGAATACGACATTACAGGACTTTTCACTAAAATACCATATTCTTTATAACCTTTACTTGAAAGCTTTAAGTTGTATAAAATTTTAAATAAAATAAAACCACTATATGTCATGGACATCGATCGTTTATCTAAACTGTCTTGTGGTGTCTAGGCAAGTGTGTCTAGGCTAGTGGTTTTTAATTAGGCCCACGACTGTGGTTCCTTCCCACTTTCCTGGCACTTACCTGGCCGCAATTGATGGTGAAGAGGCGATTTGAGGCTTCTATTGACTTATCGTTTAGACCTTAGAAATAGGCTAGTTGGCTTAGGAAACCCTAGAAAATAAAATACGGAAAACTATATCTTTTTACAAATAAATACCTTTTATTTATAAAACCGTTTTCCTAAATGAATAGTATTTGTTAAACCTAAGCAAAGCACCACTATAACCCACCTTTGGGGAACCCGTTAGGGATAGTACGGTTCATCGTGCACCCGCGGGCTAGTAGTGCGAGATTCAGACCTCCGTAAGGAGCATTCGGTCTCGAAAGGTTTAAAATACGGCATTTAAGAAAAATGAGATTTCGGAAAATAAAATATTTATTTAAAATTATTCTTGTATCAATATATATTTAATTATCATTTAAACGCCTATTTTGTTATAAGATAAAGTTTTCACATTTTCCTAAAAATTACAAGATTAAAAGTTATATTAAAATACCATGAATTTCAAATAAATCAATACTTTTATTAGGATATATTCACTAGAATAACACAAATAAAATCCACACTCATTATAACTATAAAGACGAATAATAAATACTTGAGGTGTATTTTAAAAACTATACAATAGTACTTTTTACATAAAACCCCCTTAAGTTTTATAAATTACAATAAGGCCCCTAACAAGTACAGAACTTCAAATTACCTTTCTTTTAGTCTGACTCGGGTTAGAGTCTGACTAATTCGGACTTGAATATGATTCAAGTCAACCCATATTCTTTAATATTCCAACTCAATATGAATACATGAATCCCAGAATCCAGTTAACAATCTATATAACCTGACTAAACCGAACCATGGATATATTCCTTTTACATGTTTCTCAGTATTCCATTTATATGACTCTACGGTTATAGCCATTTCCTGATATCATGGTTTCGATCAGTCAGTCAGTCTATCATGCAATTAATACAAGTTTGCAAGATAACAATACAAACAAGACATCGCGGGGTTTAAGGGGTAGATTGGTACGGAAGGTGTTAAAGGTGGCACGAGACGGTAAGATTAAGACACCTAACCTGAATCCAATTGCCGTTGTTTCGGGTTGTATAACGGAGCCTTGTACTACCATTTGCCCTGGTCTCTAGCATACTGAGACCCCTCTCGTATACACTGGCATCCTTCTGTACCAAGCTACAACAACAGCGTTAACACCATACTACTATAATATGACAATACGATACAACATTAAAAGCTACTCTCTCTCTCTCTTACTCTCTGTCTATTTCTCTCTTATCTTTAGGACTTACCGAGCGACCTGTTCGCTGACGACATTCTATTTTTTTCTTCTTTGAATGTCGTCAGGTGCGTTGGACCAAGCTGAGATCGAGCCCATCGGTGAAGATTTGGAGCAATTCCAGGAAGATCCCAAGCCCTAAATACTGTACCTTGTTCTTTTCAGTATTTTCATTTCCTGTTATGCTACTGTTTAGGCATCTTTATTTCAGTTGTATTTTTCTTTTCATGCATTGTACAAAGAATGTTATTAATAAAAGTTGCTGTTATTTCTATATCATCCGTCTCTTGTGATTTAATTTATATTGCTTAGTTACGCTTAGCGTATGTACTTCTGAGTATATACGTAGCGGGCCTCGTCGCGTCCACTTTCCCGTACACTGGGAAGCGGGGCGTGACACCATGGTATAAGTGGGCTAAACCGGCGATCCCGATGGCCACTTGTATCCCGGCAACCATGCGATGCGCGGGGTAGAAGACGGAAGGCCTCATGTAACGAGGATGCATAGGGAGCGCGAACCAGCTCAACCATAGCCCAAGAAATACTCTTTCTCGTCAATGCCCGGAGCAGCAATTTCTGACAGAGGGACGATCGCGACATCAGGAAGGAAGAAACCCTTCTGATCAGCTTCCAGTATCGACCGACGGTCCAAGCCAAAGCCGAAGGGATCGTCAAGTTTAGCGAACTTTTTGCCTTGTCGTGACAGAATCTTCGGACAAAGAAAACGGGCAATGAAGTTCGCAAAGCTGACCCCTCGGTCTCCAGATTCAAGGAAGAGGCTCTCATACATGTTCAACACCTTTATCAGACTCGGGAACTGGTGCTGGATGGTGTTCTCCGGGGTGAGGCCCATCACTACTGGCTTGGTGGCAAAAACATATTCATCCGGAGGAAGCAGCTCCTCGTAGTGCTCCCCCCTGACCGGTAAACCAGAAACTCAGCGAATTCTTCTAAGGAAATGAAGACCTCTCTATCCAATAAGAGGAAGGTATGGGTAGGGATGTTCCACTGCTCCAAAAATGCCTTGATCCACCATGTGGGAGGTGCAGAATACTGGAACAAGGAAGCGTAGACCGCAGGGTACAAGCCGAGCTTCAGCAGCTGCGATTTCTTTGCCGACAAAATGTACCTGGCCTACTGCAAGTACCCGGCCGGATGACGGGGAGTTAGCCCGATGTTGTAGGGCTGTCCCTAAGGGCCTGACTCGCCCTGACATATCCGCCGCCTTAGGGTATCCAAAGCCGCCAGTGGCTGCACGGGTACGGCGGCGATCGAAGGCTGAAGGAGACCCTCCGAAGTCTAATTAACCACCTCCACTGCATAGTTCACCGGGGGTGCATCTGCATACGAGATCGCCGAGATAGGCTCCGAAGGCGTCGCACAAGAAAAGCTCCGACGGCCTCTGATAATCTGGTCATACCATCTACCCCACAAGTGAAGATTTTTGTGTTCCGGATCACGGTCTTTGATGAGCGTGAGAACCTCCCGGTCCACAGGCGCCTCAGGAAACCCGCCTTCTGAACGAACAAACGGGAAAGAGTGATCAAAAGACATGTCGCCTGCAAAAAGGGGGACAGAAGTCAACTGTTAGTGCTATAATTTAATTTTAAATTCTGACACTCGGTACTTTAAAATTTGTACCACACTGCGATGCAGTGGAGAGGGACCAAAGGGGGCCCACAAAATCTGGATGACAATGCATCAATTAATAAAACAGTCTCATCATTGGATGAAACTGTTAATTAAATGAGGAAATCCTCAAGAAAATTCTCATTAAATGAGAATATCCCTCAGGAAAAGGAGAAAATCTCCCTTTGAGAGCAATGCTCTATGACAGAGTGACACTTGTCAAACTCTGATCATGAAGAAATAAAATTCCTCAAGAGCCTGGCTCTGTAATGATGATGGAAAAATCCATCAGAAAAGAATTAATTAAATTTAATTTTTATGAATTAAAAAATTCTGGGATCTTCAAGATCCATGAACAAACTCTTAAGAGTTCTTCATCAAAGATTAATAAATCAACATGATTCAAAAGAGCAAAGCTCTGTTCATGGGCCAAGGAACCACAAGAAAAGATCTCCTTGGATCTATGGGTTCATGATCTGAAGAGAGCAAAGCTCTATTAATGAAACCCTAAACGGGTTTTCTTTAGATCAAAGATCTATGAAGAGCAAGGCTCTGATTAATGGGTAAAACCCTAATTTAATAAAAGTTTTAAACTTTACCTAAGTTTTGACAGGATTTTGACTCTTAAAAAGTTCTTAAACAGGAGAGCAATGCTCTGAAGAAGAGATAATTCTCAAGAAGAAGATGAAAATCATCTAAGAGACCAAAGGTTCTATTTATAGGCATTAAAACGCCTCTTCAACTTCTGGGTTGATCCAAGGGCGCAGATGCTGCCACCGCTGCACTCACGTGTGGTGCACGTGAGCGCAACGGTGGAGGGGGGCATTTGTTTCCCCCAATCAGAGCAAAGCTCTGTTTTGAAATTCAAAATTCAAAAAAATTTAAAGTAACGCTTCAGATCCTGCGCTAAGCGTGCTGCGCGCCACATGTCAAACACGGATGCGCTAGCGCCAGGTGTGTTGCGCCCTAGGCAGCGCATCATGAGTGTGCTAGCGCTGGGCGCGCTGCGCGCCACGTGTCAAATACGGGTGCGCTAGCGCAGGCTGCGCCGCGCTCTGAGCAGCGCACCACGTGTCAAACGTAGATGCGCTAGCGCAAAGTGCGCTGCGCTCTGAGCAGCGCACCACGTGCAAAGTATGGGTGCGCCAGCGCTGGAATTATAAAATTCCCCACCGTTAGATCAAAGGATCTAATAAATAATGATAAATCATTAATCAGAATTAAAATTCTGTTATGGAAAGATTTTCTTTCAATCTTGTTAAAAACAAGAAGATTGCCTTCTATAAAACAGAAGCCCTAGGATTAAAGATCCAACGGTGGGAAACATCCCCAAATCAATCAGAGAAAGATCTCTTTAACTGATTTAACAAATCAACTTGCCCTATATAAAGGCCCCAAGACTTCAAGTCTGATATAGAGAAACCCCCCTATAAAGTTTGAGAAATTCAAAGAAAGAAGAGCAAGCTCTTGAAAGAAGATTATTTCTTCAAGGTAAAGATCATGAATGATGAACACAGAGATGAAATCATCTCTTAAAAGGAAGAATTATCTTCTTAAAAGATCATAGATTTACAAAGATCAAGGTCTTTCATAAAAAAGATCAACAGATCTCATCACATAATAAAAGAAGAACATATTCTTCACACAGATTATTGATCTATAAAGGCAAGCCTTTCGAAAATAAGAACTATTGTTCTTGAATTTTGAGACAAACTCTCTTTTAAAAGAATATAAATTTGTTCTCAGATCATAAAAATTGATCAAATGCGCTTTACGCTATTGAAATGCACCTTGCGCTCTTGAACAGCGTTTCTGCGTTCTCTGGACCGGCGCTCTGCGCCAAAATATGCCATGTGTCAACCACATATGCAACTTGCTCTTTGCACTTCTGAAATAGCGCACTGCGCTCATGGGCTGGCGCTCTGTGCCAAGCGCGCCACGTGTCACTCACGAGTGCGCCACTAAATTGATAGCGCAATGCGCTCATAAATTAGCGCTCCGTGCTCATAAACTGGCGCATAGCGCAGAACATAACACGTGTCCCTTACATGCGCGCCACGTGGCAGAAGTGCACTGCACTTTTGATCGGCGCAAAGCGCCTAATGCACCATAGGTTGCGCTGACAGAACATAAATTGTTCTGATGAATGCTCTGCATTCAATACAAGACAAAAAATGTGTCAAGATCCAATGCTCAACATTATTAAAAGGGCCAAGCCCAAATAAAGGCTCAATAGCCAGAATAAACAAAATGTTTATTGGACTTAGCCCAATATTGGCCATAAGTCCTCAACTTATATTTAATTGAGTCTTTCTGCTCATGAATATTTAACAGATCTTAGTTCCAAATCGGACCATAGATCTTTCAACCAATTCATACCGGTTCGAGGGTACATCTCTTTACTCTTTTGATATTTGTCGTTGTAATCCTTCAACGTCTTCAAAGAGGTGACGGGTCCCTACAACCATACATTTCATGGACTGTGGGGTCCTAAAACTCATGGACTACGATGTTCTTAAACTTTATAGACTATGACGTCTTTAAACTACGGACCGTGGGGTCCTTAAACTCATGGACTACGATGTCCCTAACCTCGGACTGTGGGGTCCCTTTAAACCCACGGACTATGATGTCCTTAACCTTGACTGTGAGGTCGTTAAACTCACGGACTACGATGTCCTTAACCTGGACCACCATGTCCTTAAACTGGTAATCGACCGCAATGTCTCTAAACTAAACAATAAAGTTCAAATGCTCTTTTGTTGGATCTAAATGATCCCGTTAAGTTGATCTTAGTCTAAAATTAGACTAACGTATCCTTAACTAACGTTTAAGTTGATCTTAGTCTCAAATGAGGCTAACGTATCCTTAAACCAAACCTCCAAACCCAAATCTAAGAAGATACAGATTTGGACTAATCTATGCCCTACGGGCGACAACATAAATTAGTCTCCGTATACAATCCACGGGCAACCAAAAACAAAACAAACACACACACGACACGAAGTGACCATCTGGAGAAGGAGAAAGTTGTTACCGCGACGCGGTAGCGTAATTAACTGTAGGGGCTTGAGCCTGCAGGGAAGAGCGTCCCCACAATAAAAAACCCTTCAAACGAGGGGAATCTGACGAAGTCTGCTACATCGGCCGTATCCGTTTAAACCTTCGATACATGGTGCCATAAATCAACATAGCATCTTCGGAGAGGTGGACGGATAGCACCAATTAGCATCTGCCCCGAAATTCAGGCAAGACGGACCTACGCGGTCGCGTCTCCGTGTTTCGGCGGGGAACACTCGTTATCGGAGATAATCCGTCGCGGAGTGCCGAACCGATAGATGACGCGTGTCTTGAAGAAATGGAGAATATTCTCCGTCTTCACTTCTCTTAGTGGTACTGCTTCTGCCCACTTAGAGAAGTAATCAGTTTCGCCAGTATGAACCGATGGCCTCTGGACGATGCTGGTTCAATGGGCCCGATTATGTCAGTTCCTCACATTTCGAATGGCCAGTTAGCCACCGTTGGATGTAGCGGATTGGGATGCCGGTGGATAAAGTCCCCGTGAATCTGGCATGAGTGGCACTGCTTCGCGTATTCGAGGCAGTCTTTGATCATTGTAGGCCAATAGTAGCCCATCCTTTTGATCTTCAGTTTCATCTTCGGCCCGGCTTGGTGAGAACCGCAGAGTCCGTCGTGAGTTTCTTGGATGACTCTCCTTGCTTCTTCAGGTTCGAGGCATCTTAGCCATAGAGAATCAAATGATCTCTTATATAGAGTGTCATTGATGAAGGCGAAGGATAGAGCTCGTTTCATGAGCTGATGTATTGAGATCGCATCTTTAGGTGTTCATCGGGATTTGAAGTAGTCTATAAAGACTTCTCTCTAATCCTTGACCTTTTCCTGGTCCTATATCTGTAGGGCCGTTTGCTTGGTCGCTTCTTTTTCTTCAAATGACTCTGGAGATATTTCTGCCGGTGCAAGAACCCGACGGCTTTGCACAACGATCCTTACGTCATCGAGATTCTTATCGTCCAATTCTTTAGCGAGCTTGGCTAATGCATCTGCCTTTCTATTTTCCGCGCGCGGTATGCTTTCCAGGGCGTAGGAAGGGATTTGAGTCAGCAGTTGTTGCACTCTCTCACCGTACATTACCAACTCTGGTTTGCACGTTTGATAGTCGCCATTTACTTGACTAACGACCAGCTGGGAGTCTCCTTATATGAGGAGGTTTTCGATTCCCATGTCGACAGCGATCTCAAGACCTGCTATCAAAGCTTCATATTCGGCTTCATTGTTCCTCGGCTCTGTCAAGGAAAAAGCAAAGTGCATTATCCCTCCTTGTGGAGTCACGAAGATGAGGCCTACCCCAGATTTGATTATGGGGGTGATGTGCTCTCGCTTCTTCATGGAAGATGCCCCGTCGAAGTAGAGTTCCCATCGGGTGTCACTCTCTCCTTTCTCCCCATCGATCGTGTCAAACGCGTGCTCTTCTGGCAATTCGCAATTTAGGGGTGAATCGGCAGGTATAGGATGCTCAGCGAGAAAGTCGGTGATGGCCTGGCCTTTCACTGCCTTGAGCGGTCGATATGTTATCAAGAACTCCATCATGAGTAGGGCCCATTTAGCGAGCCGTCCTGTTAGAATGGCTTTTGACATCAAATACTTGAGAGGATCCACCTTTGATATGAGATGGACCTCATGCGCCAAAGCATAATGTCTGAGCTTCGTTATCGCGAAGATTAACGCCAAGCAGTGTTTTTCAATGGGAGAGTAATTGTTTTCTGCCCCCAGAAGAACTCGACTCAAATAGTAGAGGGCTCTCTCCTTCCTTTGGTCGTTTTCTTGTGCCCATAATGCGTCTAGAGAACCCTCAAGGGCTGTTGTGTACAGGATGAGAGGCCTTCCCTTGACCAGAGCAGTCAGTACTGGTGGATTCTGTAGGTATTGCTTGATTTCGTCCAGTGCGCTTTGGCATTTGCGATCCCAAACAAACGGGGTTCCCTTCTTCATTAAATGACTGTAGGGGCGGCACTTGCCGGAGAGATTAGCTATGAACCGTCGGATATATGCGAGCTTTCCTTGGAGAGACCGCAGTTGCTTGAGAGTTCTTGGCGGGGGCATTTCCATGATCGCCTTGATCTTCGATGGGTCTATTTCGATACCTCAATGTCGTACGATAAATCCTAGGAATTTGCCCGAGGAAACTCCGAATGCGCATTTTAGAGGGTTCATCTTGAGGTTGTATTTCTGAAGACGTTGGAACACTGTCTTCAGATGCTCCCAATGTTCCTCGTGCGATTTGCTTTTCACCACAAGGTCATCGATATAGCATTCGACGACTTCATGTATGAGGTCATCGAAAATCTTCGTCATGGCCCTCTGATAGGTAGCGCCGGCGTTCTTTAGACCGAAAGGCATCACTTTGTAGCAGAGTATGCCTAGCGGGGTCCGGAAAGCGGTATGCTTTCGGTCTTCAGGGTGCATCTTTATTTGATTGTACCCTGATGAGCCGTCCATGAAGGAGAAGCTTCGTGAGTGGACGTGTTGTCTATCATTAGCTCGGTAACCGGTATAGGAAAGTCATCCTTTGGACAAGCTTTGTTGAGGTCTCGAAAGTCCACGCAGATGTACACTGTCCCAATTTTCTTCATCACTGGGACAATGTTGGCAATCCAGTCAGGGTACCGAACCTCTTGGATAAAACCGGAATCGATTAGCTTCTTGACCTCGGCGTTGATGCTTATTTCGAGTTCGAGCCACATTCTTCTCGGTGCTTGTTTGACTGGCTTGACGTCCGGAGAAATCGCCAATTTGTGGACAGCTATTTCTGGATTTAATCCTGGCATCTCGGAATAGTTCCATACGAAGCAATCTTTATACTGCATGAGCACGTCCTTGAGCATAGCTACCTTTTCTTCAGACAACAGCTCACTGACAAACGTCGGCCATGGGTCATTTGCCGTCCCCAAATCCATTTTCCTTAGGTTATCTGCAGCAGTATGTATCCCATCTTCCAGCTCTTTTGGCACCGGTGGAAACTCTGAGATCACCTCGTCATCATCATTTTTGAAGCACCAGAGGAGGTCAGACATACCCTCGTGCACTCCTTCTTCCGACATCCTTATCATGTGACAGGTACGAGATCGCTTCTAAGACCGATGTTGATCCGGCTCTACTCTCGCTGCATATATGGCTTTCGGTTCATGCTTCTGTGGCGGGGTTACCCTCCAACTGCTGGATAAAGCGAACCTTCCTTGCTGATACTGGTCTTCTACCTAGTCTTTGAATGTGAAGCAGTCTTTGAGAGGATGTCCTATCGCTCGGTGATAGGAGCAATAATCTGGGTGATGAACCTCACTTGCTTGTTAAGGGTGCTTGGACTCCGGGAGGGTAATCATCCGATGTTTAATGACAAGAATGAATATCTTTCTTGTCTTGTCTTGGGGAAAAGAATATGCTCGACCCATCTTCTTTATAAGAGACGGATCCCGGCTGCTCAATTCTCGATCGCGTGGCTTCTTGGACCCGCTTTGCCGCTGTCGAACGTTTTTTCCGTTCTTTAGCTTGTTTCTACCTATGCGTCGGGTCTTTTTATGACGGGCTGGTGATGAAGAGCATCATCATTTTCTGCAGCTTGCCGAAGGAGGCGCTGCGTCCTGGCTATCTCGTAAATGGCCATTTCGCGGCTATGGTCATCCCGGACCTTTTGACCCGCTTCTTTTATTAGCTTGTCCATCTGTTCTTCAAACGACGAACTTGGAATTTTTACGTCGGGACCTCGTTTTGGTTCAGGGTTAGCGTCTTCTATCAGAGCATCTCCCTCTTCATCAAAGTCATGTATAACGTAGCAACCATATAATCGCTCCCTTTTCTTAGATTGAACATATCCAAGCCCGATCGTTTCCATTCTCCCGTTGGACAATTTTCGCTGAGTTCCAGGGACGTTCCAGATCCTATTGTAGAACTGAGCTTGTCGCGCGGTCTGCTTAAAGGGTATGCCTTGGCGCCTCAACAACTTTTTTAATCCTTTTGTGTAGTATCTGGGCAGACGGATGGGCTGGATCTTGTCAAGCGTAGAATCGGCGCCATGCCAGATTTCTTTCTCCACTTTGGTTTCCGCGGATCGATAAAAGAGGATCGCCTTTTCATCTTTTCGCTTGGGAGGGATGTAGAATGTCTGCAGTTCTTTCACACTGTAGGTATCAAGTACGTCAAGCTCTTTGTAATGCTCTTGCGGAACCATGGCGATCTGTAAACTCTGATCATCTCCAATGAAGGTTTGTATTGATGGCCGAACAGAAAATACTGCATTGACTTCATCCTCAAAGTTGCTGCCGAAGACCAGAATAGGGGTGGACGGTCCCCGCTTGTTGCATTGGGGCGGTCCTGAATAGACTATCTTTTCCTCCTCCTCGGTATCGCTCCCGAAGACCGGAATGGTGGTGATATCTTTTTGCTTATTCTCAGGCTTATGGCACCTTTCCGTGTCTTCGAAGTCTGACAAGAAGTATTTTTCATCTTCGTACTTTCGGACTTCATTCACGGCGAATGGGTTCAGCTCCCCTGTCACAGTGTATTCAAGTCCATCTTTGAAATACTTCATACACTGATGTTGTGTAGAAGGGATAATGTTGTACTCGTGTAACCAAGGCCTGCCGAGCAAAGCATTGTAGCAAGTCTTGGCATCAATGACGTGAAACTTGATGTCAGTGACGAGCATCCCAAGCATAACGTCAGTATCACAGACCCGAGCGTCTGTGATGACTGAGAGTCGAACCCGGAGATAATGATTTTATCCTGAGCGAGTTGTTGAACGCTCATGAAAATCTCTTTCAACACTCTCACATTGAGAAGGTTGACGGAGGATCCATTGTCGACCAGGATCTTCCCTATCTTGATATCATGACAGTATCCGGTGACGTACAAAGGACGGTTATGCTCGCATGTCCCGAGGAGGAGGTCTTCGTCGCTGAAGGTGATGTCGGCTGTGTGAACTTCTTCCAGCTCGTCCTTTATCTTTTCTTCGGCAAGGAAAGCTTGAAACTGGTCAGGTTCTTGTAGTGCCTTGATCAGAGAATCTCTTGCCTCTTTAGATAGAAGAAGGGCATCGAGAATGCTTAGCTGCGAGGGTATTTTCCTCAGGTGTGCCAGAACATTGTAATCCACCTTGTTTTTCTTGGGTGGGTCCTTGGCTGCCAGCTCTTCGACGACTCGGTCATCGAGGGCAATGTCTTCAGGGACTTTTTCTTTCCCTTTTCCTTTTTGTTCGATCCCTTGTTTGCGGGTCCGAGATTCTTTTCAGGTATCATGCGATTGCGCAGCTGAATGTTCTCGCAGGTCTTCATCTCTTCTGTTTCAGAGATGGATTCCTTGAAGAGAGGGCCAAGGGCTATTTCTTCTTCAGAATCACTCCCGAAAGTGAGAACTTGTGATCCCCCGGAATTAACCATGTGACATTCACCGGCTGTTCTTTTATGCTCATCTGTCGTGCTTCTTTGTTCCCGACGAGTTTTGCGCTTCATCCGCTTGAAATGCTGCCAGTGAGCAACGTATCCCTGCCACCAATTTTTAAAGGCGTTGCATTCTTCAGTAGGGTGTGTGGTCCTCCGATGGTACAAGCAGTAGTTTGGATGTGTATCCTCTTCGTTAAGGTGTATCTTATCAGGAGTGTTTCCTTCGGAGGATGGCAGCTTCATTCCCATCGATATGGCTTTGGCGAACCTTTTCCTTGTCTTGAACTTGTTTTTGCTGGCGGCCGAAGTGCTCCTATTCGGTTGGGTATTTCAATCCTTTCGCTCAGTCGCCGACGTTTGGATTTTTCGTATACGGCGATTTCACGCTCCTGATCAGCTTTGCTTTTCAGAAGAGCTTCGTTCAGGAATGCGTCAATCATCTCGTCAAACGGTTCTAGGAGTTCAGGCTCGGGATCTGCTCCCAGTTTCTCTGCATCCGGAGCTTCTTCACCATTTATTAATGAGTGAGAGATCACGTGGCAGCTTTCCACATAATCCTCAGGTTCATCTGATGAGTCTTCTCCCTCATTTTCATCGCCATCTCCATCTTCAAGGATATGGTTGAGGAATTCTTTGAGTGTGACAGGAATTCGCACCTTCTGGTTATATTCTTCCAATGCGTCAATATATTTTTGCAGGTCCGTGCGCTTGTCATTAGGCTTCACGGGCTTTTTGGTCTTCTTCTTCTTCTTTGAAGACTTTGACGGCTGGGTATGGGCGTTTTGACTATCGCCACCACTTCTTGGCGTCAGGCGTGGTTTCAGCATTCCCTCAATGATCTCGGGTTCCAGCGGACTTTTCCACTTGATCGCCGGGCATGTTTGGAGATTCTTCAGCATTCTTTTCGTCTTGGCTGAAAGAGCGACCTCTCATGGAGCTTCTTCTATAAAAGAGCATGATACCCCTGGTATGTCCCCCCTTTTAAGAGCGTGCGGCTGTGGCGGGCTTACTTTCCAATTCTCGGACAGTGAGAATTTGCCCTGTTGGTATTGGTCCTCAATCCAGCCTTTGAAGATGAAGCAATTTTCGATTGGATGGCCTACCACTTGATGATAGGGGTAATAATTGGGATTATTGGTCTCACCGGGTTGCAATGGGCGTTTTGGATCCGGCAAGGTGATGAGCCTGTTGCGCACCGCCAGCTCAAATAGTCTCCTCGTTTTATCCCGGGAAAACGAATAAGGGCGCTTCAGTTTCTCATTGAAGAATCGCCGTCTTTCATCTTGGCGATCGGTAGGCTTTGGACCACTGGGCTGCTGCCGAGCATTGGCGATGAAGGTCGCTTTCCCTTTCCCCTTTTTGTTTCGAGATTCCATCTTCGAAGAAGATGGTCTATGACCCATCTGATCCATCTGGGCCAGCTTGTCAATCAAGGCTTGGAAAGTAGTTAGCTTGAAGAACATCATGAACTGGGATATGGTCGCCTGCGGATCAAGAGTACCTACGAACATGCCTACCGCAGGCGCTTCTTCGATGCGCCGCTCGCACTTCGACCATAGATTCCGCCACCGTATCGCGTACTGAACCCATGTTTCGCCTGGCCTCACCCTGGCGTTAATTAGTGCGGTGATCGGGGTGCGCTCGCTAGCGTTTGCGAATCTCTGTGTAAACAGTCACACCATTTCTGCAAATATCTTGATAGAGTCATTCGGAAGTTCAGAATACCACTCGAATGCTGTCTCCGATAAGTTGCCAACGAATTGGCGAAGCAGCAGCTTATCATCACTTCCGGTGTTGCCGTACAAGACTCTGAATTGAGCAACGTGCTAGTGTGGATTCCCCGTCCCCTTATATACATGGAATTTAGGGATCGTATATCCCGGCGGGTACTTTATTTGGTCATACCAACCCGGATAGGGTCGTCCAGTCTTAACAATTTGCCCGGCCACTTCACTCTCTTGATGAGCTCGTATCTGCTGAGCGATATAGTTATCCAGGGCGGCTTTGGAGATGGTCTCCTCTTTGGCTGCTGAACAAGCAGGAAAAGGGTTTAACGTCTCCCATCGGTCATCTTCAAGGATAATCGGAGGGTCTTCAGCTGGAGGATCCGGCTGTATCATCATCCCGACCATATCTTGGAATAAAAGCGCCATTCGTTTTATGTTAGCCGCTTATTCCGCAGCCTCTTTGTCTTTCCTCTCAAGCATTCTTCGGAGGAACTCAGCATCAGTTTTCTGTTCTTGGTGCTGCTCTGACGATGTCTCCGGGCTTTCTTTTGGCCCAGTGAGTGCGGCCATGGCTGTCAGTATCTCCTGGAGCTTTTACTGTTGCTCCTGAGCTTTTGTTACCGATCGGGTGAGTGGTCGATGACCCGTGGAGATACGGCTATCCTCTTTTTCGGAAGCCATATAAACAGCGTGCACCACCATGCCCCCAGCTTGGGGCGTTTAGGTTCAGTGCCTTTCGTCGCAGACACGGGGATTTTCTCCGGCCTTCTTCTTTTGTGAGCGGTCGAATTTGAGGGGGTCATTGCAGCGGGCACCCAAGTAGACGACACCTTCTGCGGTACGATAGGGTGGTCTTTCTCTTGCTGAAATTTCACCTTTTTCGATCGGCGGGAGTAGTCTTGAGTGATCACCGAGTTTTGGACCTGTCGTCAACCTTGTGAATTTTAGAGGACAGCCGCCGAGGGGGCTGCTCCGGCACCTTTGTAACGTTCTCCATAGGTGGAGGAGATCTTTTCAGTACGGCAGTTGGAGAGTTCTTGCGCACCCTCCTAAGTGGTTCATAGCAGTTTCCAGTTGGAACAACAGTATTAATCTCCACCACCGGAGCTGGTGGAGTCAGTCCAGAAGGAGAGCTGCCCCCAGCCTTCCTTACTCAGCGCCAGTGACGACGGCGAGCATGTTGTGCTGACGGGACCGGCTCAGTTATGGGGGTGGCTTCGTCATGCCCTTTGTTCTGGCGGAGGGTTGCTGCTGGCGTTAGCCTCTTGAAAACTTGTAAGTGCATGGCGGCGCCCTGGTCGTCAATCCGACGGCCAAAAGCGGAAGCGGTGATAAACTTTAAATTTTCTTGAACTGGCAAACCGCCGCGCACTAATACCCGGATCGAACCATTAACTAGTCCTAGCTAACTACAAGATGGGGAAGAGAGATATACCGACTGATCCAAGTCCTCCGGTCTTCTCGTCGTCGTCCCGATCTCCTGCGGAAGCTCCGGTCTCCACATCGTCGCCGGAAGTGCACCACATCGCCTACTTCTTTTACGGGCTCCCACCTCAATGCCGAGGCAACTCGGGCACGAAGCTGGCTAGTCGACGTGCCCAAGGTTTGCTGTAGAATATCTAGTGAGCAAGTCTCATTTTGGGGTTCATGGAGATGCCTTTGTGGTGGAGGAAAAAGAACTTAGAGAGTGGTGAGGAAAAATGTAGTATACAAAGAATTAGAGTGACATTTTTCTCACAACCAAAAGAAAGAGCACCCTCTCCCTCACTAGTGGCCGGCCATGCACCATGGTGGTAGGTGGGAATGGAGTGAAGTCAAGGAAAGTCAAAAGGAGTGGGGAAAACTATCATGCAAGCATGGATAAAGAGTGATGATTAAAACAATATCATCACAAACATAAACAAACACTCCAAAACAACCATGATGACTCCAAATGGTCAAGCCATCATGAAGATGTCAAGAAGTCAAGGTCAATGGAGCAGCCATGATGATCCAACCAATATGCAAAGAACCCCTCCACAAATACTTATTTGCAACAATGCAAATAAGCCCTCCTCCACCAAACTTCGGGCAATGAACGATACAAAAGAAATCGGTCGAAACGGAAAGCAAACTGGCAACTCCAGAAAACTGGTCCCGTAATAAATTACAGGAAAACCCCGATACTGTGCATACACACCCGCATTTGTATTCCGACCGAAATACAAATGCAATGAGACAAAATCTACACTGTACTATACTAGGATCCGGCTTAAACCAAAGTCGGCTAGTAATATCTGTCCGATCCTGATCCGTGCAATACCGCACGTATCTGATCGAACCCTGCCATATATCCATACGGCCTATAGTACAAACTGTCCGATCTTGATGCGTGCAATACCGCACGTATCTGATCGGACCTTTCCATATCTCCATACGGCCTCTACAACCTTTCTCCCGAAAGCTGAGTAACTGAATGTGGGGGACTCTAAAGACTCGTCAACACCTTGGTTGTGGATTTAACCACTAGTACGTCAGAGGTATAAGCCAATACGTAACGGGCTACCAGGTATTGACTAAAAGGGGCGTCAGTGAGCGATCTCAGCCTGACAACCCTACTGAGCCTGTCAGTGACAATATCCGTACAGTCCGGTCCGTTCGTCTATGAGCATCGCATGGCGGGCCTAGGGGGTTGGTAAAAGTCAGACCCCCAAAAGCGGTACAAGTCGTGTCGGAGTGTAGCCCAGAACACCCTGAGATACTACTGGAATACCTACCAGTAAATCTCCTTGCCTCGGCCGAGGGCTTTGTGTAATGGCTCTCCTAGACACAGCGCGACCTCACCCCCAATACCGGGAGAGACGAGCCCCTGAAGATGCGCTCACTGCCTCCATGTGGCTCGGGACTGTACCCAACTAAAACCTGTTTGCACGACTCCTTTGAGCCGTGGTAGGGTAGTAATCAAAGTACAGTGGGAACTCACACAAGACAAATGACGATCTCCAGGTCGATGAACTAACCTGTACACATGTCACCAGGGAACTGCCATCTGACGTCTGGTATATGACCAACTAGCATGTTCCCGGCGAGTCCTGTCCGGTGTACTCATAACCCAATGAGCACCTGCATACATCTTAGGTGAACCAACTGACACCAGTGGCTTGTGAGACCGGCCACCGCCCCTCGTCGGGGTCTCGACTGTATACACTAGTCTACTCTGGAGTATCAATGCCCTGTCTCGAAACTCTCACGACTAGGGACCATTTAAGGATATGCTTATAGACTGCCAGCTCCCACGTATATGATCGCCCTCATACTGCTGGTGGTCAAGCAAGAATCCTGGGGGCTCTACCAACGTGTAATAGCGACCTGTAAGGTCACGTAAAGCAGTACACGATGATAAAGGTAAACCAGATAGCATATTATCATCTCGAGTAAGACTGTCTTACCGGGATAGGTCCTCCATCAATCATTGCAATCACGTACCTGTGACCTAATAATTGACTCTGAGGGCACTATCTCCAACAATCTCCTACTTGCACTCAAAGCTAATTATTGCGATGTCGCATACTCACAGCCCGTGTGATACCGAACACCCAACTCCTCTACCAGTCATTCTCACAAAGCTCGTTTGCGAAACTATTGCGTTCGAGGAATAGCCCCAGTGAGTGGATCCGCCTTGATGTTTCTTTCTATGTCTCTCTATATCTCAAGTTCGCGGAGAAACCCATCTCCCGAAATGAGCAATACCTGTCTTAGAATGTGTCTGGATGTCTGATGGGACCTAGCTCATAAATGAACTCCAAATCCAAACTTCTTAGACTGTATCGTCAACTGAACTTAATCAGTATCCTGCACCATGCCTCCCTCAGTATTGCCTTGGACCACCTGTCCAAAATACTGCCCCTCATCAGAAGGAAAAACTATAACTCTGACAACCTCCTTGTCGTCCAGGTCACCTTGGAAGCCCGGAATGATAACTGTCTCCTGTATGAGGCTATCGTTATCATATCCCTAGAACATTCACTTATGTTCTAAAACTGCTTCCGACTGCTTCTCCAGGATTGGATCAATATCAACTTATTGCATCTAGTGCAAGAACAATATCTGGTGTGGTACTTGACATCTCATGATTGACTCAATTGCCTAAGCAAATGATCTGCCAATCATGCACATCCCTCTCCACTTTAGTCTGTAAGACACCTTTAGAGAGGGTGACTCCATCACCTGCAGGTATACTACCGTGCCAGGAGTCGTCCATTCTAAATACTCTTAGAATGGTGTCTAAGTACCCTGATTGGGAAACCACCCAAATCTAGATCTAAAGCCATAGATCTAGTAACCAGAATGTCTGATATAATATCCAAGTCCCATGTAGAGAAACTACTGTGTGACGACCAAAGTATTGTTGGAGATAGTGCCCTCAGAGTCAATTATTGGATCACAGGCACGTGATTGCAATGATTGAGGGGAGGACCTATCCCAGTAGAACAGTCTTACTCGAGATGATAGTATGCTATCTGGTTTATATTTATCATCGTGTACTGCTTTAGGTGACCTGACGAGTCGCTATTACACGTTGATAAAGCCCCTAGGATTCTTGCTTGACTTCCAGCAGTATGAGGGCGATCATATAAGTGGGAGCTGGGGTCTACAAGCACATCCTTAAAAGGTCCCTAGTCGTGGGAGATTCGAGACAGGGCATCGTTTCTCCAGAGTAGACTAGTGTATACAGTCGAGACCCCGACGAGGGGCGGTGGCCGGTCTCACAAGCCACTGGTGTCAGTTGGTTCACCTAAGATGTATACAGGTGCTCATTGGGTTATGAGTACACCGGACAGGACTCGCCGGGAACCTGCTAGTTGGGATATACCAGACGTCAGATAGCAGTTCCCTGGTGACATGTGTACAGGTTAGTTCATCGACCTGGGATCGTCATTTGTCTCGTGTGAGTTCCCACTGTGCTTTGATTACTACCCTACCACGGCTCAAAGGAGTCGTGCAAACAGGTTTTAGTTGGGTACAGTCCCGAGCCACATGGAGGCAGTGAGCGGATCTGCAGGGGTTCGTCTCTCCCGGTATTGGGGGTGAGGTCGTGCTGTGTCTAGGAGAGCCAGAACATGAAAAGTCCTTGGCCAAGGCAGGAGATTTGCTGGTAGGTATTCCAGTAGTATCTCAGGGTGTTCTGGGCTACACTCCGACACGACTTGTACCGCTTTTGGGGGTCTGACTTTTACCAACCCCCTAGGCCCGCCATGCGATGCTCATAGACGAACGGACCGGACTGTACGGATATTGTCACTGACAGGCTCAGTAGGGTGTCAGGATGAGTTCACTCATCGACGTCCCTTTTGGTCAATACCTGGTGGCCCGTCACGTATTGGCTTATACCTCTGACGTGCTAGTGGTTAAATCCACAGCCACAGTATTGACGAGTCTTTAGAGTCCACCACACAGACAGTTACTCAAGTTTCGGGCGAAACGCTGTAGAGGCCGTATGGAGATATGGCAGGGTTCGATCAGATACGTGCGGTATTGCACGGATCGTGATCGGACGGATTTTACTAGCCGGCTTTGGCTTAAGCCGGATCCTAGTATTAGATAGTGTAGTTTTGTCTCTTTGCATTTGTGTTCAGCGGGAATACAAATGCGGGCATGTATTTGCTGTAGCGGGGTTTTCCCGTATTTTATTACGGGATCGGTTTTCTGTAGTTGCCAGTTTGCATTCCGTTCCGGCCGGTTTTCTTTCATTCCTTCTCGGCCGGGCTTTGTGGTGGAGAGTGTTAATTGCAAGTTCGCAATTAACATTTTGTGAGGGGTTTCTTTGCATAAGTGTGGCTTCATGATTATCCTCTTCATCATGAGATTCCCTTTTGGTCCATTCCATTGCTTTTCATTTGAGATGAGTGAAAAAGGATTGATTTGTGAGGTTTATATTATCTTTTTAATCATATTGTTTTTCTCTCTCCAATCTCATTCTTGCTTAAGGGGGCCGGCCACTTTAGAGTGTGGAGAGGATCTTTTTCCTTTTGAGTGAGAAATATGTTTCATATCCTTTCTCATGCTAAAAAGTTCATAAGCACTTTTTGAGTTGTTTTCTTTACCTCCACCATTTCATGGCAACTTCCATAAACCCTAAAGAGACAACTCACTACACTATTCTATAGCAAACCTTGGACGCGTCGGCTAGCCAACTTCGCGCCCGAGTTGCCTCGGTCAAGAGGCGGGAGCCCGTAAAAGATTCCGGCTACGTGGTGCCCTTTCCGACGAGCGAGGAGGTGACGGAGATTCCGCGGGAGATCGGAGTGGAGATGAAGACCGAAGGACACGGATCGCTTGGTATAACTTCTCTACTCTTTTCTATTTTGCTAGCTAGCTAGGTTAATGGCCCGATCCGGGTGAAAAGTCCGCGGCGGTGCCGTTTTGCAAAGTTCGCAAAGTTTTTGTTTTCCGCGTTTCCGGCGTCGGATCGACGGCCGGGGCGCCCCCGCGGGCTTACAATGGTATCAGAGCCACGCCATTAACCTCGCCTAGCTTGCTCTAGCGCGTTTAGAACCCGATCGAACAAAATCCCCAAAAACCGTATTTTTGTGCACATGTGTTCTCTGTTGAAAATTTTTGAGCTCCTAAAATTTTTCAGGTTGTTGCAGAGGCATGTACAAGCAATTATAAGAAATCTGGGAAAATACGATCCACTCATTCCATACTTCGACCGCGGAAGCGCGGCCAAACCCCTGGTTTGGCCGCGCTTGCGCGGCGGAAATAGGGAATTGTGGCACCATATTTTCCCAGTAAGCTTATCAGTTGGAAATAGGGCTTTTGGGATATTTTATTTGGGCCCAGTTTTTCTGTAAGTGCTACAGTAGTATTTGGGGCCCACTTGATAATATTTGTTCGATCGGATATTTTAAACATGCCAGTTCACAGTTTTTACATTATATCTGCGACCGTGAATGTCATTTGATCGGTAAATCCCGTCTAACTGCTATAGCCCGGTTAGACGGATTTGCGAACGTGACTTTCACGTTGATGTTCTGTGATTGTACTGTGTTGTTGCGGATCGGTCATGGGGGATAGCCTGGTTGCAGTGGTAGTACAGTTTTGTTGTATTATGTACATTTGATATTGCGGGGCGAGCGTCCGACATGTGGACTGCCGTCACTGCCAGTTTGTATTATTCTTTTGGGGCACGACCTGGTTGCGGTCGATGTACCCGTTGTATGTATTTTACTTTCTGTACTAGGTCTACCCCGCGGAGGGGTGCACGGATAGCCGGATTCTAGAGGGCAACAAGCCCGCATCTCATGGCATTGAGACTGAAGGGGGCTTCACTCTAGGATTTGCGGGCTATTCGCCGCACTCGTAGGGGGTATAGGGTTGACCCAGGAGGGGTGCCCAAGTTACCGGATTCCGTGAAGTGCTGGGTGGTCCATTCACGTAGCTGAAGGGGGCTGCCTCGCTTCAGGTTTTGGCGGGTGACTTGCCGCGCCCGTAGGGGTCTAGGATTTTCACTGCACAGGCTATCCACACGACCAGGGGAACGTCGGGTTTCAGCGGCTCTGTGAAACCCGGGGATCCCAGATATCTGTATTGATCTGTGTTGCTATGCTTTTCTGTGTTGCATTTTATCACGCCTTGAGCGAAATATAATATATTGGTATATATATTAGTAGATGTTGTATATGTTTTGCATCCGCGCTAGTCCAGTCCCCGCTCTGTCGTTAGTTAGCTAACCTAACGAGTGATGACGGGACCCAGTGGCGAATGCGGATGGCATATACGTACATCAGTATATTTTCGTTCTTTGTGGTGTGATCAATTGATGGGACTGCATTGATTCGGATCAATGCAAGTTAAACAAACCTATTCTGATGTTGTTGGAACACTTTTTCAAAAAGCTGTTATTGCAAGGACGTTCACTTTTGTTTTGCATCGTGGTATTCAGTTGGAATATCCTGCTCCTCAGTCGACGAGGCAAGGGCCGAGATCCCTTCACCGGGAGTGACCCCTTGGACAAAAGTTTGCGTCAGGGCATTAACTTCACTATAGCCGATTACTTTTGCTTTGCACAGTGATATTCGGTTATGAATATCCAGCACCCCATTCTACGGGGAAAGAGCCGAGATCCCTTCACCGGGAGTGACCTCTTTAGTAAAGGTTTTCGTCACTATATTTTTCTAAAAAGCTATCCGTTCCTTCAGCGATATCAAGTTCATTACGTTAAAGGTTTTCGCCAGAAACCATTCGTAGCCCTCCGTCATTTCAGTTAAATATTTGGTAGTATTCAAGCTATGTATTTTGACCTCACGCCAAGGCATAGTGTTTGGTAGCTGCCGGGTATTTATCTGTTGTATAGATAGATGCGTTAGTTTGGGACAGTCGTACTACTATTTTGGCCTACGTCAAGGGTATGTACGGGTGGGTTCAAATTAACCAGGATAATGACGGGTAGAACTTGACATGTGACTTATGATATTTTGACCTCACGCCAAGGTCATAAGAGCATGGGGTAAAAATCCACATCGGGAGTTTCAAAAGTACTGAAACTTGCCAGATATGCGCATACCTTCTGGAGTGTGATAACGTGAGCGGATTCCGTCACGTTATCATGCGATGAGAGTTGGATCCCGATTCCCACTGATGAGTTGGTTTACTCCTCGGGTTATCCCGGCTAATTCTTCTTTCAGGTTTGGGGAAGAATTTGACGTTACAGTGGGAGGTTTCCAGATTAGATAAATTGGTAACCATTCTGATCTAGATTAGAGTGCACGCTGAGTGTTTCTTTTCTCTCTCTCTCTGGCAGCGACCATTGACCCGACCCTAGACTATGACTCAGTGACCAAGTTGACCGAACCTTCTTAACACTGGCTTTTGGATTATCAGAGTTGCAGACCTCTTTGCCACCCCTACTTTTACCCTTTTCTCCGGGACACCCCGTATTACTACGAACGTCCACTTCCATTGGACAAAACCATCGTATGGTTATATACGAACTCGAAGGACTTCGAGGATGGTTTCAGGTTCTGGAGAAAACGGATAGGACTATTCAGTTGTCTTTTCTTTTCACCTTCTCTCAAGTTGCGAGTACTCCTTGGTTTAGGAGTAGTACACCTATTACGCAAATTGGATAGTCTTCTTCCAAACCTTAGGCTGGTGCCGACCGGTAGGGAATGAAGAAAGCCAATTAGCCTAAACGGTGTACAGAAGGTATTAAGTTCAGACAAAGCAAGGGATTAGTTAGAGGGCAAAGTAAATTGCGACTGCTATTCACGACCAAACCATGTACTTCTTTGTCAATCCTAAATCACCTATGAATTAAGTTCATTCAGGTGTCTTTTATCTTCACCTTCTCTCGCGTTGCGAGTGCTCCTAGGATTAGGACAGTACACCCTTTATGCTTATTGGATAGTCTTCTTCCAAACCATAGGCTGGTGCCGAACGGTAGGGAAGGAAGAAAACCATTTGGCCTAAAGGGGTGTACAGAAGGTAATGACTAAAGACACATAAAGGGATTTGGAGAGGTGGCAAAGAATTATACGGTTATAGTTGTGAATCTTGATAATGGAAGAGGCATTACTAGGAATACCAGCATACCCCATTGAAACATTTCAATGTTTCAGTTTCACTGTGTACTGTTAAAAGAAAACTGATTTCCCGATTAGACACTTACTCCAGGGTATGTATTTACCAGGTTGGATTCTCACATCTGTATGGTTTTACAGACGATGAGTGGGAGTAAGTTATTGGGAATTAGGTGACCATCCTCATTATATCGAGATTCGTTGTAATCGGTGATATTTGAGGAAGTCACCTGGGTTGTTTGCCGGTCGGCAAATATTTGGTTTTGAATATCCGTTGTTATGCACCAATTTCAAATTGATATATCTGTACGTCTATTTTTATAGAGTGAGACATACCTTTTTGAAATTATGTCTATGACATTTACCTATACCAGTGGATGGTTAGGTAAGGAGAATTGAACAGCGGTGTAATTCTTCTTAACCAAAAGTACAGTTTTCAACCTACGACACACAGTGAATGAGTCACTAGACTCAGGGGACTTATACAGAGTATTGTATATTGTCCAGTGTCCATTAGGACAGAGGGGTTGGTCCTCGTACTATATTCTATTTACTTTTAACTTCTCTAGTTCTTAGACATGTGTTTCGTAGAAACACAGGGTCTAAGTTTTGAGGAGTTATAGGTATAAGAGTAAAGTAGAGAACCAAGTATTACAAGTATCGGGATTTTTCAAGGTGATCGAAGATGTAGATACTTGTGTATGGTGTTCAGTTGATAGTAATGTTTAAGAGAACTTGCTTCTCTTTCAGGTTACTCATAATTGGAAGCATTCCTAGGTTGAGTAACGCTGATCGGCCTCTTTCCATTTAGTTGACATGCACTGGAGACAGCTGCATGATTTGAATCTGGTTCAATTAAATCAGTGCCTCTGTTTCTTGGATATAGAACAGTTCATATCTTGACTTTGTTAAGATACGGGGAGTTGTCCGGCTTATGCTTAAAACCAGACTCTGGACAACTCAAGGCACGTTTCAGTAGTGGCTGTTTGTGGGTTGACCCGGGCTATGACGAGGGTTGATTTTCTACCATCTGGAAGATCAATAGTGATATTGTTCTTAACTCGCCACAGTTTTATCAAAAATGGATTTTTTCAGAAAAACAGTAGTGGGAGTATGGTAGGACTGGAAGTGATTCCAGAACCACAAACGATTACTGAAGATTTAATAAGAACCTAAAGATTCAATCTGGTTTGACATTCCATTGGCCACTCCGCAGATAAGGTGGGTAACCTCAGGCACCCGAGAGGTACTTCGGTATGCTCAAGGACGGTGGCAGGGAGGTTCTTGTTTACCCAGACTTGCCATTGCTGTTGTTCCAGGCTGCGAGACCCGGCGGGAGGATGAGTATAGCGTCGTTCTAAACTTGCTTTAGAAGCGTACGTGTATATGACTCTGCCAGATGGTTGTCGTAGTCAGTGGGAGCAGCGGAAGCATTGGTGGATATCAGGCTTATATCTATTTATAGACTTAAGCAGATATAGCGGAGATAGATCATCTATTTCTGATGTGACAGTCAGAGGTTTGACTTCATCAGAATAAGGGATGGATCTGTTGAGAAGGTAGTAGGGTGTGATGTCCTGGTATTTGATGACATACACAGAGTAGGAAGTGATATTCCTATACTACGATCGGTTATACTTTGGTCGTCACACAGTGGTTTCTCCACATTGGATTTGGATATTATATCAGACATTCTGGTTACTAGATCTATAGATTTAGATCTAGATTTGGGTGGTTTCCCAATCTGGGTACTTTGACAGCATTCTACAGGTATTTAGAATGGACGACTCCTGGCACGGTAGTGTACCTGCAGGTAATGGAGTCACCCTCTCTAAAGGTGTCTTACAGACTAAAGGGGAGAGGGACACGCATGATTGACAGATCATTTGCTTAGGCAACTGAGTTAATCATGAGATGTCAAGTACCACACCAGATGTTGTTCTTGCAGTAGGTGCAATAAGTTGATATTGATCCAATCCTGGAGAAACAGTCGGAAGCAGTTTTAGAACATAAGTTGATGTTCTGGGGAATTGATAACGGCAGCCTCCTTTAGGAGACGGTTATCACTCCAGGCTTCCAAGGTGACCTGGATGGCAGAGTGGCTGTCAGAGTTATAGTTTTCCCTCTGACGAGGGGCAGTATTTTGGACAGGTGATCCAGGTGGATACTGAGGGAAGGCATGGCGCAGGATACTGATTAAGTTCAGTTGACGATACAGTCTAAGAAGTTTGGATTTGGAGTTCATTTATGAGCTAGGTCCCATCAGAAATCCAGACGTTCTAAGACAGGTATTGCTCATTTCGGGAGATGGCTTTCTCCGCGAACTTGAGATATAGAGAGACATAGAAATGAACATCAAAGCGGATCCACTCACTGAGGCTATTCCTCGAACGCAATAGTTTCGCAAACGAGCTTTGTGAGACTGACTAGTAGAGGAGTTGGGTGTTCGGTATCACACGGGCTGTGAGTATGCGACATCGCAATAATTAGCCTTGAGTGCAAGTGGGAGATTGTTGGAGATAGTGCCCTCAGAGTCAATTATTGGATCACAGGCACGTGATTGCAATGATTGAGGGGAGGACCTATCCCAGTAGAACAGTCTTACTCGAGATGATAGTATGCTATCTGGTTTATATTTATCATCGTGTACTGCTTTAGGTGACCTGACGAGTCGCTATTACACGTTGATAAAGCCCCTAGGATTCTTGCTTGACTTCCAGCAGTATGAGGGCGATCATATAAGTGGGAGCTGGGGTCTACAAGCACATCCTTAAAAGGTCCCTAGTCGTGGGAGATTCGAGACAGGGCATCGTTTCTCCAGAGTAGACTAGTGTATACAGTCGAGACCCCGACGAGGGGCGGTGGCCGGTCTCACAAGCCACTGGTGTCAGTTGGTTCACCTAAGATGTATACAGGTGCTCATTGGGTTATGAGTACACCGGACAGGACTCGCCGGGAACCTGCTAGTTGGGATATACCAGACGTCAGATAGCAGTTCCCTGGTGACATGTGTACATGTTAGTTCATCGACCTGGGATCGTCATTTGTCTCGTGTGAGTTCCCACTGTGCTTTGATTACTACCCTACCACGGCTCAAAGGAGTCGTGCAAACAGGTTTTAGTTGGGTACAGTCCCGAGCCACATGGAGGCAGTGAGCGGATCTGCAGGGGTTCGTCTCTCCCGGTATTGGGGGTGAGGTCGTGCTGTGTCTAGGAGAGCCAGAACATGAAAAGTCCTTGGCCAAGGCAGGAGATTTGCTGGTAGGTATTCCAGTAGTATCTCAGGGTGTTCTGGGGTATACTCCGACACGACTTGTACCGCTTTTGGGGGTCTGACTTTTACCAACCCCCTAGGCCCGCCATGCGATGCTCATAGACGAACGGACCGGACTGTACGGATATTGTCACTGACAGGCTCAGTAGGGTGTCAGGATGAGTTCACTCATCGACGTCCCTTTTGGTCAATACCTGGTGGCCCGTCACGTATTGGCTTATACCTCTGACGTGCTAGTGGTTAAATCCACAGCCACAGTATTGACGAGTCTTTAGAGTCCACCACACAGACAGTTACTCAAGTTTCGGGCGAAACGCTGTAGAGGCCGTATGGAGATATGGCAGGGTTCGATCAGATACGTGCGGTATTGCACGGATCGTGATCGGACGGATTTTACTAGCCGGCTTTGGCTTAAGCCGGATCCTAGTATTAGATAGTGTAGTTTTGTCTCTTTGCATTTGTGTTCAGCGGGAATACAAATGCGGGCATGTATTTGCTGTAGCGGGGTTTTCCCGTATTTTATTACGGGATCGGTTTTCTGTAGTTGCCAGTTTGCATTCCGTTCCGGCCGGTTTTCTTTCATTCCTTCTCGGCCGGGCTTTGTGGTGGAGAGTGTTAATTGCAAGTTCGCAATTAACATTTTGTGAGGGGTTTCTTTGCATAAGTGTGGCTTCATGATTATCCTCTTCATCATGAGATTCCCTTTTGGTCCATTCCATTGCTTTTCATTTGAGATGAGTGAAAAAGGATTGATTTGTGAGGTTTATATTATCTTTTTAATCATATTGTTTTTCTCTCTCCAATCTCATTCTTGCTTAAGGGGGCCGGCCACTTTAGAGTGTGGAGAGGATCTTTTTCCTTTTGAGTGAGAAATATGTTTCATATCCTTTCTCATGCTAAAAAGTTCATAAGCACTTTTTGAGTTGTTTTCTTTACCTCCACCATTTCATGGCAACTTCCATAAACCCTAAAGAGACAACTCACTACACTATTCTATAGCAAACCTTGGACGCGTCGGCTAGCCAACTTCGCGCCCGAGTTGCCTCGGTCAAGAGGCGGGAGCCCGTAAAAGATTCCGGCTACGTGGTGCCCTTTCCGACGAGCGAGGAGGTGACGGAGATTCCGCGGGAGATCGGAGTGGAGATGAAGACCGAAGGACACGGATCGCTTGGTATAACTTCTCTACTCTTTTCTATTTTGCTAGCTAGCTAGGTTAATGGCCCGATTCGGGTGAAAAGTCCGCGGCGGTGCCGTTTTGCAAAGTTCGCAAAGTTTTTGTTTTCCGCGTTTCCGGCGTCGGATCGACGGCCGGGGCGCCCCCGCGGGCTTACAAGTATAACCGATTGTAGTATAGGAATATCACTTCCTGCTCTGTGTATGTCATCCAAATACCAGGACATCACACCCTACTACCTTCTTAACAGATCCATCCCCTGTTCTGATGAAGTCAAACCTATGACTGTCACGTCAGAAATAGATGATCTATCTCCGCTATATCTGCTTTAGTCTATAAATAGACATAAGCTACCTGTCCACCAATGCTTCCGCTGCTCCCACCGACTATGACAACCCTCTGGCAGAGTCATACAAACGTACACTTCTGAAGCGAGTTCAGAACGACGCTATACTCATCCTCCTGCCGGGTCTCACAGTCTGGAACAACAGCAATGGCAAGTGTGGGTAAACAAGAACTTCCCTGTCACCGTCCTTGAGGCTACCGGAGTACCTCTCGGGTGCCTGAAGTTACCCACCGTATCTGCGGAGTGGCCAATGGAATGTCAAACCAGATTGAATCTTTAGGTTCCTTATCAAATCTTCAGTAATCGTTTGTGATTCTGGAATCACTTCCAGTTCTACCATACTCCCAGTACTGTTTTCTGAAAAAATCCATTTTTAATAAAACTGTGGTGAGTCTAGAACAATATTGTTATTGTTCATCCAGATGGTAGAAAGTCAACCTATAGCCTGGGTCAACCCACAAACAGCCATTACAGAAACGTGCCTTGAGTGTTCCAGTGTCTGGTTTTAATCATAAGCCGGACAACTCCCCGTACCTTAACATCGTTAAGATACGAATTGTACTATATCCAATATAGAAACAGAGGCACTGATTTAATTGAACCAGATCCAAATCATGCAACTGTCTCTAGTACATGTCAACTAAATGGAAGGAGGCCGATTAGCGTTACTCAACTTAGGAATGCTTCCAATTATGAGTAACCTGAAAAAGAAGCTAGTTCTCTTTATCATTACTATCAACTGAATACCATTCACAAGTATCTACATCTTCGATCGCTTTGAAGAATCCCGATACTTGCTACACCTGGTTCTCTACTCTATTCAAATACCTATAACTTCTCAAAATTCGGACCCTGTGTTTCCGCGAAACACCTGTCTAAAAACTAGAGAAGTCATAAGTAAACCGAATATAGTACGAGGACCAACCCCTCTGTCCTGATGGACCCTGGACAACATACAATACTCTGTATAAGTCCCTTGAGTCTGATAACTCATTCACTGTGTGTCGTAGGTTGAAAACTGTACTTATGGTTAAGAAGAATTACACCGCTGTTTAATGCTCCTTACCTAACCATCCACTGATATAGGTAAATGTCGTAGACATAATTTCATAAAGGTATATCTCACTCTATGAAAATAGACGTACAGATATATCAATTTGAAATTGGTGCATAACAGCGGATATTCAAAACCAAATATTTGCCGACCGGCAAACAGCCCAGGTGATCTCCTCAAATATCATTGATTACGATGAGTCCCGATATAATGAGGATGATCACCCAATTCCTAATAACTTACTCCCACTCATCATCTGTAAAACCATACAGATGTGAGAATCATACCTGGTAAATACATACCCTGGAGTAAGTGTCTAATCGGGAAATCAGTTTTCCTTTAACAGTTCACAGTGAAGCTGAAATATTGAAATGTTTCGATGGGGTATCCCGGTATTCCTAGTAATGCCTCTTCCAGATTCACGACTGTAACCGTATAGTTCTTTACCACCTCTCCAAATCCCTTCATATGTCTTTAGTCTTTACCTTCTGCACACCCTTTTAGGCCAAATGGTTTTCTTCCTTCCCTATCGTTCGGCATCAGCCTATGGTTTGGAAGAAGACTATCCAGTAAGCATAATGGGTGTACTGTCCTAATCTTAGGAGCACTCGCAATGAGAGAAGGTGAAGATAAAAGACAACCGAATAAACCTTATTCCCATTTCTCCTGGACCAGAATCCATCCCCGAACTGGAACAAGTTCCTTTCGAGTTCGTATATAACCATACGATAGAGTATCCAATAAACTGTGGATCTTCGTAGTGATACGGAGTGTCCTGGAGAAATACAAAGGTGATGTGGGAGTGGTAACGAAATACCTGGTTTGGTCGTGAATATCAGTTGCAATTTACTTTGCCCTCTTACCAATCCCTTGCTTTGTCTGAACTTAATACCTTCTGTACACCATCGTTAGGCTAATTAGTTTTCTTCATTCCCTACCGGTCGTCACCAGCCTAAGGTTCGGAAGAAGACTATCCAATTTGCGTAATAGGTGTACTATCTCCTAAACCAAGGAGTACTCTCAACCTGAGAGAAGGTAAAAGGAAAAGACAACTGAATAATCCTATCCGTTTTCTCCAGAACCTGAAACCATCCTCGAATAAATTCCTTCGAGTTTGTATCTAACCATACGATGGTTTTGTCCAATGGAAGTGGACGTTCGTAGTAATACGGGGTGTCCTGGAGAAAAGGGTAAAAGTAGGAGTGGCAATGAGGTTTGCAACTCTGACAATCCAAAAGCCGGTGTTAAGAAGGTTCGGTCAACTTGGTCACTGAGTCATAGTCTTAGGGTCGGGTCAATGGTCGCTGCCAAAGAGAGAGAGAAAAGAAACACTCAGCGTGCACTCTAACCTAGATCAGAATGGTTACCAATTTATCTCATCAGGAAACCTCCCACTGTACCTCAAATTCTCCTCCAAACCTGAAAGAAGAATTAGTCGGGATCACCCGAGGAGTAAACTAACTCATCAGTGGGAATCGGGATCCAACTATCACCGCATGATAACGTGACGGAATCCGCTCAGGCTATCATACTCCAGAAGGTATGCGCATATCTGGCAAGTTTTAGTTCTTTTGAAACTCCCGATGTGATTTCTGCCCCATGCTCTTATGACCTTGACGAAGGCCAACAAATCATAAGTCACATGTCAAGTTCTACCCGTCATTTTCCAGGTTGATTTGAACCCACCCGCACAAGCCCTTGACGAAGGCCAACAAGGCTATACGACTGTCCCAAACCAACGCATCTATCTATGCTACAGAAAGGCAACAAGCAGCTACCATACACTATGCCTTGACGAAGGCCAACAAACATAGCATGAATACTACGTGCTACCCGTGTGAAACGACGGAGGGCTACGAATGGTTTCTGGCGAAAACCTTTCACGTAATGAACTTGATATCGTTGAAGGAACTGATAGCTTTTAAAATATAGTGACGAAAACCGTTGCTAAAGAGGTCACTCCCGGTGAAGGGATCTCGGCTCTTTCCCCGTAGAATGAGGTGCAGGATATTCCAACTGAATACCACGGTGCAAAGCAAAAGTAATCGGCTATAGTGAAGTTAATGCCCTGACGCAAACTTCTGTCCAAGGGGTCACTCCCGGTGAAGGGATCTCGGCCCTTGCCTCGTCGACTGAGGAGCAGGATATTCCAACTGAATATCACGATGCAAAACAAAAGTGAACGTCCTTGCAATAACAGCTTTTTGAAAAGTGTTCCAACAACATCAGATTAGGTTTGTTTTAACTTGCATTGATCCGAATCAACGCAGTCCCATCATTTGATCACACCACAAAGAACGAAAATATACTGATGTACGTATATGCCATCAGCATTCGCCACTGGGTCCCGTCATTACCCGTTAGGTTAGCTAACTAACGACAGAGCGGGGACTGGACTAGCGCGGATGCAAAACATATACAACATCTACTAATATATATACCAATATATTATATTCGCTCAAGGCGTGATAAAAAATGCAACATCACAGAAATGTACAGCATCACAGAACAATACAGATATCTGGGATCCCCGGGTTTCACAGAGCCACTACTGAAACCCGACGTTCCCCTGGTCGTGTGGATAGCCTGTGCAATGAAATCCTAGACCCCTACGGGCGCGGCAAGTCACCCGCCAAAACCTAGCCCCCTTCAGCACCGTGAATGGACCACCCAGTACTTCACGGAATCCGGTAACTTGGGCACCCCTCCTGGGTCAACCTGTACCCCCTACGAGTGCGGCGAATAGCCCGCCAATCCTAGAGTGAAGCCCCCTCCGTCTCAATGCCATGAGATGCGGGCTTGTTGCCCTCTAGAATCCGGCTATCCGTGCACCCCTCCGCGGGGTAATCCTAGTACAGAAAGTAAAATATACATACAACGGGTACATCGATCGCAACCTGGTCGTGCCCCAAAATAATAATACAATCAGGCAGTGACGGCAGTCAATATGTCGGACGCTCGTCCCGCAATATCAAATGTACATAATACAACAAAACTGTACTAGCATTGCATCCAGGCTATCCCCCACGACCGATCCGCAACATCACAGCAAAAACAGAACATCAACGTGAAAGTCACGTTCGCAAATCCGTCTAACCGGGCTATAGCAGTTAGACTGGATTTACCGATCGAGTGACATTCACGGTCGCAGATATAATGTAAATACTGTGAAATAATGTGTTTAAAATATCCGATCAGTCAAATTTTAACAAGTGGGCCCCAAAGCATTACTGTAGCAGATTAAGAAATTCTGGGCCCAATGTTATTATTCCAAAAACCCAATTTTCACCCCAGAAAGATATTGTAGAAATTTGGCGCAGGGAACCCAACAGTGTGCGGCGGAACCGCGGCCTAAAGGGGTGTTTGGCCGCGGTTCAGCGCTCCAACAGTGGACTTAGTGCATCGAATTTTCACAGAATTCTTATTTTTTCTAGTAGATCACTTTTCTGTAACCTGAAAAACTTTTCGACACAAAAAATTTTCAACAGAAAACTGATGCAAGCAAAAATGCGGATTTTGGAATTTTGGTCGATCGGAAATGCAAAACACATTAAACCAAGCTAGACTAAGTTAATGGCGAGGCTCTGATACCACTGTAAGTGCATGGCGGCGCCCCGGCCGTCAATCCGACGGCCAAAAGCGGAAGCGGTGATAAACTTTAAATTTTCTTGAATCGGCAAACCGCCGCACACTAATACCCGGATCGAACCATTAACTAGTCCTAGCTAACTACAAGATGGGGAAGAGAGATATACCGACTGATCCAAGTCCTCCGGTCTTCTCGTCGTCGTCCCGATCTCCTGCGGAAGCTCCGGTCTCCACATCGTCGCCGGAAGTGCACCACATCGCCTACTTCTTTTACGGGCTCCCACCGCAATGCCGAGGCAACTCGGGCACGAAGCTGGTTAGTCGACGTGCCCAAGGTTTGCTGTAGAATATCTAGTGAGCAAGTCTCATTTTGGGGTTCATGGAGATGCCTTTGTGGTGGAGGAAAAAGAACTTAGAGAGAGGTGAGGAAAAATGTAGTATACAAAGAATTAGAGTGACATTTTTCTCACAACCAAAAGAAAGAGCACCTTCTCCCTCACTAGTGGCCGGCCATGCACCATGGTGGTAGGTGGGAATGGAGTGAAGTCAAGGAAAGTCAAAAGGAGTGGGGAAAACTATCATGCAAGCATGGATAAAGAGTGATGATTAAAACAATATCATCACAAACATAAACAAACACTCCAAAACAACCATGATGACTCCAAATGGTCAAGCCATCATGAAGAAGTCAAGAAGTCAAGGTCAATGGAGCAACCATGATGATCCAACCAATATGCAAAGAACCCCTCCACAAATACTTATTTGCAACAATGCAAATAAGCCCTCCTCCACCAAACTTCGGGCAATGAACGATACAAAAGAAATCGGCCTAAACGGAAAGCAAACTGGCAACTCCAGAAAACTGGTCCCGTAATAAATTACAGGAAAACCCCGATACTGTGCATACACACCCGCATTTGTATTCCGACCGAAATACAAATGCAATGAGACAAAATCTACACTGTACTATACTAGGATCCGGCTTAAACCAAAGCCGGCTAGTAATATCTGTCCGATCCTGATCCGTGCAATACCGCACGTATCTGATCGAACCCTGCCATATATCCATACGGCCTATAGTACAAACTGTCCGATCTTGATGCGTGCAATACCGCACGTATCTGATCGGACCTTTCCATATCTCCATACGGCCTCTACAACCTTTCGCCCGAAATCTGAGTAACTGAATGTGGGGGACTCTAAAGACTCGTCAACACCTTGGTTGTGGATTTAACCACTAGTACGTCAGAGGTATAAGCCAATACGTAACGGGCTACCAGGTATTGATTAAAAGGGGTGTCAGTGAGCGATCTCAGCCTTACAACCCTACTGAGCCTGTCAGTGACAATATCCGTACAGTCCGGTCCGTTCGTCTATGAGCATCGCATGGCGGGCCTAGGGGGTTGGTAAAAGTCAGACCCCCAAAAGCGGTACAAGTCGTGTCGGAGTGTAGCCCAGAACACCCTGAGATACTACTGGAATACCTACCAGTAAATCTCCTTGCCTCGGCCGAGGGCTTCGTGTAATGGCTCTCCTAGACACAGCGCGACCTCACCCCCAATACCGGAAGAGACGAACCCCTGAAGATGCGCTCACTGCCTCCATGTGGCTCGGGACTGTACCCAACTAAAACCTGTTTGCACGACTCCTTTGAGCCGTGGTAGGGTAGTAATCAAAGTACAGTGGGAACTCACACAAGACAAATGACGATCCCCAGGTCGATGAACTAACCTTTACATATGTCACCAGCGAACTGCCATCTGACGTCTGGTATATGACCAACTAGCATGTTCCCGGCGAGTCCTGTCCGGTGTACTCATAACCCAATGAGCACCTGCATACATCTTAGGTGAACCAACTGACACCAGTGGCTTGTGAGACCGGCCACCGTCCCTCGTCGGGGTCTCGACTGTATACACTAGTCTACTCTGGAGTATCGATGCCCTATCTCGAAACTCTCACGACTAGGGACCATTTAAGGATATGCTTATAGACTGCCAGCTCCTACGTATATGATCGACCTCATACTGCTGGTGGTCAAGCAAGAATCCTAGGGGCTCTACCAACGTGTAATAGCGACCTGTAAGGTCACGTAAAGCAGTACACGATGATAAAGGTAAACCAGATAGCATATTATCATCTCGAGTAAGACTGTCTTACCGGGATAGGTCCTCCATCAATCATTGCAATCACGTACCTGTGACCTAATAATTGACTCTGAGGGCACTATCTCCAACAAAACTGTCGTCCGTTGAGTGGGGATGGCCAATCTATCGAAGGCAGACTTTCGCGCAGGGGGAGCAGTTTTTATGACTTCGCCTGGAACGGGAGCTGAAACGGTCAGTCTTGCAAAGACCGACTCCTTAGCAGGGGAAGTCGCTCTGATGACTTCAGGAATATGAATGACTATCTGCTTTGGGATGGCCGCTTTAGGTATCGCGGGCTTCTTCACGGGCCCACTTGAGCTTTGGCCCAGTTTGTTGAAAACTGAGGCACTGGACTTGGGCGACCCGTTGAGAGGGGCCGCGGTAGTTGTAAGCCAATCAAAGACCGATTTCTTCAGAGCTTATTGCGACGGCAATGGGGCGTTGAAGCTCATTGGTGGGAGCATGGTCCCAAAGAATAGCCCTGTGGTGGCTTGCGTCACATGTTCCACTGGCATCGTAAAGAGGGAGGCCGTTTGAGGCCCATAGGTCACTCCTCCAGGAAGGACGGAGTGGGAGTTGTTGCAGTTAATGCAGTTTGAAGCCATAGATATTCTGTTTTTCTGCACGGAGCAAGATACCAAATCTTAGTACTTCACATCCAAAGGCAACCATGCCAAACCGCGACTTGTTCGCGAAACACGACACATGAAGTGTGGAGTGGAAAGAGGAAAAGGTCCCACCGGGCATGCCAGAATCTGTTCTCCGCCGAAAGACCAGGAAGACAAACGTCTTGCCTGAATTTGGGGGCAGATGCTATTTAGATTTATCCATCCACCTCTCTGAAGATGCCAAGTTGATTTATGGCACCGTGTATCAGAGGTTTAGACGGATGCGGCCGTTGTAGCAGACTTCGTCAGATTCCCTCTCATTTGAGGGGTTTTTGATTGTGGGGACGCTCTTCCCTGCAAGCGCAAGCCCCTGCAGTTAATTACGCTACCGCATCACGGTAACAACTTTCTCCTTCTCCATATGGTCACTTCGTGTCGTGTGTGTTTGTTTTATTTTTGGTTGCCCGTGGATTGTATACGGAGACTAATTTATGTTGTCGCCCGTAGGGCGTGGATTAGTCCAAATCCGTATTTTCTTAGATTTGGGTTTTGGGTTGTGTTTAAGGATCGTTAATCTCATTTGAGACTAAGATCAACTTAAACGTTTGTTAAGGATACGTTAGTCTAATTTTAGACTAAGATCAACTTAACAATTTGTTAAGGATACGTTAGTCTAATTTTAGACTAAGATCTACTTAACAGGATCATTTAGATCCAACAAAAGAGTATTTGGGCTCTATTGTTTTAGTTTAGGGACTTTGCGGTCCATTGGGTTTAAGGACATCATAGTCCATGGAGTTTAAAGACATCATAATCTGTAAAGTTTAAAGACATCATAGTCTATGAGTTTAAGGACCCCACAGTCCATGGTAGTTTAAAAACATCATAGTCTGTAAAGTTTAAGGACATCATAATCCATGAGTTTAAGGACCCCACAGTCCGTGGTAGTTTAGAGACATCATAGTCTGTAAAGTTTAAGGACATTATAGTCCATGAGTTTAAGGACCCCACAATCCATAAAGTTTAAGGACATCATAGTCCATGAGTTTAAGGACCCCACAGTCCGTAAAGTTTAAGGACATCATTGTCCAGTTTAAAGACGTCATAGTCTGTGTGGTTTTGGTTCAACCGTTTGGGGATGCACCAAAAGTTATCGGTTATCGGGACCCTCCATCTCTCTGAAGACGTTGAAGGATTACAACAACATGTATCAGAGGTATGAAGAGATGTACCCTTGAACCAATATCCCGATTTGGGGAATGAGATGAACATCAGTTTAGATGCTATCTGTTAGGAGAACACTAGTCATCTTTAGGACTAGGATTAGTTTGGGAGACTTGAACATGGGGGCTCAGTTGATTGGTGACAAAAAGGGTCTTGGTTTCGGAAGACTTGGCTAATTTGAGCTAAGGTTGATTTCCCTTAGTCACCCCATATTGCTAAGCACTGAATCAGCGTTAAACACTGGACTTTGGAGGAGCTCACGTGTGAACACGTGAAGGGCCCCGAAGTGGGCATTGTTCCTTGAGTTTATTCCCTCATATATATATATATATATATATATAAAAGTGCTGAGCACTTGGCTCACGTGTGAGCACGTGAGGCGCCCGAGGTGAGAACTGTTCTCTGGATTTTATTCCTCTTTTATTTATAAGTGCTAAGTACTTGGTTCATCAAACATTCACGTGCAGACACGTGAGGTGCCTTCGAAATGCGAGCGCTATCTTTGGAATTTTCTCCCTCTTTTATGCACAACTGTTTGGGGGTCACGTGGGAACACATGAGGTGCTCCAAAAATAGGGTTTATTCCCTTTTCTTTTTCTGTGTGCTAAGCACTATCAAGGGATCACGTGAGATCACGTGAGGCGTTCTGAAGAATGAAGATTGCCTTTGCTTTATTCTCCTTTTCTTTTTCTGAGTGCTAAGCACTATCAAGGGATCACGTGTAACACCCCTAAATTGCGATGTGTTTTAGATTTATTCCCCTTTTTGAAAAGCTTGTTCGATGGTGCGCCAAGAGTTATTGGTTATTGGGACCCTCCACCTCTCTGAAGACGTTGAAGAATTACAACGACATGTATCGGAGGTGTGGAGAGATTTACCCTTGAACCAAATTCCAGATCGTGGGGAGAGATCATGGTGGGATGAACATCATTTTAGATGCTATATGTTAGGAGCTCATTAGCTATCTCTGGGACTGAGATCGGTTTGGGGGACCCTGAGCATGAGGGACTCGACTGATTGCCCTCGAGAGATTTGATCTAAGTTTGGCTAATATTGGCCTCTCATAGTGTTAAACACTAATATATGATCGGCTCTCACGTACTCCCACGTGAGGCTTTAAAGTAGTGCTAAACACTAGTGTATGATCATCACTCACGTGCTCCCACGTGAGGCATTTGAAATAGTGTTAAACACTAAGAATTTGAGGCACTCACGTGGGATCACGTGAGGCGCTCCAAAAATAGGGTTTATTCCCTTTTCTCTTTTATAAGTGCTGAGCACTTCTCAGGGGTCACGTGGGGTCACATCACTAGATCTCATTCTTTCTCTCTTTGTTCCTCAATGGTGCTCATGTGGGATCACGTGAGCTGTTATGTAGCGTTTGAATGCTAATGAATCATCGAGCTGTTCTTCTATGGTTCCGAGGGATCAAGTTCTCCTTTTGTTCTTTGTAGGGATTAAATTCTTTTTAAAGGGTTAAACTCTAGTTCTAGAGGAATTAAATTCCTATATGTTTTGTAAGAGTTGAACTCTTTTGGATTCAGTTCTTTCCCATACGTTTTGAATCTGCATGACAGAATCTCCCCGATGAGAATTAAATTCTCAACTTGTAGGGAGATCCGCTTCTGCAGATCTTAACCAGAGGAAGAACTAAGTTCTTTTAGAAGAGTTAAACTGTTAGTTTGAGAATTAAATTCTCTTTTTGTGGGAGATTTTAGGAGGGGTTCCTCTATATTTGGAAAGAGAGATCATTGGTCGTTGGGACCCACCACCTCTCCGACGACGCTGAGGGATTACAGCGCCATACCCACCACCTCTTCGACGACGCTGAGGGATTACAGCGCCATATATCAAAGGTGTGGAGGGATGTACCCTTTGAAGCATGTCCCACTTATCAGGAGGAAGAATATGTTAAAACTTAAGCTCCTAACTGCTGAAAAAGGCCTCTTTGCGTTCGCGCATATGCGTCGCACATATTGGGCGCACGTGCGTCGCACACGGCGCTTGCAAATCATGGGGGGGCGGCAGTTAAGGCCCTAACATGGAGAACTAAGCTCCTTTGAGAATTAAATTCTCCCACGTGCGTTGCACGTGTTTGGCTCACGTGTGTTGCACGTGGCGCGCATGTGGCGGGCGCACGTGCATTGCACATGGCGCACATGGCGCTTGCGCATTATGGGGGGGCAAGCTCCTATGGAGAACTAATCTCCTTTGAGAATTGAATTTTCTCACGTGCGTTGCACGTGTTTGGCTCACGTGCGTTGCACGTGGCGCGCATGTGGCGGGCGTACGTGCATTGCACGTGGCGCACATGGCGCTTGCGCATTATGGGGGGAGGAGCAAGCTTCTATGGAGAACTAATCTCCTTTGAGAATTGATTTCTATCACGTGCGTTGCACGTGTTTGTCTCATTTGCATTGCACGTGGCGCATGTGGCCGGCGTACGTGCATTGCACGTGGCGCGAATGGCGCTTGCGCATATGCGCATTATGGGGGGGAGCAAACTCCTATGGAGAGCTAATCTCCTTTAGAATTGAATTCTCTACCTTTTCTAAGAGGTATCCTCTCTTATTTATATGGAAGAGGTAGAGAAGGGATCTCTCTTTTTCCCGATGTGGGACTAAAAATGCATCCCCCATATAGTAGACAATTATTTTAGATTACACGTGCGTAACACATTTGCTCATAACTTTTGATCCCGGATGAATTATGAGGCCCATAATATATCAAATCGAAGGATTTTTCAAGACACTTTCTATACCATCAGAATTTAGCCATTTCTCATTCGGAAGTTTGTCAAAATACAGCCCGGAAAATACTGATTCGCATTTTCTTCCTTAGATTACACGTGCTTAGCACATTTGCTCATAACTTTTGATCCCGGATGAATTATGAGGCCCATAATATATCAAATCGAAGGTTTTTTCGAGACCCTTTTGATACCATCAGAATTTAGCTATTTCTCATTCGAGAGTTTGTCAAAATACAGCCCGGAAAATACTGGTTCATATTTTCTCAAACGTATCGCTGCCATTTGATACCTTGGGCTCTTTTGCGCAGAAATTTTTGGTGGGAACATTCATGAATATTAATAAGTATGAGAATTAGTTTTAATAAAAGGGTATAATTATATACCAATTGTTTGGAAAAATATATGGAAACTTATATCAAATATTGATTTCGAAAGAATTTATGTGATTTAGACATTTTATCAATTTTTATACAATTAATTATATACAAGTTTATTGCTAAACTTGATTAATTTTCACTAATCATCCATTAATCTTGTTTATGCATATGACATGCACCATGTCATGTTTCAAAACACTTATTACATTTTGTTTACACCATGGCTTCTTTTGGGATTATATAGTTTTAGAATTCTCTTTTTTAAATAAAAGGAAAGAATAAATTATGGGTGATGTGACATATATCATGGCTAGGTGAAAGAGAGAGAGAGAGTGAGAAGATTCTAGGTAGAGCCATTCCATTTATTCCCTCATCTCATTCCTCCTCATTTCTTCTTCCCCTTCCCTTTAATCCTTCATCACCTTCTCTACCACTCCAAATCATCTCCAAATCCACACCGAAACCCCATGTTTCTTTCACAAAAATCACTCTAAACCTTACTACAAACCCCTTGGTGGAATCAAAATTGGACTTTGAGATCTTAGGAACATCTAGGGTTTTTCTTTAGTTACCAAATGAGGTAATTTCTTTACCCTTAGTTTAGAATTTGAGTTACTTATGTCCTATTGTAGTTTGGAGTTAATCTATTTTGGTTTGGTGAAGTTAGAATTTTCAAGATAAGGTTTAGGGGAGATTTTGAGTTATGATGGTATGTTTGTGAATTAGATAGTCTACACCCCTTCTAGTGTATGAATCCTGGACTAATTTAACATAGAAACACCAAGACTTGAGTTAAAACTTTCCGATGTCGGTTTTATGGGATTTTTGGAGACTACAGGGAATCTGGAGCAACTTGGGATGCTACTGAGAAAATCAAACAACTCCATTGACCTAATTAGACCACTAGAAGACCATCACAGAAGATTGATGTACAAATTCTTGGGTTAGGCCGGCGGCGCCGGGTCCTGTAGCAAGTCTCGCCGGGCGAGTTTTAGGGTTAGGTGATGGGGTTTGGCCAGTATCCCACATTCCCTATAATCTAGCCTCTGTATTGTTAGTATGGCCCTACACTACTTGTACCAAAATCTAGGAGTGGTTTCCTTAGTTACCGTATTGCGCTTTATGATTTCTTAAAACTTGGTTTTTGTATTTGAGACTAGATTTTGTCATTGGACGTTTGTACGTCAACGAAGAGGGTTTTATGATTGTTTTGCATATGTAGACCATATGTTCTAACCTATGTGTATTTCGTGTGCCGTATCGACTTTTCTTGCATTTGATTCTTGTTTTACGATATAACGTATTTGAAATTGTAGGTACCCCGCGTGGACATCGTACAAAAAGGGAGAGCGTGGCGTCATTAATTTCGGTAAGCGAGGATCAAGATGAGTAGATATATATCTACGAGGGGAAGTCGAGTGGATGGCGTATAGCACTCCCGCAACCGTAGGATAGGTCATATATATACTATATTTAGATCTATTGGCACAAGAATTGGATACCTAACAAATAGGGTTTTAGAAAACCGTAAGATTAGGATAAGCGTAATCGTAGAGGGATCTTACCTTAGTCTTGAACGTCATGATATATGTAGTCACACACACATGCACACACACACACACACTCACTTGATTTTATGTGTATATGTGTGTGTATATATATGTAGGTGTGTATGTTTACACACACATACACATACACGTGTGATGAGATAATATATGATATATGGAGATGAGTCGATATGATCGGGCATGATGCCGTGAGAATTTGATATATGATTGAGTCATGATATGATATGTGATATGATATTATAATGGATCGTTGGGCGATATGTATTCATACATACGATAATATGAGAATTGATGATAATAGATTTGTACGATGATATCGTACGACTGATGATATATATGATATGTGACCCATACCCCAGATTTTTGAGGATGCCGTATGATGAATTTTACCGTACAAGATGTAAATGATGATTGATCCGCACTCTTGACTCAAGGATGTTGTATGAAGTATTAATACCTTACGTGATGATATGAGGCGGGATCACCGACTGTTAGATATATCGACTCGGGATATTATAGATTTCTTACCACCTTCGACTAGGTTCTTAGTTTAGTCTTTAGTTGCATAGATATAGGTTAACTTAGGCTCGAGTCATAGTTATTTTCAAAACCGACGAATCGTAGGCTTTTTCAAAAAATAAAATAAGGGACGCTGCGGATTTTCAAAAGATATCTCTTTTCTCAAAACACCGTAGTCCATACTTTTCTAAAAACAACGATTTGTGCTTTTTAAAACATGATAAACGGTATGGCTCGTAATTAGTTATATATACCTAATTGTTGCTTTTGCTGTTACTTTCTGTTATGATCTCGTCTGGTAGGACACTTGCACCATTACTGATGATGCGTATGTTCTACGTATACTTTCTTGCCGGCTCACGCACATCATCATCGGTAATTGCCATATCACGCACACTGTAGTAACCATTATTACTTTGTATACACTGATTGTTGTAGGTAAGTAGCATTTCTGATATCATACGCTAATTATAACAGTGCATTTTGTATTTAGACACCACATGCATTGTTTACCTATATTTTGATTTTATACTGCAGTTGGGCTCTATACCGATATCTATTATCCATTATTAGCTCATGATTTTGAGATTTCGGGATTTGGGGAAAACCGCAAAAGAATTTTATAAACTTATTATCATTTAAAAAAATGCAAGTTGCGGTTTTCTCGTGATATGATGTGTGTGGCGTCCACCATGAGTTTTCTCGGTTCTTGAGCCACGTGTGTACACATACCCTGTTAGTTATATGTATGCCCTAGAGGCCATTACTGTATATTGGATGTATATTGTAGTGGATGCTGGGACATATATAGGTAGGACTTTCTTGCTCAACATGATAGTACGCTATCTGGTTGCTCTTTATCTTAACATGCATACTTTCTGTCTCTATGATTACATGTTGATAAAGCCCTTAGGATGAGTACTCGACTTCCAGGACTATGATGCAGATCATACTAGTGGGGCCTGGGTAGTCCATGAGTACATTCTTCAATGTTCCTAGTCGTCGGAATATCGAACGGGGCATCGATATTCCAGAGTAGACCAGCGTATATCTTCTCGACCCATGTGATGGGCGATGGATGATCCCATATCCATTGGTGTTTGACATCAGAGATGGTATGCGGGTGCTCAGTGGAGACTGGGTACACTGAACGGACTTGCCGAGAACTCCCAGATGGTATTATACCTCACGTAAGATGGCAGTTCTCTGGTGACACTGGTACAGCTTAGTCTGTTGACCCGAGATCGTCATAGAGTCTTGTGTGTCTCCCACTGTGCTTTGATTTCCACCCTACCACGGCTCTACTGAGTCATGCAAACAGGTGGTTTTTGGGTACAGTCCCTATTCACATGGAGGCAATGAGCGATAGGAGGGGATTCGACTCTCCCGGTATTGGGGGTTGATGTTGCGCTATGCACGACTGGCCATAACAGGAAATCCCTGGCCAGGGTTGCAGTGATATACTGGTAAGAGTTATTAGTAGTTTCATGAATGTTATGGACCTCACGTCGGCATGACTTATTGAGCTATTGGGGTCTGACGTTTACCATCCCTAGGCGAGATATGCAACATATCAGACGAACAGACCGGACTGTACGGTAAGTGTTACTGGTTGGATTCACAGGAGTGTGAGCGGGCTTGTTCGTCGATCTTCTGATCGCTCAATACCCGGGTGGCCGTTACGTTTAGCAGACCGCTTGCGGCTTGTGGGTGTTTGATATAATCATCACCTGCTGCCGGCGTATTGACGAGTCTTTAGAGTCCTACACAGAGGTTTCCTGGCTCAAACGAAACGAAATAGGAGCGCATATGAGATATGTGCGGGACCGAGAATAATGCGTGTATGTGATACCGTATTCTATTCTCGCGATGAATGTATCGATTGGTTGTATGCGATATAACCTAGTTATCGAATCAAGGATTGATTCGATAAGCCGATACATTGGATATTAGTCGGTTATATGCGATATGACCGGATCGTTAAATCAAGTATTGATTTAATGATTTAATGCATAATTATATATTTGATATATTACTTTGCATTAACTAGTATTGGTTCATTTTTAAATGGATTTTCTCACTTGAGGTTCACAAGTTGTATATGTGATATACTTTTGTACACTTGTTTGTATCATGTTTGATGATACATGCTCACTTGGGTTTGTATAAAGAATTAAACCATGGTTATATGAATGGTTGGGGTTTTGTTTATTTACTTATTTATTTATTTATTTATTTTGGAAAAGATAAATGATATGGTGGCTTTCTCTGTTTGCTTGTTGAAGCTTCATGAAGCTTTGAACAAGTCCACCATATTTGTCTCATACTTAACCCTAACCATTCCAACTAACCATAGTCTATTCTCTACACCTAATCATGGTTGCCATATGATAAGTATTCATTTTATTTTTCTATTATGAAAATAACTTATCATATTATCTTCTTCTTCTTCTCCTTCTTCAACATGAAGAAAGCCTGCCTCCATCAATGGCAACTAGTGAAAAAGAGTGAGAAATCCAATTCTAAAGTGAACCCACTTCCTATTTCTTCATCCTCTACCTCTTGCCAAGTAGTATAGGGTGTTTTCTTCACAAGTTTCATGACTTGGTGAAGTGGGAGCTTGATCTTGTGATGCCTCGACGTAGATCATCTTCGGCATCGAAGTCGACGACCTAGCCCGCCCATTTCTCCGATGAAACCGATGCTAGAGTCCGGGATCCGATTAGGACAGCGAAGGGACGTCATCACGGAGCCTAGGAGGTGGAGGACCGGATCTACAAAGGTTGTAGCCTCTTTCCTTTTAGATAAAGTTGTTTACTTGCATCGCATCACCTATAAATCTAGTTAACGATCCGTATTAGGGTTTGTAGGCATATGGAAAATTTTGAATTAGCCATGTTTGATCACTTGTGAGACCTCATTAGTGTGCCTAGGAACCCTACATACCCGATTCAAGGAGAGAGACGCCGTCTGCGGGTACATGGTGGACCCGGTGCGGTATCCCGGGGAAAGAAGGCCGTATAGAAAGACGTTGAGCCCAGCAGGGGAGCACTACCGACCAGTGATATTTTTCTCGGCGGACATCCGGAGGATACCGACCGCAGTCATGAGATTTGATGATATGGGCCGACCCGGACTGACGGAGCCCGGGATTTGGAGTTTTGTGTCGCTGATGGATACGGTTTTCATGATATTTTCGAGTGTCGATGCTTGGCACTCGGGTTATCCTGGTTTTTCTATGTCTTTACTAGACACACCCTTTTTGTGATGCATTCATACCTAATGCATATGACAGGTAGTTGCTTTATGACACGGACACGAGTGCTTAACTTGACACATATGTCTCCATTATTACCTCTACTATTATTAGAAGTTATCGTGCTATTATTACTATTGTATTGTACTATATGACCTAGAAGATCGTCATACATTCGATTTTCTGCTCGGTGATGTCTTCTACTCACGAGTTGGCAACCCACCCTCGTTGTGCCACAGTTTCTTTGCAGATTCGGCCGTACAGGTTTCGTTGCGGCTTGCTGGTACATCATTTCTTTCGGGTGATTGCTTAGTGGATGGTTTCACTTGCATCGTGACCACCGTTGAACATGTACTTTTTATTTCAGCTGTATCGTTATTTATTTTAGTTGTATGTAGTTAAAGGCTCCGTCAACCAGATTTGTATATTTGGTAGACTTAGATAACCACTATTTGTATATTCGTTTGGCCTTAGAGTCGCGCTCATGGATATGTTATTGTTGTTTCTGGTTTTCCTGATGATGTTTAGTTTTCTTGCTTTCTTTCTAAGTTTTGATCCCCGCCTTCGGCGTTGTATACTTATATTTCTTGCATGGTTGTTTCCGCCAATTGGCGAAGAGCTAGCTCCTGCATGGGGATGCCTTATATATTATTGCTTGTACCGTTTTCGGGTTAAGTTTTACAAAGGAGGTGCTGCCCAAATTTTCAATGACGAAAATGTTTTCAAGTTAAATATAAACATTGTGTTTTCGTATACTATTACTTATCTTTTAAAGAAAGAACTTGTTTTCGTTGTACCATTGTTTCAAAACTTCACCTCCACTATTTTTCCTAAAAGGTTCAGATTTCTGGGCTTTTGGCATACTTGAATTTGGTGGGGTCGTATAGACTTCACATGATTCAAGTACCAGTCACATGCCTTTTTCGGGTTGTGAAATGAGGGTAGAGTCGGACGATAGGCTCCAGTTGCCGGGGCCGAGTCCAGTGAGTCTTCCTCCTCTTCGGCTTCAGATAGCCAAGAGAGTTCCTCTTCAGCTACGTCTTCTGCGTCGGGTTCCCCCCAGAGTCAGGGCTGCCCCTGTCACTTGACGTCGGGCGGCGAAAAGGGCCCCTAAGGTGCGCATCGGGAACACCCATGACGCACCCTCCGACTTGAAGAGTCTGGATGAGCTTTCTGAAATTCGGACTCGATTCCACATCCCCTCTAATTATTCTATCCGTTTAGCTAGAGAGGGTGAGCAGGCAAACCAGGTGCAGGGTAAGGAGATTGCCCTGTATTTGGAAGCGTTCCAGATAGAAATGCATCTGCCTTTTCCAACTGAGGTTTGTGGGGTGCTTAGTTGCTTCCGTCTTGTCCCGGGCCAGCTAGCGCCGAACTCGTGGAGAATCCTCATCGGGTTTCTGGTCCGGTTAAAACTTGATCAGATCCCCTTCAGCTTGACCCTTCTTGTGTCCTTCCTGTGCTATAAAAATCATCCCGGCACCAGCAAGGAAGAGCCGAGCTGGGTGTATTTTTCGTATAAGAAGTGTAAGGGTGGGGCGGCTGGGTCAGGGGTAGTAGTTGTTCCTTTTTCCATCCACGAGTGGAAAGAGAAGTTTGTATTCATCGGGCGAGGATTGGCCTGTGCCTACACAGTGGCACAGGGTCTACTGCCCGAGGGCAAAGCCGTTGACTTCCCCCGAAGCGAGGGTGGTGTCCCAGTAGGATCCGATCCAACGGGCGGATGTCCTACTATCCGAGTAGGCACTGAGCTGGGTTGGGCTCAGTCCTGCGCGTTTCTTAGGTAAGTTGGGTCCTTCGACAATCTGTTTAGACTTTACCAAATTTCCTTTGATATTTTAGTGTCGCTAACCCCCCTTTGTTTGCAGAGCCCATGGACCGAGCAAAAATACTAGCCGCCCTGGCCGCCAAGACTTAGGGAAAGAAGGCTGAGGGCGCAATCTTGTCCCGATCCGGTCCGAGCTTGGCTCAGAGGCCAACTCCATCGTCCAAGCCTTCCGCCGCTCCCCGAGTTCCAGAAGAACGCTGCGGGGGGATCCATAAGCACTCGCGGGACCCGGCGCCCCTGGCGCGAGAGGAAGAGGAGGAGGCCGGGCCTGCCGAAGTCCCCCTCAAAAGGCAGAAGCAGACGGTCTCCCGGCTACCTTCTTCTGGGACCCCAGTGCAGGAGGGTGACTTCTGTATCGAGGTGCCCTCGGGGCTCTCAGTCACTGACAACCTGCTTTCCGACATGTAGCAGGCGGCCGGGGTTAAAATACTCCAGGGGACCATGAAGGTTCCTGACTTTTCTCAAAAGATTTCTTAAGTCTTATTTCCTCGGTTTGAGCTTTCTAACCCGTTTGCTGCTTTCTACAGGTCCTCCACCATTGTGCACTCCTCGTCACCAAGGAATCCGGGGAGGTAGCCCTGGCCATGAAAAAGGTGGGTGAGTCATCCAAATTGGAGGAGGAACTCCGCCTCCAACTGTGGCAAGCGGAGGAGAAAGCGGCTCTCCTTGACACTCGTCTGGTCACCGAGGGGCTGACGAACTCCCAGCTGAAGAAGTTTCATCGGCTTCTGGACGAGTCTAACCGGGCTATTCAGGCTAAGTTGGAGGAGGAGAACGGCTTCTACTACGCAGTGAAGAAGTCGAGGGATGCCCATCAACAGGTATGTCCGGGTGGCTTTGGATGCGGTGAAGCTCGCCGAGTGCCGGGCGACGAAGGCCGTGGAGGCGTATGAGGCATCAAATCAATTTTACGCCGACCTCGCTAAATCTGCGGCCGTCGTGTGGCACAGCGCCTTCGACGCCGTCAAGGAATCTGCGCTAGGGTTCGATATCAGCAAGCTCTGCGCTAAGTATCCCCTGGCCAAGGAGGTTCCGCAGGGGAAAGTCGCAGAGGCGGCCGTTGGGGGCGAGGCTGCCGGTGGAAGTGCCGACCCCGATGCTGCGGTTTTGGTCCCCGAGGCTGGCATTGAGCAGGGCGAGATCCTCCCTGAGCGGGCGCACTGAGCTTTCCTTCCTTGGGGATTTTTTTCTTTTTCAAAATTTTTGTAAGCCTCTGGGCATTGTTCCCTTATAAAAAAGGGATGAGAGAAATTTTCTCACTAAAGCAATCAAAACAATTGCTAGGCTAAAACAACCCCACGTGTTTAACACGTGAGTGTCTATATGCAACGCATATAGGCACAACAATCAAAACAATTGCTAGGCTAAAACAGCCCTATGTGTTTAACACGTGAGTGCCTATATACAACGCATATAGGCACAGCAATCAAAACAATTGCTATGCTAAAACAGACCCACGTGTTTAACACGTGAGTGCCTATATGCAACGCATATAGGCACAGCAATCAAAACAATAGCAAGGCTAAAACAACCCCACGTGTTTAACAAGTGAGTGCCTATATGCAACGCATATATGCACAACAATCAAAACAATTGCTAGGCTAAAACAGCCCCACGTGTTTAACACGTGAGTGCCTTTATGCAACGCATATAGGCACATCAATCAAAACAATTGCTAGGCTAAAACAGCCCCACGTGTTTAACACGTGAGTGCCTATATGCAACGCATATAGGCACAACAATTAAAACAATTGCTAGGCTAAAACAGCCCCACGTGTTTAACAAGTGAGTGCCTATATGCAACGCATATAAGTACATGAATTAAAACAATTGCCAAGCTAATAAGCCCCACGTGTTTAACACGTGAGGGAACTTCCCTACTTAACAAAGAACCGTTAGATCAAAGATCCAATGATGATAAAATTAAATTCTATTGAACTTTTAAATGAGAAATGATATTTTCTGTTAAACAGAAAGTTGGCGGATCAAAGATCTTTTGAGTTGGAAAATATTTTTTATTTTTCCAAGCACTCTTGGATGAAAAATCCAACGGTGATTAAAAATCACCAATCTACAGAATAAATTCTGTATAGGAAAATATTTTCCTAATCTCTTTTAAGAAACAAGAAAGTATGTTATGTAAGACAGAAACCCTTGGATCAAAGATCCAACAGCGGAAAAAACCCTCGAATCAATTGAATTCTCTCAATGAAAGATTTTCTAAAACAAATTAACAAACTTCTCTCCACTATATAAAGAACCTAAGACTTCAAAAAGAAAAAAAAGGGGAGAACAGAGAGAGAAACATACAAAAAAGTGAAAAAAAGAGAAAAAGAGAATTCAATTCTCTAAAAGAAGATCCTCTTCTTAAACAAAAAAACTAGGTAAGAAGAAAATACAGAGATATCCTATCCTTCTTCGCCTCTTTAAGGGTTTAACCCTTCAAAAAAAAAGAACTTAGTTCTTCCTCTCGTTGAGGTCTGCAGAAGCAGATCTCCCCACAAGTTGAGAATTTAATTCTCATCGGGGAGATTCTGTTATGCAGATTCAAAAACTTAGGGGAAAAAACTAAGTTCAAAGAATTTAATTCTTACAAAAGTATATAGGAATTTAATTCCTCTGATAAAACTAGGGTTTGACCGTGTAAAAAGAATTTAATTCTTATAAAATAAGAGACTTGAAATTCTCTAAACTTATATCCTAACATCGTTAATATAAGATCAAAATCTTCATGCACATAGAAGGAAAAACTGGTGATTCATTAGTGTTTAACACCATAACGAAATCTCACATGTTTCCTCATGTGAGCACCTCTGATGAACAAAAAAGAATGGCTGAGACTGAGTCACGTGTTTCCCCACGTGAGCACCTCTGATGAACAAAAAAGAATGGCTGAGACTGAGTCACGTGTTTCCCACGCGAGCGCCTAAAAGAAGAATAAGAAGTGACTCTTAGGACATTCACGTGTTTTCCACGCGACCCCCAATCAAGTGCTTAGCACTTATATGAAGGAGGAAATAAAACTCAGAAAACATCTCCCACTCTCACGTATTTACACGTGAGCGCCACAGGGCCCAAGTGCTTAGCACTTATAAAAGAAGAGGGAAGTAAAACCCAAAAAGGTAGTGCCCAACTTTGGGGCGCTTCACGTGCTCACACGTGAGTGCCACAAGAATTAAGCGTTTAACACTTATATGTAAATGGGGACTTGAACCCAATGAACAGCGCCAGCTTTAAGGTGCCTTATGTGCCATACGTGAGGACCACAAGAATTCAGTGTTTAACACTGCTTCAAAAGCTCACGTGGGAACACATGAGTGCTGAACGTATACTAGTGCTTAACACTATAGGAAGTCAACTCTATCCTCAAGTTGGCTAAGTCTTCTTGAGATTAAAACATCTTTGATCTTCAATCAATCGAGCTCCCCGTGCTCATGTCTTCCTAAACTGATCCTAGTCCCAAACATGACTAATGATCTTCCGACGGATATTCATCCCATATCTTCCCTCAATCTGGAAATTGGTTCAAGGATACATCTCTCCACACCTCTGATACATGTCGTTGTAATTCTTCAACGTCTTCAGAGAGGTGGAGGGTCCCGACATCCAACAACTCTTTGGTGCACTCCCAAACCGATGAGCACATCCCAATACGGACCGTAACGTTCTTAAACTACAACGGACCAAAACGTCCTTAAACTACAATGGACTGAAATGTCCTCAAACTAAACGTTGCCTCCAAAATGACGACAACGGACCGTAACGTCCTTAAACTAAAACCTCATCTCAAAAATGGTGATCTACAGACCGAACTGTTCTCAAACTACAACGTTGCCTCCAAAATGGCAACAACGGACCGAAACGTCCTTAAACTAATAATGGACCGGAACGTCCTTAAACTAAAACAATAGAGCCCAAATGCTCTTTTGTTGGATCTGAATGATCCTAAAACCTTGTTAAGTAGTTCTTAGTCTAAAATTGGACTAACGTATCCTTAACAAATATTTAAGTCGATCTTAATCTCAAATGAGATTAACGATCTTTAAATCAAACCAAACCCAAATCTAAGAATATACAGATTTGGACTAATTCACGTCCTACGGGCGGCAATATAAATTAGTCTCTGTATACAATCCACGGGCAACCAAAAATAAAACAAACACACACGACACGAAGTGAACATCTGGCGCAGGAGAAAGTAGTTATCGCGATGTGGTAACGTAATTGACTGCAGGGGCTTGTGCCTGCAGGGAAGAGCGTCCCCACAATAAAAAACCCCTCAGAAATGAGGGGGAATCTGACGAAGTATGCTACAACGGCCACATCCGTCCAAACCTCCGATACACGGTGTCATTAATCAACTTGGTATCTTTGGAGAGGTGGACGGATAAAACCAAATAGCATCTGCCCCCAAATTCAGGCAAGAAGAACCATCCCGGTTTCGTCCCCATTTTCGGCGGTGAATAGATTCTGGCACGCCCGGTGGGACCTTTTTCTCTTTCCACTCCACACTTCGTGTGTCATGTTTCGCGAACAAAAATCGCGGTTTGCTATGGCTGCCCTTGGATTTGAGGTACTAAGATTTGGTGTCTTGTTCTTGTGCAAAAAGAAGAAGTGAACATCAATGGCTTCCAGCTGCACCAACTGCAACAGCAACTCCCACTCCACCCCAACTGGAGGAGTGACATACGGGCCCAATGCGGCCTCTATGTTTTCAATGCCGGTGGGGCAGGTGACTCAAGCCACCACTGGATTGTTCTTCGGGACCATGCTCCCGCCAGCAAGATTTAGCACCCCAGTGCCACCACAGAAAGCTCCCAAGAAGTTGGTCTTAGATCGACTTGCAACCACCACGGCCCCTCTCAACGGGTCGTCCATGTCTGCCACCTCAGTCTTCAACAGGCTGAGCCGAAGCTCAAGTAGGCCCGCAAAGAGGCTTGCGATACCTAAAGGGGATATTCCAAAACGGATAGTCTTGCCCACTCCTGCAACGGGCGAAGTCATCAAAAGAGCTTCCCCTACCAGAAAGTCGGCCTTCGAAAGATTGGCCGTTCCCTCTCAACGGACGTCGATCATCGACAGGCTGGCACCAGCAGCAGCCCCTAACCAAACCAGGGGGCACGACAGAGCCGCTTCCATAACTAAGACAGTCCCATCTGCAAGGCACGCTCGACGTCGCCATTGGCGCCGAGTGAGAAGAGCTGGGGGCAACTCCCCCTCCGGACTCACCCCACCAGCTCCAATGGTGGAAGTTTACGCTGCTGTTCCAACCGAGAACAGCTTTGAACCGCTTAGGAGGGTGCGCAAAACATGACGCAGGTGCTGAAGAAATCTCTCCCACCTGCTGAAAACATGACGCAGGCAAAACCGGAGCAGTCCCTTAGCGGCTGTCCTCCCAAATCCACATGGTCTGGCAGAAAGTCCAGGACTCTGTGATCAACAAAGACCACTCTCGTCAACCGGAGAAAATGAAGGTTCGACATGGGGAAGTCATCCCTCCACCATACAGCGAGGGTCTTCTTTCACACAGGCGCCTGCTACAATGGCTCCTTCAACTTCAACCTCCCACAAAAAGAGAAGGCTGGAGAATCTCCCACCACTGGCGGCAAATCCCAAAGGTGATGGATCCAAATACCCTAAGTCTGGGGGCATGATCGTGCATACGGTTTACATGGCTTCCGGGAAAGAAGAAAGCCGTTCTTCCATGGGTCATTGACTGCAAACTCGGTCGTTGACAAAAGCTCAAGAGCAGAAACAAAAGCTCCATGAGATGCTGACAAAAATGGCAGCACTCACCGGGCAAAAAGAAAGCCCCGAAGTAGCTTCTGAATCGCGCTAGGAGCAGGAGACCGCTACAGAGTTCCTGCGAAAGGTGCTGGAAAGAAAAGATAAGTAGGCCGCGGAACAGGCTGCTAATATAAAACAGATGGCGCTCCTGTTCTAAGATATGGTTGGAATGATGATCTAGCCAGAACCTCCAGCTGAAGACCTGCCGATAATTATCGAGGACGACAGAGGGGAAACATCAAACCCTCTTCCAACCTTATCGACAGCCAGGGAGGAAACGATCTCCAAAGCCTCCCTTGATGATTACATAGTTCAACAAATACAAGCTCATCAGGCAAGCGAAGCGGCTGGCCAGGTCGTCAAAGCCGGGCGACCGTACCCAGGCTGGTATGATAAAAGCAAATACCCGCCGGGATATACGATCCATAAATTCCATGTGTACAAAGGGATATGCAACCCGCATCAGCACGTCACTCAGTTCAGAGCATTGTGTGGCAATACTGGAGGCGGCGACAAATTGCTGCTTCGCCAGTTCGTTGGCAGCTTGTCGGAAACGGCGTTTGAATGGTACTCGGAGCTCCTAAATGACTCCGTCAAAACATTCACGGAAATGGAACTTCTATTCACGCAGCGGCTCACCAGGGCAAGCGAGCGCACCCCTATCACAACATTAATCAATGCGAGGGTGAAGTCAGAAGAGACCCGGGTTCAATACACAATCCGATGGCGGAACCTCTGGTCAAAATGCGAACAACGCATCGAATAAGTTCCTGCCGTGGGCATGTTCATAGGGACTCTCGATCCTCAAGCGACGGTGTCCCAGTTTATGACATTCTTTAATCCGAACACCTTCCAGGCTTTGATCGACAAGTTGGCCCAAATGGACCAGATGAGTCACGGACCTTCCTTTTCAAAAATGGACCTTCAGAATGCAAAAGGCAATAGGAAAGCGGCCTTCGTTGCTAACACTCAACAACAACCGAGTGACCCGAAACCGGTTGCTCTCCAAAACAACGTGCGCCCGCGCCAATCCCAGGAAGAGAAGCTAGGACCTTACTCGTTTTCCCGTGATAAAACGAGGAGATTGTTCGAACTGGCAGTGCGCATCAAAACTATCACTCTGCCGGACCCAAAACGTCCACCGTAGCCCGGTGACGTCAACAATCCCAACTACTGCTCCTATCACTGAATGGTGAGCCACCATATTGAGGATTGCTACATCTTCAAGAACTGGGTCAAGGACCAGTACCGTCAAGGGAAATTCACGCTGTCAGAGAACTGGAAGGTGAACCCGCCATAGAGGCACGCTCCTAAAAAGGTGGATATGCCGGGGGCATCATGCTCGTTTGTGGAAGAAGCTCCTTGGGAAGTGGTCTTTTCAGCTAAAACTAAAAGAATGTTGAAGGATCTTCAAGCATGTCCGGCGATCAGGTGGAAAAGCCCGCCGGAGCCCAAGATCATTGAGGGAATGCTGAAACCGCGCCCCACACCGAAAACTGCTAACTATGGACAAAACACCCAGGTCAAGCCTTCAAAGTGTTTGAAGGGAAAGAAGAAGACCAAGAAGCCCGTGCAGCCTGGCGACAAGTGCACGGACCTGCAAAAGTACATCGACATGCTGAAGGAGTACAACCAGAAGGCGCAGACCCCAGTCACCCTCGAAGAATTTCTCAACCATATACTTGAGAACGGAGATAGTGACGATGATGAGGGAAATGGCTCGTCGGGAGAAACCGAAGATTATGTAGCAAGTTGCTGCATGATTTCTCATTCGTCGTTAAATAACGAAGAAACTCCCTTGGAGTCAGAAAACGGCGTAGAGAAGCTGGGGGAAAGACCGGTGCAAAAATCCCTGGAGCCGTCAGATGACTTGATTGACAGGTTGCTAAACGAAGCCCATCAAAAGAGCAAAGCTAACCGAGAGCGTGAAACGGTCATATACGAAAAGGCCAAGCGTCGACGTCAAGATGAAGAAGCGGCGGTGTGGAAGAGTCACAAAGTACTCCAACCAGATCGAAGCACTCCTGCGGCAGACAAAAGCAGGTTTAAGATGGGGAAACGGTTCGCCAAAGCCCTGTCAATGGGAATGAAGCTGCCACCTTTCAAAGGAAATACTCCCGGGTGTACTTGCCTCGATGAAGCGAATGTACATCCGAACTACTGCTTATACCATCGGAGGGTCACGCACCCCACCGGAGAGTGCAGTGCCTTCAAGAAGTGGTGGTAGGGATACGTTGCCCACCGACAATACTTCAAGAGGATGAAGCGTGAAGCTCGTCGACAGCGAAAAAGTGCGACAGATGAGCGCGGAAAAATGACTGGCAACTGTTATATGGTTGATACTAGTTCGACAAAAGAGAAAATCCAAGTTCTCACATTCGGGAGCGATTCTGAGGAAGAAATAACCCTCGGTCCTCTCTTCAAAGAATCCACCTATGGAAAAGAAGAAGAGACGAAGAAATGCGAGAACATTCAGCTGCGTAACCGCACGCTGCCTGAGAAAAACCTCAGGCCAACAAACAAAGGTTCGTGCAAAAAAGACAAGGGGAAGGAAAAAGTCCCTGAGGAAATTGCCCTCGATGACGTAGTCATCAAAGAGCTCGCGGCCAAGGACCCGCCTAAGAAAAACAAGGTGGATTATAATGTCTTGGCACACCTGAGGAAGATACCCTCACAACTGAGTATACTGGATGCTCTTCTCCTGTCTAAAGAGGCATGAGATTATCTAATCAAGACACTGCAAGAGCCTGATCAGTTCCAATCTTTCTTTGAGGAATAAAAGATGAAGGATGAGTTGGCAGAGGTTCATACAGATGACATCAAATTCGGCGATGAAGATCTCCTCCTCGGAATGTGCGAGCACAACTGTCCTCTATATGTCACCGGGTATTACCACGACATTAGGATAGGGAAGATCCTGGTCGACAACGGGTCCTCCGTCAACCTCCTCAACGTAAAGGTGCTGAAGGAGATTTGCATGAACATTTAGCACCGGGCTCGGGACAAAATTACCATCTCCGGGTTCGATTCACAGTCATCACGGACACTTGGGTCCGTGATATTGACATTATGCTTTTGGATACTCGTCACTAACATCAAATTTCATGTCATCGACGTCAAGACTTGCTATAACGCCCTGCTCGGCCGGCCTTGGTTGTACGAGTACAACGTGATTCCTTCTACACAATACCAGTGTATGAAGTACTTCAAAGACGGCCTCAAGTACAAAGTTACAGGGGAGCTAAACCCATTCTCCTTAAATAAAGTTCGCAAATATGAAGACGCCAAGTACTTCCTACCAAGCTTCGAAGACACGGAAAGATGTCGTAAACCCGAGAACCGACAAAAAGCCGTTGCCACTATCCCGGTCTTTGGGAGCAATACTGAGGAAGATGAAGAGATAGTCTACTCGGGGAAATCCCAAGGCAACAGGCCAGGACCATCTATCCCTATTTTGGTCCTCGGCAGTGACTCTGAGGACGAGGCCAATACAGTGTTCTTTTTCTGCCCGTCAATGTAGACCTTCACTAGAGCTGATCCGAGTTTACAAATTACCATGGTTCCGCGGCAGCATTACAGAGAACTTGTTATGCTGGATACATACGGCGTGAAAGAGTTGCAGACCTTCTATGTCCCTCTTAGGCGAAGAGGTGAAAAGACGATCCTCTTCTACCAATCTACGGAGATTAAAGTGGAAAAAGAAGTTTGGCATGGTGCCGATTTTACGCTTGACATGCTTCAACTGATCTGTCTGCCCAAATATTACGCAGAGAGATTAAAGTGGCTATTAAAATGACAAGGTGTACCCTTCAAACAAACCTCTAGACAATCCCAGTTCTACAATAAGATTTGGGATGTTCCCGGGACTCAGCGAAAGATGCCTAACGGGAGGATGTAGACGACTGGACTTGGATACGTTCGGTCCAAGAAACGGGAGCAATTTCATGGCTGACATGTCATAAATAATCTGGTGGAGAAGAGAGTGCATTTCCAGATAGCGCTGATATCGAACCAGAGCAAGATCCGCCGTAAGAATACCAAGTCCGTCATTCGAAGAACAAATCGACAAGCTAATAAGAGAAGCCAGTCAAAAGATTCAGGATGACCACAACCATGAAGTGGCCATTTATGAGAAATCCAGGACGCAGCGTCTCGTTCAGTAGTCTGCGGAGAGAGAAGACTACAACGTCCTTCACCCTCAGCCTACTGTGCGCTCTCGTGGCAATGGAAAAGTCCGACGCAGAGGCAAAAACATGGTGGAGAATGAGAATGATGTTCTAGAACAGCGAAGCGGATCCAAGAAGCCACGTAATCGAGAAAGAGTCAGCTGGAATCCGTCCTTTATGAAGAAGATGGGTCGGGAATACTCTTTCCCCCGAGACAAGACAAGGAAAATATTTGACCTTGTCATCAAGCATCAAATGATGACGCTCCCGGAGTCTCGGCACCTCTAGCAAATAAACGAGGTCCATCATCCGGCTTATTGCTCCTACCACTGAGCAGTATGACATCCTCTTAAAGACTGCTTCACCTTTAAAGACTGGGTCGAAGACCAGTTGTAGGGTGTTTTTCGTCACCCCATTGAGATGAGAATACGCGCGCACTTGTCAGGCGCATTACATATTCTCCCTGCCTAGGGTATGCTAGGATTTATTGATTGTGGGGATCCGAATCTCCGGCAGCCGCGGACTAAGCTGCCGTTAATTACTCCTCGCCTTTGGAGAAAGAGAACCTCCGATTGACGGGTCAAATAGGTCATGCGAACTCAATGTGCAGCGTTGTGTTTTGAAGGGGTTTTGGATATATCGGGGGCCCCGCAGAGTTTTTACGGGGGTCCCGCTACCCGGATAGCGGGCTGGGGGTCAAGGGGGCTAGCAGCCCCCTTGCGAGTGCGGGACAGCGCCCCGTTAGAATTTTTTTTCTAACGGGTGAGTTATTTTTAGTGTGGAGTACATGTAAAATGAGGGAAAAATGACGTCCAAAGGACGCGTGAGCGCCAACGCCTCATGTACCTAGCACGCTGACGCGAGCGTTTGGGTTAGTGCTAGGCGCTGGCGTTAGCGCTTTGGGCGCTAGCGCCCCACATGTCCGGCACGTAGGCGCTCGGGCGCTGGCGCTGGGTGCTTGGGCGCAGGTGCTAGCGCTTTGGGAGTGAGCGCCCCACGTGCCCGGAATGTGGGCGCTCGGGCGCTGGCGCTCGCGCTTTGGGCGCTCGGGCGGTGGCGCTAGTGCTTTGGGCGCTAGCGTCTCACGTGCCCGTCATGTGGGAGCTCGGGCGCTGGCGCTAGCGCTTTGGGTGCTAGTGTCTCACGTGCCCGGCACATGGGCGTTCGGACGCTAGCGCTTTGGGCGCTGGGCGCTAGCGAAAGGAAGGGGTTTTTACCCCCGGAAATAGGAGTTAAACTCCAAAAGAGGATTTTGAGTGGAGTTGAACTCCAAAAGGTCTGGACTAGGAGTTAAACTCCTATGAGGATTTTGGGATTTTGGTTTTGAACTCTCTAAAAATCTTCAGAGGTTCTTCTCTCTGAAGCCTTGGATCCTTCCTAAATGGGATTTTTGGAGATGGGTCTCCTTCCTCCTCTTTTGTTGGCCGACTCTTGGAGAACAAGAGGGGTGAGATTTTAAAAAAATCTCTCCTTTTTAAGATCTGGTGGAAGATCCAAGCTCCCCTTTGTGGGTTTTGTGGTGAAAAACTATTTAGTTTTGGAAAAGAAAGAGTAAAACTCTTGATTTAGTTCAAAAGAAAGAAAAATGTTTAGAACCTTGAGGAAGGAGAAGGAGGCACAGACCTTATTTTTTTTTGAGAGAAAAGAAGAAGTTCTCCTAGATATTTTCATCATGTTTGCCTTTATAGGCTACAAACTTTACATATAGCCCATTGGGCTTTACAAAATGGCATTTTGCCTATCTCATGCCTCATGTGCTCATTTCTTTTGCACATAAGCCATGGGCTTTACAAAAATTTGGTTTTATGCCCATTTTTCTTACATTTATTCATAAAATAAAAGAAAAGAAACACATCAAAATTATTTGTTACAAGATTTTTATTTTGGCATGGGAGAGACCGGCCGCTTCATGTTCGGGTTCGACCCGTGCATTGGCCCACTTGGCTTGGGGTTGACTTTGATTTTGACTTGGTCAACCGGGGTGTCATTTATAAACACGTATCGGAGAGCTCTCTTCTTCAGCTGAATTCTTGCAGATTTTCCTTCGGGCAGCTTGTCGTATCGGAGGTACTCTATGAAGGGTTATCTCCAATCGGGCTCGTCTTGAATGATCGAAGCTTCTTCAGCAGGACCGCTCTTCTGTTCCGCGCTTTCCTCTTCTCGTAGAGAGACCGGGGGTAGAATTTGCCGGCTCCTGACCGTGATCAGAATTTCGTCCGTGTCAGGATCAGCCAGCTCCTTGGCTAAGCGAGCGAGTACGTCAGCCTTTCCATTCAACGCCCTAGGGATTCTCATTAGTTCAATGTGAGTGAACCGTTTCATGAGTTCCACCGCTCGGCTTCTATATCGAGCTAACTCGGATTTGTATATCTTATAGTCACCGCTTACTTGGTTGACGACAAGCTGGGAATCACCGTAGACTCATAGCCGAAGGATTTCCATTTCTATAGCGAGCTCCAGACCAGCTATTAGAGCCTCGTACTCAGCCTCAGTGTTAGTGCGAGGCTCGGTGAGAGTAAAAGAACGCCGTAGGGTTCCTATCGATGGCATGATGAACACCAATCCTATCCCTACTTTTATCTCCGGAATGCTTGATTTGCTGGAGGTCCTTATTGATGAGGCTCCATCGAAGTAAAGCTCCCAACATGGCTCGCTATCCTTGAGGTGCAATATTTGTTCATCGGGTAATTCACAATTTAGCGGCGATCCTTCTAGTATAGGATGAGCAGCGAGGAAATCGGTGAGGGCATGCCCTTTTATTGCTTTCTGAGGAGTATAAACTATGTCGAACTCAAGCAGTATGACATCCCATCTTGCTATTCTGCTGGTGAGGCTTACTTTGGTCATTAAGTGTTTGAGCGGGTCGACCTTGGAGATCAGCATAACCCGATGAGCAAGCAGATAGTGCCTCAGCTTCTTCACAGCGAATATCAGATCCAGGCAATGCTTTTCGATCAGGGAATAGTTGTGTTCCGCCCTGACTAAAGTTCGACTGAGGTAGTAGAGAGCATTCTCCTTTCCCTCCTCGTTGTTCTGGGCAAGGAGTGCACCGAGTGACTCATCTAGCACGGCAGTATAGAGAATCAATGGTTTATTTAGAATAAAGGCAGCAAGCACTGGAGGGTGCAACATGTACTGTTTGATGCTTTCGAACGCTTCTTGACATTCGGCATCCCAGACAAAAGGATCTCCTTTCTTCATGAGCTTTGAGAAGGGCCTACATCTCCCCGATAAATTTGAGATAAACCTTCGTATGTATGCAAGTTTGCCCTGAAAGGATTTTAGCTGCGTCAGATTCTTCGGAAGGGGTATCTCCATGATGGCCTTTATCTTTAATGGGTCAACTTCGATCCCTCGATGTCGGACTATGAAGCCCAGGAATTTTCCCGATGACACGCCAAAAGCGCATTTTATAGGATTCATCTTCAGATCGTATTCCCTCAATCTAGTGAGAACGGTCCTAAGATCTTAGATGTGACCGGCCTTAGTTTTAGTCTTGACGAACAGATCATCAACATAGCATTCAACGACTTTATGGATTAGGTCATCAAAGATATTGATCATTGCCCTAGCACCTGCATTCTTCAGTCCGAACGGCATTACCTTGTAACAGTATATTCCGATCGGGATTCAAAATGCCGTATGCTTCTCATCCTCAGGCGACATTTTTATCTGATTGTACCCAGACAAACCGTCCATGAAGGTGAACAGCTCGTAATTTGAGGTGTCATCGACCATCATTTTCATGACCGGAAGCGGGAAATCATCTTTAGGGTATGCCTTGTTAAGGTCCCTGAAATTGACACAAACCCGGATCTGCCTATTTTTCTTCTTTATTGGGACAATGCATGCGATCCAGTCTGCGTATTTCTCTTTCCTGATGAAGCCATCATTAATAAGTTTCTTAGTTTCCTCGATGACCTTTTCTTCCAGCTCCTTTCTCATTCTTCGAGGAGCTTGTTTGATAGGCTTGGCATCAGGAGATATAGCCAGCTTATGCACGGCCACTTCAGGGGAGAGGCCAGGCATTTCTTTGTAAGTCTACGCAAAGCAGTCGGCGAACTCATGCAGCAGGGCAATTATCTGCTCTTTCATTTCCTTTGACAGGAGTAAGCTGATGTAGGTCGACCTTGGATTATTAGGCGTTCCCAAATTGATCTCGGTTAGCTCATCGAAGGTTGCTTGTCCGCCATCTTCGAGCTCTTGTGGAGCTACTTCTGGCTCGGCTAGCTCGTCTTCATCATTTGACTCTTCGCTAGCTTCCCTAATATGGATCATGTAGCATGCCTTAGAATCAGGCTGGATGAAACCTATACCCCATATATCTGGAATTCGTCCATCGACGAGCGCTCGGACCTGAGGAGGATGCCATAGCCCTTCATAAAACTTTGCTTCGGACTCCATTTGAAATAGCCGGCATCCGCACCTTTTGAAATATTCCCGCATCTCGGGCGCATAGTATCTGGGATTGAGGACGGCCCTTATGCCTTTCTCATAGGGAAGGCACGCGACAGACAAATCGTCCGGGTGCACAACAGGATTTGACCCATAAAACATGATGCCCTTCTGTCCACTTTTCCTCTCGGGAACGTAGAAAGTTTCCAGCTGGTCCGCGGTAGAGACTGACAATGCATCGAGCTCTTTGCACATCCGCTCTGGTGCTAGCGCCACAAGTGCCCGGCACATGGGCGCTCGGGCGCTGGCGCTGGCGCGAGAGCTTTGGGCGCTAGCACCTCACGTGCCCGGCACGTGGGCACTCGGGAGCGCTAGCGCCTCACGTTCTCGGCACGTGGGCACTCGAGCGCTAGCGCTTTGGGCGCTGGGTGCTAGCGAAAGGAAGGGGTTTTTACCTCCGGAAATAGGAGTTAAACTCCAAAAGAGAATTTTGAGTGGAGTTGAACTCCAAAAGGTCTGGACTAGGAGTTAAAATCCTTTGAGGATTTGGGGATTTTGGTTTTGAACTCCCTAAAAATCTTCAGAGGTTCTTCTCTCTTAAGCCTTGGATTCTTCCTAAATGGGATCTTTGGAGATAGGTCTCCTTCCTCCTCTTTTGTTGGCCGGCTCTTGGAGAACAAGAGGGGTGGGATTTTAAAAAATCTCTCCTTTTTAAGATCTGGTGGAAGATCCAAGCTCTCCTTTGTGGGTTTTGTGGTGAAAAACTATTTAGTTTTGGAAAAGGAAGAGTAAAACTCTTGATTTAATTCAAAATAAAGAAGAAGGTTTAGAACCTTGAGGAAGGGGAAGGAGGCACATACCTTAATTTTTTTTGAGAGAAAAGAAGCTTTCCTAGATATTTTCATCATGTTTGCCTTTATAGGCTACACACTTTACATATAGCTCCTTGGGCTTTACAAAATGGCATTTTGCCCATCTCATGCCTCATGTGCTCATTTCTTTTGCACATAAGCCATGAGCTTTATAAAAATTTGGCTTTATGCCCATTTTTCTTACATTTATTCATAAAATAAAATAAAAGAAATACATCAAAATTATTTGTTACAAGATTTTTATTTTTGCATGGGAGAGGCCGGCCGCTTCATGTTCGGGCTCGACCCGGGCATTGGCCCACTTGGCTTGGGGTTGACTTTGATTTTGACTTGGTCAACAGTGGTGTAAATTTTTACCCAACACCAGTATCAGCAGGGCAGGTTTGCTCTATCCAACAGTTGGAGGGTAGCCCCACCACGAAAGCATGAGCTAAAAGCAACCTATATTGCGAGGGTAAGTCCAGATCAACATCGAGCTTGGAAACGAACTCGTACCTGCCACGTGATAACATTCTCAAATGAGGGGGAGCATGAGAATATGGATGACCTTTCCCACTGCTTCACAGATGAGGATGAGGACGAGATGATCTCAGAATTTCCACCGGCGCCAAAAGAGCTGGAAGATGGGATACACACCACAGCGGACAACCCGAGAAAAATCGACTTGGAGACATAATACGAGCCGAGGCCAACGTTCGTCAGTGAGCTGTTGTCTGAAAAGCAGGTGGCCATGCTAAAGGACGTGGTTATGTAGTATAAATACTGCTTCGCGTGGAACTATTCCGAGACGCCGGGACTAGATCCAGAAATAGATGTGCATAAACTGGCGATATCACCAAACGTCAAACCAGTCAAACAGGCGCTAAGAAGAATGCGGCTCGAGGTCGAGATGAGCATCAATGCCAAAGTCAAGAAACTAATCGACTCCGGCTTCATCCAAGAAGTCAATATCCTGACTGGATCGCTAACATTGTCCCAGTGATGAAGAAAAATGGGATGGTGCACATCTGCGTGGACTTTCGGGATCTCAACAAAGCTTGCCCGAAGAATGACTTCCCCGTGCCTGTTACCGAGCTGATGATCGATAACACATCTGCCCATGAAGTTTTCTCCTTCATGGATGGATCTTCGGGGTATAATCAAATAAAGATGCATTCTGAAGACCGAAAGCATACTGCCTTCCGGACTCTGCTGGGTATATTCTGCTATAAAGTAATGCCCTTCGGCATGAAGAACGCTGGTGCTACCTACCAGAGTGCCATGATGAAGATCTTCAATGACCTCATGCATGAGATTGTCGAATGCTATATTGACGACCTTGTGGTGAAAAGAAAATCGTACGAGGAGCACTGGGAACATTTGAACATAGTGTTTCAGCGTCTTCGGAAGTACAATCTAAAGATGAATCCTCTGAAATACGCATTTGGAGTCTCCTCAGGTAAATTCCTGAGATTCATCATACGACACCGAGGCATCGAAATAGACCCATCAAAGATCAAGGCGATTGTGGAAATGCCCGCGCCAAGAACTCTCAAACAACTGCGGTCTCTCCAAGAAAAGCTCGCGTATATCCGGCGGCTCATAACCAACCTCTCCAGAAAATACCGCCTCTACAGCCATCTAATGAAGAAGGGGACCCCGTCCGTTTGGGATCGTAAATGTGTAACAACTCCAATTTTTGTATACCAAAATTTGATTTAAAATTGAAGTATACTTGGAGTATTAATGTTGCTGATAACACTTTAAGTATCTATCTCTTTACAATAATTACAAGAAGGAGATTGTAGCTCATTGGTAATACCTTGAATTGCTGAACCAAGCCACCAGAGTTCGAATCCCATACCCCACATTATTTTTAATATTGATTTTAAAAAAAAAAACCTTTAGAATACCAAGAGTTTACACGTGCATATCTCACAAAAACCCCACTACACCCAAAGATGTAACACTTGCAAAGGGTAGATGAACCGTCGAGGAAGATCCAGGTCACTGGACTCGGTCGGGAATCGGCCAACTCGGCCTTGACTCGGCCGACTCAGTGATCCGACCGAGTCACGGCCGAGTCACCCCCTTTTAGGCCGATTCCGGCAAGGGTCACAACATGAAAGTTGTGTCTTTTGGTATTCCCTACTCACCTGCAAAGTTTCAGCCCAATACCACTTCCAGAGCTCTTTAAAACCCCCAATTACTCCACTTTTAATACATTTTTATTACATTTTATCACATTTTTATTTTTTAACTTTTCATCTACCCTAACCCTAACCCTAGCCTAGCCCTATATAAAGGCCCCTACCCTCTACCTTTTCCCCTCACAACTCTAAGCATACTCTCTAAAACTCTTGAGAACTTGGTGCAAAGAGCGAGAAGCGAAGCGCTGCCGAAACCGACGACGGATTCCGGCGACCGGATCAAGACCGACGTGACGTTTCCGACGAATCGGCAACCACCACACCTTTTAGAACGCTTAGCTTGTCCAAACCCGTAAGTCCCAACCTTCTACCTCTCTTTTCTATATTTGCAAAATACGACTTTTTGAAACCCGACGGAAATCGGACAAACCGATTTCCGATTCGGTTTTTCTTAAAAATTCCACTTGTCACCTAATACATATTATCAACCCTCTTGCATGTTGACTATTAATCACCCTTAAATCAAATTTAATTGTACTTTTCCACATGAAATGACAAGTTCTTTAGAAAACCGTATTTCTTGCATAAAAATACCATCAAGTTAAATTTTAATGTTCTATTTAGATACCCCACTCCTAATCATGTTTATTTTGATAACAAAACTTGTTTCATTCAATTTGGATGAAATTTCACACATGAAATGATAACGTTTATGGAAACCGTATTCTTGCACTTTAATACCCTTAACTTTAACATAACTCATTTCACCTTGAAACTTCACCAAAACTTAATATAAGTCACGGGGTAATGACCTACCCTTACACACACTCATTATAACCCTAATTGCTGAATAAAAAAATACAGAATACGATATTATAGGACTTTTTCACTAAAATACCATAACCTTTATAACTTTTAGTTTAACCTTTAAATTGTAAACTTTTCTAAATAAAACTTATATAAAATGAAAGCACGATTGGTCATGGACATCGATCGTTTATCTAAACTGTCTTGTGGGTCTAGACAAGTGTGTCTAAGGCTAGTGGTTTTTAATTAGGCCCACGACTGTGGTTCCTTCCCACTTACCTGGCACTTACCTGGCTGCATTCGACGGTGAAGAGGCGATTTGAGGCTTCTAATGACTCATCGTTTAGACCATAGAATATAGGTTAGATGGTCTAGGAAACCCTAACAACTAAAATATGGAGAACTATATACTTTTACAAATAAATACCCTATATTTAGAAAACCTTTTCCCTAAATTAAAAGTATTTATAAAAACCTGAGCAAAGTGCCATTACAACCCATCTTGGGGAACCTGTTAGGGATAGCACGGTTCATCGTGCACCCGCAGGCTAGTAGTGCGAGATTCAGACCTCCGCAAGGAGCATTCGGTCTCGAAAGGTTTAAAATACGATATTTAAAGAAAGTGATATTTTTGTAAATAAAATATTCATTTAAAAATTATTTATGTGTTTAATTATATATAATTATCATTTAAACATTTATTTTGTTATAATATAAAATTTCCACTTTTTCCTAAAATTCAAAGATTAAAAGTTACATTAAAATAACACGAATTTCAAATAAACAATTAATACTTTTATTAGGATATATTCACTAGAATAACACAAATAAAATTCACATTCATTATAACAATAAAGACGATTATTAAATACTTGAAGTGTATTTGGAAAACTATACAAAAGTATTTTTACATAAAACCCCCTCAAGTTTCACAAATTACAATAAGGCCCCTTGCTAATATTGAACTTCAAATTATATTTCTTTTAGTTGGACTCGGGTTAGAGTCTGACTAATTCTGACTTGAATATATTTCAAGTCAATCTATATTTCAATTATATTCCAACACAACTTGAATACATGAATCCCAGAATCAGTTAACAATCGGTCTGACTGAACCGAACCATGGATATTCTTTTTACAAGTTTCCAGTATTCCATTTACATGACTCTACGGTTATAACCGTTTCCTGATATCATGGTTTCTGTAAGTCAATCAGTTAATCAAATCAATCAAGCAATCATTACAAGTTTACAAGATAACAATACAAACATGACATCGCGGGGTTTAAAGGGGTAGATTGGTACGGAAGATGTTAAAAGTGGAATGAGGTGGTCAGATTAAGACACCTAACATGAATACTGTTGCTGTTGTACCGTGGCATAACGGTTCCTTGTACTCTCCGTTTGCACTGATCTCTAGCATATAGAGATCCCCCTCGTATACACTGGCATTCTTCTGTACCAAGCTACAAACAACTGCGTTAAACAATATTCCATAATATTCTACAACATAATACTCTAGAAAATACTGTTACTCTGCCATTCTCACTCCACTTTTCTTTGGGACTTACCGAGCGACCTGTTCGCTGACGACATTCAATTTCTTTCTTCTTTGAATGTCGTCAGGTGCGTTTGACCAAGTTGAGACCGAGCCAACAACTGAAGATTTGGAGCAGTTCCAAGAAGATCCAGAGCTCTAGACTTTGTACTTGTTCTTTCCAGTATTTCCTTTTATTATTATGCCACTGTTTAGGCATTGCTTTCTTTTTTTCATTCCAGTTGTATTTTCATTTCATGCATTGTATAAAGAATGTTATTAATAAAAGTTGCTGTTATCTCAATCTCATTTGTCTCTTGTGATTATTTTATATTGCTTAGTTACGCTTAGCGTATGTACTTCTGAGTACATACGTAGCGGGCCTCGTCACGACCACTTCGCCGTACATTGGGAAGCGGGGCATGACAGGTTTTGTTGGTGGCCCATGCAGGTCTCTCAACAGTAGGTCTGTGGTTCGAGGACGAACCATTGTTCTTAGATGGGGGGAATGTAATACCCCAGAGCAGTGCGGTCTTAAGACATCATGGTGATCTGCTCTGTCCCCAGAGCAGTGCGGTCTTAAGACATCATGGTGATCTGCTCTGTCCACACTCAGTGCGGTCTGTTGCGGACATCTTGGTGATCTGAGTGAGGGAGCCATTTCAGAACAATGGGATCGGGTCCTTAAAGCACATTCCGAAAGAGGACCGAACTGCATTATAAATATAATGATACCACCCTCAATTACAGAGGCGCCTTTTAAGTGATCCGGAACTACAGGAGCTTGAGAACTCCGTAGTTAAGCGTGCTCGGGCCAGGGAAGTCTTGGGATGGGTGACCTCCTGGGAAGTGGCCCCTGGTCGGGTCCGGTTCACTCTAAAGGGAAAAACCGTGCGGTTTCGGCCAGAGCGGACAATACCATCTGTACTGAGGCGTGGGGCGTTACATTTATGGTGGCCCATGCAGGTCAGAGCTGTATGAATCCCTATCATGCAGTTCTGGTCTGCGTGAACAACCTAAGCAATGTAACACAAGAAACAGCAACTAAAACATTCTTTACAATTCATGTTATTTGAATCTTACAAGTCTTTATTCCTTGAATCTTATCATTTCATGTATTTGAATCTGTCCTAATCCAAATTTTTCTTCAGGATTATGGATTCCCCAAACAATTCTTCGAACAACACCAGCACCAATGCCAACAACACCCCTTCAGCACTACCTCTCACTCCAGTTGTTCCCGCACCATCCACAGAGCAAACCATGCTTTTCGATGCGATCCGCAGTCTGCTAGAGGGACAGCAACAACTTCTGAGTCGTCCTGAGACAGATGCACCGGGAATCAAACAGTTCAGAGCGTTGCACTCGAAGCAATTCTCGGGAAAAGGGAGCCCTCTCGAAGCAGAAGAATGGGCGCAAAGTATTGAAGATGATCTGGCAGCAGCTCAAGTGCCAGATAATGCTTGGGTCCGTGTAGCGAAGCTACAGCTCACGGACAACGCTCGAAATTGGTGGAAGGCGGAAGAAACCCGCCTGGCCCAGCCGATTGAATGGAAAACATTTCGCGAGAAGTTCGACGCAAAATATTTCCCTGTGACCGCCAGGTTCGCTATGGAACAGCAATTTATTCACCTACAACAAGGATCTATGTGGGAGAAATCTGTAGATGAGTATGATGTTGAGTTTACTATGTTGAGCCGGTAAGATCTGTCACAGTAGTTCAATTTTTTTTTAATATCACCTACTACACAGCTAACACAACCTTTAAACAGATTCGCGGCACACCTGATACCGACGGACGAGATCAGAGCCCGTCGTTTTCAACAAGGTTTGGACACCGAAATCAAGGCTGCTCTAGCCACCGGGAAGTTTTTGACTCACGAGGAAGCCCTGGAAGCTGCCCGCAGTTACGAGGCAGTGATAAAAGAGAGGGGAAGACCTCACTCTGTAGGAGTCAAGCGTCCTGCCAACCAGATGGCAGGTGGAGCCACGTCCAGACCATCCTTCATGCCGAGGCATCCCAGAGTACCAACTCATCACCCTAGCCCAGCCTTTTGCACCTACTGTAAGAGAAAGGGACATATGATGAAGGATTGCCGTCGAGCCAACCGCCTTTGCTTGATCTGCGGTTCAGCCACTCATGACATTGGATCCTGTCCTCAAAGGCAGAACTCAGTTGCTGCAACCCGGCCAGCTAACAACTATCAGCAGCGACCAGCTCTTCCAGCACCTGCTACCAGACTTGCACTACCTGCACCACCTAGAGGACCACAAGCTGCACCACCTCCTCGACAGTTCCATCAAGCACAAAGAAACGTTCAGAGGAATGCTCCTCAGGCCAGGAGGAATGTGCCGAAGCGCCAGGCTTTTATGATGTCTGTTGAAGAAGCTGAGGCCACTGGCCAAGTCATTACTGGTAAATTTCCTTCCCAAATTTATCTTCTAGTTTTGGTTACCTACACACTTTCCCTATACCTAAAACCTATCCCATATACCTTAGGTACAATTCTAGTAGCTTCACTACCTGCACTTGCACTGTTTGATACTGGAGCATCCCACTGCTTTATGTCGCAACGGTTTGTCCGAACCCATGCGATTCCAGTCTCACCGCTCGTATCCTGCTGGAACGTCAGTTCCGGAAATGGTGTTCTAAAGGCAACTATGGGATACAGCATGTGTCCGGTCATCGTCTGCAGTCGAGAATTTTACGCTGACTTCAAAGTACTGGACATACCGAACTTTGATGTGGTTCTAGGAATGGACTGGCTTGGAACCTTTTATGCTACCATCGACTGTCGCCAAAGGAGGGTAGTATTTGAGATCCCAGATCATCCGATCTTTTACTTCAAGAGTGGAGACCGTACATTGGAGCCAAGCATTTACAAAGCAAAGCCAAAGGAAGCAATAGTTGCAGCAGCTCATGCAGAAGAAGAAGCAAGACCGGAGGTAGTTCGAGAGTTCGATGACGTATTCCCTGACGATATATCAGGTTTGCCTCCTGATCGAGCTCTTGAATTCAGTATTGACTTAGTACCAGGAGCACAACCAGTAATCAAAGCACCATATAGACTAAGTCCAGAAGGTTTGAAGGAAGTACGAACACAGTTGGACGAATTACTGGCGAAAGGATGGATTCGTCCCAGCACTTCAAGTTGGGGAGCACCTGTGCTTCTGGTGAAGAAGAAGGAAGGTTCATATAGGATGTGCATCGACTATAGAGCCTTGAACGAAGTTACTATTAAGAACAAATACCCACTTCCGCGCATCGACGACTTATTCGATCAGCTAAGTGGATCTTGTGTCTTCTCTAAACTAGATCTTCGTTCAGGTTATCATCAAGTGAAGGTCAAGGAAGCTGATATTCACAAAACAGCTTTCAGAACTCGCTATGGACATTACGAATTTCTAGTAATGCCATTTGGAGTGACCAATGCACCAGCAATTTTCATGAATCTTATGAACCAAGTCTTCCGGGAGTATTTAGACAGGTTCGTTGTCATCTTCATCGACGACATCCTGGTATATTCTAAGAACCGGAAAGAGCATGCGGAGCACTTACAAATTGTCCTGGAAACTCTTCGACAACATAAGCTTTATGCCAAATACAGCAAGTGCGAGTTTTGGTTAAAACAAGTTGGTTTCCTTGGACATATCGTATCAGGAGAAGGGATTTCTGTGGATCCAGCAAAAGTTTCAGCAGTCAGCGAATGGCCTACACCAAAATCAGTGAAGGATATTCGGAGTTTCTTGGGTTTAGCTGGATATTACAGAAGATTCATTGAAGGCTTTTCGAAGATAGCAACACCCCTGACCAAGCTCACACGAAAAGATGAAGAATTTGTGTGGTCAGAAGCATGCGAGCAAGCTTTTGTAGAACTCAAGTCGAGGCTGACGTCTGCACCTATTCTTATATTACCGGATCAATCTGGAGGATTCGAAGTACATTGCGATGCATCCGGTAAAGGATTAGGATGTGTTCTACATCAGCACGGTAAGGTTGTGGCTTATGCTTCAAGACAACTGAAGACTCATGAGCGCAATTACCCGACGCATGATCTAGAGTTGGCAGCCGTTATTTTTGCTCTTAAAATTTGGCGCCACTACTTACTTGGTGAACGAGTGAACATCTACACAGATCATAAAAGTCTGAAGTATGTGTTTACTCAGAAGAAATTGAATATGCGGCAGAGAAGATGGTTAGAACTTATGGCGGACTTCGACATCAATTTGCAATATCATCCAGGAAAGGTGAACGTAGTACCCGATGCTCTTAGTCGCCAACCATTAGCAATGAATCTCACCGCCCAGTGGAAGCTTCAGCAAGACCTACATCAGATGGAGATCGAACTAGTCATGCCAGGTGACGTTTCAAATTTGATGAATCTACAAGTTCAATCAACCATTGTCAATCAGATCAAAGCAGCTCAAGCCAGCGATGCTAAGTTGCAAAAGATCAGAGAACAAGTGGAGAATGGACTCAGAACAGATTTCATCATCTATGAAGACGGATCTTTGAGATACGGCAGCAGATTGTGTGTACCAAAGGGTCCTGTTCGGGAAGAGTTAATGAAAGAAGCTCACAGCTCTCCCTATTCAGTACATCCTGGAGGTACCAAAATGTACAAAGATCTACGTCAGAATTATTGGTGGCATGGTATGAAGCGTGAAGTAGCCAGAAGCGTCGCAAAATGCTTGGTGTGTCAGCAAGTAAAGGCTGAACATCACAGGACTGCTGGATTACTTCAACCGTTACCAATTCCAGAATGGAAGTGGCAGCACATTACGATGGACTTTGTAACTGCCCTTCCTCGCAGCACAAAAGGTAACGATGCGATTTGGGTCATTGTGGATCGACTCACAAAGTCGGCTCACTTCATCCCATTTCGAGTTGGCCAATCAACTGAGACATTAGCGAAGAAGTACATGGAGGTAATAATCTAATTTAGATTTAAACGAAATTCTTCATAATGTACTATCTCTGATACCTATGAACTCAAACAGAAAATTGTGAGACTTCATGGAGTACCAGTCTGCATTGTCTCCGATCGTGACACTAGGTTCCGATCGCAATTTTGGCAAAGTCTGCAAGCTAGCTTGGGAACAAGTCTGAACTTCAGCACGGCTTATCATCCACAAACAGATGATCAGTCAGAACGAACTATTCAGATCTTGGAGGATATGCTCAGAGCATGTATGCTCGACTTCAAAGGATCGTGGGAAGATCATTTGCATCTTGTGGAGTTCGCGTACAACAACAGCTACCAAGTAAGCATAGGAATGGCACCTTTTGCAGCATTATATGGAAGGAAGTGTCGATCGCCATTAAGTTGGGACGACATCGGAGATAGGGAACTCCTTGGACCAGAGATGATAGTAGCGACCGTTGATGTGGTTCGTACTATCAGAGAAAGAATGCGCATAGCCCAAGATAGACAGAAACATTGGGCTGATGCAAAGAGACGACACTTGGAGTTCCAGCCAGGAGACCATGTATTCTTGAAGATATCTCCGAACCGCGGAGTGATCAGATTTGGAAGACGGGTAAAGTTGAGTCCGAGATACATTGGACCGTTCGATATACTCGAACGAGTCGGTGAAGTGGCATACCGATTAGCGCTTCCACCCTCATTGGAAGGAGTGCATAACGTGTTCCACATATCCCAACTCAGAAGGTATGTGAGTGACCCCAGCCATGTACTTGATCATTCCGAGCTTACGATACAGCCCGATTTGTCTTGTGAGCAACAACCTGTGGAGATCCTGGATAGAAAGGTAAAGACACTTCGGAACAAGGAAGTTAATTTGGTCCGGATAATGTGGAGAAAAGACACTCCAGGAGAATCCACGTGGGAAAGGGAAGATGAGATGCGTGCAAAATATCCGCACCTTTTTGTAAATTAGTCCTTAAATAAAAGTTGTAAATTTCGAGGACGAAATTTTTTGTAAGGAGGGTAGATTGTAACAACTCCAATTTTTGTATACCAAAATTTGATTTAAAATTGAAGTATACTTGGAGTATTAATGTTGCTGATAACACTTTAAGTATCTATCTCTTTACAATAATTACAAGAAGGAGCTTGTAGCTCATTGGTAATACCTTGAATTGCTGAACCAAGCCACCAGAGTTCGAATCCCATACCCCACATTATTTTTAATATTGATTTTTAAAAAAAAAACCTTTAGAATACCAAGAGTTTACACGTGCATATCTCACAAAAACCCCACTACACCCAAAGATGTAACACTTGCAAAGGGTAGATGAACCGCCGGGGGAGATCCAGGTCACCGGAATCGGTCGGGAATCGGCCAACTCGGCCTTGACTCGGCCGACTCAGTGATCCTACCGAGTCACGGCCGAGTCACCCCCTTTTAGGCCGATTCCGGCAAGGGTCACAACATGAAAGTTGTGTCTTTTGGTATTCCCTACTCACCTGCAAAGTTTCAGCCCAATACCACTTCCATAGATCTTTAAAACCCCCAATTACTCCACTTTTAATACATTTTTATTACATTTTATCACATTTTTATTTTTTAACTTTTCATCTACCCTAACCCTAACCCTAGCCTAGCCCTATATAAAGGCCCCTACCCTCTACCTTTTCCCCTCACAACTCTAAGCATACTCTCTAAAACTCTTGAGAACTTGGTGCAAAGAGCGAGAAGCGAAGCGCTGCCGAAACCGACGACGGATTCCGGCGACCGGATCAAGACCGACGTGACGTTTCCGACGAATCGGCAACCACCACACCTTTTAGAACGCTTAGCTTGTCCAAACCCGTAAGTCCCAACCTTCTACCTCTCTTTTCTATATTTGCAAAATACGACTTTTTGAAACCCGACGGAAATCGGACAAACCGATTTCCGATTCGGTTTTTCTTAAAAATTCCACTTGTCACCTAATAAATATTATCAACCCTCTTGCATGTTGACTATTAATCACCCTTAAATCAAATTTAATTGTACTTTTCCACATGAAATGACAAGTTCTTTAGAAAACCGTATTTCTTGCATAAAAATACCATCAAGTTAAATTTTAATGTTCTATTTAGATACCCCACTCCTAATCATGTTTATTTTGATAACAAAACTTGTTTCATTCAATTTGGATGAAATTTCACACATGAAATGATAACGTTTATGGAAACCGTATTCTTGCACTTTAATACCCTTAACTTTAACATAACTCATTTCACCTTGAAACTTCACCAAAACTTAATATAAGTCACGGGGTAATGACCTACCCTTACACACACTCATTATAACCCTAATTGCTGAATAAAAAAATACAGAATACGATATTATAGGACTTTTTCACTAAAATACCATAACCTTTATAACTTTTAGTTTAACCTTTAAATTGTAAACTTTTCTAAATAAAACTTATATAAAATGAAAGCACGATTGGTCATGGACATCGATCGTTTATCTAAACTGTCTTGTGGGTCTAGGCAAGTGTGTCTAAGGCTAGTGGTTTTTAATTAGGCCCACGACTGTGGTTCCTTCCCACTTACCTGGCACTTACCTGGCTGCATTCGACGGTGAAGAGGCGATTTGAGGCTTCTAATGACTCATCGTTTAGACCATAGAATATAGGTTAGATGGTCTAGGAAACCCTAACAACTAAAATATGGAGAACTATATACTTTTACAAATAAATACCCTATATTTAGAAAACCTTTTCCCTAAATTAAAAGTATTTATAAAAACCTGAGCAAAGTGCCATTACAACCCATCTTTGGGGAACCTGTTAGGGATAGCACGGTTCATCGTGCACCCGCAGGCTAGTAGTGCGAGATTCAGACCTCCGCAAGGAGTATTCGGTCTCGAAAGGTTTAAAATACGATATTTAAAGAAAATGATATTTTTGTAAATAAAATATTCATTTAAAAATTATTTATGTGTTTAATTATATATAATTATCATTTAAACATTTATTTTGTTATAATATAAAATTTCCACTTTTTCCTAAAATTCAAAGATTAAAAGTTACATTAAAATAACACGAATTTCAAATAAACAATTAATACTTTTATTAGGATATATTCACTAGAATAACACAAATAAAATTCACATTCATTATAACAATAAAGACGATTATTAAATACTTGAGGTGTATTTGGAAAACTATACAAAAGTATTTTTACATAAAACCCCCTCAAGTTTCACAAATTACAATAAGGCCCCTTGCTAATATTGAACTTCAAATTATATTTCTTTTAGTCGGACTCGGGTTAGAGTCTGACTAATTCTGACTTGAATATATTTCAAGTCAATCTATATTTCAATTATATTCCAACACAACTTGAATACATGAATCCCAGAATCAGTTAACAATCGGTCTGATTGAACCGAACCATGGATATTCTTTTTACAAGTTTCCAGTATTCCATTTACATGACTCTACGGTTATAACCGTTTCCTGATATCATGGTTTCGGTAAGTCAATCAGTTAATCAAGTCAATCAAGCAATCATTACAAGTTTACAAGATAACAATACAAACATGACATCGCGGGGTTTAAAGGGGTAGATTGGTACGGAAGATGTTAAAAGTGGAATGAGGTGGTCAGATTAAGACACCTAACATGAATACTGTTGCTGTTGTACCGTGGCATAACGGTTCCTTGTACTCTCCGTTTGCACTGATCTCTAGCATATAGAGATCCCCCTCGTATACACTGGCATTCTTCTGTACCAAGCTACAAAAAACTGCGTTAAACAATATTCCATAATATTCTACAACATAATACTCTAGAAAATACTGTTACTCTGCCATTCTCACTCCACTTTTCTTTGGGACTTACCGAGCGACCTGTTCGCTGACGACATTCAATTTCTTTCTTCTTTGAATGTCGTCAGGTGCGTTTGACCAAGTTGAGACCGAGCCAACAACTGAAGATTTGGAGCAGTTCCAAGAAGATCCAGAGCTCTAGACTTTGTACTTGTTCTTTCCAGTATTTCCTTTTATTATTATGCCACTGTTTAGGCATTGCTTTCTTTTTTTCATTCCAGTTGTATTTTCATTTCATGCATTGTATAAAGAATGTTATTAATAAAAGTTGCTGTTATCTCAATCTCATTTGTCTCTTGTGATTATTTTATATTGCTTAGTTACGCTTAGCGTATGTACTTCTGAGTACATACGTAGCGGGCCTCGTCACGACCACTTCGCCGTACATTGGGAAGCGGGGCGTGACAAAATGCCAAAGTGCACTGGACGAAATCAAGCAATACCTGCAGAACCCGCCGGTACTGACCGCTCCGGTCAAGGGAAAGCCACTCATCCTGTACACAACAACCCTTGAAGGTTCTTTAGACGCGCTATGGGCACAGGAGAACGACCAGGAAAAGGAGAGAGCTCTTTACTATTTGATTCGAGTTCTCCTGGGGCACTGATCTTCGCAATGATGAAGCTTCGGCATTATGCCTTGGCACATGAGGTCCATCTCATATCAATAGTGGATCCTCTCAAATATTTGATGTCAAGAGCCATACTAACAGAAAGACTTGCCAAATGAGCCCTCCTCTTGATGGAGTTCTCGATAATCTATCGACCCCTCAGGGCAGTGAAGGGCCAGGCCATCGCCGACTTTCTCGCTGAACATCCAATACCAGCCGACTCTCCCTTAAATTATGAATTGCCAGATGAACACGCGTTCGACACAAAAGACGAGGAAAATGACTCTCGATGGGAACTTTACTTTGATGGGGCATCTTCCATGAAGAAGTGAAAGCACAATACCACCATAATCAAAGCTGGGGTATGCCTTATCTTCGCGACCCCCAAGGAGGATAATGCGTTTCGTCCTTTCCTTAACAGAGCCGAGGAAAAACAACGAGGCTGAGTATGAAGCTTTGATAGCGGGTCTTGAGATCTTTGTCGACATGGGAATCGAAAACCTCATCATACACGGATATTCCAAGCTAGTCGTTAGCCAAGTAAATGGCGACTATCAGATATGCAAACCAGAGTTGGTGAAATATGGCGAGAGAGTGCAGCAATTATTGACATAAATCCCCTCTTACATTCTGGAAAGCATTCCACGTGCAGAGAATAGCAAGGCGGATGCATTAGCCAAACTCGCTAAAGAACTGGCCGATGAAAACTTCGATGACGTAAGGATCATTGTGCAAAGCCGCCGGATTCTCACGCCAGCAGAAATATCTCCGGAGTCATCTGGAGGAAAAGAAACGACCAAACGAGCAGTCCTCCGGATAGAAGACAAAGAGAAGGGAAAGGATTGAAGGGAAGTCTTCATAGACTACTTCAAATCCCATCGAACGCCCGAAAACGCATCATCAAGACATCAGCTCATGAAACAAGATCTATCCTTCGCCTTCGTCAATGATATTCTATATAAGAGATCGTTCGACAGTTTGTGGCTAAGATGCTTGGGACCGAAGGAAGCAAGGAGGGTCGTACAAGAAACTCATGATGGATTTTGCGGTTCTCATCAAGCAGGACCAAAGATGAAGTTGAAGATCAAGAGAATGGGTTAATATTGGCCCACGATGATTCAGAACATGAACAACATCGGCATTTCTTCTTACCCCAACCGGATACAAATGCAACATCAACAAAGCAGAGCCATGGAAGAATCTCTAGTTCCAAATCTTGACGGTTCACAGACAACCCAGAGACAACCTCGACATTCATCGCAATATTGCAGGCACAATGTCAACAAATGAAGCAAAGGAAGATCCCTAGCTTCAGGGTCTTGACGGCAACTCAAATGTGACCTGAAAGACTATCGGAGATCATCCCACTCTAGTGCGGAGTGGTCATGACTCATCGGGGCTCCCAAACTGAGCCTAACCTTAAGAAAAAAGCGACATGGAATATCCCTACCGTTTGCTCTTTCGACAGTAATATTACCTGAAGATTACTTGAAGACGTCTTGTCCAGCCCCCGAAGGGATCAGAGACACGACAGTCGCGGGGCTACTTGAACAACAAGATTGCATATCGAGGAATACATCGGCCAACGTGACGGTACAACGGGTATAAAACCCTAGTACCACAGACCCTAACAGACTTCTATTAGCAGGAGTTAACTGTGACGTTAGGACATCCTTGCGAGAACTTCTCGATTCGTCTCGACTCGTCAGGAAATTAGTGTCCTTGCAAGAACTTCTCGATTTGTCTCGACTCGTAGGAAAAAGCCTTAGGCAATGGGGATAAGGACCTGTTTCCTAAGCACCGGAGACCTGCTAATCGGTTCAAGATGGACTATTGCATATTATTTACGAGCCACACTCTCCGAAGTAGAATATCAACAAGGAGGGAAACAACCACTTACGAGTCCTCTCGCCTTGTAAGGGGGAAAATTCTTTTGTGAGATCCTTACGACTCTCAAGAGAAAACGCACTTAGGAGTCTTCATGACTCCTAAGGAGAAAATACACCTACGGGATCCTCTCGACTCGTAGGGAGAAAACCCTTTATGAGACCCTCACGGCTCATAAAGTTGAAAAGTCTTAGGCGGCAAATCTGAACCTGTCTTCTAAGCCATCGCTTCCCTACAATGAGATCAAGATGGACTATCTACGGGCCACACTCTCCAAAGTCGAATACCGACAAATAGGAGAAAAACCACTTATAAGTCTTCTCGACTTGTAAAGGGGGAAAATTCTCCTATGAGATCCTTACGACTCTCAAGAGAAAACGCACTTAGGAGTCCTCACGACTCCTAAGGACAAAATATGCTTACGGGATCCTCTCGAATCGTAGGGAGAAAACCCATTATGAGACCCTCACGGCTCATAAAGTTGAAAAGTCTTAGGCGGCAGATCTGAACCTGTTTCTTAAGCCATCGCTTCTTGATTCGTCTCGTAAGGAAATTAGTGTCCTTGCGAGAAATTATCGATTCATCTCGACTCGTAAGGAAATTAGTGTCCTTGTGAGAAATTCCCGATTCGTCTCGACTCATAAGGAAATTAGTGTCCTTGCGAGAACTTCTCGATTCGTCTCTCGTGGGGAAATTAGTGTCCTTGCGAGAACTTCTCGATCCGTTTCCACTCGTGGGGAAATTAGTGTCCTTGCGAGAACTTCTCGATCCGTCTCGACTCGTAGGGAAATTAGTGTCCTTGCGAGAACTTCTCGATCCGTCTCGACTCGTAGGGAAAATAATGTCCGTGCGAGAACTTCTCGATTCGTCCCGACTTGAAAGGAAATTAGTGTCCTTATGAGAACTTCTCGATTCGTCTCGACTCGTAGGAAAAATAACGTTCCTGCGAGAACTTCTCAACCCGTCTCGACAAAAAGTCTTAGGCTACAAGGACTCTAAACTTGTCTCCTAAGCCCTTAATTCTAAGGTCATGCATAACTCTACACTACTTTACCCACGTACATACTTACGTGGGCAAAGTAGTGGAGGGCATTTGTTGGATATAGCGCCCTCAAAGTCAATTATTGGATCGCAGGTACGTGATTGCAATGATTGAGGGAGGACCTATACCGGTAGCACAGTCTTACTCGAGATGATAGTATGCTATCTGGTTTGCCTTTATCAATCGTGTACAGGTTCAGGTGACTGATCACTATTACACGTTGATAGAGCCCCTAGGATCCTGCTTGACTACCAACAGTATGATGGCAATCATATACGTGAGAGTTGGGTAGTCTATAAGCACATCCTTAAAAGTGGTCCCTAGTCATGGGAGTTTCAAGACAGGGCATTGATACTCCGGAGTAGACTAGTGTATACAGTCGAGACCCCGATGAGGGGCGGTGGCCGGTCTCACAAGCCACTGGTGTCAGTTGGATCACCTAAGATGTATACATGTGCTCATTGGGTTATGAGTACACCGGACAGGACTCGCCGGGAACCTGCTAGTTGGTATTTATACCTAGCGTCAGATAGCAGTTCCCTGGTGACATGTGTACAGGTTAGTTCATCGACTTGAGGTCGTCATTTGTCTCGTGTGAGTTCCCACTGTGCTTTGATCTCTACCCTACCACGGCTCAAAGGAGTCGTGCAAACAGGTATTTTATGGGTACAGTCCCGAGCCACATGGAGGTAAGTGAGCGGATCAGCAGGGGATTCGTCTCTCCCGATATTGGCGGTGAGATCGCGCTGTGTTTAGGAGAGCCATTGCACAAAGCCCTCGGCCGAGGTAGGAGATTTACTGGTAGGTACTCCAGTAGTATCTCAGGGTGTTCTGGACTACACTCTGACACGACTTATACCGCAATTAGGGGTCAGACGTTACCAGCCCCCTAGGCCCGATATGCGATACTCATAAACGAACGGACCGGACTGTATGTATATTGTTACTGTTAGGCTCAGTAGGGTTCCAAGATGAGTTCGCTCATCGGCTTCCCTTGAGGTCAGTACATGGGCAGCCGTTACACACTGCTAGTGCCGCTGACGTGCTTGTGGTAAACCCACTGCCAGGGTACTGATGAGTCATTAGAGTCCCCCACAGATAGTTTCCCAAGTTCGGGAGAAACGTTGTAGAGGCCGTATGGTTTTATGGCAGGGTTCGGAAAATGCACGTGCATTTATGCACGTGTCATATTTCGGGCAGATAATACTGGCGGGCTTTGGTTTAAGCCGGATCCATGTATTATATTGAGTCGGAATATTTTAGTCTCTCGTATTCGTATTCGGTCGGAATACGGATACGGGTATGTATATACAGGCGAGGGGTATTTTCGTAATCCGTTACGAGAATATTTTAGAAGATGCATTTCTTTTGGATTAATCATTTTGGTTTAAATGATTATTTGGTTTTTGGAAATGGTGACTCATTATGGATGGCACTGTTTCCCCCAATCAGAACGAAACTCTATTTCTAAGACTGAAAAGTAAAGCACTGCTTCATAAAGAGACTAAACACCAAAGGCAATTTATCCTTGCAAGAATCACATGCACCTAATAATAGCAAATTAAATCATACGGAGAGCTAAAATAAAAGAACACTTAACAGATAATAAAATACTTAATAAAAACATTTATTTATTATTACATTTAAAAAAGATCACCAAATATAGGATCGGAAAGACAAGGGTTCGCAAAGATAAGAAGAAGATTCTCCAGTTCTCTTTCTATCTTCTCCACCACGTTGAAGCGGCGGTCCTCCCGAGAGGCAGACGCCCAACGATCGTCGCCACATTCGTCAGAAAAGGTGGCGATGACAACCCGGCGAGCCCGTATCTGGCTCTGTAAGTGAAAAGAGCAGTCCCTCAGGGCTTTGGTGATCAAGTGCGCTTCAAAGAAGCACTCGATCTTATCCTCGGCGGCGTCAAGCATTGCCGAGGACATCTCTACTGGAGGAGGGGGAAGATCGACGAGCACCGAGGCAAGGATCATCCGGAGCCAAATGGAGTGCGGAGGGAGAGGAGACCCCACACGAGTCAAAAGCTCGTACATTGCAGCATCGCACTGCTCGTCCGTAAGAGAAGGGTCCACCAAGCGCGCAGCAAAACGGGGAACGATGTCTCGAATTGGCACTTCCCATGGTTGTCGGCGGGCATGAGGAAGGTTGCAAGCCATGATCGAAAAAGTTTTCTGAAGATGAAAAAAGAAAAGGCTCGGCTTTGAGTTATATAGGCCAAGCACAGAAAATTCTGTGCACAGTGGAATTATTTCCAAGACCCGGGAAATGAAATTTTTGAGAAGATGAAAAGACATCTCAAGTGAAGCAACGCTTCCGATTCCCCCAATCAGAGCAAAGCTCTACTTTGAAAATTTAAATTTTAATAAATGAAGCAACGCTTCAGATCCTCTGCGCTGTGCGCAGGATGCCACATGTCGAAATCTGGCACGCCAGCGTGGAGAGCGCAGCGCCCAAGGAAGCGCGCCCAATCAGAGCAAAGCTCTATTTAAAATAAAATTAAAGGAAGCAACGCTTCAGTTGCGCAAGCACTGCGCTGCGCGACACGTGTCAGCGCAGTTGCGCTGCGCCGTGCGCTGCGCGACACGTGTCAGCGCAGATGCGCAAGCGCAGTTGCGCTGCGCTGCGCGACACGTGTCAGCGCAGTTGCGCTGCGCGACATGTGTCATGCACTGGAGCGATTGCGCCAAACAAAATAAAATTCGAGTAAGATTTTTCTGTTCTTCTTAAAACAAGAAGATTGCTTTCTGTAAAACAGAAGCCCTTGGATCAAAGATCCAACGGTGGGGAAAATTCCCCAAATCACTCAGAAAAAGATTTCTTTAACAAATTTATGTACACTATATAAAGGCCCCTAGACCCCAGATCAGGGGGAACATTGTGAAAAATCAAGAACTTCAAACAGAGAGAATTCTGAAGAAATTTCAAGAACAAGATCAATGATATTCAATAAAAAATAAATAAAAATAGTGCTTTGCACATATGAATCATTGGTTCTCTGAGATCAAGAAAAAAAATATAATAAGAAAATACTTGTTTTCTTGAATCTGAATTAGATCAAGAAATCAAACAGTGCTTTGCACTTTTTTATGAACCATTGGTTCTGGAATCTAAAAGATTCTCAAGTTAATAGTGCCTTGCACTTGCAAAACTGCACTGTTGCACTCTTGGGTTGGCGCAAGCCACCAGAGAGCGCCACGTGTCAGCATCTGAACCATTTGCGCTATGCGCTTTTGAAATAGAGCCTTGCTCTCTGAAACTGGCGCAACTCACCAGAGCACGCCACGTGTCAGCAGCACAAACGCAGCGCACTGGCGCAGCGCACTGCGCTTGCATGACACGTGTCATCACCACAAGCGCTTGCGCACTTTGATTGGCGCAAAGCGCCTGACAAATGCAATGCATTTCTTTTGCTAAAGGGCCAGGCCCAAGTCAAAAAGACCTAGCAGGCCAAAATAAATTGCAAAACAATAAAAGGGCAGAGCCCAAGTAAAATTGATGCTCTGCATCATTTATAAATGGGCAGAGCCCAAAACAAATTGATGCTCTGCATCCTTTATGGGCAGAGCCCAAAAAAAACAAAAAGTAATGCAATGCATTATTTAAATGTGGGCAAAGCCCTAACACAAGTCTAATAGACCAAAAATAAATAAAAGTGTTGAATATTTTTCAACTGGACTTAGCCCAATCATGGCCGTAAGTCCTCAAATTAAATTGACTGAACACAGCTGCTCTCTTAAATCAATTTACGACCGGTTCAAGGGTACATATCCAAACTCCTTTGACTCCTATCATTGTAATCCTTCAACGACGTCAGAGAGATAACGGGTCCCGACAACCACACATCAACACGGACTGTGGGGTCCTTAAACTCATGGACTTAAGCGTCCTTAAACCAAAAGACGGATTGTGGGATCCTTAAACCCGCGGACTTATGCGTCCTTAAACTAAAAAATACGGACTGTGGGGTCCTTAAACTCACGGACTTAAGCGTCCTTAAACTGCCTATGGACCACCACGTCCCTAAACAGGAATATGGACCGCAATGTCCTTAAAATACCTAGGGATCACCACGTCCCTAAACTGGAATATGGACCGCAATGTCCTTAAACTACCTATGGACCACTACGTCCCTAAACTGGAATATGGACCGAAACGTCCTTAAACTACCTATGGACCACTACGTCCCTAAACTGGAAGTGGATCTAGACGATCCCGTTAAGTTGATCTTGGTCTCAAATCAGACTAACGTATCCTTAACAAACGTTTAAGTCGATCTTAACCCCAAATATGGCTAACGTATCCTTAAACTAAAACACCAAACCCAAACCTAAGTAAATACAGATTTGGACTAATCCACGTCCTACGGGCGACGGCATCACTTAGTCTCCGTATACAATCCACGGGCAATCACAAACAAAACAAACACCCACGACACGAAGTGAAATTCTGGAGAAGGAGAAAGTTGTTACCGCAATGCGGTAGCGTAATTAACTGCAGGGGCTTGCGCCTGCAGGGAAGAGCGTCCCCATAATCAAAAACCCCTCAAACGAGGGGGAATCTGACGAAGTCTGCTACATCGGCCGCATCCGTCTAAACCTCCGATACACGGTGCCATAAATCAACTTGGCATCTTTGGAGAGGTGGATGGATAAAACCAAATAGCATCTGCCCCGAACCCCAGCGTCAGGACCTCGCAGTCTTGTGCGCCGTCTTTCGGAGGGGAACAGATTCTGGCACGCCCGGTGGGACCTTTTTCTTTTTCCACTCCACACTTCGCGTGTCGTATTCGCGAACGAATCGCTGTTTGTTAATGATTGCCTTTGGATTTTAAGTTACTAAGATTTGGTCTTTTGCCTGGCGCAGAAATCGAGCATCCATGGCCTTTACTTGTTCGAAGTGCTCCAACTGCAGCTGCAACGCGCGTCCTGCCTCAACTGGGGGCATAACCTACGGGCCCCAAGCGGCTCTTTGTTCACCATGCCCGTGGAGCAGATTACTCAAGCCACCACAGGGTTGTTTTTCGGAACCATGCTTCCGCCAACAAGCTTCAGCACCCCTGTGCCCATACAAGAAGCTTCTAAGAAGTCAGTCTTCGATCGACTTACAGTTACTGCAGCCCCTCTCAACAGGTCGCCCAACACCAGTGCCTCGGTCTTCTCCAGACCGGGCCAAAACTCCTGCGGGCCCACAATAAAGCTTGCGGTCCCAGAAAAGGTTATTCCAAAAAGAGTAGCCAAACTTGTTCCTGAAGTCGTCAAGGCGGCTTCTCCGGCTAAGAGATCAGTCTTTACAAGACTGACCGTCCCAAATCCCACTCCTGCTCCTGCTGCTCAAAAGATGTCAGTCTTTAACAGGCTGACGCCGGCGACAGCCCCACACCTGAACAGGGGGCAAGAAGAAGCTGTTTCTGTCTCTGAGCCAATACCGACAACTCGTCGCGCCCGCCGACGCCACTGGCGCCGGATAAGGAAGACCGAGGGCAACTCCCCTTCTGGGATAACTCCACCAGCTCCAACGGTGGAAGTCAATGCTGTTGTTCCAACTGGGAACAGCTTCGAGCTACTGAATAGAGTACGCAGAAACTCGCCAACTACGGTGCTCAAAAGATCTCCTCCATCAGTAGAGACTATCGTGGAAACAAAAAAGCCGGAGTAGTCTCCACAATCGCTGTCCTCCAGGATCTATAAGACATGGCGATGAGTCCGAGAATCTATCGTTGATCCTAACCTCTCTCGCCAACAGAAGAAGTCGAAAGGTTGGCAAGGAGAGAATCTCCCGGTCAAGCAATGAAAGGTGACGACCACTTGGGTGCCCAAAGCAATGGCCCCCTCAACTTCAACGACCCATAAGAGAAGAAGGCCAGAGAAAGTCCTCACGCCGACGGAGAATGTCAAAGGTGATGAACCGAAACGCCCTAAGTCTAGGGGCATGGTAGTTCATACCGTCTACATGGCGTCTGGTAAAGAGGACAGTCGCATATCTACGGGTCATCGACCGCTTACGCGATCAGTGACCAAAGTGCAGGAGCAGCAGCAGAAGCTCCAAGAGATGATGAATGCTATGGCTGCACTTACCGGGCCAAAAGAAAACCCTGAAACGTCCTCGGATGAACGCCAAGTGGAAGAAACCGACGCCGAATTCATTCGTCAAATATTGGAGAAGAAGGATAAAGAGGCTGCTGAACAAGCAGCCAACATAAAGCGTATGGGCCTTCTGTTCCAAGACATGGTAGGGATGATGATCCAACAAGATCCTCCGGCCGAAGATCCCCCAATCGTCCTTGAAGACGATAGGGGAGAGACGTCGAATCCTCCGCCAGCTCTGTCAACAGCTAAGGAGGAGACAATCTCCAAAGCTGATTTGGACGAGTACATAGCCCAACAAATATGGGTTCATCATGCGACTGAAGCAGCCGGCCAGGTCGTAAAAACGGGGCGGCCATATCCAAGTTGGTACGATCAAATCAAGTACCCGCCGGGCTACACAATTCCCAAGTTCCATGTCTACAAGGGGACGGGCAATCCTCACCAGCATGTTGCCCAGTTTAGGGCACTCTGCGGCAACACCGGTGGTGATGACAAGCTGTTGCTTCGCCAGTTCGTTGGAAGCTTATCAGATACAGCGTTCGAGTGGTACTCTGAGCTCCCGAACGACTCTATCAAAACCTTCGCGGAGATGGAGCTATTGTTTACTCAGCGTTTTGCAAGCGCCAGTGAACGCACCCCGATGACGGCACTGATTAACGCCAGGGTAAAACCAGACGAGACATGGGTTCAATATACTATACGGTGATGGAACTTATGGTCGAAGTGCGAGCAGCGCATTGAAGAAGCTCCCGCGGTGGGTATGTTTGTGGGAACCCTTGATCCGCAAGCAACCATCTCGCAATTTATGATATTTTTCAAGCCGACTACCTTCCAGGCCTTGATTGACAAGCTAGCGCAAATGGATCAGATGGGCCATAAACCCCCTCTTCCAAAGACGGACTCCCGAAATGACAAGGGGAAGGGAAAAGCGATCGTTGTCGCTAATGCTCAATAACAACCGAGCAACTCGAAGCCGGTTGTTCGTCAAAATAATATGCGTCCTTACGTAGCCCTTGAGGAGAGGCTCAGACGTTCTTACTCATTTCCCCGAGATAAAACGAGAAGGTTATTCGAGCTGGCGTTGCGCAACCGACTCATAAATCTGCACGATCCAAAACGTCCGTCGCAACCAAATGATGTCAATGAGCCCAACTACTGTCCTTATCATCGAGTACCGGGTCATCCGATCGAAGATTGCTACGTCTTCAAAAATTGGCTTGAAGACCAGTACCGACAGGGTAAGTTCGCGTTATCTGAAAAATGGAAGGTGAATCCTTCACAGCCCCACACCTCTAAGGGGATGAATACGCCGGGGGCAACATGCTCCGTCATTGAAGAAGCTCCTTGGGAGGTTGTATTATCAGCCAAGACAAAGAGGATGCTAAACGATCTTTAGACATGCCCAGCGATCAAGTGGAAAAACCCGTTGGAACAGTAAGTCATTGAGGGGATGTTGAAGCCGCGTCCAACTACAAAGACCGATGGTGGTGGCCCAAGCATTCACAACCAGCCGTCGAAATCTTCAAAGAAGAAGAAAAAGAAATCAAAGAAGCCCGTGAAGCCTGGCGACAAGCGCACGGACTTGCAAAAATAAATTGACGCGCTGGAGGAATACAACCAGAAGGCACGGACTCCCATTACATTCCAAGAGTTCCTCAATCACGTCTTCAAGAAGAAGATGAGGGAGAAAGTTCATCTGATGAATCTGAAGAATGCATGGCAAGCTGTCACGTGATTTCCCATTCGCTCATGGACGATGAGGAGACTCCTTGCACTGAAAAGCTGGGGGCAGATCCTGAACCAAAAATTCTGTGGCCATTAGATGAAGTAATTGACGCATTCCTTAATGAAGCTCGGTTGAAAAGTAAAGCTGATTGAGAACGCGAGGCGGTCATATTTGAATGGGCCAAGCGCCAGCGACTGGATGAAAGAGCTGAGACGCTCCCGCTGGAGCAATATACCTCCACTACCGACAAAAGCAAATTCAAGATGAAGAAAAGGGTTGCTAAGGCCATGTCAATGGGCGTGAAGCTACCATCCCCCGAAGGAAAAATTACCGGTGAAATGGAAATGCACCCCTCCTATTGCTTGTATCATCGAAATATTTCGCACCCCACTGAAGAGAGCAAAGCTTTCGATAGATGGTGGCAAGGATATGTTGCTCATCGACAACGCTTTAAGCAGGAGAAGCGCAAAACTCGTCGGGAGCGGAAAAATACGACCGAAGAGCTCAACAGAACTACCGGCGATTGTCGCATGGTTAGCACCGGCGGGTCACAAGTGCTTACATTCGGAAGCGATTCTGATGAGGAGCTGGAACTTGCCCCTCTCTTTAAAGAGTCCACTTCGGGAAAAGAAGAAAAGTCGAAGGTTTGCGAAAATATCCGGCTGCGTAATCGGACGCTCCCCGAATAGAATCTCGGGCCCTCAAATAAAAAAGATAAAGGGAAAGAAAAGGTCTCTGAAGATATCGTATTAGATGACCAAGTTGTGAGCTAAATGCCAGGGACCCGCCGAAGAGAAATAAGGTGGATTACAATGTCTTAGCGCATTTGAGGAAACTACCCTCACAGCTCAGCATTCTTGATGCCCTTTTGCTATCAAAGGAGGCGAGAGATTCGTTAATCAAGGCAGTACAAGATCCGGAGCAATTCCAAGCTTTCCTGGCAGAAGAAAGGATGAAGGATGAATTAGAGGAAGTGCACACGGCCGATGTCGCTTTTGGTGATGAAGACCTTCTCCTTGGGACGTGCGAACACAATCGCCCCCTTTATGTCTCAGGATACTGTCACGATATAAAGATAGGCAAAATCCCGATCGACAATGGATCCTCAGTTAACCTCCTCAATGTACGGGTGTTGAAAGAAATCTGCATGAGCGTCCAGCACCTTGCTCGAGACAAGATCACTATCTCCGGGTTTGACTCCCAGTCATCAAGAACTCTTGGGTCTGTGATACTGACGCTACGCTTCGGGTTACTTATCACGGATATTAAGTTCCACGTCATAGACGCCAAGACATGCTACAACGCTCTGCTTGGCCGACTGTGGTTACACGAGTACAACATCATTCCTTCTACACAACATCAGTGTTTGAAGTATGCTAAGGATGGTCTCGAATATACCGTGGCAGGAGAACTGAACCCGTTCTCCGTAAACGAGGTCCGTAAATATGAAGATGCCAAATACTTCTTACCGGATTTCGAAGACACGGAGAGGTGTCACAAGCCGGAGAATAAAGCTAATGCCACCATCCCTGTCTTCGGCAGTGATACCGACAAGGAAGAGGAGATAGTTTATTCGGGGCCGCCTCGACACAACAAGCCAAGGCCATCTACTCCTACGTTAATCTTTGGTAGAGACTCGGAAGATGAAGTCCATGCTGTATTCCCTGCTCGACCTTCAATACAAACGTCTGCTGACGAAGAGCAAAGTCTACAAGTAGCCATGGTGCCGCTTAAACACCGTAAAGAACTGGATGCACTTGATATTTATAATGTAGAAGAGATACAAACGTTCTATATCCCTTCCAGGCAAGAAAGCGAAAAAGCAATTCTATTCTACCGCTCTGAAGAAACCAAAGTGGAGAAAGAAATCTGGCATGGCGCGGATCCTACGCTCGACAGGCTTCAGCCTATCCGTCTTCCCAGATATTATACGGAAGGTTTGAAAAAGCTGCTGAAACGCCAGGGGATATCCTTCAAGCAGACCGTTCGAAAAGCCAAGTTCTATGACAAAGTCTGGAACGTTTCCGGGACTCAACGCAAACTGCCTAATGGGAGAATGGAGACAAAAGGACTTGGATACATCCGGTCAAAGAAATGAGAGCTACTAAACAGCTGCTATGTCATGTATGACTTCGATGAAGAAGCGGATGCTCAATGGGAGGACGCTAATCCTGAGCCAGTGAAAGTTCCAGATGCAAAAGAGCCCAGTCCGTCGTTCGAAGAACAAATGGACTAGCTTATAAGGTGTTGCGCCACGGCAGCGCCCCGGCCTCGTACTCGAGGCCAAAATGCGGAATCAAAATTTTTCCTTGCTCGGAAACCGGCGCTACCGCGTACAAAGAAAACCCGGATCGATAACCATTAACCTACGCTAGCAAACAAGAGATGGGAAAGGAAGTATACCGAGTGATCCGAGTCCTTCGGTCTTCTCGTCATCGTCCCGATCTCCCGCGGAAAGTGTAGTCTCCATATCGTCGCCTCCTCACCGGAAAGGGCACCACTTCGCCTGCGTCTTTTACGGGCTCCCGCCTCAATACCGAGGCAACTCGGGCATGAAGCCGGCAACTCGACATGCCCAAGATTTGCTGTAGAAAGTGTAGTGTAGTGTCTCTTTTGGGGTTTGTTGCCATTTGAGGATGATGGAGGAAACAAGACAAGAAAAATGGTGCTTGCATTTTTCTTATCATGAATTGAGATCAAGAAAATGAAACACTCTCAAGGATGAAGATGAAACCCTCTTCTTCTCTTTTCTTTCTCTCTTTCTTTTTCTCAACCATGAATAAAACTTATCATCTCATATGAGAATGGTGGAGGAGGAACTAATACAAGGGAGGTGATGGTAGGAGCAAAGAAAAGGTGACCACATCCAAGGACAACAAAACATGCAACCATGCTTTATCTCCTATTCAACCCATAACCTTTCTTATCACATTAAAGAAAGCATGGAGGAAAGATATGAAAGCTATCATGATCAATATATATGCAAGAAAACCCCTCCACAAAGTGTTATTTGCAAACTGCAAATAACCCCCTCCATCGGAAAAGTCCGGCCGGGAAAGAACAAAGGAAAACCGGCCGGAACGGAATGCAAACTGGCAACTCCAGAAAACTGGTCCCGTAATAAATTACAGGAAAACCCCGATACTGTGCATACACACCTGCATCTGTATTCCGACCGGATACAAATGCAATGAGACAAAATCTACACTGTACTAGACTAGGACCGGCTTAAGCCAAAGCCGGCTAGTAAAATCCGTTCGATCCTGATCCGTGCAATACCGCACGTATCTGATCGAACCCTGCCATATACCTATACGGCTACTAGTACAAACCGTCCGATCCTGATCCGTGCAATACCGCACGTATCTGATCGGACCCTGCCATATCTCCATACGGCCTCTACAGCGTTTCGCCCGAAAGCTGAGTAACTGAAAGTGTGGTGGACTCTAAAGACTCGTCAATACTATGGCTGTGGATTTAACCACTAGCACGTCAGAGGTATTAGCCAATACGTGACGGGCCACCAGCTATTGACCAAAAAGGACGTCGATGAGGAAGCTCACCCCGACGCCCAACTGAGCCTGTCAGTGACAATATCCGTACAGTCCGGTCCGTTCGTCTATGAGTATCGCATGGCGGGCCTAGGGGGTTGGTGAAAGTCAGACCCCCAAAAGCGGTACAAGTCGTGTCGGAGCGTAGCCCAGAACGCCCTGAGATACTACTGGAATACCTACCAGTAAATCTCCTGCCTCGGCCGAGGGCTTTGCGTAATGGCTCTCCTAGACACAGCGCGACCTCACCCCCAATACCGGGAGAGACGAACCCCTGCAGATCCGCTCACTGCCTCCATGTGGCTCGGGACTGTACCCAACTAAAACCTGTTTGCACGACTCCTTTGAGCCGTGGTAGGGTAGTAATCAAAGCACAGTGGGAACTCACACGAGAAAAATGACGATCCTCAGGTCGATGAACTAACCTGTACACATGTCACCAGGGAACTGCTATCTGACATCTGGTATAAGACCAACTAGCAGGTTCCCGGCGAGTCCTGTCCGGTGTACTCATAACCCAATGAGCACCTGTATACATCTTAGGTGAACCAACTGACACCAGTGGCTTGTGAGACCGGCCACCGCCCCTCGTCGGGGTCTCGACTGTATACACTAGTCTACTAATGGAGTATCGATGCCCAGTCTCGAAACTCCCACGACTAGGGACCTTTTAAGGATTTGCTTATAGACCCCAGCTCCCACGTATATGATCGCCATCATACTGCTGGTCGTCAAGCAAGAATCCTAGGGGCCCTATCAACGTGTAATAGCGACATGTCAGGTCACCTAAAGCAGTACACGATGATAAAGATAAACCAGATAGCATACTATCATCTCGAGTAAGACTGTCCTACCGGGATAGGTCCTCCCTCAATCATTACAATCACGTGCCTGTGATCCAATAATTGACTCTGAGGGCACTAACTCCAACATAAGGGAAGCGGGTAAAAAAGTCCAGGACGATCATAACCGCGAAATGGTCATCCACGAGAAAGCCAAAACGCAACGCCTTCTCAAACATGCCGTGAAAGATGAAAATGCCGCTCCTTGTCAACCTGTTATAAAGAAGGCTCGGCGCAGAGGTAGAAACAAGTCGAAACGCGAAAAAGGCGCTCAACAGCAACGAAGCGGGGCTAAAAGTCCACGCAAGCGGGAACCAAGCGGTTCCGATCTATCCTTCATAAGAAAAATGGGTCGAGCATACTCTTTTCCTCGGGACAAGACGAAGAAAATACTCGACCTCGCTTTAAAACATCATATGCTTACACTGCCAGAGTCTAAACACCCCAAAAAAGCAGGCGAAATCTCTCACCTGGACTATTGCCCTTATCACCGAGTGGTAGGGCATCCTCTCGAAGACTGCTTCACCTTTAAGAATTGGGTCGAAGATCAGTATCAGCTTGGCAAGTTCGCTCTGTCCGACAACTGGAGGGTAGCGCCGTCACAGAAGCACGAACCCAAGGCCACGGAAGAAGAACCAGTTCCACATTAGGATTGGAAGCGAATTCGTACTTGTCACATGATAACAATGTCAAAAGAAGAGCCCGAGAATATGGATGACCTTTCCTGGTGCTTCGAAAACAGCAACGACGAGGTAATCTTAGAATTTCCACCAGCGCCAAAAGAGCTGGAAGATAGAATCCATACCACTGCAGATAACCTCAAGAAAATTGAGTTGGGAACGGCGAATGATCCGCGACCGACATTTGTTAGTGAGCTACTGTCTGAAGAGAAGGTGGCTTTATTAAAAGACTTGCTTATGCAGCACAAAGATTGCTTCACGTGGAACTATTCCGAAATGCCGGGACTAGATCTAGAAATTATTATGCACAGATTGGCGATATCTCCGGACGTCAAGCCAGTCAAACAGGCGCCGAGAAGAATGCGGCTCGAGCTTGAGATGAGTATCAATGCCGAGGTTAAGAAGCTGATCGACTCTGGCTTCATCCAGGAAGTCTAGTATCCCGAGTGGATCGCCAACATCGTCCCGGTGATGAAGAAAAATGGGACAGTACGCATATGCGTAGACTTCCGGGATCTTAATAAAGCTTGCCCGAAGGACGATTTCCCAGTGCCAGTCACCGAACTGATGATAGACAATACGTCCACTCACGAGGTTTTCTCCTTCATGGACGGCTCGTCAGGATATAATCAGATAAAAATGCATCCCGAAGACCAGAAGCACACCGCCTTCAGGACTCCTTTGGGTATATTCTGCTACAAGGTGATGCCCTTTGGTTTAAAGAATGCCGGTGCCACCTACCAAAGGGTCATGACGAAGATCTTCGATGACCTTATACACGAAATCTTCGAATGCTATATCGACGATCCCGTGGTTAAAAGAAAATCATACGAGGAACATCTCGAGCATTTGAAGACCGTATTTCAACGCCTTCGGCAATACAACTTGAAGATGAACCCTCTCAAGTGTGCATTCGGAGTTTCCTCGGGCAAATTCCTGGGATTCATCATCCGACACCGAGGTATTGAAATAGATCCGTCAAAGATCAAGGCGATCATGGAAATGCCTCCGCCAAGGACTCTCAAACAGCTGCGGTCTCTCCAGGGGAAGCTCGCGTATATACGGCAGTTTATAGCCAACCTTTCAGGCAAGTGCCGTCCTTACAGCCACCTGATGAAGAAGGGAACCCCGTTCGTCTGGGATCGCAAATGCCAAGACGCACTGGACGAAATTAAACAGTACCTGCAGAACCCGCCAGTGCTGGCTGCTCCGGTTAAGGGAAAGCCCCTCATTCTTTACACAACCGCTCTCGACGGCTCCCTAGACGCATTATGGGCACAAGAGAACGACCAAGGGAAAGAAAGAGCACTCTACTACTTAAGTCGATTTCTACTGGGGGCAGAAAGCAACTACTCCCCCATTGAAAAACACTGCCTGGCATTGATCTTTGCGGTAACAAAGCTCAGACACTATACGTTGGCACATGAAGTCCGTCTCATTTCAAAGGTGGACCCTCTTAAATATTTGATGTCGAAGGCCATATTAACGGGGTGACTTGCTAAATGGGCCCTGCTCTTGATGGAGTTCTCGATAACGTATCAACCTCTCAAGGCAGTGAAAGGCCAGGCCATCGCCGATTTCCTCGCTGAGCATGCGATACCCGCCGATTCTCTTCTGAATTGCGATCTTCCAGATGAACATGCGTTTGATGCGATCGACGGTGGTGATACCCGATAGGAACTTTATTTCGATGGAGCATCTTCCATGAAGAAGCGCAAACAAAGTACCCCTATGATCAAATCGGGGGTAGGACTCATCTTTGTAACTCCACAAGGAGGGATAATGCACTTTGCTTTCTCCTTAGCAGAGCCGATGACAAACAATGAAGCCGAATACGAAGCTTTAATAGTAGGCCTCAAGATTGCCATCGACATGGGAATTGAAAACCTCCTCATATATGGAGATTCTCAACTGGTCGTTTGTCAAGTAAATGGTGACTACCAGACGTGCAAACCAGAGTTGGTGAAGTACGACGAGAAGGTGCAGCAACTGTTGACCCAAATCCCTTCCTATACTTTGGAAAACATACCACGCGCGGAAAACAGCAAAGCGGACGCATTGGCCAAGCTCGCCAAGGAACTGGCTGATGAGAACCTTGATGACGTAAGAATTGTGGTACAAAGCCGTCGGGTGCTTGCCCCAACGGAATTATCTCCAGAATCATCCGAAGAAAAGGGAGCGACTGAGCAGACGACCCTGCAAATAAAAGATCGGGAAAATACCAAGGATTGGAGAGAAGTCTTTATAGACTACTTCAAATACCGTCGAACATCCGAAGATGCGTCCTCAAGACATCAGCTTATGAAAAGAGCTCTGTCTTTCGCCTTCGTCAATGATACTCTGTACAAGAGGTCGTTCGATTCTTTGTGGTTGAGATGCCTGGGACCTGACGAAGCGAAAAGAGTCGTTCAGGAAGTTCATGAAGGACTCTGCGGTTCTCACCAAGCAGGCCTAAAGATGAAGTTGATGATCAAACGAATGGGCTATTACTGGCCCACGATGATCCAGGACTGCCTCGAATATGCGAAGCAATGCCACTCATGCCAAATTCATGGGGACTTCATCCACCAGCATCCAAATCCACTACATCCAACGGTGGCTAGCTGGCCATTCGAAATGTGGGGAACTGATATAGTCGGCCCTATCGAACCAGCATCGTCCAGGGGACATCGTTTCATCCTGGCGACAACTGACTACTTCTCCAAATGGGCAGAGGCAGTACCGATGAGGGAAGTTAAGACGGAGAATATCCTCCATTTCTTCAAGACGCACGTCCTATATCGGTTTGGAACTCCACGACGGATCATCTCCGATAACGGGCCAGCTTACAGAAGCCACAAGATCAGTCGCTTCGCGCAACAACACAATATAGACTGGAGATATTCCTCGGTTTATAATCCGCGAGCTAACGGTCTAGCTGAAGCCTTCAACAAAACCTTGACAAAGATCATGAAGAAGATGGTGTCCCAAAATAAGAAGGACTGGCACGAGAAGCTGCAAGAAGCTCTTTGGGCGTATCGAACTACGTTCAAGACAACCACAAATACAACGCCATATGCGTTGGTCTTCGGTACAGAAGCAGTACTCCCCCTCGAGATAGAGTTGCCCTCTCTACGAGTGGCAGTCCACTACGAGCTAACAGATGAAGAAAATGCTCACCTTCGGCTTGAGGAACTTGATGCCCTTGATGAAACCCGGCTCATAGCGCAACAAAATCTGGAGGCCTATAAAGCAAAGATGACGCGCTCATATGAAAGATTGACCCGGCCGAGGACATTCCGCCAAGGCGGACTCATGCTAGTGGTCAAGAGGCCTATGATCCCCAATCGCGCCAAGCGGGGAAAATTCGAGCCGAACTATGAAGGCCCGTACATCATAGACAAGGTCTACCAAGGTGGAGCCTATCTACTCATGGATATGCACGGTGAAAGGCCTTTCAGGCCAATAAACGGCCGCTTCCTAAAAAAATACTACGCTTAATAAGCCATAGCCTAGGTCAACGATAGTTGACGACGACTATGTCCGCTCTCTATCTTCCTAAGCTCAAACTTTATAAGCAGTAGCCAGCCTTTTCCAGGGAACGGACCGAAACGTCCTTAAACTAATGCCGGACCGAGACGTCCTTAAACTAATGACGGACCGAAACGTCCTTAAACTAATACCGCGGCATCTTTAGGCTGACGAGATGAATAAATAATAATAAAAAAACATATAAAAATAAAATAAAAAAATATAAAAACGGTATGTCCATAAGCAAAAAGGGCACAGATGAAAACCTGAAAGGGCTCCGTGAGTAAAAACAGCAGGGCTACCGGCGAGTGTTCGTGAAAACCCGAAAGGGCGCGACCTCGTAAAAAAATATATATAAAAATAAAAAGAATAAAAAAAGGTATGTCCATAAGCAAAACGGGCACGGATGAAAACCCGAAAGGGCTCCGTGAGTAAAAACAGCAGGACTGCCGGCGAGTGTTTGTGAAAACCTGAAAGGGCGCAACCTCGTTAAAGGACACTTACAAGGTCCTCTCGACCTTGTAGGGAGAAACCACCCGCGTGAGATCCTTACGACTCGCAAGGGAGCAACACACTTAGGGATCCTCACGATTCCTAAGGGGAAAATACACTTGCAAGATCCTCACTACTCGTAAGGAGAACTCTCTTATGGGACCCTCACGGCGCATAAGATTTGAAAGTCTTAAGTTACAGAGACCTAAACCTGTGCTTAAGCAACTCCCACAACTTTCGAGATTGCCCTACGAGTGGTTCAATACTGACCCTTGTATACAATCCACGGGCGCGAATAAACATTTCCCTAACGAAGTCCCATCCGTGACTAGGGATATGTTCATATGATGAACGACCCTTGTAGGTCCTCTCGACTTACAAGGAGAAAACCCACTTGTAGGATCCTTACGACTTACAGAGGAACATACACTTAGGAATCCTCACGTTTCCTAAGGAGAAAATACACCTACAAGATCCTCACGACTCGTAGGGAGAAATACGTTTGTGAGACCCTTACAGTTCATGAAGTTTAAAGCCTTAGTCCACAGGACCTTAACCCTGTTCGCTAAGCCACCTTTGTTCAGCATTGACGGAGGCAAATGATGATTCGCTCCTGGCAATATCCCAGTTGTAGCGGTGCTGATGCCGAAATCGGTGTCTAATTTCAGGTTTACGGTGAAAAGCCGGTAGGCCGCGCATGCATACGAAATAGCCGAAATGATAGGGCAACTTGCAATAAAAAGCAGCAAGTAAAAACGTATGCACACAAAATAGCCGAAACGATTGGGCAACTCGCAATAAAAAGCAGCGAGTGAAAATAAATAAATAGCCGAAATGATTGGGCACCGCGAAAAATAGCCGAAATGATTGGGCAATCGCGACCTTCGCGATATAAAAGCTGAAATGATAGAGCATCGCGGAAATAAAACAAAAAAATATAAATCTTTGGCCCTACAGTTGAGATCACATCGATCCCTGTATACAATCCAAAGGCGCAAACAAAGAGGGAACCATACTTTCCCAACAGACTCCGCCAGAAAACGAAGCCAAATCTCGACGGTTCATCCCAACCCCGAAGAAACCAGTGTCTTCGGAAAATCCTTTGACTCGAGGAAACAAGCGTCCTTGACGAAGAAAATCCTGATTCGCGTCGACTCGTAGAGAAACCAGTGTCTCCGTGGGAAATTCTCGATTCGTTTCAACACCAGGGAAACAAATATCCTTGGCAAATACCTCAATTCAGGGAAACAAACGTCCTTGATGAGAGCCTCCTGATTCGCGTCGACTCGCAGAGAAACCAGTGTCTCCGTGGGAAATTCTCGATCCGTTTCAACACCAGGGAAACAAATATCCTTGGCAAATACCTCAATTCAGGGAAACAAACGTCCTTGATGAGAGCCTCCTGATTCGCGTCGACTTGCAGAGAAACCAGTGTCTCCGTGGGAAATTCTCGATCCGTTTCAACACCAGGGAAACAAATATCCTTGTCAAATACCTCAATTCAGGGAAATAAGCGTCCTTGATGAGAGCCTCCTGATTCGCGTCGACTCGTAGAGAAACCAGTGTCTCCGTGGGAAATTCTCGATTCGTTTCAACACCAGGGAAACAAATATCCTTGGCAAATACCTCAATTCAGGGAACAAACGTCCTTGATGAGAGCCTCCCGATTCGTGTCGACTCGCAGAGAAACCAGTGTCTCTGTGGGAAATTCTCGATCCGTTTCAACACCAGGGAAACAAATATCCTTGGCAAATTCTCAATTCAGGGAAACAAACGTCCTTGATGAGAGCCTCCTGATTCGCGTCGACTCGCAGAGAAACCAGTGTCTCCGTGGGAAATTCCCGATCCATTTCAACACCAGGGAAACAAATATCCTTGGCAAATACCTCAATTCAGGGAAACAAACGTCCTTGATGAGAGCCTCCTGATTCGCGTCGACTCGCAGAGAAACCAGTGTCTTCGTGGGAAATTCTCGATCCGTTTCAACACCAGGGAAAGAAATATCCTTAGCAAATACCTTAATTCAGGGAAACAAATGTCTTTGATGAGAGCCTCCTGATTCGCGTCGACTCGCAGAGAAACCAGTGTCTCCGTGGGAAATTCTCGATCCGTTTCAATACCAGGGAAACAAATATCCTTGGCAAATACCTCAATTCAGGGAAACAAGCGTCCTTGATGAGAGCCTCCTGATTCGCGTCGGCTCGCAGAGAAACCAGTGTCTCCACGGGAAATTCTCGATTCGTTTCAACACCAGGGAAACAAATATCCTTGGCAAATACATCAACTCAGGGAAACTAGCGTCCTTGATGAGAGCCTCCTGACTTGCGTCGGCTCGCAGAGAAATCAGCGTCTCCGCGGGAAATTCCCGATTCGTCTCAAATTGCAAGATGAAGTCTCAGGCAGCAGGGATAAAAAAAAACTTGTTTCCTGAGCAATGAGACCCTGCAAGTCTGTATAAAATGGTCTCTTGCATACTATTCATGGGTCTCACTCTCCGACGTCGAATTTCGACAAGGAGAGAAATAACCGCTTACGGGTCCTCTCGACTCGTAAGAGGGAAAAATTCTCTTAAAAGATCCTTACGACTTATAAGAGAAAACACGCTTAGGAATCCTCACGATTCCTAAGAAGAAAATACACCTACGAGATCCTCTCGATCTGTAGGGAGAAAAGTCTCTGTGAGACCCTCACGGCTCATAGAGTTGAAAAGTCTTAGGCGGCAGATCTGAACCTGCGGCCTAAGCCATTGCTATCTCATGGAGGAATCTAAATACTTACTCTATTATCGGTCAAATGTGTTTATCAAGACAAGCATGCTGAGAATAAAAGAAAGAATAAAGCGACAAAAAGGACATCCGATGTACATTTGATCAAACATTTGAGACACATTCATTCATGCATGTGTGAAAGACTCAGAACGAGAAATAAGACAAGCTGAAATAGAAATTTTCCATTCATATTGCAAAGGGTTCTTACAATCATAAAGAAACTAAACAAAGACATTGTCCAAATGATTACAATGGCAAGAACTCAAATCCTGGACAGGGATTGAGAAACTCAAAAGTAACCTTGTCCAAAACTTTCCAAGCCTGGCGAACCATCCTAGTATGCTTCCTTTCGTGAGCACGAGCGTCGGGATCCTCACTGATGTCCTCCTCCCTCCGATAAGCAGCAAGTATTGCAGATTGTTGAAAAGCTTGGTGCAGAAGATCGATTAGATTATCTCGCCTCCTCTTTGAGATTAGGCTCATCAGATACACCGAGTGTACCTTATCCTCGGCGGCATCCAATGCCCCAAGTGGCACACCAACGCAGAATAGAGGAAGCGCTTCCCAAATTGCTCCCATAATAAGCTTCAGGAGAGAGGAGCGCCGATGAAGCAGTTGGCCGTTGTATGCATCGAAGCGGTTCATGATTTCGGTGCACTCGGTATTGGTAAATTCTCGGTTTTGAGAATGGCCGAGTCGACGGATGTCCCCGTAAGAAACGATCTCGTTAAGATCATACATGTGGGCGTCCATCACTCCTATAAAAGAAGATTGACAAAAAATCAGCAACTCTTAAAAGTTTTGCTATATAATTTAAAAGGAGCATAGCTCCATTAATGAATCAAGAAATTATAGATGAAATCTTTCAGAGAGCGAAACTCTATTGATGGAATCCTAACAGGATTCTCTTTAATTCCCTTTAGATCCTTTTAGAGCGAAGCTCTGATAAGTGAAACCCTAAAATGGGTTTTCTTTAGATCAGGGATCTATCGAGAGCAATGCTCTGTCAATAAAAATTGATCTAATTAAAATTTTACCCCAAAAGGTGCTTTCTAAAGAAATTCTAACTCTTAGAATTCTTGAAGGCAAGAGCAAGGCTCTGAAGTTTTGAAAGTAAAAATCTTAAAAGATGATAATCATCTGTGAAGGACCAAAGGTCCTATTTATAGGCATCAAGTGCTCTTTCAACTTCCAAAGGTTGCCACAACGGTTGGAATTCTGCCACCGTTGCGCTCGCATTTGGAACCACGCAAGTGCAACGGTGGGGGGGGGGGGCATTTGTTTCCCCCAATCATAACGAAACTCTATTTCTAAGACTGAAAAGTAAAGCATTGCTTCATAAAAGAGACTAAACACCAAGGCAATTTATCCTTGCAAGAATCACATGCACCTAATAATAGCAAATTAAATCATACGATGCACAAGCATAACAAATAGCTAAAATAAAAGAATACTTAACAGATAATAAAATACTTAATTAAAACATTTATTTATTATTACATTTAAAAAAGATCACCAAATATGGGATCGGAAAGACAAGGGTTCGTAAAGATAAGAAGAAGATTCTCCAGTTCCCTTTCTGTCTTCTCAACCACGTTGAAGCGGCGGTCCTCCCGAGAGGTAGACGCCCAACGATCGTCGCCACATTCGTCAGAAAAGGTGGCGATGACAACCCGACGAGCCCGTATCTGGCTCAGCAAGTGAAAAGAGCAGTCCCTCAGGGCTTTGGTGATCAAGTGCGCTTCAAAGAAGCACTCGATCTTATCCTCGGCGGCGTCAAGCATTGCCGAGGACATCTCTACTGGAGGAGGGGGAAGATCGACGAGCACCGAGGCAAGGATCATCCGGAGCCAAATGGAGTGCGGAGGGAGAGGAGACCCCACACGAGTCAAAAGCTCGTACATTGCAGCATCGCACTGCTCGTCCGTAAGAGAAGGGTCCACCAAGCGCGCAACAAAACGGGGAACGATGTCTCGAATTGGCACTTCCTATGGTTGTCGGCGGGCATGAGGACGGTTGCAAGCCATGATCGAAAAAGTTCTCTGAAGATGAAAAAAGAAAAGGCTCGGCTTTGAGTTATATAGGCCAAGCACAGAAAATTCTGTGCACACTGGAATTATTTCCAAGACCCGGGAAATGAAATTTTTGGGAAGATGAAAAGACATCTCAAGTGAAGCAATGCTTCCGATTCCCCTAATCAGAGCAAAGCTCTACTTTGAAAATTTAAATTTTAATGAATGAAGCAACGCTTCAGATCCTCTGCGCTGTGCGCAGGATGCCACATGTCAAAATCTGGCACGCCAGCGCGGAGAGCGCAGCGCCCAAGGCAGCACGCCCAATCAGAGCAAAGCTCTATTTAAAACAAAATTAAAGGAAGCAACGCTTCAGTTGCGCAAGTACTGCGCTGCGCGACACGTGTCAGCACAGATGCGCAAGCGCAGTTGCGCTGCGCGACACGTGTCAGCACAGTTGCGCCAGCGCAGTTGCGCTGCGCGACACGTGTCATGCACTGGAGCGTTTGCGCCAAACAGAATAAAATTCGAGTAAGATTTTTCTGTTCTTTATTAAAACAAGAAGATTGCCTTCTGTAAAACAGAAGCCCTTGGATTAAAGATCCAACGGTGGGGAAAATTCCCCAAATCACTCAGAGAAAGATCTCTTTAACAAATTTATGGGCACTATATAAAGGCCCCTAGACCCCAGATCAGGGGGAACATTTTGAAAAATCAAGAACTTCAAACAGAGAGAATTCTGAAGAAATTTCAAGAAGAAAAAGGTAAAAACCTTTAAGATAGAAGAATTTCTTCTAGTAGATCATTGATTTAAGAACAAGATCAATGATCTTTAATAAAAAACAAATAAAAATAGTGCTTTGCACATATGAATCATTGGTTCTCTGAGATCAAGAAAAAAAATATAATAAGAAAATACTTGTTTTCTTGAATCTGAATTAGATCAAGAAATCAAACAGTGCTTTGCACTTTTTTTATGAACCATTGGTTCTGGAATATAAAAGATTCTCAAGTTAATAGTGCCTTGCACTTGCAAAACTGCACTGTTGCGCTCTTGGGTTGGCGCAAACCACCAGAGAGCGCCACGTGTCAGCATCTGAACTATTTGCGCTATGCGCTTTTGAAATAGAGCCTTGCTCTCTGAAACTGGCGCAACTCACCAGAGCACGCCACGTGTCAGTAGCGCAAACGCAGCGCACTGGCGCAGCACACTGCGCTTGCATGACACGTGTCATCACCACAAGCGCTTGCGCTCTTTGATTGGCGCAAAGCGCCTGACAAATGCAATGCATTTCTTTTGCTAAAGGGCCAGGCCCAAGTCAAAAAGACCTAGCAGGCCAAAATAAATTGCAAAGCAATAAAATGGCAGAGCCCAAGTAAAATTGATGCTCTGCATCATTTATAAATGGGCAAAGCCCAAAACAAATTGATGCTTTGCATCCTTTATGGGCAGAGCCCAAAAAAAAAACAAAAAGTAATGCAATGCATTATTTAAATGTGGGCAAAGCCCTAGCACAGGTCTAATAGACCAAAAATAAATAAAAGCGTTGAATATTTTTCAACTGGACTTAGCCCAATCATGGCCGTAAGTCCTCAAATTAAATTGACTGAGCACAGCTGCTCTCTTAAATCAATTTACGACCGGTTCAAGGGTACATCTCCGAACTCCTTTGACTCCTATCGTTGTAATCCTTCAACGACGTCAGAGAGGTGACGGGTCCCGACAACCACACATCAACACGGACTGTGGGGTCCTTAAACTCATGGACTTAAGTGTCCTTAAACCAAAAGACGGATTGTGGGATCCTTAAACCCGTAGACTTATGCGTCCTTAAACCAAAAGACGGATTGTGGGATCCTTAAACCCACGGACTTATGCGTCCTTAAACTAAAAAACACGGACTGTGGGGTCCTTAAACTCACGGACTTAAGCGTCCTTAAACTACCTATGGACCACCATGTCCCTAAACTGGAATATGGACCGCAATGTCCTTAAACTACCTAGGGACCACCACATCCCTAAATTAGAATATGGATCGCAATATTCTTAAACTACCTATGGACCACTACGTCCCTAAACTGGAATATGGACCGAAACGTCCTTAAACTACCTATGGACCACCACGTCCCTAAACTAGAAGTGGATCTAGACGATCCCGTTAAGTTGATCTTGGTCTCAAATCAGACTAACGTATCCTTAACAAACGTTTAAGTCGATCTTAGCCCCAAATATGGCTAACGTATCCTTAAACCAAAACACCAAACCCAAACCTAAGTAAATACGGATTTGGACTAATCCACGTCCTACGGGCGACGGCATCACTTAGTCTCCGTATACAATCCACGGGCAATCACAAACAAAACAAACACCCACGACACGAAGTGAAATTCTGGAGAAGGAGAAAGTTGTTACCGCAATGCGGTAGCGTAATTAACTGCAGGGGCTTGCGCCTGCAGGGAAGAGCGTCCCCACAATCAAAAACCCTTCAAACGAAGGGGAATTTGACGAAGTCTGCTATATCGGCCGCATCCGTCTAAACCTCCGATACACGGTGCCATAAATCAACTTGGCATCTTCGGATAGGTGGATGGATAAAACCAAATAGCATCTGCCCCGAACTTCAGCGTCAGGACCTCGCAGTCTTGTGCCCCGTCTTTCGGAGGGGAACATACACATTTATTCTAGCATGTTCATTAGTGACTCATGCTAATGAGTCACTAAGTGAGTCATGAAGAATTAATGGTGTTTTGTTTTGTGGATGGATATTTTGAGGAGATATTTTTCATTAGATATTTTCTTTGGTCTTTGATAAATATATCCTCATTTTTATCTATTCACATAAGAAGAAAAAAGAGAGAAGTTTTATTTGCTTGAGTTCCTTCTCTCTTGATAGTTTCTTGAGTTCACCATTTCCAAATCCTAGCATCTTCTTTAACCTCCACCCTAACCCTCTCATGTGATGAGAACCCTAGGGTGTTTGAGACAAATTATTCTACTCGTTCTCTACTTCATCTTGGTCATCTTTTTTAGCAGACTTGATGACCGAGTTGCCTCGGTATAGAGGCGGGAGCCCGTTTAAAGATCCGTAGATATGGTGCCACCTCGACGAGGAGCCAAGAGATCGGAGTTGCCGCAAAGGAGCTTGGGATGATGGCTAAAGACCGAAGGACTCGGTTCGTTCGGTATAGCCTTTCTACCTCTTTACAATTTGTTAGTTTAGCGTTAATGGCAAGATCCGGGTTATAGTATGTGATAGCGCCAGTTATAAAAGATTTTGTTCCGCGTTTGGTATCAGAATGACGGCCGGGGCGCTACCGTAGACTTACATGGTATCAAAGCCACGCCATTAACCTTTACTAACTTGTTCTAACGCGTTTAAAATATCGATCGAACGAAATTTCCAAAACCGCAATTTTTATGATAAAGTTTCTGTCGATTTTTAAAACAGGTCTAAAAATCATTTTGAGCATCTAAGAAAATCGTGCAGGCGTTTTTAAGAACACAGTAGAAATTTGGGCCACTGATTCGACCGTACGGCCGCGGAACCGCCGCAAATGCCAAGGTTTGGCCGCGGTTCCGCCGCAGGCTTGGTGCTGCATTGTGCCAAATTTCTTCTGGGGTTTCTGCATAGGGAATTGTGGTTTCTGGAATATTTCTTTTAGGCCCAGATTTTGTTTGTGTACTGCAGATGTACGTGGGGCCCACTTCGGGAAGTTTTGTCGATCAGAATTTTAAACTTGTTAGTTTACAGTACTTACATTATATCTCCGACCGTGAATGCCATTCGAGCGGTAAATTGCGTTTAATTGCTATAGTCCTTTTAGACGGGTTTGCGAACGTGACATTCGCGTTGATGTTCTGTGTTGTGCTGTGATGTTGCGGATTTGTCGTGGTGGATAGCAGTGTGCAATGGTAGTGCAGTTTGGATTTATTTGTACATTTGATATTGCGGGGCGAGCGTCCAACATGTGGACTGCCGTCACTGCCTGTTTGTATAATATTCTTTTGGGGCACGACCGGGCTGAGGTCGATATACCCGTTGTACATATTTTTCAATTCTGTACTAGGTTTACCCCGCGACGGAGTGCATGGATAGTCGGGTTATGGAGGGCAACGGGTCCGCATCTCATGGCTTTGAGAGGCAGAGGGGCCTCACTCTAGAATTGGCAGACTATTCGCCGCACTCGTAGGGGGTACATGTTGACCCAAGGAGGGGTGCTCAAGTTACCGGATTCCGTGAAGTGCAGGGTGGTCCATTCACTATGCTGTAGGAGGCTGCCTCGCTTCAGGTTTTGGCGGGTAACTTGCCTCACCCGTAGAGGTCTAGGTTTCATTGCACAGGCTATCCACACGACCAGGGGAATGTCGGGTTTCAGCAGCGGCTCTGTGAAACCCGGGGATCCCAGATTATCTGTATTGTTCTGTGATGCTTATTACTTTTCTGTAATGTTGCATATTATCATGCCTGGAGCGATTATTGTATATTGGTATATATACTAGTAGATGTTGTATATGTTTTACACCCGCGCTAGTCCAGTCCCCGCTCTGTCGTTAGTTAAGTAACCTAACGGGTAATGACGGGACCCAGAGGAGAATGCGGATGGCATATACGTACATTTTATTTTCGTTCTTTTCTGGTGTGATTAATTGATGGGACTGCGTTGATTTTGATCAATGCAAAGGAAAACAAACCTGTTTGGATGTTGTTGGAACAGTTTTAAAAAGTGTTATTACAAGGACGTTTCCTTTTGTTTTGCATAGTGGTATTCAGTTGGAATATCCTGCACCTCATTCGACGAGGTATGGGCCGAGATCCCTTCACCGGGAGTGACCCCTTGGGTAGAAGTTTGCATCAGGGTAATAACTTCACTATAGTCGATTACATGTTGCTTTGCATCGCGGTATTCAGTTGGAATATCCTGCACCTCATTCCATGAGGAAAGAGCCGAGATCCCTTCACCGGGAGTGACCTCTTTAGCAAAGGTTTTCGTCACTATATTTTCTAAAAAGCTATCAGGTTCCTTCAACGAGATCATGTTCATTACGTTAAAGGTTTTTCGCCAAAAACCAGCCGTAGCCCTCCGTCATTTCTTTTGGGTATTCAGTAGTATTCAAGCCATGTATTTTGACCAAAGCCAAGGCATAGTGTTTGGTAGCTGCTGGGTATTCATTTGTTGCATAGATAGATGAGTTGGTTTGGGACAGTCGTACTGCCATTTGGCGAAAGTCAGGGGCATGTACGGATGGGTTCAAATTGACAAGATAATGATGGGTAGAACTTGGCATGTGACTTATGACATTTTGGCCAAAGTCAAGGTCATAAGAGTATAGGGCAAAAATCCACATCGGGAGTTTCTAAAGAAACTGAAACTTGCCAAGTATGCGCATACCTTCTGGAGTGTGATAACATGAGTGGATTCCTTCACGTTATCATGCGATGAGAGTTGGATCCCGATTCCCACTGATGAGTTGGTTTACTCTTCGGGTGATCCCGATTGATTCTTCTTTTAGGTTTGGAGGAGATTTTGACTGTACAATGGGAGGTTTCCTGATTAGATAAAGTGATAACTATTCTGATCTAGGTTATAGTGCACGCAAAGTGTTTCTTTTCTCTCTCTCTCTCTCTCTTTGGCAGTGATTGTTTGATTCGAAAGTGTGTGTTTGTAGTTAGCCGCAATCAGAACGGTGTCGCGTGTAGCTAGACCGAGGTGAGTACGGGTCGCCCTCAGGGAAACGTTGAACCTTTTACTCTTACTTTAGATGTGTTGATAAAGAGAGGAGGGAAAAAGAATTTTGAAGAATGGTTTCTAGATCTACATTAAGCAAGAATGCAAAAATATAGATCTAGATTATTTTAGGGATGTTGTTAATATAATAAGGGGGCTTGTAGGGTTCGTTAGGATTTAGTAGTGATGGACGATTAATTAAAAGTTACCCTTTTTATCCTTTAATAGATTTAAAACTAGAACGACGGTGATGCGTGTAGATTAGGGTTTCTGGAGGGAAAAGGAATCCCACTCTTAACCCTTATCTCGACACGGAACTCCGTTCATATCTAGCCTTTACCAAAACAATCATTAATCTAATCTCTAATCGCGGTCGGAACTAACAAAGAATTGTTAGCGCGCCCGATTAGGATGTTAATGATTCTTTTGATAAAGTTCATAAACTTTATAGGACTTAAAAAGGGTTTAAGGATGTTCATCATCCATTAGCCTACCCTAATCCTACGAACCCTAACAAGCGGAGAATTACGCGCGCATGTTGGGAGAAAAAGAGATGGAGAGAATATGCATAATTAAACTACGAAGAAATAGAATAAGAAAAAGAACTACCTTTATTAATCAACAATATTCATTACACTTTGATCCTTAGAAAATGATTACAAAGACTAGCTTGCTTCTCGATCTCTTCTAAGGAGGTAGACGAACAGTTGATGATCAGCCTGGATGCGTGAGCCGTCTTGGACTTCGTGATCTCGTCGGCTTGATGATTTTTCCAAGAGGCTCTCGGTCCTTATTTATAGTCCTAAAGCCATAAATTTAGATGCCTAAATTGGGGACCTTTAGTTAGGATTCCACCTAAAAATTTCCATCCCCTAACTCTTCAACTACGCGGCGGATCCGCGGCATCAAGGGGCTCATGCCGCGGATCCGCGGCATGATGATCAGCTCCGTTGATCAAGCTTTAGGGGCTGGCTCCTTGTGACATGTGGCGATCCTTGGAACCTTCAGAATTTGGAAATCTTTTCTTTTCTTCTGCCAGAATTGATTTCTTAATTTTGATTTCTTAATTAGGCAGGTTAGCTTTAACAACTTGATTTCCTTGATTTAAGACCTGAAAATCCTGCACAACAACTTAAATAATATTTAGTAGACTTAGTTCTACTAGGATTTGGTTAATAATATTATTTGCATACATTTTCCTACCAAATGCTAATTACAATATATCAACACATGAAAAATAGTATTTTTACACATAAACACTCATATGTATGATATATTATAATAAAGACCTTTTCAAATATGGAAATGGTAGGAAAAATGTAATAACAAATGTGCAGTTTATCAACTGAACAGGCAGCGACCTTTGACCGACCCTAGACTATAACTCAGTGACCAAGTTGACCGAACCTTCTTAAAATACTGACTTTTGGATTGTCTAAAGTTGCATAAGTCATTGCCGCTCCTTATTTTACCCTTTGCATTTCTCAGAACACCCCGTATTACTACGAACATCCACTTCCATTGGATAGATCTATCGTATGGTTATATACGAACTCGAAGGGACTTCTTCGAGGATGGATCCAGGTTCAGGAGAAATAGAATTGGTTTGTTCAGTTTATTTTATTGTCACCTTCTCTCAGGTTGCGAGGGCTCCTTAGTTTAGGAGAGTACACCTATTACGCTTATTGGATAGTCTTCTTCCAAACCATAGGCAGGTGCCGAAAGGTAAGGAATGAAGAAAACCAATTAGCCTAAGTAGGGTGTACAGAAGGTAATAAGTAAAGCCAAAATAAAAGGATTAGAAAGATGGCAAAGTAAATTGCGACTGCTATCATTCACGACCAAACCGCGTACTTCATCGCCACTCCTACTTCACCTTTGCTTTTTTCCCTAGTTCGGGAGAAATAGAATAAGGTATTATTCAGTTGTCTTTTATCATCACCTTCTCTCAAGTTGCGAGTACTCCTTGGTTTAGGAGATTACACCTATTATGCTTACTGGATAGTCTTCTTCCAAACCATAGGCTGGTACCGAACGGCAGGGAAGGAAGAAAACCATTTAGCCTAACGATGGTGTACAAAAGGTAACGACTAAAGACAAATAAAGGGATTTGGAGAGATGTAAAAGAAATATACAGTTAAAGTCATGAATTGGATTATGGAAGAGGCATTACTAGGAATACTAGAATACCCCTACGAAACATTTTCATGTTTCAGTTTCACTATGCATTGTTAAAGGAAAACTGATTTCCCGATTAGATACTTACTCCAGGGTATGTATTTACCAGGTATGATTCCCACATCTATATGGTTTTACAGATGATGAGTGGGAGTAAGTTATTGGGAATTAGATGATTATCCTCATTATATCGGAATTCGTTGTAATTGGTGATATTTGAGGAAGTCGTCTGGGTTTTTGCCGGACGGCAAGTATTTGGTTTTGAGTATCCGTTGTTGTGCACCAATTTCAAACTGATATATCTGTACATTTATTTTTATAAAGTGACATATAACCTTTTGAAATTATGTCCTTGACATTTACCTACATCAGTTGATGATTGGGTAAGGAGCATTGAACAGCGGAGTAGTTCTTAACCATAAGTACAGTTTTCAACCTACGATACACAGGTTCCGAGTTATTCAACTCAGCGGACTTATACAGAGTATTGTATGTTGTCCAGTGTCCATCAGGACAAAGGGGTTGGTCCTCATACTATGTTCTGTTCACTTATAAGTTCTCTAGTTTTTAGACAAGTGTTTCATTGAAATACAAGGTCTAAGTTTTGAGAAGTTGTGGGTATAGGAATAAAGTAGAGAACCAGATATCGCAAGTATCGGGATTCTTCAAAGAGATCGAAGATGTAGATACTTGTGATTGGTATTCAGTTGATAGTAATGGTTTTGAGAATCTTGCTTCTCTTTCGGGTTTCTCATAATTGGATGCGTTCATAAGTTGAGTAATGCTGATCGGCCTCTCTCCATTAAGTTGATATGCACTGGAGACAGCTGCATGATTAGAATCTGGTTCCAATTAAATAAGTGCAAAAGTTTCTATATTGGATATAGAATGATTCATATCTTAACGATGTTAAGCTACGGGGAGTTGTCCAGCTTATGTTTAAAACCAGACTATGGATAACTCAAGGCACGTTTCTGTAATGGCATTTTGTGGGTTGACCCGGGCTATGACGAGGGTTGACTTTCTACCTTTTGGAAGATCAATAGTGATATTGTTCTTGACTCGCCACAGTTTTAGTAAAATGGATTTTTTCAGAAAACAGTAGTCGGAGTATGGTAGAACTGGAAGTGATTCCAGAACTGCAAACGATTACGGAAAATTTAATAGGACCTAAAGATTTAATCAGGTTTGACATTCCATTAGCCACTCCGCAGATATGGTGGGTAACCTCAGACACCCGAGAGGTACTCCGGTAGCCTAAAGGACGGTGACAGGGAGGTTCTTGTTTACCCAGACTTGACACTACTGTTGTTCCAGGCTATGAGACCCAGCAGGAGGTTAAGTATAGCGTCGTTCTAAACTAACTTTAGAAGTGCACGTATATATTATTCTGCCAGAGGGTTGTTGTGGTCAGTGGGAGCAGCGGAAGCATAGTGAGCAAGTAGCTTATGTCTATTTATAGACTAGAGCAGATATAGCGGAGATAGATCATCTACTTTTGATGTGACAGTCATGGCTTTGACTTCATCAGAATAGGGGATGGATCTGTTAAGAAGGTAGTAGGGTGTGATGTCCTGGTATTTTGATGACATACACAGAATAGGAAGTAAAATTCCTATACTACGATCGGTTGTACTGTGGTTGTCACACAGTTGTTTTTCCACAAAGGATATGGATATAATATCTGACATTCTGGTTACTAGATCTATGGTTTTAGATCTAGATTTGGGTAGTTTCCCAATCTGGATACTTTGACAGTATTCTAATAGTATTTTAGAATAGATGACTCCTGGCATGGTATGTACTCGCAGGTGATGGAGTCACCCTCTCTAAAGGTGTCTTACAGACTAAAGGGGAGAGCGATGTGCATGATTGGCAGATCACTTGCTTAGGCAATTGAGTCAATCGTGAGATGTCAAGTACCACACCAGATGTTGTTTTTGCACTAGATGCGATAAGTTTATATTAATCCAATCCTGAAGAAACATAAGAAATCAGTTTTAGAACATAAGTGAATGTTCTACGGATTTGATGACGGCAACCTCCTTCGGGGGACGGTTATCATTCCAGGCTTCAAAGGTGACATGGATGATAGAGTGATTGTCAGAGTTATAGTTTTCCTTCTGACGAAGGGGGCAGTATTATGGACAGGTGGTCCAAGAGGATACTGTGGGAGGCATTGTGCTGGTAACTGATTAGTTTCAGTTATCGATACAGTCTAAGAAGTTTAGATTTGGAGTTCATTTATGAACCAGGTCCTATCAGATATCCATACATATTCTAAGACATGTATTACTCAATTCAGGAGATGGCTTTCTCCGCGAACTTGAGATTAAGAGAGACATAGAAAGAAACATCTTGGCGGATCCACTCACTGAGGTTATTTCTCGAAAACAAGAGTTTTACAAACGAGCTTTGTGAAACTGATTAGTAGAGGAGTTGGGTGTTCGGTATCACACGGGCTGTGAGTATGCGACATCGCAATAATTAGCCTTAAGTGAAAGTGGGAGATTGTTGGATATAGTGCCCTCAAAGTCAATTATTGGATCGCAGGTACGTGATTGCAATGATTGAGGGAGGACCTATACCGGTAGCACAGTCTTACTCGAGATGATAGTATGCTATCTGGTTTGCCTTTATCAATCGTGTATAGGTTCAGGTGACTGATCACTATTACACGTTGATAGAGCCCCTAGGATCCTGCTTGACTACCAACAGTATGATGGCAATCATATACGTGAGAGTTGGGTAGTCTATAAGCACATCCTTAAAAAGTGGTCCTTAGTCATGGGAGTTTCGAGACAGGGCATCGATACTCTGGAGTAGACTAGTGTATACAGTCGAGACCCTGATGAGGGGTAGTGGCCGGTCTTACAAGCCACTGGTGTCAGTTGGATCACCTAAGATATATACAGGTGCTCATTGGGTTATGAGTACACCGGACAGGACTCGCCGGGAACCTGCTAGTTGGTATTTATACCTAGTGTCAGATAGCAGTTCTCTGGTAACATGTGTACAGGTTAGTTCATCGACCTGAGGTCGTCATTTGTCTCGTGTGAGTTCCCATTGTGCTTTGATTTCTATCCTACCACGGCTCAAAGGAGTCATGCAAACAGGTATTTTTTGGGTACAGTCCCGAGCCACATGGAGGCAAGTGAGCGGATCGGCAGGGGATTCGTCTCTCCCGGTATTGGGGGTGAGATCGCGCTGTGTTTAGGAAAGCCATTACACAGCTCTCGGCCGAGGCAGGAGATTTACTGGTAGGTACTCCAGTAGTATCTCAGGGTGTTCTGGGCTACACTCTGACATGACTTATACCGCAATTGGGGGTCTGACGTTACCAGCCCCCTAGGCCCGATATGCGATACTCATAGACGAACGGACCGGACTGTATGTATATTGTCACTGTTAGGCTCAGTAGGGTTCCAAGATGAGTTCGCTCATCGGCTTCGCTTGAGGTCAGTACATGGGCAGCCGTTACGCACTGCTAGTGCCACTGACGTGCTTGTGGTTAAACCCACTGCCAGGGTACTGATGAGTCATTAGAGTCCCCCACAGATAGTTTCCCAAGTTCGAGCGAAACGTTGTAGAGGCCGTATGGTTTTATGGAAAATTTCGGAAAATGCACGTGCATTTATGCACGTGTCATATTTCGGGCAGATAATACTGGTGGGCTTTGGTTTAAGCCGGATCCATGTATTATATTGAGTCAGAATATTTTAGTCTCTCGTATTCATATTCGGTCGGAATACGGATACAGGTATGTATATACAGGCGAGGGGTATTTTCGTAATCCGTTACGAGAATATTTTAGAAGATGCATTTCTTTTGGATTAATCATTTTGGTTTAAATGATTATTTGGTTTTTGGAAATGGTGACTCATTATGGATGACACATTTATTCTAGCATGTTCATTAGTGACTCATGCTAATGAGTCACTAAGTGAGTCATGAAGAATTAATGGTGTTTTGTTTTGTGGATGGATATTTTGAGGAGATATTTTTCATTAGATATTTTCTTTGGTCTTTGATAAATATATCCTCATTTTTATCTATTCACATAAGAAGAAAAAAGAGACAAGTTTTATATTCTTGAGTTCCTTCTCTCTTGATAGTTTCTTGAGTTCACCATTTCCAAATCCTAGCATCTTCTTTAACCTCCACCCTAACCCTCTCATGTGATGAGAACCCTAGGGTGTTTGAGACAAACTATTCTACTCGTTCTCTACTTCATCTTGGTCATCTCTTTTAGCAGACTTGATGACCGAGTTGCCTCGGTATAGAGGCGGGAGCCCGTTTAAAGATCCGTAGATGTGGTGCCACCTCGACGAGGAGCCAAGAGTTCGGAGTTGCCGCAAAGGAGCGTGGGATGATGGCTAAAGACCGAAGGACTCGGATCGTTCGGTATAGCCTTTCTACCTCTTTACAGTTTGTTAGTTTAGCGTTAATGGCAAGATCCGGGTTATAGTATGCGATAGCGCCAGTTATAAAATTTTTTGTTCCGCGTTTGGCGTCAGAATGACGGCCGGGGCGCTACCGTAGATTTACAGCATTTGTTCTTGCCAAAATTTTGGCTCAAAACTTGCTCCTTTATAAAATAATAACAGTAAAATAAAAATAAAAATAAAGGAAAAGCTCCACATGCAAAGCATGTAGGTACTGCCTCGGATATAATTGAATCCTATGATGGCGCCTCACGTGCTCCTCACGCGGACGCCAATGTACAAAGCACAAAAAGAAATCTATTAAATAAGAGTTAAAAACTCTGAGGCGGCGCCTCACGTGCCTTGCATGAGGGCACTGGCACCATGAGTTAAAATCTCTGAGGCAGCACCTCAGGCAGCGCCTCACGTGCCTTGCACGAGGGCGCCAGAGCCAAGAGTTAAAAAACTCTGAGGCAGTGCCTCACGTGCTTGGCACGAGGGCGCCAGCGCCAAGAGTTAAAAACTCTGAGGCAGCACTTCACGCACCCTGCACGAGGGCGCCGGCGCCACAACTAAAAGTTCTCTGCCATTGGATCAAAGATCCAACGGAGATGATAAATCATCAAAATACAGAGTGAAATTCTGCTGAGAAAATATTCCTCAAATCTTTCTAAACGAGAAAGATTACTCTCTGTAAAACGGAGCACCATTGGATTAAAGATCCGATGGTGATTAAAAAATACCAAACCTACAGAATAAGCTCTGTAGGGGAAAATATTTTCCTCAATCTTTCTAAACGAGAAATATTACTCTCTGTAAAACAGAACACCGTTGAATTAAAGATCCGATGGTGATTAAAAAATCACCGAAGCTACAGAATAAGCTCTGTAGGGGAAAATATTTTCCCCAATCTTTCTAAACGAGAAAGATTACTCTCTGTAAAACAGAACACCGTTGAATTAAAGATCCGATGGTGATTAAAAAATCACCGAATCTACAGAATAAGCTCTGTAGGGGAAAATATTTTCCCCAATCTTTCTAAACAAGAAAGATTACGATCTGTAAAACAGAGCACCGTTGGATTAAAGATCCAATGGTGATTAAAAATCACCAAAGCTACAGAATAAGCTCTGTAGGGGAAATATTTTGCCAATCTTGTTAAAAACAAGAAAAATATCTTCTGTAAAACAGAAGTCCTTGGATCAAAGATCCAACGGTGGATAAAATCCCCAAATCAATTAAGAATCTCTCAATGAGAGATTTCTTTAACTAAATCAACAAACTTGCATCCACTATATAAAGGCCCCAAGACTTCAAGTCTTGTACAGAGAAACCCCCCATAAACTTCAAGTTCAAAAAGAAGAGCAAGCAAAAAGAGCTTTAAGAGAGAAGAAGGAAGAAGAACTTTCTTCAAGGTAAATAGAGATCATAGTATCTCATCTGTATACCCAAGGGTTTAACCCTTATAAAAGAATATAGGTCTTTCCCTGGATCTGAGATCCATGAGAAAAGTCTCCCATAAATAAGAATTTAATTCTCATAGGGATGAATTTGTTCTTGGGGATTGAAGATTCAGGGGAGAACAAAGAATTGAACTCTTCAGAAGAAATGGATAAAGAAGGAAACAACGCAGAGCGCCTCACGTGCCCCTCACGTGGGCGCTGTTAAAATAAGGAGTGCCTAGCACTCATCGGTTGGCGCCCAGCACCAAGCACCCCACGTGCCCCTCACGTGGGCGCTTCTAAAATAAAGAGTGCCTAGCACTCATCGGTTGGCGCCCAACGCCAAGCGCCTCATGTGCCCCTCACATGGGCGCTGTTTAACATAAAGCGCTCTGCAAACAGAGCCCAGCGCCATAAAGAGTGTTTAACACTCCATGCACGACCTATATAAGCTCACTCTTTTCAGAGGAAATGAAAGAGCAGATAGTAGCCCTGCTGCATGAATTCGCTGACTGCTTCACATGGACGTACAAAGAAATGCCTGGTATATCCCCTGAAATAGCCGTACATAAGCTGGCTATTTTTCCTGATGTCAAGCCAGTCAAACAAGCTCCCCGAAGAATAAGAAGGGAGCTAGAAGAAAATTTCATCGAGGAAACTAAGAAACTTATCGACGCTGGCTTCATTAGAGAAGAGAAATATGCAGCTGGATCGCATGCATAGTCCCAGTGAAGAAGAAAAATGGGCAGATCCGAGTTTGCGTCGATTTCAGGGAGCTCAACAAGGCATGCCCTAAAGACGACTTCCCGCTACCGGTCATGGAAATGATGGTCGATGACACCTCAAATTACGAGCTGTTCACCTTCATGGATGGCTTGTCTAGATATAATCAGATCAAGATGTCTCCTGAGGATGAGAAACACACAGCATTTCGAACCCCGATCGGAATATACTGCTACAAGGTGATGCCGTTCGGACTGAAGAACGCAGGTGATACATATCAAAGGGCAATGACCAATATCTTTTATGACCTAATCTATAAAGTCATCGAATGTTATGTTGATGATCTGGTCATCAAGACTAAAGCCAAGGCCAATCACATCCAAGATCTTAGGACCGTTCTCACTAGACTGAGGGAATACAATCTAAATATGAATCCTCTTAAGTGCTCTTTTGGCCTGTCATCGGGAAAATTCCTAGGCTTCATAGTCCGACATTGAGGGATCGAAGTTGAACCATCCAAGATAAAGGTTATCATGGAGATGCCCCCTCCGAAGAATCTGACGCAGCTAAGATCCTTTCAAGGTAAGCTTGCTTATATACGAAGGTTTGTCTTAAATTTATCGGGAAGATGTAGGCCCTTCTCAAAGCTTATGATGAAAGGAGCTCCTTTTGTCTGGGATGCCGAATGTCAAGAAGCATTTGAAAGAATCAAACAGTACCTGTTTCACCCTCCAGTGCTTGCTGCCTCTCTTCTAAATAAACTGTTGATTCTCTATACTGCCGTGCTAGATGAGTCACTCGGTGCACTCCTTGTCCAGAACAATGAGGAGGGAAAAGAGAATGCCCATTACTACCTCAGTCGAACTTTAGTCGGGGCGGAACACAACTATTCCCCGATCGAAAAGCAATGCCTGGATCTGATATTCGCTGTGAAGAAGTTGAGGCACTATCAGCTCGCTCATCAGGTTATACTGATCTCCAAGGTCGACCCCCTCAAACACTTAATGACCAAAGCAAGCCTAGCTGGTAGAATGGCGAGATGGGCTGTCATGCTGCTTGAATTTAACATAATTTATACTCCTCAGAAAGCAGTAAAAGGGCAAGCCCTCGCCGACTTTCTCGCTTCTCATCCCATACCAGAAGGGTCACCGCTCAATTACGAGTTACTCGACGAACAAGTGCTGCACCTCGAGAATGACGAGCCATGTTGGGATCTCTACTTCGACGAAGCCTCATCAATTAGGACCTCCAACAAATTAAGCATACCACAGATAAAAACAGGGATAGGATTGGTGTTCATCACACCATCGATGGGAACCCTACGTCGTTCTTTTTCTCTCACCGAGCCTTGCACAAACAACGAGGCTGAGTACGAGGCTCTGATAGCTGGTCTGGAGCTCGCCATAGAAATGGAAATCCTTCGGCTATGAGTCTAGGCGATTCCAAGCTTGTTGTCAACCAAGTAAGTGGTGACTATAAGATATACAAACCCGAGTTAGCTCGGTACAAAAGCCGGGTGGTGGAGCTTATGAAACAGTTCGGCCATATTGAACTGATGAGAGTTCCGAGGGCGTTGAATGGAAAAGCAGACGTACTCGCTCGCTTATCCAAGGAGCCGGCTGATCCCGACGTGGATGAAATTCTGATAACAGTCAGAAGCCGGAAAATTCTGCCTTCGGTCTCTTTGCATGAAGAGGGAAGCGTAGAACAAGAGAACAATCCTGCCGAAGAAGTTCTAATCATCCAAGATGATCCCGATTGGAAAAAACCCTTCATAGAATACCTCCGATACGACAAGCTGCCCGAAGGAAAATCTGCGAGGATTCAGCTGAAGTAGAGAGCTCTTCGATACATGTTTGTAAATAATACGCTATACCGCAGATTATATGACCAACTCTGGCTCAGGTGTCTGTCATTGCCCGAAGCCCAAAAAGTCATGACAGAAGTTCACTCGGGCATCTGCGGGGCTCACCAGTCTGGCCAAAAAATGGGCTTCAGATCAAACGGCTTGGATATTACCGACCTTCCATGATAAGGGATTACAAAGAGCATGCAAAGAAATGTTATATCTGCCAAATTCATGGTGATTTCATTCACAATCATCCCAATCCGTTGCATCCTACGGTGGCGTCGTGGCCCTTCGAAGTTTGGGGAACCGACGTAGTTGGCCCAATTGATCCTCCATCATTCAAAGGCCACCGGTTCATATTGGCTACAACAAACTACTTTTTCAGATGGGCTGAAACTGTCCCGCTAAAAGAAGTCAAGACAGAAGATATTCTGACATTCATCCGGTATAATATTCTATACCGCTTCGACACACCAAGAAGAATCATTTCTGACAACGAGCCTTCTTTCAAGAGCTTCAAAGTCTCAAGGTTCACTACTCAGCACAAGATAGACTGGAGATATTCCTCCATCTATAATCCAAGATCCAATGGGCTAGCAGAAGCCTTCAATAAAACTCTATGCATGCTCCTGAGGAAAAATGCTTCAGCCAACAAGAGAGACTGGAATCTCAAACTTCACGAGGCGTTGTGGGCATATGGTACCATGCACCGTACTCCAACTCATTCCACTCCATACTCATTACTCTTCAGAGTAGAAGCGATCCTCCCCCTCGAAGTTGAAGGTCCAAGCTTAAGAATGGCCGTTCTGCACGAGTTGACGGAGGAGGAAAACGTTCTCCCTCGGCTCGAAGAGCTCGACGCCCTCGAAGAAAAGAGGCTTGCAATATAGCAAAATCTGGAGTTGTACCGAGCCCAAATGTCACGGGCCTATGATAAGATGACCCGTCTCCGTGCTTTTAAGAAAGGCGAATTGGTGTTAGTCCTCAAAAGACCGATCATCCCCAATCGACATGCCAAGGGAAAATTCAAGCCAAACTGGGAAGGACCTTACGTCATCGAGAAAGTGTTTGATAGAGGGTCCTACCAGCTAATAAATGCCGAGGGAGAAAGGCCCATGCCACCCATCAATGGCCGATATCTCAAGAAATACTATGTGTGAATGCTCCAAGTCGCAGACGAATTGAGCACACCGGTCCTACGGTCTGGATCATACATCCTGTAAAACTGTATACAATCCACGGGCGTAAACGACCCCTATGTCTCCCAAAGTCCTACCGGCGAGACTACATTTAAAGTCCCATCGGCAAAAAAACGGTATGTCCACAAGCAAAACGGGCACGGATGAAAACCCGAAAGGGCTCCGTGAGTAAAAACAGCAGGACTGCCGGCGAGTTTGTGAAAACCAAAAGGGCACAAATTCGTGAAAAGAGATAAAATACACTCACAAAGTTCTCTCGACCTTGTGAGAAGAAAATCCCTGCGTGAGATCCTTATGACTCACAAAAGAGCAACACACTTAGGAATCCCCATGTTTCCTAAGGAGAAAATACACCTGCGAGATCCTCTCGATTCGTAGGGAGAAAATACTTTTATGAGACCCCTTACGGCTCATAAAATGGAGAAGAAAAAAACAAAATAAAAACGGTATGTTCACAAGCACAACGGGCACAGATGAAAACCCGAAAGGGCTCTGTGAGTAAAAACAGCAGGACTGCCAGCGAATTTGTGAAAACCCGAAAGGGCACAAATTCGTGAAAAGAGATAAAATACACTCACAAAGTCCTCTCGAACTTGTGAGGAGAAAATCACTGCGTGAGATCCTTACGACTCACAAAGGAGAAAAATACTTAGGAATCCCTACGATTCCTACGGAGAAAATACACCTGCGAGATCCTCACGATTCGTAGGGAGAAAATGCCTTTATGAGACCTTTACGGCTCATAAAATTGAAAAGACTTAGGTGATAGGGATCTAAACCTGTCTCCTGATCCATCGCTCCCCAACGGGCAACAGCAAATGATGAGTCGCTCATGGCATTACGCTTCAGTGTTAGCGGTGCTGATGCTGGCCCAAAAACCAAATCCTAAGTCCTCCCGGAGAAAATGATGAGTTGCTCCTGGCATTATTCCAGTGCAGCAATGTTGATGCCAACCCAAAAACCAAATCCCAAGTCCTCCCGGGGCAAATGATGTGTTGCTTCTGGTATTATTCCATTGCAGCAATGCTGATACCAAACAAAATCCAAATTCCAAGTTTCTTTTAGATTCAAAAGTCCTGCTAAATAAGGCAGAAGTCTAACAGATCAAATTAATGTCCCACCCGGTAGCGCGTCCAAACTCAAAAGTCCCGTTGGAAGGGTAGGGAACTCCCAAAATAAATCAAATCAAACAAATCAACCCTGACCCCGTAAAAAGTGGAGCAAGTCAAATCAAATCATCAACCGTCCAAGTTGCAAAAAGGGCAGCACCGACCGTCCAAGTCGCTAAAAGGGCAGCATCGACCGTCCAAGTCGCTAAAAGAGCAGCACCGACCGTCCAAGTCGCAAAAAGGGTAGCACCGACCGTCCAAGTCATAAAAAGGGCAGCACCGACCGTCCAAATCGCTAAAAGGGCAGCACCGACCATCCAAGTCGTAAAAAGGGCAGCACCGACCGTCCAAATCGCTAAAAGGGCAGCACCGACTGTACAAGTTGCAATAAGGGCAGTACCGACCATCCAAGTCGCTAAAAGGGCAGCACCAACCGTCCAAGTCACAAAAATAGACGCATCGATCTCCACGTCGTTAAAACGGGTGCCAAATCAAGTCAACCTCCACCTGAAAGAAGATCCATCAATTTCATGCACATGAACCATATATGTGGTGTGCATGTATTGATGGGGAGTAATTTGTTGGGGTAAAAAATTTACACCCCGGTTGACCAAGTCAAAATTAAAGTCAACCCCAAGCTAAGTGGGCCTAAGCCCGGATCAAAGGGACCGGCCCATGACAAAAGGAATGAAGCCATAAATTATTTTAATGTAATTTCTTTATATATATATATATATATATATATATATATATATATATATATGCAGAAATAAATGTATGTAAAATAGGCAAAAAGCTAAAATTTTGTAAACCCCATGGCTTATGTGCAAAAAGAGATAAGCACATAAGGCATGGGGTGGCACAAATGCCATTTAGCAAAGCTCAAGGGGTTATATGTAAAGTGTGTAACCTATAAAGGCAAACATGATGAAAAAATGGAAAGATCTTTTTTCATTCTATCAAATTCTAGGGTTTGTGTCTCCTCCTCGCTCCTCAAGGTTCTAAACCTTCTTTCTTTTTTTGAATTAAATAAAGAGTTCAATCCCTGTTTTTCTAAAAAGAAATTGTTTTTCACCATAAAACCATTAAAGGGGAACTCGGATCTTTCATCAAATCCCCAAAAAGGGAGATTTTTGAGTTTCACCCCTCTTCTTCTTCAAGATCCAGCCGACGGGAAGGAGGAAGAAGGAGACCCTTTTCCAAAAATCCCATTTCGGGAAGATCCAGGGCTTAAAGGAAGATTTAGGACTAAAGGGGAGAAGAAATGGGTTCCCTCTGATCATCTTTAAAGATTTCTAGGAGTTTAACTCCATTCAAGATCTGTTGGAGTTTAACTCCATAAACAAAACCCTTTTAGAAGTTTAACTCCAAACCTATACATAACCCATGTTAGGAGTTCAACTCCAAAGACCCTTGGGAGTTCAACTCCTATCTCAAGGGCTAAGCCTCTTTTCCGTTGGTGTTTCCAGCGGTTGAATGCTGCGCACGTGACCTATAGGCGCCCAGCGGTCGCGTGCAGGGCACGTGACCCGTGGGCGCTCAATGCCCACGTGCGCCTCACATGACCCACGGACGCCCAGTGCCCAGCGCTCAGCGGTCGAGTGCAGGGCACGTGACCCGTGGGCGCTCAGCGCCCACGTGCGCTTCATATGACCCATGGGCGCCCAGCGCTCAGTGGTCGCACGCAGGGCACGTTACCCGCGTGCGCCAAGTGCCCACACGCCAGGCATGTGACATGTGAGCGCCAAGCGCCCACGTGCCATGCACACGTCTTTAAGATGCTCCTCACCCATAATTTTCCATGCACTCCAAATCCAAAACACGTCCCCCATTGGAAATTTTTTTCTAACAGGACACCTTCCCTCACCCTGCAAGGGGGCTGCTATCTTGCTAGCCCCCTTGGCCCCCAGCCCACTATTAGGGTAGCGGGACCCCCGTAAACTCTATGAGACCTCCGATATATCAAAAACACTTTCAAAACACAACACACGCACACAACATATTGAGTTGACACGCCGGGAGATCATTGATCGCTGGGAGATCGTGGTTAGGAGAGTTGACACGAAGGACAACGTAGCGGATCCACTCACGAAGGCCCTCCCCCAGACGCAATTTGAGAGACTATTTGAGATGTTGGGTATGAGATACCACAGCAACTGGCCTTAGTGCAAGTGGGAGATTGTTAGGGATATGCATGCCCTAGAGGCCATTATTGTACATTGATGTATATTATAGTGGATGCTTGGACATATATATAGAGGACTTTCTTGCTCGACAAGATAGTATGCTATCTGGTTACCTTTATCTTAACATGTTCACTGGTATTATTATACTGTTTCTCAGATACATGTTGATAAAACCCTTAGGGTGTAGGCTTGACTACCAGGACTATAATGCGGATCATACTACTAGGACCTGGGTAGTCCGCAAGCACATCCTTTAATTGTTCCTAGTCAAGGGTATATCGAGATAGGGTATCGATACACTAGAGTAGACTAGTGTATACGTTTCTTGACCCTGTATGGGGGCGATGGTTGATCCCATATCCATTGGTGTTTGACATCAAAGATTGTACACAGGTGCAAATTAAAGAATGGGTACACCGAACATGACTTGCCGAGAACTCCTAGTTGGTACTATACCTATCGTCAGATAGCAGTTCTCTGGTGACACTGGTACAGGTTAGTCTGTAGATCCGAGATCGTCATAGAGTCTTGTGTGGCTCCTACTGTGCTTTGATTTCCTCCCTACCACGGCTCAAAGGAGTCATGCAAACAGGTGGATTTTTGGTACAGTCCCGAGTCACATGGAGGCAATGAACGATAAGAGGGGTTTCGTCTCTCCCGGTATTGGGAGTTGATATTGCGCTATACTCGATTGGCTATAACAGTAAGTCCCTAGCTAGGGCTGTTGATGAGATTTACTGGTAAGTGTTATCAGTAGTTTCTCGAACCGTTATAGGCCAGACATCGGTATGACTTATCACGTTACTGGGGTCTGTTGATTCCACCCTTAGACATGATATGCGATATATCAGCCGAAGAAACCGGAATGTACGGTAAGTGTTACTTATAGGTTTCATGGGAGTTTGGACAAGCTTTGTTGATCTTCTAATCGCTCAATACCTGGGTAGCCGTTACGTCCAGCTAGTACCGCTGACGGCTTGTGGGTGACTGATGTGATCATCACCTACTGCTGGCGTATTGACGAGTTTTTAGAGTCCTATACAGAAGTTTCCTGGTTCAAGCGAAACGAAGTAGGCCGCATATGTTAATATGTGCGGGGGCCTGATTAGATACGTGTATGTGATACCGTATTGTAATCTGACGGTTATTTGTTATCAGTTAGGTTATATGAGATATAACCGGATTATCGAATCAAGTGTTGATTTGATAATGTGATATACAGATAAATGATATTAGTCGGTTATATGTGATATAACCGGATTATTAAATCAAGTGTTGATTTAATATGATATATATTATATTTGATATAATTATATCTTAACTAATATTAATGCTCACTAAATATTTTCTTATGTATTAATATATATATGTGTGTGTGTGTGTGTGTGTGTGTGTGTGTGTGTGTGTGTGTGATATATATATATATATATTTATATGAAGCATGGCAGGGCTTTTCTATTTTTGGAAAATAGAAAACAAGGTGGAAAATGAGGAGTATGGGTGAAGCATGGCTTTTATCATTAATCTATTGGTCTTGACTCACTATTGAGGCATGGTTGCTTTTGTTTATTGATGAAAATTGGATGTTTCAATTATTGTGAGAATATAGAAGCCATTCTTCAATTCATTGTGTTATGCTTGCTCATTTTTTCTCATGAGCTCCTTCTTCCTCTAGCTCCCATTATCTTCTACCTCCTTATTAATTTCATGCTTCAAGCACTAAACAATCACATGTGTTGTGAAACATAGAGCTTGAAACCCTAGTGAGCTAAACAAAATCCCTACTTCACCATCCTATACTTGATTAGCAATCAAGTGTAGCGTGTTTCCTTCACTAAAGTGTTTGGTGAAGAGGTATCTTGGATTGCGGAGTTTCGGGTGGATTATCTTCGGAACGAAGGTTTTCAGAGCAAGCTCGATCAAATTCTAAGTGGAGCCTAGTGGAGTCGCGTGGACTACAACCCGGAGCTTGTGAAGTGAAGGACTCGATCTACAAGGGTATAATCTTTTTTACATCTTATAGTTTAGTTGATATCATCATAGTAAAACCCTAATATTCTAGTTAGATCTTGGTTAGTGTTTGTTAGCACCATAAATTTTTGAAAATTGCATGTGTGATGCCTGTTTAAACCCAGTCGCTGTGCTAGCAAACACTTTCACCAACAATGCTGTGGATCAAAAGCCCTCTTTGCGAGACCACCGAGTAGCTTCCTGCTCGGTCCATCCACAGCGGGTAGCTTCCTGCCCAACAACGCCGTGGATCAAAGCTCTTACCACGAGGCAGTTGAGCAGAAAAGAAGGTACCGACCTTCCTACACTTAACCATCAATCGACTCATACTCGATGCGCGATCGTTGCCTCGACTCCGGGGAAAAAGGAGGGTACCGACCTTCCTACACTTGGCTACCGTTCGGGTCGACGCATGATCACCGCCTCGACCCCAAGGTCGAGGAAGACACCGACCTTCCTACACTTAGCGCTATCGTTCATCGCTACTCAATGAACAGTTAGAAAGTGCGGGAGGGATGGACACCGGCCTAACACTTGCAAGATGAAAAGTATACGAGCTAAAAGTACTTGCGCAGTGAGCAGACATTCGAGCAAGGGAAAAAGGCGCACTTTATTTATAATCAAAAATAAATACAAGGTATTCTGCGCTCCTCAGCCTTACAATTGTGGAAAAGGAAAAATGCGTGTTAACCACCGAAAACGGGGACGAAACTGGGATGGTTCGTCTTGCATGAATTTGGGGGTAGATGCAATTTGGTTTTATCCGTCCACCTCTCTGAAGGTGCCAAGTTGATTTATGGCACCATGTATCGGAGGTTTGGACGGATACGACCGTTGTAGCAGACTTCGTCAGATTCCCCCTCATTTCTGAGGGGTTTTTGATTGTGGGGACGCTCTTCCCTGCAGGCGCAAGTCCCTGCAGTTAATTACTTTACCGTATCGTGATAACCACTTTCTCCTGCTCCAGATGTTCACTTCGTGTCGTGTGTGTTTGTTTTATTTTTGGTTGCCCGTGGATTGTATACGGAGACTAATTTATGTTGCCGCCCGTAGGGCATAGATTTGTCTAAATCCGTATATTCTTAGATTTGGGTTTGGTTTGATTTAAGGATCATTAATCTCATTTGAGATTAAAATCAACTTAAATGTTTATTAAGGATACGTTAGCCCAATTTTAGACTAAGATCTACTTAATAAGGTTTTAGGATCATTTAGATCCAACAAAAGAGCATTTGAGCTCTATTGTTTTAGTTTAACGACGTTTCGGTCCGTTGCAGCCATTTTGAAGGCAACGTTGTAGTTTGATGACGTTTCGGTCTGTAGATCACCATTTTTGAGGTGAGGTTTTAGTTTAAGGACGTTACGGTACGTTGTTGCCATTTTGGAGGCAACGTTTAGTTTGAGGACATTTCGGTCCGTTGTAGTTTAAGGACGTTACAGTCCGTATTGGGATGTGCTCATCGGTTTGGGAGTGCACCAAAGAGTTATTGGTTGTCGGTACCCTCCACCTCTCTGAAGACGTTGAAGAATTACAACAACATTTATCAGAGGTGTGGAGAAATGTACCCTTGAACAAATTTCTAGATTGAGGGAAGATATGGGATGAATATCCGTTGGAAGATCATTAGTCATGTTTGGGACTAGGATCAGTTTAGGAAGACATGAGCACGGGGAGCTCGATGATTGAAGATCAAAGATGTTTTAATCTCAAGAAGACTTAGCCAACTTGAAGCTAGAGTTAACTTCCCATAGTGTTAAGCACTAGTATACGTTCAGCACTCACGTGTTCCCACATGAGATTCTAAAGCAGTGTTAAACACTGAATTCTTGTGGTCCTCACGTGTGGCATGTGAGGCACCTTAAAGCTGGAGCTGTTCATTGGGTTCAAGTCTCCGTTTACATATAAGTGTTAAACACTTAATTCTTGTGGTACTCACGTGTGAGCCCGTGAGGCGCCCCAACGTTGGGCACTGCCTTTTTAGGTTTTACTTCCCTTTTCTTTTATTAGTGCTAAGCACTTGGGCCCTGTGGTGCTCACGTGCGGACACGTGAGGCGCTCCATAGTGGGAGCTGTTTTCTTAGTTTTATTTCCTTTTTCATATAAGTGCTAAGCACTTGATTGGGGGTCGCGTGGAAAACACATGACTGTCCTAAGAGGCACTTCTTGTTATTTTTTTAGGCGCTCGCGTGGGAAACACGTGACTCGGTCTCAGCCATTCTTTTTTTCATCAGAGGTGCTCACGTGGGGAAACACGTGACTCGGTCTCAACCATTCTTTTTTGTTCATCAGAGGTGCTCATGTGGGGAAACATGTGAGGTTTCGTTATAGTGTTGAACACTAATGAATCACCAGTCTTTCTTTCTATGTGCATGAAGATTTTGATCTCATATTAACTATGCTGGGATCTGAGTTTAGAGAATTTCAAGTCTCTTGTTTTATAAGAATTAAATTCTTTTTACAAGGTCAAACCCTAGTTTTATTAGTGGAATTAAATTCCTATATACTTTTGTAAGAATTAAATTCTTTGAACTTAGTTCTTTCCCCTAAGTTTTTGAATCTGCATAACAGAATCTCCCTGATAAGAATTAAATTCTCAATTTGTGGGGAGATTTGCTTCTGCAGACTTCAACCAGAGGAAGAACTAAGATCTTTTTTTGAAGGGTTAAACCCTTAAAGAGGTGAAGAAGGATATGATAATCTCTGTATTTTCTTCTTACCTAGTTTTTTTTGTTTATGAAGAGGATCTTCTTCTTTTAGAGAATTGAATTCTCATTTTATCTTTTTTCTCTTTTTTTGTATGTCTCTCTCTCTCTTCTCCCCCTTTTCCCCCCCTTTTTGAAGTCTTAGGTTCATTATATAGTGGAGAGAAGTTTGTTAATTAGTTTTAGAAAATCTCTCATTGAGAGACTTCAATTGGGGTTCTGCCCGCTATTGGATCTTTGATCCAAGAGTTTCTGTCTTACAGAACATATTTTCTTGTTTCTTAAACAAGATTAGGAAAATATTTTCGTGTACAGAATTTATTTTGTAGATCGGTGATTTTTAATCACCGTTGGATTTTTCATCCAAGGATGCTTGGAGAGATAAAAAAATATTTTCCAACTCATGGGATATTTGATCCGCCAACTTTCTATTTAACAGAAAATATTATTTCTCATTTAAAAGTTCAATAGAATTTAATTCTATCATCATTGGATCTTTGATCCAACGGTTCCTTATTAAGTAAGGAAGTGCCTTCACGTGTTAAACACGTGGGGCTTATTAGCCTAGCAATTGTTTTAATTGTTGTTCCTATATGCGTTGCATATAGGCACTCACGTGTTAAACACGTGGGACTGTTTTAGCCTGGCAATTGTTTTAATTGCTGGGCCTATATGCGTTGCATATAGGCACTCACGTGTTAAACACGTGGGGCTGTTTTAGCCTAACAATTGTTTTAATTGCTATGCCTATATGCGTTGCATATGAACACTCACGTGTTAAACACGTGGGACTGTTTTAGCCTAGCAATTGTTTTGATTGTTGTGCCTATATGCGTTGCATATAGGCACTCACATGTTAAACACGTGGGCTGTTTTAGCCTAGCAATTGTTTTGATTGCTGTGCCTATATGCGTTACATACAGGCACTTACGTGTTAAACACATGGGGCTGTTTTAGTGAGGAACTTTCCCTCATCCCTTTTTTATAAGGGAACAAATGCCCCTCAGTAGTTCTCTCACGTGGCTTGCACGTGAGTGCAACGCTGTCTGTCCTCACAGCCGTTGGATTACCTAGAGGAATGGGAAGATGAACCGCTCCCCAACATGCCTTATCAATGCAAGTCTTTTGCCTTTGGGAAGCCGCCGTTCTTTCATCTTCTTCCTTTTTTTCCTTGAGAAATTAATTCTCTTCTTCAGAGCTTAGTTCTCTGCCTGCTGAGATCTCAAAGTTAAACTCTATTAAAACTTTCTTTAGTAAAGATCATGAACGGGACCCCCTCTTCTTTTGCTCTTTTTTTATTGTGGATTTTAAATCCAGGGACAGAGCATTGCTCTCTTCTTAAATTGGTTTTTTAAAGATCCAAAGCACACATTTTTTTGTAGATTCTAAGATCTTGAATTAATGGGGATTGTTAATCCTCCTCTTAGGGTTTTACCCTGTCACCGATCTTTAAGATTCTTGGAATTTAATTCCATTTTCTCTGCCTCCTTGCTTTGGGGATTTTCTGAGATTTAATCCCTTTATTAAAGGAATTTAATTCCTTGTTCACAGAGCTTGGCTCTGAGAGAGACTTAGATATTTCTGGGAATTTTATTCCCTACTGTTCTCGAATATTTGAGGGTTTTAATGCCCCTAAAGCAGATTTGAATCTGTCGTGCTTTTAGTAGAACTTGTTTCAAGAGTTTGTTTAAACTTTAATGTTTCCTTGATGAGAATCCTTCTCGATTCTCTCAATGATTATTTTGCCTCATCATTGGTGAACCGTCATTTAGATTTTGTGGGGTCCATTAGTTTTGCAATCAGCGGTCCCATGGAACAAACATCCTGTCGTTTTCTTCTATTATTATTATATATATATATATATATATATATGTTTTATTAATGGCTTTTCTTTCTTTTATTTGAGGAACAATGGCTTCACTTCTCTACTTTCCTTATACTCGCTCTGATGCCGCTTTTCCGCAATCGCCATTGGACGAAAAAGCTATGGCAATGATCATGGAACATGATAGGGACTGTACGAGTCTACTCTTGTGGGGGTTTGATATGGTCTCCGGAGCCGCCATAGCTTTACTTGTGAGGTACCAACAGAGCCCCTCCGTCCAATATCGCCGATGGAACGCTCATAGACCCCTTATGCGGTGAAGGCGACTAACTGGACTCCTACAGGCCGGCTTAAGCCATCAACAACTGGGATACCCAACCAGCCCCTGCCGGCTATAGATATTCTGGGGCGCCGCATATGTCAGGGCGAATCCCGACCCTGGGGACAAGTTTATAAAGTATGCATTACCCCCCGCCACCCAGTAGGCTACCTTCCCTGGGCTCGATACGTTCTTTCTGTCCACCGTGCACGGTTACAGAAGGTTGGGCTGTATCAAGCGGTGTATGTGTCTCTATTTCATTACCAGGCCCCTCACGTCTGGTAAGTTAAACCCTTGCAATTATAAGACGTGAAAAGGGCGGTTCACCTCCCCATTCCCCTAGGCAATCCAACGACTGTAAAGGTGACAGCGTTGCACTCACGTGCAAGCCACGTGAGAACAACGTTGTTGGGGGCATTTGTTCCCTTATAAAAAATAATAAAAAGAGATGGGGAAAATTCCCCTGATGGAGTATCACGTGTCCACACGTGATGCACCTTGGAGCAAAGATTATAGGCATCATGCTTAACAAATAAGGCTGAAATTGAGCCTCACGTGCAAACACGTGAGCATCTATATACAAAGTATATATGCGCCTTCCTAAAATAAATAACAAGACAGAGAAGCTCACGTGTCAGCACATTATGCTTTTTGTTGGGCTTAACTTCGTGAGGGTCACGTGCCACACGTGACATTCCTGAACATCAGCTCACGTGCCAACACATGATGCCTTTCTCTGGGACTGATGCATATAAGCAAACCAGTTTAATGCTATGGAGGTCACGTGCTACACGTGAGAGTTCCTAATCACCTTCCAAGCTGATAGAATTAAATTCTAAATAAAAGGGATCAAAATCCTATTTGGGAAATATTTTCTTAGAACTTTCTAAACAAGAAAGATTACGCTCTGTAAAACAGAGCACCGTTGGATTAAAAATCCAATGGTGATTAAAAATCACCAAGCTACAGAATAAGCTCTGTATGGAAATATTTCCTTAGATCTTTCTAAAACAAGAAAGATTACACTCTGTAAAATAGAGCACCGTTGGATTAAAAATCCAATGGTGATTGAAAATCACCAAGCTACAGAATAAGCTCTATATAGGAAAATGTTTTCCCAATCTTGTTAAAAAAAGAAAAATGTATTTTGTAAAACAGAAGTTCTTGGATCAAAGATCCATCGGTGGATAAAATCCACGAATCAATTAAAAAATCTCTTAATGAGAGATTTTCTTAACAAAATCAACAAACTTGCCTCAATTATATAAAGGACCCGAGACTGAAAAGGAAAGAAAAAAGAGGAGACCCCCCGATAAGATTTGAGAAACAAAAGAAAAAAAGAAGAAGAGTTCTCTTTGAAGAAAAGAAACCCTAGGTAAAAAAATAAACCTAGAGATCATTTTATCTCCTCTTACAAGAGTTTAACTCTTCCGAAAAAGAACTTAGTTCTTGCTCTGGTTGAGGTCTGCAGAAGCAGATCTCCACACAAGTTGAGAATTCAATTCACATCGGGGAGATTCTGTCATGCGGCCTCAAAATTTAGAGAAAAGAACTAAGTTTGAAGAATTTAATTCTTCCAAAAGATATAGGAATTTAATTCCTCTGATAAAACTAGGGTTTAATCATGCATAAGAATTTAATTCTTATAAAATAAGGGACTTAAAATTCTCAAAACTCAGATCAAGATCTCCATGCATATAAAAGAAAAGATTAGCGTACAACGCTATAATAACAGATCATGTGTTCCCACGTGAGCACCTCTGAGGAAAAAAAGGGATGACTGGCATCGAGTCACGTGATCCTACGTAACCCCCTAATAGTGCTTAGCACTTACAAAAGAAAAGGAGAATAAAACAAAGACAGTTCCCATTTTGGGGCGCCTCACGTAATCCCATGTGACCCCCAATAGTGCTTAGCACTTATAAAAGAACATGAGGATGAATCCAAAGGAGGTAGTGTTCAACTCTAGGGCGCCTCACGTGTCCACAAGTGATGGCTACAAGATTTAAGTGTTTAACACTTATATGTATATACGGGGATTTGAACCTAAGGGCACCACACCAATTTTCGGGTGCCTCGCGTTCTATACGTGAGCGCTCCAAATTGCAGTGTTTAACACTGCTTTAGATCCTCACGTGAGCGCACGCAAGCGCCAAGCAGATATCAGTGTTTAACACTATGATAGGCCAACCTTAGCCCAAATTAGCCAAGTCTCCCGAGGCCAAAACCTTTTGACCATAAATCAACCGAGCTCTCCTATACTCAGGTCTCCCTAAATCGATCTTAGTTCCAAAGATGACCAATGATCTCCTGACACATGATATCTAAAATGATGTTCGTTCTACCATGATCTCTTCCTTCAATCTGGAGTTCGGTTCAAGGGTACATCTCTCCACACCTATGATACATGTCGTTGTAATTCTTCAACGTCTTCAGAGAGATGGAGGGTCCCGACAACCAACAGCTTTTTGGTGCACTCCCAAACCCATGAGCACATCCCTATGGACCGTAATGTCCTTAAACTAGTTGCGGACCGCAACGTCCTTAAACTAAACCCTCATACCAAAAATGGTGATCTATGGACCGTAACGTCCGTAAACTAAAGCAATAGAGCCCAAATGCTTTTTTATTGGGTCAGAATGATCCCAAAATCATGCTGAGTAGATCTTAGTCTAAAATTAGACTAACGTATCCTCAACAAACTTTTAAGTTGATCTTAATCCCAAACGAGATTAACGATCTTTAAATCAAACCAAACCCAAATCTAAGAAAATACGGATTTGGACTAATCTACGCCCTACGGGCGACAACATAAATTAGTCCCCGTATACAATCCATGGGCAACCAAAAATAAAACAAACACACACGACACGAAGTGAATATCTGGAGCAGGAGAAAGTGGTTATCGCTATGCGGTAACGTAATTAACTGCAGGGGCTTGCGCCTGCAGGGAAGAGTGTCCCCACAATTAAAAAAACCCTCACAACGAGGGGGAATCTGACGAAGTCCGCTACAACGGTCGCATCCGTCCAAACCTCCGATACCCGGTGCCATAAATCAACTTGGTATCTTCGGAGAGGTGGACGGATAAACCCAAATAGCATCTGCCCCCAAATTCAGGAAAGACGTCTATCTTCCCGGCTTTCGGTGGTAAACAGGGTACTCTTCGAATGTAGAGTTCCAGCTCCGACTCATGTCACTAACGCTCCATTGCGATTGCGTTCAGTAGTTCGCCCTCCACTGAGGGATAGCGGTCCGGTGCTTATCTCTAAAGCTGCCGAAATAGAACCGCCCCTTCGTACCGCTGGTATGTCGGTGTGCATTAGAGCCTAAGCAAAGTCTTCTAATGAAGCGCCAACGGTAGCGTCGCCAGTGGTGGTGTCACCGAAGGGGGATACCGAAAGTGAGGTTGGTCAACGTCGTGCCAAAGCGCCGAGAGGGAGGAAGCGTTTTTCCGCTAGTGCTAGCACACATTCTAAGAAGAGGAAGAAATTGGTTGCCGGCTTACTCGACACCTTGCTTAAGTCTAAGCCATTTATTCAGGACGAACCAATCGCTATGGAGGAGTCGGATGCACGTCTTATCTATTTAGGCCCGTCTGCTGAGGAGGCCATGCAATTGGCTGAGGTTTTGAGGCGCTCACAAGATGAGACCGAGAACGTGTACGTCCCGAAGAAGCCCTACCCTCCTGTTATATTCTATGGCGTTGATCCATCATTACGGAAGTTACATATGGATCCTTTGTTGATGGAAGAAGAACGGGCCCTCAAACAGCCCATAATGGTTGCCTCCGAAGATGAGCTTGCATTAAAGACAGGTAGTCATTCATCTGCGCTTGAACCTCGGCGAGCATACTTACCCTGAAGGGAAAAACGTCTCGAGAAAGCCCTACTTCAAGCTCCTTGGCGTATTGGTATGCGTCTTTCTTGTGTTCTTTTTTTAGCAAATAGTCTGTATTACTTTTATGTCTTCTCATTTTTGCGCGATCTTTGCATGGACTTCGAAGGGTATAGAGGAAGTGACTGAAGCGACCATCCGTGTTGTGGAGCTCCCAGTGGCGGCTGATGTCCCTTCCATATCTATTCCCTCAGCAGGGCTAACGTCATCGGCCACGGATCTCATGGACATCCCTAGCGACGTACCGGAAAGTATAGAAGAGATTGTTGAGGCCGTCATCCCTACCTTGGAGCCTTCAACAACGTCTTTTGTCCCCTTATTGGAGACTACCACGCCGGCCATAGGTTTCACAAATATCTCCAGTGATGCACCTGAAGGTATGGAGGAGGCCGCTAAAGCTGTTATTCCCCCAGCTCAGGGCGGGCGAAGCATTGAAGGTAATCTCATGTACCTACACATTTCGTTTAATGACCCGTTCTGTTATCTGACCCTTTCTCTTCTTCAGAATTGCAGGAATTGGCGGCTTCCATCGTGGATCTATCTCCTAGAAAAACCTTCCAGCGTTTGCTCGATATGGCTGGCCCACAGGCGATACCCCCGCAAAGCACAGTCCTTTCTTCTGGGCAAGGTCGGTGTTCTTTAATCCCTTTTTTATTATTATTTTTTATAATGACGGTAATACGTGCTCCACAGTTCTGGAAATCGATGACGAAGTCGAGATCCTTGATGGGTCTGGGGATCTCTCAAACCCCTCTTGTATGACTGTGGGTAAGTAAGGCTTTATCTTTGGCATTGTTTTGTCTATCCCATGTTTGTAAATTTCACCGACTATTCATAAATCTTGATAGCTCTGCCAACCCTAACCCCATTAGAATCTTGGATCCCTATGCCACCAGGCCTCTATGCCCGGTGTGCATCTGAAAGGATGGCGAAACAAAGCATTTACTCCCTGACGGCTCTCATTGAAGACCTTCACGCTGGTACCTCTGTCACGGCCAAAGAATTTATTGTCGAAGTCGATGCTTCCTTATCCGTTATCTCCACCTATCATGATGAACCATTGGTGCATGTTTGGGTTGAGTACTGTCGCCGAGTAGAGGTTTGCCTACACGGGCTTGAGTGCATCCGCCTTCCTTCCGACATCTTAACCGTAAAATCGAGTCTGCGGGGATGGATCGAACGGTGCGCATCCAATCTACAGTCATGCAAGAAGAGGCTCAACTGGAAGTTTTCGGAGAGGGAGTTAGCTTGAAACGCTTTGGGGGAACTTCAGGCTCAGCTTACCGCCAAGACTACTCGTGCGTACAAAATTTGGTGGGTGCTTCAAGAAGCTATTACAGAGGTGGTTGTTTACTGCCGAAAGATGCGACCGGGACGTTGGGACGTCTGGCCTGAATTTTGGTGGAAGATGCTATTTGGATTTATCCTTCCACCTCTTCAAAGATGCCAAGATGATTTTTAGCACCGTGTGTCGGAGGTTTAGATAGATGCAGCCGTTGTAGCAGACTTCGTCAGATTCCCCTCATTGTGAGGGTTTTTTTGATTGTGGGGACGCTCTTCCCTGCAGGCGCAAACCCCTGCAGTTAGTTACGTTACCGCGTAGCGATAACCACTTTCTCCTTCTCCAGATGTTCACTTCGTATCGTGTGTGTTTATTTTATTTTTGGTTGCCCGTGGATTGTATACGGAGACTAATTTGTGTTGTCTCCCATAGGGCGTGGATTAGTCAAATCCATATTTTCTTAGATTTAGGTTTGGTTTGATTTAAGGACCGTTAACCTTGTTTGAGATTAAGATCGACTTAAATATTCGTTAAGGATACGTTAATCCGATATTGGACTAAGATCTACTTAACAAGGGTTCGGGATCACTTTTGATCTAATGAAAGAGCATTTGGACTCTATCGTCCACAGCTAGTTTAAGGACATTACGGTCCATAGCTAGTTTAAGGACATTATGGTCCAAGGAATTGTTGATTGTCGGGACCCGCCACCTCTCTGAAGACGTTGAAGAATTGTAATGACATGTATCAGAGGTGTGGGGAGATGTACCCTTGAACCAATGTCGGTTGAGCGGTCTGTATTTGGGCTTGGGACTAAGACCAATTTAGAAAATTTGTGAGCATATGGGCCCGGTTGATCTGAATTAGGGACTTTTGGTCAACTTGGACTCAGCCCACTCAGTTTTGAATAAAGTGTTAAACTCTTATTTGGGCTCGGTCCTTTTTATATGCAACAATGCTGAGCATTAATATGGGCTCTGACGCTCACCCTATTTCTTTGTTTTTTTATGGAGTGTTAAACACTCTTTATGGCGATGGGTTCTGTTTGCAGAGCGCTTTATGTTAAACAGTGCCCATGTGAGGGGCACGTGAGGCGCTTGGCGCTGGGCGCCAACTGATGAGTGCTAGGTATTCTTTATTTTAGCAGCGCCTACGTGAGGGGCATGTGGGGTGCTTGGCGCTGGGCGCCAACCAATGAGTGCTAGGCACTCCTTATTTTAACAGCGCCCACGTGAGGGGCACGTGAGGCGCTCGGCGTTGTTTCCTTCTTTATGCATTTCTTCTGAAAAGTTCAATTCTTTGTTCTCCCCTGGATCTTCAATCCCCAAGAACAAATTCATCCCTACGAGAATTAAATTCTCATTTGTGGAAGACTTGTCTCATGGATATCAGATCCAGGGAAAGATCTATGTTCTTTTATAAGGATTAAACCCTTGGGTATGCAGATGAGATACTATGATCTTTATTTACCTTGAAAAAAGTTCTTTTTCCTTCTTCTCTCTTAAAGCTCTTTTTGCTTGCTCTTCTTTTTGAACTTGAAGTTTATGGGAGGTTCCTCTGTACAAGACTTGAAGTCTTGGGGCCTTTATATAGTGGAGGCAAGTTTGTTGATTTAGTTAAATACATCTCTCATTGAGAGATTCTAAATTGATTTGGGGATTTTATCCACCGTTGGATCTTTGATCCATGGACTTCTATTTTACAGAAGATATTTTTCTTGTTTTTAACAAAATTGGGAAAAGATTTTCCCCTACAGAGCTTATTCTGTAGCTTTGGTGATTTTTAATCACCATTAGATCTTTAATCCAACGGTGCTCTGTTTTACAGAGCGCAATCTTTCTTGTTTAGAAAGATCTACAAAGCTTATTCTGTAGCTTTAGTGATTTTTAATCACCATCGGATCTTTAATCCAATAGTGCTCTGTTTTACAGAGAGTAATCTTTCTCATTTAGAAAGATTGGGGAAAATATTTTCCCCTACAGAGCCTTTTCTGTAGCTTTGGTGATTTTTTAATCACCATCGGATTTTTAATCCAACGGTGCTCTGTTTTACAGAAAGTAATCTTTATCGTTTAGAATGATTTGAGGAATATTTCCTCAGCAGAATTTCACTCTGTATTTTGATGATTTATCATCTCCGTTGGATCTTTGATCCAATGGCAGAGAACTTTTAGTTCTGGCGCCGGCGCCCTCGTGCAGGGCACGTGAAGCGCTGCCTCAGAGTTTTTAACTCTTAGCGCAGGCGCTCTCTTGCGAAGCACGTGAGGCGCTGCCTCAGAGTTTTTAACTCTTGGCACCTGCGCCCTCGTGTAAGGCACGTGAGGCGCTGCCTCAGAGTTTTTAATTCTCGGCGCTGGCGCGCTCGTGCAAGACGCGTGAGGCGCTGCCTCAGAGTTTTTAACTTACAGTGCTGGTGCCCTCGTGCAAGGTACGTGAGACGCTGCCTCAGAGTTTTTTACTCTTATTTAATAGATTTCTTTTTGTGCTTTGCACATTGGCGCCCGCGTGAGGAGCACGTGAGGCGCCATCATAGAATTTAATTCTACCCGAGGAAGTACCTATATTATTTGCATGTGGAGCTTTTCCTTTATTTTATTTTTATTTTATTGTTATTATTTTATAAGGGAGTAAGTTTTGAGCCAAAATTTTGGCGGAAACAAATGCCCCCTACTACTTTGCCCACGTAAATATGTACGTGGGTGAAGTAGTGCAGAGTTATGCATGGCCTTAGAATTGAGGGCTTAGGGGACAAGTTTAGACTTCTTGTTGCCTAAGACTATTTGTCGAGACGAGTTGAGAAGTTCTCGCAGGAACGTTATTTTCCCTACGAGTCGAGACGAATCGAGAAGTTCTCGCAAGGACACTAATTTCCTTTCGAGTCGGGACGAATCGAGAGGTTCTCGCAAGGACATTATTTTCCCTACGAGTTGAGACGGATCGAGAGGTTCTCGCAAGGACACTAATTTCCTTACGAGTCGAGACGGATCGAGAGGTTCTCGCAAGGACACTAATTTCCTTACGAGTCGAGACGGATCGAGAAGTTCTCGCAAGGACACTAATTTCCTTACGAGTCGAGACGGATCGAGAAGTTCTCGTAAGGACACTAATTTCCTTACGAGTCGAGATGGATCGAGAAGTTCTCACAAGGATACTAATTTCCTTACGAGTCGAGATGGATCGAGAAGTTCTCGCAAGGATACCAATTTTCTCACGAGTCGAGATAGATCGAGAAGTTCTCGCAAGGACACTAATTTCCTTACGAGTCGAGACGAATCGAGATTTTCTCGCAAGGACACTAATTTCCTTACGAGTCGAGACGAATCGAGAATTTCTCGCAAGGACACTAACTTCCTTACGAGTCAAGACGAATCGAGAATTTCTCATAAAGACACTAATTTCCTTACGAGACGAATCGAGAAGCGATGGCTTAAGAAACAGGTTCAGATCTGCCGCCTAAGACTTTTCAACTTTATGAGCCGTGAGGGTCTCATAAAAGGTTTTCTCCCTACGAGTCGAGAGGATCCCATAGGCGTATTTTCTCCTTAGGAGTCGTGAGAACTTCTAAGTGCGTTTTCTCTTGAGATTCGTAAGGATCTCACAGGAGAATTTCCTCCCTTTACAAGTTGAGAGGACTCATAAGTGGTTTTTCCCCTCCTTGTCGGTATTCGACTTTGGAGAGTGTAGCTTGTAGATTGTCCATCTTGATCTCCTTGTAAGGCAGCGATGGCTTAGAAGACTGGTTCATATTTTCTGCCTAAGACTTTTCAACTTTATGAGCCGTAAGGGTCTCATAAAGTGTTTTCTCCTTACGAGTCGAGTGGATCTCGTAGGTGTATTTTCTTCTTAGGAGTCGTGAAGACTCCTAAGTGCATTTTCTCTTGAGAGTCATAAGGATCTCACAAAAGAATTTTCCCTCTTACAAGTCGAGAGGACTCGTAAGTGGTTGTTTCCCTCCTTGTCGATATTCAACTTCGGAGAGTGTGGTCCGTGAATAGTATGCAATAGTCCATCTTGGACCGATTTGCAGGGCCCCAGTGCTTAGGAAACAAGTCCTTATCCCCATTGCCTAAGGCTTTTCCCTATGAGTCGAGACGAATCGAGAAGTTCTCGCAAGGACACTAATTTCCTTATGAGTCGAGACGAGTCGAGAAGTTCTCGCAAGGATGTCCTAACGTCACAGTTAACTCCTGCTAATAGAAGTCCGTTAGGGTCTGTGGTACTAGGGTTTTATACCTGTCGTACCGTCACGTTGGCCGATATATTCCTCGATATGCAATCTTGCTGTTCGAGTAGCCCCGCGACTGTCGTGTCTCTGATCCCTTCAGAGGCTGGACAAGACTTCTTCAAATAATCTTCCAGGTAATATTACCGTCGAAAGAGCAAGCGTTAGGGATATTCCATGTCGCTTTTTACTTGAGGTTAAGCTCAGTTTGAGAGCCCCGATGAGTCATGAACACTCCGCGCTAGAGTGGGATGATCTCCGATAGACTTTCAGGTCTCATTTGAGTTACCGTCAAGACCCTGAAGGTAGGGTTCTTCCTCTGCTTCGTTTGTTGACATTGTGCCTGCAATATTGCGATGAATATCGAGGTTGTCTTTGGGTTGTCTGTGAACCGTCGAGATTTGAAACTAGGGATTCTGCCATGGCTCCATTTTGTTGACGTTGCGTTTGTATCCAGTTAGGGTGAGAAGAAACGCCGTTGTTGATCTCTAGGCTGTGGATGCTGCCGTCGAGACTTGGAACTAGGGACTCTGCCATGGCTCCGAGGTAGTCTCTAGGCTGTCTGTCAACCGTCGTGATTTGGAACTAGGGGCTTTGCCGTCGTTCCGTTTTGCTGACGTCGTATCTGCTTCTGGTTGGGACGAGAAGGAACGCCGTTATTGATTTCTAGGCTGTAGGTGTAGCCATCGAGATGTGGCTTCCCTTTGGTGAAGCCTGGTGGGACAATATGGTTCCCTCTCTGTTTGTTCCCATGGATTGTATACAGGGCTCAATGTGATCTCACCTGCAGGGCAAAAGTTTCATTTCATTTTATTTCTTTCCATGATGCTTTATCATTTTAGCTTTTTATATCGCGAAAGTTATGATTGCCCAATCATTTCGGCTATTTTTTCACGGTGCCCAATCATTTCGGCTATTTTTCTTTTTCTTTATTCGTTGCTTTTTATTGCGAGTTACCCAGTCATTTCGGCTATTTTTATATGCATATATTTTACTCGCTGATTTTTGTTGCGAGTTGCCCTATCATTTCGGCTATTTCATATGCATTTTTGGCTCGCTGATTTTTTACTGCGGGTATGGGACTCAAGATCTGATACCAATCTTAGCATCAGCATCGCTGCGACTGGAATATTGCCAGGAGAGAATCACCATTTGTCGTAAAAGGACTTGGAATTTGATACTGATTTAGGTATCAACATTGCTATCATTGGGACATTGCCAGGGGCGAATCATCATTTACCTTTGTCGGTTTGAACAAAGGTGGCTTAGCAAATAAGGTTAGGATCCTATCGACTAAGGCTTTTAGCTTCATGAGCCGTAAGGGTCTCATAACAGGTGTTTCTCCCTGCGAGTCGTGAAGATCTTGTAGGTGTGTTTTCTCCTTAGGAGTCATGGGGATTCCTAAGTGTGTGTTCTCTTATAAATTATAAGGATCTTACAAGAATGTTTTCTCCTTATAAGTCGAGAGGACTTACAAGTGTTGTTCACCAAACGGGGAAATTTCACGCCATTAGTAGAACTAGGTGAGGGAACGTTTATTTGTGCCCATGGATTGTATACAATGGTCACTATTGGACTGCTTGTAGGGCAAATTTGGGGAGTGTGATGGCTTACGAACAGGTTCAGATCCCTGTAGCTTAAGGCTTTTGAATCTTACGATCCGTGAGGGTCTCATAGGGGGAATTCTCCTTACGAGTCGTGAGGATCACGTAAGTGTAATTTGTCCATAGGAATCGTGGGGATCCCTAAGTGTGTTGCTCCCTTGTGAGTCGTAAGGATCTTACGCAGGTATTTTCTCCTCACAAGGTCAAGAGGACCTTGCAGGTGTCTTTATTTTAACGAGATTGCGCCCTTTCGGGTTTTCATAAACTCATCGGTAGTCCTGCTGTTTTTAATCGCGGCGCCCTTTCGGGTTTTCATCCGTGCCCATTTCACTTGTGGACGTACCGTTTTTTTATTATTGCACGATGAAACCCTCGAGAACAGTTTTGCTGTATGTGAACCACCTATTTGCCGGTGGAATGTGAGTTGCGGTCCTCACCGCTGGGGCTTGTGGACTTGCATTCCACTATTACCGTGTTAGAGGCTATGTTGTTAGTTTAGGGACATCCAGGTCCGTTGTTAGTTTAAAGACATCTCGGTCCAATGTTAGTTTAAAGACATCTCGGTCCGTTGTTAGTTTAAGGACATCTCGGTCCACAGCTAGTTTAAGGATGCTGTGGTCCGTGGTGTTTGAGGCGAGGTTTCGCTGGATACTACTTATAGAGCTTGGACTCAGGGAGATAGTGAGCGGACATGAGCATCGTCATCCATCATTAAACTGAGCCGTGACTTGTCAGGCGTAGTATTTCTTAAGGAACCGGCCGTTTATTGGCCGGAAGGGTCTTTCGCCATGCATATCCATGAGCAAGTAGGCCCCACCTTGGTAGATCTTGTCTATGATGTACGGGCCCTTATAGTTCGGCTCGAATTTTTCCCGTTTGGCATGGTTGGGGATCATAGGTCTTTTTACGACTAACACGAGTTCGCCTTGGCGGAATATCCTCGGCCTAGTCAATCTTTCGTATGAGCGCGTCATCCTTGCTCTGTAAGCCTCCAGGTTTTGTTGCGCCATGAGACGAGTTTCTCGAGGGCATCGAGCTCCTCAAGCCGAAGATGGGCATTTTCTTCATCCGTCGGTTTGTACCGAACCGCCACTCGTAGAGAGGGTAGCTCTATCTCTAAGGCAAGTACCACTTCCGTGCCGAATACTAACGCAAACGACATTGTATTCGTGGCCGTCCTGAACGTGGTCCGATAGGCCCAGAGAGCTTCATGCAATCTCTCATGCCAGTCCTACTTATTTCTGGACACCGTTTTCTTTATGATATTCGTCAAGGTCTTATTGAAAGTCTCAGCTAGACCGTTAGCTCGGGGGTTATAAACTGAAGAATATCTCTAATCTATTTTATGTTGCTGTGTGAAGCGGCTGATTTTATGGCTTCTGTAGGTCGGCCCATTATCCGAGATGACCCATCGCGGAGTGCCGAACCGGTAGATGACATGCGTCCTGAAGAAATGGAGGATATTCTCCGTCTTCACCTCTCTTAGCGGTATTGCTTCTTCCCACTTAGAGAAGTAATCGGTTGTTGCCAGTATGAACCGATGTCCCTTGGATGATGCTAGCTCAATGGGCCCGATTATATCGGTTCCCTACATTTCGAACGGCCAACTAGCCAATATCGGATGTAGCGAATTTGGATGCTGATGGATGAAGTCCCCGTGAATTTGGCATGATTGACACTGCTTCGCATATTCGAGGCAGTCCTGAACCATTGTGGGTCAATAGTAGCCCATTCTTTTGATCTTCAGCTTCATCTTTGGCCCAACTTGATGGGAACCGCAAAGTCCATTATGAGTTGCTTGGACGACCCTTTTTGCTTCTTCTGGTCCTAGGCATCTCAGCCATAGACAATCGAATGATCTCTTATAAAGAGTACCATTGAAAAAGGCAAAAGACAGGGCTCGCTTCATGAGCTGATGTCTTGACGACGCGTATTCAGGCGTTCGATGGGATTTGAAGTAGTCTATGAATACTTCTCTCCAATCCTTCGCCCTTTCTTCATCCTCCAATTGGAAGGCCTCTTGTTCGGTCGCTTCCTCTCCTTTAGACATCTCCAGAGATATTTCTGCTGGTGTGAGAATCCAGCGACTTTGCACAGTGATCTTTACGTCATCGAGGTTTTTGTCGGTCAGTTCTTTAGCGAGCTCGGCTAATGCATCCGCCTTGCTATTTTCCGCACGCGGTATGCTTTCCAGGGTGTAGGAGGGGATTTGTGTCAGCAATTGCTGCACTCTTTTACCATACTTGATCAGTTCTGGCTTGCACGTCTGATAGTCGCCATTTACTTGGCTAACGACCAGCTGGGAGTCTCCATATATGAGGAGGTTTTCTATCCCCATGTTAGCAGCAATCTCAAGACCTGCTATCAAAGCTTTATACTCAGCCTCATTATTTGTTGTCGGCTCCGTTAAAGAAAGGGCAAAACGCATTATCCCTCCTTATGGAGTCACAAAGATAAGGCACACCCCGGCTTTAATCATGGGGGTGTTTTGCTTTCACTTCTTCAAGAAGGACGCTCCATCGAAGTAGAGTTCCCATCGGCTATCATTCCCTTCTTTCTCCCCGTCGATTGCATCAAACGCGTGTTCGTCCGGCAACTCACAGTTCAACGGAGAGTCGGCAGGTATCGGATGCTCAACGAGAAAATTGGCAATGGCCTGGCCTTTTATTGCTTTGAGGGGTCGATATACTATCGAGAACTTCATCAGGAGGAGGGCATATTTGGCAAGCCTTCCCGTTAGCATGGCTCTTGACATCAAGTATTTGAGAGGATCTACCTTTGATATGAGATGAACCTTATGTGCCAATGCATAATGTCAAAGTTTCATTACCGTGAAGATCAGTGCCAGGCAATGCTTTTCGATTGGGGAGTATTTTTTTTCTGCCCCCAGGAGAACTCGAATTAAATAGTAGAGAGCTCTCTCCTTCCCCTGGTCATTCTTTTGTGCTCATAACGCGTCTAAATGGCTGTTGTGTACAGGATGAGGGGCTTTCCCTTGACCGGAGCGGTCAGTACTTGCGGGTTCTGCAGATATTGCTTGATTTCGTCCAATGCGTTTTGGCACCTACGATCCCAAACGAATGGGGTCCCCTTCTTCATTAGATGACTGTAGGGGAGGCACTTGCCGGAGAGGTTGAATTGGAGTTTGATACCTGTTTAGGCATCGGTATTTCTTCTAGCTTAGGCATTCGAAATATCTTAATATTACAACTGGGATATTTCCAGGAACGACTCATCATTTGCCCCTGTTGATTTGGATAAAGGTGGCTTAGCAGACAGGATTAGGATCCCGTCGACTAAGACTTTTGACTTTATGAGCCGTAAGAGTCTCATAAAGGTATTTCTCCCTACGAGTCGTGAGGATCTCGTAGGTGTATGATCTTCTTAGAAGTCGTGAGGATTTCTAAGTGTTGTTTTCTCTTATAAGTCGTACAGATCTCATAAGAGTGTTTTCTCCTTATAAGTCGAGATGACCTACAAGTGTTATTCACCATATGGGGACATTTCTTGCCTTTTGCAGAGCTTGGCAAAGAAATATTTATTCGTGCCCCTGGATTGTATACAAGGGTCAATATGGACCGCCTGTAGGGCAATTTAAGAGATATGACGGCTTAAGAACAGGTCTAGATCCCTGTAACTTAAGGCTTTTGAATACTATGAGCCGTGAGGGTCTCTCAGGGGGATTCTCCCCACGAGTCGCATGAATTTCGTAAGTGTATTTATTTTAACGAGGTTGCGCCCTTCCGGGTTTTCACAAACTCGTCGGTAGCCCTGCTGTTTTTACTCACGGAGCCCTTTCGGGTTTTCATCCGTGCCCATTTTGCTTGTGGAAATATCATTTTTTTAACGAGATTGCGCCCTTCCAGGTTTTCATAAACTCGTCGGCAATCCTGATGTTTTTACTCACGACGCCCTTTCGGGTTTTCATCCGTGCCCGTTTCGCTTGTTGATATACCATTTTTTTTAATGATGAAACTTTCGAAAATAGTTTCGCCGCAGGTGACCCATCTGTTTGCCGGTGGGACTTAGGGGTTGCTTCATTGCTGGAGTAGCTGTGTAGCCGGTAGGACTTGAGTTGCAACCTTTGCCATTGGGACTTCGATTGCAAAATAGATCTCAAGAGGATATCGCCGTATTTCGGGCGATGTGCCATGTTTGAGGCGACACACTAGTTTAGGGACGTTTCGGTCCATTATCGCCATATTTGAGGCGAATTTCTTGTTGGATATTTGTATGCCTTAAAGGCCATTATATGATAGTGTATGTACCGGTATATGTGTGTGTGTGTGTGCGCGCGCACGCGCGCGCGTGTATTCAGAGGACAGTCTTGCTCGACATGATAATATGCTATCTGGTTACTCTTTATCTTGACATGTTCACTTGATCATGCTTTTATTCATTTGGTACATGTTGATAAAGCCCTTAGGATATTTGCTTGACTACTGGGATTATGATGTGGATCATACTAGTGGGACATCCGTAGTTTATACGCATATCCTTAAAATGTTCCTAGTCGTGGGTCTATCGAGACGGGGCATCGATATTCCAGGGTAGACTAGCGTATATGATTCTTATCCCATGTGATGGGCGATGGATGATCCCATACCCATCTGGTGTGCTGACACCAAAGATTGTATAAGGGTGCTCAGTAAAGACTGGGTACACTGAACGAACTCGCCGAGAACTCCTATGTGGTATTATATCTCATGTCGGATAGCAGTTCTCAGATGACATTGGTACAGGTTAGTCTGTAGACCCGAGATCGTCATGGAGTCTTGTGTGTCCTCCCACTGTATTTTGATCTCCACCCTGCCACGGCTCTACTGAGTCGTGCAAACATGTGGATTTTGGGTACAGTCTCGAGGCACATGGAGGAAAAGAGCGATAGGAGGGGTTTTGCCTCTCCCGGTATTGGGGGTTGATGTTGCGCTATGCTCGATTGGCTATAACAGGAAGTCCCTGGCCAAGGCTGCTGAGATTTACTGATAAGTGTTATCAGTAGTTTCTCGATCTGTTATGAGCCATATACCGGCATGACTTATTGAGTTATTGGGGTCGACGATACCATTCCCAGACTCGATATGCAGCATATCTGACGAAGAGATCGGACTGTAAGTGTCACGACCCGAAAGAGCACGTGACTGGCCCTTGAACCATATGAAGTCTATAGGACCCCATCTGATCCAAGTAAGCCAAAAGCCCAGCAATCTAAAACCATTTAAAGAGTAAATAAGGAAAACTGTTTTTGAAAAGTAAGGTAATCATGTTTGAAAATCAAGTTTTTAAATAACTAAGCCGAATATGAATTTTTAAAATGTGTAATTTTTCCTGAAAATTTCGGCAGAGTTTCCTTTGTAAAAATTGGCCCCGATCGGGGTACAACAAGAATAATATATATGACATGATAAAAGGCATCCCAAGCGGGAGCTAGCTCTTCGTCAATCGACGGTCACAACCACGCAAGCAATAATAATATACAACGCCAAAGGGCGAGGATCAAAACCCAAAAAAAGAAACTCAAAACAGCCAGAAACCGTAATACTGCTAGCGCGACTCTAAGGTCGAAATAAAACAACACTGTTTTCTAAGTCTGAAACAATATACAAGTTTTGGTTGATGGAAATTCTAGATACAATAAATGATACATGAACAATGGCGGTTCTGATACAAAAGAACCCACCTATCCAAGCAAGTCACCCATAAGGAAGCAGTGTGCCAGAAATGCCGCTATGGAATCTGTACGGCAAAAACCTGCAAGGACGGGCACAACGGGGATGAGTTGCCAACTCGTGAATAGAAAGATATCTACAAGCAGAAATCAAATGCATGACCCATCCTAGGTCAAAACGATCAGATATACATAAACCTCAATATGAATAAAGCTGAAGCATGCTAAACTGGCAATGTAATCTCTACATGAGTGTAATGCCAAGTGCTCGTGCTAGTGCCTCAGGTAATAGCATATCATGAATATGAGGTATGATCAATGTAATCAAATCTGCACACACGTGGATCCCGTCCACTCGTCACCCAATGACAATAACCACCATGCATGTAAATATCATGAATCATGTGCATGGGAAATAATATGAGGATATAACCACCCGTGTCCCTCGCGACACATCAAAATCATGGAACCAGGGTGCCCAGCATCGACACCCGAAAACATCATGAAAACTGTGCCCAGCATCGGCACGTAAATCCTCATATATCGGGCTCCGTCAGTCCGGATCGGCCCGCGGGCTCCGTCTGCGGTATCGGCCCTCGGCCCCGGCAGGACGCCCAAATCTATCCATCGACTCTGGTCAGTATCCTCCGGATAACCGCCAGGTCCAACCAATCACCGGTAGGTGCTCGCCCGCCTCCAGGCTCAATCGGCAAAGCTCATCGATCATCTTGCCGAGGGGAACCATACCGGGTCCACCATGTACCCGCAATCGGCTCATCCACGCCTCGATTCGGGTTACACATGTCGCTCTCAGCACCGAGAAAACACATGGTGGACGCACTGAAATATCATATCAAGGGTAACCGGGTTTTTAAAGAAATGACATATTCTCTATTGAAATACCCTCGGTTCCCAAATCCAGAAATATCATAGAAACAACATATCTCAATGCGTATAATCAAAAGCATGAAGTATGCGACATGTAAAGGAAGGTATGCATATCATCATGTCATGCAAGGATCATATACTGAATGCAATAGTACTACAGTGTAGTGACATGGCAATTATCGATGATGAAGTGTGTGAGCCGGCAACGAGTGTACGTGGAACATATGCATCATCGATAATGGTGCTGGTGTCCTAGCAGCATGACTGAAATGTATCAACAATATAAGCGATGCAATGCAAACAGCATGAATGTGCGGAATCGAGTAATCAACGCAACAGTAGAGAATCTACACCAATCTGTACAAGTCATGCAGTGGTGCCATTTGAAATAAGACGAATCAGGGCTTTTGGAAAAACAAGGGCTACGGTGTTTTAAGAAAAGATACATCATTTGAAAATATCCGTATGACCCTTCTGCCTATCTTTAAAATATCCCCGATTCGTTAGTTTGAAATAGGTATGACTCGGTCCAGTCTAATGTCTACTAAGTAATCTAGACAGGAGGGGTAAGAAACCACCTAATCTGAGTCAATATATATAGATATGATAGTCGGTGATCCCGCCTCAATAACATATCGTAAGATATCCTCGAGTCATGAGTGCGGATCTATCATCAATATCGGCTCGTACGGTAGATCGTAGTACGGCATCCCAATAGCTGGGTAGGGGTCAATATCACCGTACCTCATCACATATCAGGTATCACTATCATCAGATCGCATAATCTGGGGTACTACTCTAAGTCTAGTACAAATCGATACCATCTATAAAAATATGAATGCGGGTAAAGCACATGTCCAAAAGCCCGCTAAAACTATCATATCGCACCTCGAAGACAAGCTATGTCACATCGCCGATCTCACGGCCTCACATCAAGTATCATCTCAAACCACGTATCATCCTCAAATCCCGTATATAAACACATAGTCCCATACCCATGTGTAGATATACGCACCATCATATGCACTCTAATAAATGAAAGAATGAATGCAAGTATGTGTGTAAATGTATGTGTGAGTGCAACCACTACTCTAGGGCTCGCACTATACTAAACCAATATATTCTTATCATCAAAATATCATTATTACCATCAATAACCCTAAACAACACATAATAAATATTCGTGTGTATACGTATTCGTATACATCACCACGGACTGCGGGGGGGCTATACGCCATCCACCCGACTTCTCCCCGTAGATATAAATCTACTCACATTGCTTCTCGTGTGCCAAAGCCGATGTCGCTATCTTTACCTCCTTTGCCTCAACATCACGCGGGGTACCTACAAGTATATCACAATGCTAAAGCACATGAAAATCACATCGGAAATCAAAATAGCACACGCTACCCGCATAGGTAAAAACCTATCGACTCGCATGTAAACACAATCAAAATCCACTTGTCGTTGACGTCCAAACGCCACCCGACAGGAATGAATCACCAAATACCAAAATCCATGCTAAAACAAGTCCCAAATTATACACCAATATAGGAAAATCAACCCAGATTTCACCCTAGATGGAATCAGTCAAAACTAGACATACTCAGGGTCAAAACTAGAGGAAATGGGGGCATGCACAGAAAACGAGGCAATTCCTTAAAATACCTTATTTTAGAATTTTCCATAATTTTTCCCCATTTATCTGTATTTAATTATACCAGAATATTAAAATATTCATTAAAATAATATTAAATTATAAAATTTCCCAAAAATCATATTTTATTATTTTGAAGACGTTACAATCTACCCCTCTTAAAGAAATTCGGTCCCCGAATTTAAATTTAAACCCCCAAATACTAAAATATTTCAATACAAATTCCAAGTCATCGGGGCTCCGAAATCATCTATACATAAAACATCATAGCGCAATGCATGCGCATGAGTACTGAGCAGATAACTCAAAAGCAACACTCCATCAAGCATCCGCAATCATCGGAGTCATGGTAACGACACAATGTCAAATCCAATACCAAAATCAATATGATATGGACCAAGACTATACATGTAGACACCCAATCTATACATGTAATTAGCTGATGCAACTGTATGCCAAATCTTTTTAAGTCGCTGTGCGATGCGCGTAACACTGCACAGTGGCGGACGTTTCTCATAAGAAAATAACTATATATGTGTATATATATCCTTTGTTTAATAAGCACGTTCCACCATTTTGAAAATAATCAGAAGGGTTTCCTTGTTTTTAAAACGTTTTGTGTCATATCGGACACGTAGGTATATACTGAGACTATAGCTCGCTTTTCGGAAATCCCTTCGATAACTATCGATGCATGCAAAATATATCCAGGCACTGTCCACTGACTAGTCCTGCTCAGTATGAAAACAAATATCCAATATCATAAAAATGTACTGCTCCAAAAGGAATAAATCTCAAAAATGCACATAACACCACCCTGTGCGTCTGGTGTGCACGGAAATCAAAATCCATATATGTGCTAAACAGGTGCACAAAACATCTAGGTGCAACGGGTGTGCACGAAACATCTGTCATAGGCAACGTGTGTGCCTGACAGCCCAAACTCCGGTGCATCTGATATGCACGAAAAATCTCGATTTAGTGCATCTGGTGTGCCCCAAAATCGTATCTCAAAACATGCGCCCAACATGCGCGAAAATCCAAATCGGTGCATCCATCATGCACGAATGAAAATCTAGACCCTGCGCACTCAATATGCACGGAATCACAAAATCCAATAGCAACGTCGAATATGCGTAAGTCCAGTCAAAAGCACGGAGTGCAAGAATCCACATCAATATCACAATCAAAATCGACATACCGAAAGGCATCAAATCGAAGTCAGGTGCAATCGTAATGCACAAAATATAAATCCGGTGCAACAAAGGCACGAAATATAAATCTGATGCGATAAACGCAAGAAACATAAAACTGGTGCGACAAATGCACGAAGTATAGAACTGGTGCATCCCATGCACAAATACCAAGCAATAACTCAAATACGTAAGCAGCAACACCAAGTGTATCCAGATATGAAGAAAATCATAAACGTGTGCAGCTGCGGGCACAAAACACACATCAATGCACTACAAGCACATATAAGCTATACCGAGTGCAAAAATCAAATTGTGTGCGTAACATATGCACAACATCAAATCAACCGTATGAAATCCATAGAGTCATAAGCAGGTGCAGCCAAGGCACGAAACGATATACAACGCGGCTCAATCAAAATCAAGTGTACCGCGATGGAAAACTCACAACCGCGTGCATCAGCGTGCACAAATCAAAACACTAAGAGTACATGAAACTATGCTGGAAGCGTAAATCAAATCACCGGCATAAAATAGGCATGAAATCACAATCAATACCTCAAGAGTAATAACTCTGCACAAAATATGAATACCCAGTAAGTGCAACCATGGTGCACAAAATCAAATATCATGGAACTCGGTCATCAAGACTAAATCATGCAAATAGATCGCCAAAATACTGAAATCCCAAAGTGACGGATACGTGATAGTCAAATCACCAAAATCATAAATCATAATTACCGTCGTCGGTATACCCTCCTTCAGGGTCGAGAAGGTACCGGTACATCCGATGCTAGCGGTGCAAGATATCTACTTGCCTCTTGCTCGCGGCTGGCGTCCTCTGCCTATGGTTCCTGATCTTTCCTGTAGATTACCAACTCGCAATCCATCGGCTCATCGGCCCGGTCAGGTGTGCTGACAGGAACGATTCCGTTCTTGCACTTCCCTGGTCATCTCTCGGTCAATCCTCACGACCGCTCGTAAAGCAGCACATCTCTGGCGCCGACCTCGGGTCCTCTGAATGCATATCACACATCCGATCCTGGGTGCAACTCTTATTGCAGCAGTGTACTGGAAGGAATCCTACTCAAGGTCTCTTCTGATCTTGCCTAAGCCAAACTGTAAGGAGGCTGGTACTCTGGCGTAATCTTTTCTCGCTCTCTGGACCTCTACGTCCTTAGTACAACATCTCCTCGGAAGCTGGTCGCATCTCTGCGCCTCTGTATGCATGTCCGGCCTTTAATCTTAACGGGGTGTAGTAACAGCTCGTCTGCCTCTCGCACGAACTTCTTGTCCCGCTTGTCTGTATCATCGACCATTCGACGTCGCGTCTTTATCTGCACACTGCAATGTCCTCGGCTACGGTCCACCCGAAGTCTCTAACACGGACTCGAAATCACGAACTCAGTATCTTCATTACTCAGTAGGAGATATCTAGCCGAACACGTCCTCAGCGTGCATATCGCATCTCTGATGTCAGCGGAGTGGAACGTCATCTCGTCGAAATCTCGTGCAAACTCTTTACTCCACCTTGCTCCACTATCGACTGATTCGGACTCATCTCATCATGTCTACACAGACTGCGCTCCGACGGCTATGCTCGTATCTGGAGTCTCCCAAGCAGTGTCCCATCACATGATATCCGAATGATGTCGAATCATCCGATCGACTCGTCAGAACCTTACAATCCCCCAAGAGCTCAACATCTCGGGTACAGTTTAATAGTATCGAGTACATGCCACAGCGTCGGTGGTCCAGCCGTAGAAGGGTAAACCCAAGCCTCACTAATGGCGCCGAGGAACTGCCGCAAACCCTAAGGTTCAAAGGCTCTCACACGGTCATTAAGTCGAGTTAGGGTTTCATTCTTCTAGAGGGTCCATAGAATCACCTGCATGTCTTTCCGTATACTTTAAACTTGGAAAATGGGTTCCTGACCTTCGATCGTCTCAATCGACTCTCAACGAATCTGCGTGAAGTCGCCTCTAGCTGGAATCAATCTATCTGATGACCTCGCATCGGGGTAAGCGAACGAACCATATGTCCTAGTCATTAATCCTCGGTGACTAGCGACTCACTATCACATCTCTAAGAATATGCTCATGCTGCAGTAGCTCCAATCATCTGGGCGATATCTCATCACTCGCAGCAACAACCGGCTCATTCGTCGGTACGCTAAGCAGCGCCTCAACCATCCTGGATAAGCGATAATATCAACGGTCATCACATCCTGGCTAGCCCCTATCAGTGGCTCAATCCTCTGGTACCGTCCGGTACATCCTAGAAATCTCACAGCAGCGATCTGTCAAACGCCCATAGTGCGGAAACACAAATTACGAAGCCTCACTGCAACCGTATGTCTCTGGAATCACGCCCCGGTCAGCCCTCGTCCCCGACGAGCTCATGCTGACAACTCGAGCCGTAGCTCACTCTGCCCGTGCAATCGCGGCAGCAAAACCATAACCAGTATCGATGAAGATAGATGATAGGAAGGAATATGACACAATGCAAGGAAATGTACAACCTAAGGTTTCTTAAGCGGAGTGGCGTGTCGTAAGTATGCCGCGGAACATACCCACGGTATGTCACTCTACTTTAGTCACCTATTCCATAAACCAAGGGTCATCCTACACGACGAAAGTTCGGGTCTAATACCCCCTCGACTAAGTCTAAGTTCCGTAAGGTCAAGTCTAAGTTCCTTATATAGATAACGCCCTAGGCTCCACATAGTCAAACTTAGACTCGAACCAAGGTCAACCTAGCGCTCTGATACCAACTTTGTCACGACCCGAAAGAGCACGTGACTGGCCCTTGAACCATATGAAGTCTATAGGACCCCATCTGATCCAAGTAAGCCAAAAGCCCAGCAATCTAAAACCATTTAAAGAGTAAATAAGGAAAACTGTTTTTGAAAAGTAAGGAAATCATGTTTGAAAATCAAGTTTTTAAATAACTAAGCCGAATATGAATTTTTAAAATGTGTAATTTTTCCTGAAAATTTCGGCAGAGTTTCCTTTGTAAAAACTGGCCCCGATCGGGGTACAACAAGAATAATATATATGACATGATAAAAGGCATCCCCAAGCGGGAGCTAGCTCTTCGTCAATCGACGGTCACAACCACGCAAGCAATAATAATATACAACGCCAAAGGGCGAGGATCAAAACCCAAAAAAAGAAACTCAAAACAGCCAGAAACCGTAATACTGCTAGCGCGACTCTAAGGTCGAAATAAAACAACACTGTTTTCTAAGTCTGAAACAATATACAAGTTTTGGTTGATGGAAATTCTAGATACAATAAATGATACATGAACAATGGCGGTTCTGATACAAAAGAACCCACCTATCCAAGCAAGTCACCCATAAGGAAGCAGTGTGCCAGAAATGCCGCTATGGAATCTGTACGGCAAAAACCTGCAAGGACGGACACAACGGGGATGAGTTGCCAACTCGTGAATAGAAAGATATCTACAAGCAGAAATCAAATGCATGACCCATCCTAGGTCAAAACGATCAGATATACATAAACCTCAATATGAATAAAGCTGAAGCATGCTAAACTGGCAATGTAATCTCTACATGAGTGTAATGCCAAGTGCTCGTGCTAGTGCCTCAGGTAATAGCATGTCATGAATATGAGGTATGATCAATGTAATCAAATCTGCACACACGTGGATCCCGTCCACTCGTCACCCAATGACAATAACCACCATGCATGTAAATATCATGAATCATGTGCATGGGAAATAATATGAGGATATAACCACCCGTGTCCCTCGCGACACATCAAAATCATGGAACCAGGGTGCCCAGCATCGACACCCGAAAACATCATGAAAACTGTGCCCAGCATCGGCACGTAAATCCTCATATATCGGGCTCCGTCAGTCCGGATCGGCCCGCGGGCTCCGTCTGCGGTATCGGCCCTCGGCCCCGGCAGGACGCCCAAATCTATCCATCGACTCTGGTCAGTATCCTCCGGATAACCGCCAGGTCCAACCAATCACCGGTAGGTGCTCGCCCGCCTCCAGGCTCAATCGGCAAAGCTCATCGATCATCTTGCCGAGGGGAACCATACCGGGTCCACCATGTACCCGCAATCGGCTCATCCACGCCTCGATTCGGGTTACACATGTCGCTCTCAGCACCGAGAAAACACATGGTGGACGCACTGAAATATCATATCAAGGGTAACCGGGTTTTTAAAGAAATGACATATTCTCTATTGAAATACCCTCGGTTCCCAAATCCAGAAATATCATAGAAACAACATATCTCAATGCGTATAATCAAAAGCATGAAGTATGCGACATGTAAAGGAAGGTATGCATATCATCATGTCATGCAAGGATCATATACTGAATGCAATAGTACTACAGTGTAGTGACATGGCAATTATCGATGATGAAGTGTGTGAGCCGGCAACGAGTGTACGTGGAACATATGCATCATCGATAATGGTGCTGGTGTCCTAGCAGCATGACTGAAATGTATCAACAATATAAGCGATGCAATGCAAACAGCATGAATGTGCGGAATCGAGTAATCAACGCAACAGTAGAGAATCTACACCAATCTGTACAAGTCATGCAGTGGTGCCATTTGAAATAAGACGAATCAGGGCTTTTGGAAAAACAAGGGCTACGGTGTTTTAAGAAAAGATACATCATTTGAAAATATCCGTATGACCCTTCTGCCTATCTTTAAAATATCCCCGATTCGTTAGTTTGAAATAGGTATGATTCGGTCCAGTCTAATGTCTACTAAGTAATCTAGACAGGAGGGGTAAGAAACCACCTAATCTGAGTCAATATATATAGATATGATAGTCGGTGATCCCGCCTCAATAACATATCGTAAGATATCCTCGAGTCATGAGTGCGGATCTATCATCAATATCGGCTCGTACGGTAGATCGTAGTACGGCATCCCAATAGCTGGGTAGGGGTCAATATCACAGTACCTCATCACATATCAGGTATCACTATCATCAGATCGCATAATCTGGGGTACTACTCTAAGTCTAGTACAAATCGATACCATCTATAAAAATATGAATGCGGGTAAAGCACATGTCCAAAAGCCCGCTAAAACTATCATATCGCACCTCGAAGACAAGCTATGTCACATCGCCGATCTCACGGCCTCACATCAAGTATCATCTCAAACCACGTATCATCCTCAAATCCCGTATATAAACACATAGTCCCATACCCATGTGTAGATATACGCACCATCATATGCACTCTAATAAATGAAAGAATGAATGCAAGTATGTGTGTAAATGTATGTGTGAGTGCAACCACTACTCTAGGGCTCGCACTATACTAAACCAATATACTCTTATCATCAAAATATCATTATTACCATCAATAACCCTAAACAACACATAATAAATATTCGTGTGTATACGTATTCGTATACATCACCACGGACTGCGGGGGTGCTATACGCCATCCACCCGACTTCTCCCCGTAGATATAAATCTACTCACGTTGCTTCTCGTGTGCCAAAGCCGATGTCGCTATCTTTACCTCCTTTGCCTCAACATCACGCGGGGTACCTACAAGTATATCACAATGCTAAAGCACATGAAAATCACATCGGAAACCAAAATAGCACACGCTACCCGCATAGGTAAAAACCTATCGACTCGCATGTAAACACAATCAAAATCCACTTGTCGTTGACGTCCAAACGCCACCCGACAGGAATGAATCACCAAATACCAAAATCCATGCTAAAACAAGTCCCAAATTATACACCAACATAGGAAAATCAACCCAGATTTCACCCTAGATGGAATCAGTCAAAACTAGACATACTCAGGGTCAAAACTAGAGGAAATGGGGGCATGCACAGAAAACGAGGCAATTCCTTAAAATACCTTATTTTAGAATTTTCCATAATTTTTCCCCATTTATCTGTATTTAATTATACCAGAATATTAAAATATTCATTAAAATAATATTAAATTATAAAATTTCCCAAAAATCATATTTTATTATTTTGAAGACGTTACAGTAAGGTAAGTGTTGCCAGTTGGCTCGATGGAGTTTTTGACAGGTTCTCTTATTTTTCTTCTGATCGCTCAATACCCGGGTGGCCGTTACATTTAGCTGACCGCTTGCGCCTTGTGGGTGTTTGATGTGATCATTACCTACTGCCGGCGTATTGACGAGTTTTAGAGTCCCATACAGAAGTTTCCTAGTTCAGGCAAAACGATGTGGTGTGTATATGAGATATGCGTGGGGGCTCGATTAAATGCGTGTATGAGATACCGTATATTAATGAGACGTTTACTATTGGCCAGGTCGTATGTGATATGACCGGTTTATTAAATCAAGTGTTGATTTAATAATGTTTAGCTCACTTTTATTAAACCTTTTCTTTTTGGATGTATGTCACGCCCCGCTTCCCAGTGTACGGCGAAGTGGACGCGACGAGGTCTGCTACGTATGTACTCAGAAGTACATACGCTAAGAGTAGCTAAGCAATATAAAATATTACACAAGAGACAAGAGTATAAAAAGAACAGCAACTTTTATTTATTAACATTCTTTGTACAATACATGAAAGGAAATACAACTGAAATAAAAGATGCCTAAACAGTGGCATAACAGGAAATGAAAAGTACAGAAAGGAAAAGTGTACAATGAAACTACAGTGTAGGGTCTTCAGTAAACTGCTCCAAGTCTTCTTGCGATGGCTCAATCTCGGCCGGGTCCAAATCACCTGACGACATTCAAAGAAGAGAGAAACAGAATGTCGTCAGCGAACAGGTCGCTCGGTAAGTCCCAAAGATAAGAGAGGAATAGACAGAGAGCAAGAGAGGGAGAGTGTAGCTTTTAATGTTGTATTATAATATTGTAATGTTGTATTAACGCTGTTGTTTGTAGCCTGGTATAGAAGATGCCAGTATATACGAGGGGAGTCCCACTTACACCAGGGACTTTGGTAACCTGTAGTACAAGGCTCCGTCGATAATACCACGGAACAACGGCATGAATGTAATTACGTCTTAAGTGACCACCTCGTGCCACCTTTAACATATTCCGTACCAGTCTACCCCTTAAACCCCGCGATGTCTTGTTTGTATTGTTATCTTGTAAAATTGTGTTGATTGTATGAGTGATTAACTGACTGACCGAAACCATGATATCAGGAAACGGCTATAACCATAGAGTCATGTAAATGGAATATTGGAATCATGTAAAAAGAATATCCATGGTTCGGTTCAGTTAAGTTATATAGATTGTTAACTGGATTCTGAGATTCATGTATTCATCTTGAGTTGAAATATAAAGAATATAGATTGACTTGAATTATATTCAAGTCAGAAATAGTCAGACTCTAACCCGAGTCAGGCTAGAGAAGATAATTTGAAGTTCCTCATTTGTTAGGGGCCTTATTGTAATTTATAAAACTTGAGGGGGTTTATTGTAAAAAGTAATATTGTATAGTTTGCAAAATACACCTCAAGTATTTGTTATTCGTCTTTATAGTTATAATGAGTATGGATTTTATTTATGTTATTCTAGTGAATATATCCTAATAAAAATATTAATTGATTATTTGAAATTCATGGTATTTTAATGTAACTTTTAATCTTGTAATTTTAGAAAAAATGGAAACTTGTTATTATAATAAAATAGGTGTTTAAATGATAAAAAAATATATATTAATACAAGAATAATTTTAAATAAATATTTTATTTTCCAAAATCTCATTTTCCTTAAAAGTCGTATTTTAAACCCTTCGAGACCGAATGCTCCTTGCGGAGGTCTGAATCTCGCACTAATAGCCCGCGGGTGCACGATGAACCGTACTATCCCTAACGGGTTCCCCAAAGGTGGGTTGTAGTGGCACTTTGCTTAGGTTTTATAAATACTAGTCATTTAGGAAAACAGTTTTATAAATATAGGGTGTTTATTTGCAAAAGAGTATAGTTTCCGTATTTTAGTTATTAGGGTTTCCTAAGCCAACTAGCCTATTTCTAGGGTCTAAACGATGAGTCATTAGAAGTCTCAAATCGCCTCTTCACCGTCAATTGCGGCCAGATAAGTGCCAGGTAAGTGGGAAGGAACCACAGTCGTGGGCCTAATTAAAAACCACTAGCTTTAGACACACTTGCCTAGACCCACAAGACAGTTTAGATAAACGATCGATGTCCATGACCAATCGTTCTTTCATTTTATATAAGATTTTATTTAGAAAAGTTTACAATTTAAAGATTTAACTAAAGGTTATAAAGGTTATGGTATTTTAGTGAAAAGTCCTGTAATTTCGTATTCTGTATTTTTGATATTTATCATTTAGGGTTATATTGAGGGTGTGTAAGGGTAGGTCATTACCCCGTGACTTATATTAGGTTTTGGTGAAGTTTAAAGGTGAAATAAGCTATGTTATACCTAAAGGTATTAAAGTGCAAGAATACGGTATTCGTAAACGTTATCATTTCATGTGTGAAATTTCATTCAAATTGATTGAAACAAGTTTAGTTATCACAATAAACATGTTTAGGAGTGAGATACTTGATTACATTAAGAAAAATGAACTTCATGGTATTTTAATGAAAGTAAGGCGGTTTTGTAAAGAACTTATCATTTCATGTGGAAAAGTGTGATTAAATTGGTTTAAGGGTGATTAATAGTCAACATGCATATGGGTAGATAATATGTATTAGGTGACAAGTGGAATTTTAAAGAAAAAAATGAATCGGAAATCGGTTTGTCCGATTTCCGTCGGGTTCCAGAAATTCGTATTTTTACATTAAAGAAAAGGAAGGTAGAAGAGGTGGGACTTACGGGTTTAAACTCTTCTAAAGAGTAAAGAGAACTAGGGAGGAAGGCCGAGGGGTGATTACGTCGCCGGTTGCTCCAAAACGCGTCGTCGAAATTCCGTCAGAGCTTCGCCGGGAACTCGATTTCGAAGCACACTTCTTGTGGAAACTTTTGAGAGAGTAGCTCAAGATTTTGGGGGGTGAGAGGGTAGTGTGTAGGGTTGGTATTTATAGGGTTAGGCTAGGGTTAGGGTAGATGAAAAGTTAAAAATAAAAATATGATAAAATGTAATAAAAATGTATTAAAAGTGGAGTAATTGGGGGTTTTAAAGAGCTCTGGAAGTGGTATGAGGCTGAAACTTTGCAGGTGCGTAGGGAATACCAAAAGACACAACTTTCATGTTGTGACCCTCGCCGGAATCGGCCGAATCGGGGGTGACTCTGCCGTGACTCGGTCGGATCACTGAGTCGGCCGAGTCAAGGCCGAGTTGGCCGATTCCCGACCGAGTCCGGTGACCTGGATCTCCCCCGACGGTTCATCTACCCTCTGCAAGTGTTACATCTTTGGGTGTAGTGGGGTTTTTGTGAGATATGCACGTGTAAACTCTTGGTATTCTAAAGGTTTTTAAAAAAATCAATATTAAAAATAATGTGGGGTATGGGATTCGAACTCTGATGGCTTGGTTCAGCAGTGCAAGGTATTACCAATGAGCTACAAGCTCCTTCTTGTAATTATTGTGGTATTTAATTACTTAAACTGGTAGCAGCAAGAATAAATACTCCTAGTATACATTAAATTTAAAGTAAATTCTTGTACACTAAAAATTGAGTTATTATATTCTTGTATCTTGTAATTAAAAACAAAATAATTACCTATATCTTGTGCTCATGCTAAAATACCCTTTTGTGGATTTTTGAAAAAAATATTTGAAAAAATTTTGTATAGGAAAATTAGGGTTGTTACAATGTATGAATATATGTATATACATACACATGATGATGTGAATGGATACATACATGCATGCATGTGTATCATGGTTGTTGATACATAGAAGATGGCAATACAAGACTCACATGGTTCAAATTTATATATGTGTTTTTGTTTTGAGATAAAAAGAAAAAGGAAATTATTCATGACTCATTCTTTCTACACTCTTCTAGGGTTGACCATTGACTTAACCCTAGGTTTAATTTCCTTTGTTCTTTTAACTCATTATAAAATATCTAGATATCTGTTTTAACCATGGTTGGATGTGAGAGTGTCTCACATATATATCCTTTTGTTTTTATTTTAAAACATAAGAATTATCATTATCTTGAGTAAAGCTTTGCCATATTTATCTTCCTCCTTTTTCAAGCTCTCTTGAGTTTCACTTAAAGTGAGGAAAAGAAAAAGAAAGGGTTTTAAGTGAGAATGCAAACCACATCTTCATACTATACTAGTTTAGCCAATTAGTGTAGGGTGTTAGCTTCACTTCTCCATTGATCGAGTGAAGAAAGAAGCTTGAGCAAAAGGACTTAGAGTGGATCGTCGTGGACTAGGAAGGATTCAAGCGAGCCGTTCCAAACTCTAGGAGATCGAAGGAGTTACTCAAGGAGGTCTACAAAGGTTGTAATCTCTCCACTTAGTGATAGATTCTTTATAGTATGTGATACTATTAGTTGTTACCCTAAATTTCTAGTTCGGTTCCTAGTTAAGTTTGCTTAGCACCTCATTAAAATTTTATTGTGGCATGTGTGATGCTTCCAAACCCTAGATAAGATGCTATGGAAACCCAACATTTCTAGTTTAAGGACTTTTCGGTCCAACTCTCTCATTCGGTCGCGAATTTGCATAACTCACCCCTTCCAACTCTTGTTTCCTAAGACGCTGCTACTTGTCCTTTGTTTGCATGGACACTTCACGCCTTAGACTGTTTTTACCTTCTTGGACTTCTTCATCTATCATCGTGCCAATCGGGTTGTTTTGCAGGAAGTACTGGGCATTTTAAACAGCACCTGCCCCCCTGCTTATCAATGTCGCTTTCCGATACTGATGGAGCCTCTTCTCCATATACAAAGGAACGAGATATCACGTCATTCCCGCTGCCGAGTCTTCCTCTTCCTTGGAAGAATGAATTTGACTTGGGTTTTTTTCCTCATCATCTGATTCGGAGTGGGACATGGGTTTCACATCCCTCCCATGGTTTTTTGGTTCAAGTGGGATATTCCACTTGATTGCAGAACCCGCTTGTAAGTCCCTTGATATTCTATCTGTTCCTTGAGAAGAAAAGGCCATCCCACATAAAGATCCTTCCGCCAGTGAGAAATATGCCTCCTGTGTATATCTCGGGGGGGGGGGAGAGAGTACCCACGCCGTCGCTATTTTGGCAACAGGTTGCTTCAGAGCCGCTTATTTTTGTTGAGCGTAGGCAACAAACGCCATCTTGCCTCCGCTTTTTTACTCATCATCATCGGATGAGAAAGAGTCTTGACCCATTTGATCCAATCGAGCCATTTTATCCATGAGTTCTTGGAAGGTCGTTGGCTTGAAGTGGGCCATATACGAGGATGCCTTTGAATTTGGGTCAAGGGTGGTTATGAGTATTCGCATAGCTGCACTTCATCGATGCATTACTTGTATTTGACCAGAGATTTCCCCATCGGGTAATATATTGAACCTAAGTCTCATTCGGTCTAACCTTTTCATTGACCAGCGCCGTCACAGTAGTATGTTCGTTCTCATTAGCGAATCCCTGATAAAAGAGCATATCCATCTCGTCGAAGGTATTCACGGAGTCATTCGGGAGTTCCGCATACCATTCGAAGGCAATGTACGGCAGACAGCCGATGATCTGTCAGAAGAGAAGTATATTATTCTCTCCAGTGTTACCGCACATGGATTTAAATCGCGCGATGTGCTAGTGAGGATTCCCGGTTCCTTTATATATGTGGAGTCAGAAGTAGGTATTCTGGCGGGTACTGTATTTGATCGTAGCATGCCGGATACGGTCGACCAGTCTTGATTGGCCTATTTGAGGCTTCATTGGCATAGTGAGTTTTGACTTGCTGAGCGATATATGTGTCCAGCTTTGCTTTTGGAATCATTTCCTCTTTGGCCGTTGATGGGACTCGTGGAGAATTTAAAATGTCACCCTTGTCTTTAAGAGCGACTACCGGCAGTTCACTTGCTTGTGGTTCCGATTGAACCACCGTTCCGGACATTTCTGCCGCTTCTTCATCTTTCTTTTTGAGAGCGTGATTTAGGAAATCAATATCTAACTCGTGCTCTGTTCTTTCTCCAGGTGCGTCTTTGGGATTTGCCTTAGACGATGGATTAGCGAGTGATGCCGCCTGAGCAAGCATCTCCTGAAGCTTTTTACGTTGCAATTGAACTTTTGTCAGGGACCGTGTTTGAGGTCGGTGACTAGTAGAAGCTCGAACTTTGTCTTTGGAATTCACCACATAGACTATGTGAACTACCATACCCCTAAGCTTTGGGTGTTTGGAGTTTGTTTCAGACACTTGAGTTTTATTAGGCCTCTCTCTATTTTTGTGAAAAGCCGCTTTGGTTTTGGGAGGAATCGCTGTATCAGGACCCGTCTTGGGATGAGTCCCCTGCACCTGCTTCCAAACCTTATATATAGATGAGGAAAATTGTCTCAGGGAGCGAACTGGTTTCTGCTCTCGTGGGATATCTATGGGCTGCGGAGACTTCTTCAATATTGCAGTGGGAGAATTTTGTCTGACCCTTCGCAACAGTTTGAAGCTGTTCCCGGTTGGAACAACAACATTCACCACTGGGGTTGAAACATGACATATGGAGAACTGCCCCCCGCTCGTTTTGTATGATGCCGCTATCGACGTCGACCGTTTCTTGCGGTCGGGATTTGATTAGCTTCAGGATTTTGCCGAGTCCGCCCCCTGTTTCTTTTGAGAGCTTAATATTCTGCCCCTTGCATCGACCTTGGTCCTTGGCAGGTGTCAGTTGTTTGAAGACTGATTCTGTCGGCAAAGTTGCAGCTTGGGGAACCAACCTGTGGAAGACAGACTTCCTCTAGGCTTCCTCCATTGACGTTGAGGCACCGAGGGTGGGAGGGGGGAGTATCGATCCAAAGAGAAGTCCGTTGATTTCTTGAAGAGCCAGATTGCAGAGATTTGAGGCTGCAAGCGGCCCATACTTAACTCCACCCGATATGACAGAGACTGAGTTACTAGGGTAGAAGCAAACGCCATTCTTCATAGAGACGAAACGCTGGCTTCAGTATCCCATCATACAATGGTAACCACAAACATATATACCACGATTATTTCATCGCGGAAAAATACGACACACGAAGTGTGGAGTGGAAAGAGGAAAAGGTCTCACCGGGCGTGCTAGAATCTGTTTACCACCGAAAGACATGACCGGGATGTTAGGACATCTGGCCTGAATTTTGGGGGCATATGCTATTTGGATTTATTCGTCCACCTCTCCGAAGATGCCAAGCTGATTTATGGCACCGTGTGTCGGAGGTTTAGACAGATGCGGCCGTTGTAGCAGACTTCGTCAGATTCCCCCTTGTTGTAAGGGATTTTTTGATTGTGGGGATGCTCTTCCCTGCAGGCGCAAGCCCCTGCAGTTAATTACGTTACCGCGTAGCGATAACCACTTTCTCCTTCTCCAGATGTTCACTTCGTGTCGTGTGTGTTTGTTTTATTTTTGGTTGCCCGTGGATTGTATACGGAGACTAATTTGTGTTGTCGCCCGTAGGGCGTGGATTAGTCCAAATCCGTATTTTCTTAGATTTGGGTTTAGTTTGATTTAAGGACCGTTAACCTTGTTTGTGATTAAGATCGACTTAAATATTCGTTAAGGATACGTTAATCCGATATTGGACTAAGATATACTTAACAAGGGTTCGGGATCACTTTTGATCTAATGAAAGAGCATTTGGACTCTATCGTCCATAGCTAGTTTAAGGACATTACGGTCCATAGCTATTTTAAGGACATTACGGTCCAAGGAATTGTTGATTGTCGGGACCCGCCATCTCTCTGAAGACGTTGAAGAATTACAACGACATGTATCAGAGGTGTGGGGATATATACCCTTGAACCAATGTCGGTTGAGAGCTCTGTAGTTGGGTTTGGGACTAAGACCAAATTAGAAAATTTATGAGCACATGGGCTCGGTTGATCTGAATTAGGGACTTTTGATCAACTCGGACTCAGTCCACTCAGTTTTGAATAAAGTGTTAAACACTTGTTTGGGCTCGGTCCCTTTTATATGCAACTATGCTGAGCATTGATATGGGCTCTAACGCTCACCCTATTTCTTTATTTGTTTTTTTTATGTAGTGTTAAGCACTCTTTATGGCACTGGGCTCTGTTTGCAGAGCGCTTTATGTTAAACAACACCCACGTGAGGGGCACGTGAGGAGCTTGGCGCTGGGCGCCAACCGATGAGTGCTAGGCACTCTTTATTTTAGCAGCGCCCATGTGAGGGGCACGTGGGGCGCTTGGCGCCAACCGATGAGTGCTAGGCACTCCTTATTTTAACAGCGCCCATGTGAGGGGCACGTGAGGCGTTCGGCGCTGTTTTCTTCTTTATGCATTTCTTCCGAAGAGTTCAATTCTTTGTTCTCCCCTGGATCTTCAATCCCCAAGAACAAATTCATCCCTACGAGAATTAAATTCTCATTTGTGGGAGACTTGTCTCATGGATCTCAGATCCAGGAAAAGAACTATATTCTTTTATAAGGGTTAAACCCTTGGTTATGCAGATGAGATATTATGATATCTATTTACCTTGAAGAAAGTTCTTCTTCCTTCTTCTCTCTTAAAGCTCTTTTTGCTTTCTCTTCTTTTTGAACTTGAAGTTCATGGGGGGGGGGGGGGTTTCCTCTGTACAAGACTTGAAGTCTTGGAGCTTTTATATGGTGGAGGCAAGTTTGTTGATTGAGTTAAAGAAATCTCTTATTGAGAGATTCTTAATTGATTTGGGGATTTTATCCACCGTTGGATCTTTGATCCAAGGACTTCTATTTTACCGAAAATATTTTTCTTGTTTTTAACAATATTGGAAAAATATTTTTCCCTACAGAGCTTATTCTGTAGTTTTGGTGATTTTTAATCACCATTGGATCTTTAATTCAACGGTGCACTGTTTTATAGAGCGCAATCTTTCTTATTTAGAAAGATTAGGGAAAATATTTTCCCTACAGAGCTTATTCTGTAGCTTCGGTGATTTTTTAATCACCATCGGATCTTTAATCGAATGGTGCTCTGTTTTACAGAGAGTTATCTTTCTCGTTTAGAAAGATTTGAGGAATATTTTCTCAGCAGAATTTCACTCTGTATTTTGATGATTTATCATCTCCGTTGGATCTTGATCCAATGGAAGAGAACATTTAGTTCTGACGCCGGCACCCTCATTCAGGGCACGTGAGGCGCTATCTTAGAGTTTTTAACTCTTGGCACTGGCGCCCTCGTGCGAAGCATGTGAGACGCTGCCTCAGAGTTTTTAACTCTTGGCGCCGGCGCCCTCGTGCAAGGCACGTGAGGCGCTGCCTCAGAGTTTTTTAACTCTTGGCGCTGGAGCCCTCGTGCAAGACACGTGAGGTGCTTCCTCAGAGTTTTTAATTCTCGGCGCTGGCGTCCTCGTGCAAGGCACGTGAGGCGCTGCCTCAGAGTTTTTAACTCTCGGCGCTGGTGCCCTCGTGCAAGGCACGTGAGGCGCTGTTTTATAGTTTTTAACTCTTGGTACCGGCGCCCTCGTGCAAGGCACGTGAGGCGCTGCCTCAGAGTTTTTAACTCATATTTAATAGATTTGTTTTTATGCTTTGCACATTGGCGCCCGCGTGAGCAGCACGTGAGGCGCCATCATAGGATTTAATTCTATCCGAGGTAGTACCTACATGCTTTGCATGTGGAGCTTTCCCTTTATTTTTATTTTTATTTTATTGTTATTATTTTATAAGGGAGCAAGTTTTGAGCCAAAATTTTGGCGGAAACATCCGCCATCTTCGAGCTCTCGAGGAGCTTCTTCTGGCTCGGCTATCTCGTCATTATCATTTGACCTTTCGCTAGCTTCACCAACATGGATCATATAGCATGCTTTAGAATCAGGTTGAATGAAATCTATGCCCCGTCTATCTGGAATTCGTCCATCGATAAGTGCTCGGACCCGAGGCGGATGCCATAGCCCTTCATAAAACTTCACTTCGGAGTCCGTTTGATATAGCCGACACGAGCACTTTTTCAAGTAATCCCGCATCTCGGGCACATAATATCTGAGATTGAGGACGGCCCTTATGCCTCTCTCGTATGGAAGGCATGTTACAGACAAATTGTACGGGCGCGCGACAGGATTTGACCCATAAAACAATATACCCTTCTGTCCGCTTTTCCTCCCGGGAACGTAGAAAGTTTTAAGATGGTCCACGGTGGAGACTGACAATGCATCTAGCTCCTTGCACATCTGTTCCGGCACCCTTATGACAGCTAGGGACCCTTCTGTATTCTTGAAGGTTTTTCTTAGCTTCGCTTTTTGCATGAGGGCCCAATCTGCATAGCTGTTGCAAGACGGATCCTCTTCTTCCATGCCACTACCTATACGAGGGCGAATTTTGCTGCCGGATGGGCCTTCAGTATTAGACTCGTCATATTGCTACCAAAGTGAGGGCGGGTTTTACGGAAGGACGGACTTCCAGCGTTGGACTCATCAGTGTCACTGTCGAAATGCGGACGCACTTGGGGGTTTTTGCTTATGAAAGTGACAGCCAGCTCGGATCTGCTCTTAAGCTTCAGAGCCGTTCTGTCCTTGGTCAGTCATGGCTTAGTATTTTGGGAATCCATAAAGTAACGAGAATCTTCATATCGGACTTCGTGTACACCGAATGGCTGGATGTCTCCGTCAATGCATTTTTCTTCGCCATTTTTAGTATACTTCATGCATTGATGGAGAGTTGACGGAACGATGCCATAATCGTGGAGCCACGGCCGTCCCAAGAGAATTTTATAAGACGTGTCAGCGTCGATCACGTTTATCTTAGCTTCGGTTTGCAGATCCCCAAATTTGATTGGCAGAGCTATAGACCCTAGAACTTGCTGGCAGTTTTGATTGAAGCCTTGAATGACAATCCTTTCCCTTGATAGGTGTCGGACATCCATTGACAAACTCTTCAGAGTCCGCAAGTTCATGATGTTCACTGAGGATCCCGGATCAATTAATATGCGATTAATATGATCTCCGTCGCTGTACCCGGTCACATAAAGCGACCGATTATGCTCAGTCGTTCCTAGTAGCAAGTCTTCGTCCTTAAACGTGACTGCGGCAGCATGCAGAGCGTACTTTGCTTCTTTCATATTAATTTTCGCAAAGTGAGCCTGATACCGCTCAGGGTTTTGTAGAGCGTGAATGAGAACATCTCTGAGCTCCTTAGATAGGACCAAGGCATCGTAGATGCTCAAGAGAGACGGAAGCTTCCGGAGATGAGCCAAGAAATTGTAGTCCACTGAAGAAAGACTTGATTTTTCATTAGCCGGTTCTCTGCCATCTTCCTCATTAGCCACCTGTTTTTCCTTTCCTTTTGGGGCGTTGTCCTGATTTGGCGGTAGAGCCCTGCCGCTTCTGAGCCGGATTTGGTTGGCCTTTGTGGCAAGCTCCTCGTCCTCTTCGGGAAAACAGAGCTCCTCTTCAGAATCGCTTCCAAGATGGATGATGTAGCTGGTCACTATATGGATCTCTTCATTGGAGTCTTCTTCTAGCTCCTCGAGAATCTTAGCCGCTTCTACAGGGAAGAACCCCTTCAATTAAATTAGAGTCCTTTCCTTTTGTTCATAGTCTTCGAGGGAATCGATATATATTTGAATGGTCGATGTCCCCGCAGACTCCTTTTCGCGTCGAGCTGCACTTTTCTTCTTCTTGAGCTTTTTGGATTTTGAGCCTGATTGAGCCGAATTGGCAGCTGGAATGGTGGGCTTCTTCTGCCCTTCCCATTCTATTCTGGGCTCTTTCCGAAGTAACTTTAGCATCTTCTTCGTCTTATTAGATATGTGCGTACTCCACGGAGGCTGCGGTAAGTCAGTTTCATTTCTCAGGGCAGCGGGTTCAGCTGTCTGCTCCCAGAAGGCTTCAGCTTCTGTCTGTATAAAGTTGGTGGTTGCAACTTGATTGTTCACCAACACACTCTTAGACATCTCGATCTCTCCAGTCTTGTACTTCTTCTCGGCCCAGTCTTTAAAGATATAGCAATCCTCGATCGCATGGCTCACTACTCGGTGGTAGGGGCAATATAGAGGATTGTCGGTCATTTTTGCTTCGTGAGGTCTTTTCGACTCCGGCAATTGTAGACCGTTGTTCAGGGCATCTTTGAATATCTTGCGGTTTTTGTCCCTTCTGAATGAGTAAATCTTGTTCTTTTTCTCCTCTAGGGAAGGCCCTTCTCCTCCCAGCACTGGCTTTCGAAACCGGTTGATTTTGGATCCGCCTGCCTTTCGCTTGTCTTCATTATTGGACGCATTGAAGACATTGATATTGCTGGGATTCCCGCTTCTACGGTTGTTGTTCCTCATACTCTTTCAAGTATTGTCTCTTTGAGAGTCTGGGGTAGACTCTTGCTTTGAGCGCTCCAGCATTTGTACTTTCTTGGTCAGCTCCTGAAACATTTTGAGGCCTGCTGTACACAAGAATGAGACTATACAATTGCTGAGGTTCCCAATGAGGAGGCCGACGGACCGGTCCTGCTCTAGCGGCGGTTCACACTTGACGGTGAGGTTGCGCCATCGGGCAATAAAGTCTGTATTGCTTTCGTTTTTCCTAGGCTTAGTTCTCATGAGGTCAGCGATGGAGATTTTGTCACTAATACTCATGAATCTTTGCCGAAACAGAGACTCCATTTGGGCGAAAGTAGTGACGGACCCGTCTGGTATGCTCGCGTACCAGTCGAAAGCAACACCGATCAGGCTGTTGACAAACTGATGAAGAAGGAGTGCATCATTGCCCCCTTGTATTTCCGCACGACGCTTTAAAGTGGGCGACGTGCTGATTTACGTTGCCCGTCCCATCAAATCTTCCAAACTTAGGAATGACGTAACCACTCGGGAACTCGATCAGATCGTACTGTGCGGAATATGGCCGCCCACTACTGCCAATTTCTTTCTGAGCTTCGGCTTCGGCCACCAATGTTTTAACCTTGCTGGTGACCAAATCCATTATCCGATCTTATGTTAGCGGAATAGTGCTATCTGGGGCCAAGGCGTCCCCAGAAGCGGAATGTGGTCGGCTTTCGTGCGGCTCGACCAATCTTGGACTCAAAGGGACAGGAATCGGCTGCTTCGAGTTGTCATCACCCGGCTCATGAGTAGAGATTTGTACTTGATTGGGAGGCACTCAAGAAATTTGAGCCATAAGCTGCATAACAACGTTCGTTAGGTCGTTAATTTTTTAATAGAGCTTGGCCATCTCTTTATCTTTGCTCCTGAGCTGTTTTCGAAGCTCTTGAAGTAGCTCTTGCTCCGTGGTCCTGGGGCAGAAAGTCGGCTCTTCCTTACTGTCCGAGCTTGACTCCACATGGAGTGAGGGGTCTTTCTGCCTATTGGGCTCATCGAGAGGATTTTCATCATCCAGCGGAGGCGGATGATCTTGGGAAGCGGCAACCACATTCAAGCCAGATAAGGCTTGGGAGGTTGCCGCTGGGGCGCGTGCTCGCCATATAGACAGTGTGGATAACATATCCGGCCGTCCTTTCATCATTGCTAGCTGATTTTGTGGACCACCGTCTTGGCCCTTCTCTTTTGGTAGCAGACAATTGATTGAAGATGGCTGGCCTGACAGGATTCATGAGTGGTGCTGACGCCTCTTTTCTGGATCTGCCTCGCTGCTTTCGCGCGGCACAGAGCGCGTGATAGACTCTTAAAGAGACAGTGTCATGCTTTCTCTATTGGGACTAGGACATATCTCTTTGTAGCATTGTTCGAACTACTGTCTCCTTGATTCTAGAAGTCATGGAGTTTTTCTGAACCCACTTCAGGGGTTCAAAGGAATCGCTGACTTTTACGGCCGACTCAGCCGTCGTCGTAGGGTGACCCTGCTCTTGGAACCTCACAAGATTCCACTTGGCCGAAGTCCTGACCCTTTTGTTGGCTCAATACCTGAGCCGCTTCTGCTTTAATTTTTCTGTTTTAAGCACTTAGCAGACTTCGGCTCTTTGGGAAGACACAGTAGACCGATTGACAGAAAGCCCAGAGAAGACGCCTGCTCGCGCGATTGTCAAGGGCACCATCTGAGCTTGCTGGAGATGCTTTGTGGCTCCATTAGTGTTGACGACCTTGTCCCCAGTCGAAACAGTGGAGAGCCGTTCGAATACAGATTTGCATGTGGGGTGGGATGCTATGGCGACCACGTCGTTCGGCTTCCTGCATCTTGAGGTCGGTTTGGCCGCTTGGTTTGTCGGGACCTCCGCTAGATGAGCGCTTCCAGCAGGGTAGATGAAGACCGAACCAAATTGATGGGGTGGCTCCTCCCATTGCTGGCTGAGACTGACAGGGAGAACCATACGAGCATTGATCTTGACCACGCACGAGATTGGGGTCGCGTTGGGAGCTGAATTCATCTTGGGAGACATCGTCGTTCAAAGTTGATTGCTGCATGAAAGGAACATTAGTTTAGTACAAACGTCGGTATATATGTTAAATGAGTTCGCATGAACGCTTGACCCGAGATATGGGAGGAGAGAAAGGTCCCACCGGGCGTGCCATAATCTGTAGGGTGTTTTTCGTCACCCCATTGAGATGGGAATATGCACACGCTTGTCAGGCGTATTACAGATCCCCGCTGCCTAGGGTAGGCGGGGGTTTATTGATTGTGGGTATCCGAATCTTCGGCAGTCGCGGACTAAGCTGTCGTTAATTACCCTTCGCCTTTGGAGTGAGGGAACCTCCGATTGACGGGTTAAACTGATCATGCGAACTCAATGTGCCGTGTGCATGTGTTGTGTTTTGAAAGGGTTTTGGATATATCGGGGGCCTCGCAGAGTTTACGGAGGTCCCGCTACCCGAATAGCGGGCTGGGAGCCAAGGGGGCTAGTATCCCCCTTGCGGGGTGCAGGGCAGCACCCCTTTAGAAAAAAATTTCCAATGGGGGACGTGTTTTGGGTGTGGAGTGCATGGAAAATGAGGGGTGAGGAGAGTCTTAAAGACGCGTGCATGGCACGTGGGCGCTTAGCGCCCGCGGGCCATATGCCTGGCGCGTAGGCGCTTGGTGCCTGTGGGTCACATGCCTTGCATGCGACCGCTGATCGCTGGGCGCCCGCGGGTCACGTGCACGGCACGCTACCGCTGAGCGCTGGGTGTCCGCGGGTCATGTGAGGCGCACGTAGGCGCTAAGCGCCCACAGGTCACGTGCCCTGCACGCGACTACTGGGCGCCCACGGGTCACGTGCGCGGCATGCGACCGCTGGAAACACCAGCGGAAAAGGGGCTTAGCCCCTGGGCTGGGAGTTGAACTCCCAAGGGTCTTTGGAGTTGAACTCCTAACAGCGATTATGTATAGGTTTGGAGTTAAACTCCTAAAAAGGGTTTTGTTTATGGAGTTAAACTCCAACAGATCTTGAATGGAGTTAAACTCCTAGAAATCTTTGAAGATCATCAGAGGGAACCCCTTTCTTCTCCCATTTAGTCCTAGATCTTCCTTTGAGCCTTGGATCCTTCCGAAATGGGATTTTTGGAAAAGGATCTCCTTCTTCCTCCTTCCCGTCGGATGGATCTTGAAGAAGAAGAGGGGTGAAACTAAAAAATCTCCCTTTTTGGGGATTTGATGAAAGATCCGAGTTCCCTTTTAATGGTTTTATGGTGAAAAACAGTTTCTTTTTAGAAAAAGAGGGATTGAAGTCTTTATTTAATTCAAAAAAAAAAAGAAGGTTTAGAACCTTGAGGAGGAAGGAGGAGACACAAACCCTAGAATTTGAGAGAATGAAAAAGATCTTTTTATTTTTTCATCATGTTTGCTTTTATAAGCCACACACTTTACATATATCCCTTTGAGGTTTGCCAATGGCACTTGTGCCACCCCATGCCTTATGTGCTTATCTCTTTTTGGACATAAGCTATGGGGTTTACAAAATTTTGGTTTTTTGCCTATATATATATATATATATATATATGAATTATATTAGACCAATTTATGGCTTCATTCCTTTTGTCATGGGCCGGTCCCTTTGATTTGGGCTTCGGCTCACTTAGCTTGGGGTTGACTTTGATTTTGACTTGGTCAACCGAGGTGTAATTTTTTTACCCCAACAAAATGCCCCCAATCAATACATGCACACCACATATATGGGTCGTGTGCATGAAATTGATGGATCTTCTTTCGCGTGGAGGTTGACTTGATTTGGCTCCCATTTTGACGACGTGGAGTTCGATGCTGCCATTTTTGCGACTTGGCGACTTGGACGGTCGGTGCTGCCTTTTTAGCGACTTGGAAGGTCGGTGCTGCCCTTTTAGCGACTTGGACGGTCGGTGCTGCCCTTATTACAACTTGGACGGTCGGTGCTGCACTTTTAGCGACTTGGACGGTCGGTGGTGCCCTTTTAGCGACTTGGACGGCCGATGCTGCCCTTTTAGTGACTTGGACCGTCGGTGCTGCCCTTTTTGAGACTTGGACGGTCGGTGCTACCCTTTTAGCGACTTGGGCGGTCGGTGCTACCCTTATTGCGATTTGGACGGTCGATGCTGCCCTTTTAGTGTCTTGGACGGTTGGTGCTGCCCTTTTTACGACTTGGACGGTCGGTGCTGCCCTTTTAGTGACTTGGATGGTCAGTACTATCCTTTTAGCAACTTGTTTTGGGTGTGTTTTGGGTGTGGAGTGCATAGAAAATGAGGGTGATGAGCGTCTTAAAGACGCGTGCATGGCACGAGGGCGCTCGGCGCTCGCGGGTCACATGCCTGGCGCGTTGGCGCTTGGCGACCGCGGGTCACGTGCCTGGCGCGTGGGCGCTTGGCGCCCGTGGGTCACGTGCCTTGCACGCGACCGCTGAGCGCTGGGTGCTCGTGGGTCACGTGTGTGGCACGAGACCGCTGAGCGCTGGGCACCCACGGGTCACGTGTGGCGCATGTGGGCGCTGAGCGCCTACGGGTCATGTGCCCTGCACTCGACCGCTGGACGCCCACGGGTCACGTGCATGGCATGCGACCGCTGGGCGTCCATTGATCACGTGCGCGGCACGCGACCGCTGGAAACACCAGCGGAAAAGGGGCTTAGCCCCTGGGCTGTGAGTTGAACTCCCAAGGGTCTTTAGAGTTGAACTCCTAATAGGGATTATGTATAGGTTTGGAGTTACACTCCTAAAAGGGTTTTGTTTATGGAGTTAAACTCCAACAGATCTTGAATGGAGTTAAACTCCTAGAAATGTTTGAAGATGATCAGAGGGGACCCCTTTCTTCTCCCTTTAGTCTTAGATCTTCCTTTGAGCCTTGGATCTTCCCGAAATGAGATTTTTGGAAAAGGGACTCCTTCTTCGTCCTCCCCGTCGGCTGGATCTTGAAGAAGAAGAGGGGTGAAACTAAAAAATCTCCCTTTTTGGGGATTTTGTCACGCCTCGCTTCCTATTGTATGGGCAGAGGACGCGACTGGCCGCTGCGCATTTACTCAGAAGTAAATACTCTAAGCATAACTAAGAAATATAAAAGAAATATACACAAGAGACAAATGTAATGAACATCAACTTTATTTATTAACATTCTGTTGCAGTATATGGAAAAGTAAATACATGGAATGAAAAGCAATACCTATACAGTGGCATAACAGAAATGAAAAGTACTGAAAGTAAATGTGTACAAGGAATCTAAAATTCCAGGTTGAAGGCTAGCTGATCTAAGTTCTCGCTGGTGGGCTCGATCTCCTGAAGGTCCGAATCATCTGACAACATTCCAAGGAAGAAAGAGAAGGATTGTCGTCAGCGAACAATCGATCGGTAAGTCCCAAAAATAAGGGAGAAGTAGAACAGACAAAGAGAGAGAGTGTAACTTTTAAAGTTGTATTATATTGTTATAATGTTGTATTTAGTGTTAACGCTGTTGTTTGTAGCTTGGTACAGAAGAGGCCAGTGTATACGAGAGGAGTCTCAGTAGACTAGAGACTAAGGTGAACGGAATGTACAAGGAACCATTTATGCCACGGTACAACAACAATGGAATACAGGTTAAGTGTCTTAATTCTTGCAGTCTCGTGCCACTACTAACACCTTCCGTACCAATCTACCCTTCAAACCCCGCAATATCTTGATTGTATTGTTTGTATTGTTTGAATTGTAAATGTGTTGTTTATACTGTTTTGTAAATGTAAATGAAAAACTTGTATTGTAAATGGAAGACTTGCCGAAACCATGATATCGTATAAATGGAAATGGAAGTACTGGATAATCATGTAAATGGAATATATCCATGGTTCGGTTCAGTCAAGTTATATAGATTGATAAATTGAACAAATTGAATATATGGATTGAATTGTTATATATACTTGAATCTCATTCAAGTCAGATTGATTATATCGAGACTCAGTCTGAGTCAGATAATTAGAAAAGAACTTGAATCCTGAATTAGATTTTGGTGTTATCGGTAACCGCTGCACATGGACGACGGGATTTGTGTATTTTCAAAGAAGATTACTATGTTGATAACACCATTTGTTAAGTTATCTACATTAAATATGCAAGCACCCATATCTCTGGCTCCCTGAGGCTCAAGAGACTGGTCCCGCTTAAACCTATATTTAATAGGGTCCTTATTGTAATTTATAAAAATTGAGGGGGTTTTATGTAAAATAATTTTGTATAATTTTCAAAATACACCTCAAGTATTTTATTATCGTCTTTAAAGTTTTTGTAGATGTAAATTTTATATATGTGACATTTATAGTGAGTAAAACCTATTTTCATAATATATGGTATTTAATTGTAAATTATTGAACTTGTATGGAATTGCATGATATTTTCATGTAAAGTGATTCTTTTGATTTAGAAAAGTTGGAATATTTATACTATATCAAAAATAGATATTTTGATGATACATATATATATATATATATATATATATATATATTTATATAAAATAATTTTTATTTATTACATTTCTAGAAATCTCATTTTCTTAAAATATTTGTATTTTTAAAAATATTTCAAGACCGTATGCTCCTTGCGGAGGTCTGCATCTCACACTACTAAGCTCGATGATGTGCGATAATCCGCACCATCCCGAATGGGTTCCCCAAAATGAATTGTAGCGGCGCTTTGCAAAGATTTGTTTAAAAATACATAATCTTGTAGAAAAAGGTTTTAATAGCAAAAAATATTTATGTGTAAAATTGCATTTTTCCGTATTCTATGTTCCCGAAAGGCATCGTGTTATGTTTCATATGAGTGTTGTGAAGAGCTATGTCATTACCTCGTGAACTATCTAAAAGTATAGTTAGGAATTATGATGTTTAATGTCGAAACTAAACTACATGGTATTTTTCTGAAAAGATGCGATAAAAATTACAATATACATTCTTTTGAAATGGAACTTGTTCAATATATTTTGTTAATGATTAATGGTCATGATGTGCAAGTTTGGTATTGTTGTATTTAAGAAAATTGGAACTTTTTAAAGAAAACCGAATCGCAAGTCGGATTAACTCCGCTTCCGTCGGATTTTAGAAATACAAGTTTTTCGATTAGAAAAGAGAAGAGAGAGGAGGGAATTACTAGATTTTAGATTAGAGGAGAGGAAGAGAGAGTGGTAGGAGATGTCGGTGCGTCGTTTCGTCGCCGGGAGCTCCTAGGGTCATCGTCGGAAATTCGCTGGAGTTTCGCCCTTCGCAAACTCCACCTGTACACAAAAGTTCTAGAGAATTTTCTTGAGAGTTTGGACAGGTGTTTGTGAGTGAGAGGGGTGTGAATTGGAGTGGTATTTATCGGAAAAGATTAGGGTTAGGGTTTGATAGAAAATGCATTAAAATTTATGCATTAAAAAAGTTTTAATTGTATTTTAATTCCTCTAGAATAATGCAGAGAAATTAAACATGACAGGGGTTATGGGGAGGCCAAAAGACACAGGTTTCATGAAGGAAGAATCGGGAATCGTCCGATTCCACCCGGCGTCGTCGGCCGATCCAGGCCTCCCGTCGGCCGAGTCAGGCCGAGTCGAGCCTCGACTCGTCGCCACTGTCCATCGCCGCTTGTTCTACCCCCTGGACTCGTTTGTTTTATATGTGACTTTTGGTTTTTACGAGTTATGCACTGTAGACTCTTAGGCTTCTAAAAATTAAAAAGAAAACTAATTAAAAAAATAATGTGGCTAATGGGATCTGAACTCTAGTGCTTTGTCTCAGCAGTGCACGGTTTTACCAATGAACTACAAGTTGTTTATTGCTATTAAAAAGCAAATCAAATACTTATAGTACTCACAGGAAATGTAAATACCCCAAGTATACATTAATTTTAACTCAATTTTTTATGTACACTAAAATTGGAGCTGTTACAGTCTTCCCTCCTTACAAAAATTTCGTCCTCGAAATTTACAATTTGTTTTAAGGATTAGTTTACAAATAGATGAGGATATCTTGCACGCATCTCATCTTCTCTTTCCGATGTTGATTCTCCTGGAATGTCTTTTTTCCACATCATTCGAACCAAATTGACTTCCTTGTTCCGAAGTGACTTCACTTTCCTGTCCAGGATATCAACAGGTTGTTGCTCACAAGATAAGTCGGGCTGTACAGTGAGCTCGGAATGATCAAGAATATGGCTGGGGTCACTCACATACCTTCTGAGTTGGGATATGTGGAACACATTATGCACCCGTTCCAATGAAGGTAGAAGTGCCAAGCGGTAAACCACTTCACCGACTCGTTCGAGTATGAAAAATGGTCCAATGTATCTTGGACTTAACTTACCCCGTCTTCCAAATCGAATCATTCCGCGGTTCGGAGAAATCTTTAAGAATACATGATCTCCCGTATGGAACTCCAAGTGACGTCGCTTTGCATCAGCCCAGTGCTTCTGTCGATCTTGGGCTATACGCATTCTTTCCATGATAGTACGAACCTCATCAACAGTTGCTACTATAATCTCAGGTCTAAGGAGTTCTCTATCTCCGATGCCATCCCAACTTAATGGCGATCGATACTTCCTTCCATAAAGCGCTGCAAAAGATGCCATTCCAATGCTTGCTTGGTAGCTGTTATTGTATGAAAACTCCATAAGGTGTAGGTGATCTTCTCACGATCCTCCGAAGTCCAACATACACGCTCTAAGCATATCCTCCAAGATCTGAATAGTTCGCTCAGACTGACCATCAGTTTGTGGATGATAAGCCGTGCTGAAGTTCAGACTTGTTCCCACGCTTGCTTGCAGACTCTGCCAAAATTGCGATCGGAACCCGGTGTCACGATCGGAGACAATGCAGACTGGTACTCCATGAAGTCGCACAATTTCCTGTATGAGTTCATGGGTATCAGAGATAGTTCATATTTGAAGAGTTTAAATCTTACTTAGATTCTTACCTCCATGTACTTCTTTGCTAATGTCTCAGTTGATTGGCCAACTCAAAATGGGATGAAGTGAGCTGACTTCGTGAGTCGATCCATAATGACCCATACCGCATCGTTACCCTTTGTGCTGCGAGGAAGTGCAGTCACAAAATCCATCGTGATGTGTTGCCACTTCCATTCTAGGATAGGTAACGGTTGAAGTAATCCAGCTGTCCTATGATATTCAGTCTTTACTTGCTGTCACACCAAACATTTAGCGACATTTCTGGCCACTTCACATTTCATTCCATTCCACCAGTAATTCTGACGTAGATCTTTGTACATCTTTGTACTTCCAGGGTGTACTGAGTAGGGAGAGCTGTGAGCTTCTTTCATTAACTCTTCTCGAACAGAACCTTTTGGTACACATAATCTGCTGCCGTATCTCAAAGATCCGTCTTCATGGATGATGAAGTCTATTCTGAGTCTATTCTCTACTTGTTCTCTGATCTTTTGCAACTTAGTATCACTTGCTTGGGCTGCTATGATCTGATTGATAATGGTAGATTGAACTTGTAAATTCATCAAACCTGAAGCGTTACCTGGCATGACTACTTCAATCTCCATCTGATGCAAGTCATGTTAAAGCTTCCACTGAGCGGTGAGATTCATTGCTAATGGTTGGCGACTAAGGGCATTGTCACGCCCCGCTTCCCGGTATACAGGCAGAGGACGCGACTGGGCCGCTACGTATTTACTGTGAAGTAAATACGCTAAGCGTATCTAAGCAATATAAAAGTAAATGCACAAGAGGCAAGATATAATCAAAACAACAACTTTATTTATTCAAATTCTTTCTGTACAATACATGGAAAGTAAATACAACTGATATAAAGCAATGCCTAAACAATGGCATAACAGAAATGAAAAGTACTGAAAATGAAAGTGTACAATGAACTAGAGCTCGGGGTTTTCACTGAATTGGTCCAAGTCTTCAGCAGTGGGCTTGATCTCTGACGTGTCCAGATCACCTGACGACATTCAAAGATAAAAGAAAGAGAATGTCGTCAGCGAACAGATCACTCGGTAAGCCCCAAAGATAAGGGAGAAATATAATAGACATAGTAAGAAGGTATCTTTTAAAGTTGTATTATATTGTTATAATATTGTGTTAACGCTGTTGTTTGTAGCTTGATACAGAAGGATGCCAGTGTATACGAGAGGGGTCCCTATATGCTAGAGACCAGGGCAAACGGAATGTACAAGGAACCGTTGGGCCACGGTACAATAGCAACGGAATATAGGTTAGGTGTCTTAATCATACTGTCTCGTTCCACTTCTAACACCTTCCGTACCAATCCACCCCTTAAACCCCGTAGTGTTTTGATTGTATTGTTTGTCTTGTATTGTAACTGTATAGATTGTATAATTGGATGACTGACCGAAACCATGATATCAGTAAACGGATATAACTGGAGAATCATGTAAATGGATGTAACTGGAGAATCATGTAAATGGAAGTATATCCATGGTTCGGTTCAGTCAATACAGATTGAATAGTTTGAACAGATTGAATATATGGATTCATGGATTCATATTGAATTGTAATATTGTAGACTGTAGATTGTACTTGAATCATATTTAAGTCAGATTATAATGAGACTCACTCTGAGTCAGACAATTAGAAAAGTAAATCGAAGTCCTGATTGTTTTGATGTTATCGGTAACCGCTGCACATGGGTGACAGTATTTATGTCTTTTTCAAAGACGATTACCGTATTGATAACACCGTTTTAAGTTGTCTATCTTAAATAGGCAAGAACCCACTTCTCCGGCTCCCTGAGGCTCAAGAGATTGGTCCCTCTTAAACGTATGTTTACTAGGGTCCTTTGGGTAATTTATAGAACTTGAGGGGGTTTTATGTAAAAATACTATTATATACTTTTCAAAATACACCCCAAGTATTTATTAATCGTCTTTAGAGTTGTAATGAATGTAGATTTTATGTTGTGATATTTCTAGTGAAAATATCCTAATTTCATAAATAAAGGTATTTATTTGTAATATTGATTTGTAGGGAATTCATGGTATTTTAGTGTAAAATGATTCTTATGATATTTTTAGAAAAAATGTGGAATATTTATATTATTACAAATTAGATATTTTAAGGATATATATACATATATTTATATCAAAATAATTTTTAATATGTATAATATTTCTAGAAATCTCATTTTCTTTAGACTTTTTGTATTTTAAATCTTTCGAGACCGAATGCTCCTTGCGGATGTCTGCATCTCGCACTACTAAGCCTGAGGATGTGCGATAATCCGCACCATCCCTAACGGGTTCCCCAAATGGGTTGTAGCGGCGCTTTGCAAAGATTTGTATAAATACTAAATCATTTAGAAAATGGTTTTATTATTAAAAGGTATTTAAATGAAAAGGTGTCGTTTTCCCGTATTCTATATTCCCGAGGGTATTGTTCTATGTTGCATATGAGTGTGTGAGGAGGTAGGTCATTACCTCGTGATCTACTTAAAGGTATAGCAAGGTTTTTGTGGTTTAAATGTAGAAAAGAAACTATATGGTATTTTAATGAAAAAATACGATAAAATGGAAATAGCAATTACTTTTGATATAGAACTTGTTCAATATAATTAGTTAGTGTTTAATAGTCAACATAAATTGGTTTTAGCATAATTGTATTAAAGAAAAGTGAGGTTTTAGGAATAAACCGAATCGGAAATCGGATTTGTTCCGATTCCGTCTGGTTTTGGAAGTTCGTATTTTTAGAAAAGGGTAAAGGAGAGAATTTGGGACTTACGGGTTTAGGACTTTAAAAGAGAGGAAGGGGAGACGAGAGGAGTCGACGGTGCGTCATTTCGTCGCCGGGAGTTCTTAGAATCGTCGGAATTTCGCCCCTTTGCTCACTTCAAATGCACACTAGGGTTTCTAGGAATTTCTTGAGAGTTTGCTCAGAATTTTGGGGTGAGGGGGTAGTGTTTAGGGGTAGTATTTATAGGGTTAGTCTAGGGCTAGGGTAGATGAAAAGCTTAAAATGAAAAATGTGATAGAATGTAATAAAAATGTATTAAAAGTGTAGTAATTGGGGTTTTAAAAGAGCTCTGGAAATGGTCTGAGGAAATAAATTATACAGGTGTGTAGGGAATGTGAAAAGACACAATTTTCATGTTAGGGTTGTCGCCTGAATCGGCCGACTCGGCCGTGACTCGGCCGTGACTCGTTCGGAAGCCTGAGTCGGCCGAGTCGAGGCCGAGTTGGCCGATTTCCGGCCGATTCAGGCGGCCGGAAACCTTCCCGACGGTTCATCTATCCTCTGGCAATGTTACATTTTTGGGTGTAGTGGGGTTTTTGTGAGATATGCACGTGTAAACCCTTGGTATTCTATAAGGTTCAAAATAAAACAATATTAAAAATAATGTGGGGTATGGGATTTGAACTCTGGTGGCTTGGTTCAACAGTGCAAGGTATTACCAATGAGCTACAAGCTCCTTCTTGTAATTAAAGAGCTAAACAAATATTTAACTTGTGCTCAGGCAAAAGTAACCCTTTCTTTAAATTTTGAAAAATTTGCACAGAAAGTTGTACAGTGAATTTAGGGTTGTTATAGGCATCAGGTACCACATTCACCTTCCCTGGATGATATTGCAAGTTGATATCAAAATCCGCCATGAGTTCTAACCATCGTCTCTGCCGCATATTAAGCTCCTTTTGAGTAAACACATATTTCAGACTCTTGTGATCTGTGTATATGTTCATTCGCTCACTATGAAGATAATGGCGCCAAATCTTAAGAGCAAAGATAACGGCTGCCAACTCGAAATCATGCGTCGGATAATTGCGCTCATGAATTTTCAGCCGTCTTGAAGCATAAGCCACAACCTTACCGTTCTGATATAGAACACATCATAATCCCTTACCGGATGCATCACAATGCACTTCGAAACCTCCAGATTGGTCCGGTATAACGAGAATAGGTGCTGATGTCAACCTTGACTTGATTTCTACGAAAGCCTGTTCGCATGCTTCTGACCACATAAAGTCTTCATCTTTACGTGTGAGCTTGGTCAAGGGTGTTGCTATCTTAGAAGAGCCTTCAATGAACCTTCGGTAATATCCAGCTAGACCCAAAAAACTTCGAATGTCCTTCACTGACTTTGGTGTCGGCCATTCGCTTACTGCTAAAACTTTCGCTGGATCCATAGAAATTCCTTCGCCCGATACAATATGTCCAAGAAAACCAACTTGATCTAGCCAAAACTCGCACCTGCTGTACTTGGTGTAGAGTTGATGTTGTCGTAGAGTTTCCAGGACAATTCGTAGGTGCTCGGCATGTTCTTTCCGACTCTTAGAATACACCAGAATGTCGTCGATGAAAATGACAACAAACATGTCTAAGTTCTCTCGAAAAACTTTATTCATCAGGTTCATGAATATTGTTGGTGCGTTGGTCACTCCAAATGGCATCACAAGAAATTCATAATGGCCATAGTGAGTTCTGAAAGCTGTTTTATTAATATCAGCTTCCTTGACCTTCACCTGATGATAACCTGAACGAAGATCTAATTTGGAGAAAACACAAGATCCACTTAGCTGATCGAATAGATCGTCGATACGCGGTAGCAGATACTTGTTCTTTATCGTTACTTCGTTCAAGGCACTATAATCAATGCGCATTCGATATGAACCTTCCTTCTTCTTCACAAGCAGTACTGGTGATCCCCAACTTGACATGTTAGGATGAACCCATCCTTTCGCCAATAATTCGTCCAACTGAGTTCGGACTTCCTTCAAACCTTCCGGACTTAATTGATAGGGTGCTTTGATCACTAGTTGTGCTCCTGGTACTAAATCAATGCTGTATTCAAAAGCTCGATCGGGAGGCAAACCTGATATATCGTCAGGAAATACATCGTTGAACTCTCGAACCACTTTTGGCTTTGATCCTTCCTCTGCTTGAGTTGCTGCAATTACTGCCTTCTTTGGTTTCGCCTTGTAAGTACTTGGCTCCAAGGTACGGTATCCACTTTTGAAATAGAAGACCGGATGGTCTGGAATCTCGAATACTATCCTCCTTTGACGACAGTCGATGGTAGAATAGAAGGTTCTGAGCTAATCCATACCTAGAACCACATCGAAGTTCGGTATGTCTAGCGCCTTGAAGTCAGCATAGAATTCTCTGCTGCAGACGACTACTGGACACAAGCTGTATCCCATTGTTGCCTTTAAAACGCCATTTCCTGAACTGACATTCCAGCTGGATACATGCGGTGTGACTGGAATCGCATGAGTTCGGACGAACCGTTGCGACATAAAGCAGTGAGATGCTCCAGTATCGAAGAGTTCTAGTGCAGGGAGTGAGGCTACTAAGATTGTACCTAAGGTATATATGGGATATGTTTTAGGTATAGGAAAATATGTGGATAGGTATTAAGACTGAAAGAAAAGATTGAGGAGAAAGGGTTACCAGTGATAACTTGGCCAGTGGCCTCAGCTTCTTCCACGGTCATCGTGAAAGCCTTTCGCCGTGGTACATTCCTCCTGGCCTCAGGAGCATTCCTCGGAACGTTTCGTTGAGTTTGATGGAACTGACGAGGAGGAGGTGCAGTCGGTGGTCCTTTAGGTGGTGGAGCAGGGAGAGCTAGTCTTGGAGCATGTGCCTGAAGGGCTGGTCGATGCTAGTAAGTGATTGCTGGCCTGGGTGCAGCAATTGGATTGTGTCTTTGGGGACAAGACCCAATATCGTGAATAGCTGAGCCGCAGGCTAAGCAAATACGGTTGGCTCGGCGGCAGTCTTTCATCATATGTCCAGCTCTGTTGCAGTAGGTACAAAAGGCTGGGCTGGGCTTGTTGTTCGGTACTTTCGATCTCCTTGGCACAAATGGTGGCCTTGATGAGGCTCCTCCTGCCATCTAGTTGGCAGGGCGCTTAACTCTAGCAGATTGAGATCTGCCCCTCATCTTTACCACTGCCTCACAACGGCGGACAGCTTTCAGAGCCGATTCATGAGTCGGAAAATCTCCTGTGGCCAGTGCAGCCTGGATTTCCGAATCCAAACCTTGTTGAAATCGACGGGCTCTGATCTCATCCGTCGGTATCAGGTGTGCCGCAAATCGACTGAGCATGGTGAACACAGCGTCATATTCATCTACTGACTTGGTCCACATTGAACCTTGTTACAGATGGATGAACTGTTGTTCCATGTCGAACCCGGTAGTCTCCGAGAAGTATTTTGCGTTGAACATGTCTCGGAAAGTTTTCCATTCGATAGGTTGATCAAGACGGCTTTCTTCCTCCTTCCACCAAACCCGTGCATTGCCCGTGAGCTGCAGTTTAGCAACACGGACCCAAGCTATCTCTGGCACTTGAGCCGCGTCCAGATCGTCTTCGATACTTTGAGCCCATTCCTCCGCTTCCAGAGGGCTCTCCTTTCCTGCAAACTGTTTGGGGGTGCAAAGCCCTAAATTGCTTCACCCCATGTGCTTCTGCCTTGGGACGGTTCATTAAAAAAGCAGTTTGCTGCTGCTGTCCTTCTAGGAGGCTACAGATTGCCTCAAGTAGAACCGTCTGCTCGTTGATCGGAGCAGGGACGACAGGTGTGAGTGGTAGTGGTGGAGGTGTGTTGTTGACATTGGTGCTGGTATTGTTTGGGGAATCCATAACCTTGAAAGAAATTTGGGTTAGAACAGATTCAAAATATATGAAATGATGAGATTCAATAAGTATGAATTGTAAAGAATGTTTCAGTTGCTGGCTCTTGTGTTATATTGCTTAGCTTGTTCACGTAGAACTGAACTGCATGGTAGGGTTCCATACAGTTCTGACCTGCATGGGGCACCAACAAAACCTGTCACACCCCGCTTCCCATTGTACGGGCAGAGGACGCGACTGGCCACTACGTATTTACTCAGAAGTAAATACGCTAAGCGTAACTAAACAATATAAAAGAAATATACATAAGAGACAAATGTAATGGACAACAACTTTATTTATTAACATTCTTTTTCAGTACATGGAAAAGTAAATACATGGAATGAAAAGCAATGCCTAAACAGTGGCATAACAGAAATGAGAAGTACTGAAAGTAAACGTGTACAAGGAATCTAAAACTCCGGGTCGAAAGCTAGCTGATCCAAGTCCTCGCTGGTGGGCTCAATCTCCTGAAGGTCCGAATCACCTGATAACATTCCAAGGAAGAAAGAGAAGGAATATCGTCAGCGAACAATCGCTCGGTAAGTCCCAAAAATAAAGAAGAAGTAGAAAAGACACAGAGAGAGAGAGAGTGTGTAACTTTTAAAGTTGTATTATATTGTTATAATATTGTATTTAGTGTTAACGCTGTTATTTGTAGCTTGGTACAGAAGAGGCCAGTGTATACGAGAGGAGTCTCAGTAGACCAGAGACTAAGGTGAGCGGAATGTACAAGGAACCGTTTATGCCACGGTACAGCAACAATGGAATACATGTTAGGTGTCTTAATTCTTGCAGTCTCGTGCCATTTCTAACACCTTCCGTACCAATCTACCCCTTAAACCCCACGATGTCTTGATTGTATTGTTTGTATTGTTTGAATTGTAAATGTGTTGTTTATACTGTTTTGTAAATGTAAATGGAAAAATTGTATTGTAAATGGAAGACTTGCCAAAACCATGATATCGTATAAATAGAAATGGAAGTACTGGATAATCATGTAAATGGAATATATCCATGGTTCGGTTCAGTCAAGTTATATAGATTGATAAATTGAACAGAGTGAATATATGGATTAAATTGTTATATATACTTTCATCTCATTCAAATAAGATTGATTATATCGAGACTCGGTCTGAGTCAGACAATTAGAAAAGAAATTGAATCATGAATTAGGTTTTGGTGTTATCGGTAACCGCTGCACATGGACGAAAGGATTTGTGTCTTTTTCAAAGACGATTACTGTGTTGATAACACCGTTTGTTAAGTTTTCTACCTTAAATAGGCAAGCACCCATATCTCCGGCTCCCTGAGGCTCAAGAGACTGGTCCCGCTTAAACCTATATTTACTAGGGTCCTTATTGTAATTTATAAAACTTGAGGGGGTTTATGTAAAACTAATTTTGTATAATTTTCAAAATACACCTCAAGTATTTTATTAACGTCTTTAAAGTTTTCATAGATGTAGATTTTACATATGTGACATTTCTAGTGTGTAAAACCTATTTTCATAATATATGGTATTTAATTGTAAAGTATTGAACTTGTATGAAATTGCATGGTATTTTCATGTAAAGTGATTCTTTTGATTTAGAAAAGTTGGAATATTTATACTATATCAAAAATAGATATTTTGATGATATATATATATATATATATATATTTATATAAAATAATTTTAATTTATTTCTTTTCTAGAAATCTCATTTTCTTAAGATATTTGTATTTTTTTAAATCTTTCGAGACCGTATGCTCCTTGCGGAGGTCTGCATCTCGCACTAGTAATCCCGAGGAAGTGCGATAATATGCACCATCCCGATCGGGTTCCTCAAAATGGGTTGTAGCGGCGCTTTGCAAAGATTTGTTTAAAAATACATAATCTTGTAGAAAAAGGTTTTAATGGCAAAAGGTATTTATGTGTAAAATTGCATTTTTCCGTATTCTATGTTCCCGAAAGGCATCGTGTTATGTTACATATGAGTGTTGTGAAGAGGTAGGTCATTACCTCGTTAACTATCTAAAAGTATTGTACGGAATTATGATGTTTAATGTCGAAACTAAACTACATGGTATTTTTCTGAAAAGATGCGATAATAATTACAATATACATTCTTTTGAAATGGAACTTGTTCAATATATTTTGTTAATGATTAATGGTCATGATGTGCAAGTTTGGTATTGTTGTATTTAAGAAAATTGGAACTTTTTAAAGAAAACCGAATCGGAAGTCGGATTAACTCCGCTTCCGTCGGGTTTTAGAAATACAAGTTTTTAGATTACTGGGCCAGCCATGCTCCTACGAGCAGGGAATAATCCCGTCGTAGTCATACTTCGGCTTCTAGCATTACATGGTAGTTAATAAATAGTGCTTGAGTAAAAAGGAAAAATCACAGTTCATGACTTTATTACATTGCAATTTAAAAGAGTTCGAGGTACATTTATTTCACAGAATAAACAACTAACCAATAAAAAATGCTGAAATCAAAGAAAGTAGCGCTGGTGGTGCAGTCTAGATCTCCGCAATCTCGAAAGATAAGTCCTGCTCCTAGGCTGGATCCACTTCGTCCTCTGAGCATGCACACTCAGATCGTCAGGGCGACACATATAGCAATAAATATGTATAATAGGCGTGCAGTATTATTAAACATGGGGAGTACAATGAATTGCAGAACATGTATATAATAACATCAACTGAATATGAATAGGGCACTATGAGTGACATGTCGGTGAACTAAGCAATGTATATGTCACTACTTAACGGTCATTAAGTACATGAAATCAATTGGTGGAGAGGATACTCGTGTTTAACAAGGTTCTCGTGCATACCCGAGACTACGGTCCATTGTGCCCGGGACATAACCCCGTCAGCCGTGCCGCTAGGCCCACGACCTAAAGTATGTATATATATATATATATATATATATATATATATATCACTGATAGCGAATGATCATTCTCTAAATCACTGTACCTCGCTAAATACGAGTTCAATTCCATCTTGATTTCCCCATTTCCCAGGTTATGGTATGCATTCATGAATTAAATAGGTTGTGGACAGTACGTATCACTGTCGTTTTCAATCACTTTTTCCACTTATCAATATCACTGTCGTATTTGCCACAACCCAATCACTAATCATTAATATATCGACAATGCAAAAGATCACTATGCGGCAAGTATAACTCAAGCATGAAAAATATGCAGAAATGCATTGAATAGGTATTCATTATACTATAACGACTAATGCCATATAACTTGAAAAATTCACGGTAAATCATATGCTTAGAATTGACCAAAACAATATAAAGGGAGTATGAAGCACACTAGATTATCTAAACACAAAAATTTATTTTAGGTCAAACGGAGTTCAGATTAGGGAGTTATCATCATTTGAAGGCAGTGATCGATTTCTGGAATTCCAGTTTCAGAACTGGAATTCCAGTTTCAGAACTGGAATCCCAACTTCGCGCGCATTTTACCAGTAATTGTGTTAAGATTCAGCTATTGCCCTAGTTGAATAAAAATTTTTTCTACCAGTTAAGTTTCCAATGCACCAGACGGATTATCAATCGCACCTCTACATCAGAAGTTATGTCTGTAAATGTAATGAACTTTTCTGCAGAAACTGCAGAACGCAACGACATTCTAAAATACAATTTAAATACCAAACGACCGTAAAAATGCATGGGACCGATTTCAGGTGTTAGATAATTAAGTTATATACGCTACCATATGGGGCTCCATGCATTTTCAGTTTTAAGCAGGTGTGTACAGGTGCTTAGAATTCAATTTCCCCCATAGATTGCTTCCCCGGACTGCAGTCCAGAATTTTGTTCCTCATCATTTTCCAGGGTCATGAGATTGCATTATTCAAAAAATAATTACATAGGGTTATAGGCCATCTCGTTAGGTTCGATACAAACCCTGGAGCATCATTATTGGAATTATATTCAAATAACTACAAATTTTACAACGTGGTATGTACGTTGATTTTCAGATTTGACGTAACCAATAGGGATTTCATTTTACAATCGACGCCTTAATGATTTGATGCCGATATCTTATATGTCACTCGTTAAAATCAATCGGAACTTCTAATAATGAAACTTAGGGATTTTAATAGGGTAAACGCATCGAGCACTTGGTACATGTACGAGGATGCTATCTATTTGTTCATACAAGCATCATATATTATACCAATTTAAACCGTTAAACTACAATTTCTAACTACACAATCACGTAGCATGAATTGAACAAGTGAAAGGGGCTTCACTTGCCTGTGACGAAGTCAATGGTAAGGCAACGACGGCAATAGGAATGGCACGACACGGGCACGATCGCTGCAGGATGCGCACTCGACTTGGCTAGATCGGAGTACTCGGCTCAGCACTGGCATGGAAGCAGCCACGGCAGGGGATTTCCAGCGACTACGTCGGAGTGCTCGGGTGCAGAGGGGCTGCCGGCGGCGGTGGTCGGAGCTTTGGAGGAGTTCGATGACGTGAGGTGGGGGCTTGGCTTGGAGGAGAACGAGAACGAGAACGAGAGAGAGAGAGAGAGAGAGAAAGAGAAGCAGAGAGGGGAGATGAGGGAAGAGAACGGGAGAGATGCAGAGATGGAGAGTGAGAAGGAGACGTTGGAGAGAAGAGGGGGTCGTGGCTGTTGGAGATGGCCGGTTCTTACGCGAGCGTAAGGAGCGGGGAGTCGTGGCGAGAGCCGTTGGGTCTTGGAGCTGTTGGGGGTGAGCTGGTCGAGTGGAGGCGGGCGCGAGGAACGTGGAGGCGAGCGGGTGTGGGTGCGGGTCGAGTGGAGGCGGGTGCGAGGAACGCGGAGGCGAGCGGGTGTAGGTGCGGGTCTCGCGGCGCGGGCGTGAGGAGCACGGAGGCTTGGGGTGACGCGAGGGAGAAAGGCGGGAAAGTGAAGACGATGGAGGAAGATGAGGGAAGCGGGTCGGGTCGGGTTGGCATGGGTTGGGTCGGGTAGAAATAGGATTGGGTTAGGGAATTTAGTTTTAGGATTAAGAGTATAGGAAATTAGTTTAAATAATAATAAAATATATATAAATGAAATAAATTTGGATTAAATTCTGGAAAAATACGGAAAAATTTTATTCGGAACTGGGGAATTACATCATACCCTCCTTACAAAAATTTCGTCCTCGAAATTAAAACAAAAACAACGGGACCACACTATACAAATAAATGTGGAAAACGTGCATGGATTTCCTCCTCGCGTTCCCAGGTAGACTCCTCTGGAGAACGACCACCCTAAGAAATACGAACCAGTGGAATGACCCTGTTCTTCAGCACTTTATCCTGACGATCGAGAATGGTGGTAGGCTGCTCCTCGTTGGACAGATCAGTGCCCAAAGTTAACTCTGAATGATCCAGAATATGGTTGTCGTCCCGAACATAGCTCCTCAATTGAGAAACATGAAAAGCGTTGTGCACACCAGCTAATGATGGAGGTAAGGCAAATCGATAGGCTACCTCTCCCACTCGCTCTAGCACCTCTAAAGGTCCGATGAATCAGGGATTGAATTTCCCGCGACCTCCAAATCTGATAACACCGCGGGTAGGAGAAATCTTCAGAAATACATGATCTCCAACCTCGAATTCTAGCGCTCTCCTGCTGGCATCCGCCCAATTCTTCTGTCGGTCCTAAGCCGTCTTAATACGCTGTCTGATCATCTGGACCTTGTCTACTGTCTGAACAATAAGTCTGGGGCCCAGTAATCTCTGTTCTCCCACGTCATCCCAACAAACAGGAGATCGACATTTCCGTTCCTAAAGTGCTTCGAATGGAGTCATCTGAATGCTAGCTTGGAAACTGTTGTTAGAAGAAAACTCCACTAGATGAAGGTGATCCTCCCAAGAACCCTGGAAATCTAGCATGCAAGCCCTCAACATGTCCTCGAGCGTCTGAATAGTACGCTCGGACTGTCCGTCCGTCTGGGGATGATAAGTCGTGCTGAACTTGAGACGTGTACCCAGACTCTCCTGTAAGCTTGTTCACCGCCGGAAACCGGGAAGACGGACGTATTGCCTGAATCTGGGGGCAGATGCTAATAGGTGCTATCTGTCCACCTCTCTGAAGATGCCAAGTTGATTTATGACACCACGTATCGAAGGTTTAGACGGATGCGGCCGATATAGCAGACTTCGTCAGATTCCCCCTCATTTGAGGGGGTTTTGATTGTGGGGACGCTCTTCCTTGCAGGCGCAAGCCCCTGCAGTTAATTACACTACCGCATCGCGGTAATAACTTTCTCCTTCTCCAGATGGTCATTTCGTATCGTGGGTGTTTGTTTTGTTTTTGGTTGCCCATGGATTGTATACGGAGACTAATTTACGTTGTCGCCCGTAGGGCGTGGATTAGTCCAAATCCGTATCTTCTTAGATTTGGGTTTGGGGTTGGGTTTAAGGATACGTTAGTCTTATTTGAGACTAAGATCAACTTAAACGTTTGTTAAGGATACGTTAATCTAATTTTAGACTAAGATCAACTTAACAGTTTGTTAAGGACACGTTAGTCTAATTTTAAACTAAGGTCAACTTAACCATTTGTTAAGGAAACGTTAGTCTAATTTTAGACTAAGATCTACTTAACGGGATCATTTAGATCCAACAAAAGAGCATTTGGGCTTTATTGTTCTAGTTTAGGGACTTTGCGGTCAATTGCCAGTTTAAGGACATGGTGGTCCAAGGTTAAAGACATCATAGTCCGTGGGTTTAAAGAGATCCTACAGTCCGAGGTTAAGGACATCATAGTCCGTGGGTTTAAAGGGACCCCATAGTCCGAGGTTAAGGACATCATAGTCCGTGGGTTTAAGGACCCCACAGTCCAATGTTAGTTTAAAGACATCACGGTCGAGGTTAAGGACATCATAGTCCGTGAGTTTAAAGACCTCACAGTCAAGGTTAAGGACATCATAGTCCGTGAGTTTAAAGACCTCACAGTCAAGGTTAAGGACATCATAGTCCATGAGTTTAAGGACCCCACAGTCCAGTTTAGAGTCGTCATAGTCTGTGAAGTGTATGGTTGTCGGGACCCGTCACCTTTCTGAAGATGTTGAGGGATTACAACGACAAATATCAAAGGAGTGAAGAGATGTACCCTTGAACCAAAGTTTATTGGGGATCTGTAGTCCAATTTGGAACTAAGATCAATTAATTAGATTATGAGCATATTGGCCCAGTTAAATCTGAATTGAGGACTTATGGCCAACTTAGGCTAAGTCCAATTAGATTTGAAGTGTTGGCCCTTTATTGGACCATTAGACATTTGTCTGGGTCCAGCCCCTCATCACTTAGCAATGCTAAACAAGAGTTTGAGGGCTTTGGTAAAATTTTTGTCTTTGACTGAGCATTAAACATTATAGCTCTGAATTTTACTCAATTTTGAGATTCAGTTGAAGGAGAGGCTTTTGCCTTTGGAAAAATTAGCCAAATTGGTTAAAAATAGTTTTAAACACTGGAGAACAACAATGTTAAAAACTGGAAATAAAACTCTCAAAGGTGGGGCCAGATCTCCTTTACTTTGTTCTGCAAATAAGTGTTAAGCACTTTTAATTTTCATAGTCATCACGTGTAGGCATGTGATGTGTTCTCATACCCTGATTTATTAGAACATTTATTAGGGGTCACGTGGTAACACGTGAGAGCGCCCAAGTTAGAATCTTCCTTTGCTTTTGCTCCCTATATAATGAGGGTCACGTGGGAGCACGTGAGTCATTGCCTCAAAGCTTTTTCTTCTCATTTTTTGGGGGATCTGTTAAGGGGTCACGTGACCTTAGTTCTTTGCATGCATGGAGATCTTTCAAGTCTCTTTATTTTTTAAGAATTAAATTCTCTTGTAGGGTTAAACCCTAATTATGTTTTAGAGAAATTAAATTCCCATGTATGTGAAAGAATTAAATTCTTATATAGGGTTAAACCCTAATTCTGTCTTGGAGGAATTAAATTCCTATGATTTTGGGAGAATTGAATTCTCATGCAGTGTTGAACCCTAATTTTATTTGGAGGAATTAAATTCCTATAACTTTGGGAGAATTAAATTCTCATATAGGGTTAAACCCTAGTTTTATCTTTGGAAGAATTAAATTCTCTAAACTCAATTCCCCATCTAAGTTTTGGATCTGCATGGCAGAATCTCAACCCGATGAGAATTAAATTCTCATCCTATGGGGAGATTTGCTTCTGCAGATCTTCAATCAGAGAAAGAACTAAGTTCTTTTTGCAGAAGAGTTAAACTCTTAGATTGAGAATTAAATTCTCTTTTTTGAAGTTTTGATCCCTTTCCTTTTCTCACCTAGGGTTTTCTCTCTTGAGAATTAAATTCTCCTCTCTTTTTTCTCTCTGTTGTTGTTATCTCCCAAAAAAGTAGATCCTTTCTCTTCTCTTCTTGGCTCCTATTTATAGGAGAAAGAAAAGAATCAATTTGTTTTGTCAATCTTTCATTGAAAGATTTTATTCGATTTTGTAACTAACATGATCTTTTAGATCACTCAGTGAATTTTATTCACCATTGGATTTTTAATCCAAAAGATATTCTGTCTGTTATTCTTGATGAATTTTAGGGAAATCTTTCCTTGTATAAAATCTTTCCACAAATTGGTGGTTTTTAATCACCATTGGATTTTTAATCCAACGGTGCTCCATTTTACAAAGCACCATCTTTTTTGTTTGGAAAGATTTAAAGAAATATTTTCCCAGTTTGGGTCTTTGATTCCCTTAATTAGAATTTAATTCTATTATTTCAAAAGGCTTTTAAAAGTCTATCACGTGTTGGCACGTGGTTCCTTTATCTTATTATTAAATAGAATTTAATTCTATCAATTAAAGAGTTTAGGAACTTGGCACGTGTTGGCACGTGACCCTCTTGATTAAACATTTTATTCAGAATTTAATTCTGCCTTTTAAAGGAGTTAAGGAATCATTACGTGTCAGCACGTGACCCTTGGTCACGTGTGAGCACGTTGCCCCATTGGGGTTTTTCCTTCGTGCTTTATTATACCTTTAATTCTTTTCAGTGGGTTTAAAGGCCCATCACGTGTTGGCACATGACCCCACTGATTAATTATTTTCAATTATTTATTTTATTCAGTGTCTACAGGCTTTGCCTGTAAATGGTCACGTGTTTGCACGTGATGCCCGGTCACGTGTGGGCACGTGATGCCCGGTCACGTGTGAGCACGTGATGCCTCATAACTTTTGATCCTGGATGAATTATGAGGCCCATAATATATCAAATCGAAGGTTTTTTCGAAACGCTTTCGATACCATCAGAATTTAGCTGTTTATCATTCGAAGTTTGTTAAAATACAGCCCGGAAAATACTGGTTCATATTTTCTTAAACGTATCGCTGTCATTTGATACCTTGGGCTCTTTTGCGCAGAAATTTTTTTTGGCGGGAACAAATGCCCCCCACTATTTTGCCCACGTAAGTATATACATGGGTGAAGTAGTGCAGAGTAATTCATATCGTATGACCAGTTTTGGGTTGGTATATAATCTTCACGATCTTGATCTGAGAAGATAACGAGTGAACACAACCGTCGTCATTTATCATTGACTCAAATCTCGACTCTTAAAGGGATAAAGTTCCAAACCCTCAGCTCCATGAGCCGCGCCCTTCTGTTTCTTTATGTCTTACTCTGGCGTGAAGTAATTTATATGCTCATGAGTAACTTCTCAATTTCAGTGGCATGTAGCTTTGGCAAGTGTGGCCCGTAGATGGTAGATAACAGTTCATCTTGAACTCTTTATAAGATAGCGATGGCTTAGGAAACAGGGTTAGGATCTGTTGCCTAAGACTTTCTAACTTTATGAGCCATGAGGGTCTCACAAAGGCTTTTCTCCCTACGAATCGTGAGGATCTTGTAGGTGTCTTTTCTCTTTAGGAGTCGTGAGGACTCCTAAGTGCGTTTTCTCTTGAGAATCGTAAGGATCCCACAAGAGAATTTTCTTTATGCGTAGGGACACTAATTTCCCCGCAAGTTGAGAGGAATCGAGAGATTCTTGTAAAGACACTGATTTCCTTGCGGGTCGAAACGAATCGAGAGGTTCTCGCCAAGGACGCTGATTTCCCTAAATCGAGATAAGAAGCGATGGCTTAGGAAACAGGTTCAGATCTGCTGCCTAAGACTTTTCAATTTTATGAGCCGTGAGGGTCTCACAAAGGCTTTTCTCCCTACGAGTCGAGAGGATCTTATAAGTGTATTTTCTCCTTAAGAATCGTGAGGATTCCTAAGTGTGTTTTCTCTTGAGAGTCGTAAGAATCTCACAAGAGAATTTTCTTCCTTACAAGTCTAGAGGACTCGTAAGTGATTGATGAGTTGACCTACTCTCGAGTCAAAGCATTGCCTCAACAGGGAGGTCGAGGGTTGACTTTGGTTTGTCTGTGCACCGCTGAGTCATGGAACTGGGAACTTTGCCGCAGCTCCGCTTTGCTGACGTTGTATATTCCTGCAAAGACACTGATTTCTCTACGGGTCAGCACGAATCGAGATGTTCTCGTCAAGAACGTTGATTTCCCTAAATCGAGATTTTGCCAAGGACACTGATTTCCCTAGGGTTGAGACGAATCGAGATATTCCTGCAAAGACGCTGATTTCTCTGCGGGTCGACGTGAATTGAGATGCTCTCGTCAAGGACGCTGATTTTCCTGAATCGAGGAGGTTACCAAGGACACTGATTTCCCTATGGTTGAGACGAATCGAGGTATTCCTGCAAAGACGCTGATTTCTCTGCGGGTCGACGCGAATCGAGATGCTCTCGTCAAGGACGCTGATTTCCCTGAATCGAGGAGGTTGCCAAGGACACTGATTTTCCTGGGGTTGAGACGAATCGAGATATTCCTGCAAAGACGCTGATTTCATTGCGGGTCGACGCGAATCGAGATGCTCTCGTCAAGGACGCTGATTTCCCTGAATCGAGGAGGTTGCCAAGGACACTGATTTCCTCGGAGTTGAAATGAATCGAGGTATTCCTGCAAAGACGCTGATTTCTCTGCAGGTCGACGCGAATCGAGATGCTCTCGGCAAGGACGCTGGATTCCCTGAATCGAGGTTTTTGCCAAGGACGCTGATTTTCTCGGAGTTGAGATTAATCGATGTATTCCTGCAAAGACACTGATTTCTCTGCGGGCCGACGCGAATCGAGGTGCTCTTGTCAAGGAAACTGATTTCCCTGAATCGAGGAGTTTGCCAAGGACACTGATTTCCCTGGGGTTGAGACTGTTTCCCCAATTAAAGCAAAGCTCTGTTCAGAATTCAAAATTTGAATTAAAGCTGCGCTTTTATAAAAAGCGCTGCGCTATAACTAGCGCACCCCGTGCAAAGCGCATAGGCGCTAGCACTAGATGCGCTGCGCTCCAAGTAGCGCATCACGTGCAAAGTACGTGCGCGCTAGCGCTAAGAGCGCTGTGCTCCAAGTAGCGCACTATAGGCAGAGCGCATAATCGCTAGCGCTGGAACTAAAATCTCCCCACCGTTAGATCAAAAATCTAATAATAATGATAAATCATTAATTAACCAGAATTAAATTCTGTTAAGGAAAGATTTCTCAAAATCTTTCCAAATAACAAGATTGTGCTCTGTAAATCAGAGCACCGTTGGATCAATGATCCAATGGTAAATAAAAATTACCAATGACAAAGTAAATTCTGTATGGAAAGATTTTCTAATCTTGTTAAAAACAAGAAGATTGCCTTCTGTAAATCAGAAGCCCTTGGATCAAAGATCCAACGATGGGAAATTCCCCAAATCAATTGGAGAAAAGATCTCCTTAACTGATTGAACAAACCATCTTGCCCTATATAAAGGCCCCAGACTTCAAGTCTTATATAGAGGAACCCCCCATAAATTTTGAGAAAATCTCAAGAAGAAGAAATAGCTCTCGGCAAAAGAAGATTTTTCTTCAAGGTAAAAAGAATGGTGATGAACAAAGAGATGAAATCATCTCATAATTAAAGAGAAGAATTCTCTTCTTAAAAGATCATAGATCTACAAAGACCGAGGTCTTTTATAAAGAGATCAAAAAGATCTTATCATAAAATAAAGAAGTACTTACTTCACAGATCATAGATCTATAAGACAAATTGTCTTTCTGAGATTATGAACATCTCATTATAAAGGGGGGAGAATTATTCAATTCTCTTAGGATCACAGATCCATAAAGGCAAAGCCTTTCATCAAAAAGAGATTGAAGTATCTCCTATAAGTTAAGAACTTTGTTCTTGGAATCTTGAGACAAAGTCTCTTATCAAAGAAGATAATCTTCAGAGCGCAAAGTTAACCTAAGAAAAGTCTTGGCGCTCCTAATTTAAAAGTGCCTCAGTGCACTTCATCTAGCGCAAAGCGCTGCAGTGCCATAGCACTTCAAACAACAGCGCACTGCGCTCATTGGCTAGCGCTCAGCGCTAAGCGCACCACGTGCTCCTCACGTGTGCGCTGCATTACTAAAAGCGCTTCGCGCTCATTATATGGCACCAACACCGAGCGCCTCAATAGCGCATCAGCACTCTTCATATAGCGCTAAGCGCATCTGCGCTCTTCACTTAGCACAAAGTGCTAAACGCATCAGCTCTTAACATCTGGCGCAAAGCGCCAAGCGCATTAGCGCTTTAACCATAGCGCACTGCGCTCATCGACTGGCACTAGTGCCAAGCGCGCTATATACTTTTATGTGCGCTTGGGCAGAACATAAATTGTTCTTTGGATAAGCCCCAGAGCCATGATGAATGCTTAGCACTCAATAAAAGACAAACATTGTCAGAATTTAAATCAATACTCCGCATTGTTAAAAGGGCCAAGCCCAAACAGATGCTTAACAGCCCAAAACGAATGTTAAACATTTTAACTTGATTGGACTTAGCCCAAATTGGCTATAAGTCCTCAATTCAGACTTAACTGAGCTATTGTGCTCATAATATAATTAATTGGTCTTAGTTCCAAACTGGGGTACAGATCATTTAATCCATCTTGGTTCAAGGGTACATCTCTTCACTCTTTTGATATTTGTCGTTGTAATTCCTCAACGTCTTCAAAGAGGTGACGGGTCCCGACAACCATACATTTCACAGACTGTGGGGTCCTTAAACTCATGGACTATGATGTCCTTAACCTTGACCGTGATGTCTTAAAACTAACAACGGACTGTGGGGTCCTTAAACTCATGGACTATGATGTCCTTAACGTTGATCGTGATGTCTTAAAACTAACATCGGACTGTGGGGTCCTTAAACTCTCGGACTGTGGGGTCCTTAAACTCGACCGTGATGTCTTTAAACTAACATCGGACTGTGGAGTCCTTAAATCCACAGACTATGATGTCCTTAACCTCGACCGTGATGTCTTTAAACTAACACTGGACTGTGGAGTCCTTAAATCCATGGACTATGATGTCCTTAAGCTCGACCGTGATGTCTTTAAACTAACATTGGATTGTGGAGTCCTTAAATCCATGGACTATGATGTCCTTAACCTTGACCGTGATGTCTTTAAACTAACATTCGACCGTGATGTCTCTAAACGAACGATGGACCCCCATGTCCTTAAACTGGCAATCGACCGCAATGTCACTAAACTAAACAATAGAGCCCAATTGCTCTCTTGTCGGATCTAAACGATCCCGTTAAGTTGATCTTAGTCTAAAATTAGACTAACGTATCCTTAACAAACGTTTAAGTTGATCTTAGTCTCAAATGAGGCTAACGTATCCTTAAACCCAAACCCCCCAAACCCAAATCTAAGAAAGATACGGATTTGGACTAGTCCACACCCTACGGGCGACAACATAACTTAGTCTCCGTATACAATCCACGGGCAACCAAACACAAAACAAACACCCATGACACGAAGTGACCATATAGAGAAGGAGAAAGTTGTTACCGCGATGCGGTAGCGTAATTAACAGCAGGGGCTTGCGGCTGTAGGGAAGAGCGTCCCCACAATCAAAACCCTCTCAAACGAGGGGGAATCTGATGAAGTCTGCTACATCGGCCGCATCCGTTTAAACCTTCGATACATGGTACCATAAATCAACTTGTCATCTTCAGAGAGGTGGACGGATAGCGCCAATTAGCATCTGCCCCGAAATTCAGGCAAGATGTCCGCCGCATCTTTCGGAGGGGAACAGATTCTGGCACACCCGGTGGGACCTTTTCCTCTTTCCACTCCACACTTCGTGTGTCGTGTTCGCGAGCGAATCACAATTTGTTAATGGTTGCCCTTGGATTTTGAGGTACTAAGATTTGGAGTTTTTCTTGGTGTAGAAAGCAAAGGATCAATGGCGTTCACCTTCTCAAAATGTTCCACATGCAACTGCAACCCATGTCCTGCCTCAACTGGGGGCATAGCCTACGGTCCCTAAGCTGCTTCCCTATTCACGATGCCCGTGGAACAGGTCACTCAAGCCACCACGGGATTTTTTTCGGAACCATGCTTCCGCCGATGAGCTTCAGCACCCCCGTGCCCGTACCAGAAGCTCCCAAGAAGTCGGTCTTTGATCGGCTTACAGCTACTGCGGCCCCTCTCAACGGGTCGTCCAACTCTAGCTCCTCAGTCTTCGCCAGACTGGGCCAAAATTCCTGTGGGCCCACAATGAAGCCTGCAATCCCAGAGAAGGTTATTCCGAAGAGAGTAACCAACCCTGCTCCTGAAGTCGTCAAGGCGGCTTCTCCTGCCAAGTGGTCGGTCTTTACAAGATTGACTGTCCCAACTCCCACTCCCGCTCCTGCTACTCAAAGGACATCAGTCTTTAACAGGCTGACACCAGCAACAGCCCCTCACCTGAACAGGGGGCAAGACGAAGCCATCCCCGTCATCGAGCCAACTCCATCAGCTCGACGCGCTCGACGTCGCTACTGGCACCGAGCAAGGAAGGCTGGGGGCAACTCCCCCTCTGGGCTAACTCCACCGGCTCCAACGGTGGAAATTAATGCTGTTGTTCCAACCGGGAACAGCTTTGAGCTCCTGAACAAGGTGCGCAGGAATTCGCCTACCGCTGTATTAAAAAGTTCTCCTCCACCGGTAGAGACTGTCGCATAAACAAAACCGGAACAGCCCCCTCAGCGGCTGTCCTCCAAAATCTACAAAGTCTGACGGCAGGTTCGGGACTCAGTAATTGATCAAGATTACCCTCGCCGACAGAAAAAGGCGAAGGTTCAACAAGAAGAGAACCATCCTGCCAAATCACAAAAAGCTGTCTGGGTGCCCGCTGCGACGCCCCCCTCAACTTCAACTGCTCAAAAGAAAAGGAGGCCGGAGAAAGCCCCTGTGGCTGCGGCAGACCGCAAAGGCATTGAGCCTAAACGCCCTAAGTCTGGGGGCATGGTGGTGCATACCGTCTATATGGCGTCCGGAAAAGAGGATAGCCGTATTTCCACAGGTCATCGACCGCTTACGCGATCAGTGACTAAGGCTCAGGAGCAACAACAACAGAAGCTTCAAGAGATGCTGACTACAATGGCCGCCCTTACCGGGCCAAAAGAAAGCTCGGAGGCGTCATCAGAACAGCTTCACGAACAAGAAACTGACGCTGACTTCCTACGCAGAGTCCTCGAAAAGAAGGACAGAGAAGCAGCAGAACAAGCTGCCAACATAAAACAAATGGCGCTTCTCTTCCAAGACATGGTAGGAATGATGTTACAGCCGGATCCTTCAGCTGAAGACCCTCCGGTCATTATTGAAGACGATAGAGGGGAGACATCCAATCCTCCTCCGGCTCATTCAGCAGCCAAGGAGGAAACCATTTCGAAAGCCACACTCGATGATTATATAGCTCAGCAAATACGAGCTCACCGAGCGAACGAAACAGCTGGCCAAGTTGTCAAGACCGGACGACCCTATCCGTGCTGGTATGACCAAATAAGTTACCCGCCGGGATATACGATCCCTAAGTTCTATGTATATAAAGGGACGGGGAATCCACATCAGCATATCGCTCAATTCAGGGCCTTATGCGGCAACACTGGAGGCGACGACAAATTGCTACTTCGCCAATTCGTCGGCAGCTTGTCGGAGACAGCGTTCGAATGGTACTCTGAACTTCCGAACGACTCCGTCAAGACTTTTGCAGAAATGGAGCTGTTATTCACCCAGCGATTCGCAAGTGCTAGTGAACGCACCCCAATAACGGCGTTGATTAATGCCCGAGTGAAGCCAGGGGAGACATGGGTTCAGTATGCAATACGGTGGCGGAATCTATGGTCGAAGTGCGAGCAGCACATCGAAGAAGCGCCTGCGGTAGGCATGTTTATGGGCACTCTAGACCCTCATGCAACTATTTCACAGTTCATGATGTTCTTCAAACCGACTACGTTCCATGTTTTAATCGACAAGCTGGCCCAGATGGACCAGATGGGTCACAGACCGTCTCCTCCAAAGCCGGACTCCCGCAACGAAAAAGGCAAAGGGAAAGCAACCTTCGTCACCAACGCTCGACAACAACCGAGTGGCCCGAAATCAGTTGTTCGCCAAAGCAACAAGCGGCAATCCCTCGATGAGAAGCTGAGACGTCCTTACTCGTTTCCCCGAGATAAAACAAGGAGACTGTTCGAACTGGCAATGCGCAATGGGCTCATTACTCTACCAGAGTCGAGCCACCCACTGCAACCGAATGACATCGACGATCCCAATTACTGCCCCTACCATCGAGTAGTAGGCCATCCACTCGAAGATTGCTACGTCTTCAAAAATTGGGTTGAAGACCAATACCAGCAAGGCAAATTCGCGTTGTCTGAAAATTGGAAGGTGAACCTGCCACAACCACATGCTCCGAAAAAGATGGACATTCCGGGGGCATCATGCTCATTCATAGAGGAAGCTCCATGGGAAGTTGTTCTTTCGGCAATAACTAAAAGAATGCCGAAAGATCTTCAAACATGTCCAGCAACCAGGTGGAAAAGCCCGCTAGAGCCGGAGATTATCGGGGAGATGCTGAAACCACATCCAACATTGGGAATTAATAGTGATGGTGGACAAAACATTCGGGCCCAGCCGTCAAAGTCTTCGAAGAAAGAGAAGAAGACCAAAAAGCCCATGAAGCCTGACAACAAGCGCACGAATCTGCAAAAGCATAATGACGCGCTGAAAGAATACAACCAGAGGGTGCGAACCCCAGTCACACTTCAAGAGTTCCTCAATCACATCTTTGAGAATGAAGATAACGACAATGATGAGGGAGACGACTTGTCAGAAGAATCCGAAGATCATGTGGCAAGTTGCCACATGATCGCTTATTTGTCGCTAGGTAACAAAGCAGCTCACTCGGCGTTAGGAGATAACGTAAAAGAGCTGGGGGCAGGAGCAGTGCCAAAACCTTTGGATTACGTGACAAGGTCTATCAAGGAGAAACCTACTTATTCATAAAGCATCCGGTGAAACTTCGTCTCAAATCAACAACGGACCGAAATGTCCCTAAACTAACGATGACCGCAATGTCCCTAAACTAACGACGGACCGAAACGTCCTTAAACTAACGGACCACTATATCCTAAAATTAGCTGTTGACCGAGATGTCGATAAACTACGGTGGATTGCAGCATCCCAAAGCTGAAACAAAAAAAAAGAATAAAAAAAGAAAGAAAAACGGTATGTCTATAAGCAAAATGGGCACGGATGAAAACCCGAAAAGGCTCCGTGAGTAAAAACAGCAGGGCTACCGGCGAGTTTTGTGAAAACCCGAAAGGGCGCAACCTCATTAGAATAAAAAAAAGAGAAGAAAAAAACGGTATGTCCATAAGCAGAAAGGGCACGGATGAAAACCCGAAAGGGCTCCGTGAGTAAAAACAGCAGGGCTACCGGCGAGTGTTTGTGAAAACCCGAAAGGGCGCAACCTCGTTAAAAGACACTTGCAAATTCCTCTCGACTTTGTAAGGAGAAACCACCCGCATGAGATCCTTACGACTCACAAGGGAGAAACACACTTAGGGATCCCCACGATTCCTAAGGAGAAATTACACTTGCGAGATCCTCACGACTCGTAATGAGAACTTTCTTATGGGACCCTCATGGCTCATAAGATTTGAAAGTCTTAAGCTACAGGGATCTGAACCTGTTCTTAAGCAACCCCACAACCTCCGATACTGCCTTACAAGCGGCTCAATGCTGACCCTTGTATACAATCCACGGGCACTAATAAACATCTCCCTAACGAAGTCCCATCCGTGACTAGGGATATGTCTATATGGTGAACAACCTTTGTAAGTCCTCTCGATTTATAAGGAGAAAACCCTCTTGTAAGATCCTTACGACTTATAAGAGAACATACACTTAGGAGTCCTCACGATTCCTAAAGAGAAAACGCGCCTACGAGATCCTCACGACTCGCAGGGAGAAATATCTTTATGAGACCCTTACGGTTCATGGAGTCAAAAGCCTTAGTCGACAGAATCCTAACCCTGTCTACTAAACCATCTTTGTTCGACATCGATGAAGGAAAATGATGATTTGCTCCTGGCAATGTCCCAGTTGTAGCGGTGCTGATGCCGCAATCGGTGTCCAAATCCAAGCTTGCAACAAAAACTGGCAAGCCACACATGCATACGAAATAGCCGAAATGATGGAGCAACTTTCAAACAAAATCAGCAAGTAAAAATGTATGCATGCAAAATAGCCGAAATGATTGGGAAACTTGCAATAAAAAGCAGCGAGTAAAAATAAAACAAATAGCCGAAATGATTGGGCACCGCGAAAAATAGCCGAAATGATTGGGCAATCGCGACCTTCGCGATATAAAAGCTGAAATGATAGAGCATCGCGAAAAGAAATAAAAAAAATGAAATGAAAATTATGCCCTACAGGTGATATCACATCGATCCCTGTATACAATCCAGGGGCACAAACAAAGAAGGAATCACGCCTTCCCTCCTCAGGCTCCATCAGAAAGAGAGCCAAGTCTCGACGGTCACATCTGCATCCCAGAAGACCAACAACAGCGCTCCTCCTTATGCCAACAAGGCACGGAAGCGACACAGCAAAACGGAATCATGGCAAAGCCCCCTAGTTCCAAGTCTCGACGGCCACATTTACAGCCTGGAGACCAACAATAGCGTATCTTCTCACTACAACGGAATGCAGACGAGACGTCAACAAGCGAACCCAAGGTCAAAACAAATTGGAGCCACGATAAAGTCCCCAGTTCCAAGTGTCGACGGTTCAAAAACAACCTAGAGACCACCTCGACGTTCGTCTTGATACAGCAGACGCGATGTCACCCCAGCGTTTTTTCTCCAACAAGATGTAGACGCAACACCAACAACGGAGCCATGGCAAAGTCCCTAGTTCCAAGCCTCGACGGTTCACCAACAACCTAGAGACAACCGCGACATTCGTCTCGATACAGCAGACACAATGTCAGCAACGACGTTCCTTCGCAGTCCAATCGGATGCAGACGCAACATCAACAAACGGAGCCACGACAAAGTCCTTAGTTCCAAGACTCTACAGTCTACAGACAACCTAGAGTCAATCAATGACCTCTCCGCCGGATCAACGCTCCGTCTCGGAAACAAGTCAACCAACCCGAGGAAATCAGTGTCCTTGGCAACCTCCTCGATTCAGGGAAATCAGTGTCCTTGACGAGAGCACTCCGATTCGCGTCGACCCGCAAGGAAATCAGTGTCTTTGTAGGAATACATCGATTCGTCTCAACCCGAGGAAATCAGTGTCCTTGGCAACCTCCTCGATTCAGGGAAATCAGCATCCTTGACGAGAGCACTCCGATTCGTGTCGACCCGCAAGGAAATCAGTGTCTTTGCAGGAATACAACGATTCATCTCAACCCGAGGAAATCAGTGTCCTTGGAAACCTCCTCGATTCAGGGAAATCGGAGTCGTTGACGAGAGCACTTCGATTCGTGTCGACCCGCAAGGAAATCAGTGTCTTTGCAGGAATACATCGATTCGTCTCAACCCGAGGAAATCAGTGTCCTTGGCAACCTCCTCGATTTAGGGAAATCAGCGTCCTTGACGAAAGCACTCTGATTCACGTCGACCCGCAAGGAAATCAGTATCTTTGCAGGAATACATCGATTCGTCTCAACCTGAGGAAATCAGTGTCCTTGGCAACCTCCTCGATTCAGGGAAATCGACGTCCTTGACGAGAGCACTTCGATTCGCGTCGACCCACAAGGAAATCAGTGTCTTTGCAGGAATACATTGATTCGTCTCAACCCGAAGAAATCAGTGTCCTTGGCAACCTCCTCGATTCAGGGAAATCAGCGTCCTTGACGAGAGCACTTCGATTCGCATCGACCCACAGAGAAATCAGCGTCTTTGCAGTAATACATCGATTCATCTCAACCCCAGGAAATCAGTGTCCTTGGCAACATCCTCGATTCAGGGAAATTAGCATCCTTGACGAGAGCACTTCGATTCGCGTCGACCCGCAGAGAAATCAGCGTCTTTACAGGAATACATCAATTCGTCTCAACCCGAGGAAATCAATGTCCGTGGCAACATCCTCAATTCAGGGAAATCAGCGTCCTTGACGAGAGCACTCCGATTCGCGTCGACCCGCAAGGAAATCAGTGTCTTTGCAGGAATACATCGATTTGTCTCAACCCGAGGAAATCAGTGTCCTTAGCAAAAACCTCGATTCAGGAAAATCAGCGTCCTTGATGAGAGCACTTCGATTCGCGCCGACCCATAGAGAAATCAGTGTCTCTGGAGGAATATACAACATCATCAGTATGACCCCGTCACGGAAATACGTCATCCATATGACCCCGTTTCGGAAGTACGTCATCTACGTATCTATCCCACTAAACACTTACGGGTCCTCTTGACTCATAAGGAAGAAAAAAAACTCTCTTATAAGATCCTTATGACTTATAAGGGAAAACACACTTAGGAATCCTCTCGATTCCTAAGGAGAAAATACACCTACGGGATCCTCTAGACCTGTAGGGAGAAAATTCTTTATGAGACCCTCACGGCTCATAAAATTGAAAAGCCTTAGGAAGAAGATCTTAACCTGACTCCTAAGCTATCGTTGTCCTACAGGGAAATCAAAATAGATTATCCATAAAATGTACTTACTAAAAGGGAGACACCATTGTGAAGAAAAATACGTTTTTTATTCATGAATCCAAATGAATGCAAAGTACAATTTATGAAAGAACCAAAAATACTCTCATTCAGGAGTATGTACAAAAGAAGAATAAAAAATATACAATTCTTCAAGCTGGCGGATGATTCAAAAGGTTCATCAGTTCATCCTTCCTTTCTTGGATCTCGGCTTCAAAATTGGTTATGGTTGCGAGACGGGTCTCCGCTTCCGACTGTTGGGCCTGATACGAGGCAAGCCGGCCTTCAAGTTCATGCTCAGTAGCTTTATGAGCGTCAACCATCGTCCGGATGAAGATAACAGCTTTATCAACAGCCACCACGTCCTTGATTATGGCTTGAAGCTCTTGCCAAAATTTATATACGCGGGTGGTCTTAGATGTAAGTTCAGCTTGAAGCTCCCCTAGCGCGGTTGAAGCCAGCTTCCTCTCTGAGAACTTTTGGCGGAGCCTCTTTTCACAAGAAAGTGTATTAGCAGTGTACCGCTTAATCAACTCCTGCAAACTTGTCTTCGCAGCCACCACCTCCGAAGGAAGGCGTGCGGATTCAAGACTATGCAAGCAAGCCTCCACTCGACGACATAATTCGACCCAAATTTGCACAAATGCTTCACTGTGATAAGTGGCAAGAAAGGGGAGAGAACCGTTGGCTTCAGCGGAAAATTCTTCGGTGAGCGAGCTACCAACATGAAGGTCTTCGATTAACTCTAACAAAGAGTGAAGGCTTGACTTGGCCATACGTTCGGATGCACGCAGCGCATAAGGGCCAGACGGCATGAGAATGCGAGTCTCCAACGTGGTAAAAGTAGGCAGAGCTGTTAAAGATTGATAAATGATCAGCGAAGGTTGCAAACAGAGGACAGATGCAAAGGCGTCGACACTTTACTTACCCACATTTATACGAGAAGAGTCTAGAAGATCTCCGGGCCCATCGAGGACCTCAACCTCATCGTCAGCCTCCAGAACTACAGAAGACATGAACATTGTTACATAAAGAAGTAACAATATCGAGAAAGGAGCGAACAATGCTAACCTTGTCCGGAAGATAGAATGATGTGCTGAGGGGATATCGCCTGTGGAGCAGCCAGTATCAGCAGACGCTGGAAAGACTTCCTCGGAGATAGGCCAGCGATGGACGCCGCCAATTCCCGTAGCTCTGAAAAGACAGAAAAGTTCAAATAATGAAGAGATCATTAAAATAAAAGATGGAACAATACCTTCGATGCTCCTCCCACTTTGGATTGGAGGGATAGCAGCTTCGGCGGCCTCCTCCGTGCCCCCAGACACATCATCGGGGAGGTGAACCGGTATAGTAACTTCCGGTGGAGGAGCAGTGACCATCGCTACGGGCTCCAATGGAAGGATGGTGGCCTTGATTACCTGTCCCGCAGTCTCCGGGCTGTCCCCAGGGATATCCATTGAACCCGTGGCCAATGAAGATGCCTCTTCCGGAGGAGCAATCACCTGGGGAGCAAGAATCACCAAGGGAAGCTCCATCGCAGGAGGGACAGTTTCATCAGCCCCCTCCACACTGAGTACGTTTCACTAGGGGTATCAGCAGGCTCTACGTTCAGTAAACCCGTGGGAACCTCCCCCATCTCCGAGGTCTCTGCACAGTTCACACAAGGATAAGAATACATATATACAAGTGCAGACAATATGAAGTATTACAAAGAAATAACGGAACGTACCGATGCGCAAGGAAGCTTTCTGTATGGCTCGCTCAAGCCGACACTCCTTCTCAAGGAGGTGTGCTCGCCGAGGTTCAAGGGTAGACTCGTGTCCGCCAGTCCACAATGAAAGCGCATCCGCAGCATCCTCCGAAGCAGCCTGTTTAAGGGCCCTTTTGCCCCATTCCTCCAAAGGGCCGATGAATCGTCGCCGGATCCACGAAGGGTCTTCATAAAAAATGACGGCTGGGTAGGGCTTTTTCGGAATTCTTACGTTCTCTGACTCGTCTTGAGAACGTCTTATAGCCTCAGCCAGTTGTGCAGCTTCCTCGGCAGATGAACCACGAAAAGGAAGACTGTCGTCTGGTGGACTAGCAGCGGTCTTTTTCCCCCGTTTTGACCCAGAGCTAATGGCTCTAGAAGATCGCTTATTTCCCCTTACCGTCTGTTTTTTGGGCTACTTCTCGGTTTTGACAAAAAGAGAAGACTTCTTCAGGACCTTCGCCAAGGGGATATTATCATCAGAGCTGGGTTTTACATCCGGAACCGATACGGTATTCGTCATCGGTCGTTCAAGCGAAGCATCTGTTGACAATAAGACGCGAAGCCTTTCCTCCTCTCCAAAGGTTTTAAGCGAAGCAGCAATAGCTTCTTCTGTAGAGGCACCTGTTAAAATAGCAAGCGTCAGTCAAAGCATGATAGAAAGAATGAACAACGGAGAGATAAGGGTAAAGTATACCTGACTGCGCAAGGGCAGCCAGTTCTTTTTCAAGGATAGCTGACTGTTTGGAAGCTTTGATGGCAGCCTCCAAATCAGTATCATCAAGCGTCCTGAATAAGCCCTCATTGGTCCCATATTCCCTCAAGCCTTCGCTAGACGGATCAGGAGGCGTCGAGCCTAATATGGTGTCCAAAGAAACTACTTGTTTCTTTTTCTTCTGAGGACGGGCGCCGGTGGCCGATAACACGAGTTTGCGTTTGGTAGACGCCTTTGGACGACGAGCCCCAATTTCTTTTCCTACGTCCGACTCGGAGGACGCGGCAGCCACCTCTTTTTCAGGCATACTGGGTGGGGGCAACCCACGCGTAGGGCTTAACACATGTGGAGGCTCAACTACAGTGACATCTCTCAGGGGAGGATGAACAATGTTCTGTCGCTTCAGAGGAACATTTCGATCACCAGCCGGCACTGCACCCTTACGATCGAGCAACAATCGCTTCTCTTCCCTGATGACGGTGCCCATTGAATGCCGATACCACGCCACATACGCATTAAGAGCCTTTGGGACGCAACTCGGTTCGCTGATAAAGAAGTTGGACCCTGTGTTCAAGCGCATAAAATGATGCAGTGCGCTCCGCATTCCCTCTTCGGTATCAGCAGGTTCGGCCAAGAAGGCTTCAAGTAGGACGCCCTGATTGTAACTTAGCTGCTGGGCGAAACGGCGCATATTGTATCTCATGAATAACGCCGCATCATTTTTCCTGAACACTAAGAAAACCGGTCTGATGGAGTATAAATGAAGGATCTCCCGAGTTTTCAACACAGAGGCCCCATCTTTAAATATGTCCTGCAGTGGCAGCACCATCTTCCCCGACTCTTGGCCGACGGTCAGAACTTTATCAGTAAAGGACATGCTAGCCCCAGCCGTGCGCGGGCGAAGAAGCAAGCCTCTAGCTTCCCGTTGCGTCGGAGTCACAATAGAAGCGCCAACCTGTCGCATGATCCGAGGGAACCTGCACCTGTCATAAAAACCCGGCCTCTTGTGGATGCCAAAGACACCTAGCACGTGTAACTCAAGCCATGACGTGAAATAATGCATCGGGAAGTTTACCGACTGCACTCCTGGCTCACTGGTATCAGCCGCCAAGCTGAGTCCGTGATACATATGGGCTAACCCAGCAATCTCCACAGCCACTTGTATCCCAGCAACCATCCGATGCGCAGGATAGAAGACGGACGGCCTCATACGGCGAGGGTGCATGGGAAGCGCGAACCAACTCAGCCACAGCCCGAGGAACCCTAAAAAGAACGCTTCTTCGTCGGTCCCAGGAGCCGCCAGTTCTGCAAAAGGGATGACCGGGGTATCAGGTAGAAAGAAGCTCTTCTGATCCGCCTCCACCGCTGGCAGATTGCCTAAACCCAAGCCGAAGGGGTCGTCAAGACTGGCAAATTTCTCGACTTCTTCCTTCAATATTTCCGGGCGAAGAAAATCAGCGATAAAAGCTATAAAACTAACTCTACGACCTTCGGATGCAAGAGAGAGGTTCTCGTACATATTCAACACCTTTATTAAGCTCGGAAATTTGTGTTGAATAGCATTCTCGGGAGTAAGACCCATTAACACTAATTTGGTAGCGAAAACATACTCATCCGGGGGAAGCAATTCCTCATAATGTTCCCCCCTAACGGGTAAACCCGAGACCTCTGCAAACTCCTCCAAAGGAATGGAGACTTCTCGATCTGATAGAAGGAAGGTGTGGGTTAGGATGTTCCACTATTCCAGAAATGCCCTGACCTACCATGTAGAGGTGTGGAATATTGAAACAAAGAGGCATAAACGGCGGGATACAATCCGAGCTTCATCAACTGTGGCTTCCTCGCCGATAGAATATACCGGACCCACTGCAAATACCCGGCTGGGTGACGGGGGAGTTAGTCCTACATTGTATGGCTGTCCCCAGAGGCATGACTCGCTCTGACATATGCGTCGCCCTAGGATGTCCAAAGCCACTGGCGGCTGCACGGGTATTGCGGCAATAGAAGGCCGAAGGAGACCTTCTGAAGTCCAGTTGACCTCCTCCACAGTTTAATTTATCGGAGGCGCATTTGCATAAGCAATCGCTGAAATAGGCTCCGAGGGTGTCGCACAGGAAAAGCTCCGTCGGCCCATGATAATTTGATCATACCATTTACCCCATAGATGAAGACTCTTATGCTCCAGATCATAGTCTTTTATTAGCGCGAAAACCTCTCGGTCAATGGGTGCTTCAGGAAATCTGCCTTTTGAACGAATGAATGGGAAGGAGGTGTCGGAAGACATAATGCCTGCGCAGGAAAGAACGAATTTTTCAGCCACCAATGCTATAAATTAAATTCTGTTACAAGGTACTATAAATCCGTACCACACTGCAATGCAGTTAAAGGGGATCAAAGGGGACCCACAAAATCTAGAAGAGTAAAACTCCCATTGAGAGCAGCGCTCTTCACTAGACAGACATCTGTCAAAGTCTAATGATGAAGGAATAAAATTCCTCAAGAAGAGCCTTGCTCTGAAAAGATGATGGAATAATCTATCAAAAATAAAATTTCAATTTGATCTTCAAGATCCATGAACAAACTCTTAAGAGTTCTTCTATATGATCTGAAAGGAGCAAAGCTCAATTAATGGATTAAGAAATCATAAGCAAGATCCTTTTAGATCTATGATTCCAAGAGAGCAAAGCTCTATTAATAAAACCCTAAAAAATATTTTCTCTAGATCAAAAATCTATGAAGAGCAAAGCTCTGTTAATGGGTGAAACCCTAATAGATGTTTCAAAAAGATCTAATCTTTTACCTAATCTGATAGAGTTCTGTCCTTAAAAATTCTTAACAAGAAGAGCTGCGCTCTGAAGAAGAAAATAATTTCTCAAGAGGGATTGAAGATGAACGGGAGTTATCTCAAGGTCCAGGGGTCCTATTTATAGGCACTAAGAGCCGTTTCAATTCCTCGGTTGATCCAAGAGTCGAGATGTTGCCACCGTTATATCCACGTGTGGGCCCCGTGAGCGCAACGGTGGGGGGCATTTGTTTTCCCAATTAGAGCAAAGCTCTGTTCAGAATTCAAAATTTGAATTAAAGCTGCACTTTTATAAAAAGCGCTGTGCTATAACTAACGCACCCCGTGCAAAGCGCATAGGCGCTAGCACTAGATGCGCTGCGCTCCAAGTAGCGCATCACGTGCAAAGCACGTGCGTGCTAGCGCTAAGAGCGTTGCGCTCCAAGTAGCGCACTATGGGCAGAGCGCATAAGCGCTAGCGCTGGAACTAAAAGCTCCCCACCTTTAGATCAAAAATCTAATAATAATGATAAATCATTAATTAACCAGAATTAAATTCTGTTAAGGAAAGATTTCTTAAAATCTTTCCAAATAACAAAATTGTGCTTTGTAAATCAGAGCACCGTTGGATCAATGATCCAATGGTAAATAAAAATTACCAATGACAGAGTAAATTCTGTATGGAAAGATTTTCTAATCTTATTAAAAACAAGAAGATTGCCTTCTGTAAATCAGAAGCCCTTAGATCAAAGATCCAACGATAGGAAATTCCCCAAATCAATTGGAGAAAAGATCTCCTTAACTGATTGAACAAACCATCTTGCCCTATATAAAGGCCCCCAGACTTCAAGTCTTATATAGAGGAACCCCCCCTAAACTTTGAGAAAATCTCAAGAAGAAGAAATAGCTCTCGGCAAAAGAAGATTTTTCTTCAAGGGAAAAAGAATGGTGATGAACAAAGAGATGAAATTATCTCATAATTAAAGAGAAGAATTCTCTTCTTAAAAGATCATAGATCTACAAAGACCAAGGTCTTTTATAAAGAGATAAAAAAGATCTTATCATAAAATAAAGAAGTACTTACTTCATATATCATAGATCTATAAGACAAATTGTCTTTCTGAGATCATGAACATCTCATTATAAAGGGGGGAAAATTATTCAATTCTCTTAGAATCACAGATCCATAAAGGCAAAGCCTTTCTCCTATAAGTTAAGAACTTTGTTCTTGGAATCTTGAGACAAAATCTCTTATCGAAGAAGATAATCTTCAGAGCGCAAAGTTAACCTAAGAAGAGCCTTAGCGCTTCTAATTTAAAAGTGCCTTAGTGCTCTTCATCTAGCGCAAAGCGCTGCAGTGCCATAGCACTTCAAACAACAGCGCACTGCGCTCATTGGTTAGCGCTCAGTGCTAAGCGCACCACGTGCTCCTCACGTGTGCGCTGCATTATTAAAAGCGCTTCGCGCTCATTATATGGCACCAACACCAAGCGCCTCAACACTTCAATTATATCATCTCAGCACTCTTCATGTAGCGCAAAGCACTAAGCGCATCTGCGCTCTTCACTTAGCGCAAAGCGCTGAACGCATCAGCGCTTAACATCTGGCGCAAAGCGCCAAGAGCATTAGCGCTTTAACCATACCGCACTGTGCTCATCGACTGGCGCTAGTGCCAAGCACGCTATATACTTTTATGTGCGCTTGGGCAGAACATAAATTGTTCTTTGGATAAGCCCCAGAGCTATGATGAATGCTTAGCACTCAATAAAAGACAAACATTGTCAGAATTTAAATCAATGCTCCGCATTGTTAAAAGGGCCAAGCCCAAACAAATGCTTAACAGCCCAAAACGAATGTTAAACATTTTAACTTGATTGGACTTAGCCCAAATTGGCCATAAGTCCTCAATTCAGACTTAACTGAGCTATTGTGCTCATAATATAATTAATTGGTCTTAGTTCAAAACTGGGCTACAAATCATTTAATCCACCTTGGTTCAAGGGTACATCTCTTCACTCTTTTGATATTTGTCGTTGTAATTCCTCAACGTCTTCAAAGAGGTGATGGGTCCCGACAACCATACATTTCACGGACTGTGGGGTCCTTAAACTCATGGACTACGATGTCTTTAACCTTGACCGTGATGTCTTAAAACTAACAACGGACTGTGGGGTCCTTACACTCATGGACTATAATGTCCTTAATGTTGACCGTGATGTCTTAAAACTAACATCGGACTGTGGGGTCCTTAAACTCACGGACTATGATGTCCTTAACCTCGACCGTGATGTATTTAAACTAACATCGGACTGTGGGGTCCTTAAATCCATGGACTATGATGTCCTTAACCTCGACCGTGATATCTTTAAACTAACACTGGACTGTGGAGTCCTTAAATCCATGGACTATGATGTCCTTAACCTCGACCGTGATGTCTTTAAACTAACATTGGACTGTGGAGTCCGTAAATCCACGGACTATGATGTCCTTAACCTCGACCGCGATGTATTTAAACTAACATTCGACCGTGATGTCTCTAAACTAACAATGGACCCCCATGTACTTAAACTGGCAATCGACCGCAATGTCACTAAACTAAACAATAGAGCCCAATTGCTCTCTTGTCGGATCTAAACGATCCCGTTAAGTTGATCTTAGTCTAAAATTAGACTAACGTATCCTTAACAAACGTTTAAGTTGATCTTAGTTTCAAATGAGGCTAACGTATCCTTAAACCCAAACCCCCCAAACCCAAATCTAAGAAAGATACGGATTTGGACTAGTCCACGCCCTAGGGGCGACAACATAACTTAGTCTCCGTATACAATCCACGAGCAACCAAACACAAAACAAACACCCATGACACGAAGTGACCATATGGAGAAGGAGAAAGTTGTTACCGCGATACGGTAGCATAATTAACAGCAGGGGCTTGCGCCTGTAGGGAAGAGCGTCCCCACAATCAAAAACCCCTCAAACGAGGGGGAATCTGATGAAGTCTGCTACATCGGCCGCATCCGTTTAAACCTTCGATACATGGTGCCATAAATCAACTTGGTATCTTCGGAGAGGTGGACGGATAGCGCCAATTATCATCTGCCCCGAAATTCAGGCAAGACGTCTGCCGCGTCTCCGCCGCGTCTATCGGAGGGGAACAGAGACGAATCGAGATATTCCTGCAAAGATGCTGATTTCTCTGCGGGTCGATGCGAATCAAGATGCTCTCGTCAAGGACGTTGATTTCCCTGAATCGAGGTTTTTGCCAAGGACACTGATTTCCCTGGGGGTTGAGACGAATCGAGAGATTCCTGCAAAGACACTGATTTCCTTGCGGGTCAATGCGAATCGAGATGCTCTCGTCAAGGATGCTGATTTCCCTGAATCGAGGGTTTTTGCCAAAGACACTGATTTCCTCGGAGGTGAGATGAATCGAGATATTCCTGCAAAGACGCTGATTTCTCTACGGGTCGACGCGAATCGAGATGCTCTCATCAAGGACGTTGATTTCCCTGAATCGAGGTATTTGCCAAGGACACTGATTTCCTCGGAGTTAAAACGAATCGAGGTATTCCTGCAAAGACACTGATTTCCTTGCGGGTCGACACGAATCGAGATGCTCTCATCAAGAACGCTGATTTCCCTGAATCGAGGAGGTTCCCAAGGACACTGATTTCCATGGAGGTCGAAATGAATCGAGAGATTCTTGCAAAGACGCTGATTTCCTTGCGGGTCGACGTAAATCGAGATGCTCTCATCAAGGACGCCGATTTCCCTGAATCGAGGTATTTGCCAAGGACACTGATTTCCCTGGAGTCGAAACGAATCGAGGTATTCCTGCAAAGAAGTTGATTTCTCTACGGGTCGACGCGAATCGAGGTGCTCTCGTCAATGACGCTGATTTCCCTGAATCGAGGGTTTTGAGTTGACTTGATTCCGAGACGGGGTCATTGGATGACTCCAGGTTATCTGTGAACCGTAGAGTCTTAGAACTGGGGACTTTGCCGTGTCCCCAATTTGCCGGTGTAGCATCTGTGTCCTGTTGGAATGAAGAGGATCACCGTTGCTGATTTTTAGGCTGTAGATGTCGCCGTTGAAATCTGGAACTAGGGATTTTGCCATGGCTCCATTTAGTGGATGTCGCGTCCGTATCCTGCTGGAATGAGGAGGAACGCTGTTGATGATCTCTAGGCTGTAGATGTCGCCGTTGAAATCTGGAACTAGGGATTTTGCCATGGCTCCGTTTGGTGGATGTCGCGTTCGTATCCTGGTGGAGTAAAGAGAAACGATGTTGGTGATCTCTAGGCTGTCTGTGAACCGTCGAGATTTGGAACTAGGGGACTTTGTCATGGTTCCGTTGTTTTTACCCTGGGGTCGTTTATTGACGTCGTATCTGCATCCTGCTGGAGTAAGGAGAAACGCCGTTGATGATCTCTAGGCTGTCTGTGAACCGTCGAGATTTGGAATTAGGGGACTTTTCCATGGTTCCGGAGTAGTCTCTAGGCTGTCTGTGAACCGTCGAGATTTGGAACTAGGGGACTTTGCCATGGTTCCGTTGTTTTAACCCTGGGGTCGTTTGTTGACGTCGTATCTGCATCCTGCTGGAGTAAGGAGAAACGCCGTTGGTGATCTCTAAGTTGTCGATGTTGACGTCGAGACCCTGAAGCTAGGGATCTTCCTTCGCTTCGTTTGTTGACATTGTGTCTGCAATATTACGACGAATGTCATGATTGTCTCTAGGTTGTCTATGAACCGTCGAGATTTGGCTTCGCTTCGACGAAGCCTGGTGGGACGATATAGTTCCCTTCTTATTTGTACCCCTGGATTGTATACAGGGATCGATGTGATCTCACCTGTGGGGCAAAAAGTTTCATTCTTTCATTTTTTTTATTTCTTTCCGCGATGCTCTATCATTTCAGTTTTTTATATCGCGAAAGTCGCGATTGCCCAATCATTTCGGCTATTTTTCGCGGTGCCCAATCATTTCGGCTATTTTTTTTCTTTTTACTCGTTTTTTTATTGCGAGTTGCCCAACCATTTCGGCTATTTTGTATGCATATATTTTTACTTGCTGATTTTGTTGCAAGTTGCCCTATCATTTCGGCTATTTCATATGCATTTTTAGCTCGTTGACTTTTCGCCACAAGTATGGAACTTGGAATCTGGTGCCAATCTTAGCATCAGCATCGCTGCGACTGGAATATTGCCAGGAGCGAATCATCATTTGCCATGAAAGGACTTGGAATTTAATACCAATTTAGGCATCAGCATCGCTACAACTGGGATATTGCCGGGAGCGAATCATCATTTGCCTTTGTCGATGTCGAACAAAGGTGGCTTAGCAAACAGGGTTAGGATCCCGTCGACTAAGGCTTTTGACTTCATAAGCTGCAAGGGTCTCTAAAGGTGTCTCTCCCTACGAGTCGTGATGATCTCGTAGGTGCGTTTTCTCCTTAGGAATCGTGAGGATTCCTAAGTGTGTGTTCTCTTATAAGTCATAAGGATCTTACTAGAGTGTTTTCTCCTTGAAAGTCGAGAGGACCTACAATTGTTTGTTCACCGTGTGAGCATATCCCTAGTCACTGGTGGGACTCTGTTAGGGAAATGTTCATTCGTGCCTGTGGATTGTATACAAGGGTCAGCACTGAACCGCTTGTAGGGCAATCTAGGGATTGTGATGGCTTAAGAACAGGTTCAGATCCCTGTAGTTTAAGGCTTTTGAACCCTATAAGCCGTGAGGATCTCAATGGGGAATTCTCCTTACGAGTCGTGAGGATCTCGTAAGTGTGTTTTTCTCCTTAGGAATCGTAACGATTTCTAAGTGTATTTCTCTTTTGTGAGTCGTAAGGATCTCATGCAGGTGGTTTCTCTTTACAGGGTCGAGAGGACCTTGCAAGTGTCTTTTAACGAGATTGCGCCCTTTCGGGTTTTCACAAAACTCGTCGGTAGTCCTGCTGTTTTTACTCACGGAGCTCTTTCGGGTTTTCATCCGTGCCCATTTTGCTTACGGACGTACCGTTTTTTTTAACGAGTCTGCGCCCTTTCGGATTTTCACAAATATCGCCGGTAGTCCTGCTGTTTTTACTCACGGCGCCCTTTCGGGTTTTCATCCGTGCCCATTTTGCTTGTGACATACCCCCTTTTTTTTTACATCAGCCTGGGGATGCCGCGGTCCGTAGTAGTTTATAGACGTCTCGGTCAGTTGCAATTTTTAGGACATTGCGTTCCATTGTTAGTTTAGGGACATTTCGGTCCGTTGTTCATAGGTCCGAGATTTTTCGGGCAACGTACGATTACGCAGCTGGATTTTCTCGCAAATCTTTGCATCTTTTGTGCCGGAGGGGGATTCCTTGAAGAGTGGGCGGAGGGCGATTTCTTCGTCAGAGTAGCTTCCAAAGGTGACAACTTGCGATCCCTTGGTGTCGACTATGTGACAGTTGCCAGTGGCTCTTTTGTGCTCATCTGTCGTACTTTTCTGTTCCCGACGAGCCTTGAGCTTCACTCGTTGAACGTGTTGTCGATGGGCAACATATCCTTGCCATCAGTTTTTAAAAGCTATGCATTCCTCGGTAGGGTATGCAATCCTCTGATGGTATGAGCAGAAGTTAGGATGTATGTCCGCTTCATCAAGATGTATACTGCCAGGAGAATTTCCTCTGAAAGATGGCAACTTCATTCCTATTGACAGGGCTTTAGCGAATCGTTTCCTTACTTTAAGCTTGCTTTTGCTGACGATAGGGATGCTTCGATCCGGTTAGGGTGCCTCGACCTTTTCATTCAGTCGTCGGTATTTGGCTTTTTCGAATATAGCCAGTTCGCGCTCTCGATTGGCTTTGCTTTTCTGACGGGCTTCGTTCAGTAGCAAATCGATCATCTCGTCAGACGGTTCCAAGGATTTTGGCTTCGATCCTGCCCCCAGCTCTTTTATGCTGCCTTCTATCGCCGAGTGAGCTTCTTTGTTATTTAGTGACGAATGAAAGATCATGTGGCAACTTGCCACATAATCTTCTGGTTCCTGTGACGAGTTGTCTCCCTCATCATTGTCGCTATCTCCGAACTCCAGGATATGGTTGAGAAATTCTTGGAGTGTGACTGGGGATCGTGCCTTTTGGTTGTATTCCTCCAGCGCGTCAATGTGCTTTTGCAGATCCGTACGCTTGTCATCAAACTGCGCGGGCTTTTTTATCTTCTTCTTTTTCTTCGAAGACTTTGACGGCTGGGCCCGAATGTTTTGTCCTCCATCATTATTAACTCCCAATGTTGGGCGTGGTTTCAGCATCCCCTCGATGATCTCCGGCTCTGGCGGGCTTTTCCACCTGCTCGCCGGACATGTTTGAAGATCTTTCAGCATTCTTTTAGTTTTTGCCGAAAGAACGACTTCCCATAGAGCTTCCTCTATAAAAGAGCATGATGCCCCCGGTGTGTCCACTCTTCTAGAGGTGTGCTGTTGTGGCGGATATACCTTCCAGTTTTCGGACAGCGCGAACTTGCCCTGTTGATACTGATCTTCGACCCAATTTTTGAAGACGTAGCAGTCTTCGATCGGATGGCCCAATACTCGGTGGTAGGGGCAGTAATTGGGATCGTTGACGTCGTTCGGCTGCGGTGGGTGTCTCAACTCCGGCAGAGTAATGATCCCATTGCTCACTGCCAGTTCAAACAGTTTCCTTGTTTTATCCCGAGGAAACGAGTAAGGACGTCTCAACTTCTCATCGAGGGATTGCCGTTTGTTGCTTTGGCGGACAACCGGTCTCGGGCCACTCGGTTGTTGTTGAGCGTTGGCGAAGAAGATTGCTTTCCCTTTGCCCTTTTCATTCCGAGGCTCCGACTTTGAAGGGGAAGGCCTATGGCCCATCTGGTCCAATTGGGCTTGCTTGTCAATTAAGGCCTGGAAAGTAGTCGGCTTGAAAAATATCATGAATTGTGAAATGGTCGCCTGAGGGTCAAGGGTCCCCACGAACATGCCTACCGCAGGCGCTTCTTCGATGCGCTGTTCACATTTCGACCATAGATTCCGCCACCGTATTGCGTACTGCACACATGTTTCACCTGGTTTTACCCTGGCATTGATCAACGCCGTGATTGGGGTGCGTTCGCTGGCACTTGCGAAACGCTGGGTGAATAAAAGCTCCATCTCCGTGAATGTTTTGACGGAGTCATTTGGAAGCTCCGAATACCATTCGAAGGCCGTCTCCGCCAAACTTCCAACGAATTGGCGAAGTAATAGCTTATCGTCACCCCCGGTGTTGCCGCACAGAGCCCTAAATTGAGCGACATGCTGATGCGGATTTCTTTTCCCCTTGTATACATGAAATTTGGGGATCGTGTATCCCGGCGGGTACTTTATTTGGTCATACCAACCCGGGTAGGGTCGCCCAGTTTTAACGACTTGGCCAGCCGCTTCATTTGCCTGGTGAGCTCGTATTTGCTGAGCAATATAATCATCCAGATCGGCCTTGGAAATAGTTTCCTCTTTAGCAGCTGAAAGATCCGGCAGAGGATTTGATGTCTCTCCTCTATCATCTTCAATTATTACTGGAGGATCTTCGGCTGGGGGATCCGGCTGGATCATCATGCCCACCATATCTTGGAATAGAAGGGCCATTTGTTTTATATTGGCCGCTTATTCCGCGGCCTCTTTGTCCTTCTTCTCAAGCATTCTCCGAAGGAATTCGGCATCAGTTTCTTGTTCACGGCGCTGCTCCGAGGATGTCTCCAGGCCTGCTTTTGGTCCCGTAAGTGCGGCCATAGCTGTTAGCATCTCTTGGAGCTTTTGTTGTTGTTGCTCCTGAGCCTTAGTGACTGATCGCGTAAGCGGTCGATGACCTGTAGAGATACGGCTATCCTCTTTTCCGGATGCCATATTGACGGTATGCACTACCATGCCCCTAGCCTTGGGGCGTTTGGGTTCAGTGGTCTTGCGACTCGTTGCAGACTCAGGGATTTTCTCCGGCCTTCTCCTCTTGTGGGCGGTCGAAGTCGAGGGGGCCGTTGCAGTGGGCACCCAAGTAGCTGTCGCTTTCTGTGGTTTAACATGGTGATCCTCTTCTTGCCGAACCTTCATCTTTTTCTGTCGGCGGAGATAGTTTTGATCTACCACAGAGTCCTAGACCTGTCGCCAAACTTTATAAATTTTAGAGGACAGCCGCTGAGGGGGTAGCTCCAGCTTCGACTTTGTAGCGTTTTCCATTGGTGGAGGAGATCTTTTCGGCACAGCAGTTGGTGAATTCCTGTGTGCCCTGTTAAGTAATTCAAAGCTGTTCCCAGTTGGAACAGCAGCATCAACTTCCACCATTGGAGATGGCGGAGTCAATCCGGAAGGGGAATTGCCCCCAGCTTTCCTCACTTGGCGCCGGTGGCGACGTCGAGCATGTCGTGCGGTCGGGATTACCTCCACTGTTGGATGAGCTTCCTTATGCCCCCTACTTTGAGGAGAGGCTGTTATTGGCGCTAGCCGGTCGAAGACTAACGTCCGTTGAGAGGGGATAGTCATTCTTGCGGAGGCTAACTTTCAAACAGAGGAAGCATCCTTCGTGACTTCGCGTGGAGTAGTAGCTGAAACGGTCAGTCTTGTGAAGACCGACCCTTTAGCAGGAGAAGCTGCCTTGACGACTTCAGGAGCAGGAATGACTATCCTTTTCGGGATAACCCTTTCTGGTATCGTAGGCTTCTCACGGGCCCACATGAGCTTTGGCCCAGTCTGTTGAGAACTGAGACACTGGATTTGGGCGACCCGTTGAGAGGGGCCGCGGTAGTTATAAGCCGATCAAAGACTGACTTCTTCGGAGCTTCTTGCGACGGTAATGGGGCGTTGAAGCTCATCGGTGGGATCATGGTCCCGAAGAATAGCCCAGTGGTGCCTGAGTCACCTGTTCTACCGGCATAGCGAAGATGGAGGCCACTTGGGGCCCGTAAGTCACTTCTCCGGACGGGACGGAGCGAGAGTTGCAGTTGCAGTTAGTGCAATTTGAAGCTATTGTTCTTCTGTTTTCTGCACGGAGCAAGACACCAAATCTTAGTACCTAGAATCCACAGGCAACCATAGCAAACCGCGATTCGTTCGCGAACACGACACACGAAGTGTGGAGTGGAAAGAGGAAAAGGTCCCACCAGGCGTGCCAGAATCTGTTCACCGCCAGAAACCAGGAAGACGGACGTCTTGCCTGAATCTGGGGGCAGATGCTAATAGGTTCTATCCGTCCACCTCTCCGAAGATGCCAAGTTGATTTATGACACCACGTATCGAAGGTTTAGACGGATGTGGCCGATGTAGCAGATTTCGTCAGATTCCCCCTCATTTGAAGGGGTTTTGATTGTGGGGACGCTCTACCTTGCAGGCGCAAGCCCCTGCAGTTAATTATACTACCGCATCACGGTAATAACTTTCTCCTTCTACAGATGGTCATTTCGTATCGTGGGTGTTTGTTTTGTTTTTGGTTGCCCGTGGATTGTATACGGAGACTAATTTACATTGTCGCCCGTAGGGCGTGGATTAGTCCAAATCCGTATCTTCTTAGATTTGGGTTTGGGGTTGGGTTTAAGGATACGTTAGTCTTATTTGAGACTAAGATCAACTTAAACGTTTGTTAAGGATACGTTAGTCTAATTTTAGACTAAGATCAACTTAACAGTTTGTTAAGGACACGTTAGTCTAATTTTAAACTAAGGTTAACTTAACCATTTGTTAAGGAAACGTTAGTCTAATTTTAGACTAAGATCTACTTAACGGGATCATTTAGATCCAACAAAAGAGCATTTGGGCTCTATTGTTCTATTTTAGGGACTTTGCGGTCAATTTCCAGTTTAAGAACATGGTGGTCCAAGGTTAAGGACATCATAGTCCGTGGGTTTAAAGGGACCCCACAGTCCGAGATTAAGGACATCATAGTCCGTGGGTTTAAAGGGGCCCCACAGTCCGAGGTTAAGGACATCATAGTCCGTGGGTTTAAGGACCCCACAGTCCAATGTTAGTTTAAAGACATAACGGTCGAGGTTAAGGACATCATAGTCCGTGAGTTTGAAGACATCACAGTCGAGGTTAAGGACATCATAGTCCGTGAGTTTAAAGACCTCTCAATCAAGGTTAAGGACATCATAGTCCGTGAGTTTAAAGACCTCACAGTCAGGATTAAGGACATCATAGTCCATGAGTTTAAGGACCCCACAGTCCAGTTTAGAGACTTCATAGTCTGTGAAGTGTATGGTTGTCGGGACCCGTCACCTCTCTAAAAACGTTGAGGGATTACAACGACAAATATCAAAGGAGTGAAGAGATGTACTCTTGAACCAAAGTTTATTGGGGATCTGTAGTCCAATTTGGAACTAAGATCAATTAATTAGATTATGAGCATATTGGCCCAGTTAAATCTGAATTGAGGACTTATGGCCAACTTGGGCGAAGTCCAATTAGATTTGAAGTGTTGGCCCTTTATTGGACCATTAGACATTTGTCTGGGTCCAGCCCCTCATCACTTAGCAATGCTAAACAAGAGTTTGAGGGCTTTGGTAACATTTTTGTCTTTGACCGAGTATTAAACATTATAGCTCTGAATTTTACTCAATTTTGAGATTCAGTTGAAGGGGAGGCTTTTGCCTCTGGAAAAATTAGCCAATTTGGCTAAAAATAGTTTTAAACACTAGAGAACAATAATGTTAAACACTGGAAATAAAACTCTCAAATTAGTGTTAAACACTAGAAGACAACAGTATTAAACACTGAAAATAAAATTCTCAAATTAGTGTTAAACACTAGATAGGAAGGGGTCACGTGGGGACATGTGAGGGCACCCAAAGGTGGGGCCAGATCTCCTTTACTTTGTTCTGCAAACAAGTGTTAAGCACTTTTAATTTTCATAGCCATCACGTGTGGGCACGTGATGTGTACTCATGCCCTGATTTATTAGAACATTTATTAGGGGTCACGTGGTAACACGTGAGAGCGCCCAAGTTAGAATCTGCCTTTGCTTTTGCTCCCTATATAATGAGGGTCACGTGGGAGCACGTGAGGCACTGCCTCAAAGCTTTTTCTTCTCATTTTTTGGGGGATCTGTTTAGGGGTCACGTGACCTTAGTTCTTTGCATGCATGGAGATCTTTCAAGTCTCTTTATTTTTTAAAAATTAAATTCTCTTGTAGGGTTAAACTCTAATTATGTTTTAGAGGAATTAAATTCCCATGTATGTGAAAGAATTAAATTCTTATATAGGGTTAAATCCTAGTTCTGTCTTGTAGGAATTAAATTCCTATGATTTTGGGAGAATTGAATTCTCATGCAGGGTTGAACCCTAATTTTATTTGGAGGAATTGAATTCCTATAACTTTGGGAGAATTAAATTCTCATATAAGGTTAAACCCTAGTTTTATCTTTGGGAGAATTAAATTCTCTAAACTCAATTCCCCCTCTAAGTTTTGGATCTGCATGGCAGAATCTCAACCCGATGAGAATTGAATTCTCAACCTATGGGAAGATTTGCTTCTGCAGATCTTCAACCAGAGGAAGAACTAAGTTCTTTTTGCTGAAGAGTTAAACTCTTAAATTGAGAATTAAATTCTCTTTTTTGAAGTTTTGATCCCTTTCCTTATCTCACATAGGGTTTTCTCTCTTAAGAATTAAATTCTCCTCTCCTTTTCTTTCTGTTGTTGTTATCTCCCAAAAAAGTAAATCCTTTCTCTTCTCTTCTTGGCTCCTATTTATAGGAGAAAGAAAAGAATTAATTTGTTTTGTCAATCTTTCATTGAAAGATTTTAATTGATTTTGTAACTAACATGATCTTTTAGATCACTCAGTGAATTTTATTCACTATTGGATTTTTAATCTAAAAGATATTCTGTCTGTTATTCTTAATGAATTTTAGAGAAATCTTTCCTTGTATAAAATCTTTCCACAAATTGGTGATTTTTAATCACCATTGGATTTTTAATCCAACGGTGCTCCATTTTACAGAGCACCATCTTTTTTGTTTGGAAAGATTTAAAGAAATATTTTTCCAGTTTGGGTCTTTGATTTTCCTTAATTAGAATTTAATTCTATTATTTCAGAAGGCTTTTAAAAGTCTATGTCACGCCCCGCTTCCCAGAGTACGCAAGATTTGGGCACGTGACATAGCCAACCATGCTACCTGTGGGTAGGAAGTATCCATCCACAGTCACATTACGGTTGTAAAGATATCAAGAACAGTAAAATAAACTAAACTAATACATGTCCAAATCCAATATAACAAGAATCAATAAACAATAAGTGCGGAAGCTAATGATCCAATACAATGAATAAACAGTACGTCCCATAATGCGGGCTCACATCTGGAAATGAAATGACATAAATAAACTAAACTCTCAAGAACTCACAGTTCAGCCTGCTGGCTGAAGTACTCCTGCTCGGTCGACGTCAAGGGCACGGAATCTGGGCCATGCAAAACCCAGACGTCAGCGCGTCATGATATCAAGTATATAGCATAACATGGTAATAAACAATGCAAGCATGAATATGAATAAACAGTAATAAGAAGTAACAAGCAGGGTAAAGTGCAAAGGTGACTAAACTGCCCTATCAGGTTTTCTACTCTACAGTCTTTGAAACCAATTGATGAATCGTCGATGTAACTCAATAGTATCCCGTGCGTGCCCGGGACCACGGTCATGATTCTCGGGGCTGAATCCGAGACGTGCCGCTAAGCAGTAAAAGGCAGTAGGATAGATGAGTGATGTCAGCATCAACACTCCGGAGCTGGCCAAGCCCGTAAGACTGATCAGAACAATGTGTCGAACTGTTGAGTTACAAGTCGGTTTCACCTTTGATTTCCCCATACCCCTAAGCTATGTATGTCAGGTCAGGTGTTCAGTGGTCAAGGACTAATGCCAACACAAGTCAAGTAAAGGTAGGTCTGTCTGGATCGACAGCAGGAATGGTTAGGTTTGTCGGCATTAGGCCTGAGATCAGGTAACAGGTCAGGTTACTTTCAACAGGTAGAGTCGATATGCACAGGGTGTCATGTCCGGTGTATCAGTACATGAGTCAGGTATATCAAGATCGGTCAATATGTAATGCAATCAGGTATATGATGATAACAGGTATAGTAACAAGTAATGAACAGTGGCAGGAAACAGTAAATAGCAAATATTATTCTATGTGAACACAGTGATGTTTGTATTTTCATATTAATCCGGTTCACGCACCTTTGAGGTGCAAGAGCCACAAGATGAAACAATATCGATAGTATACACAATGGAGTTATATGAATTTGAACTAAGCATAATAATTGTCTCAGGAGTGATTTTAACCAATGAAGTGGGGATGATCTACTTGGTTTGATTAGTTAAGTATGAATTAATAGCAGACCGGTTAAAGCGAGCAATGTTTCCATTGATTTAAAGTTACAAATAATCGTGGCTAGCAATTCTAAGTTATAACAGGTATCGATATTATATTAGTTGTGTGGTTATAATATGATGGTTAAGTTGTAGCATGTTAAGCAAGTATTCAGATACTTGCCTCGGCGGTTCCGCAAACCGAAACACGGATGCGATGTCGGCAGAAACTGTGATACGAAAGCACGGGCCACGGATCGAGTCCCAACAGAGATCAGCGGGATCACACGGACCAGGGGACTTCGCTGGAGCGTCGGGTTCGTCAGACGGCACGGTCGGATTCCGGCAACGACAAAAGAGCGAAGTTAGCAATACGATAAACATGCAAGATCAGCGGGGTTTGCACCAAAGGAAGTAAAGGAATGCTTACAGAGGAGGAACAGGGGCAACTGTGATGAGGCCGACGGCGATGGATCGCCGGCGAAGCGACGGCGGCGGCTGCAGCAAGGATGGAGGCTTCGGGTGTGCGCGGAATAGGGTGCTGCGGTGAGTGGGGAAGAGTGTGGTCGGCACTGGTGGTTGTGGGAGAGAGGGAGGTGGTCGGAGGTGGCGTCGACGAGGTCGCCGGCGCGATTTCCGGCGACCCGGAGATGGTGCAGGTGTGGGGCTCGGGTCTGAAGGTGGTCCGGCGAGGAGAGGAGGGGGTGACGGCGAGGTCTCGACGAGGAGGGTGAAAGGGGGTCGTGGGAGGCTTCGACGGTCGGAGGCGACGTCGACGGCGAGGTCGCGAAGGATGGAGACGGGGCCGGGGTTGCGTGCAGGTGCGGGAGAGAGGAGGAAGGAGGGAGGAGGAAGGCACGGTTGTCGTGGAGGCGTCGCAGGCGGCGACGGCGAGGTCGCGGTGGCGACGGTGGTGAGGTCGCGGTAGGCTAGGGTTAGGGTTTGAGGGGTTCTCGTGGTCGCGTGGGTTAAAGGGAGGAGGCGGCTGTGCATGGAAATATATATGGAAAGAGAGAGAGAGTGTTGAGATCGAGAGAGAGAGAAAGAGGAGAGAGGCAGAGAGATTTGTGAGGATGAGAGAGAGATTCGATGGAGATTGAGGGAGAGAGAGAAAGAGATAGGGAATGAAGAGGCGGGGCCCACGAGCAAAAATCAGCCCTCGTGATTGGCTGATCACGAGGTGGGGAAAAATATTTGAGAAGGATTTTAGGAATTAACAGTTTGGAAAATATATTCGTAGGTATAATTTGGTTATAAAAATTAAATTGAAACGGGCCCTTTTTGGCGCGAAATGAAACATTTCCAAATCGCGCCCGGGTTGCGCCCAAAAGTTCCAAATTCAAATTATAAGATTTTAAGCGGGTTCCAAATTTTGAAAATAGGTGTTTAATGATTAAAATGCATGCCACCAAGTCGGACACTTGCACGCGCGCGTAGTCGCCCAAACTTGCCTGTTTAGCCAAACGGAACGGAATCTCGATACGCGGACGCTACCACGCGACTAGTGGCGACGAGTAGGCTAACATGGACATCTTAAATTTCATTTTCGGAGTTAAAAATTGTTATGTGCTAAAATGACTTAACCGGGTAAAATTTAGCAATAAATACCAGAAAATCAGGAAAATTGGAACGAGCAATAAATAACCATTAACTAGTAATATACATAGTATAATTAGGCTCGGGTGTTACATCATACCCAACTACAAAAGAATTTCGTCCTCGAAATTCCAAGAATACAAGATAACTAACTACTGGAAAAGATGAGGGAATTTCTGCCGGATCTCGTCTTCTCGCTCCCAAGTAGATTCTCCATGCGATCGGTTATCCCAAGAAACTAGCACAAGAGGGATAACCTTGTTCTTAAGAACCTTTTCTCTTCGATCCTTGATCTCGACTGGTCGTTCCTCAAAAGTCAGGTCCTCTCGTATAGTCAACTCCGAATGATCCAAAACACGAGTCTCATCGCGAACATACCTCCGTAGTTGAGACACATGAAACACATCGTGAACTCCTGCTAATGACGGTGGTAACGCCAACCGGTACGATACCTCTCCAACACGCTCCAATATCTCGAAGGGTCCAACGAATCGGGGACTAAGCTTTCCCCGACTTCCAAAACGAATCACCCCTCTAGTCGGTGATATCTTCAGGAATACCAAATCGCCCACGGCGAACTCTAGAGGTCTTCTTGACGTGTCGGCCCAACTCTTCTGTCTGTCTTGAGCTGCCTTCATGTGCTTTCTGATCGTATTCACCTTCTCGACTGTCTGCACCACCAAATCTGGTCCTAGTAACCTTCGTTCACCAACATCGTCCCAACAAACCGGTGAACGGCACTTACGACCATACAATGCTTCGAACGGGGCCATCTGAACTGTCGCTTGGAAGCTATTGTTGTACGAAAACTCCACCAGGTGTAGGTGATCCTCCCAAGAACCTTTGAAGTCTAACATGCAAGCCCTCAACATATCTTCAAGGGTCTGGATCGTTCTCTCTGATTGTCCATCAGTCTGGGGATGATAAGCTGTGCTGAATTTCAATCGAGTCCCCAAACTTTCTTGTAAACTCCTCCAAAAGTGTGACAGGAACCGAGTGTCCCGGTCGGACACGATGCTTACCGGTACTCCGTGCAATCTGACAATCTCCTGCATGTACCGCTCTGCCAAAGTCTCTGTCGATTGACCAACCCGAAACGGAATAAAGTGAGCCGCCTTGGTCAACCGATCGACAATCACCCATACTGCATTGTTACCCTTTGGACTCCGCGGTAAAGCCGTCACGAAATCCATGGTTATATGTTCCCACTTCCATTGAGGAATCGGAAGTGGTTGCAACAAACCAGCAACCCTTTGGTGTTCAGCCTTGACTTGCTGACACACTAAGCACTTAGCCACGAAGCGAGCGATTTCCCGTTTCATACCTTCCCACCAGAAATGCTGTCGAATATCTCGGTATATCTTTGTCCCTCCTGGATGTACAGAGTAAGCTGAACTGTGTGCCTCCCTCATAAGCTCTTCACGCACATCTCCCTTTGGCACACACACACGGCTACCATATCTCAAAGAACCGTCTTCATGGATCAGTAAATCGGTTCGTAGTCCGGCTCCAACCTGCTCTCGAAACTTTTGCAGTCTAGGATCCTGCGATTGCGCCACTTTAATCTTCTCCACTAAGGACGATTGTACTTGCAACTGCATCAACTGTCCTGTAGCACGCGGTAGCACAACCTCCAAGTCAAATCTCCGAAACTCCTCAATGATCTCTCTCTGTGCCGTCAATAACTGAATTGCTGGCAACCGACTCAGTGCATCCGGCACGACATTAACTTTTCCCGGATGATACTTAAGATCAAGGTCGTAGTCGGCCATCAGCTCCAACCATCTGCGTTGCCTCATGTTCAACTCCTTCTGAGTGAACACATATTTCAAACTCTTGTGATCCGTAAAGACTTCAACTCTCTCGCCCAGAAGGTAGTGTCTCCAAATCTTCAGGGCGAAGATCACGGCTGCAAGCTCCAAGTCGTGAGTCGGATAGTTCTTCTCATGAGTCTTCAGCTGTCTCGATGCGTAAGCGACGACTTTCCCGTTCTGCATCAAAACACATCCCAATCCCTTTCCAGATGCGTCGCTGTGAATCACCAGTCCTCCTGAATTATCCGGTACGGTCAGGATCGGGGCGGTTATCAACTTTTGCTTCAACGTCTCGAAGGCCAATGCACATCCATCTGTCCAAACAAACGGTACCTCCTTACGCGTAAGCTTGGTTAACGGCTCAGCTAGACGAGCGAAGTTCTCCACAAATCTTCTGTAGTAACCGGCGAGTCCAAGAAAACTTCTTATCTCTGCAACATTCTTCGGAACAGGCCAATCTCGAACTGCTGCAATCTTCTCGGGATCAACGGCGATTCCATCGCCCGACACGACATGCCCCAGAAACTTCACTTCTTCCAACCAGAATTCGCACTTACTCATCTTCGCGAATAATTTCTCCTGTCTCAGCGTTTGCAGTGCGATCCTTAAGTGCTCAGCATGCTCCTCCGGACTCTTCGAGTACACCAGAATATCGTCAATGAATACCACAATAAACTGGTCCAAGAACGGTGAAAAGATCCTGTTCATCAAGTCCATAAATATTGCCGGCGCATTAGTCACTCCGAAGGGCATCACTAAATACTCGAAATGCCCATACCGAGTCCGAAACGCCGTCTTGCAAATGTCTTCTGCCTTTACTCGGACCTGATGATATCCTGATCGCAAGTCCAGTTTCGAGAATACCCTCGCGCCACTAAGCTGCTCGAAAAGTTCTCCAATGCGAGGGATCGGGTACTTGTTCTTAATAGTCACCCGGTTCAATTCTCGATAATCGATGCACATTCTTCTCGTGCCATCCTTCTTCTTTACTAAAAGAACTGGAGCTCCCCAAGGTGAGTTGCTGCTTCGAATCCATCCCTTCTCGAGTAATTCACCCACTTGTTTCTTAACTTCTTCCAATTCCACCGGTGCCATCGGATAATAAGATTTTGATACTGACGCTGCACCGGGAATAAGGTCGATCGCAAACTCCACATCTCGCTTCGGCGGTAGGCCTGAAATATCTTCAAACACATCCATAAAGTCGCGAACAACTGCCGGCTCTTCATTACTATCCACAACCATAGCCGCAAGAACATTGTTCGTCGGCCTAGCCCTAAACTCGACGGGCCCGACAGAACTGTTTCCTCCGATGAAAGTAAACTCAGGGTGTCCGGGAATCTGGAAAATTACTTTCCTTGCCCTACAATCAATATGTGCGTGGAAAGTGCCGAGAAAATCCATTCCCAAGACTACTTCATAACTGCCCGTATCAATCACCAAGAAATCCGCAAAAAGCTCCCGTCCACAAACGACAACAGTACAATCTCTACACTCCTTACTAGCTATGATTTTCCCATTTCCAGTGTGTATGTCCCAAAAACTAGACAGGGTCGTGCAGGTGATCGAGTGTGTAGTTATAAACTTTGATGACATAAAACAGTGGGATGCTCCGGAATCAAATAATGCCAAAGCAGGAAAACCACGAATGAGTACAGTACCTGAAACCACTTCTCCTGATTCCTTGGCTTCCTCAGCTGTCAAAGTGAAAGCTCGACCCTGGTTGGGTCCTTGTGTCAGCTGCTTCTGCCCTTGGAACGGTCTCTGCGGAGGCTTCCGTATATCATCTCTCGTGCGAAGCTTCGACGGACAAGTACCAACTGCGTGATCGGCTGCCCCACAAACCAGACAAAGTCCTAGTCTCCTTCGACAGTCCTTCTGCACGTGCCCAGGTAATCGGCAGTAATCACAAATCACGCTCTTCTTTCGATCAACGATCACAGGCTTCTTCATTGGCGCTACACCTCGACGGTCCACTGGAATACCTCTGCGCCCATGATCTCGGTTAGGTACAAATGCAGGCTTCCTGGCCGCAGCTGCTGTCTGGTGAAGGTTCCCTTTCGATCCTGATAAACTCTGCTGCTCTCTGGCTGCCGTAAGAACCTGCGAGAAAGTGGTCAAACCCAGGGAGACAATCTGCCTCTGGATGTCCACATCCAAACTGCGTAAGAACCTTCGCGCCCTGTCTGCCTCCTTGGCGACTAAGGGTCCAGCGAAACGGCTAAGTCTCGTCCACTCCGCTGCATGTACATCCACAGCTGCTCCATTTTGTTTCAGCCCAATAAATCTCTCCTCCATCTCCTCCCGTGCAGTCCGCGGGAAGAACTTTTCCAAGAAACTTTTGGAGAAATCCGCCCAACTGATTGGCTTAGACAGGCGGGTCTCCTCCACAAGCCACCACTCTCGGGCGTAATCCACCAGCTGAATGGATTGGCCTCATCGACGAGGTCGCCGGCGCGATTTCCGGCGACCCGGAGATGGTGCAGGTGTGGGGCTCAGGTCTGAAGGTGGTCCGGCGAGGAGAGGAGGGGGTGACGGCGAGGTCTCGACGAGGAGGGTGAAAGGGGGTCGTGGGAGGCTTCGACGGTCGGAGGCGACGTCGACGGCGAGGTCGCGAGGGATGGAGACGGGGCCGGGGTTGCGTGCAGGTGCGGGAGAGAGGAGGAAGGAGGGAGGAGGAAGGCACGGTTGTCGCGGAGGCGTCGCAGGCGGCGACGGCTAGGTCGCGGTGGCGACGGTGATGAGGTCGCGGTAGGCTAGGGTTAGGGTTTGAGGGGTTCTCGTGGTCGCGTGGGTTAAAGGGAGGAGGCGGCTGTGCATGGAAATATATATGGAAAGAGAGAGAGAGTGTTGAGATCGAGAGAGAGAGAAAGAGGAGAGAGGCAGAGAGATTTGTGAGGATGAGAGAGAGATTCGATGGAGATTGAGGGAGAGAGAGAAAGAGATAGGGAATGAAGAGGCGGGGCCCACGAGCAAAAATCAGCCCTCGTGATTGGCTGATCACGAGGTGGGGAAAAATATTTGAGAAGGATTTTAGGAATTAACAGTTTGGAAAATATATTAGTAGGTATAATTTGGTTATAAAAATTAAATTGAAACGGGCCCTTTTTGGCGCGAAATGAAACATTTCCAAATCGCGCCCGGGTTGCGCCCAAAAGTTCCAAATTCAAATTATAAGATTTTAAGCGGGTTCCAAATTTTGAAAATAGGTGTTTAATGATTAAAATGCATGCCCCCAAGTCGGACACTTGCACGCGCGCGTAGTCGCCCAAACTTGCCTGTTTAGCCAAACGGAACGGAATCTCGATACGCGGACGCTACCACGCGACTAGTGGCGACGAGTAGGCTAATATGGACATCTTAAATTTCATTTTCGGAGTTAAAAATTGTTATGTGCTAAAATGACTTAACAGGGTAAAATTTAGCAATAAATACCAGAAAATCAGGAAAATTGGAACGAGCAATAAATAACCATTAACTAGTAATATACATAGTATAATTGGGCTCGGGTGTTACAGTCTATCACGTGTTGGCACGTGGCCCCTTTATCTGATTATTAAATAGAATTTAATTCTATCAATTAAAGAGTTTAGGAACTTGTCACGTGTTGGCACGTGACCCTCCTGATTAAACATTTTATTTAGAATTTAATTCTGCCTTTTAGCAGAGTTAAGGAATCATCACGTGTGAGCACGTGACCCTTGGTCACGTGTGAGCACGTGATGCCCCATTGGGGTTTTTCCTTAGTGTTTTATTATACCTTTTATTCTTTTCAGTGGGTTTAAAGGCCCATCACGTGTTGGCACATAACCCCACTGATTAATTATTTTCAATTATTTATTTTATTCAGTGCCTACATGCTTTGCCTGTAAATGGTCACGTGTGGGCACGTGATGCCCGGTCATGTGTGGGCACGTGATGCCCGGTCACGTATGAGCACGTGATGCCTCATAACTTTTGATCCCGGATGAATTATGAGGCCCATAATATATCAAATCGAAGGTTTTTTTGAGACGCTTTCGATACCATCAGAATTTAGTTGTTTCTCATTCGGGAGTTTGTCAAAATACAGCCCGGAAAATACTGGATCACATTTTCTTAAACGTATCACTGCCATTTGATACCTTGGGCTCTTTTGCACAGAATTTTTTTTTGGCGGGAACAAAGCTCTTACAAAAGTGTGAAACAAATCTGGTGTCTCGATCTGACACTATACTGACCGGACTCCGTGAAGTCGCACCACCCCCTGCATGTATTTCTCCGCAAGCGAGTCTGTCGACTGTCCTCCACGGAAGGGTATGAAGTGTGCAGCTTTCGTAAGACGGTCGACGATAACCTAAACCGCGTTGTTTCCCCTTGGGCTCCGTGGTAAGGCAGTCATGAAATCCATAGTGATGTGCGCCCACTTCCACTCGGGTATCGGAAGCGGTTGCAACAGTCCAGCCGTCCTCCGGTGCTCTGCTTTTACTTGCTGGCATACCAAACACCTGGATACGAACCGTGAAATCTCTCGCTTCATCCCGTTCCACCAAAATTGTTGCTTTAGATCTCGATACATTTTCGTGCCCGGATGCACAGAATAAGCCGAACTATGAGCCTCAGCTAATACCTCTGCTCGAACATCTTCCCTGGGAATGCAGAACCTGCTACCGAATCTTAGATAACCATCCTGATGTATGAGTAAGTCCATCTTCTGCCCGGCTTCCACCTACTCTCTGAACTTTTGTAATCGAGGATCATCAGCTTGCGCTGCCTTAATACGATCGATCAAAGAATATTGCACCTATAACTGCCAGAAAATCCTGATTGCACTCGGTGTAACAACTTCTAGTTCGAGTTTCTGAAAATCCTCAATGATGCTCTTCTGACTGGTCAACATCATGACCGCTGACTTGCGACTGAGAGCGTCTAGTACGACATTTACCTTCCCCGGATGGTACTGTAAGTCCAAGTCGTAGTCCGCCATTAATTCTAGCCACCGGCGTTGCCTCATATTCAGTTATCTCTGAGTGAACACGTACTTCAGACTCTTGTGATCTATGTACACTTCTACCTTTTCTCCCAACAAGTAATGTCTCCAGATCTTCAGTGCGAAAACCACTGCGGCTAACTCCAAGTCATGCGTTGGGTAGTTCCTCTCGTGATTCTTCAGCTGTCATGAGGCATAAGCAACTACCCGGCCGTGCTGCATCAAGACGCAGCCTCATCCTTTCCCCGAAGCATCGCTATGTATCACCAACCCACCTGAATTATCTGGCACTGAGAATAGGCGTCGTGGTCAACTTCTGCTTTAGTACCTCAAAAGCCTAAGTACACCCCTCCGTCCATACGTACGGTACTTCCTTCCGCGTCAGCTTCGTCAAAGGTTCAGCGACTCATGCAAAGTCTTGAACGAACCGCCGATAATATCCTGCCAATCCCAGGAAACTTCTGATCTCAGCCAGTAACTTTGGAGTCGGCCAATCTCTAACATATTCTATCTTCGTTGGGTCCACTGAGATGCCTTCACCTGTAACAACGTGTCCCAAGAACTGCACTTTGTCGAGCCAGAACTCACACTTTCTCAATTTTGCTTATAGCTTCTCTTCTCGAAGAATTTGTAATACTGCCCGTAGGTGTTCGGCATGCTCCTCCTGGGTCTTAGAGTAGACTAGAATGTCGTCGATGAATACAGCGACAAACATGTCCAAGTACTTCGCAAATTCTCTATTCATCAGGTCCATAAATATAGCTGGAGCATTGGTAACACCGAACGGCATCACAAGAAATTCATAATGCCCGTATCGCGTCCTGAAAGCCGTCTTGCATATATCTTCGGCCGTTACTCTGATCTGGTGATAGCCCGAACGAAGATCCAGCTTCGAAAATACCTTGGCCTTACCCAACTGATCAAATAGATCGTCGATGCGCGGAATAGGGTATTTGTTCTTTATCGTAACCCTGTTCAGATCCCGGTAATCTATACACATCTGTAGCGATCTGTCCTTTTTCTTCACCAACAAGACTAGTGCACCCCACGGAGAAGCGCTTGGACGAATAAACCCATTCTTCAGGAGTTCTCTAATTAGTTTCTTCAATTCTGCCAACTCAACTGGCACCATCCTGTAAGGAGCTTTGGAAACTGGAGCCGTCCCTGGAATCAAGTCAATAGATAATTCCAAGACGCGGGAAGGTGGTAGACCTGGCAAATCTTCCGGGAACACATCAAGAAAATCCCGAACAATCTCTGGAGCTGGACTCTCATCAATCTCCATAGCTGTCAACGCTTTTGGCTTGGCTCTAAACTTGGCCGGTTCCAAAGACTCGCTTCCGCCTTCGAAAACAAACTCAGGATGATTGGGAATGCGGAAAGTCACCTTCCTTGCTCGGCAATCAATAATTGCATAGAATGTACTCATCCAATCCATCCCGAGAATCGCATCATAACTGCCCGTCCCGATTAAAAGGAAATTCGCATAGAATTCCCTGCCGCATACTACCACCGGACATAAGCTACACTCTTGGTTAGACACAATAATACCGTTACCCGTATGTATCTCCCAACCCTTGGTCAACGGCTCGTGAGGTATAGAGTGTGTATGGACAAACCGCGTGGAAATAAAACAATGCGAAGCACTCGAATCGAAAAGAACTCTAGCTGGTACAGAATAAACGAGGATGGTACCTGTAACCACATCTCCAGAAGCCTCTGCCTGCTCTGCGGATAGGGTGAAAGCCCATCCCTGATTCTGACCTGAAATAGTCTGCCTCTGATCGAAGGACCACTGCTGGGGTACCCGAGGTGGACCCCTCTGAGATGATGTGCCATACGACAGTTGTTGCTGCTCGAACCCTCCCTGTAGCTCAGATCTCTATGGATAACCGTTGATCCTGTGCTCGTTGGATCTGCAGATCAGGCACTGCCCCTTACCTCTGCGACAATCCCTCTGCATGTGTCCTGGCCTCTGACAATAATCGCAAAATAGGGCCCTCCGCTGCGGCTGCTGAGGTGAGAATGTACGCTTCATCTGTGTGACACCCGGCCTGTGAACTGGGATCGCTCCACGGGGCAGAATGGTAGGTCGTGTCGGAACCACGTGGGGTCTTCTGTCCATCGATCGTTGGCCCTTGGCCTTCTCTGCCAACCTTTCCTGTACTCGGGAAGCATTCAAACCTTGTACGAAGGTTGGTAGGTCGAGAGACGCGATGAGTTGTTGTAGTTCAATATCGAGCCCTTGCTGGAAACGTCTTGTCCTGGCGGAATCGGTGGCTACCATGTACGGTGCGAAGTGACTCAGCCGATTGAACTCTGCGGCGTAGACATCCACAGAGCATCCATTTTGCTTTAACATAATAAACTTTTCCTCCATCTCGGCCTTGGCAGTAGCCGAAAAGTAATGATCCAGGAAGCACGTGGAGAACATGTCCCATCCAATAGGCTTCTCTAGCCGGCTCTCCTCTACGGACCACCACGTGCGGGCCTCTTCTTCTAGTTGAATCTTCACTACGTTCACTCTGTCGTTGTCAGGAATTCGTGTGGCGGTCAGGAGGTTCTCTACGTTGATGAGCCATTGTTCGGTCTCAAGTGGACTTGCTGATCCCGTGAACACTGCTGGATGGAGCCTCCTGAAGTCTGAAATGGTACCAACCCTAGCCTGTGTAGTCGGTACGAGAGCACCCTCGGGGGCGGTGGAAACAACCGTAGATCTCTCCAGTGCGGTAATTGCGGTCTCCTGTACCGCCTTCAATCCATCGGCCAGAAGATCGGTCTTTCTCTCTTGAGCTTGGGCCAGGGTCGTCAGTGTGCTAAGAATCTTCTCGGTACGATCGTGGTGACCGGCACCTGAGGAGTTGCCTGAGGAGTCCATATTCCTGAAAGATCAAAAGAAATCAGATTCAAGCAAGGCTTCGCAATGATTCAACGATGATTAGGAAGTGAGGAAGAATGCAATAAGGCATACACTAAGGGTGTAACTTAATCTAGAGGTCTCTCCACAGAACTGTAATTTCATCCAAAACCTGCCTCTGATACCAACAAAACCATGTCACGCCCCGCTTCCTAAAAATACGGGATACGAGGGATGACTAGGCCAGCCATGCTCCTACGATCAGGGAATAATCCGACCGTAGTCACACTTCGGCTTCTAGCATTACATGGTAGTTAATAAACAGTGCTTGAGTAAAGGAAAAATCATTGTTCATGACTTTATTACATTGCAATTTAAAAGAGTTCGAGGTACATTAATTTCACAGAATAAATAACTAACCAATAACAAATGCTGAAATCAAAGAAAGTAGCGCTGGTGGTGCAGTCTAGATCTCCGCAATCTCGAAGGATAAGTCCTGCTCCTGGGCTGGATCCACTTCGTCCTCTGAGCATGTACACTCAGGTCGACAGGACGACACATATAGCAATAAATATGTATAATAGGCGTGCAGTATTATTAAACATGGGGAGTACAATGAATTGCAGAACATGTATATAATAACATCAACTGAATATGAATAGTGCACTATGAGTAACATGTCAGTGAACTAAGTAATGTATATGTCACTACTTAACGGTCATTAAGTCCATGAAATCAATCGGTGGAGAGGAAACTCGTGTTTTAAAGGGTCTCGTGCATGCCCGAGATTACGGTCCACTGTGCCCGGGACATAACCCTGTCAGCCGTGCCACTAGGCCCACGACCTAAAGTATGTATATATATAAATATCACTGATAGCGAATGATCATCCTCTAAATCACTGTACCTCGCTAAATATGAGTTCAATTCCACCTTGATTTCCCCATTCCCCAGGTTATGGTATGTATTCATGAATTAGATAGGTTGTGGACGATACGTATCACTGTCGTTTTCAATCACTTTTTCTACTTATCAATATCACTGTCGTATTTGCCACAACCCAATCACTAATCATTAATATATCGACAATGCAAATGATCACTATGCGGCAGGTATAACTCAAGCATGAAAAATATGCAGAAATGCACTGAACAAGTATTCATTATACTACAACGACTAATGCCATATAACTTGCAAAATTCACGGTAAATCATACGCTTAGAATTGACCAAAACAATATAAAGGGCGTATGAAACACACTGGATTATCTAAACATAAAAATTTATTTTAGGTCAAACGATGATCAGATTAGGGAGTTATCATCATTTGAAGGCAGCGATCGATTTCTGGAATTCCAGTTTCAGAACTGGAATCCCAACTTTGCGTGCTTTTTACCAGTAATTGTGTTCAGATTCAGCTATTGCCCTAGTTGAATAATTTTTTTTTCTGCCAGTTAAGTTTCCAATGTACCAGACGGATTATCAATCGCACTACTACATCAGAAGTTATGTCCAGATTAATGTGTCAATGTAACGAACATTTCTGCAGAAACTGCAGAACGCAAAGAGATTCTAAAATACAATTTAAATACCAAACGACCGTAAAAATACACGGGAATGATTTCAGGTGTTAGCTAATTAAGTTATCTACGTACCATATGGGGCTCCGTGTATTTTCAGTTTTAAGCAGGTGTGTACAGGTGCTTAGAATTCAGTTTCCCCTATAGATTGCTTCCCCGGACTGCAGTCCAGAATTTCGTTCCTCATCATTTTTCAGGGTCATGGGATTGCATTATTCCAAAAATAATTACATAGGGTTATAGGCCATCTCGTTAGGTTCGATACGAGCCCTGGAGAATCATGATTGGAATTATATCAAAATAACTAGAATTTTACAACGTGGTATGTACGTTGATTTTCAGATTTGACGTAACCAATAGGGATTTCATTTTACATTTGACGCCTTAACGATTTGATGCCGATATCTTATATGTCACTCGTTAACATCAATCGGAACTTCTAAAAATGAAACTTGGGGATTTTAATAGGGTAAACGCATCGAGCACTCGGTACGTGTACGGGGATGCTATCTATTTGTTCATACAAGCATTATATATTATACCCATTTAAACCGTTAAACTACAATTTCTAACTACACAATCAGGTAGCATGAATTGAACAAGTGAAAGGGGCTTCACTTTCCTGTGACAAAGTCAATGGTAAGGCAACGACAGCAACGGGAATGGCACGACACGGGCATGATCGCTGCACGATGCGCGCTCAAATTGGCTAGATCGGAGTACTCGGCTCAGCACCGGCGTGGAGGCGGCCACGGCAGAGGATTTCCAGCGACTACGTCAGAGTGCTCGGGTGCAGAGGGGCTGCGGGCGGCGGTGGTTGGAGCTTGGGAGGAGTTCGGTGACGTGAGGTGTGGGCTTGGCTTGGAGGAGAACGAGAACGAGAGAGAGTGTGTGAAGCATAGAGGGGAGATGAGGGAAGAGAATGGGAGAGATACAGAGATGGAGAGTGAGAAGGAGATGTTGGAGAGAAGAGGGGGTCGTGGCTGTTGGAGATGGCCGGTTCTTACGCGAGCGTGATGAGCGGGGAGTCGTGGAGAAAGCCGTTGGGTCTTGGAGCTGTTGGGGGTGAGCTGGTCGAGTGGAGGCGGGCGTGAGGAACGCGGAGGCGAGTGGGCATGGGTGCGGGTCTCGCGGCGCGGGCCCGAGGAGCGCGGAGGCGTGGGGTGACACGAGAGAGAAATGCGGGAAAGTGAAGACGAGGGAGGAAGATGAGGGAACCGGGTCGGGTCGGGTTGGGTTGGCATGGGTCGGGTCGGGTAGAAATAGGATTGGGTTAGGGAATTTAGTTTTAGGATTAAGAGTTTAGGAAATTAGTTTAAATAATAATAAAATATATAAAAATGAAATAAATTTGGATTAAATTCTGGAAAAATACGGAAAATTTTTATTCGGAACTGGGGATTTACAGGCCGCAAGCACCCGAGTGGGTGCTTTTGGCAACGGGGTTCTTCTACAGTCACTTGGTCGGGGCTATGGGGCGCGGCTGTCTACTAGAGTTACCCAGCGGGTGTTCGCGTACAATAAGTGATTGCGACAAAATTTTGATCCGAATCAAAACTCCATGACAACCGATTAACCAAGAATAAAATACTAGATTTACAATATACTAACTAGTTTTCACAAAACTAATTATTCCGGATTCTAACAATTGTATCACATATCATCAAGATCTATACGACGTTAAACATTTTGATCGATTTATCGAACACCCTAAAATCCAGAGACCTCAACAACTTGAGTCTCATTAAAAACATCCAGAAAGTGCCAAATTGCATAATGGAGCAGCACAAGAAAAACCAACCCTGAACACCCCAACATTGCGGCGGAACCGCGGCCAAACAAGGGTTTGAGCCACGGTTCTGCGGCGGTTTGAAGGAGTTAGGGTTTGGAATTTCTTGGGGATCCACTGAAAACCATGTACATATTTCTGCATATTTTTAATCACAAAAATTCAAACTTTTGAAAAATCGATAGAAAGTAGTAAAATTTGCTGTTTCGAAAACCGATCGAACACTTTAATGTCGTAAAGACCTACCCTAATGTTCTAGCTTGGCTCTGATACCATGAAAGTGTTTGCTAGCACCGCGACGGGGTTTAAAAAAGCATCACACATGAAATTTTCAAAAATTCGTGGTGCTAACGAACACTAACCAAGATCTAACTAGAATATTATGATTTTACTATGATGATATCAACTAAACTATAAGAAGAGAAAGAGATTATACTCTCGTAGATCGAGTCATTCACTTCACAAGCTCCGGGTTGTAGTCCACACGACTCCACTAGGCTCCACTTGGAATTTGATCGAGCTTGCTCCGAAAACCTTCGTGCCGAAGATGATCCACCCGAAGCTCTGCAATCCAAGCTACCTCTTCACTAAACACTTTAGTGAAGGAAACACGCTACACTTGATTGCTAATCAAATGTAGGATGATGAAGTAGGGGTTTTGTTTATCTCACAAGCACTATGTTTCACAACACATGTGATTGTTTAAAGCTTGAAGCATGAAATTAATGAGGAAGTGGAAGATGATGGGAGCTAGAGGAAGAAGGAGCTCATGAGAAAAAATGAGCAAGCATAACACAATGAAGTGAAGAATGGCTTCTATATTCTCACAATAATTGAAGCATCCAATTTTCATCAATAAACAAAAGCAACCATGCCTCAATAGTGAGTCGAGACCAATAAAATAATGATAAAAGACATGCTTCACACATGCTCCTCATTTTCCACCTCTTTTTCTATTTTCCAAAAATAGAAAATCCATGCCATGCTTCATATATATATACATAAGAAAATATTTAGTGAGTATTAATATTAGTTAAGATATAATTATATCAAATATAATATATATCATATTAAATCAACACTTGATTTAATAATCCGGTTATATCATATATAACCGACTAATATCATTTATCTGTATATCACATTATTAAATCAACACTTGATTCGAGAATCCGGTTATATCTTATATAACCTAACTGATAACAAATAACCGCCAGATTATAATACGGTATCACATACAGGTATCTAATCAGGCCCCCGCACATATCGACATATGCGCCCTACTTCGTTTCGCTTGAACCAGGAAACTTCTATGTAGGACTCTAAAGACTCGTCAATACGCCAGCAGTAGGTGATGATCATATCAGTCACCCACAAGCCATCAGCGGTACTAGCTGGACGTAACGGCTACCCAGGTATTGAGTGATTAGAAGATCAACAAGCAAGCTTGTCCAAACTCCCATGAAGCCTATAAGTAACACTTACCGTACAGTTCGGTCTCTTCGTCTGATATGTCGTATATCATATCTAGGGATGGAATCGTTAGACCCCAGTAACGTGATAAGTCATGCCGATGTCTGGCCTATAACGGTTTGAGAAACTACTGATAACACTTACCAGTAAATCTCATCAGCAGCCCTGGCCAGGGACTTACTGTTATAGCCAATCGAGCATAGCGCAACATCAACTCCCAATACCGGGAGAGACGAAACCCCTCCTATCGCTCATCACCTCCATGTGACTCGGGACTGTACCCAAAATCCACATGTTTGCTCGACTCCATTGAGCCGTGGTAGGGAGGAAATAAAAGTACAGTGGGAGCCACACAAGACTCTATGACGATCTCGGGTATACAGACTAACCTGTACCAGTGTCACCAGAGAGCTGCTATCTGACGATAGATATAGTACCAACTAGGAGTTCTTGGCGAGTCATGTTCGGTGTACCCATTTTTTAATGAGCACCTGTGTACAATCTTTGATGTCAAACACCAATGGATATGGGATCAACCATCGCCCCCATACAGGGTCAAGAAATGTACACACTAGTCTACTCTGGTGTATCGATGCCCTGTCTCGATATACCCTCGAGTAGGAACAATTAAAGGATGTTCTTGTGGACTATCCAGGTCCCAGTAGTATGATCTGCATTGTAGTCCTGGTAGTCAAGCCTACACCCTAAGGTCTTTATCAACATGTATCTGAGAGACAGTATAATAATACCAGTGAACATGTTAAGATAAAGGTAACCAGATAGCACAATATCATGTCGAGCAAGAAAGTCCTCTCTATATATATCCAAGCATCCACTATAATATACATCAATGTACAATAATGGCCCCTAGGGCATACATATCCCTAACAGTTGGGTAGGAGGCTACCCGCTGCGGATGGACCGAGCAGGAAGCTACTCGGTGACCTCACGGGGAGGGCTTTTGATCCACAGCGTTGTTGGGCAGGAATCTACCCACTGCGGATGGACCGAGCAGGAAGCTACTCGGTGGTCTCGCGAGAAGGGCTTTTGATCTACGGTGTTATTGGGCAGGAAGCTACCCGCTACGGATGGACCGAGCAGGAAGCTACTCGGTGGTCTTACGAGGAGGGCTTTTGATCCACAACGTTGTTGGGCAGGAATCTACCCGCTGCGGATGGACCGAACAGGAAGCTACTCGGTGGCCTCGCGAGGAGGGTCTTTGATCCATAGCGTTGTTGGCCAGGAAGCTACCCGCTGCGGATGGACCGGGCAAGAAGCTAATCAGTGGCCTCGTAAGGAAGGCTTTTGATCCACAGCGTTGTTGGGTAGGAAGCTACCCGCTGCGGATTGACCGAGTAGGTAGCTACTCGGTGGCCTCGCGAGGAGGGCTTTTGATCCACATCATTGTTGGGCAGGAAGCTACCCGCTGTGGATGGACCGAGCAGGAAGCTACTCGGTGGCCTCACGAGGAGGGCTTTTAATCCACAGCCTTATTGGGCAGGAAGCTACCCTCTGCGGATGGACCGTGCAGGAAGCTGCTCGGTGGCCTCATGAGGAGGGCTTTATTATCTCCCTAGCATCTCCTTGGGGCGTCGCTCAATCTTCCTTCACCCGTAAAGGGAGGGAATGGTGACCGTCGCGGGTGACACGTGGCAGTGCCATATTGGAAAAGTGCGATATTCCATGATTTGCGTCGTTGCGCGAGTAAATCTCGGCCGTTGGAAGATTTTTGGCTGAGGCTATAAATTGTGAAGGCATGTTGATTTCTTTCTATTCTCGCACTCCTTAAAGATGGACAGCCGCGTGTAGACTATCAAGGAGGTTATTTCCCGTGATGACGTATACTTTTACAACCTTGATCATTCCGAGAAAATGTACGAGGCGGTGATAATCCGCTTGGAGGGCCACTGTGGGCGCTTACTCCCCCGGAGATCTCCTCTTCTTTAGGTGTTGATTTATGCGATATGGAGGACTTCGCCAGGTCTGCACAATACCCTATCCCCGTGGTTGATGGACGAGGCATTCGACAAAATGCACACAGTCCACGGTCTCGGTCTGATCTCAAAGAGTAGGCGGGATCGCTCGGTGGAACTCCTTCTTGAGAGTTTCCAACAAAGGTTGGTCATCGTTTCCTGCTCGACAGAAAAGGATCTCGGTGAATCCGTGGCTTCTAGGTTCCGTGAGTACCGTCGGAGGGAGCGGGTCGAAGCTGATCGGGATCGGCTGGAGGAGCTTTTCTCGATGTACCACCGACAGTGTTTCCTTAACCCCCACCCCCTTTTGTTGTAATGGTTGTAAGGCTAGGGAGCCCACAATACCTCTTAAAAAATAAAGCCATCCTTCGCCGAAGTGTGTTGTCTCTTTTTATCTCTTCAGTACATTTTATATTTTTTCTTAGATCAAACCTTGGTGTCTCGGAACAGAGAAAAGAGACAAAAGGGCTGGAGTCCTATGGTGGACCTAGCCCGGAAGACTTAGTTAAATGCAAAAAGGAATTACATTATTTCAAAAGAGGATACAAATTTACTTATACAATTTGAGCTTTTCTGTGTTATAAGGCCGGGGAAAATTATGCCCCCTGGCGTCTTGCAGGGGGTACGCTCCACCGGGCAATGCTTCCGTTGCGAGGAATGGTCCGTCCTATCTTGTGGAGAACTTGTGCAGTCTCCCTTGGTCCACGAACTCGTTTCTTCGTAAGACCAGGTCTCCCCTCTTGAAGGCCCGGTATTAAACTCGGGCATTGTAGTTGCGCGCGGTTTGCTGCTGGTAGGCAGCCGCTCTGATTTGCGCTCGATCTTGTTTTTCCAACAAGACGTCCAAGTTGCTTCGGAGCGTCGAGGGGTTGGCTTCATCGTCAAAATGTTCTATCTTGTAACTGGGCAGTCCGATCTCTACGGGGACCATTGCCTCGGTACCGTACCAGAGGCTGAACGAGGTTTCTCCCATGAGTGTCTTCTTTGATTTTCGTAATCCCCACGGCACCCACGGCAGTTTCTCAACCCAGCCGCCTTGCCTTCCTTCCAGACGGGCTCTGAGACCGAGGATGACGCCTTGGTTCGCTGCCTCGGCCTGACCGTTGCATTGAGGATGGGCAACCGCGCAAGCTTCATCTGTGAAAGTGATCGGCTCGCCCCTCCTGCACCTCTTGTGTGGCATACCGCTTGTACCTTCGATTGTGAGGATGCGGCAATTCCTCTCGCTTTTCCGAGCTGGATCCGAGGTAACGACCATGATCTGCCCGATCATTAATTCCCCGGAAGGGGTTTGGTCATTTTGCTCCCGCATCATCTTCCTCCTATACCGCAGGTAGTTCGCCAGGTGGCCTGAGCGGATCAACTCCTCGATGTAGTCACGGAGTTGTTTGCAGTTCTAAGTCGGGTGACCCTGCGACCCGTGGAAGGCGTAGTACGGTCCGCGGAGTCGCTTGCCTGCCCTTTGGGTGACTGGAAGGAGCTTGAAGAACCTCTCACCCTTGGCTTCCTCCAACAGCTCGATCTGAGAGATGTTTAGGGGAGTGTACTCCTGAAACCTCGGGGAGTAAGGCTTCGGACGATCGATCTTCTTTTTCTCCTCCCTGTCCCTTTTCATTCTGTCCTCCTGATCGGCTCGGGGCAGGTTCGAGTTTACCTCGGACTCAAGTTGTATTTCTCGCTCTGTCCAGGCTTTTACTTCGGCCATGGTCTTAAGTTGCGCTAATACAAAAGAGTGGAGCCACTCTTTGTACCTAAAACCCGACCTCGGCGCGGTGATGGCTGTTTCATCGCGGTGCTCAGGGACCTCGAGGAGGACGTTGTAGAACGGGTGACATATCCTTTGAAGGATTCTTTGTCTCCGCTCTTGACGGTGAATAAGTAGTCGACCGTCCTTTTCTGTCGTCGATTCCCGACGAAGTGACCAAGGAATTAGGTGGCCATCTCGTCGAAAGTTAAGACGGAGCATGGCGTAAGTCCTCGGAACCAGTCCCGGCCAGCCCAGATGAAGGTGGTGGGGAAAGCTCGACATTAAGCCGCGTCAGAGTTATACTGGAAGCTCATGCCCGCCGTAAATACATCTATGTGGTCCTTCGAGTCGGAGTTCCCGTCGAAGAGGGCCACTTTTGACGGCTTGTTCTTGGACGAGACATGCTAGGCTAGCAGCTCTTCCGTGAAGGGCTTCGTTAGTGAGTCGGCGGAGTACCTGGCCCCTTCGCCGGACGTGTGGCCATCTTTTCGTATGCCTTCGATTTTCTTCTCGGGGGCTTCAAGCTGGTGGTGGTACCCCGAGGATTTTGCACAGTCGGAGTGGTGGCTACCCCCGCTCTGGGTCTGTGCGATGGTGCGGTTTCGATTTCGCTCTATCAAGTGTCTCAAATTCTTGGACGAGACCCTTCTCGAGTAGTCCCTGCGTTCATCGTTAGTGTGACCCCAACTAGAGCGGGCGTGTCGGTCATGGCTGGAAGCAGGCGAGCTGACCGACACCTCCTCAGGGGAAGAGAATGCGCGGCGGGTATTGGAGCGATGGCCCAGTCTTTCCTGGATCGTGGCATAGAGCTCTCCGGCGCACAGCAGGTCATGGAATCAATCGCCACATGCGGGTCAAGACGGCCGGAGTCGGTCCGCCGGCGCTCGTGGCGTTGGTATGAGGGTGAGTGAGCTCAAGGGCTTGAGCGTGCCCATCCGTCCTCCTGCGGATGTCGTTATCCCAGGGAGAGGGAGCCGCGGTCTGGTGGGTAGGGCCCGCCGCTTGAACTCGAACGAGGGCATCCACCAGCGATGTAAACCTGTCTATCCAGGAGGATAAGGCATTGATGGCATTGAGAGGGGGAGACGGGCCTCTCCCACCTCCGTTGTGGCGGCTCGTATTCGGACAGTCGCTGTTGTCGCTCGCCATCGAGTCGAGGGCGGAAGATCAACTTTAAGGGTGGAGAAATTTCTGAAACGTTCCCACAGACGGCGCCAACTGATGGAGGCTTTGATCTCCTTCAGATGTTGTCCTCCGTCGATCCTATGATCGCGGTCTTTGACGGTGGAGATTTGGTTTGGGAGTTGTTAAGCGTGTGGATCTCAATGGGTTGGCGTTGATGCCGAGCTATCTGCAAAAGAAGTCCCGGGGTGGGTGGCCACCGTAGGACCTTCCGACGATCAAGTTAGTACCGAGGTATAAGTGCAGAGTAGCGGCGTATTGGGAATGAGTTCTAGTTACCTGATTCGTTTGAGAGAGGGGTTTATATAAGGGTTGTGTGGAGCGAGCAAGCGCGAGATCATCGCCGTCAGTTACGCCCCAGCATTATCCCCGTATTGAATGGCGGGATGTGCCCACTAATAGAAGGATGCGCCTATTAATGAGGGGATGCGTTAGCATGGGACACGGATCGTGGGGAGGGGGATATCTCGCCCTGGCGATATATGCGGAGCCGTTACGGGACGCATGAGATCCGCGCTCTTGGTTGATCGGGGGAAACCGAGGAAGCTCGGTCCGTCAGGAGCTCGTAGACGAGCCGGGATTGACGGGGTGGCTCCTCCCATTGCTGGCTGAGACTGACAGGGAGAACCATACGAGCATTGATCTTGACCACGTACAGGATTGGGGTAGCGTTGGCAGCTGAATTCATCTTAGGAGATGTCGTCGTTGAAAGTTGATTGCTGCACGAAAGGAACATTAGTTTAGTACAAACGTCGGTATATATGTTAAATGAGTTCGCATGAACGCTTGACCCGAGATATGGGAGGAGAGAAAGGTTCCACCGGGCGTGCCAGAATCTGTAGGGTGTTTTTCGTCATCCCATTGAGATGGGAATATGCACGTGCTTGTCAGGCGTACTACAGATTCCCCCTGCCTAGGGTAGGCGGGGGTTTATTGATTGTGGGTATCCAAAACTCCGGCAGCCGCGGACTAGGCTGCCGTTAATTACCCCTCGCCTTTGGAGCGAGAAAACCTCCGATTGACGGGTCAAACTGATCATGCGAACTCAATTTGCCTTGTGCGTGTGTTGTGTTTTGAAAGGGTTTTGGATATATCGGGGGCATCGTAGAGTTTACGGGGGTCCCGTTACCTGGATAACGGGCTGGGAGCCAAGGGGCTAGCAGCCCCCTTATGGGGTGCATGGCAGCGTCCCGTTAGAAAAATTTTTCCAATGGGGGATGTGTTTTGGGTGTAGAGTGCATGGAAAATGAGGGGTGAGGAGCGTCTTAAAGACGCATGCATAACACGTGGGCACTTGGAGTCCACGGGTCACGCGCCCTGCATGCGACCGCTGAGCGCTGGACGCCCGCGGGTCATGTGAGGCGCACGCGACTGCTGGACGCCCACGGATCACGTGCGCGGCATGCGACCGCTGGAAACACCTGCAGAAAAGGGGCTTAGCCCCAGGGCTGGGAGTTGAACTCCCAAGGGTCTTTGGAGTTGAACTCCTAACAAGGATTATGTATAAGTTTGGACTTAAACTCCTAAAAGGGTTTTGTTTATATAGTTAAACTCCAACAGATCTTGAATGGAGTTAAACTCCTAAAAATCTTTGAAGATGATCAGAGAGGACCCCTTTCTTCTCCCCTTTAGTCCTAGATCTTCCTTTGAGTCTTGGATCTTCCCGAAATGGGATTTTTGGAAAATGGTCTCCTTCTTCCTCCTTCCCGTCGGCTGGATGTTGAAGAAGAAGAGGGGTGAAACTCAAAAATCTCCCTTTTTGAGAATTTGATGAAGGATCCGAGTTCCCCTTTAATGGTTTTATGGTGAAAAACAGTTTCTTTTTAGAAAAAGAGTGATTGAACTCTTTATTTTATTCAAAACAAGAAAGAAGGTTTAGAATCTTGAGAAGGGATGAGGAGACACAAACCCTAGAATTTGAGAGAATGAAAAAAGATCTTTTTATTTTTTCATCATGTTTGCCTTTATAGGCTACACACTTTACATATAGCCCCTTGAGGTTTGCCAAATGGCACTTGTACCATCTCATGCCTTATGTGCTTATCTCTTTTTGCATATAAACCATGAGATTTACAAAATTTTGGCCTTTTGCCTATTTTACATATAAGGGAATTACATTAAATCAATTTATGGCTTCATTCCTTTTGTCATGGGCTTGGGCCTACTTAGCTTGGGGTTGACTTTGATTTTGACTTGGTCAACCGGGGTGTAATTTTTTTACCCCAACAAAGTGTCCCCCATCAATACATGCACACCACATATATGGGTCGTGTGCATGATATTGATGGATTTTCTTTCACGTGGAGGCTGACTTGATTTGGCTCCCGTTTTGACGACGTGGTGATCGATGCTGCCATTTTTGCGACTTGGACGATCGGTGCTGCCCTTTTAGCGACTTGGACGGTCGGTGTTGCGCTTTTTGCCACTTGGACAGTCGGTGCTGCCCTGATGCAACTAATTTATTCCACCCCGGTAGCCTTCAAGACACGTCATCCGTCCGTCACGTATCGTAATTTGAGGAAACACCTCGTGAGCATCATCACCTTTCTTAATCTTTTGTTTATATATATGTTTGCTATTTTGGATTTATTAATTTGGTGATAAACAATTTATTTTAACCAATTGAATCTCAAGTTATTTTTTATTCTAAGAGCATAACAGGGCTTGGAACGGTCACGTCCCAAAAAGGGCAAACAGGAGGGTTGGATCCCTATGTTTATATTTGGGAAGGGCCCGATCTTATAAAACGTGTAATGCGTTCACTGATAAACTTAGTATGGCGTTCACGGTATCATTTCCTCCTTTTTTTTCTTTCTTTTCATTTACATGTGATTAAGATTTATTAGCAAAAGATTAGGATTTGCCGGTGAGTAAGCTTAGAAAAGAGTCTGTTTCAAGAATCTGTCATCATCTTGCTTAGAAAAGAGTTGGATAGTGTTAATTAGTACAAGTTGATCGAAGGTTAAAAAATAAATCACAGACAAGAAATGCATCATATAACGAGCCAGAAAATGGAATCAATACGACTACAATTAAAAAACAAGGAACATGCCGCTGTTATACATGTTGATGTTTCTAGCATTTAAAAACTACTAATTACCTCCATAAATTGCGAAAAATCAGACATCTCGTAACCAAATTATAATAATTTGTTTTAATCATTTCTATTCGCAAATCTATTTGACACTCTCGTTTGAAATATCTGTACCGATAACCTTCCGTTTAAAACAACCGACCGCTTTTACCATCTATTAGTGTTAATTACTCATACGACTAAGCTATATCATGTCATTTGAAACATCTAGGATAAAATTTTGCTTAATGCTTTATAAACATTTAATACTAGCCAAAGATTTTAGTGATTCATAAGACATATTCAAGACTTCAACCGAGTCAAATATTTCGGCGACTTGTTGCAAAATGTGTCACCATTCATGGCACTGGCTGCTGGGACCACTCCTCACGTTCAGGATGTACTGGCTGACTCCACAAGGAATCTTGAGCAATTCAAATTTCATCATGAAAATATTTAACTACGTTGCCAAATAAATTTTTAAAAATGAGCGGTTTTAACCACAACATTTTCCCAATAAATTTATGTCAAAATAGTCACTTCCCGTGTTTTAATAGCCGCTTCCGCAACAAACATCTTCAAAGTTAGGATAAGAGATTTATTGTTATATCCTTGCACTATCTCATACTTGAGAGTTTTCTTAAATCTAAGAAGATTTTTTTGTTTTTAAAATTCCGCTTTACATATATATCAAGAGAATAATGGAGCAAAGAAGGCATAGGTGGGAATTTCATCCTATGGCGTCGAAAAAATATAACCTCTCTCATTTTTTCCGACGATCGGACTCCATCATATTCATCGTTATCATCTAAGATTTGGGTACACTAAATTTCATGTGATTCTACAACTTTTTCATCGTTGATTTAGCAATGTAAAAAGTTCTATTGTCATTAAACCGCTAATTTTGAACCCACTAATTCAACGATGATAAAGTAGTAGAATTACATGAAATTTGGTATGCCCACATCTTGGATGATAACGATGAAAATGATGGATGCCGATCGTCGGAAAAAACAAGAAAGGATATATATTTTCGACGACATAAAAGGAAATTCCGTTCTATAGACTCTTTCCTCCATTATTCTCATATTACTATCTGAATTTGAATTTATATGGCCATATTATTAAAACTTCAGATCCTTTGCAGGTTTTCAATTCAAAAAAAGGTCTCAATGCTGCATCAACATTATAACAAAAAGAAAACCACTTACTAACCATATCGAAATCCAGCTAAAATGCAAGCGTATTTCTTCCATTCAGCTTTGTTGGTGTATTTTTTATAAGGGTTTTTTTATATATAACCACCTAAAATATCATATTTTCAGAAAACAATCATCACAAAATAGAAAAATTAAAAACAGCCACCGGAAACTTTAACATATCTAAATACAACCCGCTAGTTAAATTAATAGGTAACTCTATTAGATATAGCCGTTTGGGAGAGCAAAAATACCGTTTTGTCCCTCCACTGGCTATAACAAGCTCTCAAAAAGGTAAACAGCCGGAACATTAGTAGCACAGACAACTCCTCTCCACCCACCAGCAGCAGCAACTTCTACACTCAACCCCCAGCAGTCGCCACTCCTTCCCTAGAGCAACAAGCTCTCAAGCTGATGGAGGATATGATCTTCTTCATATGCTGTATTCCGTCGATCTGTAACGAGTGTTGTAGAACGGTTGAGATTTGAATTGAAGATTGTCTCCTAGAGTGTATGGATCTCAATGGCTTGAGTTTGAGGTGAAAGCCGAGCTACCTGCAAGTAAGTCCCAGGATGGGTGACCACCGTAGGACTCTCCGACGATCAAGTTAGAGCCGAAGAATATTGGCAGAGTAGTGGCTTATTGGAATCAAAATTGCGTTACCTGAGTCGTTTGAGAGAGGGGGTTTTATAGTGGTCGCATGGAGCGAGCAGGTGTGAGATCTTCGACGTCAGTTACGCTCCTGACGTTACGCCTGCGTAAATGATGAGATTCCTCCATTAATGACGGGATACACTCATTGATGGGGGGATGCGCCAGCGTGGGACGTGGGGCGGCGGTTATCTCGCTTTGGTAAGATACGCGGAGCCGTTGCGGAAGCGTTAGGGATCTGCGTTCTCGTTTGATCTGGAGAGCTGGGGAGGCTTAGCTTGGTGGATGGCTCGGAGACGAGCCGGGAGGCTGAGGAAGCTCAGCTCAGCAATAGCTCGGAGGCGAGAAAAAGAGGAGGGGTGCAAGTTCGGCTACCAGATTGCTCATTGGCAAAAAGTGGAGCGCCCGCACTGATTTTACCTCGGTAGCCCCCAGGAGTCTAATCGGCTGTCGCGGGTGACACGTCATTAGCCACGTGTCGTGATCTGAGGAATTCCCACTTATGAGCATCATCATTAGCCCCCCGCTCTCCAGATCACCTATTTATAGGTCGGGTCGAGAATGGCCTGCTTGATTTTTCTTGGCCCGGTCTGTTGCTGAGAATCATTAGTGCAAATTTTCCGGGGCGACGTGACGTGGGGCAGTTGCGTCGTTTCGATCTTTGAACCCACGTGGCACCTCCCCCAGAGCTTGGATCTTTGTGCGTATCTCCGATGATATCAGCGGGTCAGTGAAATGATTGCGCATTAAGGAGGGTGCGCCGTTTCGCTCGTTTGTCCGTTGGGCTGTAGGCCACGTGTCCGACGTGGGTTGGCGGACGCGACAGGCTGTCGCTGTCACCTGTAATCGAAGGGACATGCCCAATGGCCAATCGCCATATGGAGCTCTGATGGCTGGCAGGCGCGACGTTTCGTTTCGGCGGGAATCGATCTGGGCCGTTGGATGCTTTCTTTGGAGTGTATAAATAGGAGGGGACCCACCAAGGCCAACATTTCCACCATAATTTACTTTCATTGTCAAAGATTGCTCGGCGCTCCTTCCTTTTAGATCGGATTACCCGTGCTTTTTTCTCGACATGCTCATTCCTTTGAATCAGGTTAGATGCCTTCATCTAAGAAGTCTGTAGAAATAGTTAGGGTTGAGTCGGACGATGAGGCTCCAGTTGTTAGAGCCGAGCCCAGAGGGTCTTCCACCTCTTTTGCTGTAGATAACCGAGAGGGTTCTCCTGCTGCTTCATCTGTGTCGGGATCGCCCTATAAACTCAAGGCTACCCGCGTAGCTCGTCGTCAGGCGGCGACAAGGGCCCCTAAGGTGCGCATCGAGAACGCTCGCGATGCGCCCTCCGTCCTGACGGATGTGGACAAGCTTACCGAGATTCGGGCACGATTCTATATCCTCTCTAACTATTCACTTCGCTTAGCTAGAGAGGAAGAACGGGCGGACCAAGAGCAGGGTAAGGAGATCGCCATGTACTTGGAAGCATTCCAGGCAGAAATGTGTCTGTCTTTCTCAACCAAGATATGTGGGGTGCTTCGTTGCTTCCATTTTGCCCCGGGCCAGCTAGCGTCGAACTCGTGGAGAATCTTCCTCGGGTTTCTGGTCCGGTTGAAACTTGAAAACACCCCTTTCAGTTTTACCCTTCTTGTTTCCCTCTGTTATAAGAATCACCCCGGCACCAATAAGGATGAGCCGAGCTGGGTGTAATAAAAAAACGTAAGGGAGGGGTGACCGGGTCGGGAGGGGTGACCGTTCCTTCTTCCATTCATGAATGTAAGGAGAAGTTCGTATTCGTCAGGCCACCCAAAGACGAGGAGTGTCCTGTGCCTACACAGTGGCACATAGCCGACTGCCTGAGGGCGAAACCGTCATCCTCACCTGAGGCAAGGGTGGTGTCTTTGTGGGAGCCGATTCAGTGCGCCGATGTCCTGCTTTCCGAGCAAGCTCTGAGCTGGGCTGGGCACAGCCCTATACGCTTTCTGGGTAAGTTAGGGCCGTAGATGATCTATTTAGATCTTAATAAATTTTGCTTTCCCTTTTCAGCGTTACTAACTCTTTTTGTGTATTCTCCTTTTTGCAGAACAAATGGACCGAACCAAGTTCCTAGCCGCCATGGCCATGAAGCCTCAGAAGAAGACCATGGGCGGAAGCTCATCCAAGCTTAGCCCGAGCTCGACCTCGAAGCCAACTCCACCGGCAAAACCTTCCGCTGTGCCCTAAGTCCCGGAAGACAGCCGCGCGGGGGGGGGGGGGGGGGAGGGGACGGGGCAGAATCATGCACGGGAACCGGCACCCCGGGAGAGGGAGGAGGAGGAGGAGGAAGAACCCACCGACGTTCCCCTCAAAAGGCAAAAAAGAAAGGTCTCTCGGGCGCCCTCCACCGGAATTCCAGTGCAGGAGGGGGACTTCTGCTTCGAGGTGCCCTCGGGGCTCTCCATCGCCGACAGCCTGCTCTCTGACATGGAGCAAGCAGCTGGGGGCAAGATTCCTCGCAGGACCATGAAGGCCCAGGTGGCAGCCATTACTAAGGAGGCAGTTCAGGTCGGTATTCGTTTTCCTTTATGATTTTTCTTAAGTATTTTTTTCTCTATTTGAACATTTCTAACTCCTTTTACTGCTTTCCTCAAGTCCTCCACCACCGCGCCCTCATTGTCAATATGGAATCCGAGGAGATAGCCCCGGCCATAAAGAAGGCGGGCGAATCGTCCTCGCGGGAGGAAGACCTACACCTTCATCTGCAGCAGGCGGAGGAGAAGATAGCTTCCCTTGAAGTTCGAGTGGTCGCCGAGGAGCTGACGAATTCCAAGTACAAGGAGTCTCACCGACTTCTGAGTGAATCCAACCGGGCCATCCAAGCGAAGTTGGAGGAGGTTAGCAACCTCTATAACACAACGAAGAAGTCGAGGGGTGCCAGCAGGAAAGATGCTCGGGTGGCGCTCGAGGCAGTGAAGCTTGTCGAGGTCCGAGCGGTGAAGTCTGTGGAGAGGTATAAGGCATTTGACCAGTTCTATGTCGACCTCGCTGAAGCCTCGGCCATCGTTTGGCATGAGGCCCTCGACGCCGTCAAGACGTTAATGCCGGAGTTTGCCGACGGTGAGCTCCGCGCTAAGTACCCGCTCGCCGAGGACGTGCTGGAGGGGGCGGGCGCCGAAGTAGTCGCAGGGGGCGAAGCAGTCCAAGAGACCGAAGCCCCGGCTCCCGAGGACGGTGTCAAGCAGGGCGAAATCCCGGCAGAGCCCATAGCCTGAGCTATCTTCCCTTGGGAGTTTTGTTTCTGTTTTTAAAATTTTGTAAGCCTCCGGGCATTTTTGTAAGGCTGAGGAGCCCAAAACACCTTGCACAAATTTGAAATATAAATAAAGTTGAGCTTATTTCCCTCTGCATAAATGTCTGTTTTCTGCATGAGTATTTTAGCTCGTCAGTCTTCTCCTCCCGCGAGTGTTAGGTCATAGTTCTATGCCTGGATTTTTAGGTGACGATCACGCGTCAAGTGTAAGTCAAATAATAGCCACGTGCAGGAAGGTCGTTACGGTACCCTCCCGCTCCCCGGAGTCGAGATGGTGATCGTTCATTTAGGATGAATTAAAAGATATCCCAAGGCTAGGAAGGTCGGTATCAGTCCATACCTCGGAGTCGAGGTGACGACCATGTGTTTTAGCATGAATAGAAAATCAGCCAAGTTAGAATAGGTCGGCTATAACTGATTCTTCCTCAATGTAGGTCCTAGATCCATGTCTTCATAGGGTAGGAATCTACTCCTCGGAGATTAGCCGAGCAGGAATCTGCATGGTGGCCTCTGTAGGAGGGCTTTAGATTCTTAGCGTTGATGGATAGGAAGCTACCCGCTAGGGGTGGACCGGACAGGGAAACTGCTCGGTGGCCTCATTAAGAGGGCTTTATATCCTTAGCGTTGATGGATAGGAAGCTACCCGCTAGGGATGGACCGGGCCGGGAAGTTTCTCGGTGGTCTCGAGAGGAGGGCTTTAGATCCTTAGCGTAGATGGGTAAGACGCTACCTGCTAGGGATGGACCGGGCAGGGAAGCTGCTCGGTAGCCTCGAGAGGAGGGCTTTAGATCCTTAGTGTAGATGAATAGGAATCTACCCGCTAGGGATAGACCGTGAAGGGAAACTGCTCGGTGGCCTCGAGAGGAAGGCTTTTTAGATCCTTAGCGTAGATGGGTAGGAAGCTACCCGCTAGGGATGGACCGGACAGGGAAGCTGCTCGGTGACCTCGAGAAGAGGACTTTAGATCCTTAGCATAGGCGGGCAGGTAGCTACCCTCTAGGGATGCACCGGGCAGGTAAGCTGCTCGGTGGCTTCGAGAGGAAGGCTTTAGATCCTTAGCGTTGATGGATAGGAAGCTACCCGCTAAGGATGGACCGGGCAGGGAAGCTGCTCGGTGGCCTCAGGAGGAGGGTTTCGATCCACAGCGTAGTTGGGCAGTAAGCAACCCACTGCGGATTGACCGAGCAGGAAGCTGTTCGGCATCCTCTTGAGGAGGGCTTCGATCCACAGCGTAGTGGGGTAGGAAGCTACCCACTAGGGATGGACCATGCAGGGAAGCTGCTCAGTGGCCTCGAGAGGTGTCACGCCCCGCTTCCCGGTGTACGGGCAAAGAGCGCAACGAGGTCCGCTACGCATTTACTCAAAAGTAAACACGCTAAGCGTATATAAGCAATATAAAGTAAATGTACATAAGAAAATAACAATAGATGTAATTGAATAGCAACTTTATTTATTAAACATTCTTTTTACAATACAGCTGAAATGTGAATACATGGAATGAAAGCAATGGTTAAACAATGGCATAACAGAAATGAAAATGAAATGTACAAGTAAACTAGAGCTCTGGGTCGAAGGCTATTTGATCCAAGTCCTCGCTATTGGGCTCTGTCTCCAGAAGGTCCGATCCACCTAACAACATTCCAAAGAAAGAAGAAAAGGAATGTCGTCAGCGAACAATCGCTCGGTAAGTCCCAAAGGTAAGTAGAGACAGCATAGACAGAAGGAGAATGTAACTTTTAATTTTGTATTATATTTTTAACGCTGTTGTTTGTACCTTGGTACAGAAAATGCCGGTGTATACGAGAGGAGTCCTACTATTCCGAAGACTAAGGTATACGGAGCATAAGAAACTGTTCAGACACGGTACAACGGCAATGGAGATTTAGGTTAGGTGTATTATGGTTACAGTCTCTTGCCACTTTTAACACATTCCGTACCAATCTACCCTTTATAAACCCCGCGATGTCTTGATTACATTGTTTGTATTGATTGTATTGTATTGTCTTGTAATGTAAATTGTATATGGATGACTTTCCGGAACCATGATATCAGTAATGGATGTAACTGGAGAATCATGTAGATAGATGTATATCCATGGTTCGGTTCGGTCAAGTTATATATTGAAATAGATTGTACAGACGGATTCATATTGAATTGTAGTTTATACTTGAATCAAATTCAAGTCAGATTGATTAGATTGAGACTAAGTCTGAGTTAGATACTTTTAAAAAGAACTTGAAATCCTGATTGTTTTGATGTTATCGGTAACTGCTGCACATGGACGGCAGAATTTGTGTATTTTTCCAAGACAATTATCGTGTTGATAACACCGTTTGTTAGATTGTCTATCTTAAATAGGCAAGCACCCATATCTCCCGCTCCCTGAGGCTCAAGAGATTGGTCCCGCTTAAACCTATATTTACTAGGATCCTTATTGTAATTTAGTATAACTTGAGGGGGTTTTATGTAAAAATAGTTTTGGCATAATTTCAAAATACACCTTAAGCATTTAATTATCGTCTTTAGGATTTTCATATATGTATATTTTATAGTTGTGAAATTTCTAGTGAGTAGAACCTAATTTCATAGTATATGGTAGTTTATTGAAATATTATACTTATGTTGTATTTGAATGGTATTTTCATGTAATAGTGATTCCTTTGATTTATAAAACTTGGAATATTTATATAATTAAAATAGGTATTTTGATAATAGATTTATATATATTTAATGAAAATAATTTATTTATTTTCTTGTAGAAATCTCATTTTTCTAAAAAAATGTATAAAAATTCCATCGAGATCGAATTCTCCTTGCGGAGGTATGTATCTCGCTCTACTAGGCATGAGAATGTGTGATAATCTGCACCTTCCTGAATGGGGTCCCAAAATGGGTTGTCGAGACGTAATTGCATGGAAATGTTTGTTTCCCCCAATCAGAGCAAAGCTCTGTTTTGAATTACAAAGTTCAAAAATTGAAGCAACGCTTCAGATCTTTTGCGCTGCGCGCTACGCGTCACGTGTCAAAAGCAGACACGCCAGCGCCAGGAGCGCTGCGCCCAAGGCAGCGCACCCCCAATCAGAGCAAAACTCTATTTTAAAATTCAAATTGTAAAACTGAAGCAACGCTTCAGAACCCTTGCGCTCTGCGCTGCGCACCACGTGTCAAACGCAGGCACGCTAGCGCAGTTGCGCTGTGCTCTGCGCTGCGCGCCACGTGTCAAACGCAGGCGCGCTCGCGCAGTTGCGCCAGCACTGGAATTTAAAGAATTCCCCACTGTTAGATCAAAAGATCTAATAATAATAATAAATTATTAATTAATCAGAATTAAAATTCTGTTCTAGAAAGATCTTTCCAATCTTATCAAAATAAGAAGATTGTCTTCTGTGAAACAGAAGCCTTAGAATCAAAGATCCAACAGTGGGGAAATATCCTCAAATCAATCAGAGAAAGATCTCTTCAACTAACTTAACAAATCAATTGGCCCTATATAAAGGCCCCTAGACTTCAAGTCTCGAGATACAAAAAAAGATATAAAGAGAACCCTCTGTAAACTTTGAGAGAAGAACTCAAAAAGAAAGAAAGGCAAGCACTTGAAGAAAGAAGATCATTTCTTCATCTTTAAAGGTAAAGAAATGTGTTCTTGAATAAGTACAGATGAAATCATCTCATTAAAAAAAGAAGAACCATCTTCTAAAAAGATCAGAGATCTAAGAACAAGATCAAGATCTTCAATAGAAAAGAAAAGGATCAAAAGATCTAATCATAAAAAAATAAAAGAAGTAATTTACTTCATTAACAGATCTTCTGATCTATAAAGGCATAGCCTTTTGATAAGAACAAGAACTTCGGTTCTTGGATCTTAAGGCAAGGCCTCTTTTAAGAGAACAAAAAAAAAAACTTGTTCTTTGATCTTAATTTAATCAAAAATGCGCTCTGCGCTATTGGACAGTGCATTGCACTCTTGAATTGCGCCTTTGCGCTCCTTGGATTGGCGCACTGCGCCAAAACGCGCCGCGTGTCAACCACAGAACAGTTTGCACTTTGCGCTTCTAAATATAGCGCACTGCGCTCTTGGAATGGCGCACTGCACCAGAACGCGCCACGTGTCACTCACTGGTGCTGCGCACTTAAAAAGCGCAGTGCGCTAACAGACTTGCGCTTAGCGCTGAGCGTGACACGTGTCACCTTCACATGCGCTAGCGCAATACACTCTTTGATTGGCGCAAAGTGCCTGACAAGCCACGTGGTGCACTGTCAGACCACTATTTTGCCCCTGATAAATGCTATGCATTTAATTACATCCAATGTCAAAGCCCAATGCTATGCATTATTAAAAGGGCTGTCACGCCCCGCTTCCCAGAGTACGCTAAATTGGGCACATGACATAGCCAACCATGCTACCTGTGGGTAGGAATTATCCATCCACAGTCACATTACGGCTGTAGAGATATCAAGAACAAAATATAACTGTCTAATACATGTCCATAAGCCAAGATAACATGAGTCAAGAATAATAAAAGTGCAGAAGCAAAAGATCCAATACAAAATAACTGGAATGTATGTCCCATAATGCGGGCTCACATCAGGAATAAAATGCAGAAAATAAAAGAACTAACTAATACAGAAACCTCACTGCTCAGCCTGCTGGCTGAAGTACTCCTGCTCGGACTGCAGCAAAGGTACGAAATCTGGGCCATGCAAAACCCAGACGTCAGCGCGTCATGTCATCAAGTAATAAAGTGCAAACAGGGTAACAAGCAATGCAAATATAATCATGAGTGATAAAGCATATGTAACAGTAATATAAATCAGGGCAGTGAGTAAACTAAACTGGTCTATTGGGTTATCTACTCTAAAGTCTTTGAAATCAATTTGATGAATTATCGATGCAACTCAATAGTATCCCGTGCATGCCCAGGACCACGGTCTAAGACTCTCGGGCTGAAACCGAGACGTGCCGCTAGGCACTAACAGGAAAAGGGTACAGACCAATGATGTCAGCAGCATCGTCACGAGGCGGGCCTAGCCTCTAAAACTGATCAGTAAAAGCAAGCAACTATCGAGTTACAAGTCGGGATTTCATCATTGATTTCCCCATACCCCCAAGTTATGTATGTCAAGTCAGGTATTCAGTAATCAAGAACTAATGCCAACACAGAATCAGGTAAGAGCAGGTTTGTCTGGATAGACAACAGGAACGGTCCGTGAGGACTACATGTCAGGTTTGTGGCAGTAGACCCAAGATCAGGTAATAGGTAAAACCATGGTACATCAGGTCAAGTCGAGTAGTGTATTTAGATGTCATGTCATGTTAAGAGTGTACGGTACCATGTCGTAACCAATAGGTAGTACACAGGTCATGTCAGGAAGCACAAAATACTATGTGGGTGCTCGTAAATCAAACTAATATAAACCTGTATAAATCAAACAATCATGGGTACAGATTAAAGCATGAGGATGTACAGTTATAGATTAAAGTTAGGGTTATGGTTCCAACTTTAAAAATCCTACACTTAAACAAATATAGAATTGTTAAATCTTGTTATTATGGGTTAACTGATCTAAAGATGCAGTGATATATAAAATATGCTCAATGGATGTAACTGGTTATTCAGAGTAGAAACTATTTAACAGTGCTATGTATTATGCAGTTAACTAGTAAACAATCTAACTACGTATGTGAGTATGTGATATTGTACTTCAAGGTGCGACAAGTTATAATTTAAACCCGATTCTTTTAATGTTATAATTTGACATCGAAACACAAGAATGGAAGCTAATAGCAATTTGATCAATTTACAGGTTCCATCATGAAATAAATTTGTATAAATAATATAGTAGCATGTAGCAAGTTTCACTTGCCTCGACGGGTCGTGAAACGGAAAACGGAACATTACGCGTCGACGGGGAAAAAATCGCAACACGCGCATGGTTCACGGAATGAACCCAAACGACGAACAGTGGAGTCACATGGATCAGAGGTTCTTGCTGAGTCGTCGGGAAACGTCGTCGGCACGGTCGGATTCCGGCAAGACAGAAACAGTAAATAATGTAATAGACAAGAGATGCATGGAAAAGAAGCAAGAAGAAGGCAAGAGAATGGAGGGGATTAATGAAGGAAACTTACTGTTCCCTGATTAAAAATTAGGAGAAGCTTCAGAAGAGGCATCACGTGCTCACACGTGACCAGTTGTCACGTGTTGGCACGTGACCAGTTGTCACGTGTTGGCACGTGACGTTTAAAGCAGCGACAAAAATCACATTCATCCCTTGATTAAAAATCAAGAAAAAGCTTCAGAAGAGGCATCACGTGCTCACACGTGACCAGTGGTCACGTGTTGGCACGTGATGGTTAAGCAGCGGCCAGAGAACAGAGCGCAGAAGAAAAGCCCATTCCAGGGGTCACGTGCCTACACGTGACCAGGGGTCACGTGGCCACACGTGACCGGCTTTAAGAGCCTTATTCTTTAACAGAATTAAATTCTGAGAAGAGATCATTCAAATCTTCCCAAAATGGAGAAGGATTATTTGAAACCGTTGGATTAGAAATCTAAAGGTGATTAAATATACCAATTTATGGAAAAATCTTGAACTTGGAAAGATTTCCCCCCTAAATCTAACCGAGATAACAAAGAGATTTAAAATCCAATGGTGAATAAAATTCACTTAACAATCTAAAGGCCCAGATTAATGATGAAGATAAATCAAATCTCTCAATATACAAATCAAATCTTTCAATGAGAGATTTACTAAACAGATTGATTCTTTTCCTTCTCCTATAAATAGGAGCTAAGAAAAGGTGAGGAGGGACCTTTGGATCTTTTCTTTTGATACACACAGAGAGAGAGCGCCTTTGATTCTCTGCAAAAGGAAAACCTTAGGTAAGGAAGGAAAAAGGAGGCTTCAAAAGAGAATTTAATTCTCAAAAGAGTTTAACTCTTATATTAAAGAAAAGAACTTAGTTCTCTCTCTGGTGGAGGATCTGTAAAATGCACATCTTCCCATGAATTGAGAATTTAATTCTCATTAGGTTGAGATCCTGCCATGCAGATCTAAAACACAGAGGAAGAACTGAGTCTTGAGAATTTAATTCTCACAAAATGATAGGAATTCAATTCCTTTGAGATAAAATTAGGGTTTAACCCTATGTTATGGGAATTTAATTCCTTCAAAATGGACAGAACTAGGGTTTAACCCTAATTGAGGACATAATTCTCTCAAACTCACGAGAATTTAATTCCCTTAAGAAAAGAAATTAGGGTTTAACCCTATTAAGAATATAATTCTTCAGAAGAAAACAGGAATTTAATTCCTCTAAAGTTTGTCGCTAGGGTTTAACCCTACGAAGAAATTAGTTCTTAAAAGATGAACAGATCTTTAAAAGAACCAGGGTCACGTGTGTTCAGTTGATAAAACTGCACATTTGTATTACATTTTTCCTACCATTTTCATATTAAAAAAGGACTTTATTATAATATATCATACATATGGGGGTTTATGTGTAAAAACACCATTTTCCATGTGTTAATATATTTTAATTAGCATTTGGTAGGAAAATGTATGCAAATAAATTCATTGACCTAATCCTAGTAGAACTAGGTCTACTAAATATTATTTGAGATTATTGTGCAGAATTTTCCAAGTTGTTATGCAGAATTTATTAAGTAAATCAAGTTGTTGAAAAAGACTTGCCTAATTAAGAATCAAAACTTGGAGACCAAGTCTGGAAGCAACCGAGAGAAGATTTCTGAATTCTGAAGGTGCCTAGGATTGCCAAATATCACAATCATAAAGCCCAAGAAAATTCATCAAGAGATCTCCACCTTTGGCCGCGGAACCGCGGCCAAACCTTCCTGTTGGCCGCGGATCCACGGCAATCTAGAGGGATCATTTTCTAAGATTTTGTGGCTTAAATCTCTGCTATATTTTACCAACTTTTGAAGCAAAAGATTGTGGTTTTGGACTATAAAAGGGCACCGAGAGCCTCTTGGAAAAGACATCAAGCCGAAGAGATCACGAAGTCCAAGATGGCTCATGCATCCAGGCTGATCATCAACTGTTCATCTACCTCCTTCGGAAGAGTTCGAGAAGCAAACCAAGTTTTTGTAATCATTTTCTAAGGAATAAAGTGTAGATTGTTCAAGTTGATTAATAAAGGTAGTTGTTTTATTTAATTCTTTTGTATTTTACATTATGTTTTCCCTCTCTGTCTTTTCATCTTATTTTCCCAACATGCACGAGTAATTCTCCGCTTGTTAGGGTTCGTAGGATTAGGGTAGGCTAATGGATGATGAAAATCCCTAAATCCTTTTTAAGTCCTATAAAGTTTATGAACTTTATCAAAAGAATCATTAACATCCTAATCGGGCGCGCTAACAATTCTTTGTTAGTTCCGACTGCGATTAGAGATTAGATTAATGATTGTTTTGGTAAAGGCTAGATATGAATGGAGTTCCGTGTCGAGATAAGGGTTAAGAGTGGGATTCCTTTTCCCTCCAGAAACCCTAATCTACACGCATCACCGTCGTTCTAGTTATAAATCTATTAAAGGATAAAAATGGTAACTTTTAATTAATCGTCCATAACTACTAAATCCTAACGAACCCTACAAGCCCTCTTATTATATTATCTACATCTCTAAAATAATCTAGATCTATATTTTTTGCATTCTTGCTTAATGTAGATCTAGAAACTTTTCACAAAATTCTTATTTCCTCCTCTCTTTTTCAACACATCTAAAGTAAGAGTAAAAGGTTCCACGTTTCCCTAAGGACGGCCCGTACTTATCTCGGTCTAGCTACACGCGACACCGTTATTGATTGCGGTTAACTACAAACACACTCTTTCGTATCAATCAAATGGCGCCGTTGCCGGGGATACGCGCGTAATTTTTATTCTTACTATTTGTGTTGAATTCTTATACGATCTATATCATAAATAAAACAAAACTGCAAATTGTATATTTAACGATTTGTGTGTGAATTTTGCGAGGGAATCTGGAGTCACGGACTTGAGGAAACAGGAGATCTAGGGTTTCACACTTCTCTGGTATCTTTCTTAACTCCTTCTCTCTCCTCTCAAATCCAATAAAATCTATTTTCTGCAGGATTCTTTGCAAAATATCGCCGCTCAAAAATCTTTTTGCAAAGTTTTGTTTTGCGGTTTGTTTTTGCATATTTTAATACGGATTTTTAAACGGCAAAGACCAAATCAAGATTAGGTGGGGATTTCATCACCCTTCCTAAGCCCCACAAATCACAAACCGAGCATCTGCATCAACCCTACATTAATTTAAAAAATATCTAGACCAGACTCTAAGGACTGTCGCGCTTAATAAGGACAGAGGAAGGTCGTGGGTAATCTATCGGTTATCCGCATTACTTTTGTAGTGTCTAGGCAAGTGTGTCAAAGGCTAGTGGTTTTTAATTAGGCCCACTACTGTGGTTCCTTCCCACTTACCTGGCACTTACCTGGCTACAAGGGTAGTACAGAGGCGGTAGAGGATTGATCCTGCGGCTTGTCCTTTGGATGTCTAGGAGCGGTCTAGAGACTGGACCTAGGTAACCATAGTTCTAGGGTTGTGCATTTTTGTATGATTTGTCTAAATCCGTCATTTTTCAAAACAAACCAATTACTTTCTCTCCTTTTTACCCCTTCCCCCTTCTTCTCTTCTTATAATGGGTGACCTAAACAGAAGAACACTTGCCGAGCTTTGCTGTCCACAACCAGATATCTCTTGTTTTCGTAATCCCTTCGGTATACCGTCCGGCTCTTCCATGTCCTTAAGAGATCATATAGAACAAGCAGGAAGAAACAGTTGGCCACCTCAGTCTAGGTCTTATCAACCGTATCCTAATCCTACACCTGTTTCAGTTCATACCCAGAGAGAGGAAGCCCCTAGACGAATGTCCATTGCTGAGCACATAGCTAGGTCTAGAGGCCAAAGTTTCAACCCGGACCAATATCAACCATCACCACCACTGTCCGGAGAAGAGTTTGATATGCGGTTTGTGGCATATAAGATGTCTGTTGAAAATAGCCAGCCAACCAACCCATATCAATATTCTTCTTATCATAATATTGATCCTACTCCTACCCAAGTTCCGCAACCATTCTATTCCTATCAATCCAATCCGACTTTTCCACCTACTCTAGACAGTTCTTCTAATCAGTCATTTGGGAGTTTTAATTATCCACAGGAATTTCAATCTTATACTGAAACCCCTTATCAGCCCAAGACTAGTCTGGAGCAGACATTAGAAAAATTTATGGAAATGTCGAACCAAATTATGAAGGATTTGGGTAGTAAGACAGAACTGTACACCCTTCCTAATCAAACCTCCCCATTCCAAACTGAAATCCACAACTCCAGTTTCATAGATTCATCAAGTACACCAAATAGAATGACTGATAAGTTGTGTGACTTTGTAGTGATTGATTTACCCGACTGTGAAGGGTCCAATTCAAGTGAAACCATACCCAACCCTTATGATCTCTACACCTCCACTCTTGAACCAAAACTGATTGAAAACCATACTTTTGATGAGGAGTTTGAGAATTTTAACCTTCACTTGAATGAGGTGATTGACGTTGGGGATATTTTGATTGATGAACCCAAAATTTTGGATGATTTTGGCCCACCAATTCATCAAATCCTTTCACTTCCTTGTAGTCATCATCTTGAGCCTTTAATTCTTCCCGAATCCCAAATATGTCTTGAAGTTGATGATAATGGTATACTTGAAGATCAGACCGAAATACAACCTCCATCTTCCACATCTGGTTCAACAACACTCGCCATACCAATTTGTTTACCCATTGCACCTTCTACTTTCTCCGGTTCTTCTTCTGTTCCTATAGTTTCAGTGAGTTTTGATAAATCACAATCCGTTAATTCAAGTTCAATAATACCAGAAATTCAACTTGATTTGGATATTTTTGAAAATGAGCTAGATGAGTTTTTCGAGTCCTCTACCTCAATAATTTTTGAATCAAGTAGGATAAATTCTGGCACAAAACTCGTTGACAGCAAAATGTTCAATCACACCATCGATAAAAGTTTTGAAGAACTTTTTGCTGACGAACTTGAATTTTTAAACAATACGGATTTTGTGATTGATCAATCTCCACCTATAGAAGTTGAACCGTCACCATTCCTTCTTCCTAATCATTCGCATCCATCATCATTCTTTCTTTTCACTAATTTCAAACCCTTTCCAGACCACCTCTTATCACTTCCCCACTTTTTCTTGACTCGATACAACAAATTCTTCCACCAACCTATACGATATACTGATAAAATCTTTGAATGGTTGGTGTTAACTTTTGGTCTTTGTAAAGTCTTATTTTGACCAAATGACTCACCCCTCTTAAAATGCTTCGTATTGTCTAACTCATGTTTAAGGGGGTATATTTTTGGCTCTTGATCATAACTTTTGTCCTCAAATTTGTGAGCCAAAAATAAGTTTGGAGGAGGATTTTCACTTTCATATATTTTTGCCCCCATTAATAATGTCCTCCCAAGCTTACAGGTTTTTGTGATCCAGCAAATAGCATCGGTGAGGACACTGCTGTAAACAGGTTTAGGGGAGGTTTGTGCTTATTTACACATCAATTTGCATCATACTTTACATAAGCACAACATTTTCAAAAATTAAAAAAAAATTCTTTTATAACAAAAGAGTAGAAAGTGAAAAATTACATCCAAAAGATAGGAATAGTTTAAGAAAACCAAGAAAATTAGAAGTTTTCTTAAACGAACTAGTAATAAGTAGTTATGAGCTGTTGTCCCAAGGGTTAGTAAGATAAAGGAAGTCACTAATCTGAGGATAAAATAAGTCTAAAAAATAGTTTCTATTCTAGAAGCCAAAGATTTGAATGATGATACCCTACTTTATGCACTTACACACGTCTTGAAACTCGGGATAGTAGAGGATACCTTGAAATGTTCTTGTCTAAAAGCCAAAGTATGAAGGAAATGAAAAAAAAATGAAGAAAATATAAAAATGGTGAAAAGAAAAATGAACACTGGTTTTGTTATCGCCAAGGCAGCAATAAAAAAATTAGCGAGGGTGCCTCTTCACCTAGTGCCCTAAGGCCAACTGGTCTGGGAGTCACTGCTAAGCCTTAGGTGGTGCAAGACGAGGAAAATATTATCACCGAATCTGCAAGCACATGAGTAATCGGTCGGTTAGTACCTCAAGAAGTATTAACGGTCGCATGAAAGTGTGTGAGCAACCCTAAATATTCATCAAATTAAAAAGTACTAAGGTAGATGGACAAGAGTATGATAGCTTGAATTGAATTCTCCGAGTGTAGGGATGTCCATTACACACACGTAGGGGTATATGATCGATGTTTGGATGAAAGGTAGGAATGAAGAATAAAGACGATATTTTATTGAGGGATAATATGATTTCTAACATCTTTTCATGACTATTAAGATAGGGCTCATGACAACTGAAAAGCTAGTGTAGTTGGAAACTCTTATTTTCAAAGTCTTTCTTTTATGGTTCTTATCTTTATATGTAAATTTCACCATCTCTCTTTTGTTATAGGATTTTGTGGGTGTAATCCGCTGAAAACCCTCAGGAGACAACACTCCTCCTATTAGGGACACCTAGAGGTTTAACGGCTTGTTGCACGTGCTCAGTGCAATGGTGTTGCCTATGAAAGTGTGCTTAGTTTTCTCCTTTCTTTTTCTCCTCTTAAATAAACTAGTTTGCTCGAGACGATCAAAGATAAGTTTGGGGGTATTTGTTCAGTTGATAAAACTGCACATTTGTATTATATTTTTCCTACCATTTTCATATTAAAAAAGGACTTTATTATAATATATCATACATATGGGGGTTTATGTGTAAAAACACCATTTTCCATGTGTTAATATATTTTAATTAGCATTTGGTAGGAAATGTATGCAAATAAATTCATTGACCTAATCCTAGTAGAACTAGGTCTACTAAATATTATTTAAGATTATTGTGCAGAATTTTCCAAGTTGTTATGCAGAATTTATCAAGGAAATCAAGTTGTTGAAAAAGACTTGCCTAATTAAGAATCAAAACTTGGAGATCAAGTCTGGAAGCAACCGAGAGAAGATTTCTGAATTCTGAAGGTGCCTAGGATTGCCACATGTCACAATCACAAAGCCCAAGAAAATTCATCAAGAGATCTCCACCTTTGGCCGCGGAACCGCGGCCAAACCCCCCTGTTGGCCGCGGATCCGCGGCAATCTAGAGGGATCATTTGCTAAGATTTTGTGGCTTAAATCTCTGCTATATTTTACCAACTTTTGAAGCAAAAGATTGTGGCTTTGGACTATAAAAGGGCACCGAGAGCCTCTTGGAAAAGACATCAAGCCGAAGAGATCACGAAGTCCAAGATGGCTCACGCATCCAGGCTGATCATCAACTGTTCATCTACCTCCTTCGGAAGAGTTCGAGAAGCAAACCAAGTTTTTGTAATCATTTTCTAAGGAATAAAGTGTAGATTGTTCAAGTTGATTAATAAAAGTAGTTGTTTTATTTAATTCTTTTGCATTTTACATTATGTTTTCCCTCTCTGTCTTTTCATCTTCTTTTTCCAACATGCGCGAGTAATTCTCCGCTTGTTAGGGTTCGTAGGATTAGGGTAGGCTAATGGATGATGAACATCCCTAAACCCTTTTTAAGTCCTATAAAGTTTATGAACTTTATCAAAAGAATCATTAACATCCTAATCGGGCGCGCTAACAATTCTTTGTTAGTTCCGACTGCGATTAGAGATTAGATTAATGATTATTTTGGTAAAGGCTAGATATGAACGGAGTTCCGTGTCGAGATAAGGGTTAAGAGTGGGATTCCTTTTCCCTCCAGAAACCCTAATCTACATGCATCACCGTCGTTCTAGTTATAAATCTATTAAAGGATAAAAAGGGTAACTTTTAATTAATCGTCCATAACTACTAAATCCTAACGAACCCTACAAGCCCTCTTATTATATTATCTACATCTCTAAAATAATCTAAATCTATATTTTTGCATTCTTGCTTAACGTAGATCTAGAAACTTTTCACAAAATTCTTATTTCCTCCTCTCTTTTTCAACACATCTAAAGTAAGAGTAAAAGGTTCCACGTTTCCCTGAGGACGACCCGTACTCATCTCGGTCTAGCTACACGTGACACCGTTATTGATTGCGGTTAACTACAAACACACTCTTTCGTATCAATCAAATGGCGCCGTTGCCGGGGATCGAACCCGGGTCACCCGCGTGACAGGCGGGAATACTCACCACTATACTACCACGTGACCCCTGCAAAGATACACAGAAAAGAACTTTGAAGCAAACACCTCACGTGTTACCACGTGACCCCTGCAAAGATACACAGAAAAGAACTTTGAAGCAAACACCTCACGTGTTACCACGTGACCCCTGCAAAGATACACAGAAAAGAACTTTGAAGCAAACACCTCACGTGTTACCACGTGAATCCTGCGAAGATCTATAAAAAAGAACTTTGAGGCAATGCCTCACGTGCCTAACGTGATCTCTAAAGCACACAGGCAAAAGGAAAAAGAAAAGAGCTCTAGGGCGCCCTCGCGTGTCAACACGTGACCCCTAATGAACATTCTAACAGATCAAAGCGTGAGCCCCCATCACATGCCCGCACGTGATGGCTTTCAGAATTGAAACCGTTAACACTTATCTGTAGAACAAAAATAAAGGGAAGCAGGGTGCTCTCACGTGATACCACGTGACCCCTCTTACCTTAGTGTTAAGACTAAATTGTAACCTCTGTAGTCAGTGTTTAACACTGATTTTCTTAGTGTTTAACACTAATTTGGAAAACTCTATTTGAAGTGCTTAACACTGATTATCTTTCAGTGTTTAACGCTAACTTGTTAATCTTATTCCCAGTGTTCAACACCGTTGGTCTCTAGTGTTTAACACTAGTTTTAGCCCAATTGGCTAAGCTTCCAGAGGCAAAGGCTCTCCTTCAATGAACCAACAGAGGGTCAATATCCCAAGCATGATTGGACTTAGCCCAAGCTGGCCATAAGTCCTCAATTCAAACTTACTTGGGCCAATGGGCTCATAATATAATAATTGATCTTAGTTTCCAAATTGGACTACAGATCACTTAATCTACCTTGGTTTAAGGGTACATCTCTTCACTCCTTTGATACTTGGCGTTGTAATTCCTCAACGTCTTCAAAGAGGTGACGGGTCCCGATGACCACACATTGATACGAACTGTGGAGTCCTTAAATCCACGGACTATGAGGTCCTTAACCTTGACCGTAATGTTTTAAAACTAACATCGGACTGTGGAGTCCTTAAATCCACGGACTACGACGTCCTTAACCTTGACCGTAATGTCTTAAAACTAACATCGGGCTGTTGAGTCCTTAAATCCACGGACTACGACGTCCTTAACCTTGACCGTAATGTCTTAAAACTAACATCGGGCTGTGGAGTCCTTAAATCCACGGACTACGACGTCCTTAACCTTGATCGGAATGTCTTAAAACTAACAACGGACTATGACGTCCTTAACCTCGACCGTGATGTCTTAAAACTAACATCGGACTGTGGAGTCCTTAAATCCACGAACTATGACGTCCTTAACCTCGACCGTAACGTCTTAAAACTAACATTGGACCGCAATGTCCTTAAACTACCTATTGACCGTAATGTCACTAAACTAAAAATAGGGCTCCCTTAATTGCTCTCTTGTTGGATCTAAACGATCTCGTTAAGTTGATCTTAGTCTAAAAACTAGACTAACGTATCCTTAAGAAACGTTTAAGTTGATCTTAGTCTCAAATGTGGCTAACGTATCCTTAAACACAACCCCCAAACCCAAATATAAGAAAGATACGGATTTAGACTAGTCCACGCCCTACGGGCGACGACATAACTCAGTCTCCGTATACAATCCACGGGCAACCAAATACAAAACAAACACACACGACACGAAGTGATCATCTGGAGAAGGAGAAAATTGTTACCGCAATGCGGTAGCGTAATTAACTGCAGGGGCTTGCGCCTGCAGGGAAGAGCGTCCCCACAATCAAAAAACCCCTCAAGCGAGGGGGAATCTGACGAAGTCTGCTACATCGGACGCATCCGTTTAAACCTTCGATACATGGTGCCATAAATCAACTTGGCATCTTCGGAGAGGTAGACGGATAGCACCAATTAGCATCTGCCCCGAATTTCAGGCAAGACGTCCCTGCATCGCACCGTCTTTCGGAGAGGAACACTTACTCACTGGATTGCAGGAGTTGACAGCGTCGTCGACGGAGCTCCGGCCATCTAAAGAAGACCCGAAAACAAACAACAGAGAAGAAGTTTCAAGATGAAGAAAAGAGAAAGAAGAAGAAGAGAAGGATGAGGGGAAAGAAGGTAGCTTACCGGGGTTGTGCACGATGCCAGGGACACGGGGAAGAGTCGTCGATGGCGACAGCTCCGGCGATGCACAAAGTGCAGAGGTGCAAGGGCTCGGGAGAGGAGGAAAGGAGGAAGAAGAGAAGGTGGAGGTGACGAGGGTGAGGCACGGCGATGAACGGCGATGATGGCGTCGGCGCTAGGGCAACGGCGAGAGGAGGCAATGCGGCTAGGGTTTTTTTCAAGGATGGGTTCTGTTCTTTTAATGAAGGAGAAGAAAGAAATATAAAAGAAGAAGAGAGAGAGAGGAGACGCGGGGAGAGAGAGAGAGATTTCCGAGAGGAGAGAGAAGAGGAGAGAGATAGAGAGGGAGAGAGAGATCGAGAGGAGAGTGAAAATGAGAGGAGAAAGAAATTTGGCTTTTAGCGCCAGAGAGAGAGAGAGAAGAAAGAGAAGGAGAAGGAGAAAGGAGAGAGGAAGAGATTGGCGCGGGGCCCAGGGAAAAATGAAATGTGATTGGCTGAGGAGAAAAATATTGCCTGGGTTTGGTTGGTTAGGAAAAATTTGTGAAAGATTTTAGGGTTTAAAAAATATCGTTGGCTAAGATATAATGGGCTGAGACATATTTTTGGCCGGTTTAAAAATTTAGAAAATAGGATTTGGCGTAAATGCAAAATATTTCAGAATTGCGCCCAGGTCGGGTCCAAAAATTTGAATTTGAAATATGAAATTTATTGGCAGGTTCCAAAAATTAAAATGATGGATTTTATAATTAAAAAGCATACCCCCAAGAACGGACGCACGCACGTGCGCGTAGACGTCCAAACACGTTCGTTTCGCTGAACGGGATGAAACACGATGCAAGGATGCTACCACAGGGTTAGGGGTGTCGAGCAGGCCATGACAAGTATTTTTAATTTAATTTTAGATGACTTAAATTATTATATGCAGAATATGACATGTCGGTGTAAACTATAACTGGTAACAGTCAAAGCAGAATAAATGAAATAAATACCACACACCACACATACAGTAACAGAAATTAGTAGAACTGGACTCGGTTGTTATATTATACCCAACTACAAAAAGAATTTCGTCCTCGAAATTCCAAGAATACAAAGGATAGACGAAAATCAAACTACAAGAAAAGGTGAGGAAACTTCTGCCGGATTTCATCTTCCCGTTCCCAAGTGAACTCTCCATGTGAGCGATTACCCCAAGAAACACGTACAAGAGGGATAACCTTTTTCTTAAGAACATTTTCCCTTCGATCCACAATTTCAACCAGTCGCTCCTCAAAAGTCAAATCTTCTCGTACGGTCAGCTCCGAATGATCCAACACATGTGTTTCATCTCGAACATACTTACGGAGTTGAGATACGTGAAATACATCGTACACACTCGCCAAGGACTGTGGTAACGCCAAACGATACGTTACCTCACCAAGACGCTCCAAGATCTCAAAGGGTCCAACGAATCGAGGACTGAGCTTTCCTCGACTTCCAAAACGAATTACCCCTCTAGTCGGTGATATCTTCAAGAATACCAAATCACCCACGGCGAACTCTAGAGGTCTTCTCGACGTATCTGCCCAACCTTCTATCGGTCTTGAGCTGCTTTCATATGATTCCGAATAGCGTTAACTTTCTCAACTGTCTGCACAACCGGATCTGGTCCCAACAATCTTCGTTCACCGACATCGTCCCAACAAACAGGTGAGCGACACTTGCGACCATACAAAGCTTTAAATGGAGCCATCTGAATCGTTGCCTGAAAACTGTTGTTGTAAGAATACTCCACCAAATATAGATGATCCGCCCAAGAACCCTTGAAGTCCAACATGCATGCTCTCAACATATCCTCAAGAGTTTGGATCGTTCTTTCCGACTGGCCATCAGTTTGAGGATGATAACTTGTGCTAAACTTCAATCGAGTCCCCAAACTTTCCTGTAAGCTCCGCCAAAAGTGTGATAAAAACCGAGTGTCACGATCGGACACGATACTTACCGGTACTCCATGCAATCTTACAATCCCCTGCATGTACCGCTCCGCCAAAGCTTCTGTTGATTGACCAACCCGAAAAGGAATAAAATGAGCTGCCTTGGTCAAACGATCAACAATCACCCATACTGCATTGTTGCCTTTTGGACTCCGCGATAGAGCTGTCACGAAATCCATGGTTATATGTTCCCACTTCCACTGAGGAATCGGAAGTGGTTGCAATAAACCAGCAACCCTTTGATGTTCAGCCTTAACTTGCTGACACACCAAGCACCTGGCCACAAAGCGAGCAATCTCCCGTTTCATGCCTTCCTACCAGAAATGCAGTCGAATATCTCGGTACATCTTTGTGCCTCCTGGATGTACGGAATAAACTGAACTGTGTGCCTCCTTTATAAGTTCTTCACGAATATCTCCCTTTGGCACACACAAACGGCTACCATACCTCAACGAACAATCTTCGTGGATCAATAAATCTGTCCGTAGTCCGGCTTCAACCTGTTTACTCTCAAAAATACCTATTTATATGCAAAGTGATCAAGAATAGGCGGTATAAAAGTGCAAAATTCTGATATGAACAAATACCAAAAACTTATCTTTTTCTCGTCCCGAGCAAACCATTTTACTCTCAAAAACTCACTTTCGTAGGTATCACGGTTGCACTTAGCGTGTGCAACAAGCCATTAAACCCCTAGGTTGCCCTAGAGGAGAAGTTTTTTCTCCTGAGAGTTTTCAGCGGATACTACCCACAAAATCCGATCAAGTTAGCCGTCGACTCTTATTCTACAGTTCAGCATTCTAGCAAGAAACTCTATCATCCTAAGTTAGAATTATTCATCCCATATTCTTCACACTTTCTATTCGTTTAACTTAAGATCCTATACGTTTTTCCAGTTTATAAAGCTCTCAGCATCTCTTGATTTTTGCTTCTAAAACGCAGCCTCAAATTGGGAATTTTTATCTTCTCCATGGAAGATATAAGCCCTATTCTTCATTCTTATCTCTCCTCCAAACTTCGATCATATACCCCTACGTATGTGTAATATCACCCCTACACTCGGAAATTTAATTCAAGCTATAATACCCTTGCCTTAATACTTAGTACTACTTCTTTTTTATTAATGATGGACGGATTTGCTCACACATCTTTCACGCGACTATTACAGCTTCCTGAGGTTTTAATCAGCTGATTACTGAATGTGCGAGCTTAAAGCGTAAATAGCAGTTTCCAGGTCTTGTACTCATTTTTTTTTCTTTTTTTCTTTTCAAGACCGGATATATATTTTAATGATGTTTTTTTGGTGGTTAGCTTTAAATACCGTTTTTTTTCCTTTCATACTAGCCTTTCAAGCAAGAGTATTTCTAGGTATTCTCTTCTATCCAAAGTTTCAAGGTGCGTGTATGTGCGGTTTATAGGGTATATATTTTTCAGAATTTGGACTCAAGATTCAGAACTATTTTTCAGACTTACTCTTCAAATAGAGCTTTCAATACTCTTCCTTCATTTCAACTTAGCCCAAGAACTGAACTCAAAATTGCTTATTTCTAAACAAACTATAAGGACGTATATTTGCTATAGTTATACTTCAAGAAAGGTTATTTTTCGGTTTTCAATTACTAAGAATAGGATTTTGTTATTTCTAACTAGTCAACCGTCATTTCGAATTTGAGTCTAAATGGCCAACATTGAATTTTCTATTTTTTATTATTTATTTAGGGGAAAACAATGCAATGCAGAAATATAAAAAAGATGCGATGCGGAATTTTAACATGCAAAGTAAAAGAACAAATATTTACACAAAAAAACATGCAGATGCAGAATGCAAGGATAACTATTTACAACAAAACCCCGCCCCCAAACTGACTCACAGCGGTTCCCTCACTGCTGCCTACTACGTCTCTTAGAACCAGACGCAGTACCGCTCGTACCAGCTCCACTCCTGTTTGCACCACGACCCCTCGATCTCGCTCTCTCCTCGTGCCAACAGGGTAGACATCCCCTTCTCAAGACTCGTCAAACGCTGATCAAAAGTTGTCAGCATCCCCAACACCCTATCTACCCTTCTATGAGTATGCCGCAGCAAGCGTGCTTACTCGGCGGGGGTCAGCTCTTCATCGCTTGCTTTGGAGCTCAAGCTGGGCGTCTTTGCCATCACATCCTCGGCCAGTTCGGTGCGCGACCATAACCAATGAAGTCTAGTATATGACGTGGAGACACCCTCAAGCAGGGGTCGAATGGGAACCCCATCATGCATAAAAGCATCAAACTCCTCAATAGAAAGGAAATAGCGACACAATTGTGTCACTAACATTGGGCACGGATAATTGGCTGCCCCCTTGCCGGCGCCAATTAAGTGCAAAAGCACGGTGCACATGTTATAGCTGGGGGTTTTCGTCATTAAAGTGTGCACAATGTGTATGGATGGAGTAAAAAATGCGGTGTTATGCGAACTTCCAAAGATATTGTTTTGCGCCCAACGGTACACGGTTAAGATATTCACATACAGCGTACGTGCCTGAATTCCTTTCCTAGGTTCCTTAGAACAACTATCGCCCATCAACGGCATGTAATCGTTAAAGCGGAGGGGTTGGTCGTGTGCGGGGATACGGGGTATCAAAATGACCTCATGAAGTTTCTATCTATAATAATTTCCCGATCCCTCCATAACAAGCATATAAACCCGTATTTTGCTAAACAACCTTCCTCCATGCTCTTAAAGAAACACGCAACGAGATCCGGAATCGCGAACGCGTTCGGATGGCTATACAACTGGAAATTCCTTCTGCGTTTCCGGATCTCATCACCAAAATAACTACCATAAACGTTGTGGGCAAATAATTTAGAGAAATCTCATTCAAACTGAAAATTAGGAGTCATGAATAGAAAATACAGAACTTTTAGATCTAAAGAGAAGAGATGAGAAAATCAAACCTCCTCTGAAACTTTTAGAAGGAGAAGAGGCTAAACGGCGGCGCTTCCGCGGTGAAAAGATGCCTTTGCGGCGCTTCCGCGGTGAGTTGAGGCGATCTCCGGTGGAATTTACAGTGGTGGCTAAGGTTTGCTGTAAGGGGTTTGTATGAAGGCTCCGGGATTACAGAAGAAGAGAGAAGGCTTATGTAAAAGGGCGGTCAAGATGTGGTAAAAAAGTGACCCATTTTGCACAAAAGTCCTCCTAAAAAAAGAAATTAGTATATTTATGCTTTTCATTTTTTTTAGGTATTTTTGAATATTTACAAAAGTATCCCCCCTTGTTGTTTTTTTTCCTTATTTTTTTTATTTCTTATTTTTATTACAAATGGGAATTTCACCAGGCAAGAAATATCCCAACACAAAAAACTGAAACAAAACAAAATGGATATACACCGGATAAGAATATCCATTATATATATACAAGATGGTATATACATACCCCCAAATTTATTTAAAATAGTGTTTCCACTGTTTATGGCTGGATAACCGAAGCTTGGTGGTAAACGGAGGAAGATTAGTCAATGTAAACCGGCTCCTGCAACATCAGGAGCTCCTCCGATGGTTCTGCTGTGAGAAATGGTTTTATTCTGTGTCCGTTCACTTTGAATAGTGAATCGTCCTCTGAATTCTCCAAATCCACCGCGCCGTGCGGGTATACACACCGCACAAGAAAGGGTCCCTTCCAGCGAGATCGAAGCTTACCGGGATGGAAATGGAGTCGGGTGTCGTAAAGGAGTACCTGTTGTCCAGGCATGAAAATATTGCGCGTAAGGTGTTTATCATGAAACACATTCGTTCGGTTCTTTATAACAACCGCATTCTCGTAATCCTCATCCCGAAGCTCGTTCAATTCGTTTAGTTGCAGCTTCCGATAGCTGCCCGCATCTTCAAGATTTAGATTCAGTTCTTTGGTCGTCCAAACTGCGCGATGCTCGATTTCCACAGGGAGGTGGCAACCCTTTCCATACACAAGCCGATAGGGGGACATTCCAAGATCAGTCTTGTACGAAGTCCAAAATGCCCAAAGGGCATCGGTTAGTTTTAATGACCAATATTTACAGTTCTTGGAAACCGTTTTTTCAAAAATCTGCTTGATTTGCCAATTTGAAACTTCGGCTTGCCCACATGTTTGGGGGTGGTAGGGCGTGGATAGCTTGTGATTAATTGAGTATTTCCGTATCAAGGTCTTGAAAGACCTATTACAGAAATGTGTCCCATTGTCGTTAATGATAGCACGGGGGTGCCCGAACCGGGAAAAGATGTGTTCTTTTAGGAATCTAACGACAACCTTGTTGTCGTTCGTCTGGCTTGGCACTGCCTTGACCCATTTAAAGATATAATCAACAGCTAAGAGAATATGCAGGTTCCCAAAAGAGCTGGGAAACGGGCCCATGAAATCAATTCCCCAAACATCGAAAATATCAACAACCAAGATTAGTTGGAGCTGCATCTCATTTCTCCTAGAAATCCGGCCCAAATGTTGGCACCGGGAGCAAGTCTTGCAGTAATCATGGGTAAATTTTAAAAGTTGTGGCCAGTAAAAGCCACACTGCAAGACTTTATCAGCTGTCTTTCTTGGGCCAAAATGCCCTCCACACGCTTGATCATGGCAAAACGACAGCACATTCTTGAATTCATTATCAGGAACACACCAACGAATGATTTGGTCTGGACAGTACTTGAACAGGTAGGATTTGTCCCAGTAAAAATGCTTTACTTAAGATAAAAATCTAAGTCTGTTCTGACTCGACCATTCATTTGGTATCAGTCCTATCGCCAAATAGTTCACAATATCTGTGAACTAAGGATCGTACGATACTATCAAGAGTTGTTCATCAGGAAAAACATCGTTAATTGGGAGAGGAAGCGTCGGCGAAGAAGGAAGTCATGAAAGATGGTCGGCCACTACGTTTTCACATCCTCTTTTGTCCTTAATAACAAGGTCAAATTCTTGAAGTAAGAGGATCCAACGTATTAACCGAGATTTTGCATCCTTTTTTCGCAAAAAGATGTCACAGAGCTGAATGATCGGTGTAGACAATAACTGGGGAGCCAATGAGATATGGCCTGAATTTTTCCAAAGAGAATACAACCGCCAAGAACTCTTTCTCGGTCGTCGTATAATTCATTTGTGCATCATTCAGGGTCCGTCTCGCATAGTAGATTACATGTGGCATCTTATCGACGCGCTGTCCTAGGACCGCACCGATAGCAAAATCGGATGCATCGCATATAATCTCAAAAGGATGCGTCCAGTCAGGTGAAGAAAGAACGGGAACAGTGGTGAGTGAGCTTCTCAGTGATTCGAAAGCAGTAAAATAGCTCGAGTCGAAGTTGAACGTGGTATTCTTGGCCAGAAGAAGAGTCAAGGGTCTAGCAATCTTGCTAAAATCCTTGATAAACCAGCTGTAGAAACTGGCGTGGCCAAGAAAAGCTCGGATATCTCTGACGCATTTAGGAGGAGGGAGGTTGGAAATGACATCAATCTTTGCTTTGTCAACCTCGATGCCATTTCACAAAATGATATGTCCTAAGACAATTCCTTCGTGCACCATGAAGTGGCATTTTTCCCAGTTTAAAGTGAGATTTTTACCCTTACATCGGGTAAGGACAGCGTCAAGATGTTGCAGACACTCGTCAAAAGAATCGCCAAAGATGGAGAAATCATCAATGAATATCTCCAGAAATTTCTCAACCATGTCAGAGAATATTCCCATCATACACCGCTGAAAAGTAGCGGGAGAATTGGATAGCCCAAAGGGCATGCGGCGATATGCGAACGTGCCGAATGGATAGGTGAAAATGGTATTGCCCTGGTCTTTCTCGGTGATGGGAATCTGGTTGTAGCCTGAGTAGCCATCCAGAAAACAGTAATACTCATGTCCAGCTAATCTTTTGAGCATTAGGTCAATGAATGGTAGCGGAAAGTGATCTTTCCGCGTTGCGGCGTTGAGTTTTCAATAATCAACGCATACTCGCCACCCGGTCTAGGTGTAAGTAGGGATCAACTCATTCGCCTCGTTTGTGATGACCATAATGCCCGACTTCTTAGGGACAACGTGTATAGGACTGACCCACTGGCTGTCTGAAATAGGGTAAATGATAACAATATCCAGACATTTGACGATCTCCTTTTTCACAGCCTCCTTCATGACTGGATTTAATCACCTCTGTGGATCCCTAACTGGTTTGGCATCATTCATCATATGAATGTGATGTTCAACGATTAGGGGACTAATACCCTTCATGTCCGCCATCGTCCATCCAAATGCTTGCCGATTAGATTGCAAGACCGTGAGAAGGTCTTTCTCTTGCTCTAGAGCTAGAGAAGCCGAGATGATGACTGGAAGGGTCTCGTTCTCACCTAAGTAAGCATACTTGAGGTGAGACGGCAGAGGCTTGAGTTCGAGCGTCAGAAGTGAAACGACTGAAGGCAGGATTGGAGAAAATGTCTCGAACTCAAAGGATTCCAACAGGGGCTCAAAGTGAGTGTATGCGACCAATTCGGATGGTTCAACTAACGCATCAAAAAATTCAAAAGATTCAAACTCGGGCGGCGACAAGCCAAGATCGTTTGAAAACGTGAAGCACTCGTAATCATTGTTCGAAGTGGAAGCAACAGGTTCAAAGAGGAACGCAATAGTGGCGTTAAGATTACTGTGATTAAAAAAGAATTCCTCCAATTCACAGTCCTCGGGGGCGATCTCCTGAATGGAACAGACATCCAGTATATGAGCGTTCGGTTCGGATGGCTGATTCCCTAACCTAAAAATGTTGAGTTCAATTGTCATGTTGCCAAAAGATAGGTTCATGGAACCATTTCGATAATTTATCACAGCATTTGAGGTTGCAAGGAATGGGCGATCGAGAATCACCGGAATTTGATTCCGAGGGTTAGCTACAGGTTGTGTATCTAAAACAATGAAGTCAACGCGGAATATGAAGTCCCCAACCTTAATTAACACATCCTCTAGCTCACCCCTAGAATGGGTGATAGATCGGTCAGCCATTTGAAGAATACAATGTGTAGGTTTCAGTTCTCTTACACCAAGTTGCTCATATACTGAATAAGGAAGAAGGTTAACACTGGCACCAAGATCCAAAAGGGCGCGGTTGATGTTCTTATCCCCAATGGTTATTGAAATCGTAGGACAGCCAAGGTCCTTCCGTTTTTGTGGTAAATCTTGGGTAAGAGCATCACTCACGTTACTAGCCAAGAAAACTTTCTTTGGTACCTGAGATTTCCTCTTCTTAGTGCACAAGTCTTTTAAGATTTTTGCATAAGACGAGACTTGCTGAATTGCCTCTAAGAGGGGAATGTTAATATTAACCTGTTTGAACAACTCCATAATCTTCTCCATTTGTTGATTTTGTTTATTGGATCTCAACTGGTTTGGAAATGGAACATTTTTTAAAATGGTTGGGTCCAATACTTGTGGAAGAGATTGTGGAGTTGGAACGGAACCCAAAATCGGAGTTTGAGTGGAGTGAGATGTGGATCCGTTCGGAGCAGCGTTTGAAGAAGAAGAAGAGCCTTTTGAAGAATGGAGAATAGGCTCAGAAGAAGAAGAAGGAGTAGAGGAAGAAACGGCCGGGGTGTTATCATCATCATCATCATCAATTTGTGTGCCGATGTTGTTGTTCAGCATTCTTCCAGATCTTAATGTAGTCATGGCACTCACATTATGGTTCTGTTGTTCAAGAGCAACATGTATATTATGTGGGTGACCAGGATTTGGGAGTGGTTGAGATGGAAGCCTTCATTTCTCTCGCTCGCTTAAAGCTGCGTTCAGCTGTGCAATCTGGGCTTTGATGGTCTTGATGCTCTGCCCGTGTGCAGCGGTGTGTTGCACCAGAGACTGAATAAAAGACTGGATGTTTGCGGTAGATTGAGTTGATTGCTTTACAAAAGCCTCTAGACTTCGTTCTAGCGAGAAAACCTTATCGTTATTTGACGGAACAAAGTTGTTTTGAGAAAAAGAATTGTTGCAGGGTGCAAAGTTGTTCGTCGGATTTTGAAAAGGTTGGGGTTGGAAAGGCTGCTAAAATTGTTGTTGAGCTTGTTGTTGAGGAGGATGAGGAGGCCTTTGGAATTTGTTTTGGCCTTGGAAATGATGCTGGTTCTGATTCCAGGCAAAATTTGGATGGTTCCTCTAACCGGGATTGTATGTGGAAGAGTATGGATCGTTTCTTGGTCTTTGCTGAAATGCAGGATTAACCTGATCTTGTCCTTGAGATGGTGGGTTGTAAGGACACTCTTCGGTCAAATGAATGGATCTGAACAACAAGCGCAAATGGTACGAGGGGGAGGAACAGGGGTATGAGAAGGAGATGAAAATTTGCTCTCAATTGCTTTCAGTTTCCATGTGATTGCAGCCATCTCGGCCTTCATTGCAATTGAGATATCGAGTTGATGAACTCCTGTCCTAAGAAGACCTGAAGAAGAAGAAGAAGAAGAAGAAGAAGAAGTTGAGGTGTCCGGTCGGGTGCTCTCCCACTGCAGCGTTTATTCCTCAAGATTGTCAAAAAATTGCCAAGCTTCCTCGTCAGATTTGGACAGGAAGTAACCCTGACAGATGGTCTCCATCAACTGTCTGGTTGTTAGATTCTGGCCCTCGTACAGAGTTCGGCATAGTTGCCATTTCTCTATACTATGATGAGGACACTGAACAAGGAGGTCCTTGTACTGGTCAAAGCACTTCCAAAAAGGTTCGATTGGAAGCTGGGTGAATTGATTTATCTCGTTTCGGATCCATGCGGTCTTATGATTCGGGTAGAATCTTTTTAGAAACGCATTTACAAACTCGTCCCAACTGGTTATCGAATGAGATGCGGTGCTATACAGCCACTTTTCAGCAAGGTCACACAAAGTGAAAGGAATGACTCGTAGCCGTATAGCATCATTAGACAGTTGGGTTGTCTTCATCATCGCACATACGTTCTGAAATTTATTGATGAAGATGTAGGCATGTTCGGATTCAAGCCCGTGAAATTTGGGCAACATGTTGATGAAGTGGGGCTTAATTTCGAAATTATCCCCATTGGCCGGTGGAAGTGAAAGACAAGTCGGAAGTGCAGCGCGGGTAGGATAGAAACGTTCCTGGAGCGCGATTTGCTGTGGCGCTTCAACAAGAGGTGGTCACGGGTTATTCGTATCTAATGGAGGTGGAATTATTCCCGGGGGAGGTAGAGTGATGTTAGGAGGAAATCTCGACATCTTGTAAGAAGAATTTGGTGACAGAGAAAGTGAAGGTGAAGATGAAGATGTATGAACAAAATTGCGGTCAACGTCGGTGTTGGTCGGCAAAGGTAAGGGTGAAAGAGGCGTGGAAAGAGTTTCGACGTCGGAGTCGATCGCGTAGTCGGTAGCGACTAACGTAACGCGGACTAGGCGGGCATTAGTGTCCCGAGTCCAATCGGACATACACTAAATGATTTTAGTGTAGTCAAAGCGTAGAATGTGAGGGTAAGGAAACGTTAATGGAGAAAAGTCGGTGATTGGTAGGTGAAATGGAAATTTGGCGACAAATGGCAAGTTTTTATAAAAGTTTTTGGTTTTTTTAGAGAGTTTTGAAAAATATATATGGATTTATGGATACAACTTCAAACAATTACAGTCACAACATGCACAATCACACCTAGAGCTATGGTCTTCAAAGTCCACTAGACTGCTCCTAACTATTCCAAAGTGACAAGTTGTGAGATAACCCTTAAATCGTCTCTTCACTGCCAATTGTGGCCAGGTAAAAATAAGTGAGGTAAGAAGGGTTCCGCTCACGAATCACCGAGAGACGGGCCTTTTAAAATTACCTCCTCACTTGTCTAGTCCAGGCACCGCAAAATCAAGTTTAGATAAACGACCGAATGCCCACAACCTTCCTCTGTCCTATTTAGCACGATAAGTTCTTAGTTGGCCGAATCTAGATATTTTTTAATTAAGCTCAAGGGTAATGCGTATGCTTTTAGTGATTTTTGGGATCTTAGGAAGGGTGATGAAATCCACACCCAATCTGAATTGGTGTTATAGCCCCTTAAATTCAATATTATTTATGCAAAATAAAAACAAACAAAAATTTAAAACGCTCGCAAAAAATTTATTTGGCGGCGGCGCAAATAATCCTGTACAAAAACAGTTTTATTGGAGAGGGGAAGAGAGTTTGCAAAAAGAATACTGCAGGAAAATAGTTCAGGGAAGTTCAAAGGGGGTAGATAGAAGATTGGAATACTCACAAAAGAGTTTTGGTGCTAATGTCACAGTTTGACCGCGGTTCCGCGGTCAAACCAATACTTTCGCCGCGCTTCCGCGGTGTAGTAGACGAGTTGGAGCTTCAAAATTCGTCCCTGTGCTAAATTCAATCTCCTCTTCTTGGTTAAAGCCCCTGAGTCTTGAATTGGTCACTGGATTTGCTCCAGAATTTGTACGGTTAGCCGCGATTTCGTCTAGATCCGCCGCGGTGTATCCGCGAGATATGGGTCTATCTCCCCACGACTTTGGTACTGAACTTGATCTTCTCTATATTCTGCACACTTTGCATAAAAAGAATCAAAAAATAACAAGATGGTTTTTATAGTTTTGTTTATATATATATATATATATATATTCACAAATTAACCCGAAATGACACAAAGAAATAAACTACCGTCTCCCCGGCAACGGCGCCATTTGATTGAAACAGTTTTAGTGTGCTAGTTTTAATTACCGTAATCAAGACGGTTTCGTTTGGTAGCTAGCCGGATGAGTACAGGTCGGTCCACGGAGAGATGGGAATTTTTTTCTTAGTGTTTTAACGAGTTAAGTCCAAATTGTCCAGGTTTGTTCAATATTAACTATGTGCTAAATATATATGATAAAAGAGGTTGTTAGGGTTAAGATTAGGTTAGTTTGAGTTAAGAGTTTGCTCACTTCATTCGTTTAACCCTCTTAATATTGATGTTATGATAATCGGCAACAACGAGAATTAGCACGACTAGGAAAGAAACTTACGAGTATAAGCCATGCTTTCCAACGCTTAGTTCCTTCCTTTTTATCCTTGTCCGTCCATTCTTGGCACTTAGCCATAATCTCTGGTCAATTCAACCACAACCGGTCTCACTAGGGTGTCACTACTATCATGTAGGATAAGGTGCCGTAGGGAGCGAATTGTAGTTGCTTTAACGAGAGTTCGAATCAAGATATTGGGCAAAGAAAAGAGTGAGAGAGATTTCCTTCTCTCAAACTTTTCTTCTCCTACCCTAACAAGTGAGAAGCTACTCATCCATTATAAAAGAAAAAGAAACTAAAACAAACAGAGAAGATAAAAAGAAATGAGGTAGAAAATCACAACTAGCTATTTGGGACCTTACTTAGGCAAGAATCACACTTAAGCATCATGGTTGTAAGGATAAAAGAAAATAGAAAAAGAACAAACAAACAAAAAAACAAACAACTATTTTAACAAAGAGAATTACAAGCAACAAATATAAGAACTAAATTATAAGACATGCATATGAAAAGAACTTTTCTTTATTCATCCTTCACTCAAAAGCTCACTACAATGTTAATGGAGGAAAGATGGAGAAGGAAAAGGAGTTACAAACCAACTATACTAAATCCTAACACAAGAAAAAGCATCCTCACTTGGTTTGAAACTGAGCTATTTATAGGCAGATAGATAAAACCCTAGGGCCAAAAGCTCACTACAATGTTTGTAGTAACCACAATCAGAACGGTGTCGTGCGTAACTAGATCGAGATGAGTACGGGTCGTCCTCTAGGAAACGTTGAATATTTTATTCTTACTTTAGACGTGTTGAAAAAGGGGAAGAATAAAGAATGGTGAAGAATGATTGTAGAATCTAGATCTACGTCAAACACGGATGCAGGATATAGATCTAGATTAACTGCGAATGTAAGTTTAATATTAAAAGGGGGCTTGCTGGGCTCATTGGGGTTTAGTAGTTATGGATGATTAATTAAAGATTACTCTTTTTATCATTTAATAGATTTAAAACTAGAACGACAGTGATGCATGTAAATTAGGGTTTCTGGAGGGAAAAGGGTTCCCACTCTTAACCCCTATCTCGACATGGAACTCTGTTCATATCTAGCCGTTACCAAAACAATAGTTAATCTAATCTTTAATCGTGGTCGCAATTATCAATGAATTGATAGCGCGCCTGATTAGGATGTTAACTATTCTTTTGATAAATTTTATAAACTTTATAGGACTTAAAAAGAGTTTAAGGATCTTTATCATCCATTAACCTACCCTAATCTTATGAACCCTAACAAGCGAAGAATTACTCGCGCATGTTGGGAGAAGAAGAGATGGAGAGAGAAATCATATTAAAAACTACAGAGAGATAGAATAAGAAAACTACTATCTTTATTAATCAACAAAAATCATTTACACTTTGTTCCCTTAGAAAATGATTACAAAATGCTACTTTGCTTCTCGATCTCTTCTAAGGAGGTAGATGAACCGTTGATGATCAGCCTGGATGCGTGAGCCTGTCGTGGACTTCGTGATCTCTTCAGCTTGATGATTTTTCCAAGAGGCTCTCGGTCCTTATTTATAGTCCCAGAGCCAGAACCCTAACTTCCTAATTTGGAAACCAGTAGTTACGATCTCAACAACAAAATCCCAACTCCCAATACATCTAAACCGCGGCGGATCAGCGGCCAATAGGTGGGTTTGGCCGCGGATCCGCGGCCTTATAGGGAGATCGCTTGATTTGGTCTTCTGGAGCTTTATCTTTATGACACGTGGTGATATTTTTAATCTCTGGAAACTGAAAATCTTTTCTACGTCACTGCCAGACTTGATTTCTTTAGTTTACTTTCTTAATTAGGCAGGTTTGTTCTAATAACTTTGATTTCCTTGATTTCAGCCCCGAAAATTCTGCACAACAAACTCAACAAACAATATTAGTTTGTTTTATTGAGATATTAACTTAACCATTAAGTATTGGTCAAAGGTATTTAATAAGGTAAGCATATTTAAATGGGCCAAATGTTATATAGATATTATATGCTTACTTTTTCCTACCAAATGTTAATTACAATATATAAACACATGAAAATAGTATTTTTACAGATAAATCCTCATATGTATCATATATTATAATAAACACCTTTTATTATATAGAATTAGTAGGAAAAATTTCATATTAAATGTGCAGTTTTATCAACTGAACAAAAACCCCCAAACTTATCTTTGATCGTCCCGAGCAAACTAGTTTATTCAAGAGAAGGAGAAAGAGAAAGGAGAAAGCTAAGCACACTTTCGTAGGCAACACGATTGCACTGAGCACGTACAACAAGCCGTTAAACCTCTAGGTGTCCCTAGTAGGAGGAGTGTTGTCTCCTGAGGGTTTTCAGCGGATTACACCCATAATAAAAGAAAGATGGTGAAAGTTACATATAAAGATAAGAACTATAAAAGAAAGACTTTGAAAATTAGAGTTTCCAGCTACACTAGTTTTTCAGTTGCTATGAGCCCTATCTTAATAGTCATGAAAAGATGTTAGGAATCACATCATCTCTCAATAAAACATCGTCTTTAGTTTTCCTCCCTATCTTTCTTCCAAACATTGATCATATACCCCTACGTGTGTGAACTGGACATCCCTACAGTCGGAGAATTCAATTCAAGCAATCATACTCTTGTCCATCTACCTTAGTACTTTTTAATAGATATTTAGATGGAATTTGCTCACACATTTTTCATGCAACCGTTAATACTTCTTGAGTTACTAACCGAGTGATTACTCATGTGCTTGCTTATTTAGGTGTATTTTCTCGTCTTGCAACACCTAAGGCTTAGCAGTGGCTCCCAAACCAGTTGGTCTAAGGCACTAGGTGATAAAGCACCATCGCTATATTTTTTTATTGCTTCCCTGGCGATAACAAAACCAGTGTTCATTTTTTTTCTTTTCACCATTTTATCTTTTATTTTCCATTTTTATTTTCTTCATACTTTGGCTTTTAGACAAGAGCATTTCAAGGTATCCTCTACTATCCCGAGTTTCAAGACATGTGTAAGTGCGTATAGTAGGGTATCAACGTTCAAATGTTTGGCTTCCAGAATAGGAACTATTTTTCAGACTTATTTTTATTCTCAGATTAGTGATTTCTTTCATCTTACTAACCCTTGGGACAACGGCTCATAACTACTAATTACTAGTTCCGTTTAAGAAAACTTCTAATTTTCTAGGTTTTCTTAAATTTTTCCAATCTTTTGGATGTAATTTTTCACTATCTAATCTTTTATTATCAAAAAAATTGTATTCTTATATATAGTATAGTGCAAAGTAACGTGTAAATAAGCACAAACCTCCCCCAAACCTGTTTGCAGCAGTGTCCTCACTGTTATCATCTTTTAAATCTCAAAAACCTGTAGACTTGGGAGGAAAGGTTATTAACGGGGGCAACAAAAATTGAAAGTGAAAATCCTCCCCCAAACTTATTTTTGGCTTACAATTTTGTAAAAATTTTCTTTTCAAGAGCCAAAATATCCCTCCCCCAAACTTAAGTAAAATGGTATTAAGCAATTAAAATTATTGGGGAGGTTAAAGTTATTGGTCAAAGTAAAGCCTTGCAAAGACCAAAAGTCAACACCAACCATTCAAAAATTTTATCGATGAAGCACCAAGGTTGGTAAAAGAACATGTCGCCTATTGATGTGAAGAAGTGGGGAGGAGATAAGAGGTGTAATGGAAAAGGTATACGTCTCGGTTTGTAGAGACAAAACAATGAAGGTAGATTACTCGCATTCTTGTTGTTGATAGGAAGAAGTGGTGATGGTTCAACTTCCTTGTATTGAGGTTGATTCATCACAACACCCATATTTACTAAGAATGCGAGTTCGTCAGCGAATTTTTTTTCAAAACTTTCATCGATATCCCAAATAATAATCTCATCGGAAAGAACAGGATGATACTCGGACTTCATAAAAGGTCTATATTCAGCGTTAGATGTTGACCCGGACAACAATGTAATAGCGGAGTCGAGATCAGTATCGTGAAGCTCTTCAATTTCGCTGCTGTCGGAATCTATTGTTTCGACGGAACACACATGAGCATAGGGTTCGGAAGTTTCACTTCCCAACTTGTAAATGTTAAGCTCAATTGACTTCTTCCCAAAGGATAGGGTCATAGAGCCATTTCGACAATTGATTATTGTGTTGGAAGTCGCAAGAAAAGGTCGACCTAAAATCACCGGAATTTGGTTTCGTGGGTTTGCTACAGGTTGTGTATCTATAGCGATAAAGTCCACAGGAAATATAAATTCCCCAACTTTGATTAACACATCCTCTAGCTCACCCTTAGGTTGGGTGATAAATCGATCGGTCATCTGAAGGGTGCAATGTACCGGTTTAACTCTCCGATCCCTAATTGCTCATAAACAGAATAGGGAAGCAAGTTAACAACTAGCACCTAAATCGAGTAGAGCACGATTGATATTTTTACCCCCAATAGAAATAGAAATTGTAGGACTTCCGGGGTCCTTTCGTTTCTTGGGTAATTGTTGTGTAAAAACAGTGCTCACATTACTCGTAAGGAAAACTTTTTTAGGTAGTTGAACTTTTCTCTTCCTAGTGCACAAGTCCTTTAGAATTTTCGCATAAGATGGAACTTGTTGAATAGCATCTAGGAGAGGAATGTTTATGTTAACTTGCTTAAAAATTTCCACAATCTTCTCCATTTGTGGACTTGGTTTGTTGCCCCTTAACTTGTTTGGATAAGGTGCTTTATCAATAAGGGTTGGGTCCAATGTTGGAGAAGATTGTGGGGATGGAATGGATCGCAAATTTGGAGTAGGGATCGCTTTAGATAGATTTGTGGAAGTGGGCTGAGGGTTCGAGCCTTAGGGGAAGCGTAGAATAGGCTCGGAAGTAGGTGGGAGACTAGACGAATTAGGGAAAGAAGTAGAAGCTGGGGTATCATTGGTGTCACTAACATCATCAAATTGCTCACCCACTCGGTTATTCAGCACTCTCCCCGATCTCAACGTAGTAACGGCATTCACATTATGATTTTGTGAGTGGCCAGGATTCGGTAGGGGTTGAGATAGGAGTTTCCCTTTCTCTCTCGCACTCATTGCGGCGTTCAACTGTGCAATTTGGTTTTCTATTGATTTAATACTCTCACCGTAGGAGGCGGAGTCTTTCTTTATGGTATCAATAGAAGACTTCATATCAGCTGATATTTGAATAGAATGTTTCATAAACAAATCCAAAGTTTGTGCGAGTGAAGAGTTATCAGTACCGGCCAGTTGCGGTGCGGAAGTGTTGGCCGGATTTTGAAAATTTTGTGACTGAAAGGGGTGCTGGCTTTGTGGTTGTGGTTGCTGTGGAGGAGATCTTTGATAATTGCTTTGGAACTGGTTTTGATTTTGGGGTTGGTTTTGGTTCCAAGTAAAGTTAGGATGATTCCTCCATCCTTGATTATATGTGGAAGAATAAGGATCGTTTCTAGCTCGCTGCTGAAAAGCAGCATTAGTTTGCTCGTGACCTTGAAACGGTGCATTCATAGGACATTCTTCCGTCAAGTGTGAAGGATCTGAACAGCAACTACACACGGTCATGGGAAGCGTTACCTGATTTAGGGAGACTGATGAGAATTTGTTCTCAATAGCGTCGAGTTTCTTCTGCATCGCTGCTATTTCGACTTTTACTGCGATGGAAACATCGAGCTGATGAATACCTCCCCTAGATGAAGGTGATCTTACGCTTTCCCACTGCAAAGTGTTTTCAGCGAGGTCTTCCAGATATTTCCAAGCTTCACCATCATCTTTAGACATGAAATTGCATTGACAATTTGTTTCAAGCATCTGCTTTGTCGCTGGATTAATGCCCTCATATATAATTCGGCACAAATCTCATCTATTGATTCCATGATTAGGACATTGGACAAGCAGATCCTTGAAACGTTCAAAACACTTCCAAAATGGTTCATTGGGAAGCTGGGTAAACTGGTTGATCTCGCTCCTAGCATGGGCGGTCTTATGGTTTGGGTAAAACTTCTTAAGAAATGCTATTACAAATTCATCCCAATTAGTGATAGAGTGTGCGGCAGTATTATAAAGCCATTTTTCTGCCAAGTCGCACAAAGTGAATGGAAGAAGACGCAAGCGCATAGCATCCACAGTCAGTTGTGAAGTACCCATCATTGCGCATACGTTTTCGAATTTAGTAATGAAAACGTACGCGTCTTCAGACTCAAGCCCATGAAATTTGGGCAACAGATTGATGTAGTGGGGTTTAATTTCAAAATTATCCCCGTTGGCTGGTGGAATGGATAAACAAGTAGGAAGGGGACCACGGATAGGATAGCATCTTTCTTGGAGAGAGATGCGCGGAGGATTCTGCTCACCTACAGGCGGTGGCAGGGTGGTATTATAATTTGATGGAGTACCGTCCATCTCGGTCGATGTGGTGGGTGGTGGGGGAAAAGAAGATGAAGAAGTACCGACTTCGGAGTCGATAGCAGGAACACGGACAAGACGGGCACTAGAATCCCGTGTCCAGCCGAGCATGCATTAAGCGGGTTTAGCACATGTGGCAGCGTGTGTGTGATTTAAAATTGTTTTTTTTAAAAAAAAAAATTGGGACTTTAAAACAAATCACAAAAATGCATAAACAGCCCTAGAACTGAGGTTACCTAGGTCAAGTCTCTAGACCGCTCCTAAACTTCCAAAGGACAAGTCGCAGGATCAATCCTCTACCATCTCTTTACTACTATTTTGGCCAGGTAAGTGGGAGGTATCCGCTATACGAATCATCGAAAATAGCAAGCCTAATTAAGTAACCACTTGCCTTCGACATACTTGCCTAGACACCACAAAAGTAATGCGGATAAGCGATAGATTACCCACGATCTTCCTCTGTCCTTATTGAGCGCGACAGTCCTTAGAGTTTTGTCTAGATATTTTTTAAATTAATATAGGGTTATGCGGATGCTCGGTTTGTGATTTGTGGGGCTTAGGAAGGGTGATGAAATTCCTACCTAATCTGAATTTTGGTCTTGCCCCTTAAAAATCCGTATTAAAATATGAAACAACAAACCAATAACAAAACTTTGCAAAAAGGTTTTTGAGCGGTGATATTTTTCAAAGAATCCTGCAGAAAAGATATTTTATTGGATTTCAGAGGAGAGAGAATGAGTTGAAAATTTCACCAGAGAAGTTTGGAACCCTAATTCCTCAATCCCGCCGCGCTTTCGCCGCGAATGGGCCTTATTTGCCGCGGTTCCGCCGCAAGGAAAAGAGATCAGTTTATGAAATTTTTCTCTGTGGCCTTCTGTACTCCTCTGGATCTCGATGAATGTCTTTGTCTTTCTGTTTCCTCAAGTCTGTGACTCCAGATTCGCTCGCAAAAATCGCACACTTATCGTTAAATATGCAAGATGCAGTTTGTTTTGTTTTTATGATATAAATCGAATAAGAATTCAACACAAATAGTAAGAATAAAAAATTACGCACGTATCCCCGGCAACGGAGCCATTTGATTGGTCTTATTTTATGTGTAGTAGTTAACTGCAATTAGAACGGTGTCGCGGGTAGCTAGACCGAGATGAGTATGGGTCGTCCTCTGGGAAATGTTGAATATTTTATTCTTACTTTAGACGTGTTGAAAAAGGGGAAGAATAAAGAATGGTGAAGAATGGTTGTAGAATCTAGATCTACGTCAAACACGGATGCAAGATATAGATCTAGATTAACTGCGGATGTAAGTTTAATATTAAAAGGGGGCTTGCAGGGTTCATTGGGATTTAGTAATTATGGATGATTAATTAAAGATTACTCTTTTTATTTTTTAATAGATTTAAAACTAGAATGACGGTGATGCATGTAAATTAGGGTTTCTGGAGGGAAAAGGGTTCCCACTCTTAACCCCTATCTCGACATGGAATACCGTTCATATCTAGCCTTTACCAAAACAATAGTTAATCTAATCTCTAATCGTGGTTGCGATTATCAATGAATTGATAGCGCGCCTGATTAGGATGTTAACTATTCTTTTGATAAAGTTTATAAACTTTATAGGACTTAAAAATAGTTTAAGGATCTTTATCATCTATTAACCTACCATAATCTCATGAACCCTGACAAGCGAAGAATTACTCGCGCATGTTGGGAGAAGAAGAGATGGAGAGAGAAATCATATTAAAAACTACAAAGAGATAGAATAAGAAAACTACTACCTTTATTAATCAACAAAAATCATTTATACTTTGTTCCCTTAGAAAATGATTACAAAATGCTAGTTTGCTTCTCGATCTCTTTTAAGGAGGTAGATGAACCGTTGATGATCAGCCTGGATGCATGAGCCTGTCGTGGACTTCGTGATCTCTTCAGCTTGATGATTTTTCCAAGAGGCTCTCGGTCCTTATTTATAGTCCCAGAGCCAGAACCCTAGCTTCCTAATATGGAAACCAGTAGTTATAATCTCAACAACAAAATCCCAACTCCCAATACATCTAGACCGTGGCGGATCCGCGGCCAATAGGTGGGTTTGGCCGCGGATCCGCGGCCTTATAGGGAGATCGCTTGATTTGGTCTTCTGGAGCTTTATCTTTATGACACGTGGTGATCTTTTTAATCTCTGGAAACTGAAAATCTTTTCTACGTCACTGCCAGACTTGATTTCTTTAGTTTACTTTCTTAATTAGACAGGTTTGTTCTAACAACTTTGATTTCCTTGATTTCAACCCTGAAAATTCTGCACAACAAACTCAACAAATAATATTAGTTTGTTTTATTGAGATATTAACTTAACCATTAAGAATTGGTCAAAGGTATTTAATAAGGTAAGTATATTTAAATGGGCCAAATGTTACATGGATATTATATGCTTACTTTTTCATACCAAATGTTAATTATAATATATAAACACATGAAAATAGTATTTTTACAGATAAATCCTCATATGTATCATATATTATAATAAACACCTATTATTATATAGAAATAGTAGGAAAAATTTCATATTAAATGTGCAGTTTTATCAACTGAACACTACTCATCCATTATAAAAGAAAAAGAAACTAAAACAAACAGAGAAGATAAAAAGAAATGAGGTAGAAAATCACAACTAACTATTTGGGACCTTACTTAGGCAAGAATCACATTTAAGCATCATGGTTGTAAGGATAAAAGAAAATAGAAAAAGAACAAACAAACAAACAACAACTACTTTAACAAAGAGAATTACAAGTAACAAATATAAGAACTAAATTATAAGACATGCATATGAAAAGAACTTTTCTTTATTCATCATTCACTCAAAAGCTCACTACAATGTTAATGGAGGAAAGATGGAGAAGGAAAAGGAGTTACAAACCAACTATACTAAATCCTAACACAAGAAAAAGCATCCTCTCTTGGTTTGAAACTGGGCTATTTATAGGCAGATTGATAAAACCCTAGGGCCAAAATCTGAGCCCTTGCACAATTACAAAACTACCCTAAAAATATCTCTCGACTCCGAGTTGACTCGGCCGCGGAACCGCCGCATAATCGCCATATCGGCCGCGGTTCCATTGCTCTTCGGGTGAGTTTCTGTGCCGTTTTTTTTGGGTTTTCCATGGTGCTACTCTTCTCTATTTAGTACACTTGGTTTTTCAGAATCACTTCATTTTTCTCCCAGATTCTCAACAGTCAAAAAGATTAAAGAATATGGACTTTTGCCTTGATCTTCTTGAGCTCCGCGTTATCAACTCGATTCTTGTGCTGCTTCCTTGTGCTTTGTGCATGAATGACCCTTGATTGACATTTTTTCTTTCGAACTGGTAAGCGGCATCTAACGGATGGTGAGCGGAAACCCGTATTTTTATCTGTTGTTGGCAGTTGTCCTAAATTTGTCGTGACTGCTCTTGATTTTCATTGTTTTGAGCTGAGAACCTGTAACCTACAATTATTTAGCAAACACGGATCAAAAGTATCTACCTATATGCAAAGCAATCAAGAATGGGCGGTATAAAAGTGCAAAATTCTGATATGAACAGATCCTTAGCGTAGATGGTTAGGAAGCTACCCGCTAGGGATGGACCGGACAGGGAAGCTGCTCGGTGGACTCAAGAAGAGTGCTTTAGATCCTTAGCGTAGATGGATAGGAATCTACCCGCCAGGGATTGATCGTGCAGGGAAGTTGCTCGGTGGCCTCTAGAGGAGGGCTTTAGATCTATAGCGTAGATGGGTAGGAAGCTACCCGCTAGGGATGGACCGGGCAGGGAAGCTGCTCGGTGGCTTCGAGAGGAGGGCTTTAGATCCTTAGCGTAGATGGGTAGGAAGCTACCCACTAGGGATGGACCGGGCAGGAAAGCTGCTCGGTGGCCTCAGGAGGAGGGGTTCGATCCACAGCATAGTTGGGCAGTAAGCTACCCACTATGGATGGACCGAGCAGGAAGCTGCTCGGCCGCCTCGTGAGGAGGGCTTTGATCCATAGCATAGTGTGGTAGAAAACTACCCACTAGGGATGGATCGGGCAGGAAAGCTGCTCGGTGGTCTCGAAAGGAGGGCTTTATATCCTTTGTTGCATCTTCTTATAGGGTCGTCCAATCTTCCATTACCCGTAAAATATGGAAGAGTGACCGCCGCAGATGACACATGGTGGAACCATGTTAGTGTATATGCCCTAGAGGCCATTACTGTATCATACTAGTTTGTATATTACTTAATGGAAGCTTGGGATATTCACAGTTGTATAGACAATCTTGCTCAAAATGGTAGTATGCCCTAGAGGGCTACTTGGTTTGTTTCTACTTTAATATGTGCATGTGTTTCTTTTAGCATATTGCTTATACATATTAGTAGAGCCCTTAGGATCTTTGCTTGATTACCAGCGTTGTGATGGCAGTCACACTCGTGGGGGCTGGGTAATCCACAAGCACATCCTTATGCAGGTCCCTAGTCGTAGGACTATCGAGACAGGGCATCGATACTCCGGAGTAGACTAGTGTATGCGCTTCTTATCCCAGCTTGGGAGACGGTTGATTAAGAGAAGCTTTGTCGATCAAAAATAATTACCGCAATCAAGAACGGCGTCGCTTGAAGCTAGCCGGTGAATACGGGTCGGTCCACAGGGATGTGTAAATCTTCTTTAAGTTCTTACGAGTTAATTCCAAAAGGTGTTTGGAAGTTTAATTAAATCTAAAAAATCGAAGTTGTATGAAGGTAGAATTAGAAACCTGCTAGGATTAGGTTTAGGGAAAATTTGGTAATTAAAGATTTACATCTCTTTCCATTGCCATCAATTAAATCAATCATATTAGAGTTATGGTAAATATTAACAAAGGTGATTAGGATGATTGGGAAGATTGATTCTTCCTCTAGATCCTTGTCCTCCTTTCTTAATCTTCACCCTAACCTCCATGGAAAACCTTAAGATCCGGGCCTTTATACTACGGAGTTCACCGTTACCTTGAAGGTAAAAGTGCCGTAGGGAGCGGAATCAAAAGGTATGCATGGAGTTCTAATGTTCATAAAAGTTTTAGCGATGAAAAGAGATGAGAGATCTTCATCTCTCAAATCCTTCCCTATTCCTAACCCTAACAAGCGAGGAAACTACTCGCTCATTGAGGGGATGAAAGAAAACAAGAATTTATTAAAGAAAGAAGACATCGATTGCAATTTAATAAAAGCTAGACTAAATTAAATTAAAGCGAGAAAATAAGAACAGATAAAAAAAACTACAATTATTGCAAAGAAATTAACCTACTTACTTTTGATGCACTCTTAGAAAAAAAACAGAATTTTATTTCATGAGAAGAGGCATAAGAAAATACAAGGACTTGGGTTCTATTTATAGGACATAGAAACCCTAGGGCTACAGATTACACCGCATGTCTAAAGTTACAATTATACCCCTAGAAAATCTTTCCATAGCCGTCAAGAAAAATTGGTAAAATTTGATTTGCGCACTGGCACAGGAACGCCGCGGAAGCGCCGCATAGATGGGCTTTGGGCCGCGGAAGCGCGGCCCAATGATGAGATCATATTTGGATTTTTCTTGGGCTTCTTGGGGTTCTTCTGTTCTTCCTGGTTCTGTATTCAGGTTATCATTTGGGCTTCTACAGTGATACAGATTTTCAACGAACATTTTGCAATGATTCTTGTAACCGTCTTTCTTGCAAATTTGGATCTTTTGTTGTTTTGTTGGTGGTGAACCGTTCTTCTGCTGAGCTTTACTAAGATCTTCCTATTTGCTGGTCAAAATCCTTCTTTTGTGTCGTCTTTTGTGTTTTTCACTGTTTTCGTGCCAAGAACCTGTAACCTGTAACATGTAGCAGACATGGGTCAAAAGCACCTGTTTTTACTCTTAAATGCATAAGAATGGGGCATACAAAATGTAATATTATGTTATGAACAAATACCCCCAAACTTATCCTTTGCTCGCCCTCGAGCAAACTTATTATAAAAAATCTAACCTAGCCTCACTTTCGCAGGGCAACGCGATTGCACTGAGCTCGTGCAACAAGCCGTTAAACCTCTAGGTGTCCCTAGTAGGAGGAGTGTTGTCTCCTGAGGGTTTTCAGCGGATACTACCCACAAAATCCTATCAACTTGGTTTCCCGACTTTTGTTCTCCATTTAGGTTTTCTAACAAGGAATTCTATTATCTTTTGACTCGCAAATTATCCACCCATATTCTTCACACTTCCTCATTATTTAACTTAAGATTATATATATCCTGCAGATCTACTTAGCTTTCGGCATTTCTTAAGTTTTCCTTCTAGGGTTACATCTCCACTTAGGAATTTCTATCAACTCTATTAAAGATACAAGTTCTATTCTTCATTCCTTTCTCTTATCTAGATTCCAATCACATACCCCTACGTGTGTGTATAGATCACCCCTACACTTGGAAATTCAAATCAAGCAATCGTACTCTCGTCCATTGTCCAAAGTACTAATTAGTTGGTGAATGAAATTTGCTTACACATCCTTCATGCGACCGTTAATACTTCTTGAGGTACCAACGACCGATTACAAAATGCGTTTGCACTTTAAAGCGTACTTCCTAGTCTTTGCAACACCCAAGGCTTTAGCAGTGACTCCCAAACCAGTTGGTCTAAGGCACTAGGTGATGAAGCACCCTCGCTAAATATTTTTCTATTTTTACAGCCTTAAGTAATCACAAAAACCAGTGTCCATTTTTTTCCTTTATTCACTTTTTTTTCTTTTATTTTCATTGTACTAAGGACTTTCGACAAGAGTATTTCAAGGTCTCTTCTACTAATCCAAGTTTCAAGGTGCGTGTTTGTGCAATTTTGTAGGGTATACATTTTCAGAATCTAGACTTAAGCTAGGAACTATTTTTCAAACTTATACTCTAATAAAAGTTTTAATACTTTTCCTTCGTTTCGACTTAGCCCAAGAACTGAACCCAAAATTTGCCTATTTCTAAATAACCTACAAAGACATATGCTTTCCACAGTTAAACTTTAAGGAAGGTTATTTTTAGGGTTTTCAATTTGCTAAGTCTAAGATTTAGTTTTTCCTAGCCAGTTAACCTATCTATCAAACTCAAGTCAATTAACCAGAATTGAATACATTAATTTTTATAATTTTTGAAAATTTTCAATTTTTATGGGTTTTTCTGTTTTCTAAGTTTTTTTATTTTTCAAAATTTTCAAATTTTTATGATTTTTATATAAAGATGTAATGCAGAAATATACATATGAATGCAAAAGGAAAACTTACCGAACATACCCCCAAACGTATAATGGACAGTGTCCTCACTGTCATGCTGCACCAAATGGGTTGATAATATCGGCGAGTTCCTGCTTATTATTATATTTACATAGTATACACACCCCCAAACTTATTTGAAAATAAAGTTTTGGAAAAAAAAGAAATTCGAGGGTGAAGGTGGAGGAAATCAGTCTGTGTATATCGGCTCCTGCAAGAACAGGAGCTCCTCCGACGGGTCCGCTGAGAAGAACGGTTTCAAACGATGTCCATTCACTTTGAATAAAGTGCCGTCTTCTGGATTCTCAAGATCAACCGCACCGTGCGGATAAACGGTGCGGACTACAAAAGGTCCTCTCCATCTAGAACGGAGCTTGCCGGGATGAAAGTGTAACCGAGTATCATATAATAAAACCTGTTGACCCGGTTTGAATGTCTTTCGCAAAAGGTTTTTATCATGAAAAACTTTAGCTCGATTCTTAGCAATCACGGCATTATCATATGCCTCATCCCGCAGCTCCTCCAATTCATTCAGCTGCAGCTTTCGATTGCTGCCCGCATCTCCTAGAGATAGATTCAGCTCTTTAATGGCCCAAAATGCTTTGTGCTCAATTTCTACTGGAAGGTGGCAAGCCTTCCCGTAAACAAGCCGGTATGGAGACATGCCAAGATCGGTCTTGTATGCAGTACGGAAAGCCCATAGTGCATCGATCAATTTTAGTGACCAATCTTTACGGTTTTTAGAAACCGTTTTCTCCAAGATTTGTTTAATTTGTCTATTCGAGATCTCGGCTTGCCCACATGTTTGGGGATGGTATGGCGTTGACAACTTATGGGTGATAGAGTATTTGCGCATTAAGGACTCAAAAGTCCTATTGCAAAAGTGAGAACCATTATCACTTATGATTGCGCGAGGGTGCCCAAATCGAGAAAAGATGTGATCTTTCAGAAATCGAACGACAACCTTGTTGTCATTCGTTCGACTTGGTATAGCCTCGACCCACTTTGAAACATAGTCAACAGCCAAAAGAATATACACATTTCCGAAAGAGTTGGGAAATGGTCCCATGAAGTCTATACCCCAAACATCAAAAATGTCTACAACCAAAATTGGTTGGAGCGGCATTTCATTTCTCCGCGATATCCGGCCCAAGTGTTGGCACCGGGAGCAAGTTTTGCAGTATTCGAATGCATCTTTGAAGAGTCGTGGCCAATAGAAACCACACTGCAAAACTTTCTCGGCTGTCTTCTTTGGGCCAAAGTGCCCGCCACATGCTTGATCGTGGCAAAAAGACAGCACACTCTTAACCTCATTTTCAGGTACACACCGGCGAATGATTTGGTCGGAACAATATTTAAAAAGATAAGGTTCATCCCAGTAAAAATGCTTTACTTGGGACAAAAATCGTAGTTTGTCTTGTTTCGACCAATCGTTAGGTATCAAGCCGGTGGCTAAGTAGTTTACAATATCGGCGAACCATGGTTCGCAAGAAACAGTCAAGAGTTGCTCATCGGGGAAAGCATCAGTGATAGGCAGTTCAAGCGTGGGCGACGAAGGAAGTCGTGAAAGGTGATCGGCCACTACGTTTTCACATCCCTTCTTGTCCCGTATGATAAGGTCAAATTCTTGGAGCAAGAGGATCCAACGTATGAGCCTAGACTTAGCATCCTTCTTCGCAAAAAGGTGGCGAAGAGCTGAGTGATCCGTGTATACTATAACTGGAGAGCCGATTAAATAAGGCCGAAATTTTTCAAGTGCAAACACAACCGCTAAAAACTCTTTTTCTGTTGTTGTGTAGTTTAATTGGGCCTCATTTAATGTTCGGCTAGCGTAGTAAATTACATGCGGCATTTTGTTAATGTGCTGTCCAAGAACAGCACCAATGGCAAAATCTGATGCGTCGCACATAATTTCGAAGGGATGCGTCCAGTCTGGAGATGAAAGAATGGGCGCAGAAATGAGCGAGTGTTTCAAAGACTCGAACGCTTTCATGCAAGTTGAGTCGAAGACAAAAGTAGTGTCCTTGGCCAACAAGAGAGTCAAGGGTCTAGCAATCTTGCTAAAGTCCTTGATGAACCGTCTATAGAAACCGGCATGGCCAAGGAAAGCTCGGATATCTTTGACGCATTTAGGAGGAGGAAGATTAGAAATGACTTCGATTTTAGCTCTATCAACCTCTATGCCGTTTTGCGAGATCACATGTCCTAAAACAATGCCTTCTCGTACCATAAAGTGGCACTTCTCCCAATTCAAGGTCAAGTTCTTTTCCCTACAGCGGGTGAGAACCGCGTCAAGATGTCGTAAACACTCATCGAAGGAGTCACCAAAAATGGAGAAATCATCCATAAAGATTTCTAAAAACTTCTCTACCATGTCCGAAAAGATCCCCATCATACACCGCTGAAATGTAGCGGGTGCATTGCACAACCCAAAGGGCATGCGACGATAAGCAAAAGTGCCAAAGGGACAAGTAAATGTAGTCTTGTCTTGATCCTCTTTGGCTATGGGGACTTGATTATAACCGGAATAGCCATCTAAAAAGCAGTAGAATTCGTGCCCCGCTAATCGTTCTAGCATTTGGTCAATGAATGGTAAAGGAAAGTGGTCCTTCCTTGTCGCAGCATTGAGTTTCCGGTAATCGATGCAAACTCGCCACCCAGTTTGGGTGCGAGTAGGAATTAACTCATTTGCCTCATTGGTGATGACCGTGATGCCCGATTTCTTTGGCACGACATGAATGGGGCTAACCCATTGGCTATCCGAGATAGGGTAAATGATACCGCTATCAAGACACTTAACAATCTCCTTCTTAACCGCCTCTTTCATGATGGGGTTGAGGCGTCTTTGTGGATCCCTTGCTGGTTTGGCATCATCCATCAAGTGTATATGATGTTCGACTATGAGGGGACTAATCCCCTTGATGTCCGCCATAGACCAGCCGAAAGCTTGCCGATTATTGTATAAGACCGTTAAAAGAGCCTTCTCTTGCTCAAGAGCTAGAGAGGCCGATATGATAACGGGTAAGGTCTCATCTTCACCTAGATAAGCATATTTTAGGTGCGACGGCAAAAGCTTTAGTTCGAGTTTTGGTGGTGAAACAATAGATGGTAACAATGGAGTAACTGTTTCAAACTCGAAGGATTCCATCAAAGGTTCAAATTGAGTGTACGCTACCGAGTCGGATGGTTCAACTAACTCATCCGAAAAAGCAAAAGACTCAAACTCGGGTGGAGAGTCTTCAAGATCATCAACAAAGGTGAAACACTCATAATCTTTGTCCGACGTGAAAGCTGTGTCGGATTCTAGGAGGAACGCACTAGTGGCGTCAATATTACTGTGATCAAACATGAAATTCTCGAACTCACAGTCCTCCTCCGCGATCTCATCGATCGAGCACACATCAAGTACGCTAGAATTAGGCTCGCAAGGCTGACTTCCTAACTTGAAAATGTTGAGTTCAACTGTCATCTTGCCAAAAGATAAATTCATTGAACCATTACGACAGTTGATTACCGCGTTAGAAGTCGCGAGGAATGGTCGACCAAGTATCACCGGAATTTGATTACGGGGGTTAGCGACAGGCTGTGTATCCATAACAATAAAGTCCACGGGGAAAATGAAATCCCCTACTCTAATTAACACATCCTCCAACTCTCCCCTAGGGTGGGTGATTGATCGGTCGGCCATTTGGAGAGTGCAATGAGTAGGCTTGAGCTCTCCAACGCCTAATTGTTCGTACACCGAATAAGGTAGCAAATTGACACTAGCACCAAGATCTAATAGTGCTCTATTGATGGTCTTGTTCCCAATTGTGATCGAAATAGTAGGACAACCGGGGTCCTTGTGCTTTGGGGGTAAAGAATTGACAAGAGCATCACTAACAGCACTAGCTACAAAAACTTTCTTCGGTACTTGTGACTTCCTCTTTTTGGTGCATAAGTCCTTTAAGATTTTTGCATATGAAGGAACTTGTTGGATTGCATCCAAAAGAGGGATGTTTATGCTAACCTGCTTGAATAACTCTACAATCTTCTCCATCTGTGGAGTTGGTTTATTGGATCTCAACCGATTTGGAAAAGGAACATTTTGAAAAGTTGTTGAGTCCAATTTTTGTGGATCAGATTGTTGAGTTGGAACGGAACCCCGTGTAGATGTGTTCGTGTTGTGAGGAGAGGGTCCGTTCGAGCTAGAAGGAGTAGAGCTATGTGAAGGATGGAGAATAGGCTCTAACGAAGAAGAAGAGGAAGATGAAGAAGGTGAACAAGATGAAGAACCACCGGCCGAGGTGTCATGGTTAATACCCACATTGTTTTGCAGCACTCTTCCGGATCTCAACGTGGTCACAGCATTCACGTTATGATTCTGCTGTTCATGTGCAACATGTGCGTGACCGGGATTTGGGAGTGGTTGAGACGGAAGCTTTCCTTTCTCTCGCTCTTTCAATGCTGCGTTGAGTTGTGCAATTTGTGCCTCAATAGCTTTGATGCTTTGATCGTGTGAGGCACTGTTTTGCACCAAAGATTGAACAGAAGTCTCTATCCTAGCTGTGGATTGTTGTGATTGCACCAAAGTTTGTGCAGATTGCTTTAGGAATGCTTCTAGACTTCTTTCGAGCGAGCTAACAGCATTTTGAGGGGGAACAAAATTGTTGGGAACAAAATTGTTCATCTGATTAGGGTAAGGTTGCTGTTGGGGAGGCTGCTGAAATTGAGTTTGTGGAGGTGCTTGTTGTTGTTGTGGAGGAGGAGCTCTTTGAAAATTGTTGTTTCCTTGGATTTGTTGATTGTGGTTCCAAGCGAAATTAGGGTGGCTCTTCCAACCCGGATTGTATGTTGAAGAGTATGGATCATTTCTTTGTCGTTGCTGAAAGGCAGCATTGACTTGATCTTGTCCTTGAGTGGATGCAGTGTAAGGACACTCTTCAGTGAGATGTGATGGATCCGAACAACACGCACAAATAGTTCGTGGGGGCACAACAGGGGCAGGAGAAGGTGCTGAGATTTTGGTCTCAAGCGCCTCTATCTTTTTCATAAGAGCGGCCATCTCAGCCTTCATAGCAATTGACATCTCTACTTGATGTATGCCTGCCCTAGGTTGACCAATAGAAGCAGAAGAAGATGTGGTCTTGGTGCTCTCCCACTGAATCGTTTGCTCACTAAGATCCTCAAGAAACTGCCAAGCTTCATCACTAGATTTGGACAGAAAGTGACCTTGACTAAGGGTTTCTAGCAACTGCTTCGTTGCCGGGTTCAATCCCTCGTATAATGTTTGGCAAAGTTGCCATCTTTCGATTCCATGGTGAGGGCATTGAACGAGAAGGTCTTTGAATCTTTCAAAACATTTCCAAAATGGTTCGGCAGGAAGCTGTGAAAATTGAATGATTTCATTACGGATTTTTGCAGTTTTGTGATGAGGATAGAACTTTTTAAGAAAAGCTTTCACAAACTCGTCCCAATTTCTGATTGAGTGTGATGCGGTGCTGTATAGCCACTTCTCGGCTAGGTCACATAAGGTGAAAGGAATGACCCTTAGCCTTATAGCGTCATCACTTAATTGGGTAGTTTTCATCATGGCGCAAACGTTTTGGAATTTGTTGATAAAGATATATGCATCTTCGGATTCCAAACCATGAAACTTAGGCAGCATGTTGATGAAGTGGGGTTTGATCTCAAAGTTGTCCCCATTAGCCGGTGGAAGGGAAAGACAAGTGGGAAGGGCGGTGCGGATGGGGTAGAAAAGATCCTGGAGCGCGACTCGTGCGGGCGCTTCGACAGGCGGGAGATTCGGGTTATTCGCACCTAACGGAGGCGGAATCATTCCCGTCGGCAAGGTATAGTTTGGGTCGTGTCCCGACATACCTTCGAAAGAATGTGATGGTGAAAGTGAAGAAGTGGACAAGATTTCGACTTCGGAGTCGAAAGGTTCGTCGGTTGGTACCAAAGAAACACGGACTAATCGGGCGTTAGGGTCCCTAGTCCAACCGGACATACACCAAAAGGGTTAGTGTAGTCGAGACAGAATGTGAGTGCAAAGATTCTTTAGCGACAAGTTGCAAGTTTTGAAAAGATTATCTTTTTTTTTTCTTTTTAAGTGTGCTTTTGCAAAAAGATTTTGAAAAGAGACTAGTGACACAACTGCAATTAACCACACATGCACAATCAGACCTAAGTCTAGGGTTGCCTAGGTCAGCTAGACAGCTCCTAACTGTTCCAAAGGGCTAGATATAGGGCCTCAAACCGCCTCTTCACGGACAAGTACGGCCAGGTAAGTGGGAAGGAACCACCACTACAGTGGGCCTAATTAAAAACCACTAGCCTAGTCACCGCAATGTCGGTTAGGATAAACGGCCGATGCCTATACTAGTCCTCTGTCCTATTGAGCTCGACGTCCTTAGGGCTGAGTCTAATATTTTTTAGATTAAAAGTGGTCAATGCAGATGCTTTAAGTGATTTCTGGGGTCCTGGGAAGGGTAATGAAATCCCCACCCAATCTGAATTGGTCAATAGCCCCTTAAAGTCAGATTAAAATATGCAAAGCAATAAATCACTTGCAATCAATTTGCTTTTAAGCGCGGCGCAAAGAATCCTGCAGAAAATCAATTATTGGAAGGGGGAAGAAGATTTTTAGCGCGAAGAATCCTGCAGAAGATTTGACAGAGATTTATGGAGATTTGAAGAGAGGAAGAATAAGGAAACAAACAGTGCAAAAATTTTTGCAGAGAAGGCTCCAAGTTGCGGCGGAAGCGCGGCGCGACCCAGGGTTATGCGGCGGAAGCGCGGCGCTTTGGGGGCTTCAGGTCTCCAACTTTCTTCAGCTGCTCTGTAATTCCAATATGCTCCTTTTCTGATGTATAGTTCTCTGTTTCCCTTTCAGTGTTGGTTCAGATCCGTCAAGCCTGCAAAGATTCACAAAGAAACCCTTCAAACAATAAAGGATGATATATTTTTTATTTTTTTTATTTTTTTTTTTTCAGATTTTTATGATTTTTTATGTTTTAGATTAACCCGAAATTACAAAAAGAAAATTTTACGCCATCCCCGGCAACGGCGCCATTTGATTAAGAGAAGCTTTGTCGATCAAAAATAATTACCGCAATCAAGAACGGCGTCGCTTGAAGCTAGCCGGTGAATACGGGTCGGTCCACAGGGATGTGTAAATCTTCTTTAAGTTCTTACGAGTTAATTCCAAAAGGTGTTTGGAAGTTTAATTAAATCTAAAAAATCGAAGTTGTATGAAGGTAGAATTAGAAACCTGCTAGGATTAGGTTTAGGGAAAATTTGGTAATTAAAGATTTACATCTCTTTCCATTGCCATCAATTAAATCAATCATATTAGAGTTATGGTAAATATTAACAAAGGTGATTAGGATGATTGGGAAGATTGATTCTTCCTCTAGATCCTTGTCCTCCTTTCTTAATCTTCACCCTAACCTCCATGGAAAACCTTAAGATCCGGGCCTTTATACTACGGAGTTCACCGTTACCTTGAAGGTAAAAGTGCCGTAGGGAGCGGAATCAAAAGGTATGCATGGAGTTCTAATGTTCATAAAAGTTTTAGCGATGAAAAGAGATGAGAGATCTTCATCTCTCAAATCCTTCCCTATTCCTAACCCTAACAAGCGAGGAAACTACTCGCTCATTGAGGGGATGAAAGAAAACAAGAATTTATTAAAGAAAGAAGACATCGATTGCAATTTAATAAAAGCTAGACTAAATTAAATTAAAGCGAGAAAATAAGAACAGATAAAAAAAACTACAATTATTGCAAAGAAATTAACCTACTTACTTTTGATGCACTCTTAGAAAAAAAACAGAATTTTATTTCATGAGAAGAGGCATAAGAAAATACAAGGACTTGGGTTCTATTTATAGGACATAGAAACCCTAGGGCTACAGATTACACCGCATGTCTAAAGTTACAATTATACCCCTAGAAAATCTTTCCATAGCCGTCAAGAAAAATTGGTAAAATTTGATTTGCGCACTGGCACAGGAACGCCGCGGAAGCGCCGCATAGATGGGCTTTGGGCCGCGGAAGCGCGGCCCAATGATGAGATCATATTTGGATTTTTCTTGGGCTTCTTGGGGTTCTTCTGTTCTTCCTGGTTCTGTATTCAGGTTATCATTTGGGCTTCTACAGTGATACAGATTTTCAACGAACATTTTGCAATGATTCTTGTAACCGTCTTTCTTGCAAATTTGGATCTTTTGTTGTTTTGTTGGTGGTGAACCGTTCTTCTGCTGAGCTTTACTAAGATCTTCCTATTTGCTGGTCAAAATCCTTCTTTTGTGTCGTCTTTTGTGTTTTTCACTGTTTTCGTGCCAAGAACCTGTAACCTGTAACATGTAGCAGACATGGGTCAAAAGCACCTGTTTTTACTCTTAAATGCATAAGAATGGGGCATACAAAATGTAATATTATGTTATGAAGGTCTGTCCCACAGCCGTCGGTACGTCGTACTTGAGATAGTATGCGGGTGCTCGTTAGGTTACGAGTACACTGGACAGGACTCGTCGGGAACTGATTGGTTGGTATTATACCTATCGTCAGTTATCAGTTCCCAGGTGACATGAGTACAGCTTAGTCCGCTGACTTGACACTATCACTTCGCCTCGAGTGTGTTCCCACTGTACTTTGATTACTACCCTACCACGGCTCAAAGGAGTCGTGCAAACAGGTAGTAGTTGGGTGCAATCCCGAAGCACTTGGAGGCAGTGACGGTTAGACAGGATTCGTCTCTCCCGGTATTGGGGGTTGACATCGCGCTGTGTCTAGGAGAGCCATTACACGAGTAGTCCCTGGCCAGGGCAAGCGAGATATACTGGTAGGTTTCCAGTGTTATCTCAGGGTGTTCTGGGCTTCACTCTGTCACGCCCCAGACCCAATACAGAGAGTATTGTCTGCTCTGGCCGAAGCCGCACGGTTTTTCCCTTTAGAGCGAACTGGACCCGACCAGGGGCCACTTCCCAGGAGGTCGCCCATCCCAGGACTTTCCTGGCCCGAGCACGCTTAACTACGGAGTTCTCAAGCTCATGTAGTTCCGGTTCACTTAAAAGACGCCTCTATATTGAAGAGTGGTATCATTCCATTTATAGTACAGATCTGCCCCCTTTCGGAATGTATTCCGAAGATTCCCCATTGTTCTACAGTGGGTCCTACGGACTCAAGAGGTGGCCCCCACGGATTCAAGAGGTGGCCCCCGCCCACTCAGATTCAAGAGGTGGCCCCCGCCCACTTAACACGTCACTTGGCGTGGCACTTTGTTCCGTGTGGCACTTTGCTCCGTGAGCAAGAACTGGGTCCCGACATTCTCCCCACTTTTGAACAATGGTTCGTCCTCGAACCACAAACCTACTATTGAGGGACCAGCTCTGATACCATTCTGTCACGCCCCAGACCCAATACAGAGAGTATTGTCCGCTCTGGCCGAAGCCGCACGGTTTTTCCCTTTAGAGCGAACTGGACCCGACCAGGGGCCACTTCCCAGGAGGTCACCCATCCCAGGACTTTCCTGGCCCGAGCACGCTTAACTACGGAGTTCTCAAGCTCATGTAGTTCCGGTTCACTTAAAAGACGCCTCTATATTGAAGAGTGGTATCATTCCATTTATAGTACAGATCTGCCCCCTTTCGGAATGTATTCCGAAGATTCCCCATTGTTCTACAGTGGGTCCCACGGACTCAAAAGGTGGCCCCCACGGATTCAAGAGGTGGCCCCCGCCCACTTGGATTCAAGAGGTGGCCCCCGCCCACTTAACACGTCACTTGGCGTGGCACTTTGTTCCGTGAAGCACTTTGCTCCGTGAGCAAGAACCAGGTCCCGACACACTCCGACACGACTTGTACCGCTATTAGGGGACTGACGTTTACCGTCCCCTAGGCCCGCCATGCGATGTATCAGACGAACAGACCGGACTGTACGGAGACTGTCACATTCAGGCTCAGTAGGAGTTCAGATGGGTTTCACCTTGTCCGTCTTCTTATCGGCATCTACCTGGGGGCCGTTACGCACAGCTAGTGCCGCTTGCGGTCTGTGGTTAAACCCACTGCCAGCGTAGTGTCGAGTCTTTAGAGTCCCACACAGAAAGCTATTTGCCTTTAGGCAAAAGATTAGAGGTCGCATGGTTTTGCGACAGGTCGCATGGTTTTGCGACAGGGTTCGGTCACATCCGTGCACTTGTGCACGTTTGGTGTCCGGACAGTTAACACTAGCGGGCTTTGGTTTAAGCCAGATCCTAGTGTACGTTTTGGGATTGGTTTTATCTCGTTTGTATTCGTGTTCCCCGGAACGTGGATACGGGTGTGTATGCACAGTTGACAGAGACAGAGGCAGAGGATTCTCATTAGGGTTGCTGACTGTTGACTTTTGTCAAACCCTAATGAGATTAAGACATATGATTAACAATAATATTAATTGAGTATTATAGTGACATGGTTAGGGTTGAAAGGTTGACCTAGTTGACTTGTTGACTTTTGTTGACCGGTTGACTAGGTTGGACTTGTTGACCACCATCATGACAATGGCCATCATTTGGTTGCATTGACTTATGCTTGCTTGTTTTGTTCACCTTTTGCATTTAATGCAAGAAATGATAGTGTCATTTGTCATGATAATAACCTTTACAATATACTCAATTATCATTACTTGTTATCATGATGCTTTTGGATTATGAAAGGGTGTATGAGAAAAGTCTTGCTCATTTTTTCTTTAGCTTTCTCTCTCTTGAGCTCTCTCATTTTCTCTAGCTCTCACCCTCTTCCTCTTGCTCTCTCTCTACCTCAAGGGCAAACCATTCTCATGTGTTGAGACTCATTGCCCTAGAAATAAAAAGACACCAAAACAATCCTCTACTCATCCTAGTTCACAAGGTTTGGAAAACCGAGTGATCTAGTTTCTTCAAGTTCGAAGAAGAAGCCAAAGGTAGAAGCTTTCGGGTGGATCCGTCTTCGGCGCAAGAAGACGACGAGGAGAGGCCGGTCCGTACACCACACGAGTTGAAGACGAAGGAGTTCAAGAAAGGTATAACCCCCTAACCGAGTAGTTAAACAACTCCTAGTTAGGTTGTTAGATAGATAGTTTAACAAAGATCCGGTTTGAGTCCATGTTACCATCTCTGGAAAAATCATTTTTCATCATTTCCGCAAGCCCGTAAGTACCGGGAGCGGTAGCATGGACTTACAAACCATATCGGGAAAGAGCGATACTCCATGATTTACATCGTTTGGGCAAGTGAATCTCGGCCGTTGGAAGATTTTCTTTGGGGCTATAAATACTGAAGGTAGATTGGCTTTCTTCCTAGTCTTGAGCTTCCGAAAATGGTCGGCCGAGTGTATACCATCTGGGAGATTGTTTCTCGCGATGACGTGTACTTTTACAACCTCGATCGTTCGGAGGAGACGTATGAGGCGGTGGTAAGCCGGTTGGAGAGCCACTGTAGGCGCTTGCTTCCCTGGTGATCGCCTCTCCTTCAGGTTCTCCTCTACGCGATATGGAGGACTTCCCTTGGTTAGTACAACACGTTGTCGCTGCAGTTGATGGGCGAGGCCATTGACAAGATCCACATGGTTCATGGGCTCGGTCTTACCTCAAAGAGCAGGTGGGACCGCTCGGTGGACCTTTTGATCGAGAGTTTCCAGCAAAGATTGGTCGTTGCATCAAACTCGGCGGACAAGGAACCCGGGGAGTCCGTGGCGTCTAGGGTTCGTGAGTACCGCCGAAGGGAACGGGTCGATGCTGCATTGGATCGGTTGGAGGAGGTTTCCTCGGTATACCATCGACAAAGCTACCTTAATCTCCGGCCCCCTTTATTGTAATTTTTGTAAGGTCGAGGAGCTCATAATACCTTCTTAATGAATAAAGTTCTTCTTTTTTGATGAATATTGTCTCTTTTTATCCCTTCAGTTGTTTCCCCCAATCAGAACAAAACTCTGTTCAAATTTTGAAATTTAAAATGAAGCGGTGCTTCATAGCAGCGCTCGCGCTAAATGCGCCAGCGCTGAGAGTCAAAGACTATGCTGCAGCGCTCACGTGCAGAGCACGAGAGCGCTAGCGCTAAGTGCGCTAGCACCAAAAGTCAAAGACTCTAATGCAGCGCTTACGTGCAAAGCATGAGATCACTAGCACTGGAACTAAATTTTCCCCACCGTTGGATCAAAGATCCAACAAAGATGATAAACCATCAATTGACCAGAAGAAAATTCTGTTAAGAAAACATTCCTCAGAATCTTTCCAAACATGAAAGATTGTGCTCTGAAAATCAGAGCACCTTTGGATCAATGATCCAATAGTGATTAAAAATTATCAAAATACAGAATAAATTCTTTATGGGGAAATTTCCCAATCTTGTTAAAAACAAGAAGATTGCCTTCTGTAAATCAGAAACTCTTGGATCAAAGATCCAACGGGGGAAACATCCCCAAATCAATTAGAGAAAAGATCTCCTTAACTGATTCAACAAATCAGCCTTCACTATATAAAAGACCCAAGACTTCAAGTCTTGCATAGAGAGACCTTCCCATAAGCTTTCAAATCGAAAGAGAGAAAGAGAGAGGAAACCCCCCCCCCCCCCACAAACTTTGAGAAATTTCAGAAAGAAGAGCAAGCTCTCGACAGAAGAAGAATTTCTTCAAGGTAAAATAAAGAGATTAAAGCATCTCATCAGAAAAAGAACTTAGTTCTCATGCTAGATCATAGATCTATAAGAAAACTGTCTTTCATAAAAGAGATCATAACATCTCATTATAAAAAGGGGGAGAATAATTTAATTCTCTTGGGATCACAGATCCATAAAGGCAAAGCATTTCACCAAGAACATAAGAGATTGAAACAACTCCTATAAAATAAGAATTTTGTTCTTAGATCCATGAGACAAAGTCTCTTATAAGAAAGAATTTAATTCTCAGAGCGCAAAGCCGCCTAAGAAGAGCCTTAGCGCTCCAAATTTAAAGAAGCGCTTCAGCGCTCCAAATCTAGCGCACAGCGCGGCAGAGCCCTAGCGCTCCAATTAAAAGAAGTGCTTCAGCGCTCCAAATCTAGCGCACAGCGCTGCAGAGTCTTAGCGCTCCAAATTTAAAGAAGCGCTCTGCGCTCCAAGTCTGGCGCACAGCGCCAAGCACGCCACGTACTTCTCACGTGTGCGCTATTTCATAAGAAGCGCTCTGCGTTCATGGACTAGCGCTCTATGCTTATTGACTGGCGCACAGCGCCAAGCGCACCACATGCTCCTCACATGTGCATTATTTTATAAGAAGCGCTCTGCGCTCATTAATTAGCGCACAGCGCCAAGCTCACCACGTGCTCCTCACGTGTGCGCTATTTCACAAGAAGCGCTCTGCGCTCATTGACTGGCGCACAGCGCCAAGCGTACCACGTGCTCCTCATGTGTGCGTTATTTCAAAAGAAGCACTCTGCGACTGGCGCACAGCGCCAAGCGCACCACGTGCTCCTCGTGTGTGCACTATTTCAGAAGAAGCGCTCTGCGCTCATTGACTGGTGCACAGCGCCAAGCGCACCATGTGCTCTTCACGTGGGCTCTAAGAGAACATAAACGGTTCTATAAATAAAGCCTAGAGCTATGATGAGTGCTCAGCACTCAATAAAAGACAAAAAGTCTGTCAGAACCCAAACCAATGCTCATTATTGTTAAATGTTCAATATTTTAACTAAATGGGTCGAGCCCAAAGCGGCCACAAAACCATACCTCAGATTAATTGAGCCCATATGCTCATAAATCTTTTAACAGGTCTTAGTTCCAGACTTGACTATAGATCTCCCAACCAACATTGGTTCAAGGGTATATCTCTTCATACCTCTGATACATGTTGTTGTAATCCTTCAACGTCTTCAGAGAGATGGAGGGTCCCAATAACCGATAACTTTTGGTGCATTCCCAAACAGTTGAACCAAAACCACACAGACTATGACGTCTTTAAACTGGACTAATGATGTCCTTAAACTTTATGGACTGCAGAGTCCTTAAACGCATAGACAATAGAGTCCAAATGCTCTTTTGTTGGATCTAAATGATCATGTTAAGTAGATCTTAGTCTAAAATTGGACTAACGTATCTTTAACAAACGTTTATGTTGATCTTAGTCTCAAATGAGATTAACGATCCTTAAACCCAACCCAAACCAAAATCTAAAAAAAGTACGGATTTGGACTAATCCACGCCCTACGGGCAACAACATAAATTAGTCTCCGTATACAATCCACGGGCAACCAAAAACAAAACAAACAAACACGACACGAAATGACCATCTGGAGAAGGAGAAAGTGGTTGCCGCGATGCGGTAGCGTAATTAACTGCAGGGGCTTACGCCTACATAGAAGAGCGTCCCCACAATCAAAAACCACTCATAATGAGGGGGAATCTGACGAAGTTTGCTATATCGGCCACATCTGTCTAAACCTTCGATACATGGTGCCATAAATCAACTTGGCATATTCGGAGAGGTGGACGGATAAAACTAAATAGTATCTGCCCCCAAATTCAGGCAAGGCGAACGTACGCGGTTCCGTCTCTATATTCGGCGGAGAACAGATTCTGGCACGCCTGGTGGGACCTTTTCCTCTTTCTACTCCACACTTCGTGTGTCGTGTTTCGCGAACGAATCACGGTTTGACGTAGTTGCCTTTGGATGTGAAATGCTAAGATTTGGTATCTTGCTCCGTGCAGAAAAAACAGAAGATCAATGGCTTCAAACTTCACTAACAACAACAACTCCCACTCCGTCCTCGCCGGAGGAGTGACCTACGGGACTCAAGCGGCCTCTCTTTTTACGATGTCGGTGGACCAGGTGACGCAAGCAACCACAGGGCTATTCTTTGGGACCATACTCCTACCCATGAGCTTCAACGCCCTACTGCCGCCGCAAGAAGCTCCGAAGAAGTCGGTTTTTAATCGGCTTGCAACTACTGCGGCCCCTCTCAACGGGTCACCCAAATCTAGTGCCTCAGTTTTCAACAGACGGGGCCAAATCTCAAGTGGGCCCATGAAGAAGCCCGCAATACCAGAAGGTGTTATCCCGAAGCGGATAGCCATTCCTGCTCCTGAAATCGTCAGAGCGGCTTTCCCTGCTAAGGAGTCGGTCTTTGCAAGACTGGCTGCTCCAACTCCCGCTTCAAGCAAAGTCACCAAGGCTGCTTCCCCTGCTCGGAAGTCTGCCTTCGACAGGTTGGCCATCCCCACTCAACGGACGTCAGTTTTCAATAGGCTGGCACCAACGGCAACCCTTCACCAGGACAGAGGGCATGAGGGAACCACCCCTATAACTGAATCAATACCGTCCGATCGACACGCTCGACATCGCCACTGGCGTCGAGTGAGGAAAGCTGGGGGCAACTCTCCCTCTGGACTGACTCCACCAGCTCCGATGATGGAAATTGATGTTGCTGTTCTGACTGGGAACAACTTTGAACCACTCAGGAGGGTCCGCAAGAACTCTCCGACTGCCGTGCTGAAAAAATCTCCTCCACCTATGGAGAACGTTACAAAGGTGAAGTTAGAGCAGCCCCCTCAATGGTTGTTCTCTAAAATTCATAAAGTTTGGCGACAGGTACAAAACTCGGTGATCGACCAAGATCACTCCCGCCGATCGAAGAAGATGAAAGTTCGGCAAGAGAGGGACAACCCCACTATACCACAGAAAGTGTCATCTATTTGGGTGCCCGCTGTAACGACTCCCTCAACTTCGACTGCTCACAAAAGATGAAGGCCGGAGAAAATCCCCGTGTCCGCGACGAATCTAAAAGGCACTGAATCTAAACGCTCCAAGTCTGGGGGCAAAGTGGTGCACACTGTTTATATAGCATCCGGGAAAGAGGATAGCCGTATCTCTACGGGTCATCGACCACTCACTAGATCCGTAACAAAGGCCCAGGAGCAACAACAGAAGCTTCAGGAAATGTTAACACAGATGGCCGCACTCACTGGGCCAAAAGAAAGCCCGAAGACGTCGTCAGAGCAGCGTCATGAACAAGAAACCAATGTTGAGTTTCTCCGCAGAATCCTCGAGAAGAAGGAAAAAGAGGCAACGGAACAAGCCGCCAAAATAAAACGAATGGCGCTTTTATTCTAAGACATGGTCGGAATGATGTTAAAGTCGGATCCTCCAGCTGAAGACCCTCCGATTATCCTTGAAGACGATAGGGGAGAGACATCGAATCCTCTTCCGGCTTGTTCATCAGCCAAAGAGGAGACCATTTATAAAGCCGCCCTGGATGACTATATCGCTCAACAGATACAAGCTCATCAGGCGAACGAAGCGGGCGGCCAAATTGTTAAGACTGGACGACCCAATCCGGGTTGGTATGACCAAATAAAATACCCGCCGGGATATACGATCCCTAAATTTCATGTATATAAGGGGAAGGGAATCCACACCAGCACGTTGCTCAATTCGGAGCCTTGTGCGGTAATACTGGGGGTGACGACAAACTGTTGCTTCGCCAGTTTGTTGGCAGCTTGTCGGAGATAGCGTTTGAATGGTACTCCGAGCTCCCGAACGACTCCGTTAAGACATTTGCAGAAATGGAGTTACTGTTTACACAAAGGTTCACAAGCGCTAGCGAACGCACCCCAATCACCGCACTAATTAACGCCAGGGTGAAGCCAGGTGAAACATGCGTTCAGTATGCGATACGGTGGCAGAATCTATGGTCGAAGTGCGAATAACGCATAGAAGAAGCTCCTGCAGTGGACATGTTTGTGGGAACCCTCGATCCGCATGCGACCATATCTCAATTCATGATGTTCTTCAAGCCAACTACTTTCCAGGCCTTGATTGACAAGCTGGCCCAAATGGATCAGATGGGCCATAGACCATCTTCTTCGAAGGTGGAACCTCGAAACGAAAAGGGGAAAGGGAAAGCGACCTTCGTCACCAATGCTCAGCAGCAGCCCAGTAGTCCGAAACCAATTGATCGCCAAAACGATAGATGGCGATTCTTTAATGAGAAACTGAAGCGCCCTTATTCGTTTCTCCGGGATAAAACGAGGAAACTGTTCGAGCTGGCAGTGCGCAACAGGCTCATCACCTTGTCGGATCCAAAACGCCCATTGCAACCGGTGAGGCCAATGATCCCAATTATTGCCCCTATCACCAAGTGGTAGGCCATCCAATCGAAGATTGCTTCGTCTTCAAAGGCTGGATTGAGGACCAATACCAACAGGAAAAATTCGCACTGTCTGAGAATTGGAAAGTAAGCCCGCCTCAGCCGCACGCTCTTAAAAGAGGGGACACACCGGGGGCATCGTGCTCATTTATAGAAGAAGCTCCATGGGAGGTCGCTCTTTCAGTCAAGAAGAAAAGAATGCTGAAGGATCTCTAAACATGCCCGACAATCATATGGAAAAGTCTGCTGGAACCCGAGATTATTGAAGGAATGCTGAAGCCGCGCCCGACGTCAAGAATTAATAACGATAGTCAAAACGCCCATGCCCAGCCGTCAAAGTCTTCGAAGAAGAAGAAGAAGACCAAAAAGCCCGTGAAGCATGGTGACAAGCGCACGGATCTGCAAAATTATATTGACGCGTTGGAAGAATATAACCAGAAGACGCGAAACCCGGTCACACTCCGAGAGTTTCTCAACCACATCCTTGAAGACGGAGATAGCGACAAAGATGAGGGAGAAGACTCGTCAGATGAACCTGAGGATTATGTGGTAAGCTGCCACGTGATCTCTCACTCGCCGATAGATGGTGAAGAAGCTCCTGATTTAGAGAAACTGGGGGCAGATCCCAAACCGGAACTCCTAGGACCGTCGAACGAGATGATTGATGTATTCCTGAATGAAGCCTATCAGAAAAGCAAAGCCAATCAAGAGCGCGAACTGTCCATATTCGAAAAACCCAAACGCCGGTGACTGAATAAAAAGGTTGAAGCACTCCAACCAGATCGAAGCACGTCCGCCGCAGACAAAAGCAAACTTAAGATAAGGAAACGATTCGCTAGAGCCCTATCAATGGGAATGAAGTTGCCCTCTTTCAGAGGAAATTCTCCTGACGGTATACATCTTGATGAAGGGGACGTACATCCTAACTTCTGCTTATACTATCAGAGGATTGCATACCCTACCGAAGAGTGCATGGCCTTTAAAAACTGGTGGTAGGGATATGTTGCCCACCGACAACACGTTCAGCGAATGAAGTGCAAGGCTCGTCGGGAACAGAGAAGCATGACAGATGAGCATAAAAGAACTGCCGGTGAATGTCACATGGTTGATTCCGAGGGATCGCAAGTTCTCACCTTCGGGAGTGATTCTGATGAAGAAACAGCCCCCGGCCCTTTCTTCAAGGAATCCACCTCTGAAACAGAACCTATGAGAACATTCAGTAGCCCAATCGCACGCTACCTGAAAAGAATTCCGGACCCGCAAACAAGGGATCGAACAAAAAGGATAAGGGGAAAGAAAAATTCCTTGAGGATATCGCCCTCGATGATTGAGTCGTCGAAGAGCTGGTAGCCAAGGACCCACCCAAGAAAAAACAAGATGGATTACAACGTTCTGGCACACCTGAGGAAAATACCCTCGCAGCTAAGCATTCTCGATGCCCTTCTGCTATCCAAAGAGGCGAGAGATTCTCTGATCAAAGCACTATAAGAGCCTGACCAGTTTTAAGCTTTCCTTGCCGAAGAAAAAGATGAAGGATGAGCTGGAAGAAGTTCACACAGCTGACATCACTTTCGGCGATGAAGACCTCCTCCTCGAAACATGCGAGCACAACCGTCCCTTGTATGTCGCCGGATACTGTCGTGACATCAAGATAGGAAAAATCCTGGTCGACAATGGATCCTCCGTCAACCTTCTCAATATGAGAGTATTGAAGGAGATTTGCATGAGCATTCAACACCTCGCTCGGGATAAAATCACTATCTCCGGATTTGACTCCCAGTCATCACGGACGCTCGGGTCTGTAATTCTGACGTTACGCTTTGGACTGCTCGTCACTGACATCAAATTTCATGTCATTGACGCAAAGACATACTACAACGCTTTGCTTGACAGACCTTGGTTACACGAGTACAACATTATCTCTTCTACTCAACATCAGTGTATGAAGTATTTCAAAGACGGTCTCGAGTATACCGTGACAGGAGAACTGAACCCATTCTCCGTGAATGAAGTCCGCAAATACGAGGACGCAAAGTACTTTCTACCAAACTTTGAAGACACGGAAAGATGCCATAAACAAGAGAATAAGCAAAAATCTATCACCACTATTCCATTCTTCGGGAGCGATACCGAAAAGGAGGAAGAGATAGTCTATTCGGGGCTGCCCCAATGCAACAAGCCGAGACCGTCCACCCCTATTCTGGTCTTCAGCAGCGACTTTGAAGATGAGGTTAATGCAGTATTTTCTGTTCGGCCATCAATACAAGCCCTCACTGGCGATGAATGGAGTTTGCAAATCACCATGGTTCCGCAAAAACATTACAAAGACCTCGACGCACTTAATACCTATAGTGTGCAAGAACTGCAGACGTTCTACATCCCTCCCAGTCGAAGTGATGAAAAGGCGATCCTCTTTTATCGACTTGCGGAAACCAAAGTGGAGAAAGAAATCTGGCATGGGGCCGATTCTGCAGTTGACAGGCTCCAGCTCATTCGTCTGCCTAGATACTACACGGAAGGATTAAAAAAGATGTTGAGGCGCCAAGGCATACCCTTCAAACAGACTGCCCGACAAGCTCAGTTCTACAACAGGATCTGGAACGTCCCTAGAACTCAGCAAAAATTGCCCAACAGGGGGATGAAAACGATCGGGTTTGGATATGTTCAACCCAAGAAACGAGAGCGATTCCATGGCTGCTACATTACACATAACTTTGATGAAGAAGGAGATACTCTGTTAGAAGACGCTAACCCTGAACCAAAACGAGACATCGCCATGAAAATGCCAAGTCCATCGTTCGAAGAACAGATGGACAAGCTAATAAAGGAAGCGGGTCAAAAGGCCCGGGATGACCATATCCGCGAAATGGCCATTTATGAGAAAGCCAGGACGCAGCGCCTCCTTCAGCAGGCTACGGAGAATGACGATGCCCTACGTCGCCAGCCCGTCGTAAAAATGACCCGACGCTAAGGTAGAAACAAGCTAAAGAACGGAAAAAACATTCGACAGCGGCAAAGCGGGTCCAAGAAGCCACGCGATTGAGAATTGAGCAGCCGGGATCCGTCTCTTATAAAGAAGATAAGTCGAGCATATTATTTTCTCTAAGACAAGACAAGAAAGATATTCGATCTTGTCATGAAATATCAAATGATTACGCTCTCGGAGTCCAAACACCCCGAACAAGCAAGTGAGGTTCATCACCCAGACTATTGCTCCTATCACCGAGCAATAGGACATCCTCTCGAAGACTGCTTACGTTCAAAGACTGGGTAGAAGACCAGTATCAGCAAGGTAGATTCGCTTTATCCAGCAGTTGGAGGGTAACCCCACCACAGAAGCATCTACCCAAACCAAATGTATGCAGCGAGAGTAGAATCTGATCAACATCGGTCTCAGAAACAGTCTCGTACCTGCCATGTGATAACGCTGTCAGAAGAAGGAGAGCACGACAATGTGGATGACCTCTCCTGGTGCTTCGAAAATGAGGAAGAAGATGAGTTGATCTCAGAATTTCCATCGGCGCCAAAAGAGCTGGAAGATAGGATATATACTACCGCAGATAACTTCAGAAAAATCGACCTGGGGACGGCAAACGACCCACGGCCGACATTCATCAGTGAGCTGTTGTCTGAAGAGCGGATGGCTACGTTCAAAGACGTGCTCATGCAGTATAAAGACTGTTTCGCATTAGAACTACTCCGAAATGCCGGGACTAGATCTAGAAGTAGTTGTGCACAAATTGGCAATATCTCTGGACATTAAGCCAGTCAAACAAGCGACGAGAAGGATGCGGCTCGAACTTGAAATGAGCATCAACACCGAGGTCAAGAAGCTAATCGACCCTGGCTTCGTCCAAGAAGTGCAGTACCCTGACTGGATCGTCAATATCATCCCAGTAATGAAGAAAAATGGGACAGTACGCATCTGCATGGACTTTCGAGACCTCAACAAAGCTTGCTCAAAGGATGATTTTCCTGTACCGGTTACCGAGTTGATGATAGACAACACAGCCACCCACGAAGTCTTCTCCTTCATGGATGGCTCATCACGGTACAATCAAATAAAGATGTATCCCGAAGATCAGAAGCACACCGCTTTCCGGACTCCTCTGGGCATATTCTGCTATAAAGTAATGCCTTTCGGTCTGAAGAACGCTAGCGCCACCTATCAGAGGGCAATGATAAAGATTTTCGACAACCTCATACATGAAATCATCGAATGTTATATCGACGACCTCGTGGTAAAAAGAAAATCGCACGAAGAGCATTGAGAGCATCTGAAGATAGTATTCCAACGTCTTCGGAAATACAACCTAAAGATGAACCCTCTCAAATGCGCGTTCAGAGTTTCCTTGGGCAAATTTCTAGGGTTCATCATATGACATCGAGGCATTGAAATAGATCCATCGAAGATCAAGGCGATTATGGAAATACCTTCGCCAAGAACTCTTAAGCAACTGCGATCTCTTCAAGGAAAGCTCCCATATATCCGACGATTCATAGCAAATCTCTCCGGCAAGTGCTGCCCCTACGGTTATCTAATGAAGAAGGGGACTCCTTTCATCTAGGATCGCAAATGCCAAAGCGCACTCGACGAAATCAAGCAATACCTGCAGAATCCTCCGGTGCTAACCGCTCCGGTCAAGGAAAGCCTCTCATTCTGTATACAACCGCCCTTGAGGGTTCTCTAGACGCATTATGGACACAAGAAAACGACCAAGGGAATGAGAGAGCCCTCTACTATTTGAGTCGAGTTCTCCTGGGGGCAGAAAAAAATTACTCTCCCATTGAAAAACACTGCCTGGCGTTAATCTTCGCGATAACGAAGCTCAAACACTATGCTTTGGTGCATGAGGTCCATCTCATATCAAAAGTGGATCCTCTCAAATATTTGATGTCAAGATCCATACTAACGGGACGACTCGCTAAATGGGCCATCCTCTTGATGGAGTTCTCGATAACATATTGTCCTCTCAAGGCAGTGAAAGGCCAGGCCATCGCCGACTTCCTCGCTGAGCATCCGATACCTGCCGACTCACCTTTAAATTATGAATTGCCAGATGAGCACGCATTTGACACGATCGACAGGGAGAGAGGAGGGAGTGATACCCGATGGTAACTCTACTTCGATGGAGCATCTTTCATGAAGAAGTGAAAACACAGCACCCCTATAATCAAAACGGAGGTAGGCCTCATCTTCATGACTCCACAAGGAGGGATAATACGCTTTGCCTTCTCCCTAACAGAGCCGAGGACGAACAATGAAGCCGAATATGCAGCTTTGATAGCAGGTCTTGAGATCGTTGTTGACATGTGAATCGAAAACCTCCTCATATACGGAGACTCCCAGCTGGTCGTTAGTCAAGTAAATGGTGACTATCAAATGTGCAAACCAGAGTTGGTAAAGTACAGTGAGAGAGTGCAACAACTGCTGACTCGAATCCCTTCCTATGCCCTGGAAAGCATACCGCGCGCGGAAAATAGCAAGGCGGATGCATTAGCCAAGCTCGCTAAAGAACTGGCTGACGAGAACCTCGATGACGTAAGGATCGTTGTGCAAAGCCGTCGGGTTCTTGCACCGGCAGAAATATCTCCGGATTCGTCTGAAGAAAAAGGAGCGACCAAGCAAACGACCCTACAAATAAAGGACCAGGAAAAGGATAAGGATTGGAGAGAAGTTTTTATAGACTACTTCAAATCCCGTCGAACACCTGAAGATGCGTCCTCAAGACATCGGCTCATGAAACGAGCTCTATCCTTTGCCTTCGTCAATGACACTCTATATAAGAAATCATTTGATTCTCTATGGCTAAGATGCCTGGGACCTGAAGAAGCAAGGAGAGTCGTCCAAGAAATTCACGACGGACTCTACGGTTCTCATCAAGCCGGGCCGAAGATGAAACTGAAGATCAAAAGGATGGGCTACTATTGGCCCACAATGATCCAAGACTGTCTCGAATACGCGAAGCAGTGCCACTCGTGCCAGATTCACGGGGACTTTATCAACCAGCATCCAAATCCGCTACATCCAACGGTGGCTAGCTGGCCATTCGAAATGTGGGGAACTGATATAATCGGGCCCATTGAACCAGCATCGTCAAGAGGACATCGGTTCGTATTGGCGACAACCGATTACTTCTCTAAGTGGGCAGAAGCAGTACCACTAAGGGAAGTGATGATGGACAGCATCCTCCATTTCTTCAAGACACACGTCATCTATCGGTTCGGCACTCCACGATGGATTATCTCCGATAACGGGCCGGCCTACAGAAGTCACAAAATCAGCCGCTTCGCACAGCAGCATAATATAGACTGGAGATACTCTTTGGTCTATAATCCCCGAGCTAATGGTCTAGCTGAGGCTTTCAACAAGACCTTGACGACGATCATAAAGAAAATAGTGTCTCGAAATAAGAAGGACTGGCACGAGAGATTGCATGAAGCTCTCTAGGCGTATCGGACCACATTCAAAACGGCCATGAATACAACACCGTATGCATTAGTATTCAGCACAGAAGCTGTACTCCCCTTGGAGATAGAGTTACCCTCTCTGCGAGTGGCAGTTCATTACAAGCCAACGGATGAAGAGAATGCTCATCTTCGACTTGAGGAGCGCGACGCCCTTGACGAAACCCGGCTCATGGCACAACAAAACTTGGAGGCTCATAAAGAAAAGATGACGCGCTCAAATGAGAGATTGACTAGGCCGAGAACATTCCGCCAAGGCGAACTCGTACTAGTAGTCAAGAGACCTATGATCCCCAATCGTGCCAAACGGGGGAAATTCGAGCCGAATTATGAAGGCCCGTACATCATAGACAAAGTTTACCAGGGTGGGGCTTACTTTCTCATGGATATGCATGGCGAAAAACCCTTCAGGCCAATAAACGGCCGTTTCTTGAAGAAATACTACGCCTAACCGAGACGTCTATAAACTACTACGGACCGCAGCATCCCAAGTCTGACGCAAAAAAAAATAATAAAATAAAAAATAAAAAAAATCGGTATGCCCATAAGCGAGATGGGCACGGATGAAAAACCCGAAAGGGCTTCATGAGTAAAAAAAGCAGGGTTACTGGCGAGTTTGTGAAAACCCGAAAGGGTACAATCTCGTTAAAAGACAATTGCAAGGTCCTCTCGACCTTGTAAGGAGAAAATACCTGCGTGAGATCTTTACGACTCACAAGGGAGCAACACACTTAGGGATCCCCATGATTCCTAAGGAGAAGTTACACGTAAAAGATCCTCACGACTCGTAAGGAGAATTCCCTTTTAAGACCCTCACGGCTCATAGGATTTGTTCAGTTGATAAAACTGCACATTTGTATTACATTTTTCCTACCATTTTCATATTAAAAAAGGACTTTATTATAATATATTATATATATGAGGGTTTATGTGTGAAAACACCATTTTCCATGTGTTAATATATTTTAATTAGCATTTGGTAAAAAATGTATGCAAATAAATTCATTGACCAAATCCTAGTAGAACTAAGTCTACTAAATATTATTTAAGATTATTGTGCAGAATTTTCCAAGTTGTTATGCAGAATATATCAAAGAAATCAAACTGTTGAAGAAATCTTGCCAAATTAAGAAGCAAAACTTGAAGACCAAGTTTGGAAGCAACCGAGAGAATATTTATGAATTCTAAAGGTGCCTAGGATTGCCACATGTCATGAGAAGAAAGCCCAAGAAATTTGATCAAGAGATCCTCACCGTCAAGCGCGGATCCGCGGCCAAACACCCCCTTGGGCCGCGGATCCGCCGCACTTATATGGAGTTGGGAGCCTAGATTTTCCAGTATCAATCTTTGCTGAATTTTACCAAGTTTCCAAATAAAAGATTCTGGCTTTGCACTATAAAAGGAAACCGAGAGCCTCTTGGAAAAGCTATCAAGCCGACGAGATCACGAAGCCCCAGACGCCACGCATCCAGGCTGATCATCAACTGTTCGTCTACCTCCTTAGGAAAGATCGAGAAGCAACTAGTTTTGTAATCATTTTCTACGGAATAAAGTGTAGATTGTTCAAGTTGATTAATAAAGGTAGTTATTTTATTTAATTCTTTTGCATTTTACATTATGTTTTCCCTCTCTTTCTTTTCATCTTCTTCTCCCAATATGCGCGAGTAATTCTCTGCTTGTTAGGGTTCGTAGGATTAGGGTAGACTAATGGACGATGAAAATAACTTAACCCTTTTTAAGTCCTATAAAGTTTAGGAACTTTATCAAAAGAATCATTAACATCCTAATCGGGCGCGCTGACAATTCTTTACTAGTTCCGACCGCGATTAGAGATTAGATTAATGATTGTTTTGGTAACGGCTAGATATGAACGGAGTTCCGTGTCGAGATAAGGGTTAAGAGTGGGATTCCTTTTCCCTCCAGAAATCCTAATCTACACGCATCACCGTCGTTCTAATTCTAAATCTATTAATGGATAAAAAGGGTAACTTTGAATTAATCGTCCATAACTACTAAATCCTAACGAACCCTACAAGCCCTCTTATTATATTAATTACATCTTAAAAATAATCTAGATCTATATTTTACATTCTTGTTTAACGTAGATCTAGAAATCTTCCTATAAAATTCTTTATCTCTCCTCTTTTTCTCAACACATCTAAAGTAAAAGTAAAAGGTTCCACGTTTCCCAGAGGATGACCCGTACTCATCTCGGTCTAGCTACGTGCGACACCGTTATTGATTGCGGTTAAACTACAAACAAACACGATTTTTCGTATCAATCAGGATTCAAAAGCCTTAAGCTACAGGAATCTGAACCTGTTCTTAAGCCGTCATACACTCCAATATTGCCCTACAAGCGGTTCAATATTAACCCTTGTATACAATCCATGGGCACGAATAAACATTTCCCTAACAGAGTCCCACCAGCGACTAGGGATATGCTCACACGGTGAACGACCCTTCTAAGTCCTCTCGACTTGTAAGGAGAAAATACTCTTGTAAGATCCTTACGACTTATAAGAGAACATACACTTAAGAATTCACGATTTTTAAGGAGAAAACGCACTTACGAGATCCACACGACTCGTAGGGAGAAACACCTTTATGAGATCCTTACGGCTCATGAAGTTAAAAGCCTTAGCCGACAGGATCTTAACCCTGATTGCTAAGCCAACTTTGTTCAAACCGACAAAGGCAAATGATGATTCGCTCCTGACAATATCTCAGTTGTAGTGATGCTGATGCCTAAATTGGTATTGGATCCCAAGTTCCATACTCGCGATAGAAGTCAGCGAGCCATAAATGCATATGAAATAGCCGAAATGATAGGGCAACTTGCAACAAAATCAGCAAGTAAAATATATGCATACAAAATAGCTGAAATGATTGGGCAACTCGCAATAAAAAGCAGCGAATAAAAAAAATATATATATATCCGAAATGATTGGGCACCGCGAAAAATAGCCGAAATGATTGGGCAATCGCGACTTTCGCGATACAAAAAGCTGAAATGATAGAGTATCGCAAAAAGAAAAAAAATAATACATATAACATGAAACTTTTGCCATGCAGGTAAGTCCATACTGACCGCTGTATACGATCCATGGGCATAAACAAAAAGGGAACCATATTTCCCCACCAGGCTTTTTCAAATGGAGAGTCAAATCTTAACGGCGACATCTACAGCCTATAGATCATTAACGGCATTCCTCTTCATTCCAGCAGGATACGGACGTGACATCCACCAAACGGAGCTATGGCAAAGTCCCTAGTTCCAGATTTCGACGGTGACATCTATAGCCTAGAGATCATCAATGACGTTCCTCCTCATTCCAGCAGGATACAGACGCGACATCCACCAAACGGAGCCATGGCAAAGTCCCTAGTTCCAAGACACGAACGGCGACATCTACAGCCTAGAGATCATCAACGGTGTTCCTCCTCATTCCAGCAGGATACGGACGTGACATCACCAATCGGAGCCACGGCAAAGTCCCTAGTTCCAAGACTCCACGGTTCACAGACAACATAAAATCAATCCAACCCCGTATGGCTAAAGTCAATCCTGACCCCGTATGGCTAAAGTCAATCCTAATCCCGTATGGCTAAAGTCAATCCTGACCCCGTATGGCTAAAGTCAATCCTGACCCCGTATGGCTAGAGTCAACCCCCCTGACCCCGTATACCATGGCTAAAGTCAATCCTGAACCCGTGGAAAACGGCCAAAGTCAACTCCTGACCCCGTAGAACACGGCTAAAGTCAATCCTGACCCCGTGGAAAACGGCCAAAGTCAACCCTCGACCTCCCCGTCAAAGCAATGCTTTGACTCGGGAGCAGGTCAACTCATCAATCACTTACGAGTCCTCTCGACTTGTAAGGAAGAAAATTCTCTTGGGAAATCCTTACGACTTTCAACAGAAAACACACTTAGGAATCCTCACGATTCCTAAGGAGAAAATACACCTACGAGATCCTCTCGACTTGTAGGGAGAAAAATCTTTATGAGACCCTCATGGCTCATAAAATTGAAAAGTCTTAGGCAGCAGATCTGACCCTGTTTCCTAAGCCATCGCTACCCTGCAAAGAGTCTAAGATGGACAGCTTCCTAATATCTACAGGCCACACTTGCTAAAATCACATGGCAACAACACAGCAAAGAGAAGAAAGCAACAGTAGAAAAAAATGTGTATCTTTTATTCATGAATTCAATGGAGTACAAGATGAATCATATAAAAGAATAAAAAATGAATACATGTTATTCAAAAATTACAAATGTTTAATTGATACAAAAGCAGCAACTGAGAAGGAGGCATTTTCAATAAATCAGTCAGTTGCTCGCGCACTCCTCTCAACTCCTTTTCACGATCAGCCACCGTGGCCAGCTATGCTTCGACTTGAGCCCGTTGCTGTAGACAGGATGAAAGTTTTTCATCAATTTCCTGCTGAGAAGCCTCCTGACTCTACGCAACCTGTTCAGTAAGATCAAGCTTCTTCATCAGCACCAGCCCGTCAGAAATACATTGTTGAAGGTTTTCAAAGATGGAGTTCAGTTGTGCAACATTCGCTGCGACCTCGACACGCAGTTGGACAGATTCAGCGGAAGTCGCCTCACGTTCCTTTCGCTTAAGGGTCGCCTCTCGTTCGAAATGGCGAAGGAACGGAACGCTCTGCTCAATCCATGCAGCTCGCTGGGAGTTCGAAGCCAACACCTCCGGAGCAGGATGCCTGAGCTCAATGTCATACAGACAGGCCTCAATCTCCCTGCAATTATTAACCCAAGACTCGACGACGCCCTCGCTATAGAAGTGCGCGAGCGTCACCAGCATGGGATTAACCTCGCCAGCAAAATCCGCAACAAATCCGGGGGCCTCGGCGTCAAGGTCCTCAACGAACTCGCTTAACATTTGCAGACTATTCGCAGCACCCCTGGAAGAAGGGCATTTACCAAAAGGCCGTGCCAGCATGGGAATCTGAGACTCAAAGGGAGCTGGAGTCGGTGTGATTGCTGCAAAACAAATCATAGTCAGATATCGGCTTAAGAGATAAAGAAGATGCAAGAGCGTGAAGGCTACTATACCGGCTACGGCAGGTGGCAGAGCTGGGAGTGCTGGTGGCACGACGATTCTTTCGTCCCCTCCTTTAATTTGTAGTGTTGTAATCAATTTAAAGTTAACAACGGCAGGGTCACCTATTAAAGAAAAGAAAAGACGTCGGTTAGAAAAGATACTCACCGGCACCAGCAAGCAGACTAACTTCCGACTGGAAGGAGAAGTGCGGGTTCAACACTTAATACAGATGATCGAAGAGAACTCCTACAAGGTTGCGACAATGCATGGTCAGTACAAGGAAGATGACATCCACAATTTAAATTAGACAAATCGCAAACCCATACCTTCCAGCATTTGAGAGGACACCAGAGAAGGCGAAGGGTCGGCGACCGTCAGAGCAGCAACCGGCAACGCTTCTTCGGGTGGCACGACCTCAATGCTCACCACACCTGCATTAAAAACAAAAGAAATGCCGTCAGATGGGATTGAAAGGGATTGCGGAATAAAAAGGAAAACAATGACCCAAAATCTACCTGATGAGTCGCCAATCGAAACTGCGATAAGAGCATCACTAGGCGCAGCGGCTCCTTCGCTCTCCTTCATTGAAAGGGTTTCGCCGCCCGTGACTTCATCTCCCGATTCTACGAGAGCCATCGTGACACTCGCAATGACAGGGGATAGAAGGGAACCGCAAGGGGAAAGAGTGGCAGTTAGGGCAGTCCCGGACTCCTAAGAAAGAGTGGCCACTTCAGGCTCGGTGGTTGCCATCATTTCACCTACCACCTCCTCATCAGGACTTGGCCCTGCAGGGTATGATGTATGAAAATTTGAAGATTAAACTCTAATAAAAGGACCCAGTGTTACGTTACGTTGGGACGGCCTTTCAATTGCCTCCCGAGCCGCGCGTACCGCCTGTCTATGAGCGGTGGACAGGGCGGCCGGAGCACCCTTTAGAGAAATAGGGACAGGGGAAGTAGTGCTCGAGCCTGCACTTACAGCTAAGGAGGCATTGCGTTCTTTCGCTGCACGCCTCTTGCGCTTCCTTTCAGCCTGAGCCGCGAGAGCTGACCTTCTCAGGACTTCTGATAAAGGTAGACCATCATCTGAACCAAGTTCTACCTCCGGCGCTGTTACGACGTCCATCATCGGCTGCTTCTGCAAGACCCCTAGTGGCGACTTAGGGATAGTCGTGGCCGCAGTGGCCGGCGTTAACGATGCAGCTATGTCACCACTCGCGATCGGCACTGCACTTGGGATAACCTGAGTCGAGCTAGTCCCTGCAATAAGATGAAAAAGAAGAGTTAGTTTACCCATAAAAAAAGGGGAATGAAGGCATAGTGAGCCGAAATGTATGAATGCCCAAGGAAGCGCGAAGCCTTTCCTCCTCTTCAAAAGTCTTGAGGGAAGCTGCAGGAGTCTCTTCGGCGGAGATACCTGTTGAAGAAGAAAACGTCAGTCAAAGCACAATAATTAAAATAACCACGAAAAGATAAGACTAAAGTATACCTGATCGTGCGATGGTGATTAATGCTACTTCATCGTGAGCTAGTTGCTCTGAAGCCGAAAGGGCAGCTTGAAGATCGGAATCATCCGCAGGCTTGATAAATAGACTCTCATTGGTCTCGTATTTACTAAAGCCCCCGCTATAGGGAGTGTAGGGCTCCTGGCCGAGTACGACGTCGACAAAAAACATCGACTTCTTCTTTTTCTGTGAGCGAATGCCAGCAGCCGACAACATGAGCTTGCGCTTGGCGGGCAATTGGGGCGACGGGTCCTGATCTCAGTACCCACGCCAGACTCGGGAGATGCCACAGCCACCGCTTCTACAGGCACGCGGGGTAGGGGCAGCTCAGGCATAACACGTGGTACCACAACCGTAACAGCTTCCCTCAAGGGAGGATGGACGATGGTCCGTCGCTTCAGAGGAATGTTTGGATTACCCGCTGGGGCGGTGCCCTTGCGATTAAGCAATAATCGATTTTCTTCTCTAATAACGGCACCCATCGAATGCTGGTACCACGCCACATATACGTTCAGGACTTTTGGAACGCAACTCGGCTCACTAATAAAGAAATTGGAGCCGGTGTTCAATGGCATAAAATGGTGCAACGCGCTCCGGATACCCTCTTCGGTAGCAACTGGTTCTGCCAAGAAGGCCTCGAGCGGGACACCCTGATTATAGCTTAATTACTAGGCAAAACGATGCGGGTTGTACCTCATGAACAACGCCGAATCATTCTGCCTAAACACGAGAAAGCCTGGCCTGATGGAGTATAAATGAAGAATCTCCCGAGCTTTCAAGATAGAGGCCCCGTCTTTAAAAATGTCCCGTAGTGGCTGCACCGTTTTTGCGGATTCTTTGCCGATGGTTAGAACCTTATCGGTAAAGGTTATGATATCCCCAACCGAGCGCGGACGAAGGAGCAAACCCCTAGCTTCCCGCTACGTCGGATTTACAATGGATGCGTCAACTAGCCGCATGATCCGAGAGAAGTCATACTTGTTGTAGAAGTAAGGCCTTTTGTGGGCACCGAAAACACCAAGTACATGTAGCTCGATCCATGACATAAAACAATGCATCGAGAAGTTCACGTGCTGCACCCCTGGTTCAGTAATGTCTGCCGCCAATCTGAGGCCGTGATACAAATGGGCTAACCCAGCGACCCCGACTGACACTTGCATCCCAACAACCATTCGGTGAGCTGGATAAAAAAACGGACGGCCTCATATGGCGAGGGTGCATTGGAAGCACAAACCAGCTTAGCCATAGCCCAAGGAACCCCAAAAAGAATGCTTCTTTGTCGATCCCAGGAGCTACAAGCTCTGTGAAAGAGACGACCGGGGTGTTGGGGAGAAAGAAATTCCTCTGATCCGCCTCCGCTGCCTGCTGGTTGTCCAAACCAAAACCAAAAGAATCGTCGAGTTTGGCAAATTTCGCAGCTTCCTTCGATAGGACTTCTGAGCGGAGAAAACGGGCGATGAAATTTGTGAAATTAACCCCACGGCCTCTAGATTCGAGAAAAAGGCTCTCATAGACATTCAACACTTTAATCAAACTGGGGAATTGATGTTGAATGGCGTTCTCCGGGGTAAGGCCTGTCATCACTGACTTGGCAGTAAAGACGTACTAGTCCGGAGGAAGTAGCTCCTCGTAGTGTTCTCCCCTAACCGGTAAGCCAGAAACCTCTGCGAACTCCTCTAAAGAGATTGAGACTTCTCGATCCAATAGAAGGAAGGTGTGGGTCAGAATATTCCATTGCTCCAGAAAAGCCTTGACCCACTAGACAGGAGGCGTAGAATATTGAAAAAGAGAAGCGTAAATTGCGGGATACAACCCAAGCTTCAGCAGCTGCGACTTCTTCGCCGACAAAATATAGCGGGCCTATTGCAAATACCCAGCTAGATGACGAGAAGTTAGGCCTATCATATATGGTTGTTCCCAAAGGCGTGACTCGCCTTGACAGATACGTCGCCCCAAGGTATCCAAAGCCATTGAAGGCTGTACGGGTATCGCAGCCATAGAGGGCTGAAGGAGACCCTCTGAAATCCAGTTGACCTCCTCCACGGTATAGTTCACCGGGGGTGGGTCGGCGTAGTGGATCGCCGAAATAGGTTCTGAAGGTGCTGCGTAAGAGAAGCTACGCCTCCCCCTAATGATCTGATTGTACCACGTTCCCCATAAATGAAGGTTCTTTTGTTCCGGATCATGATCTTTGATCAGTGCAAACACTTCCCTATCAACAGGTGCTTCAGGGAATCCGCTTTCCGAACGGACGAACGGGAAAGAAATGTCGAAAGACATATTACCTGCGCGAAAAATAACAAAATATCAGCCGTCAATGCTACAGTTTAAGTTCTGTCAATTGGTACTTTAAATTCGTACCGCACTGCAATGCAGTGGAAAGGGACCAAAGGGGACCCGCACAATCTAGATGACAGCTCATCATTGATGAGACAGTCACTCAATAATGAGGAAATCCTAAAAGGATTCTAATTTAATGAGATCCCCTCGGGCCAAGGAGTAAAACTCCCTTGAGAGCAGTGCTCTGCAAACAGAGTGACATCTGTCAACTCTAATCATGAGAGGAATAAAATTCCTCAAAAATTTTAATAGCAATGCTCTGCGAAGAAGATGGAATAATCCGTCAAAAACCCTAAGAGCAAAGCTTTACTAAGTTAAAAACTCTGAGATCTTTAAGATCTGCAAGATGAACTCTAAGAGTTCTTCTTTAATGGGTTAAGAGACCCTAAGAAAGATCTCTTTAGATCTATGATTTCAAGAGAGTAAAGCTCTGTTAAGAAAACCCTAAAAAAAATTCTTTAGATCTATGATCTGAAAAGAGCAAGGCTCTGTTAATGGGTGAAACCCTAGATTATGAAGTAATCCCTTCAAAGATTTAAACTTTACCTAAAATTTTCGACAGGGTTCTGTCTCTGAGAGAGTTCTTAAGACAAAGAGCTATGCTCTGAAAGAGAATTAATTCTCAAGAGAAAACAAGAAGATGAACAGAGGTCATCTCAAGGGCCAAAGGCCCTATTTATAGGAACTGAGAGCCGTTTCAAATTCCAAGTTGATCTAATAGCGCAGATGCTACCACCGCTGCACTCACGTTGAGCCACGTGAGCGCAACGGTGGAGGGGCATTTGTTTCCCCCAATCAGAGCAAAGCACTGTTCAAATTTTGAAATTTGAAATGATGCGGCGTTTCATAGTAGCGCTCGCGCTAAATGCGCCAGCGCTGAGAGTCAAAGACTATGCTAGCACTAAGTGCGCTAGCACCAAGAGTCAAAGACTCTAATGCAGCGCTTACGTGCAAAGCACGAGAGCACTAGCGCTGAAACTAAATGTTCCCCACCGTTGGATCAAAGATCCAACGAAGATGATAAACCATCAATTGACCAGAATAAAATTCTGTTAAGGAAACATTCCTCGGAACCTTTCTAAACAGGAAAAATTGTGCTCTGAAAATCAGAGCACCGTTGGATCAATGATCCAATGATGATTAAAAATTATCAAAATATAGAATAAATTCTGTATGGGAAAATTTTCCCAATCTTGTTAAAAATAAGAAGATTGCCTTCTGTAAATCAGAAGCCCTTTGATCAAATATCCAACGGGGGAAATATCCCCAAATCAATTAGAGAAAAGATCTCCTTAAATGATTCAACAAATCAGCATTCACTATATAAAGGACCCAAGACTTCAAGTCTTGCATAGAGAGACCTCCCGATAAGCTTTCAAATCGAAAGAGAAAAAGAGAGAGAACCCCCCCCCCCCCACACACACAAACTTTGAGAAATTTCAGAAAGAAGAGCAAGCTTTCGGCAGAAGAAGAATTTCTTCAAGGTAAAATAAATAGATCAAAGAATCTCATCAGAAAAAGAACTTAGTTCTCATGCTAGATCATAAATCTATAAGAAAACTGTCTTTCACAAAAGGTATCATAACATCTCATTATAAAAAGGGGGAGAATAATTCAATTCTCTTAGGATCACAGATCTATAAAGGCAAAGCCTTTCACCAAGAACATAAGAGATTGAAACATCTCCTATAAAATAAGAACTTTGTTCTTAGATCCATGAGACAAAATCTCTTATAAGAAAGAATTTAATTCTCAGAGCGTAAAACTGCCTAAAAAGAGCCTTAGCGCTCCAAATTTAAAGAAGCGCTTCAGCGCTCCAAATCTAGCGCACAACGCTGCAGAGCCCTAGCGCTCCAATTAAAACAAGTGCTTCAGCGCTCCAAATCTTGTGCACAGCGCTGCAGAGTCCTAGCGCTCCAATTGAAAAAAGCGCTTCAGCGCTCCAAATCTAGCGCACAGCGCTGCAGAGCCCTAGCGCTCCAATTAAAAGAAGCGCTTCAGCGCTCCAAATCTAGCGCACAGCGCTGCAGAGTCTTAGCGCTCCAAACAGCGCCAAGAGCGCCACGTGCTCCTCACGTGTGCGCTATTTCACAAGAAGCGCTCTGCGCTCATTGACTGGCGTACAGCGCCAAGCGCACCACGTGCTCCTCATGTGTGCGCTATTTCATAAGAAGCGCTCTGCGCTCATTGACTGGCGCACAGCGCCAAGCGCACCACGCGCTCCTCACGTGTGCGCTATTTCACAAGAAGTGCTCTGCGACTAGCATACAGCGCCAAGCATACCACGTGCTCCTCACGTGTGCGCTATTTCACAAGAAGCGCTCTGCGCTCATTGACTGGCGCACAGCGTCAAGCGCACCACGTGCTCCTTACATAGGCGCTATGAGAACATAAACGGTTCTATAAATAAAACCCCAGAGCTATGATGAGTGCTCAGCACTCAATAAAAGACAAAAAGGCTGTCAGAATCTAAACCAACGCTCAGCATTGTTAAATATTCAACATTTTAGCTAAATGGGCCGAGCCCAAAGTGGCCACAGAACCCTACCTCAGATTAATTGAGCCCATATGCTCATAAATCTTTTAACAGATCTTAGTCCCAAACTTGACTATAGATCCTTGAACCAACATTGGTTCAAGGGTACATCTCTTCACTTCTCTGATACATGTCGTTGTAATCCTTCAACGTCTTCAGAGAGATGGAGGGTCCCAATAACCGATAACTTTTGGTGCATCCCCAAACAGTTGAACCAAAACCACACAGACTATGACGTCTTTGTTTCCTGATTTAAAATCAGGAAAGCTTATGGAAAAAGCTTCAGAAGAAGGTCACGTGCTTACACGTGACCAGCAGTCACGTGTTGGCACGTGACACCCAAAAGTACCGGAAAAGCAAGTTCAGTTTCCCAACTACATCAAAGAGAAGGGCTTCAGTAAGGGTCGCGTGCTCCCACGTGATCTGGGTCACGTGTCGGCACGTGACATTTAAAAGCAGCAGCAAAGACCCAACGCTTCCTGATCAAATCAAGGAAAAAGCTTCAGAAGAGGTCGCGTGCTCCCACGTGACCAGGGTCACGTGATGATCAAAACATCAGAATTGTTCTCCAGTTAAATCAAGAAAAAGAGTCCAGACAAGGGTCACGTGCTCACACGTGACCAGGGGTCACGTGGTGGCACGTGACGGTTAAGCAGCAACCAGAAGACAGCGCGCAAAAAGAAAGAGGAAGGCTCGTTCCAAGGGGGTCACGTGCCCACACGTGACCATGGGTCACGTGATCACACGTGACCGGCTTTCAAAGCCCATTTCGTTAACAGAATTAAATTCTGAAAGAGATTCGAATCTTTCCAAAGGAAAGCGATTATCTGGAAACAATCGAATTAAAGATTTAAAGATGATTGAATATCATTTATCTATGGGAAAATCTCGGGTTTGGAAAGATTTCCCCTTTAAATCTAACCGAAATAACAAAGGAGAATCCCGGGACTTGAAATCCAATGGTGAATAAAATTCACCCATTAATCCAAAGGTCAAAAACGAATGATGGATGCAAATCAAACCTCTCAATGAAGATTCGTCAAAAACTAATTGATTCGGCTGCTTCTCCTATAAATAGGAGACAAGAGACACAGGGAAAGAGATATAGAGAGATACACGCAGAGGGAAGAAAAGGAGAGAGAGCCTTGATACTTCGAGGAACTTGGATCTTCTGCAAAAGAAAACCCTAGGTAAGAAAGGGAAGGCTCCTTGAAAGAAAAGAGAATTTAATTCTCAACAGAGTTTAACTCTGATATATAAAACAGAAGAACATATTTCTTCTCTCTTTGATAGAGGATCTGCGAAGTGCACATCTCCCCTTGAAGCTGAGAATTTAATTCTCAATGGGTTGAGATCCTGCCATGCAGATCCAAAACATAGAGAGGGAATGGAAGCACGAGAATTTAATTCTCACAGAACTATAGGAATTTAATTCCTTTAAAATAAAACTAGGGCTTGACCTTGTGTTATGGGAATTTAATTCCTTCAGAACAAAAAGAAACAGGGTTTAACCCTAATTAAGAACCTAGTTCTGTTGGAACAGCGGGGATTTAATTCCCTTGATCATAATTTAACAGAGAGTGGGAATTTAATTCCTTAAAAGCTTTCATTAGGGTTTAACCCTATTCAGTTCTTCACATATATGAGGAATTTAATTCCTACAGAAAATTCAGAGTCCAACTCTATTCAGAATATAAAAAGGAAGTAGGAATTTAATTCCTCTGAAATTACTGTCAGGGTTTAACCCTACGAGGAATTTAATTCCTGGAAAAGATTAACAGATCCTCTAAACAACATACATAGAGGCAGGGTCACGTGTCACCACGTGACCCCCCCAAGAGATCTACAGAAAGCCCCTTTGAGGCAGCACCCCACGTGACCCACGTGACCCTCGGACACACAAGCATTTGAATGCCCGTCACGTGATGGCACGTGATGCTCTGAAAGATGCGATAATCTCAGCAGAATAAATGAAGGGAAGGCGCCCTCACGTGTTGCCACGTGACCCTTCTTGCCTTAGTGTTCAACACTAAATTGAAACTCCCGAACCCAGTGTTAAAACATTGTTGGGCACTAGTGCTCAACACTAATCAAAGAGCTTTATTCGCAGTGTTCAACACTGATTACCTTAGTATTTAACACTAATCTGAGATCTCCATTGCCAATGTTCAACACTGATCTGTTTTAGTGTTTAACACTAATTTGAAAAGCCCAGTTGCTGGTGTTTAACACCAATTATCTTTTAGTGTTAAACACTAACTTGTCAACCTCATTCCCAGTGTTCAACACTGATTGCTCCGTAGTGTTTAACACTAGGTTTTAGCCCAATTGGCCGAATGGATAGAGGCAAAGCCTCTCCTTCAAGGGACCAACAGGAAGTCAATATTCCAGACATGATTGGACTTAGCCCAAGATGGCCATAAGTCCTCAATTCGTAATCAACTGGGCTAATGGGCTCATAACATAATTAATTGGTCTTGATCCCAAATTGGGCCAAGGACTATTTAATCCACTCCGGTTCTAGGGTACGTCTCTTCACTCCTTTGATATTTGGCATTGTAATCCCTCAATGTCTTCGAAGTGGTGACGGGTCCCGACGACCACACATTGATATGGACTGCGGGGTCCTTAAACCCGTGTCTAATGCAAAATTCCTGGTTACGTGGAATGCGGATAACGTCACTCTTTGACCCCGCGGAAAACGTCCAGAGCGGAGCCTGGTCCTCGCCAAGCACGGCAGTGAACCCGTGTGAAGCATCCAGAGCACATAACGGACTATGGAGTCCTTAAACCCATGGACTACGACGTCCTTAACCTTGACCGAGATGTCTTAAAACTAACAATGGACCGCAATGTCCTTAAACTACCCATGGACCGCAACGTCCTTAAACTACCCATGGACCGCAATGTCCTTAAACTAGAACAATAGAGCCCCCGCATGCTCTTTTGTCGGATCTAAACGGTCCCGTTTAAGTTGATCTCAGCCTCAAAGATGGCTAACGTATCCTTAAACCTTCAAACAGAGTGGACTCTAAATCCCCCCAATTAACTCTGGCTCGAGGGTACATCTCTGAACTCCTCTGACATCCGTCGTTGTAATTCTTCAACGTCGTCAGAGAGGTGACAGGTCCCGACGGCCATACATACGATGGACCACTATGTCCCTAAACTGGAACAATAGAGCCCAAACGCTCCTTTGTCGGATCTAAACGATCCCGTTAAGTAGATCTTAGTCTCAAAGTTAGACTAACGTATCCTTAACAAACGTTTGAGTTGATCTTAGCCTCAAGTATGGCTGACGTATCCTCAAACCAAACCCCCAAACCTAAATCTAAGATAATACGGATTTGGACTAGACCACGCCCTACGGGCGACGACATAACTCAGTCTCCGTAAACAATCCACGGGCAACAAAGCACAAAACAAACACCCACGACACGAAGTGACCATATGGAGAAGGAGAAAGTTGTTACCGCAATGCAGTAGCGTAATTAACTGCAGGGGCTTGCGCCTGCAGGGAAGAGCGTCCCCACAATCAAAAACCCCTCAAACGAGGGGGAATCTGACGAAGTCTGCTACATCGGACGCATCCGTCTAAACCTTCGATACATGGTGTCATAAATCAACTTAGCATCTTCGGAGAGGTGGACGGATAGCACCAATTAGCATCTGCCCCGAGTCTCAGTGCCAGGACATCGCAGTCCTGCGCGCCGCCATTCGGAGGGGAACAGATTCTGGCACGTCCGGTGGAACCTTTTCCTCTTTCCACTCCACACTTCGTGTGTCGTGACTCGCGAACCAATCGCGGTTCCCTAATGGTTGCCTTTGGATTTCAAGATACTAAAACTTGGCGTGTTGCTTATTACAGAAAGCAAAGGATCGATGGCTTCTACTTCTGCGAAGTTCTCCAACTGCTTGGACTGCAATTGCAACCAACGCTCTGCCTCGCCAGGAGGTATAGCCTACGGACCCCAAGCTGCTTCGCTATTCACAATGCCCGTGGAACAGGTCACTTGCGCCACCACAGGATTGTTCTTTGGGACCATGCTCCCACCGACAAGCTTCACCGCTCCAGTGCTGACAACGGAAGCTCTCAAGAAGTCGGTCTTTGATCGTCTTACCCCTGCCGCGGCTCCCCTCAACGAATCGCCCAACGTCAACTCCTCGGTCTTCTCTAGATTGGGCCAGAAATCCTGCGAATTCATCATGGGGCCTACAATCTCAGAGAAGGCTGCTTCTAAGAAAGTGGCCGCTCCTACCCCCGAAATCATCAAGGCGGCTTCTCCGGCCAAAAGGTCGGTCTTTACAAGATTGACGGCTTCAGCTCCCGCTCCTGCTGCCCAAAGGACATCGGTCTTTGACAGACTAATACCAACAGCGACCCCCCACCCAGACAGGGGGCAAGACGAAACCATTCTTACCGCTGACCCTACACCGTCCGCTCGACACGCTCGACGTCGCCATTGGCGCCGAGTAAGGAAGGCTGGGGGCAACTCCCCCTCCGGGTTGACTCCATTAGCCCCGGTGGCAGAAGTTAATGCTGCTGTTCCAACTGGGAACAGCTTCGAAATGCTAAATAAGGTGCGAAGGAATTCTCCTACTGCAGTGCTGAAGAGGTCTCCTCCCCCATTAAAAAGGGTTGTGGAAATAAAACCAAAACATCCCCGATCCCCTCAACGGCTGTCTTCCAAAATCTATAAGGTTTGGCGGCAGGCTCGAGACTCGATCATCAATCCAAACTTCTCCCGCCAGCACAAGAAACTGAAAATCCAACCGGAAGCTGGTCACCAGGCTAAACCCCAAAAGGCTGTTGATCAACTGGCTCATAAAAGGAGGAGGCCAGAGAAGACCCCCCAGCATGCAACGACGGCTAAAAGCACTGAGCCCAGATGCCCTAAGTCTGGGGGCATGGTGGTGCACACTGTTTACATGGCCTCTGGAAAGGAGGAAAGCCGCACTTCTACGGGCCACCGACCGCTAACCCGATCCGTGACGAAAGCCCAGGAGCAGCAACAAAAGCTTCAGGAAATGATGAATGCTATGGCCGCACTTACCGGACCAAAAGAAAACCCAGAAACGTCCTCAGACGCGCGCCAGGAGGAAGAAACCGACGCTGAATTCCTTCGCCGGATACTGGAGAAAAAGGATAAAGAGGCTGCTGAACAAGCGGCCAACATACAACGTATGGGCCTTCTCTTCCAAGATATGATAGGAATGATGATCCAGCAGGACTTACCCGCCGAGGATCCCCCAATCGTTCTTGAAGACGACCAAGGAGAAACGTCAAATCCACCACCAGCCCTCTCAACGGCCAAGGAGGAGGCAATCTCTAAGGCGGACTTGGTTGACTATATAGCCCAGCAAATCCGGGTTCATCACGCGACTGAGGCAGCTGGTCAAGTCGTGAAAACGGGGCGGCCGTATCCAAGCTGGTACGACCAAATCAAATACCCGCAAGGCTATACGATACCAAAATTCCACGTGTACAAGGGAACCGGCAACCCCCATCAACATGTCGCCCAGTTTCGGGCCCTCTGCGGTAACACCGGCGGTGATGATAAACTGTTGCTCCGCCAGTTCGTGGGCAGCCTATCAGAAACTGCGTTCGAATGGTATTCGGAACTCCCGAACGATTTATCAAAATGTTCGCTGAAATGGAGTTGTTATTCACTCAGCGATTCGCAAGTGCCAGCGAATGCACTCCAATAACTGCACTGATTAACGCCAGGGTAAAACCAGGCGAAACCTGGGTCCAGTATACTATACGCTGGCGGAACTTATGGTCGAGATGTGAACAACGCATTGAGGAGGCACCCGCAGTGGGCATGTTCGTGGGAACCCTAGACCCCCACGCAACTATCTCCCAGTTTATGATGTTCTTTAAGCCAACCACATTCCAGGCTTTAATCGACAAGTTGGCTCAGATGGACCAGATGGGTCATAGACCACCTCCCCCGAAGTCGGAACCTCGGAATGACAAGGGTAAAGGAAGGCAACCTTTGTTGCGAATGCCCAACAGCAACCTAACGCCCCGAAACCGGCAGATCAACTGGAGGAAAGACGTCGGTATTATAATGAGAAGATGAAGCGTCCCTACTCGTTCCCACGAGACAAGACGAAACGGTTATTCGAGCTGGCAATACGCAACAGACTTATAAGCCTACCAAATCCAAGGCGACCGCCGCAACCCACCGAGGTGAATAACCCTAACTATTGCCCTTACCATCAAACGGTAAGCCATCCGATTGAAGATTGCTTCGTCTTCAAAGGATGGATTGAAGATCAATACCTCCAGGGGAAGTTTGTACTGTCCGAAAAGTGGAAGGTGAACCCACCACAACCGCATACTCCTAAGAAAGCAGATACACCGGGGGCAACCTGCTCCTTTATTGAAGAAGCTCCATGGGAGGTCGTGCTATCAACTAAAACCAAAAGAATGCTGAGAGACCTTCATGCGTGCCCTGCGATCAAATGGAAGGACCCTCTTGAACCTCAAATTATCGAAGGGATGCTAAGGCGCCGCCCAACTACAAAGACTCGCGATAAGAGCCCAAATACTCACGCCCAATCGTCAAAATCTTCGAAGAAAAAGAAGAAGAAGTCCAAGAAGTCCGTGAAGCTTGGAAACGAGCACACGAACTTGCAGAAGCAAATCGACGCACTGGAAGAGTACAATCAAAAGGCACGAACTCCTGTCACACTGCAAGAGTTCCTCAACCACATCTTTCAAGAGGAAGATGATGGAGAGAGCTCGTCGGATGAATCCGAAGGATATGTGGCGAGTTGTAACGTAATCTCCCACTCGTTTACCGATGATGAGAAAACTCCCGGCACTAAGAAGCTGGAGGAAAAGCCTGTACCAGAGCGTGCATGGCCAACAGACGAAATGATCGACGCTTTTCTAGATGAAATTCGTCTAAAAAGTAAAGCGGATCAGGAGCGTGAGATGGCAGCGTCAGAAGGAACCAAATGCAGGCGACTGAACGGAAGAGTTGAACTACCTCCGCCAGAGCGAAAGGCATCCGAAGTAGACAAGAAGATATTGAAGACGAGAAAAAGGTTTGCCAAAGCCATGTCAATGGGGATGAAGCTACCACCTTCGGAAGGAAACACACACGATGGGGTGGAAAGGCACCCTGATTATTGCGCATATCACCAGAAAATATCACACCCCACGGAGGAGTGCGACGCCTTTAAGATATGGTGGCAAGGATATGTTGCTCATCGGCAATATTTTAAGCGCATGAAACGCAAGATCCGTCGGGAGCGAAGAAGTACCGTCGATGGGCACAACAGAACTACTGGCAACTGTTACATGGTTAACGCCAGGGGGTCACAAGTTCTCACCTTTGGGAGCGACTCTGATGAAGAAATGGCTCTGGGCCCTCTCTTTAAAGAATCTGTTTTAGGGAAAGAGGAGAAATCGGAGGCCTGCGAGAACATTCAGCTGCGCAATCGCACACTCCCAGAAAAGAATCTCGGGCCCGCGAGTAGAAAAGATAAGGGAAAGGAAAAGGTCACTGAAGATATCACTTTAGATGACCAAGTCATGAGAGAGCTGGCTGCCAAAGACCCTCCTAGAAAGGGTAAAGTGGACTATAACATCCTAGTGCATCTAAGGAAGCTACCTTCTCAGCTTAGCATTCTCGATGCCCTCCTATTATCAAAAGAAGCGCGAGACTCACTAATTAAGGCGTTACAAGCACCTGAGCAATTCCAAGCCTTCCTCGCCACTGAAAAGATGAGGGATGAACTGGAGGAAGTGCATGCGGCCGACATCACCTTCGGTGATGAAGACCTCCTTCTCGAGACGTGCGACCACAACCGTCCCCTATACGTCTCCGGATACTGCCATGATATCAAGATAGGCAAGATCCTGGTGGATAATGGATCCTCCGTCAATCTCCTTAATGTTCGGGTGTTGAAGGAAATCTGCATGAGTGTGCAACACCTCGCTCGTGACAAAATTACTATCTCCGGTTTCGATTCACAATCGTCACGGACTCTCGGATCTGTGATACTAACATTACGCTTTGGACTTCTCGTCACAGACATCAAATTCCATGTCATTGACGCCAAGACCTGCTACAACGCCTTGCTCGGTCGTCCTTGGTTACACGAATACAACATCATCCCTTCTACACAACATCAGTGTATGAAGTACTTTAAGGATGGTTTCGAGTACACCGTAACAGGTGAGTTAAACCCATTTTCCGTGAACGAAGTCCGCAAATACGAAGATGCGAAGTACATTTTGCCAGATTTCGAGGATACAGAAAGGTGTCGCAATCCGGAGAACAAAGCCGCTGCCACCACCCCTGTTTTCGGGAGCGATACCGAAGAAGAAGAAGAGATAGTTTATGCAGGGCCATCTCAACGCAACAGCCTGGGGACGCCCGCCCCCATGTTAGTCTTCGGAAGTGATTCAGAAGATGAAGTTAATGCTGTGTTCTCTAATCGGCTGTCAATACAAGCACCCCCTAGCGATGACCATAGTTTGCAAATCACCATGGTACCGCGAGAACACTACAAGGATCTCGACACGCTTCAGGCTCATAATGTGCAGGACCTGCAAACATTTTACGTCCCTCCCAGGCAAAAGGGTGAGAAGGTGATCCTATTCTACCGATCCTCAGAGTCGAAAATAGAGAAAGAGATCTGGTATGGCGCGGATGCTACACTTGACAGGCTCCAATCCATCCGTCTGCCCAGATACTATACAAATGGATTAAAGAAGCTATTGAAGCGCCAAGGAGTACCCTTAAAACAGACTGTTCGGCAGGCTCGGTTCTACAACAGGATTTGGGATATCCCCGGGACTCAACGCAAATTGCCCAACGGGAAAATGGAAACACTCGGGCTTGGATACACAAGAGCCGGAAAACGGGAACGGGCTCATAGCAGCCACTCTATATATACCTTTGATGAAGAGGAGGACGCCCTGTCAGGAGATGCCAACCCCCCATCAAAACTAGACCCCGCGATTAAAGCGCCGAGTCCATCGTTTGAAGCATGAATGGGCAAGCCTATCAGGAAAGTGGGTCAGAAAGCTCGGGAAGACCACAACCGCCAAATGGCCATCTACGAGAAGGCCAGGACCCAACGTCTATTTCAACATGCTACAAAAGACAAAGACGCTTATCCTCGTCAATCCATTGTACGAAAGGCCCGACGCAGAGACGGAAATAAATCAAGAAGCGGAAAGAGGAGCCGACAACAACGATGCAGGATTAGAGGGTTACGTGGTCGGGTGTTGCACGGCTCGGATCTGTCCCTCATGAAGAAGATGAGTCGAGCGTACTCCTTCCCCCGAGACAAGACGAAGAAGTTACTCAAGCTCTCTATAAAACATCAAATGATCGCGCTTCCAGAGTCTAGACATCCTGAGCAAGCTAACGAGGCTTCTCATCTGAGTTATTGCTCTTATCACCAAGCCATAGGACATCCTACCGAAGACTGCTTCACCTTCAAGAACTGGGTCGAGGACCAGTACCAACGGGGCAGATTCGCTTTATCCGACGGCTGGAAGGTAACGCCGCCACAAAAGCATGAGCCCAAGGCCGCAAGAGCAGAACCGGGTCCACCTCAGTCCGGGGAGCGGGTTCGCACTTGTTATACGATTGCGATATTAGGAGAAGAGCCCGAGAACGTAGATGACCTTCCCCGGTGCTTTGAGAACAGCGATGATGAGGTGATCTCAGAATTTCCGCCCGCTCCGAAAGAACTGGAAGATGGTATACATACTACTGCAGATAACCTCAAGAAGATTGAGTTGGGATCGGCAGACGACCCGCGACCGACGTTTGTCAGCGAGCTGTTATCCGAAAAAAGGGTGGCTGCGTTAAAGAACGTGCTTCTATGGCATAAAGACTGCTTCGCGTGGAACTACTCCGAGATGCCAGGATTAGATCCGGAGATTGCTGTGCATAAATTAGCAATATCCCCGGATATCAAGCCAGTCAAGCAGGCGCCAAGGAGGATGCGACTCAAGCTTGAGATGAGCATCAACGCCGAAGTCAAGAAGCTGATCGATTCTGGATTTATCCAAGAAGTCCAATATCCCGACTGGATCGCCAATATCGTCTCGGTAATGAAGAAGAATGGGACGGTACGCATATGCGTGGATTTCAGGGATCTCAATAAAGCTTGTCCAAAGGATGATTTCCCAGTACCAGTAACCGAGCTAATGATAGATAACACGTCCACTCACGAGGTTTTCTCCTTTATGGATGGTTCGTCAGGATACAATCAGATAAAGATGCATCCCGAAGACCAGAAGCACACCGCTTTCCGCACCCTTTGGATATATTCTGCTACAGGGTTATGCCCTTTGGTCTAAAGAACGCTGGCGCTACCTATCAAAGGGCCATGACAAAGATCTTTGATGACCTCATACACGACGTCGTCGAGTGCTATATCGATGACCTCGTAGTAAAGAGCATGTCATACGAAGATCATTTAAAGCATCTGGAGACTGTATTTCGACGCCTTCGGCAATATAATTTGAAAATGAATCCCCTCAAATGCGCGTTTGGAGTCTCCTCGGGCAAATTCCTGGGATTCATCGTTCGACACCGAGGTATTGAAATAGATCCGTCAAAGATTAAAGCGATCATAGAAATGCCTCCGCCAAGAACCCTCAAGCAGTTGCGGTCTCTCCAGGGGAAGCTCGCATACATCCGGCGGTTTATCGCTAATCTTTCGGGCAAATGCCGTCCTTACAGTCACCTGATGAAAAAGGGAACTCCATTCGCTTGGGATCACAAATGTCAAGGTGCACTAGACGAGATCAAGCAGTACCTGCAGAACCCTCCGGTGTTGGCTGCGCCGGTCAAAGGAAAACCCCTCATTCTTTATACAATCGCCCTCAAAGGTTCCTTGGGCGCATTATGGGCACAAGAGAACGATCAGGGGAAAGAGAGAGCACTCTACTACTTAAGTCGAGTTCTACTGGGGGCAGAAAGCAACTACTCTCCCATTGAAAAACATTGCTTGGCGTTAATCTTCGCGATAACAAAGCTCAGGCACTATGTGTTGGCGCATGAAGTCCGTCTCATTTCAAAAGTGGATCCCCTTAAATACTTGATGTCGAAAGCCATATTGACGGGACGACTCGCTAAGTGGGCCCTGCTCTTGATGGAGTTCTCGATAACGTATCAACCTCTTAAGGCAGTGAAAGGCCAGGTCATTGCCGATTTCCTCGCTGAGCACCCGATACCGGCCGATTCTCCTCTGAACTGTGATTTGCCAGACGAGCATGCATTTGATGCGATTGGCGGCGGAAGCACCCGATGGGAACTCTATTTCGATGGAGCATCCTCCGTAAAGAAACAGAAACAAGGTATCCCAATGACCAAATCGGGGATAGGCCTCGTCTTTGCAACTCCACAAGGAGGGATAATGCGCTTCGCCTTCTCCTTAACAGAGCCGAGGACAAACAATGAAGCTGAATACGAAGCTCTGATAGCAGGCCTCGAAATCGCCATCGACATGGGAATTGAAGACCTCCTTATATACGGGGATTCTCAACTGTTCGTTAGTCAAGTAAAAGGTGACTACCAAACGTGCAAGCCGGAGTTGGTGAAGTACGGCGAAAAGGTGCAACAACTATTGACCCAAATTCCCTCCTATACTTTGGAGAACATACCGCGCGCGGAAAACAGCAAAGCAGACGCGTTGGCTAAACTTGCTAAAGAACTGGCTGACGAGAACCTCGATGATGTCAGAATCGTGGTACAAAGCCGTCGAGTGCTCGCCCCGGCGGAAATACCTTTGGAATCACCCGAAGAGAAGGGAGTGACTGAGCAGACGACCCTACAAATAAAAGACCATGAGAAGGCCGAAGACTGGAGGGAAGTCTTCATAGACTACTTTAAGTCCCACCGAATGCCCAAAGAAGCGTCCTCAAGACATCAGCTCATGAAACGAGCTCTATCTTTCGCTTTCGTCAACGATATTCTATACAAGAGATCGTTTGATTCTCTATGGCTGAGATGCTTAGGACCTGACGAAGCAGAAAGAGTCATTCAGGAAGTTCATGACGGACTTTGCGGTTCTCACCAAGCAGGCCCAAATATGAAGTTAAAAATTAAACGGATGGGTTACTACTGGCCCACGATGATCCAGGACTGCCTCGAGTATGCGAAGCAATGCCACTCATGCCAGATTCATGGAGACTTCATCTACCAACATCCGAATCCACTGCACCCAACGGTGGCTAGCTGGCCGTTCGAAATGTGGGGGACTGACATAGTCGGCCCCATTGAGCCAGCATCATCCCGGGGACACCGCTTTATCCTGGCGACAACTGATTACTTCTCCAAATGGGCAGAAGCAGTACCACTGAGGGAAGTGAAGACGGAGAATATCCTCCATTTCTTCAAGACGCACGTCATCTATCGGTTCGGAACTCCACGGCGGATTATCTCCGATAATGGGCCGGCCTACCGAAGCCATAAGATTAGCCGCTTCGCACAGCAGCACAATATAGACTGGAGATATTCTTCGGTTTACAATCCACGAGCTAACGGTCTGGCCGAGGCCTTCAATAAGACCTTGACGAAGATCATAAAAAAGACCGTTTCCAGGAATAAGAGAGACTGGCACGAAAGGCTGCAAGAAGCCCTCTGGGCTTATCGAACTACATTCAAGGCGGCCACGAACACAACGCCGTACGCGTTGGTGTTTGGGACGGAATCAGTGCTCCCCCTCGAGATAGAGTTACCCTCTCTACGAGTAGCAGTCTACTGCGAGCTGACGAACGAAGAAAATGGTCACCTTCGGCTTGAGGAGCTTGATGCCCTCGACGAAACCCGGCTCATAGCGCAACAACATCTAGAGGCCTACAAAGCAAAGATGACGCGCTCGTACGAAAGATTGACCAGGCCGAGGACATTCCGCTAAGGCAAACTCGTACTAGTGGTCAAAAGACCTATGATCCCCAATCGTGCCAAGCGAGGAAAATTTGAGCCAAACTATGAAGGCCCGTACATCATAGACAAGGTTTACCAGGGTGGAGCCTACCTACTCATGGACATGCACGGTGAAAGGCCTTTCAGGCCAATAAACGGCCGCTTCTTAAAGAAATACTACGCTTGATAAGCCACAGCCTGGGTCAATGATAGATGACGACGACTATGTCCGCTCACTATCTTCCTAGGCTCAGACTTTACAAGCAGCAGCCGGCCTTCCCATAGCGACGGACCGAAACGTCCTTAAACTAACGGTGGACCGAAACGTCCTTAAACTAACGACGGACCGAAACGTCCTTAAACTAACGGTGGACCGAAACGTCCTTAAACTAACGACGGACCGAAACGTCCTTAAACTATCGACGGACCGAAACGTCCTTAAACTAATGACGGACCGAAACGTCCCTAAACTACTACCGCAGCATTCTTAGGCTGACAAAAAAAAAGGGAGAAAAAGAAAAATAAAAAAAAGATGAAAGAAAAAACGGTATGTCCATAAGCAAAATGGGCACGGATGAAAACCCGAAAGGGCTCCGTGAGTAAAAACAGCAGGGCTGCCGGCAAGTGTTCGTGAAAAACCGAAAGGGCGCGACCTTGTTAAAAAAACAAAAAGTGAAAAAGAATTAAAAAAAACGGTATGTCCATAAGCAAAATGGGCACGGATGAAAACCCGAAAGGGCTCCGTGAGTAAAAACAGCAGGACTACCGGCGAGTGTTTGTGAAAACCCGAAAGGGCGCAACCTCGTTAAAAGACACTTGTAGGGTCCTCTCGACCTTGTAAGGAGAAACCACCTGCGTGAGATCCTTACGACTCACAAAGAAGCAACACACTTAGGGATCCTCACGATTCCTAAGGAGAAAATACACTTACGAGATCCTCACGACTCGTAAGGAGAATTCTCTTATGGGACCCTCACGGCTCATGAGATTTGAAAGTCTTAAGTTACAGAAACCTAAACCTGTTCTTAAGCAAATCCTCCACAACCTTCGATATTGCCCTACAAGAGGCTCAATACTGACCCATGTATACAATCCACGGGCGCGAAAAAACATTTCCCCAGCAAAGTCCAACCCTTGTAGGTCCTCTCGACCCATGAGGAGAAAGCCCTCTTGTAGGATCCTTACGACTTGCAGAGGAACATACACTTAGGAATCCTCACGATCCCTAAGGAGAAAATACACCTGCAAGATCCTCACGACTTGTAGGGAGAAATACCTTTGTGAGACCCTTACGGCTCATGAAGTCAAAAGCCTTGGTCGACAGGACCCTTAACCCTGTTTACTGAGCCACCTTTGTTCAATATCGACAGAGGCAAATGATGATTCGCTCCTGGCAACATCCCAGTTGTAGCGGTGCTGATGCTGAAATCAGTGTCTAAAATCCAAGCTTGCGGCGAAAAAGCTAGCAAGCCACACATGCCTACGAAATAGCCGAAATGATGGGACAACTTGCAATAAAAAACAGCAAGTAAAAATGTATGCATGAAAAATAGCCGAAATGATGGGGCAACTCGCAATAAAAAACAGCGAGTGAAAATAAAAAAATAGCCGAAATGATTGGGCACCGCGAAAATAGCCGAAATGATGGGGCAATCGCGACCTTCGCGATATAAAAGCTGAAACGATAGAGCATCGCGGAAAAAGAAATAAAATAAAAAGAAAATGTATGCCTTACAGGTGATGTTCCATCACACCCTGTATACAATCCAATGGCATAAACAAAAAGGGAACATACCTCCCTCCCCCAGGTTTCACCAAAGAAAGAAGCTAAATCTCGACGGGCCACAAGTGACCTAGAGATCATCCCAACACTCGTCTCGTAACAACGGACACAACTTTAACCTAAGCGGAACAGCGGCAACTCCCAGTTCCATGGCTCGGTGGTATACATATCGCCAACAGTCAAATCTCCATCCCGTGAAATGCGGATACAATCAGCAAAATTCCTGGTTACGTGGAACGCGGATAATGTCACTCTTTGACCCCGTGGAAAACGTCCAGAGCGGATCCTGGTCCTCGCAGAGCACGGCAGTGAACCCGTGTGAAGCATCCAGAGCGGAGCCTAGTCCTCGCCGAGCGCGGCAGTGAACCCGTGTGAAGCATCTAGTGCAAAATTCCTGGTCACGTGGAACGCGGATAATGTCACTCTTTGACCCCGTGGAAAACGTCCAGAGCGGAGCCTAGTCCTCGCCGAGCACGGCAGTGAACCCGTGTGAAGCATCTAGTGCAAAATTCCTGGTTACGTGGAACGCGGATAATGTCACTCTTTGACCCCGCGGAAAACGTCCAGAGCAGAGCCTAGTCCTCGCCGAGCACGGCAGTGAACCCGTGTGAAGCATCTAGTGCAAAATTCCTGGTCACGTGGAACGCGGATAATGTCACTCTTTGACCCCGTGGAAAACGTCCAGAGTGGAGCCTAGTCCTCGCCGAGCACGGCAGTGAACCCGTGTGAAGCATCTAGTGCAAAATTCCTGGTCACGTGGAACGCGGATAATGTCACTCTTTGACCCCGTGGAAAACGTCCAGAGCGGAGCCTAGTCCTCGCCGAGCACGGCAGTGAACCCGTGTGAAGCATCTAGTGCAAAATTCCTGGTCACGTGGAACGCGGATAATGTCACTCTTTGACCCCGTGGAAAACGTCCAGAGCGGAGCCTAGTCCTCGCCGAGCACGGCAGTGAACCCGTGTGAAGCATCTAGTGCAAAATTCCTGGTTACGTGGAACGCGGAAAATGTCACTCTTTGACCCCGTGGAAAACGTCCAGAGCGGATCCTGGTCCTCGCAGAGCACGGCAATGAACCCATGTGAAGCATCCAGAGCGGAGCCTAGTCCTCGCCGAGCGCGACAGTGAACCCGTGTGAAGCATCTAGTGCAAAATTCCTGGTCACGTGGAACGCGGATAATGTCACTCTTTGACCCCGTGGAAAACGTCCAGAGCGGAGCCTGGTCCTCACCAAGCACGGCAGTGAACCCGTGTGAAGCATCCAGAGCAAATACCGGACTGTGGAGTCCTTAAAATTCACGGACTATGACGTCCTTAACCTCGACCGTGATGTCTTAAAACTAACGATCAACCACCCCGATCCCCTACGGATTCTTCCTTGGTTTAAGGGTACATCTCTTCACTCCTTTGATACCTGGCGTTGTAATTCCTTAACGTCTTCAAAGAGGTGACGGGTCCCTGCAACCAAACATCGGACTGTGGAGTCCCTAAATCCACGGACTATGAGGTCCTTAACCTTGACCGTGATGTCTTAAAACTAACAGCGGACTGTGGAGTCCTTAAATCCACGGACTATGAGGTCCTTAACCTTGACCGCGACGTCTTTAAACTACAATACCTGGAGAAACCCCTAATTCCGTAAAACACGGACAAGGGTGACCGCATCCAACACTTACAAGTCCTCACGACCTGTAAGGAAGAAAAACTCTCTTGTGAGATCCTTACGACTCTCAAGGGAAAACCCGCTTAAGGATCCTCACGATCTTTAAGAAGAACTCACACCTATGGGATCCTCTCGACCTGTAGGGAGAAAAACTCTTTATGAGACCCTCGTGGCTCATAAGATGCAAAAGCCTTAGGAAGCAGATCTTAACCCTGAGTCCTGAGCCATTGCTGTCCTGCAAGGAGATCAAGATAGAATATCCGCAGAATACATTCAATGAAAAGGAGACACATCATTGAGAAGAAAAATGTATCTTTTATTCATAAACCAAAATGGGTACAAAGTACAATTCATGAAAGAAACAAAAAGAAAATACTCTCATCCATGAGTATGTACAAAAATGAAGGAAAAGATACAAATGTTTCAAGCCGGCGGGCGATTCAGCAACTTGATCAGCTCATCCTGCTTTTGTTGGACCACGGCTTCATGACGCAAGATCTCCAAAAGACGAGCCTCCGCCTGAGCTTGTTGGGCCTGATATGAAGCAAGCCGGGCTTCAAGCTCTTTCTCAGTGGCCTTATGAGCCTCGACCCTCTCACAAGTGAACGTGGCAGCTTTATCGAGAGCCACCACCTCTTTGTGGGCTCCTGAAGCATCTGCCAGAGTTCGTATGCTTTGTTGGCCTTGGCTGTGAGGCTGGCCTGAAGCTCGCTCAGCGCCTTAGAAGCCAATGCCCTTTCCGAAAATTTACGGCCGAGCCCTTTTCTCGCACAACAATATGTTCGCTACGTGTCGCTCTATCAGGACACGTAAGCTCGCTTTCGTGACCGCGGCCTTGGAAACAAGACATTTACAAGACCGTATAAATGGGCTTCCAGTCGACGGGAATAATCGATCTAAAACGCGCTCACATCACCTGACGTGAAAGGCAACAAGAAAGGAAGGTGATGATAGCATTCGCAATTAAAGAAAGTTCTCATGAGAAGAATACAAAGTTTATTTATGCAAGCGGAAACATACATGCTAGCACCCAACCTACATGGAATTTCGCCATAAAGCGTAGAAAAGGAGGGGCTAATTTAAAAATGTTCTACGCTAACGGAAAAGATCACCAAACAAGGGATCAGAAATACAAGGGTTAACAAAACAAAGAACAAGGTTCTCCATCTCTCTCTCTGCTCTCTCCAACACATCAAAGCGACGGTTCTCACGAGAAGTTGCTTCCCATCGATTGGTGATCAGTCGAAAATAATGTATTTTTAACACGGCAATTTCCCCATCTTTTGCATACATTTAGAAGTGTTCGGTATTCATATTTCACATATTAGCAAATCAGTTGTAAAATACCAGATTGCATGTATTAGACTTTTAAACCGACACTTTAAGGGAAATTAACCGCATTTCATGGCATCGCATCATTTCTGTATTTGCGCAACACTTGTCTTGAGTCTGTGCAGGAAATACGGAAGAAAAGCAAAAGAGCTGATCAAAAATACGCCAACTAAATCATTTCAGATCTGGTAGCAATTCAGAAGGAATTATACAATTCTATATATTAAACCAAGGCCCATACAACAGCCCAAGACCACAACAGAGAGCCCAAGCCCCAACTCACCAAAGGCGCCGCGGATCCGCGGCAGGAGCCTGTTTACGCCGCGGATCCGCACCTATTATGCCACGTAATCCGTCCAATTTCAGTGCAAAATTCTCATATCTGGGTACACATTCATTTCTGATACCACAAATTCCATAATTCTCTCGAAACTGCTGCCAGATCAGCAAAGAAGATTAAGCAAGGCTAATCCTAATTAAGCTCCTAACTAATCACATCTAGAAGTTTCTCCCCTAACTAACTTTTGGAGGGAAATTTGAATTTCCTCAACAAACTTTAGGAGGGAAACTTAGAATTTGAAATCCTAGATCTAGGGTTTGGTTATCTATAAATAGAGCCTAGATCTAAGAGTTGAGGTTGTTCTTCATTAGTTAAATAATCTCTCATTCCCTCTTTCATCATCTTCTTCCACAAGTCTAGTGACAAGGCTTGTGCGAAACCCTAACCCTAATTCCACTCCAAATCCAAGATCTTGATTACCAAATCAAGTGAGAAGCCTTCAACCTTTTAGGAGCCGAGCCGATCTTCAATCGGGCAAGTGATCCAAGCCGATCCGCGATCCACGGAGACGAGCGAAGCCAAATCGACGATCAAGTTCTTCCTCTTGTAGTTCTTGAGCGAATGTAACTAAATTGTTGATATAAATAAAAGGTGAAATTCTTTAATCTTGCTTTCTTTTAATTCTTGCATCATGATTAGATCTCAATTTGTAATTGTTGTTCTTGTTGTGATGTTTGAGTAAAACTCCGCTCGTAAAGGAGTCGAGACGATTGTAGAATGATGATGTAACAAATCTTAATACGATTTTTAAGTCCTACGAGTTTTGTAAACCCTAGCAAGTTCAAGAATCGATGACCTAGTTTCGTAGCGATGCTTTCTTGATTGTGATCGCTCAAAATTAGGGATCTACGATCGTTTCTTGAATTTACTAGAGGCTAGAATATGAATGATATCGACGAAAGAACAAGGGATAAGATGAAACCCTAGTTTCACAAGAAATCCCTAATTCTCGATCGATCATCATCGATCTAGTATCAATTCATCGAAGGATAAGAATACGTAATTGTAAGATTACATCACATCTATAGATCCGATCGATTCCTACGAGCCTCATTTCGATTCTTGATATTTGGTTTGGAAAAATCATCAAACGATCAATTCTTGATTCTATCTTTTAATGCTTTCTTAGATCTAGATTTTTCTCATTCTTGAACTTCAATTTCAAATCATGAATTGTTTTGTTTTCTTTTCATTAATGTTTCGACTCATCTAATTCAAAAGACGAACGATTACACTTTCCCTGTGGACGATCCGCACTCACTTACAATCTACAATCCGACACCGTAGTTGATTGCGGTCAAATAATTTTTGGTTGTGATTTCTTTACAATTTCCCAATTACACAAACAAGAATTCTTAACAATCAATTGGCACCATGGCCATCTGCAAAAGCAGACATAACAACCCGTCGAGCTCTTATCTCGCTCAGCAGATGAATTGAGCAGTCCTTCAAAGCCTGAGTAATCAGGCACGCCTCATGAAAGCCCTCGAGCTTTTCTTCCGCCGCATCAAGCATCGCCAGGGTCATCTCTGCCGGATGAGGAGGGATGTCGGCAAGCTCGGCCGTGAGGATCATCCGGAGCCAGAGAGAACCCATCAGGAGGGGGGACCCCCTACGGATCGAGAGTTCATGCATGGCTGAGTCGCATTCGTTGTCGGTAAGGAGGGGATCCACCAACCGAGCACCAAAGCGGGGGAGCATCTCCTCGATAGGAACTTCCCATGGCTGTCGACGAGCGTGCGGACGATTGCAGGCCATGGCACTCGTTTGTCTCTCAAGACAAGTTACAAAAAAATAATAATAATAATAAATCTCTCCGTAAAGGGAAAAGAAAGCTATAGCCTCATATATAAAGAAGTGTATTAAGTGCTGTGCGCGGAAAATCTTGCATGGTAAAGCTATTTCCAAGGCCAAAAAAAAAAGGAAAGGCATCTAAAATCAAGGAGATGAAATTATTTCCAAGGCCCTTTCTCTGCATCCAATATTGTGCACTGAAAATACGGCATGGGAAAATTTTGTGAACAGCCCCATCAAGGGACCCCACGTGCAGAACACGTGAGGCCTAAACCTGATGTACACTTAAAAGAAAATATATGGAGTAGTACCCTGCATATTAAAAGCACAAACAACAACAGTAGCAAAATGATAAAATTCCAGAGAAAAGGCATGCATATTTCAAGAGGTTCATACAAAATATAGAGGACACATTTACAATGGTAAAACTTCATATGCGGGGCATGGGTTGAGAAACTCAAAATTAACTTTATTCAAGATCTTCCAAGCATTTCGAACCTCCCGAGTATGCTTCCTCTCACGATCACAAGCATCGGGGTCCCCGCGGATGTCCTCTACTCTCCGGTAGGCCGCAAGTATGGCTGATTGCTGAAAAATCTGATGCAGGAGATCAATGAGATTATCCCGCCTTCTCTTTGAGATCAAGGGCATCAGATACACCGAGTGTACTTTATCCTCGGCGGCGTCCAATGCCCTAAGCGGCACACCAGCACAGAATAAAGGGAGGGCCTCCCTGATCGCCAGCACGATCAGCCTCAGAAGAGAAGAGCGACGGGGGAGTAGCCGATGGTTGTACTCATCAAAGCGGCTCATGATCTCGGCACATTGAGCATCGGTGAACTCCTGGTTCTGACTGCGGCCCAGTGCACGAATATTCCCATAGGAAATGATCTCGTCAAGACCATACAAATGGGCATCCATGATACCTGAAATAAAGGTCATGAGAATCATTAGAAAACTCCTGTTTCATTAATTGCAGAAGAACAACCTCGGGCCAAGAGACCCCAGGAAGCCTCTGTGTGAAGAAATCGAGTTCTTCATTGGAATTAAATTTCTTATTAAGAAAAGGGAATTAAATTCCCAGAAACATTTTTGGATGGAATTAAATTCCATGGAGTTGAAACGCCATCATCATCTCCCCAAAGATCATCTAAACCCTAAGAGATCTACAGTTTGAAGGTTAAGCGGTTTCATGTTCTTATGGAAAAACAGGAAGAAAAAAGGGTAAAAACCCTTGTTTTGGATTTAAAATCCAGAGGAATGAGAAGGTCCATCGTTTGTCCAAGAACATTACCTGAGGAAAAGAATTCTTTTCGAACAGAGTTAAACTCTGAAAATTGTTTCAAGACAGAGAACTAAGCTCTGGAAGCGAGAATTAAATTCTCAAGGAAAAAGTTCTCAGAAGAAGAAGATGAGCAAAGTGAAGGCTCCTATGAAGAGACAGAGGTATTTATAGAAGGCAATGGAAACGTTTCATCTCCCCAGATCCCTAAAGGAATCCAACGGTCGCAAGAGGTGACAGCGTTGCACTCACGTGCTGACACGTGAGAACAACGCTGTGGGGGCATTTGTTTCCTGATTTAAAATTAGGAAAGCTTATGGAAAAAGCTTCAGAAGAAGGTCACGTGCTTACACGTGACCAGCAGTCACGTGTTGGCACGTGACACCCAAAAGTACCGGCAAAGCAAGTTCAGTTTCCCAACTACTTCTAAGAGAAGGGCTTCAGTAAGGGTCACGTGCTCCCACGTGACCTGGGTCACGTGTCGGCACGTGACATTTAAAAGCAGCAGCAAAGACCCAACGCTTCCTGATCAAATCAAGGAAAAAGCTTCAGAAGAGGTCGCGTGCTCCCACGTGACCAGGGTCACGTGTTGGCACGTGATGATCAAAACATCAGAATTGTTCTCCAGTTAAATCAAGAAAAAGAGTCCAGACAAGGGTCACGTGCTCACACGTGACCAGAGGTCACGTAGTGGCACGTGACGGTTAAGCAGCAACCAGAAGACAGAGCGCAAAAAGAAAGAGGAAGGCTCGTTCCAAGGGGGTCACGTGCCCACACGTGACCATGGGTCACGTGGTCACACGTGACCGGCTTTCAAAGCCCATTTCGTTAACAGAATTAAATTCTGAAAGAGATTCGAATCTTTCCAAAGGAAAGCGATTATCTGGAACCAATCGAATTAAAGATTTAAAGATGATTGAATATCATTTATCTATGGGAAAATCTCGGGTTTGAAAAGATTTCCCCTTTAAATCTAACCGAAATAACAAAGGAGAATCCCGGGACTTGAAATCCAATGGTGAATAAAATTCACCCAATAATCCAAAGGTCAAAAACGAATGATGGATGCAAATCAAACCTCTCAATGAAGATTCGTCAAAAACTAATTGATTCGGCTGCTTCTCCTATAAATAGGAGCCAAGAGACACAGGGATAGAGATATAGAGAGATACACGCAGAGGGAAGAAAGGGAGAGAGAGCCTTGATACTTCGAGGAACTTGGATCTTCTGCAAAAGAAAACCCTAGGTAAGAAAGGGAAGGCTCCTTGAAAGAAAAGAGAATTTAATTCTCAACAGAGTTTAACTCTGATATATAAAACAGAAGAACATATTTCTTCTCTCTTTGATAGAGGATCTGCGAAGTGCACATCTCCCCTTGAAGCTGAGAATTTAATTCTCAATGGGTTGAGATCCTGCCATGCAGATCCAAAACATAGAGAGGGAATGGAAGCACGAGAATTTAATTCTCACAGAACTATAGGAATTTAATTCCTTTAAAATAAAACTAGGGCTTGACCCTGTGTTATGGGAATTTAATTCCTTCAGAACAAAAAGAAACAGGGTTTAACCCTAATTAAGAACCTAGTTCTGTTGGAACAGCGGGGATTTAATTCCCTTGATCATAATTTAACAGAGAGTGGGAATTTAATTCCTTAAAAGCTTTCATTAGGGTTTAACCCTATTCAGTTCTTCACATATATGAGGAATTTAATTCCTACAGAAAATTCAGAGTCCAACTCTATTCAGAATATAAAAAGGAAGTAGGAATTTAATTCCTCTGAAATTACTGTCAGGGTTTAACCCTACGAGGAATTTAATTCCTGGAAAAGATTAACAGATCCTCTAAACAACATACATAGAGGCAGGGTCGCGTGTCACCACGTGACCCCCCAAGAGATCTACAGAAAGCCCTTTTGAGGCAGCACCCCACATGACCCACGTGACCTTCGGACACACAAGCATTTGAATGCCCGTCACGTGATGGCACGTGATGCTCTGAAAGATGCGATAATCTTAGCAGAATAAATGAAGGGAGGGCGCCCTCACGTGTTGCCACATGACCCCTCTTGCCTTAGTGTTCAACCCTAAATTGAAACTCCCGAACCCAGTGTTAAAACATTGTTGGGCCCTAGTGCTCAACACTAATCAAAGAGCTTTATTCGCAGTGTTCAACACTGATTACCTTAGTATTTAACACTAATCTGAGATCTCCATTGCCAGTGTTCAACACTGATCTGTTTTAGTGTTTAACACTAATTTGAAAAGCCCTGTTGCTGGTGTTTAACACCAATTATCTTTTAGTGTTAAACACTAACTTGTCAACCTCATTCCCAGTGTTCAACACTGATTGCTCCGTAGTGTTTAACACTAGGCTTTAGCCCAATTGGCCGAATGGATAGAGGCAAAGCCTCTCCTTCAAGGGACCAACAGGAAGTCAATATTCCAGACATGATTGGACTTAGCCCAAGATGGCCATAAGTCCTCAATTCGTAATCAACTGGGCTAATGGGCTCCTAACATAATTAATTGGTCTTGATCCCAAATTGGGCCAAGGACTATTTAATCCACTCTGGTTCTAGGGTACATCTCTTCACTCCTTTGATATTTGGCATTGTAATCCCTCAATGTCTTCAAAGAGGTGACGGGTCCCGACGACCACACATTGATATGGACTGCGGGGTCCTTAAACCCGTGTCTAATGCAAAATTCTTGGTTACGTGGAATACGGATAACGTCACTCTTTGACCCCGCGGAAAACGTCCAGAGCGGAGCCTGGTCCTCGCCAAGCACGGCAGTGAACCCGTGTGAAGCATCCAAAGCACATACCGGACTATGGAGTCCTTAAACCCATGGACTACGACGTCCATAACCTTGATCGAGATGTCTTAAAACTAACAATGGACCGCAATGTCCTTAAACTACCCATGGACCGCAACGTCCTTAAACTACCCATGGACCGCAATGTCCTTAAACTAGAACAATAGAGCCCCCGCATGCTCTTTTGTCGGATCTAAACGGTCCCATTTAAGTTGATCTTAGCCTTAAAGATGGCTAATGTATCCTTAAATCTTCAAACAGAGTGGACTCTAAATCCCCCCAATTAACTTTGGCTCGAGGGTACATCTCTGAACTCCTCTGACATCCGTCGTTGTAATTCTTCAACGTCGTCAGAGAGGTGACGGGTCCCGACGGCCATACATATGATGGACCACTATGTCCCTAAACTGGAACAATAGAGCCCAAACGCTCCTTTGTCGGATCTAAACGATCCCGTTAAGTAGATCTTAGTCTCAAAGTTAGACTAACGTATCCTTAACAAACGTTTGAGTTGATCTTAGCCTCAAGTATGGCTGACGTATCCTCAAACCAAACCCCCAAACCCAAATCTAAGATAATACGGATTTGGACTAGTCCACGCCCTACGGGCGACGACATAACTCAGTCTCCGTAAACAATCCACGGGCAACAAAGCACAAAACAAACACCCACGACACGAAGTGACCATCTGGAGAAGGAGAAAGTTGTTACCGCAATGCGTTAGCGTAATTAACTGCAGGGGCTTGCGCCTGCAGGGAAGAGCGTCCCCACAATCAAAAACCCCTCAAACGAGGGGGAATCTGACGAAGTCTGCTACATCGAACGCATCCGTCTAAACCTTCGATACATGGTGTCATAAATCAACTTGGCATCTTCGGAGAGGTGGACGGATAGCACCAATTAGCATCTGCCCCGAGTCTCAGTGCCAGGACATCGCAGTCCTGCGCGCCGCCATTCGGAGGGGAACAGTCTTTAAACTGGACTATGATGTCCTTAAACTTTATGAACTGTGGGGTCCTTAAACTCACAGACAATAGAGTCCAAATGCTCTTTTGTTGGATCTAAATGATCCTGTTAAGTAGATCTTAGTCTAAAATTGGACTAACGTATCTTTAACAAACGTTTAAGTTGATCTTGGTCTCAAATGAGATTAACGATCCTTAAACCCAAACCAAACCAAAATCTAAAAAAAGTACGGATTTGGACTAATCCACGCCCTACGGGCGACAACATAAATTAGTCTCCGTATACAATCCACGGGCAACCAAAAACAAAACAAACACACACGACACGAAGTGACCATCTGGAGAAGGAGAAAGTGGTTACCGCAATGCGGTAGCGTAATTAACTGTAGAGGCTTGCGCTTGTAGGGAAGAGCGTCCCCACAATCAAAAACCCCTCATAATGAGGGGGAATCTGATGAAATCTGCTACATTGGCCGTATCTGTCTAAACCTTCGATACATGGTGCCATAAATCAACTTGGCATCTTCGGAGAGGTGGACAAATAAAACCAAATAACATCTGCTCCCAAATTCAGGCAAGACGAACCTACGCGGTTCCTTCTCTGTATTCGGCGGAGAACATCAGTATATTTTACACAATTTTTAAAATAAACCTATGGGTCTCGGAACCGAGAAAAGAAACAAAAGTTGTGCAAAAGGTCTCCTTTATGTGAGGACCTAGCTCAGGAGATTTAATTCAATATCAATAAGAATTACATTGTTTCAAAGGAAGAAGACATGCTTATTTATACAATTTGAGTTTTTCGGCGTTGTAGGGTCGAAGAAACTTACGCCCTCCGGTATCTTGTAAGTGATATGCTCCACCGGGCAATGCTTCTGCTACAAGGAATGGTCTGTCCCATTTCGGGAAGAATTTATGCAGCCTTGCTTGGTGTTGGGGTGAAAATTACACCCCAGTTGACCAAGTCAAAACCCAGGGTCAACCCCAAGCCAAGTGGGCCCAAGCCCAGGTCAAAGGGACCAGCCCCATGACAAAAGGAATGAAGCCATAAATTGGTTTAATGTAATTCTTTATATATATATATATATATATATATATATATATATATATAAATGTATGTAAAATAAGGAAAAAGCCAAAATTTTATAAACCCCATAGATTATGTGCAAAAAGAGATAAGCACATAAGCCATAGGGTGGCATAAGTGCCATTTGAAAAAGCCCAAGGGGCTATATGTGAAGTGTGTAGCCTATAAAGGCAATATAATGAAAAAATCAAATAAAACTTTTTTCTCTCTCTCACAAAAAACTAGGGTTTGCACCTCCTCCTCCTTCCTCAAGGTTCTAAACCTTCTTCTTTTCTTTTGAATTAAATCAAGAATTTAACCTTTCCTTTTTCAAAGATAAATAGTTTTTCACCATAAAACCTTTGAAGAGGAGTTCGGATCTACCATCAAATCCTTAAAAGGGGAGATTTTAAATCTCACCTCCTCTTTTCCCCCCAAGATCCAACCAACAGAGAAGAAGAAGAAGAATACCCATCTTCAAAAATCCCATTCCAGGAGGATCCGAGGCTCAAAAGAAGATCCAAAGATTTCTTGGAGTTTAACTCTATTCAAGATCTATTGGAGTTTAACTCCATAAATCAACCCCCTTTTAAGAGTTTAACTCCAAATCTATACATAATCCCTGTTAGGAGTTCAACTCCAAAGCCCCTTGGAAGTTCAACTCTTAACCCAGGGGCTAAGCCCCTTTTCCACTGGTGTTTCCAGCGGCCACGTACCACGCACGCGACCCGTGGGCGCCCAGCGGTCGCATGCAGGGAACGCAACCCGCGGGCGCTAAGCGCCTACGTGCGCCCCACGCGACCCGTGGGCCCTCAGTACCTAGTAGTCACGTACAGCTCACGTGACCCACTGGCGCCCAGCCCGCTATCCGAATAGCGGGACCCGCGTAAACTGTGTGAAGCCCCCGATATATCTAAAAACCCCTTTCAAAACACAATACACACACTGCACACTGAGTTCATATGACTAGTTGACCCATCAATCGGATATTCTTTCGCTCCAAAGGCGAGAGATAATTAACGGCAACTTAGTCCGCAGCTGCCGGAGATTTAGATCCCCATAATTAATAAACCTCGGTCTACCTTAGGAAGGGGGTATCTGTATATGCCTAACAAGGGAAGCGTATTCCCATCTCGATGGGGTGACGAAAAAAACCCTACACTTGGTCCACAAACTTGTTCCTTCGTAAGACCAGATCTCCTGTCTTGAAGGCCTGATGTTTAACTCGGGCGTTGTAGTAGCGAGCGGTTTGCTGTTAATAGGCGACTGCTCTGATCTGTGCTCAATTCCGCTTTTCTAATAATACGTCCAAGTTGGTTCGGAGTGTCTAGGTGTTCGCTTCATCGTTGAAGTGTTCGACTCTATAACTGGGCAGTCCGATCTCAGCCGGGACTATTGCCTCAGTACTGTAGCAGAGGCTGAACGGGGTTCTTCCGTGGGTGTTTTCTTCGAGGTCTATAATGCTCATAGCACCCGCGGCAATTCCTCGACCCCGTGCCCTGTCTTCCTTCCAAGCAAGCCCTGAGTCCGGGTATGACTCCTTGGTTTGCTACTTCGGCTTGTCCGTTGCATTATGGATGCACGACCACGGCAAACTTCATTAGTATGTGGCAGTCGCTGCAAAATTCTTTGACTTTGTCATTATCGAAGTTGGTCCCGTGGTCGGTAATGATGCACTTCGGGATTTCAAATCGAGAGATGATGTTGTTTTGTAGGAACTTTTTAGTAGAGGCGGCGTCTGGTTTTCTGATTGGAACGACCTCTATCCACTTCATGAAGTAGCCTACCGCGATAAGGATGTATTTGTGTCTGCCCGTGCTGGTGAGGAGTTGGCCCACCATATCCATCCCCCATTGTGCAAACGGTCAAGGGGAATTGAGGGGCGTTAGCTCGGTAGCGGGGAGACGAGGTATGCTACCATGGAGTTGGCAGTTCTTGCACCTTCTGACGAGCTTTTCAGCATCCTGGTGTATCCTCGGCCAATAATATCCTTGGAGCAGCGTCTTCTGGACCATGGTGCAAGCCCCTTGATGCGCTCCCCTGACCCCTTCATGTATCTCTCGTAGAATGTAGTCGGCTTCGTGGGGGACAATGCATCGGAGCAGGGGCTGAGTGTACGACTTCTTATAGAGGTTTCCATTGCTCCAGATGAAATGACGAGCTTTTTCCTGAAGGTGGCGAGCCTCCCTTCGGTCCTTTGGAAGTATACCATCTTTTAAGAACTCCACGAGGGGCTTCCTCCCATCTTGGCCTTCCTCCTGAGTAGTATATACTTGGAGCGTTACCTCCCCGTCTTCTACGCTGGGCCGTGGCAAGACTTCGAAGAGGATGTTTCTTTTATGGTCGGCAGTATAGGAAGAAGCGAGCTTGCTTAAGGCATCGGCTTGAGTGTTCAGGGTCCGGGGAATCTGCTCTACCTGGACTTCGTTGAAATTTTTGCGAAGTCTTTTTACTCGGCCAGATATTCGATCATGAGTGGTTCCCGGGCCTCGAATCACCCGGTTACTTGGCCGACGACCAATGCGGAGTCACTGCGAATTCGGATCATCTTCAGCCCCACCCCGGAGGCGATTCGCAATCCGGCTAACAAAGCCTCGTATTCTGAGGCATTGTTCGAAGCTCTGAACCCTAGCTTCAAAGAGTATTCCATCTCCGCTTCGTCCGGACCTCGGATGATTAGGCCAGCCCCGCTCCCTTCCTCGGTAGAGGATCCGTCCACGTAGAGCACCCAGTCAGGGACGGAGTCGGGTACTTCCTCGACCGAGGGACGTGGTTCGGGGCCCTGTGCTGCCGCTTCTTCTTTAGTGGGAATAGTGCATTCGACCATGAAGTCTGCTAGGACATACACTTTGATGGCCTTCCTGGGGCAGTACTTAATGTCGAATTAGGATAATTCCTACCTCCATTTCTCCAGTTGTCCTGATGATTCACGGGAAGCGAGAATAGGCCCTATAGGTCGCTCGGTAAGGACGAGGATGGTGTGCGCCCGGAAATAGTGTTGTAGTTTTCTTGAGGCGACAACTAGCGCACGTCACCGACAATTCTTCGGAACACTTCGGGGGGTATCTTGTTTCCACGTCCTTGAAAACGTGGCTTACGTAGTAATCCGTCTTCTGTACACCATCGAATTCCCTGACGAGCACTGAGCCTGCAGCTTGATCAGAGACCGCGAGGTATAATAATAGCTCGTCGCCTTCGATTGGTCGAGTGAGCGGTAGGGGAGTTGATAGGTGGGCCTTGAGCTGTTCGAAAGCGTTCTGACACTCCTCCAACCATTCAAACTTGGGAATTTTTCTCAAGGCTTTGAAGAATGGAAGACACTTCTTCCCGGATCTTGACATAAAGAGACTCAGAGTGGCCACTCTCCTTGTGAGCCACATGATCTCAACATTGCTCTTTGGTGTGGCCATATTGAGAATGGCGCTGATCTTTTCTGGGTTCGCTTCGATTTCTCGATGGGTGACCATAAACCCGAGGAATTTCCTGCTAGTGACTCCGAATGCACACTTAGCTGGATTCACCTTCATTTTGTACTTACGCAGGACGTCGAATGTCTCCCTGAGATCTTTGGTGTGCCCCTCCGATGAGGTTGATTTTACGAGCATGTCATCGACGTAGACTAACATATTCCTTCCGATTAGCGGTTTGAACAGTTTGTTGACAAGGCGCTGATATGTGGCCCAGCATTTTTGAGACCGAAGGGCGTCACTTTGTAGCAATATATCCCCCAATCTGTAGTGAACGCAGTAAGTTATTCATCTACCGTGGTCATCCAGATCTGATTGTAACCAGAGAAAGTATCCATGAAGCTAAGTAATTCGTGGCCGGCCGAGCTGTGTACTAGCTGGTCTATCCAAAGGAGGGGATAGTTGTCTTTAGGGTTGGCTTTGTTCAGGTCCGTAAAATCGACACACATGCACCATTTCCCATTCGTCTTTTTGACCATGACCACGTTCACTAACCAATCCGAGTAGTCAAGATTTCTAATGAAATTGGCCGCGAGCAATCGATCGACCTCGTCCTCAATCACCTTTTGCTTGATTGGCGTAAAACTTCGCTTCTTTTGTAACACGGGTCTGGCCTTTGGGTCGACTCTGAGCCTGTGTAAAATAACTTTGGGGTCGATCCCGGGAATGTCTACCGGTGTCCAAACGAACACATCTGAATTTCCTCGGAGAAAGTGGATCAAGTCTTCGCGACGGTCTCCTGTCAAAAGAGAACCGATCTGAACGGTCCGTCCATCGACCCCCTCGCCGAAGGGGACTTCTGTCAACGTTTCCAGCGGGGCTCCTCGGATTTCTTTCTGGTTGTCGCGTGTATCCAAAGACCACTGGAAATCAGGCGCGTCTTCCCAATTGTCGCCCTGCTCTCCGGCGGAGGACGTCGAGGCAAGACAAATCTTAGCGATCTGCTGGTTCTCGTTAGCCCGGCCTATCCCCCCTTGATCCAACGGGAATTTGATCGCAAGGTGATAAGTCGAGATTTGAGCCTGGAGGGCATTCAATGTAGAGCGTCCTAAGAAATGTTATAAGACGAAAGCACCTTGGCGACGGGGAAGTTCATCGGTAGGGTTTGCGTGCGACCCACTTCCCCGATGTTGAGGAGGAGGGTGACCGTTCCCTCGGCCGGAATGGAGTGGTTAACCCAGAAAGGACATGGGAAGTCGGCTGTAGGTCGGATGGTCCTAGCCTTATATGCTGGAAACAGTCGTAGAACAGGATATCTGCCGAGCTACCTGAATCAACCAATATCATCTGTACCTTGTAACGGTAGACTCAGGCCGTTATCATAAGGGGATCATTGTGAGGCGGTGATGTACCGTGGAGGTCTTCATCGGAGAAGATGATGGGCTCGTCCTTCCTACACCTCTTCTGGGTTGGATCGCTTACACCTTCGATAGGGATGAGGTGGTGATTTCCGCCAATTTCATGAGCGGGACTCGAGGTAACGACCATGATTTGGCCGATCATTAATTCCCCGGGGGCGGTCGGGTCTCTTTGTTCTCGTTCCGCCGGCCGTTTATCTCTTCGGTACTTTGCCAAGTGGCCAGAGCGAATCAACTCCTCAATGTAGTCGCGGAGTTGTTTGCGGTTCTCAGTCGGGTGCCCTTGCGTCCTATGGAAGGCATAGCAAGGGCCACGGAGACGTTTTCCCGCCCTCTGGGTAACTGGAGGGAGCTTAAAGAACTTTTTGCCCTTCACTTCCTCCAACAGCTCGGTCTGGGAGATGTTAAGAGGAGTGTACTTGTCACGCCCCGCTTCCCAGTATACAGGTAATAAGATGCGACGAGGCCCACTACGTATTTACTTAGAAGTAAACACGCTAAGCGTATCTAAGCAATATAATGTAAATATACACAAGAAGAAATGAATGTAAATGAACGGCAACTTTTATTTATTAAACATTTCTTTACAAGTACAACTGAAAATGTAAATACATGAATGGAAAGCAATGCCTAAACAATGGCATGAACTGAATGAAAAGTAAGTACGAGTAAAGTCTACTGGTCATGCTGCTCAGTGGTCTGCTCCAAGTGCTCATGGCTAGTCTCGAACTCCTCAGAGACGGGTCCTCCTAACAACATTCCAAAGAAAGAAGAGAAATAGGAATGTTTTCAGCAAACAATCGCTCGGTAAGTCCCCAAAAAAGAAAGAAATAGAATAGACAGGTGGGAGAATATAATTGTATAATGTGTTGATTGTTATGTTAACGCAGTTGTTTGTAGCTTGGTACAGAAGATGCCAGTGTATACGAGAGGAGTCCAAGTTACACCGTGGACTTTGGTAACCCGTAATATAAGGCTCCGTCGATAAAACCACGGAACAACGGCATGAATGTATAGTTACGTCTTTCAGTGACCATATCGTGCCACCTTTAACATGTTCTGTACAAGTCTACCCCTTTAAAATCCCGTAATGTCTTTTGTATTGTTTGTATTGTTGAAATGAATGGTTGTATACGACTTGCCGAAACCATGATATCATGTAAACGGAATGGATATAAATGGATAGTTATGTAATCAGAGTATATCTATGGTTCGGTTCAAGTCATGTTGATATAGATTGTATTATGGTATTTATGGATTCATGTTGTATTGTAATTATACTTGAATTGAATTCAAGATAGATTATAATCAAATTTGACCGTAACTCTAACTGAGTCAGACTTTTAAACAGAATTGAAGTCCTGAAGTAGTTTTGATATTATCGGTAACTGCTGCACATGGACGACAGGATTTGGGTCTTTTTCCAAGACAATTACCACATTGATAACACCATTTTTAGGCTGTCTATATTAGATAGGCAAGCACCCATATTCTCCGGCTCCCTGAGGCTCAAGAGAACCGGTACCGTTTTAACCTATATTTACTAGGGTCCTTATTGTAAATTAATATAACTTGAGGAGGTTTTATGAAAAATAGTTTTGATATATTTTCAAAATACACATCAAGTATTTAATTATCGTTTTTAGGGTTTTCATAATTGTAATTTTTTATAAAGTGAAATATTCTAGTGGATATAACCTAGATTTCATTGTATATAGTATTTTAGTGTAATAATGGAATTGTATTGATTTGTATTGATAGTTTCATGAAATTTGCAATTCCCTTGATTTAGAAAACATGGAATATATATTGTATATTTAAATTAGATATTTTGATAATATATATATATATATATATAAAAATAGAACTTATTTATTAAATATAAATCATATTTTTCTTATATAAATAGAACTTATTTATTAAATATAAATCACATATTTCTTAAAATTGCATTAAAAATTCCATCGAGATCGGATGCTCCGTGAAGAGGTCTGCAACTCGCTCTACTGGGCCCGAGGATGTGCGATAAACCACACCATCCCGATCAAGATTCCCCAAAATGGGTTGTAAAGGCGCATTTACAAGGAATTAAATAATACACTTTTAAGGAAAATGGTTTTTGAATGTTTATGGTATTTTATTGTAAACTTGTATTTTCCCACAAACTAATGTTCTAAAAGTCATCGTGCTATGTCAAAAATGTGTGTTATGATGAGGTGGGTCATTACCTCATGATTTTTCTAAAGGTAATATAGGTAAAATGAATAAGCAATGTCGTATGTAAATATGATGGTATTTTACCGTAAAAATGAAATAGAAGTTGCAATATATATATTATTTTGAGATGAAACTTGTTCTAATGTGTTTGTTTATTATTGTTAAACAATATACAAAAATATTGTAAATTTGTTATTAAGATAAATGGTGTTTTTAGTTAAATTAGAAACGAAAGTCGGATTAACTCCGCTTCCGACTAATTTTGAAAATAGAATTCGTTTTAATAGAATGAGAAGGGGGAAAGTGGGACTTACAGATTAGAAAGAAAGGGAAGAGATAGTGTGAACTTAGGAAGACGTCGGAGAGTCATTTCGTCGCTGGATTCTTTCTGAAACGTCGCCGGAAGTTTGACCTTTGCTAACTCCACTTGTACAGTTTTTTGGACTTGAAAATTTTAGAGAGTTTTGATACTAGATTTCAGAATAAGGATGGCCAAAGTGTAGGGTTGTATAGGGTAGGATTAGGGTTTAGGGTATTAAAATTTAGAATTAAAATGCATTAAAATTTAATTTAATGCATTATTTTAATTCTCTGTTTATTTTCAGTAAAAACAAACGGTACTGGGGTTAAGGGGGGAGTCCAAGAGGTGTTAGAGCACAAAAAATGAAGTATTATCGTAGGGGGGCCCGGCGGCGCCGGCCTCACAATGAATCCTGTCGGTCCAAATCCGTTGGCTTAGGCTCGGATCTTTGCCACGTGTCTAAATCGCTTGGTATATCTCAGTGCACATGTTTGATTTTGTTGTGACTTTTCATTTTTCGTATTTTGCACGTGTAAACTTTTGAACTTCTAAAAGGTTAAAAGAAAATCAACAAAAATATATGTGGTTAGGGGGATTCAAACACAGGGGCTACGTGACAGCAGTGTAAGGCTTTACCAATGAGCTACAAGTTGTTTCTTGCTGTTCAAAAGAAAATTAAATTTATAACTTGTGCTCAGACTTAAGTGTTCCTCTCTGTATTTTGAAAAAAAATTGTACAGAAAGTTTAGGATTGTTACAGTACTCTTGAAACTTCGGGGAGTAAGGTTTTGGTCCGTCGATCCTCTTTTTCTCTTCTCTGCCCCACTTCTTTTGGTCGGCTTGGTCGCCTCTGGGCATATTTGAGTTCACCTCCGATTCGAGTTGGATCTCCCGCTCGGTCCAAGCTTTTACTTCGGTCATGGTCTTAGGTTGTGCTAATGCAAAAGAGCGGAACCACTCTTTGTGCCTAAGACCCGACCTTAGTGCGGTGATAACCGTCTTATCGCAGTGCTCGGGGACCTCGAGAAGAGTATTGTAGAAGCGTGCGACATATCCTTTAAAGGATTCTTTGTCCCCGCTCTTTATGGTGAAGAGGTAATCGACCGCCCTCTTCTATTGTCTGTTCCCGACGAAGTGACCGAGGATTTGGATGGCCAGCTCATCAAAGGTCGAGATGGAGCGGGACGCCATCCCCCAGAACCAGTCTCGACCTGCACGGATTAGAGTGGTGTGAAAAGTGCGGCATTGAGCTGCGTCCGAGTTATCTTGGAAGCTCATGCTCACTGTAAATGCGTCCAAGTGATCTTTTGGATCGGACTTCCCGTCAAAGAGCGCCACCTTGGGCGGCTTGTTCTTGGATAAGACACATGTTAGTTATATGTATGCCCTAGAGGCCATTACTGTACATGAGATGTATATTGTAGTGGATGCTGGGACATATATAGGTAGGACTTTCTTACTCGACATGATAGTACGCTATCTGGTTGCTCTTTATCTTAACATGTATACTTGTTGTTTCTCTATTACATGTTGATAAAGCCCTTAGGATGTGTACTCGACTTCCAGGACTATGATGTAGATCATGCTAGTAGGGCCTGGGTAGTCAATGAGTACATCCTTCATTGTTCCTAGTCGTGGGAATATCGAGACGGGGCATCGATATTCCAGAGTAGACTAGCGTATATCTTCTCAACCCATGTGATGGGCGATGGATGATCCCATATCCATTGGTGTTTGACATCAGAGACGGTATGCGGGTGCTCAGTGAAGACTGGGTATACTGAACGGACTCGCCGAGAACTCCTAGATGGTATTATACCTCACGTCAGATAGCAGTTCTCTGGTGACACTGATACAGCTTAGTCTGTTGACCCGAGATTGTCATAGAGTATTGTGTGTCTCCCACTGTGCTTTGATTTCTACCCTACCACGGATCTACTGAGTCGTGCAAACAGGTGGTTTTTGGGTACAGTCCCGATTCACATAGAGGCAATGAGCGATAGGAGGGGATTCGTCTCTCCCGGTATTGGGGGTTGATGTTGCGCTATGCTCGACTGGCCATAACTGGAAATCCCTGGCCAGGGTTGCACTGATTTACTGGTAAGTGTTATCAGTAGTTTCATGCTTGTTATGGACCTTACATCGGCATGACTTATCAAGCTACTGGGGTCTGACGTTTACCACCCCTAGGTGAGATATGCGACATATCAGACGAACAGACCGGACTGTACAGTAAGTGTTACTGATTGAATTCGCAGGGGTACTAGCGGGCTTGCTTGTTGATCTTCTGATCGCTCAATACCCGGATGGCCGTTACGTTTAGCAGACCGCTTGCGGCTTGTGGGTGTTTGATATGATCATCACCTACTACCGGCGTATTGACGAGTCTTTAAAGTCCTACACAGGGGTTTCCTGGCTCAAGCGAAATGAAGTAGGAGCACATATGTGATATGTGCGGGACCGAGATTAATACGATATGAGATACCGTATTCTATTCTCGCGATTTGTGACATTGATCGGTTGTATGCGATATAGCCGGGTTATCGGATCAAGTATTGATTCGATAAGTTGTTACACATGATATTAGTCGGTTATAGCCGGGTTATTAAATCAAGAGTTTATTTAATAATTTAATGTATAATTATATATTTGATATATTACATTACATTAACTAGTATTAGCTCACTTAAGATTTATTTTCTCACTAAATTGTGCACATTGTTTATATGTGATATATGCAAGTGTACATGTTTGTATCATGCTTGATGATACATACAAGTTGGGTGTATGAGACTTATACCAAGATTAGGTTTAAGATTAGGGTTATTGTTTTATTTTAAGATTTAACAAAAGGATTAAACTTGGTCAAAGTTATCAAGCTTGAAGAAGCTTGGAGAAACTTTGACAAAGTCCACTCTTTTGTCATTTCTCTTGATAATTCTTTAACCTAACCCTTAACCTAATACCTTGGTTAATTCTCTACATGACTTAAGCATGAGGGCTTAACTCAACCATGGTGCTATAATTAAAAGGATAAGTTTCATTTGATCATATTATTCATCATTCTTTCTTCTTCTTCTTCTTCATCAAGCTCCATCAAAAAGCTTGGTAGCTCCAATGGTGCCATGAGAAAAAGTATGAGAAAAATAATTCTAAAGAGAACCCACTTTCTATTTCTTCATCCTCTACTACTTGCCATGTAGTATAGGGTGTTCTCTTCACAAAGTTCTTGACCAAGTGAAGGAATAGCTTGAGTTTGAGTCTCCCCGACGTAGATCATCTTCGGCCTCAAAGTCAACGACCTAGCCCGCTCATTTCTCCTAAGAAACCAACGCTAGGGTCCGGGATCCTTATGATCGCAGCAAAGGGACGTCAACACGGAGCTTTAGAAGTGAAGGACCGGATCTACAAAGGTTGTAATCTCTTTCACTTAGTAGTAAAGTAATTTACTTGTTTGTTTCGCCTATCCTCTAGTATACGATCTTGCATAGGGTTGTTCGGCACATAAAAATTTGATTTTGGCATGGTAGATGCCTTGTGGAAGCTCATGAGTGTGCCTAGGAACCCTACAGTGGTATCAGAGCCTAGCTAGAGCTTTAGGCGAAGTGTAGACGAAGTTAGAAACCCGATCGAACCCCGAAACCCTAATCAAAACCCTTCTCTGTACATTTTTAAAACTGTGGATTTTTCCTAATTAAAAATTCTCAGAAAATAGAGCAGGGAATTCTAAGGAAGACTGCAGAAAAAGACAACCTAACGCTACAGTAGTGCGGCGGGACCGCGGCCCTTCCCTACTTGTTGCGGCGGTTCCGCGGCCGTATGTGATGATTAGGCACTACTTTTTCTACAGTTATCTCCGTATGTGTTTCCTGTTTCTTCTGGGAAGTTTTAATTTATACTCAACAGTTGAGTTTTCTGGGGTGTATTGGGGACTCGTTGATTCGATCGGATTATTTAACTTCGTTTAAGTTTTTCCGGATAATTTAGAACGTGTTAAAAAGTAAAACCGGATATCAATAACTCACTTTTTCCCGACCCGGAAAATTTCCAAGTGTTGGATTTTTCCGTAGTTTGAGAACGTCTAAATCGTGCAAGTAACGCAATGGACCCTCTAGAAGACAACAAACCTTAACTCGATCATGTGACCGTCTTGAACTACCTTTTGAACCTTAGGGTTTGGGGCAGTACGGCGTGCCACATGTGAGGCGTTGGCTTGACCCTTCTATGGCTGGACCGTTGGTACTGTGGCATGAAGTGGATGTTTTTAAACTTATTTCAAGTGTTGAGCTTTTTGGGAAAACTTGGGTATTTGATTATTCGATTGGAAAGTTTAACATTATCTATTTATCTGGAATGTGATACAATATTTGGAATCCACAAATAGTTATGAGATAACTGATTTGAATAATATAAACATAGCAGTTTAGTCTCAATTGATCGGTTGCCACGGAATTTTGATGCGATCAAAAGTCCGTCGCAATCACGTAGCGTACGCGGATACCCGCCGGGTAAACTTAATAGACAGCCACGCCCCATAGCCCCGACCAAGTGACTGTAGGAGAACCCCGTAGCCAAAAGCATCCGTTCAGGTGCTCGCGGCAGCGGTGTTCCACCTTAGTGCACTTCGTCGACGGCATTTGGGGGTGCGGCCATCTACTAAAGTTTGCGACGAGCATTTGATCAAGATGTCGGGAATCTTGTTGAATTGCCCGACTTGATATTGAAAAGAGTTTTCGATAATGAGACTAAAATGCAAGGGTTTATAATTGTTAGGCATATGATGTCTAAGGAATTCATTTGATTAGGCATGCGATGTCTAAGGTGGTTACGGATTCCAACTGTTGTAGTTTTACACTTTCTTTTCTGCGACCGTAAGTGTAATATGTGATATCACCGGTTTCGTTGCTATATGTCAACGACAATTGGGATGGGCATATTTACTTACGTTGATGACATGTGATGTTATGTGTTGCTGGATATGTTATATTGGATCGTCGTGTTTGAATAGCCGGGTTTTTTTTATGTGAGACGAGTGTTTTTCATTTTCATTCATGTAAAAAACTTGTATGTAATATTCTTTTATTGGGGCACTTCTGGGTTGAGGATGATGTCACCATTGTATATTATTTACTTTTCCGCATTAGGATAGACCCAAAGAGGGGAGCACAAGTAACCGGGTTCTAGGGTCCAGTGGGAGACCATCTCGAGGAGTCGAGTTCGGGTCTCCTAACTCTAGAATTGGTAGGGTTGCTTGCCGCTCTCGTAGGGGTCTACGGGTGTGGGATTGGCTATTCATCACGACCGTGGAATCCGTGTTTTATATAGGCTCAAAATAAAACACGGACATCCTAGTATATCCAATATTTCATATGATATTTTCTGCTGCGTTATCTGTGATGTGATGATGTGATTTGTTCAGATAGATATTTTATATAGTATATATGATATATTATATAGTCGTTGCTTATGTTTTACACCCGCGCTAGCCCTGCCCCGCTCTGCCGTTAGTTACCTAACCTAACGGTGCAGACGGGACATCGAGGCGAATACGGATGGATAAGTGTACGTTATATTTATCTGTGATATTTAGGTGGACTTAAAAGATGGGACATTCATTAATGAGATTAATGAAAGAGAATAAACCTAAAAGATATTGTGGAATCGAATTTCATAAAATTAGGTAGCTCTAGTTGTTGCTTTGCATAGCGGTGTTCCTTATAGAACATCCAGCACCTCATTCGACGAGGAAAGAGCCGAGATTCCTTCACCGGGAGTGACCTCTTTAGCAATAATTAGCAGATGCTACAACCTTCGGTTTGTCTTTTGATTGCTTTTCTAGTTCTTGCTTTGCTTAGTGGTATTGTGAATATCCTGCACCTCATTCGACGAGGAAAGAGCCGAGATCCCTTCACCGGGAGTGACCTCTTTAGCGAAACTAGCAAAAGCCTCAAAAACACTCCATTTTAAACCATTTGATTCCGCAACGAGATCAAGTTCAAAGCGTTAAAGGTTTTCTTAAAAACCATCTGCAACCCTCCGTCATTTTAGGAAGTAGAGTACTTAGTATTCGTGCTGTGTTTGTTGACCATAGTCAAGGCACAGTGTACGGTAGCTAAGTGATGTCTTCCTACACCGCATATAATGCGATTAGTTAGGACAGTCACGTGACTTTGTTGACCTTAGTTAAGGGTCATGTGGGTGGGTCTAATTAATCACGAAATGACGGGTAGAGCTTGACTAGTGCTTATGATTTGTTGACCATAGTTAAGGTCATAAGTGCTGGGGGTAAAAACCTTTATCGGGAGTTTCAAGTGTTGAAATTTGCAATGAGATTGCATACCTTCTATATGATAGTTGGATCCCGATACCCACTGCGAGTAATTGTTACTCCTGGGAGAGTTTTGCACTTTACAATTAGCCGATCAAGTAGGTGTCTAGAAAAGTGTCAACGGGGTTACGCCCCTGGAAAAACGAGGTTTATTTTAATTAGGTCCGTGCGAAAGCACGGGGAACCTCCCTCAAAGTACCGGCACTGGCCTGGCTGAAAGATTGGCGAACTTGTAGAGTGTAATTAATCCCGGCTAGTCTTTCCTTTTAGGGTTTGAAGGAAGATTTGATAAAAACAGTGGGAGCCATCCTGATTAGATAAACTATATTACCAATCTAATCTTGCAAGAGCACACGCAGAGTGTTTTCTTCTCTCTCTCTCTTCAGGTAGCGACCATGTCATGCCTTAATCAAGATAATAATATGGATGTATTGACCGAACCCGCTTGTTATACTGAGCTGGGGAACGTTGGTCCCGCTCCAACTTATAATTGTTATAAGACAGAGCAGGAAATTGGGGAATACCAGATTTCCCGTGCCGCCCAAACGAAGAAAGTGCATGATGATGCATCTTCTTTGGGTGTGTTCATTACAAAGAGCTGTTTCTCTGTATCCTCTACGTCCTGGGTATTACACACCGGATCAGGATCCCATATATGTAATCTATTACATGGGCTACAGAAAGGTAGAGAACTGAGAACGGGTGATAAGTTTCATGAGACAGAAAACAGTGCAAGTGTTGCAGCCAAGCCTGTTGGTCACTATCAACCTGTATTACCAGAATACATGGATTCTGAACGAATGTTATTAGATACCGAACCTGATATACAACATCATATTAGTCTCTTTATTAGTAAAGAAAGGATATAATTTTGTATTGTTGGATAATGTTTTGAACATTTCCTATATCAAGAGTTGATCGGTTCAGGCACGTTATCTAAAAGCATTGACGTTCTAAATCAAACTATAGTTCTTAGTATACAGAACACACACGAGAGGAAGAGTTCAGAAATGAACGAATTCTTCTAGAGGCATTGTAGACTAGGTCATATCAATGCGACCCGACTAGTTAAGTTACATTTAGATGCATATTTAAATCAGCTTAAATTTACATCTTATGAAACTTGCCAGTCATGTCATAAAGATAAGATGATTATAGCTCCGTTTACTGGAAACAGAGAAAGAGTTAGTGAACTCTTGGGACTAATACATAGTGATGTGTGAAGGTCCCCAGTCTACATATGCCAGGACCGGTTCTTTGTACTTCATTACATTCACTGATGATCTCTCTAGATTCAGACATATGTTCCTGTTGAAACACAAGTCCGAAACTTTTAAGATAATCACCGAATATAAGTCAGAAGTACAGAACCAAAAACGGGTATAAGTATTATGTCCTTTGATGTGATCAGGGAGGAGAATACTTGAGCACGGGATTCGTGGACTATTCTAAAGGAGAATGAGATTCTCTCTCGGCATTGCTCCTCCGTATACACCACAGCACGTCGGTGTATCGGGGCGGAGCAATCACACCCTATATGATATGGTGTGCTCTATGATGAGTACTACTGAGTTACATGTTTCCTTTTGGGGGTTATGCACTTAAGAAGCTGCATACCTATTGAATTAGGTTCGAATCAGATCACCGCCTACCACTCCATATTAGATATGGTATGGAAAGAGCCCATCTCTTAAGCAAGTTATGGTTTGGGTTGTCCGGCCTATGTCAAAAGCAAAATCCGGACAAGCTCGAGGCAAGGTCAGTTCTGTAGAACTGGAAGGATTTCCAGCTATACAAACTAAAGCTGATGAATTGATAGAACCAAAGGATTCAATAGTCTCCGACGAACCTCAGCCTCTCCGCCGATCTAGCAGGGTTCCTCATCCGCCTGAGAGATACTTCGGTTTCTCGATGACAGTGGGAGCGAGAATTGCATCATGAGATGATGACCCAACTAGTTTCGAGCAGGCCATCAAGAGTGGGGACTCTGTAAGAATGAATGGATGCTTACCAATCTGAGATGGAATCCATGTACACCAACAAATTATGGACTTTGGATGCTATATCTGAAGGGTTAAATCCCCATCAGGAGCAAGTATATCTTGAGAAGATTTCTTGGTGTAGATGGAAAAGTTGAGACTTTCAAAGCTAGACTTGTTAAAGTTTTTCATCATCGACCAGGCGTAGATAATGATGAAACCTTTTCCAATGGCTGTGCTTAAGTCCATCCAGATCCTACTTGCCATTACTGCATACCATAACTGCGATATCTGGTGGTTGGGTGTCATGACTGCTTTTCTAAATATTGATTTAGAAGAGAGCGTCTATAAGTACACAGCCAGAGGGCTTCGTAGACAGTGGGAGCAGCGAAAACGTGTGCAAGTTGCTTTACAGGATAAAGCAGGCATCACGGAGTTGGAACGTCTGTTTTGATGTGGTAGTCAAAGAGTTTAACTTCATCAAAATGGTAGATGAACCTTGTACATACAAAAAGGTAGTAGAGAGTAAGATGGTGATCCTCGTAGAGTACGTGGATGACATACTCTTGATAGGAAAAGAGTTTCCTATACTACGCACGGTCAATCTCCTTTTATCACAAGGATTCTCCAAATAGGATAAAGGTGATACCTCCTAAATCCTGGGTTTTGGATCTATGAGATAGATCTAAATGGATATTAGGATTCTCACTAGGTGTAGTGAGATGGTATCAATCGATCCTGAGGAGAATCACTGGAAAAGTTCCAGGGTGATAAGGACGACTGAATGTCAGTCGCAGGCATTGTTTTTACCCTCAGTAGAGGGACGGTATGTTGGAAGAGTTCCAAGCGAGATACCGTGGCAAACTAGACGATAAAGCCTGGTGACATCACTATCAAAGATACTACCAAAGATGCAGTTTGGGTGTATATTAGTTCATGAGATGAACTAGGTTCCTACCATTGTGTGACAATGGAAGTGTGGCTTTGGCCCAGGAACCCCGATCTCATCAGTGACCCAGACATATTCTGAGGCAGCATCACCTGATCAAGGAGATAGTTGATCTCCAGAGTGATCGAGGTTAGGAGAGTAGACTCAGAGGACAACACGGCGGATCCACTCACAAAGGCCTTTTTCCCAGAGAGAGACTTTTATGGGATGGTTGAGTATGAGATACTACAACCACTGCTACAGATGGCCCTACTGCAAGTGGGAGATTGTTAGTTATATGTATGCCCTAGAGGCCATTACTGTACATAAGATGTATATTGTAGTGGATGCTGGGACATATATAGGTAGGACTTTCTTGCTCGACATGATAGTACGCTATCTGGTTGCTCTTTATCTTAACATGTATACTTGTTGTTTCTCTATTACATGTTGATAAAGCCCTTAGGATGTGTACTCGACTTCCAGGACTATGATGTAGATCATACTGGTGGGGCCTGGGTAGTCAATGAGTACATCCTTCATTGTTCCTAGTCGTGGGAATATCGAGACAGGGCATCGATATTCCAGAGTAGACTAGCGTATATCTTCTCGACCCATGTGATGGGCGATGGATGATCCCGTATCCATTGGTGTTTAACATCAGAGACGGTATGCGGGTGCTCAGTGGAGACTGGGTACACTGAACGGACTCGCCGAGAACTCCCAGATGGTATTATACCTCACGTCAGATGGCAGTTCTCTGGTGACACTGGTACAGCTTAGTCAGTTGACCCGAGATCATCATAGAGTCTTGTGCGTCTCCCACTGTGCTTTGATTTCCACCCTACCACGGCTCTACTGAGTCGTGCAAACAGGTGGTTTTTGGGTACAGTCCCGATTCACATGGAGGCAATGAGCAATAGGAGGGGATTCGTCTCCCCGGTATTGGGGGTTGATGTTGCGCTATGCTCGACTGACCATAACTGGAAATCCCTGGCCAGGGTTGTATTGATTTACTGGTAAGTGTTATCAGAAGTTTCATGCTTGTTATGGACCTTACATCGGCATGACTTATCAAGCTACTGGGGTCTGACGTTTACCACCCCTAGGCGAGATATGCGACATATCAGACAAACAGACCGGACTGTACGGTAAGTGTTACTGATTGGATTCACAGGAGTACTAGCGGGCTTGCTTGTTGATCTTCTGATCGCTCAATACCCGGGTGGCCGTTACGTTTAGCAGACTGCTTGCGGCTTGTGGGTGTTTGATATGATCATCACCTACTACCGGCGTATTGACGAGTTTTTAGAGTCCTACACAGGGGTTTCCTGGCTCAAGCGAAACGAAGTAGGAGCACATATGTGATATGTGCGGGACCGAGATTAATACGATATGAGATACCGTATTCTATTATCGCGATTCGTGGCATTGATCGGTTGTATGCGATATAGCCGGGTTATCGGATCAAGTGTTGATTCGATAAGTTGTTACACATGATATTAGTCGGTTATAGCCGGGTTATTAAATCAAGAGTTGATTTAATAATTTAATATATAATTATATATTTGATATATTATATTACATTAACTAGTATTAGCTCACTTAAGATTTATTTTCTCACTAGATTGTGCACATTGTTTTTATGTGATATATGCAAGTGTACATGTTTGTATCATGCTTGAAGATACATACAAGTTGGGTGTATAAGACTTATACCAAGATTAGGTTTAAGATTAGAGTTATTGTTTTATCTTAAGATTTAACAAAAGGATTAAACTTGGTCAAAGTTATCAAGCTTGAAGAAGCTTGGAGAAACTTTGACAAAGTCCACTCTTTTGTCATTTCTCTTGATAATTCTTTAACCTAACCCTTAACCTAATACCTTGGTTAATTCTCTGCATGAGTTAAGCATGAGGGCTTAACTCAACCATGGTGCTATAATTAAAAGGATAAGTTTCTTTGATCATATTATTCATTATTCTTTCTTCTTCTTCTTCTTCTTCATCAAGCTCCATCAAAAAGCTTGCTAGCTCCAATGGTGCCATGAGAAAAAGTGTGAGAAAAACAATTCTAAAGAGAGCCCACTTCCTATTTCTTCATCCTTTACTACTTGCCATGTAGTATAGGGTGTTCTCTTCACAAAGTTCTTGACCAAGTGAAGGAATAGCTTGAGTTTGAGTCTCCCCGACGTAGATCATATTCGGCCTCGAAGTCAACGACGTAGCCCGCCCATTTCTCTGAAGAAACCAACGCTAAGGTCCGTGATCCTGATGATCGTAGCGAAGAGACGTCAACACGGAGCTTTAGAAGTGAAGGACCGGATCTACAAAAGTTGTAATCTCTTTCACTTAGTAGTAAAATAGTTTACTTGTTTGTTTCGCCTATCCTCTAGTATACGATCTTGCATAGGGTTGTTCGGCACATAAAAATTTGATTTTGGCATGGTAGATGCCTTGTGGAACCTCATGAGTGTGCCTAGGAACCCTAAAACACATTCGGCCAACAATTCCTCGGTGAAGGGTTTCGTGGAAGAGTTCGCGGAATACCTAGCCCCTTCACTGTACGAATGGCCGTCTCGTCGTATGCCCTCGATCTTCTTTTCGAGGGCCTCGAGTCGGTGGTGGTAACCCGAGAATTCAGCATAGTCGGAGTGGCGATTGTCCCCTCTCTTGGTCTGCGCGGCGGTGCGGGTTTGAATCCACTCTATCAGATTTCTCAGATCCTCCGGCGAGATTCTTCTCGGGTAGTCCCTGCACTCGTCGTTCGCGCGATCCCGGCGAGAGTGAGGGTGTCGGTCATACTTGGAAGCAGGCGAGCTGACCGACACCTCCTCAGGGGAAGAGAACGCGCGACATGTATTGGAGCGACGACCCAGTCTTCCTTTAGACCACGGCGTGGAGCTGTCCGGCGCCCAACAAGTCATGGAATCGGTCGCCGAGTGTGGATTAAGGTGGCCGGAGTCGACCTGCCGGCGCTCGGTGGCGCTGTGATGAGGGTGAGGGAGATCAAGGGCCTGGGTGTGCCCGTCCATCCTTCGGCGAATGTCGTTATCCCGGGTATGGAGAGCCGCGGTCTGGTGGGTAGAGCCCACCTCTTGAACACGGACGAGGGTATCTACCAGTGTTGTGAGCCTGTCTATCCGGACGGACAAGCCGTAGATGGCATTAGGGTGGGGAGGCGAGCCGCTCCCGCCTCCATTGTGGCAGCTCGTATTCGGATCGTTGCGGTCATCGCTCGCCATTGGGTCGAGTGCGAAAGATCAACTTTTGTTGTGGAACAAAAATGTTATTTCGTTCCTACAGACGACGCCAACTGATGGAGGGTATGATCTCCTTCAGATGCTGTCTTCCGTCGATCTGTAGCTAGCGTTGTTGAACGGTTGAGATTTGAGTTGAAACTTGTCTGATAGAGTGTGTGGATCTCAATGGGTTGAGTTTGAGATGGAAGTCGAGCTACCTACAAGTAAGTCCCGGGGTGGGTAATCACCGTAGGACCCTCCGACAATCAAATTAGAGCCGAGAAATACTGACAGAGTAGTGGCTTATTGGAATCAAAATTGCGTTACGTGAGTCGTCTGAGAGAGGGGGTTTTATAGTGGTCGCATGGAGCAAGCAGGTGCGAGATCTTCAACGTCAATTACGCCCCTGACGTTACGCCTGCGTGAATGATGGGATCCCTCCATTAATGACGGGATACGTTTATTAATGGGGGGATGCACCAGCGTGGGACGCGGGACGTGGGGCGGCGGTTATCTCGCTTTGGTGAAATATGCGGAGCCTTTGCAGAAGCGCTAGGGATCTGCGTTCTCGTTTGATCGGGAGAGCTGGGGAGGTTTAGCTCGGCGGATGGCTCGGAGACGAGCTGGGAGGCCGGGGAAGCTCAGCTCTGCAATAGCTCGGAGGCAAGCAAAGGGAGGAGGGGTGCAAGTTCGGCTGCCAGATTGCTCATGGGCAAAAAATGGAATGTCCATACTTATTTTACCTCGTTAACCCCCAGGAGTCTAGTGGACTGTCGCGGATGACACGTCATTTGCCACGTGTCGTGATTTGAAGAATTCCCACTTATGAGCATCATCACAAGCCCACTCAAGCTCTCCTCTATACAACAATTTCAAACATAGTAGCAGAAACTGGGATGATCTTGAGTGATCCAAGTCTTTACCTTTCAAGTTCTTGAGTTTTACTGCGAAAAAACTTGAACGATCTCCATTAGGTGTCTACTTCACTGAGAGAGAAGATTGATTTGAGAAGTGAGAAGAGATTTAAAGAGGACATTTTTGGGGGGAAATTTTAGGGCTTGGGTCTTCATGAATTGGGATTGTGAGAGAGAAAGAGGGGGGGGGGGGGGGGGGGGGAGGGGGGCATTTAGTATTTTGACTTTCTCGGTTTAATCATGGTTATCTCGAACTCAGCGTCGAAACTGAGTTAGTTTAACAGATGGGTCTATTTAGTTAACATAAAGTTTTTAGTGGTTGTTTTTGAAAATTTTATTTTGTGATGTTTGATTTTGAAAATATGAAATTTTTGGTGGCTGCTTATAAAAAAAAAACCTTATAGTTAATATCTTATCAATAAATAATATATGCCCTAACGAGCCAAGTCCAAGAGTTAGTCGAGTCATCATGGTATAACAAATTTTTTAAGCACCTATCAAGAATGAAAAGAAATGTTGCTAATCTTTGAGCAAACACTGCAGGGTCCTTTTCCAATAATAAGTCAACACAATGACCAGTTGGTAACCAAATACCATCACATGTCCCAAAAATATGAAGAAGTTAGCCAACATGCACAGCAGTAAAGTGTGCCAAACCCTAACTTTGTTTAGTTTAGTTGTTCTCTCTCACACGCTACATCCTTAACTTAATCCCAATCTCAACTTTTAATTAACCAATGAGCAATAGATCACTTTGTATGACACTGTATCTCCTAGGGATTGCAGCGTTCGATTCCTAGAAGGGGATGTGACCACAATTTAATATTTTCGGGGCAAATTCATGGTCCCTAAATGCATGGACGTGTTATGTGCATGATATTAGGCTTATAAGTCAGTTCAACACAAAAAACGATGCCTTTTAATTAACACATACATCTTTAAATAAAAATGCGTTCATTCCGATAATTATCCATTTTCATATCCATTTTTTGATGCACATGTCTCGATCTCATGAATTATGCTAGCGATTTTCTGATATTGCCAATCATTAATAAAAAAAATAAGCCGACGGATAATATGTATTTCTTTAGCCACAGAGAATACAAGTCAATCATGGTGTTTTAAAAGATAAGTAAAAAATCTTTTAGATTATACGTTCCGTTCTGATGGGTTATAAAAATACCAATAAATAATATGTATTCCGTATACGGTCTTTTAGAACTTTAATATAAGAATTCTTCTACCTGTCACTTTATACTACATTTTCTTAAATAAAAAATGATACTTTTAAATTTAATCTGATTTTTTAGAAACATATGCCATCCCAACGAGTCATAAAAAACACAAGCCAATCACGGAGTTTTCGAAGAAAGTATTTATTTATTTTTTATTTTTTTTGAAATTACCTCAAAAGAGGATCTAACTTGCCAATTCTCGTGTTGGAGAGTAAATTGATACCGAGTGAGTAAGCCAAGTTGGCCTAAAAAAATATTCAGATTTGATCTCATTGGAGGGAGCACCTTAACAAAATTGTTCATGAGGAGCATTTGGACTGAGCTTGACTGTGGGACCCCACTGCTGATGTCAGGGCTGACGTAGGTGTCGAGAGTCAAACTGTTGACTGGGTTTGGAAGCACGAGGGTTTCGTACTTTATTAATATCTAAAGTTTGATTGGTTGGTGTGGGACCCACCTAAGAAGCTGACTTCTCTCAATCTTCAAGCTTGATTTGCGGAAAGTGATGTATTTTGAATCGTCAAGAATCTCAAGATTCATTTTAGTTTACATTTTTGAGTTCATTCTGGTTTCTTTGAGAGGGTTCCAATTTTAAATGTTCTATTTGAAATATGTTGAGTAAAAGATCTAGTTTTTAAACTATAAACCAAAAAAGCATAGCCTTACAGTGTCTTTTTTCCCAGAAAAGATCATCACTTCTATTGTTATGATCGCTTTCAAAAGCATTTCATCTGTAAGAAGCTGCCAGTATATTTAGAATAAGGCCTGAAACTTAAAATACTAAACCTTGGGTTTTACGGTTTGATGAAATCAACCTGAATGATTTTTTTTCTGAGCCTTCAATCCGTACGCCAAAAGTGACTTACTCGAAGCCCAAATTTCATAACCTTTAGTTTACATATAGGTTTATCTTTATTTATTTTAATTGTGGTTTCTTAAACTTTGTTGCCATGCTGGACATTAACAAATTTATATTGTGATGGGATGAATGACACTATTTTATTGATTGTTTAGAATAATTGTTTGCATCAGTTAGCTGTAAAAAGAGCTAGTTGCAAGCGTATTTAAAAAATAAATTGGCAGCATTTGATTAATTAGCTGCAAATAATGATGATAATACTTGTAATTATCTTAATTGATTGTGACAATGAGGAGACCCTATATATTTTTTAGGTGCCGAGTGTTGTCAATTTTGTGATGGCAGCATCCACATACAAGTTGAAGGCACAATTTCAGCAATGGAAGCTATTAATGATGTTGATGTAACACCACTTACAGCTTAATTAACCAAACAATCTCACTTTTGTAGTATCATCCCTTCTCTAATGTAATAACAGACCGCACGCAATGCTTTCATGTTTATTTAAAGTAAAATATTCAGAAAAACTAGAAAATTGCTTGGCTATAGATGTTTTATTAAGAAAATCTTATAAAATCAAAGACAAAATCCTGTTGAATTAATAGTTTTTAGCTTTTAAAAAAATTTACCTGATTAATAATAAATTAAAGTAAAATAACTTAGATATATTGACATTGCAGAATTAACTAGTATTTTTATTTTATTAACTAAATCACGTGTGTACATGCCGAAGTCTCTTCTAATTAAAACTGCATTTTACCCTTTAACTTCATTCACATCAATTGTTTTTGCTACCTTAACTCTTATATATAGCCAAATGTAAGAAGATCATTGACAACATCTATGGATTTCTATATATATATATATATATATATATATATATATATAAAAACCACTTGTTACTTTTGAATAATGTTTTCAATCCTTTACATTGTTCAAACGCTCAACAAGTAACAAGAAAAGGGGAGAAAATAATAATTCCTCAACTCTAAATTCAAGTCCTTTTCTTAACTTTGCACCACAAACCATTCTTGGTATGAATAGTTGCTCCTGTGACAAGCTCCACATCCTCTGGGGATCCTCTCAACTCCACATCAAAGTTCTTCAACAGCATGGCCAATGCGACAGTCGATTCCAATAGCGCAAATTGATCTCCTACACATTTTCGAGGGCCCCCACCAAATGGAAGAAAGGCGAAATCCGCGATTATCTGGTCAAATATTCACGATAATTAAAAAAATAAGAGCAAAAACTCTTGATGTCTCTTTCACTGCACCGAAACTTTAAAGTTATGGCGGCAAGGGCTGAGGGAGATTTTATACAAACTTTTTGTTAGGTTGAGCACTCTAAAGCCTGGTTTTTTTTAGGTAACAGTATAATAGTATATTTTAATAAAAATGTTAGAATAAGTGAGGTTTTTTATTTATAGAAAGATATCGACTTCAAATCATACAACACTCTGATACCATTTTATGTCCTTGACGGTGCACCAAAACTCGATTTCTTTGCAATTGAATGATTGATCCGTTTTGTGGTCGAAATATGGGCTATTCGCATAATGGTATTTTTTGAAAACGTTTTAAAATACAGGCATGGCTAGATATGAACCCAGGTGGCTCCGATGCCATAAAAAAATTTAGAATTGTTAATGTTTATGTCATTGAACCAAAACTTTTGAAATTACGGTGAGGGTGCAGGGAAATACTTTTATACTCAAACAGAAACAAAAGTTAGTAACAAATATAGACGACGAAAGGGTTGCAGTGAAACCTCATTTGGATACATTGCGCCAGGGCTTCTGCTAGGATCAAACCCTGACCACCCTTTGATGCCTTCGCTCTTCTTTGGAACTAAGAATCTCTCTGGCTCGAACTCGTGAGGCCGGTCCCAAAAGTATGGAGACCTGTGAAGGTTGTATACCTAAACAGGAAAAAGAATTAGTTTTTATAAGAAATCAGAGGCAGATTTCATAAAAAAAATTAAAGGGAGTACCAATTGAGATGGTTCGGACATGTGCAACAAAGCCGATAATTAAACACGCCAATTGAAATAAAAACAAAGTTAATCGTAAATTTAATTGAGGAAACATGCCTTAATTTAGCTAAAGAAAGAAAATGATTCGTGTCCTAGAGCCTGAAAATAAAAGCAAACTCTACTACGAAGAAGAGTGAAATCAACTCACAGAAAGAAAGATGTCGGTCCCAGAAGGAATTACATATCCATCTTCTCGGCCATTGTATCCTCCTGTGCAATTATTTTGCTACAATCAAGTATACATAAAAGCACACCAACTGTTTCTTGAGACATTGAAAATAAATATAAATATCTTTACAGCATGCGACCTTTGTCTATGAAATATCAATTTCACAAATTTTACCTCCTGTGATTAGCATGTGTCATACAATTAGTAGCCATTACCTGGACATGATTTCGTTTGTAGAAAAATTACGATAAATAAATAGCAAGGGACCCCAAACCGATATATATTTCGATTGCTGAAACAATTTTTTTTATTGAATTTAAACAGTGAAAATGATACCTGGTAGTTTATCGGCTTGGAGGCTACGTCTTATAAGAAGTGGAGGTTGAGGATACAGACGGAGAGATTCAACAATGATGAGTCGTATATACCTGACAACAAAGTAGATTATCATATAGTTTGTAGATAGATGATGATCACAAATAGACGTATGATAACATCTGAAAAGTTTACTTCACAAGGATCGGAACATCACTATATTTAGTGCATAGAACATTGTTTTAATATGTTTATTAACATAATAAAGCCCACTACAGAAATAGAAAACAGCACTGGGTTGAGCACCAATTCATGAGAATCGTTACCGCACACTAATACGGACCATGTGTCATAAAATGAAGTAGCATTCAAGTCATTTTACTGGTTAAAAAAATCTGAAGATCTGTGCAAACCTACTCCAGTTTTTTAATGCATTCTGGAGTCATTCGATCTTCACCAAGAACAGAATCAACCTCTGCCTGAGCCTTCCTCATCTTCAAGGGGTTCTGCATGACACATGAAAATGAGCTTAAACTTAGTATATTCCATCCCTTTCATTTGGGATAATTCATGCAGCAAATAAATCAGTTCCAATTAGGATGTGTTTTGGTTATCATCTCCTACATGCTAATCCAAATACTGCAGTTGAAACTACATTTCTTGGTCAGAATCCACTTCCAGATACATGTTTTGAAAAACTTACCTTTAATTGCTTGCAGTTATAGTGCCTAAACTAATTATCCTGTTATTTTCTGTATCTATAGCTAGTGTACTAAATGTTGGCAATATATATCACATATCGGCTAATATATCGAAAATAGAGATAACACGACATGTTTTATCAACTTAATATCGTCTTGTTGTACTGGAGAAACATTGGCCGGTAGAACATTGGTTGCAACTACATTAAACTTGACCGAAAATTCCAATCACAAATTTTCTAATCCATATCATATTATCATATTTCATTTGTCGGAGTACCACTCTTGAAATCAAATACATAGTTTAAGATTCTGCTATAGTTGGAACTACATGGGGCTCCAACTACACCCAAAAAACAGCCCCTTCGGTGAATTCAAATTCCGTGATTAACAATCCATCTAGGTTAATAGATGAATTGCCAGGCAAAATGGATATACTTCAGAACTTGGTGAACGAAAAAACAAATACCTGCGCAAGAAGAAAAATAGACCATGTAAGAACAGCAGCGGTTGTTTCATGTCCCGCAATAAGCATGGTCATGAGATCATCCCTTAGTTGGCGGTCATCAACATTGGCCCCACGCATATCGACAAAAAATCGGAGTAAACTTGCATCCTGCAAGCTTATCATCACATAGATCGGAATCTTTAAGTACGCTCCTGTTAGTTTATAAATACTCAATCATGCATTATATTTAATAGAGAACATCAGCTAACCTTCAGAGTTGAATAATCTCTTTGTTGAAGTTTTTCGACATCGGCTTCCTGCAGATACACCGAAACCACGAAAATAACTAGGGCAGGTAAATAAGACAATATTTTATATAAAAAAAATCTATATAAGACTACATAATACGTGCCTGTGGTAAAATACGAACTTTTACACGAAGAAAAAAAAAAGAAAAGAAGGAAGGAAAACGAAAAAAATTGTACAATCATTTTTCATTTTCCTATACATATTCAGCAGAACCCAACTCAGAAGCAATAAATCTTATGAGAATAAATCTTTTCAACCAATCACCGGTAAAAGTTACTATCAGTTTTTCATGAACGATGCACATGAAACAAAAACTAATTTTTCTTTAAAGAAATTATTAAATTAGATAACAGGCACCTTGAAGTAGAAATTCATTAATATACTTTCTTTGCTAATGCAAAACCTCATTTATAAGGAGTTGAAGACAATTTATAACTATTTATTCATTCCTTCATTGGGTAATGGATAAAAAAAATGAACTGAAATGAGTCAATTAACTGTTTCTTCAAAATATGAATGAAATGGATCGATTGAGTGAAAAAATTAACGGGGAGAAGTAAAACATAAATAGTTTGCAATGCTGCAGATGAAAATTTTGAAAGTTGTACTCACCTGCCTTGTCTCTTTTGCATTTTTGATAAGTCCATCAAGACAATCATTGATGATCTTAAGGTCATAATGAAATTTCCGCTGTCGTGGAACTATCCATCTTGCAAAAGGAAGTTTCCAATAAGGGATGTAGAAAGTCGATCGATGTTCAGCTTCAAAAAGAGTTCCATAAACTGCCTGTTTTAAAAAACAAGTTCAAATCGATTAGAGCATCTGCAAATGGTGAATGATCCATGTAAACTTTGATCCTTGTTTCGAAAATGATGTACTCCTGGCAATCAACACATTTTGTAATAAGAAACTGCCAACAAACCTTTTGTTTCTTTCTTTTTTTTCAAAATAGTAAGAAGAAAATAAAATATGTGAGAACAAACCTTGATTACAGGAGATTCTTTAGTGACAGAGCCAAAGTCATAGTTAAATACACCCAAACCAATAATGTCAAGTGCCAGACTTGAAAATTCAGCTTCAAGATCCAACTCAATTGCCTTCTCTGCATGGCTCGCTCTTTCAATAAGGTTTTCAAACTTTAATACAGTTCTTTCTGAACAATCAGAGAAAATTTTGACCATAGCCTCCAGAAACAACGAATGAAACCCAGGTGCGATAACTGCAACTCAGACAATTAAAAAACATATTAGAAAATATAATATTTATATTTTCAATAAGTAGGAACAATCAACGAAAATGAAGTAAATATCTTAAATTGCACGTAAAAGACGCTTGAATGCCAATGGGTAATCTATGTTCTTTCAAATTGTCACCGTAATTGTCCTCTTGTTAGTTTTTATATTTTGTGTTCAAGAATCATTGTTTTTTGTATTATATTTTTCTTCTTAGTCCAACTCCAAGTCCATAAATCTTGGGCCCATCCTTCATTATAAAGGGAATGCTCCTATCAACCTAGGTCAATATATTGGAGTGCACTTCCCATGTGTACGTATGCAAAGGAATCTGTAAATATGGAAACTTGTCTATCTAATTTAAAATGATTTTTTGCATGTGCCTATACGTTTTTTTTATAAACTTTAAATTTCGTTTCCTTTTGGATATTTACCTACATGATCATGCATATCTGAAGTATGTTCAATATATACCCTTTTTGTGTTCCAATAGTTAAATCTGATAAGTTAAAGAAAAAAATGACATTTAAGTTGATTCATCATATAATTTACAGGATAAAACTACCTGAATTTATCCCTCTCAATGACATTTTTGATATAGAAATACTCTCCACATATGCAATTTAATCAAGAAATAAAGGTATATATCACTATGGCTCTAAATTAGTAGATGGATAATTTGTTTTATAAATCACTAAATATACATGATGTATGGTTTAATTCATCGAAATTTTTAATTCCATAATTTGTTCTATAAATTGCAAGTTATAAAAGTTATATGATTTTATTTATCAAATTTTTTAATTAATTTAGCTTCAAATAACTATCGAATGAGGGATAGACTTATCTATAACTAACCCAAAACACAGCCAGCATATAGGTAATATACCAAAGAAGATGCAATTCCTCCAGAAAACAAGGATGAAAATACTAGAAACCCTATTTTAAAATCAATGAATGAAACTATAATTTTGCTTGAACTTTAAATAGAAGGATTATAAGCATTCGCAGTATGCTAACCTTTCCTTCTCTGCTTCCAAGTGGGGATATCTGCAGGTATAAGCCCTTTTCCCATTATTGGTTCTAATATATCGGCAAGAACCCCCTATTCGATAAATACAATAAGCAAACGGGCATAAAATATCTTACCAGAAAAAAAGAGTTTATGTACCCAGATGCTAGGGGAAAAATGAAGAATTCCTGTAAACATATCCTACTGAAATTTGAGTGATACAGTGACTTAGCGCTACTATCATAGGGGAAAATTTCATAAAGAAGTAACTACAATACATATATCTATTTGATTAGACGGCGCCAATAATGGCATTTTAGAAAATTCAAAGAGTTCAACATGTAGGATCAAACTATCACCTCATACAGCCTAATTATCTCTCAATTATGGATCTAGGAGTCTGAATGTAATAAGATTTCTACATAACTAGTAGAAAAGATCTACCCTTGTCATATCATATACCTAGGGTTGCATTCATATTCGGATATCCGGATATTTATCCGGATCCGGATATTTTCGGACACGGATATGAACTTTTGGATCCGTTCCGTAATAACCGGTCTTTTGAGTATGTTGTATTTCCGTATATTTTATATATATATAATTCCTTTTAAAATTTTCACTTTATTTCCTATTTTTTTCTAAACCCAAAATTTCTAATCCTAATACCCTAATAATTAAACCCATACCCAAACCCAATGGCCATTCTCTCTCTCTCAACTCACCCGACCCGACCCGACCCGAACCCACTCCCCTCTCTTCTTCTCCTTTCTTTCTCCCCCGAGCTTCCCCTACATCCCTTCTTCCTCGCAACTGCCCCCGCGTGACCCGCTCTCTCTCGACTTCGTCTTTGCCCAATGTTCTCCCGAGATCCCAACGTCCACCTCCTTCATCCATCAACGTCTCTCCTATCTCTCTCTCATCTCTTCATAATCCTCTCTCCATTTTCCTCCTTCCCCACCGAGTTCCCCTCACCATCAATTCCTCCAGAGCACCTCCTTCTCCAAGCACCTCGCCGCCGCCGTCCTACATCACCTTTTCGCCGCACCCTCGAAGCACTCATCGCCATCCAAACCGACTCCTCCGTACCCCCCGTCGCCCTCACCTCTGAGCTCACTATCGACTTCCACCTCGCACTGCATCACCCCCGATCGCCACCTCCTCTCGCCTATGCCCCACAAGCACCACCCCTGCAATCGAGCCCATCCTCCTTCCCTTGCTGCACCCCGAGGCCTGAACCACCGCCGCTGCCAACATTACCACCGGCCACCGTCGTTTGCAACCATCTCTTTCATCCTAAGCCACCACGACAGCACCACCTCCCTCTCCTCGTTCCTCTTCACTTATGCTCCAAAACCGAACCCATCACTGCAAATCCATCGCAAGCCAGTTCCGATTGCCGCCGCCGACTCCAGCCTACCTCTGACCTCCGCCATGAGCTCCCTGACCTCGCTGCAAGTGAACCCACCATGACACCATCCCAGCTTCCTCTCCTTCCCCGAGCTCTGTTGCACCAAACCAGTGCTCCGCACCCATGCTACCTGAGCTGCCACCAGCGATGTCTGCTCCTTGCATCGTCGCAGCCAAGCCCCTCATCTTTCCAAACAGTCCTTGTTGGGGTAAAAATTTACACCCCCGTTGACCGAGTCAAAGTCAAGGTCAACCCCAAGGCAGGTGGGCCCAAGCCCAGGGCAAGCGGGCCCATGCCCAAGTCAAGGCCGCGGCCAGCCTCCTCCATGCCAACAACAAAAATCATGTAACAAATAATTTTTATGTAATTTTTGTGCATGATTTTTGTATGCAAAATGGGCATAAAGCCAAATTTTTGTAAGCTCATGGCTTATATGCAAAAAACAAATGACACATAAGCCATGTGATAGGCAAAATGCCATTTTGCAAAGCCCAAAGGGCTATATGTAAATATGTAAGCCTATAAAAGGCAAAATGATGATGAATAAAATATACACTTTTCATTCTCTCCAAAAAAATTTAGGTCTGAGATCTTTCTCCTTCTTCAAGGTTCCAAAACCTTCTTCTTTCTCTTGAATTAAATCAAGAGTTTTACTCCTCCTTTTTCAAAACTAAATAGTTCTCCACCACAAAACCCACAAAGGGGAACTTGGATCTGCCATCAGATCTTAAAAAGGAGAGATTTTGAGATTTTACATCTCTTGATCTTCAAGATCCAGCAAGCAACAGGAGGAAGAAGAAGAACCCTTCCATTAACCCAAAACAAAAACAAAAAAAAACACTCAGGAGTCTAACTCCTCTTTGATTTCTCTTCAGAGAAATCTTTTTAGGCTAAAAGCCTGTTGTGTGCGCAAGTCGCCAGCGTGCCGACACGTGGCGCGCGCGTCTGTGCAACTGCGCAAGTGCGCAAGGCGCCCGCGTGCCGACACGTGGCGCGCGCGCCTACGCAACTGCGCAAGTGTGCAAGGCGCCCGCGTGCCGACACGTGGCGCGCGCGCCTGCGCAACTGCGCATCCCTTGGATGTCTTTTCCCCCTCTTTTGTGTACATACATATACACATACATATGTATACAAATTCACACATATACATACTCCGCCACATTCTCCCCCTCCAAAAAATTTTCGGGCCGGGGCGCTGCTAGCCCCCTTGACCCCCAGCCCCCTATCCGGGTAGCGGGACCCCCGTAAAAACTCTGCGTGGCTCCCGATATGTCCAAACCCCCCTTTCAAAACACAACACACGTACACTGCACATTGAGTTCGCATGACCATTTTAACCCGTTAATCGGAGGTTCCCTCGCCCCAAAGGCGAGGGGTAATTAACGGCAGCTTAGTCCGCGGCTGCCGGAGATTCGGATCCCCACAATCATTAAACCCCAGCCTACCCCAGGCAGGGGGAATCTGTAGTACGCCTGACAAGCGTGCGCGTATTCCCATCTCAATGGAGTGACGAAAAACACCCTACAGGTTCTGGCACGCCCGGTGGGACCAATCTCTCCTCCCATATTTCGGGTTAAATGTTCATGCGAACTCAATCCATATACATATCGATTGCCTATACTGAAATAATGTTTCTATTTGCAGGGGTTAACAATTTCCAATTGCCATATTCGATGCAAGTCGGTATTTGAACGACTTTCCTTGGCCCCAGTTGGGGGCAAGGCCATCAACCCCGACAACTGCCCGATCAGGTATCTTCTCTGACCTCCACGTCGTTAAACTGGAAACAGATGACCTCTAAGTCGTTAAACTGGAAACAGCTGACCTCCACGTCGTTAAACTGGAAACAGATGACCTCTAAGTCGTTAAACTGGAAACAGATGACCTCCACGTCGTTAAACTGGAAACAGATGACCTCTAAGTCGTTAAACTGGAAACAGCTGATCTCCACGTCGTTAAACTGGAAACAGATGACCTCTAAGTCGTTAAACTGGAAACAGCTGACCTCCACGTCGTTAAACTGGAAACAGCTGACCTCCACGTCGTTAAACTGGAAACAGATGACCTCTAAGTCGTTAAACTGGAAACAGCTGACCTCTAAGTCGTTAAACTGGAAACAGATGACCTCTAAGTCTTTAAACTGGAAACAGAGGACCGCCACGTCGTTAAACTGGGAAACAGTCGACCGCCACGTCATTAAACTGGGAACAATCGACCGCCACGTCATTAAACTGGGAACAATCGACCGCCACGTCATTAAACTGGGAACAGTCGACCTCTAAGTCGTTAAACTGGGAATGTAAAAAAAATGTAAATACAAAAAAAAAATGTGTAAATAAAAGAAAAAAATAAAGAAAAGCCGAAATGATGGGGCAACTCGCAATAAAAATCAGCGAGTAAAAATGAAAATGAAAATAAAGCCGAAATGATGGGGCAACCGCGAATAAATAGCCGAAATGATAGGGCAATCGCGACCTTCGCGATAAGAAAAGCTGAAATGATAGAGCAATCGCGGTAAAACAAAAAAAAAACAACAAAACAAAAAAAAACTACGGCGAATGATGAGTCGCTCCTGGTACCATATTCCAGTGCAGCGATGCAGACGCCAACAAAAATTCAAATTTCCAAAATTCTCCCAGCCCTACGGCCAGTCCCCAAATTGACTACCGTATACAATCCACGGGCTCAAATGATTCTCAGCATACCCATGCCCCACCGCAACCACCAGTTACGCGGCTGGTCTCCGCCTTTGGAATTACGCTTCATTGGAAAGACCCACTCATGTGTCCTCACGATGCATGAGGAGAACAAACCTTCGTGAGATCCTTACGACTCACCAAGGAAAAACACACTTAGGAGTCCTCACGACTCTTAAGGAGAAAACACACCTGCAGGATCCTTACGACTCACCAAGGAAAAACACACTTAGGAGTCCTCACGACTCTTAAGGAGAAAACACACCTGCAGGATCCTTACGACTCGCAGGGAGAAAATACCTTTATGGGACCCTCACGGCCCATAAAATTGAAAAGTCTTAGATGATAGGGATCCAAACCTGTCTCCTAAGCAATCGCTCCCCAATCCCCAAGTGGCGAATGATGAGTCGCTCCTGGTACCATATTCCAGTGCAACGATGCAGACGCCAACCAAATTCCAAATTCCAATCCCCAAGCGGCGAATGATGAGTTGCTCCTGGTACCATATTCCAGTGCAGCGATGCAGACGCCAACAAAGCCCTAAAATTTCTATGGCCCTACGGTCTGGATCATACATCCTGCAAAACCGTATACAATCCACGGGCGTAAAACGATCCCAATCTCTCCCAAGTCCTCCCGGACACATGATGAGTTGCTCCTGGCATTATTCCAGTGCAGCAATGCAGATGCCAAACAAAAACCAAATTCAAATCCTCCCCGGGCACATGATGAGTTGCTCCTGGCATTATTCCAGTGCAGCAATGCAGATGCCAAACAAACCAAATCCAAATCCTCTCTGGGCACATGATGAGTTGCTCCTGGCATTATTCCAGTGCAGCAATGCAGATGCCAAACAAAAACCAATTCCCAAATCCTCCCCGGGCACATGATGAGTTGCTCCTGGCATTATTCCAGTGCAGCAATGCAGATGCCAAACAAAAACCAATTCCCAAATCCTCTCTGGGCACATGATGAGTTGCTCCTGGCATTATTCCAGTGCAGCAATGCAGATGCCAAACAAACCAAATCCAAATCCTCTCTGGGCACATGATGAGTTGCTCCTGGCATTATTCCAGTGCAGCAATGCAGATGCCAAACAAAAACCCCAATTCCCAAATCCTCTCAAAGACAGATGATGATTCGCTCCTGGTACCATATTCCAGTATAGCGATGCTAATGTCAACTCAAATCAAACAAATCAAACCAACTAATTCCAACATCGACCTCTGCGTCAACCACAGGCACTCCGTCTCGGGGATACGTCCTACCACAGGCACTCCGACTCGGGGAAACGTCCTACAACAGGCACTCCGACTCGGGGAAACGTCCTACAACAGGCACTCCGTCTCGGGGATACGTCCTACAACAGGCACTCCGACTCGGGGATACGTCCTACAACAGGCACTCCGTCTCGGGGATACGTCCTACAACAGGCACTCCGTCTCGGGGAAACGTCCTACAACAGGCACTCCGACTCGGGGAAACGTCCTACAACAGGCACTCCGACTCAGGGATACGTCCTACAACAGGCACTCCGACTCGGGGATACGTCCTACAACAGGCACTCCGACTCGGGGATACGTCCTACAACAGGCACTCCGTCTCGGGGATACGTCCTACAACAGGCACTCCGACTCGGAGATACGTCCTACAACAGGCACTCCGTCTCGGGGATACGTCCTACAACAGGCACTCCGACTCGGGGAAACGTCCTACAACAGGCATTCCGTCTCGGGGATACGTCCTACAACAGGCACTCCGTCTCGGGGATACGTCCTACAACAGGCACTCCGTCTCGGGGAAACGTCCTACCACAGGCACTCCGTCTCGGGGATACGTCCTACCACAGGCACTCCGACTCGGGGAAACGTCCTACAACAGGCACTCCGACTCGGGGAAACGTCCTACAACAGGCACTCCGACTCGGGGAAACGTCCTACAACAGGCACTACGTCTCGGGAAAACGTCCAACCACAGGCACTCCGTCTTGGGGAAACGTCCTACAGCAGGCACTCCGACTCGGGGATACGTCCTACCACAGGCACTCCGTCTCGGGGATACGTCCTACCACAGGCACTCCGTCTCGGGGATACGTCCCACCGTGATCGCCACTCCGACTCGGGGAAACGTCCTACAACAGGCAATCCGTCTAGGGGAAACGTCCTACCACAGGCACTCCGACTCGGGGAAACGTCCTACAACAGGCACTCCGTCTCGGGGAAACGTCCTACCACAGGCACTCCGTCTCGGGGAAACGTCCTACAACAGACACTCCGTCTCGGGGATACGTCCTACCACAGGCACTCCGTCTCGGGGAAACGTCCTACCACAGGCACTCCGTCTCGGGGATACGTCCTACCACAGGCACTCCGTCTCGTGGAAACGTCCTACAGCAGACACTCCGCCTCGGGGAAACGTCGACCAGCGACACTCCGTGCCGGGGACACGTCTACCAAATCGCTTCGGATCAGAGCGTCGACCGTCTATGTCGCAAAAAGGGCAGTGCAGGCTCCCGCAAATTGGGAACCCAAATCGCTTCGGATCAGAGCGTCGACCGTCTATGTCGCAAAAAGGGCAGTGCAGGCTCCCGCAAACTGGGAACCCAAATCGCTTCGTAACAGAGCGTCGACCGTCTATGTCGCAAAAAGGGCAGTGCAGGCTCCCGCAAATTGGGAACCCAACTCGCTGCATAACAGAGCGTCGACCGTCCATGTCTGAAAAAGGGTAGTGCAGGCTTCCCACAAATCGGGAACCAGATCGCTCCGGGCCAGAGAAACGTCTACCACGGACACTCCGTCTCGGAGACGCGTTAAGCGTCGACCGTCCATGTCGTAAAAAGGGCAGTGCGTCCCAAAAAGTGGGAACCAAAGCAAGTCGCCTCCACGTGAAAGAAGATCCATCAATTTCATGCACACGACCCATATATGCTGTGTGCATTTATTGATGGAGGGCACTTTGTTGGGGTAAAAATTTACACCCCCGTTGACCGAGTCAAAGTCAAGGTCAACCCCAAGGCAGGTGGGCCCAAGCCCAGGGCAAGCGGGCCCATGCCCAAGTCAAGGCCGCGGCCAGCCTCCTCCATGCCAACAACAAAAATCATGTAACAAATAATTTTTATGTAATTTTTGTGCATGATTTTTGTATGCAAAATGGGCATAAAGCCAAATTTTTGTAAGCTCATGGCTTATGTGCAAAAAACAAATGACACATAAGCCATGTGATAGGCAAAATGCCATTTTGCAAAGCCCAAGGGGCTATATGTAAATATGTAAGCCTATAAAAGACAAAATGATGATGAATAAAATATACACTTTTCATTCTCTCCAAAAAAATTTAGATCTGAGATCTTTCTCTTTCTTCAAGGTTCCAAAACTTTCTTCTTTCTCTTGAATTAAATCAAGAGTTTTACTACTCCTTTTTCAAAACTAAATAGTTCTCCACCACAAAACCCACAAAGGGGAACTTGGATCTGCCATCAGATCTTAAAAAGGAGAGATTTTGAGATTTTACATCTCTTGATCTTCAAGATCCAGCAAGCAACAAGAGGAAGAAAAAGAACCCTTCCATTAACCCAAAACAAAAACAAAAAAAAACATTCAGGAGTCTAACTCCTCTTTGATTTCTCTTCAGAGAAATCTTTTTAGGCTAAAAGCCTGTTGTGTGCGCAAGTCGCCCGCGTGCCGACACGTGGCGCGCGCGCCTGCGCAACTGCGCAAGTGCGCAAGGCGCCCGCGTGCCGACACGTGGCGCGCGCGCCTGCGCATCCCTTGGATGTCTTTTCCCCCTCTTTTGTGTACATACATATACACATACATATGTATACAAATTCACACATATACATACTCCGCCACATTCTCCCCCTCCAAAAAATTTTCGGGCCGGGGCGCTGCCCCGCACCCCGCAAGGGGGCTGCTAGCCCCCTTGACCCCCAGCCCGCTATCCGGGTAGCGGGACCCCCGTAAAAACTCTGCGTGGCTCCCGATATGTCCAAACCCCCCTTTCAAAACACAACACACGTACACTGCACATTGAGTTCGCATGACCATTTTAACCCGTTAATCGGAGGTTCCCTCGCCCCAAAGGCGAGGGGTAATTAACGGCAGCTTAGTCCGCGGCTGCCGGAGATTCGGATCCCCACAATCATTAAACCCCAGCCTACCCCAGGCAGGGGGAATCTGTAGTACGCCTGACAAGCGTGCGCGTATTCCCATCTCAATGGGGTGACGAAAAACACCCTACAGTCCTCTCGAGCTTCTCACCCCGCTGCAACCCATCGCCGGTAGTATCATCCTTGCCGCTACCACCGTGCCACAACCGCGCCAGTCCTGTGCCACCACATCACTTGCACCGTGCCACGATCATACCTCCGATGTGCCAGATCCCCGTACCAACTTCCCTGGACCACCGTGCCCACTTCGAGTCACCCTCATGCCCACCTCCGTGCCACACCATACACTGCACCAATATCACATCGTGCATGGCTCGTGCCCATCACCATGCCCTTTTCATGCCACGACAGCACTCACTCCGTGCCCACTACCGTGTCACGCCCGTATCGTCACCACGTCCACTATCGTATCACGCCCACGTCGCCTCTGCGTCCAGTACCGGGTTGCCATGCATCATGCACGCGCCACACATCGTGTCCAGTATCGCGCCGCCTTATGTGTCAAGGTAAATCCTGCACGTTGTGTCGCTTCTATATCAGCGACCGAAGGCAAGTGAAATCTTCACTTATCATGATATTTCAAACCTTAGCTATGATATTCACTATATATAACTAGACATATCTATAGCTATAATTAGATATTAGTTCATTATTGGAATCGTGTGGCGAGCCATAGTGCCGTCTTGCTAATTGGAGCACGATTAGGGTTTATTACTGTGTTGGTATCATGTAGAAGTTATACGGTTTATCTAAATCCGTTTGGTTGAAAGAAACGTGTGTTACGATCGATAACCGAACGACTACCTAGATGTTCGATAGATTACCCAAATGAAAATCCTATTTAACATGCCTATGTTTTGTGAACGTCAAATCCCGTTACTGTTGATGATATTGTGTAGTGATTTAGGTTTAAAATATTGAGAATATCGTCACGAAATGTCGCCCCAAAGAGGCGATTCTAAATCTGGGTTTTACTATACATGTCGTGGTGTTTAATTGATATTAAATTAGATACATACCGGAATGTATAGTTCTACGGCTGATATCTTGATAAGCTAGAATCTCCTGTAATTTATATTTCGATACTGATATATCACAACAACAAAAACTGACTTGAAATGCGGCTCTGGACTGCAGTCCAGAGCGCATTTCATATTGATCCCTGGTTCTAAATAAAAGCATAGCTCTGTATGAAAAGGAAAATATACGGAACCCTATATCTTTGCGAAGATAATCATGTTAGCTAACTATAGATGGTGATTTCGTTCAATTTTACCGTCGTTTGATATTTTATTTGTAATTTAAACAGACAAAGTGTACTGCTGTTTAAGTTTACTTTCTACTTTTTTTGTATCTTTGCCTAATTACGATCGTATGATTTATTATATTTTTCTGAACTTATTATGCACGTGTGATTTAATGCAATTTTTCATAATTCAAACAACACCGGCCGCTCATATGTTATTTAGTAGTGTATTTTACTGTATCCCCATAATGTTGCATGACTGTTATACCCTCTATAACTAGTGTTCATTTGCATCAATATCCTAATGACTATTTTATATTACCGAGTGATAAAGTGATAGTGATTTGGATTGTGATAAGTGCGGTAGTGTAAAAACGCGACCGAATAGTGAAAGTGATACGTACTTGTACACAATCTGCGAAACCATTTAGTTATTGAATTGTCGACGCCTATGGAGCATGTATAAGTGTAACTATAACTGGTATGGAAGCACTTATATTAGTGTCATAGGTAAGACATCAAGGGCTATTCATTTATCTTTGATACCGGTCAAGACATACTTGATGGAGACCATGTCTTCAATTCTTGCATAGACTTGTCATGGAGCGACTAGTATTTAGATTCATGATCAGTGTTTGATGTAAACAGTGGGATGTGGGGTGGTTTGAGTGTGAGTTCGATCAATGGAATCTAAGGAGTCCCACTGCAAGCATATTTCGTGATTTTGTTACAGATCGTGTTATAGATTCTTACTGATCGTGATTCGAGCCCGTGTTTTCTTGCCCCTGGGGCTTACCCTTGGATTGGGAATACTTCTACGGTGGTTGACGCTCACACTTGGACTGACGATAGATTTAGTGATATGGAGATTGCATTGTTTACTGATTCGATACACATGCCCTACTGTTTATCTGTACCGGTTATTTCATGCTCACGTCATTACTCTATACTTACGGCTTCATGTTTATCATTATTCATATTATATATATATATATTGTTACCGTGTCGCTCTGACGACCTGAGTATGCATGCTCAGAATAAGAAGTGAACTTAGCTCGGATCAGGACCTGCCTTACCTCGAGAATATTACGGATATCTAGATCAGCGACGTCAGTGTTATCTTTTCCCTTAACTCTATCTGGTTAGTTGTATATTTGTTTTGATAGAATTAGTGACTGCATTTCTCATTACTTATGCTATGATTACTGCTTACCATGTACTACTAGAAACCGAAGTGTGACTACGGTAGGATAATTTCTTGACCGTAGGAGTATGGCTGGCTTAGTCATTCCCTGTATTCCGTATTTTGGGAAGCGAGGCGTGACACGTTCGGATACAGATATATATTTTCAGATCTAGTCGGATACGGCTAAGAATAAGGATCTTTTCAAATTTTTCGGATACAGAATCGGATATCCGGATATCTGAATTCGGATACGGATATCCGCAGACACATTAAGTTAAATATAGCATTTTAAAATAATTTCTAATGTTTTTATGCTTAATTAATCAATACTTTTATCCTAAAATTAAAATTAAATAATATATTAGTTTGTTTATTTTATATGTATTATAAATTATGCATTTAAAATATTATTTTATTATCATTATTTAAGTATACATAATAGGACAATATATATGTATAATTATTTGTTAATATATTCCGTTACGTGCATATTTATTCGTTTCCAATATTTTAAGCACTCGTATTTAATTTGTACTTAATTGTTTTGTAGTATGTATCGATTACATGCATATTTTTACTTTACATTCACTTATTTTATATTTTAAATATTTATTTATCAATATATGATTGAATCCGTATCCGTTTATCTCATATCCGATCCGTATCCGTATCCGATTTTGTCAAATATGGTTATGAATATTTTTTATCGAACTATTTCCTTATTCGTATCTGAAACCAAAAAGCGAATATGGATACTGGAATGCTCATATCCGATCTGAATGTCACCCTACATATACCCGTTAATTACTGCAGCCAATTTATTAACGGATCCAAAAGTCTTGTAGTGGTTGTTTCTTACAAGTTGTGGACTAGTAAGCACAAGTGTTGCTTAGTAAGAAGATGATTGCCAGTAAAAAATTTCTAGTACGTGACCCACGGAAAATTCTCATTATGCTTTAGCATAACTGATTCGAGTAAATTAACATCAAGTAGACATTACTAAACATTTTCATACCTCATGCATGAAGCCATGAAGATCTCTGAATCATTTAATTTACGGCAAATCTATGTAGAGGCCTCATGTTTCTTGCACACACTAAATTATCTAAGAGCTCCAACTAGTTGCTTGCGCAACAAAGCATACTATTCCTTGGAATGTCCTAAACGAACCAACCTCCAATCCGAAACCATCTTATAGACCAGTCTATATACAAGAATGGGATATAATGGTAGTGTATAGCCTTCTTCTTGAGGTCCTTTATGCTTGATGATTTGGATGGGGAAATCAGAAGTTCAGCCATCGTAGTGCTATATTATTGTAGCCATAACTTAAAAAGGTCAAACTATAATAGCATACCATGATGTAGAAGAGCTTGTTCAGTAACAAATAAAATGCAAACAAGAAGGTAGGTATATGCAGAAGCATGATTACGAAACTAGAGAAAATAGCGTACCTTGTCGTAGCAAAATGCATTTTCTCGAAGGATATGTCTGGCAACTATGGGATCAGATACAACAACAAATGATTTTGGTCCAAAAGCAAGTTTATAAACCGAACCATGCTGCAAATAAAAGTAACAAAATATTATTCAAAGTACAAATACTGCATATGATGCAATATCATCTAATACAATAATAGTCATATGTTTGCTCTTAGACTATTATTGATGTTACCCGGGGCATGCTTTCTTTTATGCTAAAAAATATCAAGCCATGAAGTAGCATAAAAATTAAGAAGCCAAAATTGACATGTTGATAATTGAGACAAGTAATGGGGACATCGAGCCATGTCATATCATTTTGGGAGACTCTCATAAAACTTCAATGTCGAATGATGATGATAAGAAATAGGGTAAATTGTCAAAAAGCCCCTGGCCCGCTTCAAACTTGTGTAAAACCCCTGTGGATTTTTTGCTCTTGTTACAAAAACCATGGGCCCAATCCAAACCCGCTGTATACCAATTGCCTGTAATATCTAAGCAGTTACCTATTGTTGGGGTCAAAAACTACACCCCGGTTAACCAAGTCAAAGTCAAAGTCAACCCCAAATAAACAAGCCCAAGCTCATGTCAAGTGGGCCCATGCCCAAGTCGAGCCCCGTGGCCAGCCTCCTCCATGCCAATATAAAAATTATGTAATAAATAATTTTGATATAATTTTTATGAATAAATATAAGAAAAATGGGTATAAAGCCATTTTTTTGTAAAACGCATGGCTCAAGTGCAAAAGAAATAAGCAAATGAGGCATTTGATGGGCAAAATGCCATTTTATAAAGCTCAAAGGGCTATGTGTAAATTTGTAAGCCTATATAAGGCAACATGATAATGAAATGAAGGAGAATAATTCATTCTCCTCAAAATCTAAGATTTCTATGCCTCTTTCTCCTTCTTCAAGGTTCTAAACCTTCTTCCTTTTTTGAATTAAATCAAGCGTTTAACTTTTATTTTTCCAAAAAGAAATAGTTTTCACCATAAAACCCTTGAAGAGAAACTCACATCTCCCATCCAATCTCCCCACTCCCCCTTTTCCTCCAAGATCCAACCAACAGAGATGAGGAAGAAACATACACATCTCCAAAAATCCCACTTTGGGAAAGATTCAAGGTTCAAGAGAAAACCCAGGGCTCAAGGAAGAAAAAAGGGATTCCCTTTCATCATCTCCGAAAATCACTTAGGAGTTTAACTCCACAATATATATATATATATATATATATATATAATAATAATAAATCTTTCTTTTTAAGAGTTCAACTCCCGCTGCAGGGGCTAAGCCCCTTTATCCTTCTTTAAGGAGTTTAACTCCAAAAGTCAATTAGAAGTACAACTCCTAGTACAGGGGCTACGCTCCTTTTTTCGCGGGTGCCCAGCGCCCGTGTGCCGGGCGCATAAGGCTCTAACATTTCAGAAAAAAATAAAATATTATTTTTGGAATTTAAATATTAAAATAATATATTTCACGAAAAGTATTTGATTTGCGAATTTGGGGTTTTCGTAAAATGGTATAATTAAATACCAATATTTGGAAAATAATTGGAGATTAATATTGTATTATTTATTAAAAAGGGTATTTAGTGGATTTGGGCATTTTATAATTAATCATATGCAAGTTTAAATTAAACTTGATTAGTGCACTACTAATCATGATTAAGCCAAATCCGTATTTTTAATTAGCCATGGCTAGTGCACCATGACATGTTACATTTTATTGCATGGTTTCATTATTATTTGTTGTTTCATTTGTATTGTGTTATTTGGGGTTTTAAAGGAAAAAGGGAAAAGAAAAGAAAAGGGGACAAGAGAGAGAGAGTATGGGGGGACAAGTTATGACATGGAGGCATGACATGAGAGCATGGGCTATGAGAGAGAGTGAGAGTGAAAAAGAGAGAGAGACCCTTGGCCCTTTTTTCACTTCACCATTTCTTCAACTCCTCCATCTTCATTTTTCTTCACCTCTTCCTTCACCCTCCTCTACCTCCATAAATCATCTTCAAAACCTTACCAAAACATCAACACACCTTCATTAAAAATGCACACAACCTTACCCTACACCTCATGGTTGAATCAAGTTTAGATTTTGAGCACTTGGAGCATCTAAGGTTTTTCTTGAGTTGCTTCCAAAAGGTACAACTCCACTTCTCTTCTTGTTAATTTGTTCCTTCACCTCATAGTTATGTTTAGTGTTTGTTTTAGTGAGATTGATGACCTTAGAAAGTTTTAAGTTGATGTTTAGTGGATGTGTAGACTTGTAAAGTGGTAATTGAGGTGTAGTGAGTGTTTTACAAGACCTTAGTGATGTTTTACTGGCCAAGACCAGAGACTGGAACCCAATAAACGAACTTAGAATTTTCCCAACATCGAATATTTGACAGTTTGTGATGACATATTGGAATCTGGGATGACCCGAAAGACCCATAAATTAAGTTCTCATCACAGTGAGACGAGTAGGCACATAGGAAGCTAGCATAGAAACTTGAGCCCCTCCCCTCGATTCTTGGCCGCAGATTTAATCCTTGTGGCCGCAAATTGCGGCCACACTGTGAAGATTCATGTTGGTTTTTGGCTAGTGGCTTTGTTATCTAGTATTTAGACCTACCCTATATGCAAAATGTCTTGATTTGATCTAGGATAGAATGTGGGAGTGATTTCCTTTATTGCTGATTTCGTGTTTTGCAATTTCTAAAACTTGGTATTGGTATTTGAGTTTGGATTTCGTCGTTGGACGTTTGTACGTTAACGACGAGGGTTATTTGGTTGTTTTTGCATGCGTAGGCTATAAGTTCCAACTTATGAGCACTTCGCGTGCCATATCGGTTTTTCGGATTTGGTTTTAATAGCATTACGATGTGTTTTGATTGTAGTTACCTTCGCGTGGACTTTCGAAACGACGAAACACATCGACTTTGACTAAGCAAAAAGATTAGCAGGTGAGTAGATTTATATCTACGGGGGAAGTCGGATGGATGGCGTATAGCACCCCCGCAACTAATGATGAAATGACCGTTATATAAGTTATAGTTTGGAGAAACCTATGAATGATCTTACGGATATGATCAAAGAGTGAGTATGAGATGATATGATTGATATGAGATGATATGATTGATACAAGATGTCAATATAATGATATAAGATGATACGAATTGAGATGTCAATATAATGATATAAGAGGATATGAGCGGATATGCGTGATATGAGGATGTAAGGCGATGTAAATATTTATATACATATGCCTAGATATGAAATGAGATTGTTAATGATATGATATGAGATCGATAAGGATATGACATGAGATATATATATGTATGTATATATGAGAATAAAAGATGATATGATGTACGAAACTATAGATCCGTACCTTTATTGATAAATTGGACGGTAGGATACTTATTCTGTTTGATGTCACAGTAATATGGATTATCGTACGCGATAAGATATACCGAATGATTGATTCGCGCTCGTGATTTGAGGATGATATTCGAGGATATTCCCACATCTGATGCTCTAAGGCCGGATCGCCGACGTAAAGATTTCACCCGAACCATACTTATTTCCAAAACCAACGAATCGTATGCACTTTTAAATGGAAACCTCAAGGAACGCTACGGAATTTCAAATGGTGTCTTTTCCTCAAAAACACCGTAGCCCCTACTTTCAAAACTACGATTCGTATCACTTAAACTGACCGTATGGTTCATGTGTAGTTACGTACCTTATTATAGTTTATGTTTATGTTGGCTTATCTCTCGTGACTTACGTGCTATGTTTCCGGTATTTACCGCTTATGATATCGTCTGCTAGTACACCTGCACTATTACCGATAATGCGCATGTTACACTTACACAGATTTGCCGGCTCACACATTCATTATCGGTAATTGTCATGCCACGCGCACTATAAAAACTGTCATGGATAAATATATGTTAATTCGCATTCATTATTGATAGTTATATAACGATTCTGGTACTACTACGCATCATGATTCGCATCATGCATACATTGCTACAGTGATTTATCTCATATGATGTTTTCATGAGATTTCTGTTTCGTGGATTTGGGAAATCGCAAAGTACATTTTGAAAACTTGAAATATTTAAAAAGTGTGGTTTTCCCTTGATATAATAATTGTGTCCACCATGAGTTTTCTCGGTTTTGAGCTTTTCAAGTACCCGATTCGAGGAGGTGAACGAATCGTCTGCGGGTACATAGTAGACCTGGTAAGGTACCCCAGAGCAAGAAGCTCGAGATGTAGACAATGAGCCTAGCAGGAGGGAGCACTGCCTACCGGTGATAATTTGGACCCGGCGGTTATTCGGATGATACTGACCGGAGTCGTGAGATGGATATGAGGGCCGATCTGAGGATACGGCGTCTGAAAATATGAAGATTACGTGTCAATGATGGGCACGGGTTTCATGATGTTTTTCGAGTGTCGATGTTGGACACTCAGTTCCCATGATGGTGTGTCGTTGGTGGACACACGTGGATGATATCCACATGCATACAGGCATATGATTTCAGATGTTTGAATTTACATGTTATTGGCATTGACTCTATTGTTGACATATATGTATACATGATCACCCTAAATATCATAGTATTACCTTTATGATATAGTATGACCTAGGAATCGATGTTTATTCGATTTCTACCTGCTGATATTTTCTACTTACGAGTTGGCAACACCCCCCGTTGTGCCATGGTTTTCTTGTAGGTTCGACTGCTTGGATCAGTAGCGTTATCGCTGGCATACAGTTTCCCTCAGGGTGTTTTGCTTCGTTAGGTGGGACACACATTGGATCGTAACTATCCTCGTACTTTTATATTCTATTGTATCTAAATAAACTTCATCAAATCAGAAACTAGAATTTTGTATATTAGGAGACCTAGACAAACTTGTGTTACGAGACTTAGAGCGATGGGTGTATGTTCGCTTCTTTTGAGCCATTGGTGTCTTGCTTTGTTTATTGTTTTTTCTGGATTTCATTTTCGCCGTTGTGCGTCGTATATTTACTGCTTTATTTCGTGGTTGTTATTCCGCCGATTGGCGAAGAGTTAGCTCCCGCTTAGGAATGCCAATATATTGTATGTATGTGGTTTTGGATCAAAATATACAAAAGAGGTGCTGCCCAAATTTTAAAGGACGAAAAATGTTTTCAGCTTTAGTATATAATTCACTTGCATTTTCATATATAATTATCTATGCATAAAGAAAAACTTGATTTCATTATACTTTTATTTCAAAACTGCACATCCGCTATTTTCCGCAAAAAGGTTTAGATTTCTAGGTTTCGGCTTACTTGATTTACGTTACGCCTTTAGACGTTGCATGATTCTCGTACCGGTCGCGTGCCAAATTTCCGAGTCGTGGCAAAGTTGGTATCAGAGCGTTAGGTTTAACATTGGTTCAAGTTTAGGCTTAATCTTACGGAACTTAGACTTGACTGAAGGGGTATTAGACCCGAACTTTCGTCGCGTAGGTTGACCTTGGTTGATGGAGTAGGTAGCTTGAGTAGAGTGACGTACGGTGTGTATGTTCCGCGATATATTTACGACACACTGCTCCGCTTAAGTGACCTTAGGATGTACATTTTTTGAGATCCGTGATTTTATTCGTTCCTATGATCATACTCCTATTGATTTCATTTTTTCTTATGATCATATATCCATTTCGGACGAGTTGATTCCTTTCGTTCCTTCGATCTATCTTCATCGATACCTGCTTGAGGTTCCTGTCACCAAGGTGTTGAGCGCAGAAAGAGCTGCTGCTAGAGTTACGGTCAGAGCGAGCCCGTCACGGACGAGGGCTGACCATGATATTTTCTGGTGACATAGGAACATATCGGTATGGTGTTTGTGTTGATCTCTCGTTTGAGACGAATGTTCGGATTTGCACCGGATGATCGGGCCATTAATAGAGGCTGCCAGATTGAGAGGACTGTTGATATATAGCCTACCCCAGAGCTCGTGATGCTGTCTACCGTGCAGACAGATGACCTAGTTGTTGCTGAGATTGATGGGATGTCGCCTCTAGATTTTATGAGCTGAAACCGTTGGATCTTTCAGACAGAGATGTGACAGAAGACCGCTAGTCCATCTTGAATAGAGCGACTGAGATGATTCGTCTAATTGGATGTGCCGACACGGCCTTAGTTAAGTTGAAGAATTCCAGTTTGAAGGATTTTACTCAGATTTAGAGTAAATCGATCAAGAGAGGACGTTCGTTGGATACTCCAATGTGAGATCAGTAAGTTGACCAGTTTCGGACAGAGAACTTCACCTAGACGCGTCGTGAGTTGATCGAGAACGGACGAGTGAAGCGTATTCCTCCGAAAATTTGGACGAGTTCCCGAAGATGTAATCGGCTAGATATCTTCCACAGAGTAGTAAAGTTACCCGAGTTCGTAATTTCAAGTCCGTGTAGAGACTCCGGATTTAACTGTAGCCGAGGACAAATTGCGGTACGCAGCCAGCAAGATATAACGTCGAAGTGGATGATAATGAAGACAATTGGACAATAGGTTCGTGCGAGGTTAACGGGCTGTGTTACTCCCCGTTGATGCCAGAGGATTAATATGTATGCAGAGGTGTTGAATACGGCCAATTCCAGAGAAAAGCCGTGCTGAGAACGCAGCCGTCCGGATATGAGAAAAAGGATTAAGTAAAGAGTGCCAACCTCCATACAGCTCGGCTTAGGTGAGATCGGAAGAAACCCTAAGCAGGTATTTCCAGGATGCCGCAGCAATACAGATTTGCACCCTGGATCAGTTTCATCGCGCTTATTCATAGGGCCAGATGCCACCATCAGTAACATGTTGTTTTGCGAGTGGTCATGTTAATTGGCCAAGAGATGATTAGAGGAGTGCCACAACGGAACTGTTCCGTTATTACACCTGACCGGGCCGACGAGCAGAAGATGGTGAGATTGGTAATCCAGAAAGAAAACATGGACCCAGAGACAGAGGACGCCAGACCGTGAGCAGGAGGCAGGTGGATGTTCTTGCTTTGCCGGCTTTGGCGCACCGGCATTTTTTTCCGACATTGAATGAGGTGTACCTCAATGTCATTTATTATGACTTGCGTTTTGTGATTCGAGCATCACACTTTTATCGCTTGGACTTTGAGTTGCAATGATTGGGTTTTATGATATTTGTTTTCGTGCACCATGGCTGCATCTACTGGATTCATTTGGGCATAATTATTGCACTTGATTATGTTTTATACACCGTTACATTAGTTTATGATTTATGCACAGTTGTTACATTTGATATCGATTTTATGCATTTGATTGCACGTATTTATGATTCTATGTAATTCGTTACAGTCGATTTGATTTCGTTCATGTTGTATGCACTCGACTTGATTTATGCACTCGGTATAGCTCACATGTGTTTGCAGTGCATTAATACATGTTTTGTGTACACAGTTGCACACGTTTATGATTTTATACATCTTGGCACGCTCAGTGTTGTTTTGTACGCTTTTGGTGCATTGATGAGTTTTCGGGCACCTAGTGTACCAGATTTATATTTTCGTGCATTTATTGCACTAGAGTTATGTTTTAGTGCACCGTCTGCACTTGACGCTTGTTATCGTGCACACTGCTGCACTAGATGTTTTTGTGCGGATTTAACGCACTCGATTTAGATTTTCGCGTACACTGAGCGCATGCGATGTGATTTTGTGCACACCAGATACACTTGATTGAGATTTTTATTCGTGCATGTTAGTTGCACTTGGTTGAGATTTTCGTGCATTCTAGATGCATTTGATGTTGTTGTCGTATACACCCAAAGCACTTCACAGATGCTTTCGTGCACACCTGTTACATTTAGTTTTGCTTTTGTGCACATTATGGCACTTGTATTGGACTTAGTTTTCCGTACGCACCAGATGCACGTGATGTTGGATATGCCTTTTGAGGCCGATTTTACTCTTGAGCATCATATTTTGATGTTGGGTACTATATTATTGTAACCACCCTAATTTTCTTATACACCTTTTTCCTATACAAATTTTTAAATTAAATGTTTTCAAAATCCATAAAGGAGTATTTTAACCTGAGCACAATATATAAGTAATTATTTTGTTTTTAAATAAACTTTATTTTTAGTGTACATAAAATTGTTTTAAAATTAAAGTATACTTGGGGTATTTAATATTGTTGCCATTTTAAGTAATTATTTCACACCATAATTACAAGAAGGAAGTTGTAGCTCATTGGTAATACCTTGCACTGCTGAACCAAGCCACTAGAGTTCAAATCCCATGCCCCATATTATTTTTAATATTATTTTATTTTTGATTTTTTAGAATACCAACAGCTATACGTGCGTTTCTCACAAATTTCCTTCTACACATGAAAAGTTAGATGCACCAGAAGCCACACCCGACGACCCCACAGCCCCCGACCACCTGACTCGGCCCGACTCGACCGAGTCGGCGGGCGGACCGGCGGACTTGGGCCGGCGCCGCCGGCCGGACTCGGCCAGACGGCCGAGCCCCCAACATCGATGTTGAGTATCTTTTACTGGTCAACCCCCTGCATACTTTAAATTTTCAGATTGGTTATAGAGAGCCCATTAACCCCCATTTACTCCAATTTTTAATGATTTTTACATTTTTTTAATTAAAAACCCTAACCCTAGCCTAACCCTATAAATACACCCCATAGCCTCTATCCTCTCATCCTAAATTTCTGAGTCCACTCTTTCAAAATTCCAAGAGAACTTTGGTACTTTGGAAATGAGCGAAAAGCGAAGCGCTGACGAAATCGACGGCGAAATTCCGGTGATCGTGCTAGAAACTCTCAACGACGAATCGACGAATTGACGCACCGGCAAACCCTCTACTTCCCTCTCACTCTCTAGTGTTGTCCAAACCCGTAAGTCTCCCTTTCTATCTTTCTTTTCTTTCATAAAAATACGAATTTACAAACCCGACGGAATCGGATCAAATCCGATTTCCGATTCGGTTTTCTATAAAATCTCACTTCTCACCAATACATTCATGCTTAAACATCTCTATGTTGACTATTAATCACTTAACAAATAATTTGAACAAGTTTCCTCACATGAAATGATAGCTTTTGCAATATATCATTTTTTCACTTAAATACCACAATATTTCGTTTTCACATTTAACCCCTTTATCATTGCTATACCTTAAAGTAGATCACGAGGTAATGACCTACCTCCTCACACATTTATATGCAAACATAACACGCTACCTTGAAAACTTAGAATACGATAAAATAAGATTTTACATTTAAATACCATTTTCTTAATAAAACCTTTTCTAAAAGTTTTAGGTTTGATACACTTTTAAAACAAATATCTTTTAATAGGAAAATACGATATGTTGTGGACATCGATCGTTTATCTAAACCTGACTTTGTGGTGTCTAGGCTAGGCAAGTGAGAAAAGGTAACTTTAAAAGGCCCGTCTCACGATTCGTGAGCGGATCCCTCCTTTCCTCATTTGTACTTACCTGGACACAATTGGCGGTGAAGAGGCGATTTGAGGTTTCTAACGACTTGTCGTTTAGATCATTTAGAAATAGGCTAGTTGGCGTAGGAAACTCTAAAATCTAAAATACGGAAAATTTACACATTTGCAAATAAATACCTTTTACTTTATAAAACCATTTTCTAAAAGATTAGTATTTATAAAATCTTTGCAAAGCGCCACTACAACCCACCTTTGGGGAACCCGTTAGGGATAGTACGGTTTATCGTGCACCCTCGAGCTTAGTAGTACGAGGTTCAGACCTCCGCAAGGAGCATTCGGTCTCGAAAGGTCTAAAATACGACATCTTAAGAAAATGAGATTTTTAGAATATAAAATATTTATTGAAATTATTTTTGTATAAATATATGTATATTTATCATTAAAATATCTATTTTGTTATAATATAAATATTCCATTTTTTTCTAAAAATCACAAGACTAAATTTTACATTAAAATACCATGAATTTCAAATAAATCAATATTACAGATAAATACCTTTATTTATGTAATTAGGATATTTTCACTAGGAATAACGCAAAATAAAATTACACTCTTTATAACTATAAAGACGAATAATAAATACTTAGGGTGTATCTTGAAAACTATACAAAAGTATTTTTACATAAAACCCCCTCAAGTTTTATAAATTACCGTAAGGACCCTAGTAAATATAGGCTTTCGATTTACATTTCTAATTGTCTGACTCAGGTTTGAGTCTGATTATTTCTGACTTGAATATGATTCAAGTCAATCTACATTCTATAATATTCCAATTCAATATGAACACATGAATCCAGTTATCAATCTATACAACTTGACTGAATCAAACCATGGATATACATCCATTATCCAGTTATTCCATTTACCTGATTATGCAGTTACAATCTGTTTACTGATATCATGGTTTTGGTCAATCATCCAACTATACAATACAATACAACAATACAATCAAAACACTACGGGATTTAAGGGGTAGATTGATACGGAAGGTGTTAGAAGTGGCACGAGACGGTAAAATTAAGATACATAACCTATATTCCGTTACTGTTGTACCGTGGCTTAACGGTTTCTTGTACATTCTGTTTGCCCTGGTCTCTAGCATACTGAGACCCCTCTCGTATACACTGGCATCCTTCTGTACCAAACTACAAACAACAGCATTAACACAATATTCTACAATATTATACAACTTTAAAAGATACATTCTTATTCTGTCTTTTCTATTTCTCCCTTAACTTTGAGACTTACCGAGAGACCTGTTCGCTGACGACATTCTATTTCTTTCTTCTTTGAATGTCGTCAGGTGTTTTGGACCCGTCAGAGATCGAGCCCACCGGTGAAGACTTGGATCAGTTCCACGAAGACCCCGAGCTCTAGACATTGTACCTTGTTCTATTCAGTATTTTTCATTTCCTGTTATGCCATTGTTTAGGCATCGCTTTTATTCCAGACGTATTTACTTTTCATGCATTGTACAAAAGAATGTTATTAATAAAGTTGTTATTTTTATCTCTTGTCTCTTGTGATTTACCTTTATATTGTTTAGATACGCTTAGCGTATTTACTTCACAGTAAATACGTAGCGGACTTCGTCGCGTCCCCTTCGCCGTACACCGGGAAGCGGGACGTGACAATTATATAGTAGCCGAGCATGACTGATCTGAGGACAGTACCTGAGTGCTTTTGCATGCATAAAAATTTACCAAGAGGTTTTCAAAAATAAGCTATAGTCTCGCTATTTCCTACGTGTCCGTGAGTGACACGAACTTTTACGAAAGAAAACCTTCTGGGATATTTCAAAAAGATAGGACGTATATTTTGAGCAAAACATATATAGATATATATCTATTTCTTTACAAATAATCATCCGTCACTTGTACCGTGGGTGACGTATCACACGGCGATTCAGAAAAGATTTTACATGTGTTTTATTCAGTTTTTAGAGGAATTTATAAAGATGCGTATTATGTACGTATTATAATTTTGACTATTAGTATATTTGGATTTCAGTAGTGGATTTCGAGATTGTAATTCCATTATAACTCCAGTGATTGCGTAACGCTTGACGGAGTTCGATTTTGAGTTTCGCATTCATTTTCATGCGCACTCGATGCGCTGTGATATTCTTGAGTATTCCGTGATTTCGGAGCCCCGTTGATTTGAACTGATTATTGAAATGTTTTAGTATTTGGGAGTTTAAATTTAAATTCGGGAACCGAATTTATTTAAGGGGAAAGATTGTAAAATTTTAGAAAAAATAAAATATTATTTTTGGAATTTAAATTTTAAAATAATATATTTCACGAAAACTATTCGATTTGCGAATTTAGGGTTTTCGTAAAATGGTATAATTAAATACCAATATTTGGAAAATAATTGGAGATTAATATTGTATTATTTATTAAAAAGGTATTTAGTGAATTTGGGCATTTTATAATTAATTATATGTAAGTTTAAATTAAACTTGATTAGCGCAATACTAATCACTATTAAGCCAAATCTGTATTTTTAATTAGCCATAACTAGTGCACCATGACATGTTACATTTTGTTGCATGGTTTCATTGTTATTTGTTGTTTCATTCGCATTGTGTTATTTGAGGTTTTAAAGGAAAAAGAGAAGAAAATAAGAGGGGACAAAAGAGAGAGTGTGGGGGATAAGTTATGACATGGAGGCATGGCATGAGAGCATGGGCTATGAGAGAGAGAGAGTGAGAAAGAGAGAGAGACCCTTCACCATTTCTTCACTTCACCATTTCCTCAACTCCTCCATCTTCATCTTTTTTCACCTCCTCCTTCACCCTCGTCTACCTCCATGAATCATCTCCAAAACCTTACCAAAATATCACCCCACCTTCATTAAAAATGCACACAATCTCACCCTACACCCCATGGTTGAATCAAGTTTGGATTTTGAGCACTTGGAGCATCTAGGGTTTTTCTTAAGTTGCTTCTAAGAGGTATAACTTCACTTCTCTTCTTGTTAATTTGTTCCTTCACCTCATAGTTACGTTTAGTGTTTGTTTTAGTGAGATTGATGATCTTAGAAATTTCTAAGTTGATGTTTAGTGGATGTGTGGACTTGTAAAGTGGTAATTGAGGTGTAGTGAGTGTTTTACAAGACCTTAGTGATGTTTTACTGGCCAAGACCAGAAACTAGAATCCTATACACGAACTTAGAATTTTCCCGACATCGAATATTTGACAGTTTGTGATGATATATTGGAATCTGGGATGACCCGAGAGACCCATAAATTAAGTTCCCATCACAATGAGACGAGCAGGCACATAGGAAGCTAGCATAGAAACCTGAGCCCCTCCCCACGATTCCTGGCCGCAGATTTAATCCTTGTGGCCGCAAATTGCGGCCACACTATGGAGATTCATGTTGGTTTTTGGCTAGTGGCTTTGTTATCTAGTATTTAGACTTACCCTATATGCAAAATGTATTGATTTGACCTAGGATAGAATCTGGAAGTGATTTCCTTTGATGCTGATTTCGTGTTTTGCGATTTCTAAAACTTGGTTTTGGTATTTGAGTTTGGATTTCGTCGTTGGACGTTTGTACGTCAACGACGAGGGTTACTTGGTTATTTTTGCATGCGTAAGTTATAGGTTCCAACTTATGAGCACTTCGCGTGCCATATCGATTTTTCGGACTTGGTTTTAATAGCATTACGATGTGTTTTGATTGTAGGTACTTTCGCGTGGACTTTCAAGACGACGAAGCAAATCGACTTCCACTAAGCAAGAAGATTAGCAGATGAGTAGATTTATATCTACGGGGGAAGTCGGGTGGATGGCATATAGCACCCCCGCAACTAATAATGAAATGACCGTTATATAAGTTATAGTTTGGAGAAACTTATGAATGATCTTAGGGATATGATCAAAAGAGTGAGTATGAGATGATATGATTGATACAAGATGACACGAATTGAGATGTCAATATGATGATATAAGAGGATATGAGCGGATATGTGTGACATGAGGATGTAAGGCGGTGTGAATATTTATATACATATGCCTAGATATGAAATAAGATTGTTAATGACATGATATGAGATCGATAAGGATATGATATGAGATATATATATGTATATATGAGAATAAAAGAGGATATACTGTACGAGACCATAGATCCGTACCCTTATTGATGAATATGACGATATGATCCTTATTTTGTTTGATGTCACCGTACGATGGATTACCGTACGCGATAAGATATACCGGATGATTGATCCGCGCTCGTGATTTGAGGATAATATTCAAGGATATTGCCACATCTGATGCTATGAGGCTGGATCGCCGATGTAAAGATTTCACCTAAATCATTTTTATTTCCAAAACCGATGAATCGTATGCACTTTTAAATGGAAATCTCAAGGGACGCTACGGAATTTCAAATGGTGTCTTTTCCTCAAAAACACAGTATCCCCCACTTTCAAAACTACAATTCGTATCATTTAAATTGACCGTATGCTTTATGTGTACTTACGAACCTTATTATAGTTTATGTTTATGTTGGCCTATCTCTCATGACTTACGTGCTATGTTTCCGGTATTTACTGCTTATGATATCGTTTGCTAGTACACATGCACTATTACCGATGATGCACACGTTACACTTACACAGATTTGCCGGCTCACACATTCATTATCGGTAATTGCCATGCCACACACACTATAGAAACTGCCATGGATAAATATATATTGTTCCGCATTCATTATTGATAGTTAGATAACGATTCTGGTACTAGTACGCATCATGATTTGCATCATGCATACATTGCTATAGTGATTTATCTCATATAATGTTTTTATGAGATTTCTATTTCGTGGATTTAGGAAATCGCAAAGTACATTTTGAAAACTTGAAATATTTAAAAATTGTGGTTTTTCCCTTAATATGGTAATTGTGTCCACCATGAGTTTTCTCGGTTCTGACCTTTTCGAGTACCCGATTCGAGGAGGTGGACAACCGTTTGCGGGTATATGGTGAACCCGGTAAGGTACCCCGGGGCAAGAAGCTCAAGATGTAGACAATGAGCCTGGCAAGAGGGAGCACTGCCTACCGGTGATAGTTTGGACCCGGCGGTTATCCGGAGGATACCAACCGAAGTTATGAGATGGATATAAGGGCCGATTTGAGGATGCGGCGTCTGAAAATATGAAGATTACGTGTCAATGTTGGACACGGGTTTCATGATGTTTTTCGAGTGTCGGTGTTGAACACTCGGTTTCCATGATGTTGTGTCGTTGATGGACACACGTGGATGATATCCACATGCATACAGGCATATGATTTCAGATGTTTGAATTTATATGTCATTGGCATTGACTCTATTGTTGACATATATGCATATATGGTCACCCTAAATATTATGGTATTACCTTCATGATATAGTATGATCTAGGAATCACTATTTATTCGATTTCTATCTGCTGATATAATCTACTCACGAGTTGGCAACTTACCCCCGTTGTGCCATAGTTTTCTTGCAGGTTCAACCGCTTGGATCAGTAGCGTTATCGTTGGCACACGGTTCCCTCGGCTTGTTTTGCTTCGATATGTGGAACACACATTGGATCGTGACCACTCTCGTACTTTTATATTCTATTGTATCTAGATAAATTTCATCAAATCAGAAACTAGATTTTTGTATATTGGTAGACCTAAACAGACTTGTGTTGCGAGACTTAGAGCAATGGGTGTATGTTCGCTTCTTTTGAGCTGTTGGTGTCTTGCTTCATTTATTGTTCTTTCTGGGTTTCATCTTCACCGTTGTGCGTCGTATATTTACTGCTTTATTTCGTGGTTGTGATTCCGCGGATTGACGAAGAGCTAGCTCCCGCTTGGGGATGCCTATATATTGTATGTATGTGGTTTTGGATCAAAATATACAAGATAGGTGCTGCCAAAATTTTAAAGGACGAAAAATGTTTTCAACTTTAATATATAATTTACTTGCATTTTCATATATCATTATCTATGCATAAAGAAAAACTTGATTTCATTATACTTTTATTTCAAAACTGCACCTCCACTATTTTCCGAAAAAAGGTTTAGATTTCTGGACTTCGGCTTACTTGATTTACGTCACGCCTTCAGACGTTGCGTGATTCTCGTACTGGTCACATGCCAAATTTCCGGGTCGTGACAAAGTTGGTATCAGAGCGTTAGGTTTAACATTGGTACAAGTTTAGGCTTTTGACCTTACGGAACTTAGACTTGACTGATGGGTATTAGACCCGAACTTTCGTCACATAGATTGACCTTGGTTGATGGGGTAGGTAGTTTGAGTAGAGTGACATACCGTGTGTATGTTCCGCGGCATATTTACGACACGTTGTTCCGTTTAAGTGACCTTAGGATGTACATTTCTTGAGATCCGTGATTTTATTCGTTCCTATGATCATACTTCCATTGATTTCATTCTTTCTTATGATCATATATCCATTTCGGACCAGTTGATTCCTTTCGTTCCTTCGATCTATCTTCATCGATACCTGCTTGAGGTTCATGTCACCAGGATGTTGAGCGCAGAGAGAGCTCCTCCTAGAGTTGCGGTCAGAGCGAGCCCGTCACGAACGATGGCTGACCATGATGTTTTCTGGTGACATAGGAACGTATCGGTATGGTGTTTGTGTTGAGACCTCTTTTTTGAAACGAGTGTTCGGATTTGCACCGGATGATCGGGCCATTAATAGAGGCTGCCAGATTGAGAGGACTCTTGATGTACAGTCTATCCTAGAGACCGCGATGTTGTCTACCGTGCAGACAGATGACCCAGCTGTTGCTGAGATTGATGGGATATCGCCTCCAGAGATTATGAGCTGAAACCGCTGGAGCTTTCAAACAGAGATATGACAGAAGACCGCTAGTCCATCTTGAATAGAGCGACTGAGATGATTCGTCTAATTGGATGCGCCGACGCGGCCTTAGTTAAGTTGAAAAATTCCAGTTTGAAGGATTTTACTCAGATCTATAGTAAATCGATCAAGAGAAGACGTTCGTTGGATGCTCTGATGTGAGATCAGTAAGTTAACCAGCTTCGGATAGAAGACCTTACCCAGACGCGTTGTGAGTTTATCGAGAACGGACGAATGAAGCGTATTCACTTGAAAATTTGGACGAGTTCCCGAAGATGTAATTGGCTAGATATCTTCCACAGAGTGGTAAAGATACCCGAGTTCGTAATTTCGAGTCCGTGTGAAAGACTCCGGATTTAACTATAGCCGAGAATGAATTGCAGTAAAGCAAGCATGAGGGAGAGCTCAAAGGATTGAACCGCAGCCAGCAAGATATAACGTCGAAGTGGATAATAATGAAGACAGTTGGACAATAGGTTCGTGCGAGAGGTTAACGAGCTGTGTTACTCCCCGTTGATGCCAGAGGATTAATATGCATGCAGAGGTGTTGGATACGGTCAATTCCAGAGGAAAGTCGTGCTGAGAACGCAGCTGTCCGGATTTGAGAAAAAGGATTAAGGAAAGAGTGCCGACCTCCGTACAGTTCGGCTTAGGTGAGATCGGAAGGGACCCTAAGCAGGTACTTCCAGGATGCCGCAGCAATAAAGATTCGCACTCAGGATCAATTGCATCGCGCTTATTCAGAGGGCCAGATGCCGCCATTAGTAACGTGATGTTTTGCGAGTGGTCATGTTAATTGGCCAAGAGATGATCGGAAGAGTGCCAGAGCGGAACTGTTCCGTTATTACATCTGACCGGGCCGACTAGCAGAAGATGATGAGATTGGTAATCCAGAAAGAAAACAAGGACCCAGAGACAGAGGACGCCAGACCGTGAGTAGGAGGCAAGTGGATGTTCTTGCTCTGCCAGCTTTGGGCACACCGGCATTTTTTTCCGCAATTAAATGAGGTGTATGTTCCCCGCCGAAACACAGAGACGCGACCGCGTATGTTCATCTTGCCTGAATTCCGGGGCAGATGCTATATGGTACTATCCGTCCACCTCTCCGAAAATGCCAAGTTGATTTATGGTACCGTGTATCGAAGGTTTAGACGGATGCGGCCGATTTAGCAGATTTCGTCAGATTCCCCCTCGTTGAGGGGTTTTTGATTGTGGGGACGCTCTTCCCTGCAGGCGCAAGCCCCTGCAGTTAATTACGCTACCGCATCGCGGTAACAACTTTCTCCTTCTCCAGATGGTCACTTCGTATCATGGATGTTTGTTTTGTTTGTGGTTGCCCGTGGATTGTATACGGAGACTAATTTATGTCGTCGCCCGTAGGACGTGGATTAGTCCAAACCCGTATTTTCTTAGATTTGGGTTTGGGGTTTGGGTTTAAGGATACGTTAGTCTCATTTTAGACTAAGATCAACTTAAACGTTTGTTAAGAATACGTTAGTCTAATTTTAGACTAAGATCAACTTAACGGGATCGTTTAGATCCAATAAGAGAGCATTTGGACTCTATTGTTTAGTTTATGGACATTGCGGTCGATTACCAGTTTAAGGATATGGTGGTCCATTACCAGTTTAAGGACATGGTGGTCCAAGGTTAAGGACATCATAGTCCGTGAGTTTAAAGACATTACAGTCAAGATTAAGGACATCATAGTCCGTGAGTTTAAAGACCTCACAGTCAAGGTTAAGGACATCATAGTCCATGAGTTTAAGGACCCCACAGTCCAGTTTAAAGACGTCATAGTCTATGAAATGTGTGGTTGTCGGGACCCGTCACTTCTCTGAAGACGTTGAAGGATTACAACGACAAATATCAGAGGAGTGAAGAGATGTAATCTCGAACCAAAGTGGATTAAGTGATATGTAGTCCAATTTGGAACTAAGATCAATTATGAGCACATGGGCTTAGTTAAATCTGAATTGAGGACTTATGGCCAACTTGGGCTAAGTCCAATTGGATTTGAAGTGTTGGCCCTTTGTTAGACCATTAGACATTTGTCTGGGTTCAAGCCCACATTATTTAGCAATGCTAAATCAGAGTTTGAGTGCTCTGAGAACATTTTGTCTTTTGTTGAGTGTTGAACACTCATATGCCATATAGGATGTTCAATTTTGGAAAGCAAAGATGTACTTGAGACTCAGTAAAAAGAGAAGTCTTGCCTCAGAAGGACTTAGCCAATTTAGGCTAGCTTTGATTTGAATATAGTGTTAAACACTAACATATATTTTATGGTCACGTGTTCCCACGTGATGCGCTGAAAGATGGTGTTAAACACCAAGAACAAAATGCTCAAAAATAGTGTTAAACGCTAGAAAAGAAGGGGTCACGTGGGGGCACGTGAGGGCACCCAGAGGTGGGGCCAGACCTCCTTTAACTTTGTTCTGCAAACAAGTGTTAAACACTTTTGATTTTTAGCCATCACATGTGGGCACGTGATAGGCACTCATGCACTGATTTGTTAAGGCATTTATTAGGGGTCACGTGGTAACACGTGAGAGCGCCCAAAGCCCATATTTCCTTTGCTTTTATTCTCTGTGTTTTGGAGGTCACGTGGAAGCACGTGAGGCATTGCCTCTGGGCTGTTTCCTTCTTATTTCGGAGGATCTGTTTAGGGGTCACGTGGGGACACGTGACCTAGTTTTTTGCATGCATGGAGATCTTTCAAGTCTCTTTATTTTTTTTTAAGAATTAAATTCTCTGTAGGATTAAACCCTAATTATGTTTAGAGGAATTAAATTCCTAAGTATGTGGAAGAATTAAATTCTTATATACGGTTAAACCCTAGTTCTGTCTTGAAGGAATTAAATTCCTATGAGTTTGGGAGAATTAAATTCTCTAAACTCAATTCCCCCTCTAAGTTTTGGATCTGCATGGCAAAATCTCAACCCGATAAGAATTAAATTCTCAACCTATGGGGAGATTTGCTTCTGCGGATCTTCAACCAGAGGAAGAACTAAGTTCTTGTTCAGAAGAGTTAACCTCTTAAATTGAGAATTAAATTCACTTTTATTTTATGGAGTTTAGATCTCTTTCCCCTTTCTCACCTAGGGTTTTTTCTCTTTTGAAGAAATTTTCTTTTCTCTCTTGAGAATTAAATTCTCCTCTTTTTTCTCTCTGTTCTTCTCCCAAAAAAAGTAGATCCCCTCTCTTCTCTTCTTGGCTCCTATTTATAGGAGAAAGAAAAGAATCAATTTGTTTAGTAAATCTCTCATTAAAAGATTTTGTTTGTTTTTGTAACCAACATGATCTTTTAGATCACTCAGTGAATTTTATTCATCATTGGATTTTTAATCCAAAAGATATTCTGTTTGTTGTTTTTGGTGAATTTTAGGGAAATCTTTCCTTGTATAAATCTTTCCATAAATTGGTGATTTTTAATCACCATTGGATTTTTAATCCAACGGTGCTCCATTTTACAGAGCACAATCTTTTTTGTTTGGAAAGATTTAGAGAAATATTTTTCCAGTCAGGGTTTTTGATTCCCTTTAATTAGAATTTAATTCTATTGATTAAAGAGTTTAAGAACCCATCATGTGTTGACACGTGACCCCCTTGTTTAACATTTGAACCAGAATTTAATTCTGTTGTTTTTAAAGAGCTAAGGAATCATCACGTGTAAGCACACGACCCTTGGTCACGTGTAGACACGTGATGCCCCATTGGGGGTCTTTCCTTGCTGTTTTATTATGCTTTTTTAATTCTCTTCAATGGATTTTTAAAGGCCCATCACGTGTGGGCACGTGACCCCTTCAATTGATTATTTAATTAGAATTTTAATTCTATTAATCAGTGAGCTTAGGAACTCATCACGCGTCTGCACGTGATCTCTGGTCACGTGTGGGCACGTGATGCCCCATTGGGGTATTCCTTGCTGTTGTATTATATTTTTAATTCTTTTCAGTAGGTTTAAAGGCCCATCACGTGTTGGCACGTGATCCCATTTAATTATTTATTTTATTCAGTGCCCACAGGCTTTACCTGTAAATGGTCACGTGTGGGCACGTGATACCCGGTCATGTGTGGGCACGTGATGCCTCATAACTTTTGATCCCGGATGAATTATGAGGCTCATAATATATCAAATCGAAGGGTTTTTCGAGACGCTTTCGATACCATCAGAATTTAGCTGTTTCACATTCGGGAGTTTGTCAAAAAACAGCCCGAAAAATACTGGTTCGCATTTTCTTAAGCGTATCGCTGCAATTTGATACCTTGGGATCTTTTGCGCAGAAATTTTTGGCAGGAACAGTGTACCTCAATGTCATTTATTGCGATTTGCGTTTTGTGATCCGAGTATCACACTTTTATCACTTGGATTTTGAGTTTCGATGATTGAGTTTCATGATATTCGTTTTCGTACACCATGGCTGCACCTACTGGATTCATTTGTGCATAATTATTGCATTTGATTATGTTTTATGCACCGTTACATTAGTTTATGATTTGTACACAGTTGTTGCATTTGATATCGATTTTGTGCATTTGATTGCACTTATTTATGATTCTATTTATGTCGTTACAGTCGATTTGATTTCGTACATGTTGTATGCACTCGACTTGATTTATGCACTCGGTATAGCTCACATGTGCTTGCAGTACATTGATACGTGTTTTGTGTACACAGTTGCACACGTTTATGATTTTATACACCTTGGCACGCTCGGTGTTGTTTTGTGCATTTTTGGTGCATTGATGAGTTTTCGGGCGCTTAATCACCAGATTTATATTTTCGTGCATTTATTGCACTAGAGTTATGTTTTAGTGCACCGTCTGCACTTGACACTTGTTAACGTGCACACTACTGCACTAGATGTTTTTGTGCGGACCTAACGCACTCGATTTAGATTTTCGCGCATATTGAGCGCATGTGATGTGATTTTTTGCACACCAGATACACTTGATTGAGATTTTTATTCATGCATGTTAATTGCACTTGGTTGAGATTTTCGTACATTCTAGATGCATTTGATGTTGTCGTGCACACCCATTGCACTTGACAGATATTTTCGTACACACCCGTTCACTTAGTTTGTTTTTGTGCACATTTGTGGCACTTGTATTGGACTTGGTTTTCCATACACACCAGATGCACATGATGTTGGATACATCTTTTGAGGCTGAATTTACTCTTGAGCATTATATTTTGATGTTGGGTACTATATTATATAGTAGGCGAGCATGACTGATATGAAGACAGTACCTGAATACTTTTGCATGCATAAAAGTTTACCAAGAGGTTTTCAAAAAGAAGGTATAGTCTCGCTATTTCCTACGTGTCCGTGAGTGACACGAACTTTTATGAAGGAAAACCTTCTGGGATATTTCAAAAGGGCGGGACATATATTTTGAGCAAAACATATATATATATATATATATATATATATTTCTTTACAAATGAGAATCCGCCACTTGTGCCGTGAATTACGCATCACACGACGATTCGGAAAAGATTTTACATGTGTTTTATTCAGTTTTTAGAAGAATTTACAAGGATGCGTACTATGTACGTATTATGATTTTGACTATAGTATATTTGGATTTCAGTAGTGGATTTCGAGATTGTAATTTCATTATAACTCCAGTGATTGCATGACGCTTGACGGAGTTCGATTTTGAATTTCACATTCGTTTTCATGCGCACTCGATGCGCTGTGATATTCTTGAGTATTCCGTGATTTCGGAGCCCCCTTAATTTGAACTGATTATTAAAATATTTTAATATTTGGGAGTTTAAATTTAAATTCGGGGACCGAATTTATTTAAGGGGAAAGATTGTAACATTTTAGAAAAAAATATTTTTTTTGGAATTTAAATATTAAAGTAATATATTTCACGAAAACTATTCGATTTGCGAATTTGGGGTTTTCGTAAAATGGTATAATTAAATACCAATATTTGAAAAATAATTGGAGATTAATATTGTATTATTTATTAAAAAAGGTATTTGGTGGATTTGGGCATTTTATAATTAATTATATGCAAGTTTAAATTAAACTTGATTAGTGTACTACTAATCATTATTAAGCCAAATCCGTATTTTTAATTAGCCATGGCTAGTGCATTATGACATGTTACATTTTGTTGCATGGTTTCATTGTTATTTGTTGTTTCATTTGCATTGTGTTATTTAGGGTTTTAAAGAAAAAAGAGAAGAAAAGAAGGGAAGAGAGAGAGAGAGTGTGGGGGACAAGTTATGACATGGAGGTATGGCATGAGAGCATAGGCTATGAGAGAGTGTGAGAGTGAGAAAGAGAAAGAGACCCTTCACCCTTTCTTCACTTCACCATTTCCTCAACTCCTCCATCTTCATCTTTCTTCTCCTCCTCCTTCACCCCCGTCTACCTTCATGAATCATCTCCAAAACCTAACCAAAATATCACCCCACCTTCATTAAAAATGCACACAAACTCACCCTACATCCCATGGTTGAATCAAGTTTGGATTTTGAGCACTTGGAGCATCTAGGGTTTTTCTTAAGTTGCTTCCAAGATGTATAACTTCACTTCTCTTCTTGTTAATTTGTTCCTTCACCTCATAATTATGTTTAGTGTTTGTTTTAGTGAGATTGGTGATCTTAGAAATTTCTAAGCTGATATTTAGTGGATGTGTGGACTTGTAAAGTGGTAATTGAGGTGTAGTGAGTGTTTTATAAGACCTTAGTGATATTTTACTGGCCAAGACCAGAGACTAGAACTCAATACACGAACTTAGAATTTTCCCGATATCGAATATTTGACAATTTGTGATGATATATTGGAATCCGAGATGATCCGAGAGACCCATAAATTAAGTTCGCATCACAGTGAGACGAGCAGGCACATAGGAAGATAGCATAGAAACCTGAGCCCCTCCCTTCGATTCCTGGCCGCAGATTTAATCCTTGTGGCCGAAAATTGCGGCCACACTGTGGAGATTTATGTTGGTTTTTGGCTAGTGGCTTTGTTATCTAGTATTTAGATCTACTCTATATGCAAAATGTCTTGATTTGAGCTAGGGTAGAATCTGGGAGTGATTTCCTTAGTTGCTGATTTCGTGTTTTGCGATTTCTAAAACTTGGTTTTGGTATTTGAGTTTGGTTTTCGTCGTTGGACGTTTATATGTCAACGACGAGGGTTATTTGGTTGTTTTTGTATGCGTACGCTATAGGTTCCAACTTACGAGCACTTCACGTGCCATATCGGTTTTTCGGACTTGGTTTTAATAGCATTACGAAGTGTTCAATTCTGTTCCGCTTAATCCCTTTTTCATGGCCTTGATCGTAGGTACCTTCGCGTGGACTTTCGAGACGAAACACATCGACTTCGACTAAGTAAGAAGATCAGCAGGTGAGTAGATTTATATTTACGGGGGAAGTCAGGTGGATGGTGTATAGCACCCTCGCAGCTAATAATGAAATGACTGTTATATAAGTTATAGTTTGGAGAAACTTATGAATGATCTTACGGATATAATCAAAAGAGTGAGTATCAGATAATATGATTGATACAAGATGACGCAAATTGAGATTCCAATATGATGATATAAGAGGATATGAGCGGATATGCGTGATATGAGGATGTAAGGCGATGTGAATATTTATATACATATGCCTAGATATGAAATGAGATTGTTAATGATATGATATGAGATCGATAAGGATATGACATGAGATATATGTATGTATATATGAAAATAAAAGATGATATGTCGTACGAGACCATGGATCCGTATCCTTATTGATGAATAGGACGATAGGATTCTTATTCTGTTTGATTTCACTGTACGATGGATTACCATACGCGATAAGATATACCGGATGATTGATCCGCGCTCGTGATTTGAGGATGATATTCGAGGATATTGCCACATCTGATGCTATGAGGCTGGATCGCCGACGTAGATATTTCACCTGAACCATACTTATTTTCAAAACCGATGAATCGTATGCACTTTTATCTGGAAACCTCAAAGGACGCTACGGAATTTCAAATGGTGTCTTTTCCTCAAAAACACGGTAGCCCCCGCTTTCAAAACTACGATTCGTATCATTTAAATTGATCGTATGGTTCATCTGTAGTTACGTACCTTATTATAGTTTATGTTTATGTTGGCTTATCTCTCGTGACTTACGTGCTATGTTTCCGGTATTTACCGCTTATGACATCGTCTGCTAGTATACTTGCACTATTACCGATGATGCGCATATTACACTTACACATATTTGCCGGCTCACACATTCATTATCGGTAATTGACATGCCACGTGCACTATAAAAACTGCCATGGATAAATATATGTTAATCTGCATTCATTATTGATAGTTAGATAACGATTCTGGTACTACTACGCATCATGATTTGCACCATGCATACATTGCTATAGTGATTTATCTCATATGATGTTTTCATGAGATTTCTGTTGTGGATTTGGGAAATCGCAAAGTACATTTTGAAAACTTGAAATATTTAAAAAGTGCGGTTTTCCCTTGATATGATAATTGTGTCCACCATGAGTTTTCTTGGTTCTGAGCTTTTCGAGTACCCGATTCAAGGGGGTGGACGAACCGTCTGCGGATATATGGTGGACCCGGTAAGGTACCCTGGAGCAAGAAGCTCAAGATGCAGACAATGAGCCTGGCAGGAGGGAGCACTGCCTACCGGTGATAGTTTAGACCTGACGGTTATCCGAAAGATACCGACTGGAATCATAAGATGGATATGAGAGCCGATCTGAGGATGCGGCGCCTGAAAATATGAAGATTACGTGTCAATGGATACGGGTTTCATGATGTTTTTCGAATGTCGATGTTGGACACTCAGTTTCCATGATGTTGTGTCGTCGATAGACACACATGGATGATATCCATATGCATACAGGCATATGATTTCAGATGTTTGAATTTACATGTCATTGGTATTGTCTCTATTGTTAACATATATGTATACATGGTCACCATAGATATCATAGTATTAGCTTCATGATATAGTATGACTTAGAAATTATTGTTTATTCGATTTCTATCTGCTGATATTTTCTACTCACAACTTGGCAACTCACCCACGTTGTGCCACATTCTTCTTACAGGTTAGACCGCTTAGATCAGTAGCGTTGTCGCTGGCACACAGTTTCCCTCAGAGTGTTTTGCTTCGATAGGTGGGACACACATTGGATCGTGACCACTCTCGTACTTTTATATTCTATTGTATCTAGATAAAATCCATCAAATCAGAAACTAGATTTTTGTATATTGGTAGACCTAGACAGACTTGTGTTGCGAGATTTAGAGCGATGGGTGTATGTTCGCTTTTTTTGAGCTGTTGGTGTTTTGTTTTATTTATTGTTCTTTCTGGGTTTCATCTTCACCGTTGTGCACCGTATATTTACTGCTTTATTTCGTGGTTGTGATTCCGCCGATTGGCGAAAAGCAAGCTCCCGTTTGGGGATGCCTATGTATTGTATGTATATGGTTTTGGATCAAAAAATACAAAGGATGTGCTGCCCAAATTTTAAAGGACGAAAAATGTTTTCAACTTTAGTATATAATTCACTTGCATTTTCATATATCATTATCTATGCATAAAGAAAAACTTGATTTTATTATATCTTTATTTCAAACTTGCACCTCAATATTTTCCGCAAAAAGGTTTAGATTTCTAGGTTTCGGCTTACTTGAATTACGTTACGCATTCAGACGTTGCGTGATTATCAAATTTCCGGATCGTGGCGGTGGCGCCGGCGCCTAGCGTCCAGCGCCCGCGTGCCAGACGTATGAGGCGCTGACACCCACGCGTCCTTAGGACTCTATTCACCCTTTGTTTATATATAATGACCCCCGTAAACTCTGCGAGACCCCTGATATACCTAAGACCTTCAGAACACAACACACGCACACTGCATATTGAGTTCGCATGACCAGTTTGACCCGTCAATTGGAGGTTCCTTCGCTCCAAAGACGAGGTGTAATTAACGGTAGTTTAGTCCGCGGCTGCCGGAGATTCGGATCCCCACAATCAATAAACCCCCACATATCTTAGGTAGGGGGAATATGTAGTAGGCCTGACAAGCGACGTGCATTCTCATCTCAATGGGGTGACGAAAAACACCCTACACATGTAATATCTAAGCAGTTGCGATTGCCTGTAATATTTAAACAACTGCATGTAATATCTATGCAGTTGCATGTAATATCCAAGCAACCGAGGGAATAAAATTCCTAAATGAAATGGGTTTTTTCACAAAGATTTTGAAAAGTAGGCCCTTCCCAGCAATTTCGAAAATTACGGGGTTTTTAGACAACTCCAGAACATGGCCGTTTTGTTTTTTTTTTGACAATTTACCCTAAGAAATATTATAGTTATGGATACAAGTGTGGAAACTCTGCAATGCAACAGGATTAGAATTCCTAATGCAATAATATGGGGATTTCAATCTCATTCAAATTTTGGATTTTTACTTCTCTAATTTATGACTTGGCATACTAAGTCATTTTATATTATGATTTATAAATATGGCTTATCTGACTCATGATCAATATATCTTGATGGATAACTTGATGAAGAAAAATTTGTTCCAACAGTATATAAGAGTCGTTGGAGTAAGCACCTCTAGAAACCAATCATAGAGTGAAAAGAAAAGAGGCCGACCAAACAGATCAGAGACGGCACCTTCAGCAGTTGGCATGGATCCAAGGCGTCCGCCGCTTAGAAAATCAGTTAGAAGGTTACTTGCATTGTCGAGCAAATTTCTTTTGGTCTTAGGTTCTTCGGTATTAGTTGATTGGCACCTGCATATGTAACCCGCCGAATTAAAGGACATAGTTTTATCCATTTTTTATTATTTAAACTCATTGTCGCTGAATAACAAGATTGGACTTGAAAATCGGAATAACAAATGCTATGCACGGCTAAATGACACCTAGCAACTTCTTTATAAGAGATGCCAGTACAAATCCTAGTTAGCTTAGTAATGAATATCAAATACAAAAAAAAAACTCATTAGATCCTACTCATGCTTAATTGCTTATTAGAATAAAACCCACATCACTGATTCGTGGTTGTATGCTCTTACTCTTTACATATATATAAATCTAAATTGGCCTAAACTGGCAAGTCCTAATAACGACGCCTTTTTTCCATCCTTTTTTTCTGACAAAAGTCTAATAACAATACCTAATCCCAGTTGATTACATCGGTCCAATCCCTTACCAAAAAGTTCTAAACTCGGCTGTTTCCATAAAACTTCGCTCCTTTAGCTAACAGAGACTGACCATACAATCGGAATATGGATTGAAAGTGCTCAAGCTGAAATACATGCAAGCTACAAAGATATGACGCGCTACAAAATAATATCTGCAACACATACTAACACCGAATTTTTGTATCCAGAAATGACAAATACTAGAAATTGAATGAAATTAATATGGCAAGTCAGTAATGCCTATGAAACAAAACCTCCCTCCCTCCACAAACTACAAATTTTCCTCCAACTAATTTACTCATTACATCCCATTGTTGTTGTTTTTTCCCCCGATTAACACAATGCATCAATTCCTGCCCAAAATCAATAATTTACAATTGTGTGATTGGGGAAAGATAGAGGAAACACCATATTGAGCAAATGATGGTGATTCATCTAACTTAAATAAATTCTTAATATTATTTAACTGAGCATAAGCACAAACTAGTTCTTTTTCTTTGATTGTGGCATCGTGAAACATAAAGGGTACATAAATTTAACCTAACAATGGACAAATAACAACAATCTATACTAGAAATTGTGAAATTCAAACACAAGATGCAGTTTTGCCATCTACCCAGTTTCCAATTCACTCTTTGAAGAGAGACTAAAGCAAGCAGGAGCCACGATGGAAATGGGCTAAAATCAAGACCCAAAACAAACAAGTTAGAAAGAGGAAGAGGAGGGAGAAACCCACTTGATTTGGAAGTGGCGCTTTGGCAATACTGAAGCCTTGAGGTTAGAGGTGCCACCATTGATAGGGGCGGGGAGCTGAGAGAGAGCTAGAGATGCCAACATGTTTGACGAGAGAATTGAGCACAGCACCGCTTGAAGAAGAAGAAGAAGAAGAAGTGATAATAAAAGGCTTTTTTTAGTGGGCGACTCACGCTCTTGGTGGATGCAAACGGCTTTCTTTTCTTACTATTTTTATTTTCTTTTTCTTTTTTTCCCCTGATTTAATCTGAGGGAATGAGATTTGTGTGTCACTGCTCACTAGTGATACCCAACATGTTTTCGATTGGTGGGTTAAAATGTCTATGCAATTAAAAAATAATGAAAATATTGATAACCCCCTACTGTTATATTAACTTTATTTAATACATCAATCTAGCAAAGTTATTAAACCTATATAGATCATCAATTTCATTTACCATACACATTTTAATCGAAAAACAATATGTCTGTAAACAATCAAAGAGAGAATGAAAGAAGAAGACGTAAAAGTATCCATGATCGAGATGATATGAGTTTCGGTTTAGGGTATCGTATAAGAGAAAATAGAATCATTAAACATGGTTGTACCTAGGCTATATCTAAAACCAACTCAGCATTTTTACAAGTTTTCAAATTCAACCGATCAATAACTAAATAAATTGTTCGGATTCAAATCTCCTATAAAATTGACACGAAATCTACGTTTCTATTAAATTATTTATTTAGAACAAAAAATACAAAGTCCAATTCAACTTGGTGTGGATCTGGATCTAAATTCACATCCATCCGCTCGTATCAAGGAAAAGGAATCCAAAACGCATTGTTCAGAAATCAACCCAGCCCATGAAATATCTAAAAGCCCAAAATTCTAATTTAGGCTGCTGGGCCCACCCAACCAACAAATCCCATAGTGTGGGGAGAGAGAGAGAGAGAGAGAGAGCGCAATTTCAATGGCGACTGGCATCGTTACAGTGGAGAAAGTGGAAGAAAAGTCAACAGTCACACGCTGCTTCTGCAAATACCCTCTCAAGCTCATCTCCCCCAAAAAGGTGCACCCTTTTCATCACCAAAAACCCTAATCTTTTCGATTTGATCCCTGACAATTCTCGGTTTTGCAGGTGGGGTCCTCTTCCCAAACCGACGCCGTTTGGATCTACACCCTCTCCTACGGCGGCGGCATCGTCTCGGTCAGTCGATTTCTTCCTCAAAGATCAGATTTTTAGCTTAAAGCTGTGAACTATAGAATGAGATCAGGGTTAGGTTTGTTTTTGTTCTAAATTTTTTTTGCACTGTAGTAATATAGATGATTGATTGATTGATGATATTATGAAATGTAGGGAGATTGCATCTCCATGGGGTTGTCGATTGGTGATGGGTGCACTGCGGCGGTGACAACTCAGGCTTCTACGAAGGTTATGCTTTGATCTTTTCAACAGATTTTGCCAATTTATTTTTCGGATGAATATAATTTGAATGAATTATTTGTGTTAAAAAACATGAACTTACAAGAACATGTAATGAGCTTTTCTCTTTGCTGAATGACAATGGAGACAGTATATGTAACTAACAGCGTGCAGTGAGTGGTTAAAAGATAAACTTTACACTTATGGTTCGAATTCCGACTCATGATTCTTTGTAGAGAAAAAGAGAGCTATAATAGCTCATACACAGAAATTTATGCTACGATGATCCTTTATGGAAAACATTGGCGTTCCCTATACGAAGGGGAATTGGTACATCATACTGAGTATGCATTCTGTCAGAAAAATACTGAGCCTGCATTCATCTATTTGTTCCAAACCCAAATGAATTAAATTAAACAGGTTGATAATTGTCCTTTCATGAACAACTTACTTGAACTTCCTGATGCAGATTAGTTGAAAATCAAGAGAAAGTGGGTGTCACACGAAACTGGTGTTGTCATGAGCAAAGTGCACACAGTTTGTCACCGATGACCGAATTGAAATTCTACCATGATCATGACCATTACAAATTAATTATAGAGGCAATGTCTAGCTGCACTTTAGGACAAACTTCCATAATGTCAGGCAGTTCAATCAGAGAGCGACACCACCAGGGGTGGTACACCAAGCAGAATTTAATATCCTATCGTAGTGTATTGATTGCCATCCCCAAATTTAGGCATGGCACTGTTGCTGCTGCTGCTGCTAATGCTGGTATTGTTGTCTATTGGAGAAAGGTTCTTGACTGTAACCCTATCAAAAGTTCTATTGAAGATTTAGATGCATTGTGCACAAAGTTATAGGATGTTCGGGTTTGATACCAACTTACAAACAAAGAGAGGATAAAAGAACGCATTCACCTGTTGGGGGAGTGCGTATACCTGATACATGCTTGAAAAGTTTCACTTTCATCAAGTGAATTTGATATATAAGTTGGTCATCATAGTTGCATCAAAACTACTTTCAATAAGTATGAAGTTTAAGCATAGCCTGTGACCACTTAGCTTGATGCTCTGTTATTGCAGGTGTGATGATTTATGCTTCTCTTTCAGCCTCGATCCGTATCTAATTTCAATATTGTTTGTTATTTAACATTTCTTGCACTTTTCAGTTGCGTATTTCTAATTAATTGATTGATTGGGATAGATTTATTTAGTTCTAACCACAGCTGTATTTCATTTAGGTTTACAAGGCTGTTGGCTTAAAATGCTCTGAGCAAATTTTAGAGGTATTTTTGTTTCTGGACTTGTAATAATCTTTAGTGCTAGAAATTTCTTACTGTAGATATTTATATATTAAATTAATTACTAAGAAGGGAGTTTTATCCTCTTTATTTCATTTCATTTTAATGAAATTGAAACCAATAACAGTTTTAAGCTTATTCTTGTGCAGTAGGCTAGAATTGGAAAGGATGCTCTTTTGGCTCTGATTCCAGATCCCGTGACCTGTTTTTCAACTGCTAGATACTCCCAAAAGCAAGTGTTCAGAGTCTGCGCTGAGTCAAATTTGATCATGGTGGATTGGATTACTAGTGGCCGCCATGAGAGTGGAGAAAAATGGGATTTTGAACTTTACAAGAGCATCAATCACGTCTACTTAGATGATGATGAGCCTCTATTTCTTGACTCGGTAATGTTCTTTCTTCTTGAATTTGCAGCGGTGCAATTTTGTTTTACTTCATGCTGTTATCTGATGCCTTATTCTGAACCAAATATATCCGACAACAAAAACACCCATCAACAACATCTTCACAAGGTATAAATTTATTTTATTGGATGATTTTGTTAATAGTTTGCAGGTGCAAAATAGATAAAACAGTTAAAATTGTAGATAAATTCTAAGAAATTCTAATTTGTCCAGTATGTATGTAGAAGTTTCTGATACCGACACCTGATATTCTTGATATTAATACCCGATATGAGTGTCCAATATCACTCATACCGGCGATTTATTGTTCGATACCGTTATCCAATATTGAAAACACTCATCCGATACGATTCTAAGATCCGATATTTGATATCATAGTTATAAAGCTATTTTTTTAAAAAAATTAAAAATGGTAAATATGCCATCATTAATAAAAAAAAGAATAAAAAATTTATGGGTTATTAGCACCTTGAGAATGCCTGGTTTAAAAAAAATCTGGTAAAACAACAATAAAATCAAATTTCATCAAAAAGCAGGGAAAATGGTTTAAAATGAGTATTTGGGGTTGGGGTAGAGATGGAGGGAGTGTTAAGTCTAGGACATCTGACAACTGATGAAATCTGTCAGAAGGCTTATAGGTGAACATTTGGCCGTGGAATAAGAAGAAAGGCAAAACTATAACCATGTGTTACTGTAGATATTATTATCAATCTTGTAAGTTGGTGAATTTCGTGAGTTTATTCTTTACATTATATATGTGTGAATGTATTATGGCATTAGTTTTACATGCAACTTCCCTTGGAGTTTGTATTTACACATTTTTTTACTAGACTTGGAGGTTCACAGTGGATACTCGTGGAATCTTGCGGCTTGTGGTCCTGCCAATATAAGTTCTAAAATTTGAATGCCATCTTATTTTCAGCTTTTTTTTATGCCAAATAAGTAGTCTAGTTGGATAATTAAATGGCGACTATTATTATTATTTGTTATATAATCCAAGAATTGTTAGAAGGTATATTGCGAGCTCAATCCCTAGTTGTGATTAATTATTGCTTAATCCATATTCTAAGTTGTTGAATTTTACGATACATGGTACAAAGAATGGTTGTCTTTTTTTTATCAACGTTTCTAGTGTGCTTCACTCATTTTCGTCCAATAGTTTATGAAGCAAGTGTTTTCTTTTTGTTTTTTTCCGTTTCTATTTTGCTGTCCAAAGTCTTATTTACTTATTTATATACTCAACCAGGTTCTATTAGACCAAACATCTACTATAAGCATCATCGACCGAATGCAGGATTACCAGGCCATAGCGATGGTTGTAATCATGGGGTGAGTCCAATACCTAAAACACATCACCTTTGTTCTTATTATTTATAGACCGACTTGTTTGTGCTTTGCTCATAAATTTCAAGCTTCAACATGCTTAACACTAGCAAATACCGTAAGCTTGAATGGACAGCATAACCGATGTTCTCGAGTAAATCCTCGCAAGAATAAATCATAGAATGCTAATGAAGGAAGGATGAATATCTTGAATCATCCACCTCTCATATCTTGCAGGGTTGTTTATTCATTATATTAACCATATATTGAATTCATTAAGACCCAGTGCCAAAAAAATTCATTAAGATTGAAAACTTTGTTCCCTCTTGACCTTAAAATACAAAAGATACTCAATTTCTCAGATTCTACACTTGCTCATTAGTTTGGGCACTTCTTCTCTTGGGGAAAGTCCGGGGATTGAACCACAGGAACTCCTAGAGGGGAAGTGGCCACAAATTAACGTTTTCGGGACAAATTTGTGGGTCCCCTAGGTGTGTGTATGTTAGGGGTGAAAACGGGCTGGGTCGGACGGGTTTTTGATAATTTTTGTATCCGGCCCGAAATTAAAAACCTAAATCCGAAACCGGCCCGAACCCGTCGGGTTTGCAATGCATTATACCCAAACTCGAAGCTTCGGGTTCGGACGGGTTTGATCAGGTTTCCGGGTTTAAGCGGACGGGTCGGGTCTTATGGTTTTTCGGACTTAGTCCGTTGTAAATTATTAAAATAATCGAAGAGAAAACTTATGTCAAATTCTACACACACACACACACACATATATAGAAGAAATAATTTTTAATTATATGTAATAGATTACAACTTGAACGCAATATAATAAATTAAAACGTCTAATATTTTATGACGCGGGTTTGATTCAGGCCGGGTTAAGGGTTCAGGCGGACGGGTTTTGTACTAAACCAATATCCGATCCGAAAATATTATAGCTAATTTTAAACCCGTCCGTTCGGGTTCTGGTTGGTATAGCATGCCAAAAAGAACCCGGAAATATCGGATCGAGTTCGGGCAAACCCGGCCCGACTTTCACCCTAGTGTGTGTGTTGTGTGCTTGTGTGTGTTGTGTGTATAGGATAGAGCTTACGGGCCTATGCCAAGAAAAAGAAGAAGCTAATGGCTATTATGTGATTATTGCTCTAGGCCTAAGTTAAAGCACATTCAAGATCAGGTACAAGGTGAAGTGAAACAAATGATGTCTGGGAAATTTCACGCTCCTTCATTCAAGAATAGACACCAAATGAGACCAGCCTTGCTTGCTTCTTGTAGCTCCTTTGGACCGAAGGTATGTATCTATGGGTTCTTTAGCCCAAGTATCAACTTACTGCTATCAATGATCAGTGCCTTTTTTTATTGTGTTTACGAGGAGTATTTCTAGTAATGCCAAGGGCCGAAACTGCTCATATTCGAATAAGTCCCATAATGGGTAAGAAAAGAAATTTGAGGTTAACCAATTAAGTTCTATTTACACGTGTGCGATCCAAATTAAAGCGATGCATGAACATTCATGTTTACATTTCTATAGTTCAAACAAGAGTTGTTTAACATCCATAATTCATGATATAACTATAGATAACCACTCTTCCCACAAGTATCGATGACAGGTTGGGAACTAACAATCCTTCTCAAAAAAATACACGACGAAAAAATCTAGATTAATAATGGCACGGAAGCTTCGCAACTTTCAGCCTAAATTATTGTCTTTATTGCCTCATAAGCTGTCTTTTGTAGCCTCCTGAGAAACCCAGTCCCATATTAGAACCGATGCTAAGAAATTTGTGCCGTAAATTGTAACATAGCGTGAGTTGGACTTATAAAACATTTCAATCAAATGTGCAACAGGGGATAGGCACGGTGGTTCGAGTTGCGGCAACGACAACTGAATCGGTTTACATGTTCTTGAGGCATCAGTTGGCTAGCCTGGAGCCATTCCTCGGAGCACAACCATATCGATGACCCCATTATATGACCATGCTAGGAGCATGAAAGATTTGAGGGGGAAAAAACAGAGTCCTAATGCTGCTGTATCTTAGGCTTTTCAGTGATGGGAAATGCAATACAGTTTTCCCTCCATTTTGTTATTAAGTTTTTGTCATTAGTAATTATTTTCTTTTTTGTTTACTATATTGTCTTTCTCTGAACTTTTTTTATAATAAAAATAAAAATGGTGGATATCAGCCATGGTTAGCCCTACATTGTATAATCAGCAACGCAACACATGTCATTCGAATTTTAGAAAGTGGTATCGTGTGGAACGGTTCTTTGATGTCAGTAGCCAAATATGAAGGCAGAAAAATACATGGGTTTAAAACTAAGTGTAGGGTAAGAATGTTGTTGAGTTCTCATTTGATTTGACATTTTTAAATAGTCTATAACGTTATACCGGTCAAAATTTGGTGACAGAGATAATATCTTTAAGAAAAATAAACCCTTGGTCTCAAGATCTAAGCTTGAGTATTACTTTTAAATAGCTAATATTGACGGATAATATTTAACCATGACAAATGGTAATGCTATGATATGGAAAATTAAAAGCGTATTTAGAAGCATAATATCAACACAACCTGAAACTTCTAAATCCAAACAAAGTCTGACGTTTTTCGATTCGGTTATACAGTTTTATGCATACGAATGAACAAATTAATTAGATACAAGTTATCGACCACACTTCGAACTTAACCCAAAACAGTTTAGAAGTTGGTAAACTCCCAAGTTCATACACAGTTCATTGCGCAATCGAACTCCTCAAGGAATTTATTTGTTTACTCCTTCCTGTTGGAAATAACCGAAAAAGAGAGAAATCTCAGATTTATCAACTAAAATAAGTTTTAAAATAATAAAAATCTAAGAACACATTATAATATGAATAAAAGAAAGTGAAATCTTAGATTCAATCATATGTATAAACTCCCTAGATCTTCAAAAGAAAAAAATCCATGATAAAGTAGAAATTCACACAACTGTTTTATTCCAAATATTATTTTTTAAGGAAAGAGATTGATGCAAGAATTTACTTGTAGAGATTTTCCATATTGCTCTTCAACCGCGCAGCATCAGCACCCACCATTTCAACCGCTTTTTTTCCATCTTGATAGAAGTGTAGAGTGGGCTGCATAAAGATAACCATTAGTACACTATTGCTAAAAATAAATTTCTAAAATTACTCTGGTTTACATTCAAATAATGCCTACTGCATCCACAAAAACAAAAAAGAAAATAGAATGAAAAGGTACATTTTCTTGCAAGTGCAGATACAGTAAAACATGCACTTACTATCGAATTTAGTGAAACCGATTATTGATAAATGATAATATGACTTGAATATACCGTATACATTTGATGAATATTAACATTTAAAGGTTTTGATTTAAAATGATAATTGGTATAAAAAAATCATGGTTTGATGCGTGCAAATAGTATTGAACACATATCGGAAAGTGGTAAAATGTGTGTTCAAGTCTTCAAGATATATAAAATGAGAAAACAGGATCTGCAGGGACTTTACATACCCAAAACTGCAGTGGCCTCAAACATGGGCCGGTTTGGTCCAGAGGTCTAACTATAAAATAGCCAGCGGGCACTACTGACCCATGTGAAAGGCCACTGCAGTTTGAGCATGCAGGATCCTGCAACCTACAGGCCCCATTTCCTCATATAAAAAAAGATATAGAAAATTTATAGCATAGAATGCATCATACAATGTAGAATCAGTTGGAAGCAAGAGACATACCACAGAGAGAATATTCAGCTTGCTCAACACGTTTCCAAGGCCCTCCTGAAAAGTTAAAAACCCCGATAATTCTGTAAATTGTTTTAAAATATCGAATTCTATATGCTGCAAAAACAGCAACAGCAACAAGACTTTATCCCAAATTTTTAGGGTCGACTAATTGAATTATTTATATAGTAAGAGCTAATTGAATGTAGAATCCCATCAGGACAAATGAGTTGATAAGCATAAACAAAGCTGCGAACAGTTTAGAAAGATTTTGGATCCTACTTTGAGATTACTAACCAGTGACATGGGGAAAATAAAAGCTCCACAATACACAACTACACTCAAATTGAGTTAATGCCAGTAAACGAGGATTATATAACAAATCTTTCATTACAAAAGTACAACGGTGGTACTAAAATATAAAATATATCACTAAATTCTCATCATAGCTTTGGAGTTTGGTAGCAAGGACTGTAAGATAATATTACAAACTTGAAGACCCAATGGATGTGCATTTAAAATAGAGGATCTAGAAAATCAATCGGTGTGCAAAAAATCCAGTTTCAGAGTTTTGGTGCAAAGTGTTTAGCTCATTATCAAAAGTTATGTTCTCTAGTTAAGGTTTCTAACTCTTTTCATGAGGCAGGCATGCTAAATGATACAGAATAACTTGATGTGAGTTGAACTACAATTTGGTTTACCCAAAGGTTTACGTATAGTGTATCAAAGAAAACCATGAAAAACTACCCACCCTTTAAGGAAAAAGCAATGAAATACTGTAACAAAAGAGAAGAAAATCGATGCTTTAACAAATGTTGTAGACAAGCATTAGCATAAACTGAATGTTGGAAAAACATGTTAAGGAATAGGTTACTTGAAGGAATGAAAATTGACATGAACAGAGAAGCGCCTTTGACCTGATCAATGTCAATTTTATATGTGGTGACATGAGGAAATTTCTTGCTCTGCTCTTCAATCACTGGGGCCAACATCTTGCCTATAAGAGATGGATACAAAATAATGAAATTGAATACCAAAGCAGAAAAAACATATTTCAAAGTTCGACATCGTGTTCTTTCAGCATAAAGCTGAATAGCAAATAAGCACCCATAACTAAACATATAAAATAAGTAGAAAATGGCATAAGCAAGGTTAACTTGCTTGTGAATTGTTTTAGCATTTCCAGTCACGTAATGTATTACAAATTGGACAAGTGATGGAAAATTTTCACAGAGGAAATCAACACAAAACTGAATCATTGTTTCTCTACATGGATAAAATGGATTATAACAAACAACAACAACAACAACAACTAAGCTTTATTCCAAGCATATGGGGTAGGCTACATGAACCAACATGAGAATCACGCCGGGTCCAGCACATGAATCCTCCACCTCCACTCACTCCTATTGAACAATATACTTTCATTGAGTCCTTTGGCAACCATATCGTTTCGTACCACCTCCATCCATGTTTTTTTCGGTCTCCCTTTTACCCTTTTGTCATTGCCCATATCGAGAGTATCTATTCGTCGAACCGGTACTTCCATAGGTCTGCGTCGCACATGACCAAACCATCTTAGCGGTTTTCCCGTATCTTCTGCTCCACAAGTGCTACACCAACTTTTGCACGAATATCCTCATTTCGTACCTTATCTTTTCTAGTGTTACCGCACATCCAACGAAGCATGTGCATCTCCGCTACGTGCATCCTCTATGTATGATGCTTCTTAGGAGCCCAGTACCATATAATAAGGCAGGCCGAATAGCGCTCCGATAAAACTTCCCTTTCAATTTTAACGGAAAGTTACGATCACACAAAATCCATGTTGCACTCCTCCATTTCCACCAACCAGCTTGGATCTTTTGATTAACATCACTGTCGATCTCCCCATTCTTTTAGATGATGGAACCTAGATATCTAAACTAGTCGCTCGGTAATATCTCTTGCCCTTCCAATGTTATACCAATATGGTTTTGACTTCTCTGGTTACTAAATTTGCAATGCATATATGCTGTCTTGGACCTGCTCAATCTGAATCCCCGAGATTCCAATATTTGCCTCCATAATTCCAATTTGGCATTAACCCCTGCTTTCGTCTCATTTACTAAAACAATATTATCAGTGAATAGCATACACCAAGGTACCTCATCTTGGATAGTTCTAGTAAACTCATCATCACGATGGTAAACAAGAATGGACTTAATGCAGATTCTTGATGTAAACCAATTGTAATCGGAAAATCACTCGTTAAGCCGCCGCAAGTTCTGACATTTGCCACTACTTCATTGTACATATCCTTGATTATGTCAATATACTTGACAGGGACCCCCTTCTTCATCATTGTCCCCCATAATAACTCTCTAGGTATCTTGTCTTACGCTTTTTCTAAATCAATAAATATCATATGCAAATCTCTTCTCCTCTCTCAAAAACGCTCGACAAATTGACGAAGCAAATGAATAGCCTCTGGCGTCGATCGTCCAGACATGAACCCAAACTGGTTCTTTGTTATCTTAATATCCTTGCTTAGCCTATGTTCAATCACTCTCTCCCAAAGTTTTATGGTATGACACATAAGTTTTATTCCACGGTAGTTTGAGCAACTTTGAATGTCACCCTTATTCTTGTAGATAGGTATAAGGATACTTTTCCTCCATTCATTTGGCATTTTTTTTGTCTGCCAAAACTTATTAAACAGATATGTCAGTCATTTAACGCCTATTTCTCCTAAGCATCTCCAAATCTCGATAAGAATCCCGTCAGGACCAACCGCTTTTCTTAAACTCATTCTGTTCAAAGCTTCTTTAACCTCAGGTAGTCTTATTTTATGCATGAAATCACGGTTTATATCTTGAGATTGAATGACAAGTCCATCCAAATTCTTAGTAAAGCTCTCATTAAACAATTTGTCAAAATAATTTCTCTATCTTTTCTTGATATTCTCATCTCGAACAAAAACCTTCTGATTTTCATTTTGACACACTTCACCGGACATAAGTCTCTAGTCTTCCTTTCCCGCATCCGAGCAATCCGGTATATATCATTTTCAGCCTCTTTAGTGTCTAATTTCTCGTACACCTCTTTATAGACCTTAGATTTAGCTTCCCGAACAGCTTTCTTAACTTCCTTTTTAGCTATTTTATACTTCTCAAATTCTCCACATTTCTACTTTTCTTCAAATCTTTATAAGAATCCCTTTTAATTTTAATAGCAGCATTTACTTCTTCATTCCACCATGATGTGTGCTTAGATGGTGGAGCACCACCTCTCGACTCACCAAGTAGATCTCTAGCTACCTTCTTGATACAACTAACCATTTTGTTCCATATTCTGTCTGAATTATCTTCCGACTGCCAATCCGCTTCTTGGACTACACGATCTATAAAAGCCTTTTGGTTACCTTCTTTCAATCATCGCCATTTAATTCTAGACTCTACTTTACGTCTAATCTTCCTAGATTCTCTTCTAAATCGAAAATCTAGAACTAAAAGTCTATGTTGAGTGGTTACACTCTCACCTGGCACTACCTTACAGTCGATACAACAAGCTCTATCTATTCTTCTCGTCAGAAAAAAGTCTATTTGACTAGCACTTGATCCGCTCCTAAAAGTGATAAGATCAAGTCATAAGATCAAGTTATAAGATCAAGTCATAAGATAAGGCAAAATCTAAAATCGAGTCATCTACTTCATTCCTTTGTCTAAAACCAAACCTCCATGGATAGTATCAAACCCACTACGACTAGTACCTACATGTCCATTAAGATCACCACCAATAAATAACTTCTCTCCACTAGGTATGCTTTGCACCATCTCGTCTAAATCCTCTCAGAATAGACGCTTACTAGCGTCATCAAGACCTATTTGTGGTGCATAAGCACTAATAACATTAAAAATCTCTCCACCTAGAATAAGCTTAACCAGTAAAATTCTATCATCTTTTCTCCTAATCTCAATTACATTCTCAAGCAACCGTCTATCTATGATTATGCCTACCCCATTATGATTTTTATTTCTACCCGTATACCAAAACTTATAACCCCAAGGCTCTAAGACTCTACTCTTTTCACCTACCCACTTAGTTTCTTACAAACACATAATACCAACTCTCCTCCTAATCATCACCTCCACTAATTCTATTAGTTTATCCGTAAGGGAACCTATATTCCAGGAAGTTAGATGGATCCTATGAAACCCTTACTTATTTGTCACTACACCCGGGGTCCAATATAGCGCGCCATTTTTTGACGACGACCCTTGCTTATTTGTCACTACACCCGGGGTTCGATATAGCGCGCTGTTTCTGGACGACAACCCTTGCTTATTTATCACTACACCCAGGGTCCGATGTAGCGCGCCGTTTCTGGACGACGACCTAGAAGTTCTTGCATACTTAACACTACACCCGGGATCCGATGTAGCGCGTCGCTGAGTAGGGGACGCCCCAACGATATTCTTAATATGGTTCATGTCATAGAATGTGACAAAGTTTTACGTTGGCTATCACAAGCCTACAACAACTCTCGCCCTTTCCCATCCGGACTTCGGACCGGCAGCGATGGGTTAAAATGGATTATAACAAACTGCAACAATAATAAATTTATGAACTATACAATGCCTGTTTCCTCTTATAATATGAGGATGCGGAGTATAAGAAATTTCTACAGTGCTACTTTATACTCTGTATCTTCTTATATACACATATCCTAAACACTAATGAATGACATATATATAATCAGTGAAATTAAATCAAAAGAAAGATCTTACAAGGTCCACACCAAACCGCAGTAAAATAGAAAATCGTAGGCAGCTTCTCATCTGCAAACAAAATAACACAAACAATCAAAAAACCCATTTCAATCAAACAAAATCACAACACCAAATGAAAAAATTCCACTCACCTTGGACCTTGCTGAGTGCAGCATTGAACCCTTGTTCAGACCCAATAAGCACCATATTCGATGAACCTACCACTCATTTCAAAAACCCATGAAAACCCATCAATCAAAATTGATGGTTAGCAAAAATAACATTAAAAGGCTAGTAAAAGCTCACTTGGGGACGAAGAGAAGGATCTTGAAGAGGATAAAAAAGGGTTTTTTATGGGAAAAGTTGAGAGATTGCGGGTAGGGTTAGGCATTGGAGATGGGATTTGAGGGAGAGGGAGAGGGGTCTTCGGGATTTGGGTTTGATTGAGAAGGAGAGGGCGAAGGCGAGAGAAACGAAGAAAAGGTGTAAGCTTTGGTGCCAATCCCATTTTTTGCTGCTGCTGGTGCTGCTGCTCTGTGTTTTCTTTTTTTTGTTCTTTGGGTGCAAGAATAAAGCAGTAAAGCTCATTCCTTTGAGGGCCCAAAGGAAAATCCTAAGGCCCAAGCTCAAAGCATTTTTCTTTGGGTAAATTATCAAAAAGCCCCTGGCCCACTTCAAACTTGGGTAAAAACCCCTGGGCTTTTTGCTCTTGTTAAAAAATCCCTAGGTCCAATCAAAACTCCCTATACACCAGTTGCTTGCAATATCTAAGTCGTTGCATGTAATATCTAAGCTGTTGCAATTGCATGTAATATCCAAGCAGCTAAGGAGATACAAAGCCTAAATGAAATACAATTCATGGGGTTTTTCACAGAGATTTTGAACAGTAGGCATTTCCCAATAATTTTGAAAATTACAGGGGATTTTTAGACAATTCCTGAAAGGGCCGGAGGGCTTTTAACAATTTATCCTTTTTACCAAGGGTTTTGCACGTGCTGCGTGTATTCATTAGACATATCCTCTAAATATGATAATATAGTTTTAACAATTTGTCCTTTTTATTTACTAGGTTTTTGCACGTGCAATGTGATAATAGAAAATATATGTTAATATTCTATTACTAATTAGAAAATATATGTTAATATTCTATTACTAATTAGGCAGCTATAATTAGACTATACATGTAGATAGAAGAGATTATCTCCTAAATATCCTCCTGTATATCTCTTGTATATCTATAATTACAAATGAATGCAAGGTTAATCTCTAAGGGGAATTCACCAATCTTGATGGTATCAGAGCCAACGAAGCTCTAATCTATTCTTTTCTCCCTCCTATTCTCTCCCTCATGGCCGGTCATGACGCCACCCCTCCTCCTCCTGCTGCCACCGAAAAACCTTACGGCATCACCAACATCAAATCCTGCATCCCTCTTATCCTAGACCTCGACGAATTCAACTATGATGCCTGGAGAGAGCTATTTGAAACCCATTGCGTCAGTGTTGGCGTTCTTGGTCACGTTGATAGTGCAACCACAGCCTCCGAGCTTACCGATAATGAATGGAAACGACTCGACGGTTTGGTGAAACTGTGGAACTACGGTACTATCAGCAAATCCCTCCTCCAAATGATCTTGAAGAAAGGTGTCACCGCTCGCGATCTCTGGCTCAGTCTCGAGAATCTGTTCCGTGATAACAAGGATGCTAGAGCCATTCAACTCGACAATGATCTCCGTAATATCGAGATGGGTGATCTTTCGGTCACCGCCTATTGCCAACGTCTTAAAACTCTCTCTGATCTGCTGTCCAACATCGACGCGATAGTTACCGAAAAGAATCTCGTCATCTACATGGTTAACAGTCTCCCCGAGAAGTTTGAGCAAATTGGAAATACCATCCAGCATCACAACCCTTTCCCTTCCTTCCTTCAAGCCCGATCCATGCTCCTCCTGGAGGAACAACGTCTCTCCAAAACCCGCAAACATCAAGCCTCTCACACCGACCATCCATCCTCTCCTACGATCCTTTACACTGCTGCACCGACCACTTAGTCCTCCAACAGCAACTTTGCCCACCGTAACAACGGTCGTCCTGGCCGGAACTACAACCGCAACCGTCAGCAGTCCAACCAAGCATCACTGCGCCATCCAGGGAATGAATCGACTACAAAAATAATGATAGAAGTCCATGGGTGTTTTTGGAAATAATTAATGGAAATCATAACCCTGCTACAGTTAAATGAGTTGATTTAAAATTGATAGTGATTTCTTGCTGTTCAGATGATAAAAGTAACGTAAGTTTTTGTCAATTTTACTTCTATTTTTGTTGGGATTTACATAGCTGCATTTGACCGCAACCAATTGGGAAAAATAGAATGATTGTCCACTTGGGAGTCTAAGTGGACGGCTGGGGCCAACATTGTGGTTCGATTTGTGGTGTTCGACCTCAGCCAATGATCGTTTTGTTTTCAGTCTGCTAAATTTTTCTTTTCAAGAAAGAAAAGGACTTCATACATGTGTCCTTTTGCATTTTTCAAAGTTTTTCGAAATGATGTGCGAGAGAGAGGGTGAGGCGGAGATCTTAAAGTTGAAGTATAGAAAGAAAAATATTTGCCATTTATTTTACTTTTTCTTTGGAAAAAGTTGAGGAGAGACGTGGATTCTAACTATAACTATAATGGTAGATATAATTGCATAGATTTCTTTTCCATTTTTGTTTTCCCGTTCTTCTCTGTATTTCTTTTTGTTTTCTTTTTCCTACTTTCTTGTTTTTTGATTTTTGAAATTAACCTGATTCGGAGATCAAACTTACGATCTCAGAGAGAAAATTGGTATCAATTACTCCTCTTTTGTTCCTGATGATTATCGGTGTATGTTTTGTTGCTAGCAAATACCAAAAATAAACAAATAAAAATAAAATGAAGTGATTTTCTCTAGGACAGGGATTTTTTTTTCAAAATTTAAGTGGACTTCTAAAGGTTTATGGTGGGGCCATCGTCTCATTATTCTGGCACATTACCATGATGTATTGCTCCTGTAATCCTGCTTGAATTTTGAAACCAGATGTTTTCTTAGAGGCATAGATGAGATGATTCAGATGAGATCGATCCAATAAAGGTCTAACTTTCTATACGTCTCGGGATACAGACGATCCGAGAGGACTACTATGGCTCCTCTTTTTCTCAAAAAGCTATATATCCCTTATCATTGTTTTGAATTAGAATATTGTTTCGATTCAACCAGAGGAAAAAAATGAGGATTTCATTACTTTAATATATGTATTTGCAAAAGAATGATTTTCTTATGGTTTTTGCTGTAGTGCTTAAAAGTAAAAGTTTATTTTACTGCTATTTAAGAATGAGGAATGCAAATCAACATAAATGGTGTTTCTTATTCATAAGTTAGCAAACAAAATCTCGTGAAATTTTAAATAAAAAAATGAGCATGTCCTTACTGATGATGTATTAATAATCAACTTGCTATATTTGTAGTTTGCATTTTCTTATTGTATCAAGCAAATAATTTTGATGTATTTGGAATTTTAATTTTTTTTAATCAGCTTATGATGTACTTAGTATAATACAGAATTGATTATGGAGAGAAACTGAAGATCAACCGGTTTTATGTTAGGAAGGTCTACAATGAAAACGATCATGGTATTAAAGCAGTTGATAAAGAGATACTTATCATACCTTAGAATCTCAAAGATTTAGAATTAAAAGAACAAAAATAAGATATATAGAATGTAACATAACCAGATGAGTGTACAGTGCAAATTGATGGTAAAAAAAATATCTAGAAATGATCATTTATTTTGCTACTTAGGATCTATAATTAAGCATGATTGGGAGATCGAGAAAGACCACCTGTCCCGAGGATTCAAAGGATCCGGAAGTAATCGATGTAACTCATAGAATTAAAAAGTGATGGTTGAAGTAGAGAAATGTTCAGGAATAGCATGTGACCGTAGAGTCTTTGAAATTAAAAAGAAAATCATATAGGACCGTTATAAGGAAGGTATTTCTTTACGAATCAGAATGTTGAGCTATTACGAAACAACATATCTAAAAAATGAGTACGACTAAAAATGAGAATGTTAAATTGGACGGGTGAGAATACGGTTTTGAATAATATAAAGAACTTGAGTCTTATTGGATGGATCCCGTCTATGTTAAAAGTCGTGTACACTGGCATACTACTCTGTTATAAGAAAATAGCCCATATGCATGCACCCCTCGACATCTCTGCAAGCATTCATAAATATGTCGATATATATACTTTACAATTTTATTCTTGAAATTTTTGTCAGGAGGGATATGAGCAAAAAAATCGTTCTGTCACCATCCGATAGATGTTGATCAACATGAACGATATAGGTTGATATCTTGGGGGAGACAAATTTATACGTACACATTTAATGTGTGGAAGCAGACCTGAAGCCATGATGGTTAGCAGCGCGCAGGGGGAGCTATGCAAATTGGAGAGCTCCCCTTCATCCTTCAAAGATGATTTACTTAGCTTGTATTGTAATTAAAATTAAGATGAAAGTAAAATGCAATATATCTGCCTGCTCCTGTTATTTATAGAAGAAATCCTGTTGTTTAGTTCTTCATGGTCAAATGTCAATAATCTTATCTTGTGCATTCATGCATGATGGTTTCTTCTTGTTTTTCGTAAGGGGTAATAAGTTGTTTTCTATGTGTTTGCATGGTCAACTGTAAAAAATCTAATCTATTATTTGATTAATATTGTCATGGACAAAGACAAGCAATCAACAAACGAAGACACACATATTTAGTTGAAAGGCCTAGATTGGGAAAACCAAAGGCAACAGCAAACCGTTTCGCTATTTTAATAGAGAAATTTTATAGATTTTTAGATGGCAGCTTCTAAATCTCTCTAAACCCTTAAATGTGATTAATTTTGATGCCTTAATTATGATCATATATTAAATTGGGCTTTAAATATTTGAACATGCTAATATGAGTTTTTTGCTCATGGGTTATTATGGACATTGACCATTTGTCTGTCGTTATTTGGATCATTAACCATGGAAATTGAGAGCATTTAAAACCTACACTTTTAATGGTCCACCCAACATTATTGATTTTGTGTTACCAGCCATTTAATCTATTTTATCATGATCTGCAGGTTTATTTTAATATTAATGCTCGCATTATTTTTCCCATTAACTCAACTCTTATGAGCTATTATATATAGCTTTATTTTGATACTACAAAAACAACAGTATTTATATAATTCATTGATATAATGGGTAATGAAAAGATGTGTTCGTTGGTTGTTGTATCCTGAAGACAACGTTCTAAGATCCGCTCTTTAAAGAAAACGAGATATCCACGTCTTCACCAACCTCAATTCATATTTATTTTTGTTTTATTTTATTATGTAGTTTTTTGTGTATTCCATATAAGAGAATAATGGAGAAAAGGGGTCCTTGGTGGCGTCAGGTGACGTTAAAATACTCCACCCTCCATAATTTTATTCGACGATCTGCAATCATCATCTTCATCTTTATCATCTAAGATGCTAATACACCGAATTTCATGTGATTTTACCATCTTTTCACAGTTGAATTAGCAATTTAAAAAGCTCTATTGTTGGTAAACTGTTACTTTTGCATCCATTAAATCAACGGTGAAAAGGTTATATAATCATATAAAATTTGGTGTATCCACATCTTAGATGATAAATATAAAGATGATGAATGTTGATCGTTAAAAAAAATCGTGGCGGATGTATTTTCTCGACGCCATAGGAGGAAATTCCCACCACCTATGACATCTTTACTCCATTATTCTCTTTATATAATTTGGTTTATTTTTTGTTCCACTGTACACCACCTAAAAACATCAATTTAGAGACAGAATTCTCAAAATATCCATTGGATACAAACACAGATAAACCAAATAACATATGCGAGTACGAGTACGAATACTAGTACAAAAATATTCGGGTCGGGGGTGCAGCCGGACTCGCTCGGCTCAGAAAAAACCCTGAATGGTTGGTGAACTGAAGCGGCTTGAAAAATATATAATAGAGTTAGGATTTGGCCCATCCTAACAAATGTAGTGTATTCTTATTTTGTTTGTGTTTGAGTTATAAACTTATAATAGCATAAATAATTTCTGTTATACTGACAAAAAAGACTATGTTTGGGTATACTTTTTGGAAATAGCCCATAGGCACACAAATAGGACGATTCAGCAAGAATGCACAATTTTTAAATAAAACTAAATAAACAAAATAAAAGGTTGGGTCTTTTTACTTGACCTCCACCCCAATCCCAACTTAGCTAATTACTTTAAAAACCAAAATTTCATATAATTACTTATTACCCCAAAAAACTTTAAAGTTGCTCCTCAACCCCTCTTAACCTTTTCCCTCATTTCGCTAGCTAATTAACGGAGAAAGTCGGATTAGGGTTGTTAAAACCCCCAACTCACTTGCCTTCACTCTTTTTCTTCTATAATTCCTAACTATAGACCTAATTCAAAATTAGAGCTTAATTAGAAATAACTCTTCAAATCTTCCAATCGGCAATAAAATATGGTTTTTCTTGCTCAACCTTTTTCAGCCATGATGTAGTGGAATGGGAGTGTTGGCTTAATTGCAAACTTCATGTAAGTGGAAAATTAAAAATGAAAGGGAAAATTAGTTTGGTTGACAAAGATACAGGGGTTCAAATCAAGAGGAATAGAACGATGAAAATTACGAGAGAAATTGAGGTTCTTGGGGTAATAAGTGAGATAGACGGAGATATTATAAATTAGCTAACGACCATGTTAAGCAACTTAATAGTTTTTTTGGATAATAAATAATTACCAAGTTTGGGGGTGGGGGGTTAAGTAAAAAAACCATAAAAAGTTTAAAACAGGGGTGGCGATATTCCCAAATCTTTATTTTATAAATCCATATCAAAACTTGTATATGGACAAAATGCACCCAAATTACATCAATTTTTAATTTTTGTTTTTTTATGTTGTCCTTCCTCTTAATCCCAATCCGGTCCCGTTTAGGGCGTCTGTTTACCACCGAAAGCCAGGAAAGAAAAACGTCTTGCCTGAATTTGGGGGCAGATGCTATTTAGATTTATCCGTCCACCTCTCCGAAAATACCAAGTTGATTTATAGCACCGGGTATCGGAGGTTTGGACGGATGCGGCCGTTGTAGTAGACTTCGTTAGATTCCCCCTCGTTATGAGGGTTTTTTTATTGTGGGGACGCTCTTCCCTCCAGATGCAAGCCCCTGCAGTTGATTACGTTACCGCATCGCGGTAACCAGTTTCTCCTGCTCCAGAAGGTCATTTCGTGCCGTGTGTTTTTGTTTTGTTTTTGGTTGCCCGTGAATTGTATAGGGAGACTAATTTGTGTTGTCGCCCGTATGGCGTGGATTAGTTCAAATCCGTATCTTCTTAAATTTGGGTTTGGTTTGATTTAAGAATCGTTAATCTCATTTGGGATTAAAATCAACTTAAATGTTTGTTGAGCATACGTTAGTATAACTTTAGGTTAAAATCTACTCAACAGGATTTTTGGGATCATTCAGACCCAACAAAAGAGCATTTGGGCTTTATTGTCTTAGTTTAAGGACGTTGTGGACCATAACTAGTTTAAGGACGTTGCGGTCTAAGGAGTTGTTGATTGTCAGAAACCGCCACCTCTCTGAAGACGTTGAAGAATTACAACGACATATATCAGAGGTGTGGGGAGATGTACCGTGGAACCAATGAATATTCGTCAGAAGCTCGGTAGTCTTGTTTGGGACTAAGAACACTCTGGAAAATAAAGAGACTGTGTGCTTGGTTGATTACGAGTTTGGCCAAATTTGGGCTCAGCCCAGTCATTTCATTTTTGAATAAAGTGTTAAACACTTGCTTGGGCTTGGTCCCCTTTCTATGCCAACCATGCTGGGCATCCATATGGGTTCTGACGCCCACACTTTATCTTGCTTTTCCCTTTTTTTGCTTTTTATGGAGTGTTAAATACTCTTTATGGTGCCCACATGTGGAGCACGTGAGGCGCTTGGTACTAGGCGTCAGGCGTTGGATACTGGTTTATGAGTGCAGAGCACTTTATGCAGAATAGCGCCCACGTAAGGGGCACGTGGGGCGCTTGACCCTGAGAGCCAACCACTGAATGCTAAGCACTCTTTATTAAGAGGCGTCCATGTGAGAGGCGCGTGAGGTGCTTGGAGCTGAGCGCCAACCACTGAGTGCTAAGCACTCTTTATTAAGCGGCGTCCACGTGAGGGGCACGTGAAGCGCTTAGCGCTGATTTTTCTTCGTATATTATGTTCTGAAGAGTTCAATTCTCTGTTCTTCTCTGGATCTTCGATCCCCAAGAACAAATTCATCCCCATGAGAATTGAATTCTCATCTGTGGGAGACTTGTCTCATGGATCTCAGATCCTAGGAAAGAACTATATTCTTTTATGAGGGTTAAACCCTTAGATATCCAGATGAGATACTCTGATCTCTATTACTTTTATTTACCTTAAAGAAATTTCTTCTTCTTTCTTCTCTCTTAAACCTTTCTTTTTTGCTTGCTTTTCTTTTTGAACTTGAAGTTTAGGGGGGGTTCGGCTATATAAGACTTGAAGTCTTGTCGTCTTTATATAGTAGAGGCAAGTTTGTTGATTTAGTTAAAGAAATCTCTCATTGAATGATCTTTAATTGATTTGGAGATTTTATCCACCGTTGGATCTTTGATCCAAGGATTTCTGTTTTACAGAAGACATTTTTCTTATTTTTAACAAGATTGGGGAAATATTTTTCCATACAGAGCTTATTCTATAGCTTGGTGATTTTTAATCACCATTGGATTTTTAATCCAACGGTACTCTGTTTTACAGAGAATAATATTTCTCGTTTAGAAAGATTTGAGAAATGTTTTCTCAACAGAATTTAATTCTGTATTTTGATGATTTATTATCTCTGTTGGATCTTTGATCCAATAGCAGAGAACTTTTTGTTCTAGCGTCGGCGCCCTCGTGTAAGGCACGTAAGGCGCTGCTTCTGAGTTTTTAACTCTTGGCGCTGGCACTCTTGTGTAAGCCACGTGAGGCGCTGCCTCTTTCAAATTTTGAATAGAGCTTTGCTCTTTTATTGGGGGAAAACAGCGTCGATGTGGTACTGTTTCGTGTCGATGGCAGGATGGTCATCGTCAGCGAGATCACGAAGATCCGCAGCTTTGCTGGCTCGTCGGCAACGTGATCAAGCTCCTTTATCATGTTGTCGAGATTCTCCTACGACGAGGTTAAGATGAGGGCGTCAAGGTCCTCGTCGAAAAGCTGGTATTTAACATTGCCAATCTCGTTTCCGAACACGTCGTTGATCTAGACCAGTAGATCCGCTAGTCTTGAGAAACTTCAGAGCGAGAGGAGGTGGTTGGAGGAGAGGGTGGAGGTGGTTGGAGAGGTTGAGAGGGTGGAGGTGGGAGAGGGCGGGATGGGGTCGTTGAAGTTGGAGGATGAGTGGATGAGGGAAACGATGTAGCGGGTGAGGGGTCACAAGCGAAGTGGCGATGTGATGCAATTTGGGGGTTGGAATTAAAGGCCGATATAGTTAGAGTTAATTTTTTTCATTGACAAGTTTTGGTGTTAATGATGCTCGGTACTGAGCACTCCCCAGATCATGACACGTGGCAGATGACGTGTCCCAAAACTTACGAGAAAGGAGCAAGAACGGTACATTGGAAGCATATCCCGGGCCTTCGACCCAAGAATGTTCCCGACCTTCGATGATCTCCCAGAACACTTCTATGCTCGTCCTACAAACAACCATTGGCTCGCCTACGAGCCCTCCTGCACGATGGGCCTCTTCGGCCCTCCCAGCTCGCCTCCAAGTTATCACGGAACCAAGCTTGCTCGGCCTCCCGCTCGCTTCCGAGCCTCCCGGCGAACTCAGCTTCCTCGGTCTCATCGACCGACCCAGAGCGCAGATCGTAAACGTCCCGGACATGGTGTCACGCCCCGCTTCCCGGTATACGGGGAAGGAGACGCGACGAGGCCGCTACGTATTTACTCTGAAGTAAACACGCTAAGCGTATCTAAGCAATATAAGTAAAATGCACAAGAGACAAAATATATCAGCAACTTTATTCATTAACATTCTTTTACGGTACATGGAAAAGTAAATACATGGAATGGTAGCTATGCCTAAACAGTAGCATAACAGAAATGGAAAATACAGAATGTAAATGTGTACAAGGAATCTAAAGCTCTGGGTCGAAAGCTAGCTGGTCCAAATTCTCTCTGGTGGGCTCAATCTCCAGTGAGTCCGGATCACCTGACGACATTTCAAAGAAGAAGAAAGAGAATGTCCTCAGCGAACAAATCGCTCGGTAAATCTCGTAAATAGACAGGCATGAAATAGACAGAATAGAGAGTATGTTGTTATAATGTTGTATTTAATGTTAACGCTGTTGTTTGTAGTTTGGTACAGAAGAATACCAGTGTATACGAGAGGAGTCCCACTTTTCCAGAGACTAAGGTATACGGAGCGCAAGGAACCGTTCAGCCACGGTACAACAGCAATTGAATTCAGGTTAGGTGTGTTATGGTTACAGTCTCGTGCCACTTCTAACACCTTTCGTACCAATCTACCCCTTATAAACCCCGCGATGTCTTGATTGTATTGTTTGTATCGTTTGTATTGTATATTGTATATAGATGGATGCCTTGTCGAAACCATGATATCGGTAATAGAATGGATATAATGGATGAACATGTAGATGGAGTATATCCATGATTCGGTTCAGTCAAGTTGTATAGATTGAATATATGGATTCATGAATTCATGTTGAATATTGAGTTGTAATATATATACTTGAATCATATTCAAGTCAGTTTGATTATATTGAGACTCAGTTCGAGTCAGATACTTAGAAAAGAAATTGAAGTCCTGAATTAGTTTTGATGTCATCGGTAACTATTGCATATAGACGGCAAGATTTGTGTCTTTTTCCAAGACAATTACCGTATTAATAACACCGTTTGTTATATTGTCTAACTTAAATAGGCAAGTACCCATATCTCCGACTCTCTGAGGCTCAAGAGACTGGTTCCGCTTAAATCTATGTTTACCAGGGTCCTTATTGTAATTTAGTATAACTTGAGTGGGTTTTATGTAAAAATAGTTTTGGCATAATTTCAAAATACACCTCAAGTAATTAATTATCGTCTTTAGGGTTTTCATAAATGTATATTTTATAGAATATGAAATTTCTAGTGAGTAGAACCTATTTTCATAGTATAAGATATTTTTTTGTAATATTGGAATTGTGTGGAATTTTCTTGTAAATGAAATGTTTTCTTGAATTTTGATATTAATTACAAAATTAATTACATATATATTTATTTATTATAGATATTAAAAAAAGATATTTTGATATTAATTACATATATATTTATTTATTAAAAATATAAGTTTTATTTATAATAGAAATCACATTTTCTAAAGAAAAATGTATTTTTAAATCTTTCGAGATCGTATGCTCTTTGCGGAGGTCTGCATCTCGCACTACTAAGCCCGAGGATGTGCGATAATCCGCACCATCCCGAACGGGTTCCCCGAAATGGGTTATAGCGGCGCATTGCAAAGATTTGTTAAAGGTACATATCTTGTAGAAAAAGGTTTTTATAAGTCGGAGGTAGTTGTAACACTTTGAAATTCGTTTAGGATATTTTTGCGATAATTAGCAATTTTGTGTGTTTTTCATACAAACCTGAATATCTTATTTTCCTTTAAATTAGTGATATTTGTGTTGTGAAGTGTTATATATATATTTATATGTATATATATAGGGTTTACTAATTATATTTTAGTCGTGTTATCCTAAGTGAGAATTTTTGTGTTAAGTGCACACATGCATACTTAGCCAATTTTTTTTGACTTAACTTTTGAGTGGTAACATGTTAACCATTTCTTTTCTTGCATGGTTGTTAATTATCCCCACCATTTTAATCAAGTCAAAACCTTTTTTATAATTCAAAATTCAAATAGAAAATGAGGTATGGGGGTTAGGTAAGAAATTTGACTTTTGTTGACCATTCCTTCTCTCTTCTCTCTCTCTTCTCCTCATTTCAGAATTTCCTGCAGAAATCCCAGCAAAAACCACAGCTTTTTCTTCATTTTCCTCATCTTTTCACTTCCTCTTTGATTCATGCTCACACCCTACACAAAAACCTCATTTTTCCTTCAAACAAACCTTGGTTTAGTGGCTCTTTTGAGGTGTTTGGAGCAAATCTGCACACTTGAGGCTAAGCTGGAACTTGTGGTGTTGGCCTTTAGAAGGTATTAATTCATGTTTAGCACCCTTTCTCCTTAACTTGTAGTATCTTTAGCAAAATATCACATTTTTATACAATTTTAGTGCTATTGAAGGGATTTAGTGATGATATGTTAAAATTAATGTTTTTATGGCTTGATTAGCTTGGTAATGTGTTATTAGTGTGGTTTTAGACTTGGGTTGCTTCAGTTTGCACAAAAACACCCTAAAGTATCATTTTAGTGCAAAAGTGCGGTTTTTAACTAGAAATTGAGCTCTGTTGAATCTGCTGCTACCCGAGTGGCTTTAAATTAAATATGTAATTGCTGTAGCATGTACATGGGGTATAGAGTGCACACACAAAACCCGGGAGCCCACCTCCCTACCCAGGCCGCCGGAAAAAGCCTTCTGGCCGCAAATTGCGGTCAGATGAGAGATTTGGGGGTTGGGGTTTGGACAACAGGAGTCTGCTGTTATCTGTTGAACTGTGGTATATATTTTTATAAAATCTATCCTGTATCAAAATCTGGAGTTAAATACCCTATTCTCGTATTTTTTAAACCTTCGCGACACACGTGATATGTGTGTGGGTTTTGGGGTTACTGCGTATCGCGACGCGTCAGGGTAGCTTCAGGCGCGTAATCACACGTTTTAGCGTATCACGCACACGTGCGCTTGGTATGCGACGCGGGTTTCTAGTTTGACTTTAGATGTCGTGTTTGTATGGTTTTGAGCTTATATGTGATATATTGTGTAATTCTAGGCTCGCAGGCGAGTACGACGGACGCCGCGAAGAAGGGGAAGCAAGTCGTCAGCTATACCTAGCGAGAGACTACGGTGAGTAGATTTAACTTCTACGGGGATATCGTCCGCATGGCGTTATGCGTCAGGGCTGATATGACCTTATAGCTACCTATTGCATTTACCTACATGGCTACTGGTTGTTGCATACAGCATTCCCTGTTACATATATATAAACTAGAATTGATAGAACACCGCACTATTGCTAACGGTTCATGTTGCACGCGCACTAATCTGCATGTTACACACACACCATTAGTAATTGCCATGACACTCACACTGTAGAATTGCCATGATCATTATACTGTAGCTCATCTTCTATGTGATTTGACATGGTTTTGTTACTCGTGCACGTACCCATTGGCATATCTATACTCATGCATAAATTACATCGCATGGATTACGCATTGACTTGGTTTTCATATGATTTCTGGATTTGAGGACCATGGGGTTATTTAAGAAAAGATGCACTGTTTTAAAAACCCGGTTCCTCTTGATATGATATTTCAGTGCGTCCACCATATGTTTTCTCGGTGCTAGAATGACATATGAAACCCTATTTGAGGAGTGGACGAGGCCGATTGCGGGTACATGGTGGACCCGGTATGGTACCCCGGGACGAGAACAGATTCACTGTGCAGTAGACGGTGAAACTGGCAGTGGGACCACTATCTACAGGTGATTGGTTGGACCTGGCAGTTATCCGGAGGATACTGACCAGAGTAAATAGATGGATGCGGGATGACCCGTACTGCCGGGGCCGAGGGCCGATACCGCAGACGGAGCCCGTGGGCTGATCCGGACTGACGGAGCCCGATATATGAGAATTTGCGTGTCGATACTGGACACGAGTATTTATGATATTTGGGTGCCGATGTTGGGCATTCGTGATTCTCAGAGATTTACAGGATTTGAGGACCGATGGGAGTGCCGGCGTCTGGGTTGTTGGGATTTGGGTGCATTGGTGAGCAACAATTATCTTTCCATGTTGACATTCCGTGTAGATGTTATTTCATCCCATGCTCAGCATTTATTATTTTGCATCTCATCCTGTAGTTATTTTACTTGACAGAGCACTTGCATGATTAGCGCATATAGACTTATCTGCTGGCATTTGATAGAGTAGCGCAGCACGTGCATGCTCACGATTACCTTTATATGTTATCTCTAATCACGAGTTGGCAATTCATCCCCGTTGTGCCACAGTATTTGCAGGTTGTCCTCAGAGTAGTCGCGGCAGGCTGCCTTCCTATATCTTTTGGCTAAAGATACCACTAAAGTTGGTGCGAGAGCTGTTTTGCTGTTAGGTAGGTTATGGTATCTGGTTACTACTATTGTACACACTTTTATATCTAGTATTATCCATCTACCTTATATGTACTTGATTTAAAGACAGTGTGAGGACGATGATGTATATTATTTGTATTCTGGTGTCGAGCTCGTGGGAGCCGACTTTATATATGCAGTTTTATTATTCTGGGATGTTTTTACTTATTGCTCCCGTTTGGGATACTTTATGATATCCTGTATCATTTTCACTTATATCCTGTTTATACCCGATTTCGGGGTTAGTTTTACAAAGGAAATGCTGCCAAAATTATTAAAATGATAACTTAACCATAAAGAACTTCATTAAACTACTCAAGGTTTTCTAAATGTTTTAATCAAATGTTTTCAACACTCACTACTTTTAAATGATTTTGATTTCTGGGTTCGGCTTAGTTAGTCGCGTTACGCCTGTAGACGTTGTGTGGTTAAGTGTCGGTCACGAGTCGAATTTCGGGTCGTGACAGTAGTTATGTGAAAACTCGTATTTTCCCAAATCTATGTTCCCAAAATATTATCGTGCTATGTTACATATGAGTATTGTGAGGAGATAGGTCATTACCTCGTGAGTTTTCTACAGGTAATATAAGCAAATACGATAAAAGATATCGTATGTAAAGTTTATGGTATTTAAACGTAAAAGTGCAATAAAAGTTACATAGCATGGTATTTGTAGTGAAATACCCAAATTAGCAAAAAATATGATTTTACAGGTTTATCATTAATTTTACCAATATATAAAAATTTACTATAATTTTTTCATGTTTTAATATTAAGAAACTAATTATCGATAACCTTTATTTATCACTGTATAATAATTACATTTATTCCTGCAAAAGTTATCCCGGTCATGATAGTTGTTTTAAGACTTAATTCCATATGTCCAAGCATGAATCCAGGGTTGTCCGTTACCCCGTGATTTTATCGTGAAGGATAACTGCTAAAAGTTCATTATATTATTATGGTTTAATATCGTTTTTAATCGTCAAAACTCGTAAATTAGATAATACAGTTAAAACATCATAATTAGGTTTTGGAATTTTTTTCAAAGATTTATATTTTCATTATGAAGATAACAGGGGTTCAAGTGTTGAAAGATCTTATCTGAAATGATCTAGAGAAATGAAAGTTGGTGAGCGTCGGGTTGTATGAGAAACGGTATATCTGTAATCTGAGAATTTTCCTACCTTTTGGGCTTGTTCTAGAGTGTAGAGTACTCAAAGGGGAAGCTCTGGAAATGTTTTGGAATTTTTTGGTCAAACAAATATTTTTGGGTGAATTTTAGAAGCTCATGGCTATTTATAGGGATTTCTGGAATTAAAAAACTAATTTTTTTTTCAACTGCTACAGTAGCTGACCAGATCCGACGGTTGATCTACCAGATCCGATGGCCCACATTAAATCATGTGTGAACTGACGTGGGATCCGGCTGGGGTTGGTGTAGGTGATTCATGACCGTTAATCGTTGATCCGACGGTCCAGATTAAAAACGCATATAAATATATATATATATATATATATATATATTTCATCTTTTGTTTAAATGAAAACTGTCGGCAGAATCTGGACCGTTGATTTTTAAATCTAACGGTCCAGATTAATTCCAGCTCAAAAAAATAAAATAAAATAATTTTTAATATTTAAAATTGTTTTAAAAATTGTTTTTGGCTTTTAAAAATTATTTTAAAATATTAAAAAATATTTTAAAAATCTAGAAAAATTATATAAAATGTGTTTTGATGTTTCATATCTTTTGCAACCAAATTTGGTCTAAAATAGATCTTCTTGTCGGTTATAAAAAAAATTCCCTTCGATAAAAAAACATTTAAATTCTTAAAAATTTTCAAAAATTCCTAAAAATCATATTAATTTATTTTAATCGTGGAAAATATTTTTAAAGTGTTTTCTACCGATAGAAACAGTACAATAATTGTTTTGACATCAATAAAAATTATAAAACGTTTTTATTACGTTTCTAGGGTACATAGTCGTTGCAATCTACCCTCCTTAAAATAATTTCGTCCTCGAAATTTACAATTATATAAGGACTAATTTGCAAATTAGAAAGGGTATCTTGCATGCATGTCGTCCTCACGTTCCCACGTTGATTCTCCTGGTGAATCTTTTCTCCACATTACTCAGACCAAATTTACTTCCTTGTTCCTAAGTGACTTTACCTTTCTGTCCAGAATTTCAACAGGTTATTGCTCACAAGATAGATCCGTCTGTACAGTGAGCTCGGAGTGATCAAGGATATGGCTGGGGTCGCTCACATATCTTCGGAGCTGGGATATGTGGAACACGTTGTGCACCCATTCCAATGAGAGTGGAAGTGCCAAGCGATACGCCACTTCTCCGACTTGTTCGAGTATATCGAACGGTCCAATGTACCTCAAACTTAGCTTACCCCTACTTCCAAAACAAATCACTCCACGATTTGGAGAGATTTTCAGGAAGACATGATCTCCCGGTTGGAACTCCAAGTGTCGGCGTTTTGCATCAACCCAGTGCTTCTGTCGATCCTGGGCTATGCGCATTCTTTCCTTGATGGTACGAACCACATCAACAGTCGCTATTAACATCTCAGGTCCAAGAAGTTCTCTATCTCCGATATCGTCCCAACTTAATGGCGATCGACACTTCCTTCCATAGAGTGCTGCAAAAGGTGACATTCCTATACTTGCTTGGTAGCTGTTGTTGTATGAAAACTCCACGAGATGTAGGCGATCTTCCCACGATCCTCCGAAGTCTAGCATACACGCTCTTAGCATATCCTCCAAGATCTGAATAGTTCACTCAGACTGACCATCTGTTTATGGATGATAAGCTGTGCTGAAGTTCAAACTTGTTCCCAAGTTCGCTTGCAGACTTTGCCAAAACTGCGATCGAAATCTAGTGTCACGATCGGAGACAATGCAGACCGGTACTCCATGAAATCTCACAATTTCCTGTATGAGTTCATGGGTATCAGAGATAGTACATTTTGAAGAGTTTAAATCTTACTTATATTCTTACCTCCATGTACTTCTTTGCTAATGTCTCAGTTGATTGGCCAACTCGAAATGGGATGAAGTGAGCCGACTTTGTGAGTCGATCCACAATAACCCATACCGCATCATTACCCTTTGTGCTGCGAGGGAGTGCAGTCACAAAATCCATTGTGATGTGTTTCCACTTCCATTCTGGAATAGGTAATGGTTGAAGTAATCCAGCTGTTCTGTGATGTTCAGCATTCACTTGCTGACACACCAAACATTTAGCGACATTTCTGGCTACTTCACACTTCATTCCATGCCACCAGTAATTTTGGCACAGATCCTTGTATATCTTTGTACCTCCAAGGTGTACTGAGTAGGGAGAGCTGTGAGCTTCCTTCATTAACTCTTCTCGCACAGAACCTTTTGGTACACACAATCTGCTGCCGTATCTCAAAGATCCGTCTTCATGAATGATGAAGTCCATTCTAAGTCCATTCTCCACTTGTTCTCTGATCTTTTGCAACTTAGCATCACTTGCTTGAGCTGCTTTGATCTGATTGACAATTGTTGATTGAACTTGTAAATTCATCAAACTTGAAGCGTTACCTGGCATGACTACTTCAATCTCCATCTGATACAGATCCTGTTGAAGCTTCCACTGGGCGGTGAGATTAAATGCTAATGGTTGGCGACTAAGGGCATCAGGTACCACATTCACCTTTCCTGGACGATATTGTAGGTTGATATCGAAGTCCGCCATGAGTTCTAACCATCGTCTCTGCCGCATATTAAGCTCCTTCTGAGTAAACACATATTTCAGACTTTTGTGATCTGTGTATATGTTCACTCGTTCACCAAGAAGATAATGACGCCAAATCTTAAGAGCAAAGATAACGGCTGCTAATTCCAAATCATGCGTCGGGTAATTGCGCTCATGAATCTTCAGCTGTCTTGAAGCATAAGCCACAACCTTTCCGTGCTGATGTAGAACACATCCTAATCTCTTACCGGATGCATCGCAATGCACTTCGAAACCTTCATATTGGTCCGGTATAACGAGAATAGGCGATGATGTCAATCTTGACTTGAGTTCTACAAAAGCTTGTTCGCATGCTTCTGACCACACAAAGTCTTCATCTTTACGTGTGAGCTTGGTCAGGGGTGTTGCTATCTTCGAAAATCCTTCAATGAACCTTCTGTAATATCCAGCTAGACTCAAGAAACTCCGAATGTCCTTTACTGACTTTAGTATTGGCCATTCGCTTACTGCTGAAATTTTCGCTGGATCCACAGAGATTCCATCGCCTGATACGATACGTCCCAGAAAACCGACTTGATCTAGCCAAAACTCGCACTTGCTGTACTTGGCATATAATTGATGTTGTCGTAGAGTTTCCAGGACAATTCGCAGGTGCTCGGCATGCTCTTTCCGACTCTTGGAATACACTAGGATGTCTTCGATGAAGATGACAACAAACATGTCTAAGTACTCCCGGAAAACTTGATTCATTAGGTTCATGAATATCGCCGGTGCGTTAGTCACTCCAAATGGCATCACAAGAAATTCGTAATGTCCACAACGAATTCTGAAAGCCGTTTTGTGGATATCAGATTTCTTGACCTTCACCTGATGATAACCCGAACGAAGATCTAACTTAGAAAAAACACAAAATCCACTTAGCTGATCGAATAGATCATCGATACGCGGTAGCGGATACTTGTTCTTTATCGTTACTTCGTTCAGGGCTCTATAATCGATGCACATTCTGTATGAACCTTCCTTCTTCTTCATACGTAGTACTGGTGATCCCTAACTCGAAGTGCTGGGACGAATCCATCCTTCCGTCAATAATTCGTCCAACTATATCCTGATCTCCTTCAAACCTTCTGGACTTAGGCGATATGGCGCTTTGATCACTGGTTGTGCTCCTGGTACTAAATCAACGGTGAATTCAAGAGCTCGATCGGGAGGCAAACCTGATATGTCTTCAGGAAATACGTCGTCGAACTCTCGAACTACTTCTGGTTTTGATCCTTCCTCCGTTTGAATCGCTGCAATCACGGTTTCCTTCTGCTTCGCCTTGTATGTACTTGGCTCCAGGGTACGATCTCCACTTTTGAAATAAAAGACTGGATGGTCTGGAATATCGAACACTACCCTCCTTTGACGACAGTCGATGGTAGAGTAAAATGTTCCTAGCCAGTCCATACCCAGAACCACGTCGAAATTCGGTATATCCAGCACCTTGAAGTCAGCATAGAATTCTCTGCTGCAGACGACTACTGGACACAAGTCGTATCCCGTTGTTGCCTTTAGAACGTCATTCCCTGAACTGACATTCAGCTGGATACGGGAGGTTTAACTGGAATCGCATGTGTTAGGACGAACTGTTACGACATAAAGCAATGAAATGCTCCAGTATCGAAGAGTGCTAGCGCAGGAAGTGAGGCTACTATGATTTACCTAAGTTATGTAGGATAGGTTTTAGGTATAGGGAAAAATATGTAGGTAGGTATTAAATATTGAAAAGAAAACTTGAAAAGTAAGTGTTACCAGTGATGACGGAAAAATATGTAGGTAAGTATTAAATATTGAAAAGAAAGCTTGAAAAGTAAGTGTTACCAGTGATGACTTGTCCAGTGGCCTCAGCTTCTTCCACGGTCATCGTGAAAGCCTGTTGCCGTGGTACATTCCTCCTGGCCGGAGGAGCATTCCTTTGAACGTTCTTTTGAGCTTGGTGGAACTGACGAGGAGGAGGTGTAGTCGGTGGTCCGCGAGGTGGTGGAGCAGGGAGAGAGAGTCTTGGAGCAGGTGCCTGAAGGGCCGGTCTCTGCTGGTAAGTGATTGCTGGCCTGGTTGCAGCAATTGGGTTGTGTCTTCGGGGACAAGACCCAATATCATGAGTAGCTGAGCTGCAGACTAAGTAAAGACGGTTTGCTCGCCGGCAGTCTTTCGCCAAATATCTATCTCTCTTGCAGTAGGTACAAAAAGCTGGGCTAGGCCGGTTGGATGGTACACCCGGTCTCCTGGGCACAAACGGTGGTCTTGAAGAGGCTCCTCCTGCCATCTGTGTGGCAGGGCACTTCACTCCGGCAGATTGGGGTCCGCCCTTCATCTTCACCACTGCCTCATATCGACGGGCAGATTTCAAAGCCAGTTCGTGGGTCGGGAAATCCGCTGTAGCTAACGCAGGTTGGATCTCCGGATCTAACCCTTGCTGAAATCGTCGTGCTCTAATCTCAGCCGTCGGTATCAGGTGTGCCGCAAATCGACTGAGCATGGTGAACTCAGCATCATATTCATCCACTGATTTGGTCCACATCGAACCCTGTTGTAAGTGGATGAACTGTTGTTCCATGTCGAACTTGGCAATCTCAGGAAAGTATTTTGCGTCGAACATGTCGCGGAAAGTATTCCATTCGATAGGTTGAACAAGACGGCTTTCTTCCGCCTTTCACTAAACCCGTGCATTGTCCCTGAGCTGTAGTTTTGCAATACGGACCTAAGCTATTTTTGGCACTTGTGCTGCTGCCAGATCATCTTCAATGCTCTGAGCTCATTCCTCAGCTTCTAGAGGGCTCTCCTTTCCTGCAAACTGTTTAGGGTGCAAAGCCCGGAATTGCTTCACCCCAGGTGCTTCTGCTTCTGGTCGGTTCATTAGAATAGCAGTCTGTTGCTGCTGTCCTTCCAGGAGGCTGCGGATCGCCTCAAGCAGAACCGTCTGCTCGTTGATCGGAGTAGGAACGGCAGGTGTGTGTGGTAGTGGTGGAGGTGTGTTGTTGACATTGGTGCTGGTGTTGCTCGGGGAATCCATAACCTTGAATGAAAAAGTTGGGTTAGGACAGATTCAAAGTATATGAAATGATAAAATTCAAGAAATATGTATGTAAAGAATGTTTTAGTTGCCGGTTCTTGTGTTATATTGCTTAGGTTGTTCACGCAGAACAGAACTGCATAGTAAGGTTCTATACAGCTCTGACCTGCATGGGCCACCAACAAAACCTGTCATGCCCCGCTTCTCGGTGTACGGGGAAGGAGACACGACGAGGCCGCTACGTATTTACTCTGAAGTAAACACGCTAAGTGTATCTAAGCAATATAAGTAAAATGCACAAGAGACAAAATATATCAGCAACTTTATTCATTAACATTCTTTTACAGTACATGGAAAAGTAAATACATGGAATGGTAGCTATGCCTAAACAGTAGCATAATAGAAATGGAAAATACAGAATGTAAATGTGTACAAGGAATCTAAAGCTCTGGGTCGAAAGCTAGCTGGTCCAAATCCTCTCTGGCGGGCTCGATCTCCAGTGAGTCCGGATCACCTGACGACATTTCAAAGAAGAAGAAAGAGAATGTCGTCAGCGAACAAATCGCTCGGTAAGTCTCGTAAATAGACAGGAAGAATAGACAGAATAGAGAGTATATTGTTATAATGTTGTATTTAGTGTTAACGCTGTTGTTTGTAGTTTGGTACAGAAGAATGCCAGTGTATACGAGAGGAGTCCCACTTTTCCGGAGACTAAGGTATACGGAGCACAAGGAACCGTTCAGCCACGGTACAACAACAATTGAATTCAGGTTAGGTGTGTTATGGTTACAGTCTCGTGCCACTTCTAACACCTTCCTTAGCAATCTACCCCTTATAAACCCCGCAATATCTTGATTGTATTGTTTGTATCGTTTGTACTGTATATTGTATATAGATGGATGCCTTGTCGAAACCATGATATCGGTAATAGAACGGATATAATGGATGAACATATAGATGGAGTATATCCATGGTTCGGTTTGGTCAAGTTGTATAGATTGAATAGATTGAATATATGGATTCATGGATTCATGTTGAATATTGAGTTGTAATATATATACTTGAATCATATTCAAGTTAGTTTGATTATATTGAGACTCAATCCGAGTCAGATGCTTAGAAAAGAAATTGAAATCCTGAATTAGTTTTGATGCCATCGGTAACTGCTGCACATAGACGGCAAGATTTGTGTCTTTTTCCAAGGCAATTACCGTGTTAATAACACCGTTTGTTATGTTGTCTAACTTAAATAGGCAAGTATTCATATCTCCGACTCCCTGAGGCTCAAGAGACTTGTTCCGCTTAAACCTATATTTACCAGGGTCCTTATTGTAATTTAGTATAACTTGAGAGGGGTTTATGTAAAAATAGTTTTGGCATAATTTCAAAATACATCTCAAGTAATTAATTATCGTCTTTAGGGTTTTCATAAATGTATATTTTATAGAATATGAAATTTCGAGTGAGTAGAACCTATTTTCATAGTATAAGGTATTTTTTTGTAATTTGGAATTGTATGGAATTTTCTTGTAAATGGAATGTTTTCTTGAATTTTGAAAATGTGGAATATTATAGATTTTAAAAATAGATATTTTGATATTAATTACATATATATTTATTTATTAAAAATATAAGTTTTATTTATAATAGAAATCACATTTTCTAAAGAAAAATGTATTTTTAAATCTTTCGAGACCGTATGCTCCTTGCGGAGGTCTGCATCTCGCACTACTAAGCCCGAGGATGTGCTATAATCCGCACCATCCCGAACGGGTTCCCCGAAATGGGTTGTAACGGCGCATTGCAAAAATTTGTTAAAAATACATATCTTGTAGAAAAAAGTTTTTATATGTCGGAGGTAGTTATGTGTAAACTCGTATTTTCCCAAATCTATGTTCCCAAAATATCATCGTGCTATGTTGCATATGAGTGTTGTGAGGAGATAGGTCATTATCTCGTGAGTTTTCTAAAGGTAATATAAGCAAATATGATAAAAGATATCGTATGTAAAGTTTATGGTATTTAAACGTAAAAGTGCAATAAAAGTTACATAGCATGGTATTTGTTGTGAAATACCCAAATTAGCAAAAAATATGAATTTATAGGTTTATCATTAATTTTACCAATATATAAAAATTTACTATAATTTTTCCATGTTTTAATATTAAGAAACTAATTATCGATAACCTTTATTTATCTCTGTAGAATAATTACATTTATTCCTGCAAAAGTTGTCCCGGTCATGATAGTTGTTTTAAGACTTAGTTCCATATGTCCAAGCATGAATCCAGGATTGTCCGTTACCCCGTGATTTTATCGTGAAGGATAACTGCTAAAAGTTCATTATATTATTATGGTTTAATATCGTTTTTAATCGTCAAAACTAGTAAATTAGATAACACAGTTAAAACATCATAACTAGGTTTTGGAATTTTTTTCACAGATTTCTATTTTCATTATGAAGATAACAGGGGTTCAAGTGTTAAGAGATCTTACCTGAAATGATCTAGAAAAATGAAAGTCGATGCGCGTCGGGTTGTATGAGAAACGATATATCTGTAATCCAAGAATTTTCCTGCCTTTGGAGTTTGTTCCAGAGTGTAGGGACTCAAAGGGGAAGCTCTAGAAATGTTTTGGAATTTTTTTGTCAACATATATTTTTTGGTGAATTTTAGAAGCTCATGGCTATTTATAGGGATTTGTGAGATTAAAAAACTAATTTTTTTTTCAACTGCTACAGTAGCCAACCAGATCCGACCGTTGATCGACCAGATCCGACGGCCCACATTAAATCACGTGTGAAATGACGTGGGATGCGGCTGGGGTTGGATTGGGTGATTCATGACCGTTGATCGTTGATCCGACGGTCCAGATTAAAAGCGCATATAAATATTTATATATATTTCATCATTTTTAAAAATGAAAACTGTCGGCAGAATCTAGACCGTTGATTTTTAAATCCGGCGGTCCATATTAATTCCAGCTAAAAAAAGTAAAATAAAATTATTTTTAATATTTAAAATTGTTTTAAAAATTGTTTTTGGCTTCTAAAAATTATTTTAAAATATTTAAAAATATTTTAAAAATCTAGAAAAATTACATAAAATGTGTTTCGATGTTTCATATCTTTCGCAACCAAATTTGGTCAAAAATAGATCTTCTTGTCGGTTATAAAAAAAATTTCCCTTCGATAGAAAAACATTTAAATTCTTAAAAATTCCTAAAAATCATATTAATTTATTTTAATAATGGAAAAATATTTTTAAAGTGTTTTCTATCAATAGAAACAGTACAATAATTGTTTTGACATCAAGAAAAATTATAAAACGTTTTTATTACGTTTCTAGGGTACATAGTCGTTACACATGGCTCCGCGCATCTCACCATACGCGAGATATGCGCCGCCCCACGATCCTGCGTCTCACGCCATCGCGTTACCCCGTTAATGGTTGTGTCTCGTCATTAATGGAGGATCCTGCCATTCGCGCATGCGCGGCTCCAAGGGCGTAACGACCGGCGTAAATCTCGCGCCCGCCTGCCCATGGCTGCCACTATATAAACCCCCTCTTAGACGACTCAGGTAAGGCAATTCTGATCCAATAGACCGTTACTCTTCCCAAATATCTCGACTAATTTGATCGTCGGAGGGTCCACGGTGGTACAACCACCCTGGGACTTCCTTGCAGGTAGCTCGGCATCATTCCAAATCAAGCCCACTGAGATCCATACGCTTCAGGAGGCAACCCTCCAATCCAATCTCAGTCATCCATCAACGCCCGCTGCAGATCAACGGAAGACAATATCTGAAGGAGACCAAGAGCTCCATCAGTTGGCGCCGTCTGTGCGAACTCGGAAATTCCACTCAACGGAAAATAATCTTACGATCTCGAAGTTATGGCGAGTGATCACCGCGACGATCCAAGCACTAGACGCCACCCTCTTCACAACGAGGACGCGGACGGATCTCCTCCTCCCCCGAATGCCACTCACGCCTTGCCTGCACGGATCGACAGGCTCGCGTCCATCATGGATGCCCTCATCCGTGTCCCGACCGCTGGTCAAGCCACACAGGTCGCCGTTCCTCCGCCTCGGGACCGGGACCTCCGCAGAGGGGGAGAAGACACTGCCCATGCTGGCACGACCGAGCAGTGCCCGCTATTTCCGGCGGTCATAGATCCCCTATGGCGACCAACTCAATGACCCGATGGGTGCCTTACATCTCCACGCCGAGGTCCCATGAAAGAGCACCCCGCCTTGAGGCCCATCACGCTCCTGACCCTCCTGAGGAGGTGTCGGTCAGCTTGCCTGCTCCCAGAGATGGCCGGCGCCCTCTCCCTCAACAGAATCGCGTGAACGGGATCACCACGGTAGCTCGAGGACAACCTCGTCAGGGGACCTACGGAACCTCATAGAACGGAACCGGTACCGCAGCCAGGCGCAGGTCGCCAGAAGCAGGGGCCATAAATCCGAGTATGCCGAATCCTCGGGATACCACGACCGACTCGATGCCCTCGAAAAGAAGATCTAAGGTATACATCGGGAGAGTCGTCCTTCAAGCGACGGGGCTAGATATGTCGCCGACTCGCTTACGAGGCCCTTCACTGAAGAGCTGCTCGTTGTCCACGTCTCCTCCAGGAACAAGCCCCCGAAGGTATCCTTCTTCGATGGAAAGTCCGATCCAAAAGACCATTTGGACACGTTCACGGCAGGGATGAGCTTTCAGGACAACTCCGACGCCGCACAATGTCGTGCATTCCCTGCCACTCTCATCCGCTCTAGACGAGACTGGTTCTGAGGACTCACGCCACGCTCCATCTATACCTTTGATGAGCTGGCCACCCAGTTCCTCGGCCATTTCGTCGGGAACAGACGGCAGAAGCGGACCGGCGATCATCTTCACCATAAAGAGCGGGGACAAGGATTACTTCAAAGGATACGTCACCCGCTTCTACAACACTCTCCTTGAAGTCCTAGAGCACCGGGACAAGACGGCCATCACTGCCCTTAGGTCGGGTCTTAGGAATAAGGAGTGGCTCCGCTTCTTTGCATTAGCGCAACCTAAGACCATAGCCGAGGTAAAAGGCTGGACCGAACGTGAGATCCAGCTCGAGTCCGAGGTGAATGTGAACCTACCTCAAAGAGACCAGACAGATCAAAAGAAAAGGGCAAGAGAGGATAAAAAGAAGATTGAGCGGCCAAAACTCTACTCCCCGAAGTTCCAGGAGTATACCCCGCTCAACATCTCCCAGACAGAGCTGTTGGAGGAGGAAAAGGGTGAGAGATTCTTCAAACTCCCTCCGGTCACAAATAGGGCGGCCAAACGTACTCGAGGCCCCTATTGCGCCTTCCACAGGTCACAAGAACACCCCACCGAGAACTGCAAACAGCTCCACGATTACATCAAAGAGTTGATTCGCTCGGGATACTTGGCAAGATACTTGCGGGACAAGCGACAAGCCGACCAAGAGCAAGAGCACCATCCCTCTCCTGGCGAGTTGACGATCGGCCAAATCATGGTCATATCATCGGGGGGTTCGCCTGAGGCCGACAAGACACGGCGCCCCTTGCCGGTCGAAGGGACTAGCAGCCAACCCAGGAAGAGGGTCAAAGCTGCTGAGCCCATCATCTTTACCGACGAGAACCTCCACGGGATATCCCTACTCATAATGACCTCCTGGTGATTACAGCACGGGTTCACCGTTACGAAGTGCAAAGGATATTGGTCGACTCAGAAAGCTCGACAGACATCCTCTTCTACGACTGCCCCCTACGTATGGAACTTACCCCGTCGGACCTGAAGCCGACCGCCCACATTCTGTCAGGGTTCACCAAGCACTCCATCCCGGCAGAAGGGTTGGTCACCCTCGTGCTTAACATTGGGGAGGCCGGCCGCATGCGTACCGTGCCTGTGGAGTTCATTATCGCCAGAATTCCATCGGCCTACAATATCCTCCTTAGACGCCCAACGCTCAATTCCTTCCGGGCCCAGATATTGACCTACCACCTAGCAATTAAGTTTCCGCTCGACCAAGGTGGGATAAGTCGGGCCTACGGGAACCAGCAAACCGCGAAGATTTTCTTCACAGCGACATCTATGACCGAAGAGAGAAATGATGACCTTGAAAGCACGGATGATTTCAGAGGGTCTTTGGATACTCGAGACGAGCATAAAGAGATCTGAGGAGCCCCGGTAGAGCCGCTAACGGAGGTACCCCTCATCGAAGGGGACGATGAATAAACCGTCCAAATCGGGTCACTCTTAACGTGGGCTCGGCACGACGACCTGGTCCACTTCCTCAGAGGAAACTCAGACGTGTTCGCATGGGTGCCCCCGACATGCCTAGGATCGACCCCAAAATAATATCACATAAACTCGAGGTCGACCCGACGGTCCGACCCGTCAGGCAGAAGAAACGAAGCTTCGCCCCGATCAAGCAAAAAGCGATCGAGGACGAAGTTGACAGGCTGCCCGCAGCCAACTTCATTCGGAACGTGGCTTACTCGGAGTGGTTGGTGAATGTGGTCATGGTTAAAAAAGGCGATCGGGAAGTGGCGCATGTGCGTCGACTTCACTGACCTCAACAAGGCCTTCCCGAAGGACAATTATCCCCTCTCTCGGATAGATCAGCTCGTCGACAGTTCGGCAGGCCACGAGCTACTCATCTTTATAGACGCCTTCTCCGGCTACAACCAGATTCATATGAATCCGGCAGACGAAGTGCTCACCGCATTCACAAAGGACCGGGAGGTATACTGCTATAAAGTGATGCCCTTCGGTCTCAAAAACACCGGGGCTATGTACCAACGCTTGGTCAACAGGATGTTTAAGCCTCAGATCGGCAGGAACATGGAGGTTTACGTCGATGATATGCTCGTCAAATCGACCTCGTCAGATCAGCACGCCAAAGATCTGGACGAGGCTTTTGACGTCCTCTGCAAATATAAAGTGAAACCGAACCCAGCCAAGTGCACGTTCAGGGTCACTAGTGGAAAGTTCCTCGGGTTCATGGTCACCCACCGAGGAATCGACGCTATCCCGGAGAAAATCTGTCACGCCCCGCTTCCCAGAGTACGCTAGATTGGGCACATGACATAGCCAACCATGCTACCTGTGGGTAGGAAGTATCCATCCACAGTCACATTACGGCTGTAGAGATATCAAGAACAAGATAAAACTATCTAAAACATGTCCATAATCCAGAATAACATAAGTCAATAATAAATAAATGCGGAAGCAAATGATCCAAAGCAAATAACTGAAAAGTGTGTCCCATAATGCGGGCTCACATCAGGAAATAAATGCAGGAAATAAAACTAACTACTACTGAACTCACAGCTCAGCCTGCTGGCTGATTACTCCTGTTCGGACTGCAACAGCGGTACGGAATCTGGGCCATGCAAAACCCAGACGTCAGCGCGTCATGTCATCAAGTAATATAATATGAACAGTGTAATAGGCAATGCAGAACTAAACATGAAATAAGCAGTAATGTGAAACAAGCGGTGCAGGGTAACGTGCAGTGGGTAACTAAACTGTTCTATCGGGTTTCCTAGTCTAAAGTCTTTGAAATCAATTTGAGTAATCCTCCATGTAACTCAAAGGATATGTCCCGTTACCCCCGGGACCACGGATCAGGAATATGTGAACCAATAGTGGTTCTGTCCCGTTACCCTCCGGGACCACGGATGTAACACCCGAGCCCAATAATACTATTTCTATTGCTAATTGAGTGTTTTATATTGCTCTTTCCAATTATCCTGATTATCTGGTGTTTATTGCTAAATTTTAACCGGTTAAGTCATTTTGGCACATAACAAATTTTAACACCTAAAATAAAATTAAAAATATCCATGTTGGCCTACTCGTCGCCACTAGTCGCGTGGTAGCGTCCGCGTGTCGAGATTTCTTCCCGTTCGGCTAAACGGGCAAGTTTGGATGGCTACGCGCGCGTGCAAGTGTCCGACTTGGGGGCATGCATTTCAATCATAAAACACCTCTTTTCAAAATTTGGAACTCGCTTAAAATCCTATAATTTGAATTTGAAACATTTGGGCGCAAACTGGGCGCGATTTGGAAATGTTTCATTTAGCGCCGAAAATGCCCATTTAATTAAATAACCTAAAACTAAAAATATACGAATATATCTTATTTTAACCGTTAAATCATTTCAAATTTTCCTTTTAATTTCTTCCCAGCCAATCATCGCGAGGGACTGTACCCTCGTGGGCCCCCATCCCATCTCTCTCTCTCTCCGTCTCGCTCTATCTCTTTCTTTTCTCATTCTCTCTCTCTCTATAACTAACCCTCTCTCTCTCTTCCTTTAAATCCTCTCTCTCTCCTCCTATATATTATCGCAGCCGCCTCCTCCCTCTTCTACACCACGAGAAAACCCACGAGAACCTCAAACCCTAACCCTAGCCGCGTCGTGACCTCGCCGCCGACCTCCACGTGACCTCCCCGTCACCATCCTTACCTCCACGGCATCGGCCGCAGCCTTCCTCCCTTCTTTCCGCGCCTGCACCCAACCCCGACGCCATCACCCGGCCGCAGATCTCGCCGTCGACGCCGCCTCCCGTCACCAACGACGCCTGAGACTCCCTCTCTTCCTCCTCGTCCCGACCTCGTCGTCGCCTTCCTCCTCCCCTCGCCGGACCATCAGAACCCGAGCCCGACCCTAGCACCAACCCCCGGGTCGCCGGAAAACGTGCCGTCAACCCTCGTCGACGTCACCCGCGCCACCTCCGACCACCTCCTCTTCCCTGCGACCAGAACCCGACTCTACCTCCCCCCTACTCACAGCACAACCCGACCCAGCCGCCTCCAGCACTGCAGCCGCGCTCCCAGGTCGCCGCCGGCGCCCCTCGCCGTCGAGCCGTCGTGGTTGCCCTGGTTCTTCCCTGTAAGCATCCCTTTATCGTTCCTTTTGTGCTAGATCCCTTTCCCCGCTGATCCTTGTTACGTATATCGTATTTTGCTAACGTATTACCGTTTGACTTTTCGCCGGATTCCGGCCGTGCCGTCGTTTGGACCCGACGCTCCAGCGAAGTATTCTGGTCCGTGTGGTTCCGCTGTTCGCTGTTAGGTCTCGATCCGTGGTCCGTGCACCCGTCTCGTGTTTTCTGCCGACATCGCATCCGTGCTTTCCGGTTTGCGAAACCGTCGAGGCAAGATTTCTTGCTACATGCTACGTTAAACTAATTAAATGTTGAACTCACAAACTTGCTATATTAACTAGTATTGCTACTTATCTCATTGGACGAAATATGATGTACATTATAATACTGCCACTTAAATCGTATTTTGCCACCGTAACCTTAATAACAACTACCTGCTAATCATTTTACTATTTAGAGGATAATAGTCGCACACTTATATCTTTATTGCCTGCTGTTATTAATATTGCGCTACACTGTGATTATTGCACCCCAAGGGTGCTTGAACCTGTTAATAAGAGAATACAAAGCATCACTGTGTTTACATGGAATAATATTGTTATTTGCTGTTCCTGCTGTTGTTCCTTATTCGTTACTATACCTGTTATCAGCATACATTTGATTGCATTACATATTGACCGATCTTGATACACCTGACACATGTACTGATACACCGGACATGACACCCTGTACATATCGACTCAACTTGTTGAAACGTGACCTAACCTGTTACCTGATTTCATGCCTAATGCCGACAAACCTGACCATTCCTGCTGTCTATCCAGACAGACCTACTTTTACCAGATTTTGTGTTGGCATTAATCCTGGACTACTGAATACCTGACCTGACATACATAACTTGGGGGTATGGGGAAATCAAAGGTGAAACCGACTTGTAACTCAACAGTTCTATACTTGTTCTGATCAGTCTTACGGGCTTGGCCAGTCCGGGAGTGATGATGCTGACATCACTCGTCCATCCTACTACCTACTTTACTGCCTAGCGGCACGTCTCGGATTCAGCTCCGAGAACCTTGACCGTGGTCCCGGGCACGCACGGGATACTATTGAGTTACATCGACGATTCATCAATTGATTTCAAAGACTTTAGAGTAGAAACCTGATAGAACAGTTTAGTTACCCTACGTTACCCTGCACTGTTGTTTCATAATATTGCTTATTTCATGTTCATACCTGCATTGCTTATTACCATGTTTATATTATATTATTTGGTTGACATGACGCGCTGACGTCTGGGTTTTGCATGGCCCAGATTCCTTACCACTATCGACGACCGAGCAGGAGTACTTCAGCCAGCAGGCTGAACTGTGAGTTTCTTAGGGTTTAGTTTATTTATTTTCATTTCATTCCCAGATGTGAGCCCGCATTATGGGACGCACTGTTTATTTATTGTATTGGATCATTTGCTTCCGCACTTATTGTTTATTGACTCTTGTTATTATGGATTTGGACATGTGTTAGATTAGTTTATTTATATTGTTCTTGATATCTCTACAACCGTAATGTGACTGTGGATGGATACTTCCTACCCACAGGTAGCATGGTTGGCTATGTTACGTGCCCAATCTTGCGTACTCTGGGAAGCGGGACGTGACAACGGATCAGGAAAATATAAGAGTCACGAATGGCTCTGTCCCGTTACCCCCCGGGACCACGGATCAAGTAATACCCTTTTAAGTTACACTTTAGTTTACACTTTTGATTTCTCCATACCCCCAAGTTATATGTGTCAGGTCAGGTATTCAGTAGTCAAGAACTAATGCCAACACAGGATCAGGTAACAGCAGGTTTGTCTGGATAGACAACAGGAATGGTCCATGAGGACTCCATGTCGGGTTTGTTGGCATTAGGCACAGGATCAGGTAACGGGTCAGGTCATGGTACATCATGTCAAGTCAAGCAGTGTACGGTACCATATCATGTCAAGTAGGAAGTGTAACAGGTCGTGTCAGGAAGCACAAGATGTCATGTGGGTGCTCATAATCAAACTAACATAAGCATGTGTATAAATAAACAAGCATGAGTACTATCAGAACAATAAACTGGAACATGTAATATGATATGCAAATAGATATAATTTCAAGAATATGGATGCACAGTTATCGATTAGGGTTACATTTATAGTTCCAATATTAATTAGGATGCAATTTATTAAACATGGAGTTTAATATCACATTATTATGTAGTAATGTGATCTATGGATGCAATTATATGTATCTTAAATGCGATGGATGCAAACGGGTATCCGAAAAGTTATAAAACTATAAAATGGTAATGTGGGATGTACAACTAAGCAATATGTGATATAAATATTGATATAATAATATTAATATGGATAGCATATTCAAAGCAATTAATAACTATAAAGGTGGTATTGATTAACCATGCACAAGAAAGTTCTGTTCAGAAATTCAGCGTCACCCTAATTTATAAAATAGCTTAAAAATAACAAATGCTCTCCAAAAGGGACGTGTCTTATACCAAAACAAAGATAATTCAATAAGGTTTTTAATTTTATAAGTATAAGCATCTCAGGTTGTCCCTACAAAAAGTTATGAACATTCGAAGTTGAAAGTTTGCTGCTGGAATTTCCCTGGACAGCAGTTTAGAGACGTGTTCATTTGCATTTTACGTTATATAAACAATTTATTTTGCAAGTAAATATTTCATAGAGTTATAGTATTCTGAGTTAGCTTCGCAACGAACTAAAGAACGTATACTAATGATTTTTCTATGATTTATAATGAATTTTATAAGGTAAGGTGTACAGTAAATTTCAGATTTGTCGTATCCGCTTTTTCAACGACGTTTCATGTGTAAACTATAATATTTTAAATATATAATATCATAAAATGCAGATTATAAACTAATTAAATATAATAATAAGAAATATTACGACGATGTATATTTTAATTGATATGGATGCAGTATAATGTAATCTAGTATGTCACAAGATAAGTTTTCATGATCTAGATTTAATATGATATAAACGGATGCAAACGGAACATCGAAACGTTATAAAATTAAACATGGGGCACTAGATTTAAACTATAGGTATGGTATTTATTTAAATAGGTATAAAATGAATTATATAGCATGTAGCAAGATTAACTTGCCTCGATGGGTCACGAATCGGGAAAACGGAACGTTAACCGTCGGCGGGAAAAACTCGCGACGGGCGCACGGTTCACAGAATGAACCCAAACGACGAACAAAGGAACCACATTGGTCGAGTATCTCACTGGAACGTCGAGAAGCGTCACCGGCACGACGGAATTCCGGCAACAAAAGAACAGTTAAAAAAAAAAAAGAAACGAGACATGAAGCAAAAAGAGAAAGAATGATACAGAGAAGTACGAGAGAATATATGAGAGAGAGAGAGAAAAAGTGGAGAGAAAGAGAGAGAGAGAGAGAGAGAGAAAAGTGGGGCTAAAGGGGAGGTTGCGATTGGCTGAGAGAATAAATTGAAAAGGATATAAAAGATTGTAAAAATATTATATGGTTAACTTAAAGATTTAAAAGATGGGTAATGAACAGTAAGATATCAGGTTAGTTAGAAAAATATATGCGATGGTTTTAATAATATTAAAATTTGGGATTTGGGCACCAAATAAAACATTTCCAAATCGCGCCCGGATCGAGTCCAAAAATTTGAAATTGAAATAATAGGATTTTAAGCGGGATCCAAATTTTAAAATTAAGTGTTTTATGATTAAAAAGCATACCCCCAAAACGGACACATGTACGCGCGCGTAGCCGTCCAAACTCGCCCATTTCACTGAACGGGACGAGAACACAATGCACGGACGCTACCACGAGGCTAGGGGTGTCAAGTAGGCCAAGATGAATATTTTCAATTTTATTTTAGATGCCAAAATTTGTTATATGCAGAAATGACTTTGCCGGGTAAATTTTACAGTAAGCAACAACAAGCAAGTTAAATGAAATGAGTACCACATTATGCTCAAACAGTAACTGAAAATAGTAGTATTGGGCTCGGGTGTTACAAAATCAGCGCCATCCTCAACATGGAAGCGCTCAAGACCAACGTCAAAATCATGCAGCTCACATGGCGGGTAGCCGCTCTGAGTCGTTTCATGTCAAGATCCGGGGAAAAGTACCTCCCGTTTTTCAAAGTTCTAAGGAAGATCCCAAGGTTCGAATGGTCGGAGGAGTGTCAGATCGCCTTCGAGAAATTGAAAGTGCACCTGGCGACTCCCACACTACTCACCCGGCCAGTTGAAGGAGATGAGCTATCATTTTATCTGGCAGTGTCCGATCAATCTGCAGGTTCGGTGCTCGTCCGAGAAGTCGAGGGAGTCCAGAAGCCGGTCTACTATGTAAGCCACGTCTTCAAGGACGCGAAAACAAGGTACCCGGCCATAGAAAAGATTGTCTTGGCACTCATCGTGGCCTCGAGGAAACTACGGCACTATTTCCAGGCGCACACCACCCTCGTCCTCACCGAACACCCTTTTAGGGGCTATTCTCGCCTCCCCCGAGTCTTCTGGTCATTTGGAGAAGTGGAGGTGAGAGTTGTCCCAATTCGACATCAAATACCGCCCGAGACAAGCTATCAAGGCACAAGCCCTGGCCGATTTTATCGTCGAATGCACTATCCCTAACAAGGAGGCAGTGTCCGTGCCGGCCCCCGGATCACAACCTTAGATTGTAGAGAGACTCGACTCCGTCCCCGATTGGGTCCTTTACGTCGACGGGTCATCAACCGAGGAAGGCTGTGGTGTCGGGCTCATCATTCGGGGCCCGAACGAGGCAGAGATGGAGTATACTTTGAAGCTTGAGTTCAAAGTCTCAAACAACGCAGCGGAATACGAGGCTCTGCTCGATGGACTACGGATCGCCTCCGGAGTGGGGCTGAAGACGATCCGAATCCGTAGCGACTCCACTCTGGGCGTCAGCCAAGTGACCAGCCGTTTAGAGGCATAGGAGCCCCTGATGCTGAAGTACTTAGCCGATGTAAGAAGGCTGCGAAAGGACTTCGACGAAGTTCAAGTGGAGCAGATCCCCCGGCACCTAAACGCCCAGGCCAACGCCCTGAGCAAGCTCGCTTCCTCCTACACGGCTAACAACAAGAGAAATATCCTCTTCGAGGTATTGCCACGGCCCAGTGTGGAAGACAGAGTGACATCGCTCCAAGTTTCCACAACCTGGGAAGAGGACCAAGATTGGAGGAAGCCCATCGTGAAATTCCTGATGGAGGGTATGCTCCCCGGAGATCGTAGGGAGGCCCACCGCCTCCGATCCAAATCTCGCCATTTCGTCTGGAGCAATGGGAATCTCTATAAGAAATCCTTCACTCAACCCCTGCTGTCACGTCCCGCTTCCCAGAGTACGCTAGATTGGGCACGTGACATAGCCAACCATGCTACCTATGGGTAGGAAGTATCCATCCACAGTCACATTACGACTGTAGAGATATCAAGAACAAGATAAGACTATCTAAAAACATGTCCATAATCCAGAATACAGGAGTCAATAATAAATAAATACGGAAGCAAATGATCCAATACAAATAACTGAAAAGTATGTCCCATGATGCGGGCTCACATCAGGAAATAAATGCAGGAAATAAAACTTACTACTACTGAACTCACAGCTCAGCCTGCTGGCTGAAATACTCCTGCTCGGACTGCGACAGCGGTACAGAATCTGGGCCATACAAAACCCAGACGTCAGCGCGTCATGTCAACAAGTAATATAATAGGAACAATATAACAGGCAATGCAAAATAAACATGAATAAAACGAGAGTAGCAATAATGTGACACAGCAGTGCAGGGTAGAGTGAAGTGGGTAACTAAACTGTTCTATCAGGTTTTCTATTCTAAGGTCTTTGAAACCAATTGATGAATCGTCGATGTAACTCAATAGTATCCCGTGCATGCCCGGGACCACGGTCAAGATCCTCGGGGCTGAATCCGAGACGTGCCGCTAGGCAGTAACAGGTAGCAGGATGGGCGAGTGATGTCAGCATCATCACTTCGGGGCTGGCCTAGCCCGTAAGACTGATCAGAACAGGTATCGAACTGTTGAGTTACAAATCAGGTTTCACCTTTGATTTCCCCATACCCCCAAGTGATGTATGTCGAGTCAGGTATTCAGTAATCAAGAACTAATGCCAACACAGGATCAGGTAAAAGCAGGTTTGTCTGGATAGACAACAGGAACGGTCCATGAAGACTACATGTCAGGTTTGTTGGTATTAGACACAAGATCAGGTAACGGGTCAGGTCATGGTACATCAGGTCAAGTCAACAGTATACGGTACCATGTCAGGTATATCAATATATATATGTGTAGCAATGTCAGGTCAAGATGTAAACAATATCGTGGGTGTGCTCACAATCAGATATATAATCAAATATGGGTATTAACAACATGAGATAAGCAATTAATTAAGCGATAGGCAGTTTCATTCAATTTGCAATACAGTTATCAGATTTGTCACAGAGATGATTACAAGAGTGCAGTAAGACAAGTATAGCCGTTTAGTCATGTTAACAAGTTTAAGAAACCTTAGAAGTGCAATGATTTGTATAACGGTTCAGTACAGCTATCAGGTTAAATGCATACGAGTGTCCGAATGGAACAGAACTACAGGGATAAATGCCACAAGCTACGTTAACATTTAAAATGTGATTAAATAGGTAAATATGGTTATTAGGTTCAATTTGCAACTGTAGGTTCCACGTTTAACAGTAAAATGATATAATGCAATATTGTAACCGAAAATGCGAAATGATCGTACCAAGTTAAATTTACAGGTTTAGAGTGTCATATTATATCTGTAAATATTGTATAGCATGTAGCAAGGGGTACTTGCCTCAGAACAAAGGTCGAGATGCAGGCGGCCTGGTCCACATGTCACGATACGGCGTGTGAAACGGCACGACACGGTACTGGGTCTAGTCGCGATCTGGTGCGCGGTCTGGACGCGATCTGCTGCGCGATCTGGTGCACGGTCTAGGCGCGATACGGACGCGATCTGGTGCGCACCCAAACGACGAACAATGGATCCACACGCGTCGGGGTACCTCACTGGAACGTCGGGACGCGTTGCCGGCACGGCCGGATTCCGGCGAGATACAAAAACAGTGAATAGGGTTTCTAAAGGGTGTATATTTAGAGAAAAAGAAAGGTACAGAGAACGGGGAAGAAGAAGAAGATGGGGGATACTTACTGGGTCTCAGAGGGCACTAGCAACGACGTCGAGATCGACGGCGGCGAGAACGACGTCTCCGGCGATCTGCAGAATTGATCCAGCCGTTTTCTTTTCAGTTTGAAAACGAAGAGAGGAAGGATGAGATGGAGAAGCACTTACAAGGTGTTCTGGGGTGGTCGGGTGATCGTCGGCGAAGACCAGGAGCGGCGCAGGTGGTCGCCGGTGGTCGAAGAGAAGCTGCCGGGGCTGCGGGTGGCTGCGGCTGGTGTGCAGGTGGTCATGGGTCTGGTCGGGGTGCACCGGGAGAAGGAGGATGATGGTGAGGGAAGGACGACGAGGTGATCGTCGGCGGCGAGACGCTGGAACGTTTCTGGTGGTCGCGGGTGGTGAGCAGGCGGCTGCAGCGGCGAGGGCGAGGCCGCTGTGAGGGCGTAGGCGCACGGGAAGGAGGACGAGGGCTGTGCTTGAGACGAGGAGGCGCGGGCGCAGGCGACGGTGGTGCCGGCGACGGGGTTGCGGCGGCGACGGGGTTCACTGGGCTCGGATGGGTTCTGTTCTCGTGATGAAGAAAAGTGAGGAGGGAAAATATTTAAAAGATGAGAGAGAGAAAGATTATGGGAGAGAGAGAGATTTGAGAAATAGAGAGAGAGAGAGAGACGTAGGAATTAAGTGGGCCCAGGGGAGATTATTTGTTGATTGGCTGAAGAATCATTATGTTAGAAAATTTAACATAAAAATTAGATTTAAAAGATTTTATATCGTTAATATATAAAATATGCGGTGGTTTTAAATATACTAAAATTTGGAATTTTGGCACAAAGTAAAACATTTCCAAATCGCGCCCGGGTCGGGTCCAAAAATTTGAAATTGAAATAATAGGATTTTAAGCTGGTTCCAAATTTTAAAATTAAGTGTTTTATGATTAAAAAGCATACCCCCAAAACGGACACCTATACGCGCGCGTAGCCGTCCAAACTCGCTCGTTTCACTGAACGGGACGAGAACACAATACACGGACGCTACCATAAAGCTAGGGGTGTCGAGTAGGCCAAGATGGATATTTTTAATTTCATTTTAGATGCCAAAATTTGTTATATGCAGAAATGAATTTACCGGGTAAAAATTTACACTAAGCAACAAACAAGCAAGATAAAGGAAATACGTGACATCCTACGCTCAAACAGTAACAGAAATTAGTAGTATCGGGCTCGGGTGTTACACCTGCTCCGGTGCGTCGACCCCCACGAAGCCGACTATGTCCTCCGTGAGGTCCACGGAGGGGTCGGCGGAGCACATTAAGGGGCCCACACCTTAGTCCCGAAGACGCACCTCTAAGGGTACTATTGGCCGACCATCTATCATGACACTCAGAACCTCGTCAGAAGGTGCAAGAGTTGCCAACTCCATGGCAGCATACCCTGCTTTCCGGCTACCGAGCTGACTACCCTGACCTCCTCATGGCCGTTTGCTCAGCGGGGAATGGATATGATAGGCCAACTCCCTACAGGTACGGGTGGGCACAAATACATTCTCGTCGCAGTGAACTACTTTACGAAGTGGATCGAGGCAATCCCCATCAGAAAACCGGACGCTACCACGACTATCAAGTTCTTGCAGAACAACGTAATATTCCGGTTCGGGATCCCGAGGTGTATCATCACCGACCATGAGATGAATTTCGAAAACGAAAGAGTTAAAGGTTCTGTAGCGAATACCATATACTGATGAAGTTCGCCGCAGTCGCGCACCCTCAGTGCAATGGGCAGGCCGAGGTTGCTAACAGAGACGTCAGTCGAAGACTTAGAGCTCGCCTGAAAGGACGACAGGGCAATTCGGTCGATGAATTACCCCGGGTCCTATGGGCCTTGCGCACGTCGAAGAAGACCCCCACTGAAGAGAACACCTTCAGCCTTTGCTACGACACCGAGGTGATGGTCCTAGCAGAGATCGAGCTGCCCAGTTACAGGGTCGAGCACTTCGACGATGAAGCAAATACTTCGGCCCTCCGGACTAATTTGGATGTCTTGCTGGAGAAGCAAGACCAGGCACAGATCAGAGCTGCCGCTTACCAACGATAGAATGCCCGCTACTACAACGCTGAGGTCAAGCATCGCGCCTTCAAAACCGGAGATTTGGGTCTAAGGCGGAACGAGTTCGTTGATCATGGCAAGTTACACAAGTTTTCTCCGAAGTGGGACGGTCCGTTTCTCGTCTCAGAAGTCTTGCCCGGCGGGGTCTATCGCCTACAAGACGCTGCGGGTCGCAAATTTCCGTAGCCTTACAACGCCGAGAAGCTCAAGCTGTACCTCTGAAAAGTATATCTGTGAATACATGTTTATTCTTTGACAAAGCGATGCAAACTTTTTCAAGTCTTTCTCTAAATAAGAAGAAAGCTTCTCTTATGTGTTTCCCTCTTCCTCGTTTCAAAGGCCACAGATTTCAATTCGTGAAAATACTCAAACACACTCAGAAGAAAAAACAGGAAACATCAGAACGTCGCAAAAAGGGAGCTTTATTTACTTATAAAAAGGTATTGTGGGCTCCCCAGCCTTACATATAAAAAAATTTATTACAACAGAGGGGGAACGGGGTCAAGAAAGTACTCCTCATGATACTCCGAGGAGATCTCCGCCAGCCGAGCCCTGGCCTCTGAAGCCCGCTCCCGCTGATGCTGCATGCGAACCCGGGACGCCACGGAAAGCCCGAGCGCTCCACCAGTCGAGCCTTGGCTCACGATCTGTCTCCTTTGGAAGCATTCCAAAATGAGGGCCACAGATCGGTCGTGCCTGGTCTTCGAGATGAGCCCGATGACGTAAATCGTACGGACCTTGTCGAGAGCCTCGTCCAACAGCTCCTCGGCAAGGGGGGTATACAAACCCGGGGACCTCCTCCAAATTGCGTACATCAGCAATTGGAGGAGGGGCGAACAGTGAGGGAGTAGACGGCCGATGTGATCCTCGATGCGCTGGACCACACCCCGGTACCTATCCTCGGAAATGGATTGCTCGTACAGGTAGACATCATCGGGAGCGACGATCTCTTCAATCGCGTAAATACGCCCGGCCATCTCAAAGAAGCAATGCTGAAACAAACCCATCTCCTTATCTATTTATAGCCTCCACAGAATCCCCAAGTGTCCAAATTTGCGCGCGCATGGGCACGAATCCAGGGATTCGCTCAATTCTTCAAATACCGTACTGCCATGTGGCGGGCATCCCGTATTTCTCAGCGAATCGAAGTCAGAACGACACAGATCTTGGAACGCCTCGCCTCACCTGTGCGTTTCTGCTACGTGTCGCCCGCGACGGTCACTCTTCCCGATATTCACACACCTAGGAAGGTCGGGCAACGCCTTGCAAAACCGAGCGGCTATCCTGCTCGGTCCATCCTTAGCGGGTAACTTCTTACCCACCGACGCCATGAAGCCCTCGTCAAGAGGCCACCGAGCAGCTACCCTGCTCGGTCAATCCATGGCCGGTAGTTTACTACCCACTGACGCCAAGGATCGAAGCCCTCATCAAGAGGCCGCCGAGCAGCTTCCCTGCTCGGTCCATCCTTAGAGGGTAACTTTTTACCCATCTACTCGAAGGATCGAAGCCCTCACCAAGAGGCCACCGAACAGCTTCACTACTCGGTCCATCCTTAGCGGGCAACTTCTTACCCACCGACCCCAAGGATCAAAGCCCTCACCAAGAGACCACCGAGCAGCTACCCTGCTCGGTCAATCCATGGCTAGTAGTTTACTACCCTTCGACGCCAAGGATCGAACCCCTCGTCAAGAGGCCATCGAGCAGCTACCCTGCTCGGTCCATCCATGGTTGGTAGTTTACTACCCACCGACACCAAGGATCGAAGCCACCCACCGACGCCAAGGATCGAAGCCCTCATCAAGAGGCCACCAAGCAGCTACCCTGCTCGATCAATCCATGGATGGTAGTTTACTACCCACCGACGCCAAGGATCGAAGCCCTCGTCAAGAGGCCACCGAGCAGCTTCCCTGCTTGGTCCATCCTTAGCGGGTAACTTCTTACCCATCCACGCTAAGGATCAAAGCCCTCGCCAAGAGGCCACCGAGAAGCTGCCTTGCTCGGTCCATCCATGGATGGTAGTTTACTATCCACCGATGCCAAGGATCGAAGCCCTCGCCAAGAGCCCACCGAGAAGCTGCACTGCTCGGTCCATCCATAGCTGGTAGTCTACTACCCACCGACGCCAAGGATCGAAGCTCTCGTCAAGAGGCCACTGAGTAGCTTCCCTGCTCGGTCCATCCTTAGCGGGTAACTTCTATCCATCTACGCTACCGATAAAGCCCTCGTCGAGAGGACACCGAGCAGCTTCCCTGTTCGGTCCATCCTTAGTGGGTAACTCCCTACCCATCTGCACTAAGAATCAAAAGTCCTCAACCTCGGTGACGCCGATCAACCTTAAGAAAGATGGTCGCCGGTCCAACTCGAGAGAATGGGCAAGCCTGCACTTATTTACTCGGAGATACCAACCGACGTATCCTCAACGATCGATCGCCACCTCGACTTCGGGGCCACAAGGACGCTGACCTTACACCGGCCTTTGCACACTTGACAAACAATCGGATGTAACTCGACGAACGATCGCCAAGTAAAGGACCGGCCGCCGACCTTGCGTTCATCAGGCGAGCAAAATGTTGCCATTACCACGAAATGAAAACATTGCCACACAAACTTTTGCAAAAGGGCTTTATCCACAGCTCAGAAGTTTTTACAATGGTATTGACGGCCCCTCAGCCTTACAAAAATGCTCGGAGGCTTAAAAAATCCTAAAACAAAAAAAATATTCAAAAAAGAGGGCAGGGAGACTTAGGCCTCAGGGCCGGCAAGGACCTCGACGTGCTCCGTGGCCATCTCGGGAGCCGGGGTGGCGGCTTGAGGGTCGGCGCTCACCGCAGGAGCATCGGCACTGGGAGCTGGGGTGACCGACTTCTCCCCAACGTTCCCACTAGGGGCCTTATCCCGGGCGACGCTTCTGGTGGCACCCCCCTGCACCTCACCCTTGAAGGGCTACTCGAGCTGGAGCTTATCGTCGAGAAACTCCGGCATCGGCCTCTTGAAGGCGTCGAGGGCATCATGCCGAACGAGGGCCGAGACGTCGGCAAGGTCGGCATAGAATTGGTCCGACGTCTTGTAGCTCTCCACCGCCTTCACAGCCCGGAGGTCGGCATGCCTCATTGCTTTCTTTATCGCTTCGTTTTCCCTTTTTAGGGTGTCCCGCGTCTTATTCAGAATGGATGCGAGCACCATGGCATCCTCCAACTTGGCCTCAATGACCTTGTTGGACTCCATCAAAGCTCGGATGGTCTCCCGGCAGTTAGCGTTCACCCCCTCCTGGGCAGACACCTGGTCTTCGAGGGCGGCGATCCTTTCCCTCGCCTGACGCAGCTCCCTGCTCAGGCCCTCCTCCCGCGAGGAAGATTCGCCTGCTAACTGCAGCGCCGGGGCGATTTCTTCATGCTCCATATTGGCGAAGAGGGCGCAGTGCTGGAGGACTTGAGGAAAACAAAAGGAGGGGTTAAAAAGAAATCTGATCCTGCCAACAAAAAGACTTAATGAAAACCCGAACGGGAGGCGGACATTAACATGCATGGCCTCCTGAGCTATGGCCGCGATTTGGGCCTTGAGGGTCCTCCAGGGGATTCTGCCCCCAGCCGACCACTCCATCTCGGAGAGCAAGCTATCAGCGGCAGAAAACCACGAGGGCACCTCGTAGCGAAGATCCCCTTCCTGCACGAAGATGGAGGAAGACGGGGATCGGGACACCGTCCTCTTACGCAGCTTGAGGGGAACACGGAAGGGTCGGCCTCATCTGCCAACTCCGGGACCTGGGGTTCCTGCTCCCGAGCATGTTTGCGGCTTTCCCCATGGCTAGTCTCCAGAGCCCAGGGAGTAGTGGAACGCCTAGCCGGAGCGGCCGCCGACGGGGCCGGGCTCGCAGCAGGGCGTGACGGGCCGACGCCTCCATCCTTCCTCCCTTTCTTCTCAGTCATGGCAGCCCGAAATTTAGATCGGTCCATCGGTTCTGCAAAAAAAAAAAGCAAAAATACAAAGAGGGAGTTAGCAATGCCAGAAAGAATGGAAGAATACACAAGTCTAAACAGGTCGTCTAAGCTCCTAATTTACCCGCAAACTGAGCGGGGCTGAGCCCGGCCCAACTGAGGGCCTGCTCGGACAGCAACACATCGGCCCGATGAACGGGCTCCCACGCCGACACTGCCATCGCATCAGGATCGGACGACCGCCTCACCCGTGGGCAGCTGGCCCTGTGCCAATGGAGAGGCACAGGCCAATCCTCACCCTCGGGTGGCCCGACAAACAAGAACTTCTCCTTCCATTCATGAATGGAAGAAGTTACTGCTACGACCCCCGACCCAGCCACCCCCCCCTCTGTGTTTTCTAAAAGAAAAGTATACTCAGCTAGGCTCGTCCCTACAAGTACTGGGGTGATTTTTGTAGCAGAGGGAGGAAAGGAGAAGGTTCTGGCTAAAAGGGATCTCTTGCAGTCTCAACCGGACCAGGAACCCGAGGAGAATCCTCTACGAGTTCGGCACTAGCTAGCCCGGGGCTAATTGAAAGCAACACAGCACCACAATCACCTCGGGGGAGAAGGGCAGATGCATTCCAGCCCAAAAGGCTTCCAAGTACAAGCTAATCTCCTTGCCCCGTACCTGGTCCGCCCTCTCTCCCTTCCCGACCAAGCGAAGCGAGTAGCCGGAGGGAATGTGGAAGCAAGCCCGGATTGTGGTGAGCTCGTCCACATACCTCAGGAGGGAAGGCGCGCCACTGACACTCCTGACACGCGCTTTGGGGGTCGTCCCCATCGCGCAACCCTGGATGGCAGGACTAACCCTAACTCCCTTGGGGGATTCCAACTCGGACGAGGAAGAGGAAGAGGCAGAGAAAGAAGCGGCAGAAGACTCCCTAGACTCTACCTCTACTACCTCAACAGACTTTCCAGAGGAAGACATCTAACCTGAGCAAAGGATGAAAACGTCCGAGGAAAAAACACAAGAAATCCGACCTAAAGCGAAGAGCGCCGAGCTAACACACACGGCGATGAGGAAATTATAGCGAAATGTGGAACCTGAGAGGGTCCCACCTCTATTTATAGCATTCGGCAAGCGCATCCAACGGCGACGATTAATTCCCTCCAAAACAGGCGCTTCACGCTCGACGGCCATCAACGTTCCATGTGTCACACGGTTAGTGGACGTGTCCCCACAAGCGCAAAGGACAACGACGGCCCGTCGCGTCAGCCAACCAGCATCGGATGCGTGGCCTGGCGCCTCTGCGAACGTACGCTCGAATCGGCGCTTCCCCTTTAATGCGCGATCTCTTCTCTGATCCGCTGACGTCATCAAAAAATACGACTAACTGACCGGGAATTCGCGCCGACGATATCTTCAAATAAGAACTTAGCCAGGGTGACCGATCAGACCACTCTCGACCCGACCCATAAATAGGTCGGGACGAGAGTGGGGGGCTAATGATGATGCTCGGTACTGAGCACTCCCCAAATCATGACATGTGGCAGATGACGTATCCCAAAGCTTACGAGAAAGGAGCAAGAACGGTATATTGGAAGCATACCCCAAGCCTTCGACCCGAGAATGTTCCCGACCTTCGATGACCTTTCAGAACACTCCTATGCTCGTCCTACAAACAACCATCAGCTCGCCTCCGAGTCCTCCTGCACAATGGGCCTCCTCGGCCCTCCCAGCTTGCCTTCGAGCTATCACGGAACCAAGCTTGCTCGGCCTCCAGCCGAGCTCAGCTTTCTCAGTCTCATCGACCAACCCAGAGCGCAGATCGTAAACGTCTCGGACATGGCTCCGTGAATCTCGCCATACGCGTGATATCCGCCGCCCCACGTTCCCGCGTCCCATGCCATCGCGTTCCCCCGTTAACGGGTGTATCTCGCCATTAATGGAGGATCCCGCCATTTTCACGTGCGCGGCTCTAAAGGCGTAAAGCGCGGCGTAAATATTGCGCCTGCCAGCCCATGGCTGCCACTATATAAACTCCCTCTCAGACGACTCAGGTAAGGCAATTCTGATCCAGTAGGCCGTTACTCTGCCCAAATATCTCGACTAGCTTAACTGTCAGAGGGTCCACGGTGGTACAACCATCCCGGGACTTCCTTACAGGTAGCTCGACTTCATTCCAAATCAAGCCCGCTGAGATCCACACGCTTCAGGAGGCAACCCTCCAATCCAATCTTAGTCATCCATCAACACTCGCTACAGATCAACGGAAGACAACATCTGAAGAAGACCAAGACCTCCATCATGTGTGGAGTTATCAAATAAAAGTTTGCCGATACAGCCACCCTTTAAACAAAATTGTTCAAACATAAATAATCATTAAGAAACCAACTCAGCAAATTAAGGGGTCAATTGATGTGGGTCCCCAGTAAAATCCCTGAAATGAAAGGAAGTACGGGGAAACCCAGTTAATAATCACAACATTCTATTTATATTCGTCCATAAATTTTATGTTATTTTTGAAAAACCTCTCTCTAATCTTAATATTTTATAATTTCTCACCTAAATCACTTATGTTTTTTGATATTTTTTCTTTTGACATTTTCCGTTGAAAAATTAACCTTCCATCGCACCAACCGTTGAAAAATTAACCTTCCATCGCACCAACCGTTGTTGCTTTTTAACAAAAATTATGATCTATCTATATATATAGCATTTTGTGGATTAATGATAATAGCATAATAATAAGTAGCCTCTGTTAACCTAATGTCGGATTAGCTCTTGGATGGAAAATTTTAAAAGAAGAAATATAAAATATATATCTTGAGAATTTTGAGGGAATTTTTAAAAATAATAAAGAACTTAAGGAGGAATATAAAAATTACCCTATTTCGTTGGAGCATCGCCTACAAACATCATCCTTAAGTTATTTGAAGGGGGAAAAAAGAAATGCTTAGATCTCTAAAATCATCATATGGAGTAAGGTTTACTCCATCGTTCCGATAAATAAATAAATAAACAAAGATGGCTAATGTTCGAATGCTAAGTTAAAAGAAACTTACCACTTGAAATTCTTTGAGCTCAGGAATTCACTAAAAGAAATAGCAGCAAAACGAAAAGAAAATGCATATATAAATAAATAAATATATAAATAACAGGTACGGATCGAGTCTAATTTATAATCCAATCATTCACTGAGGCATCATTCTTAAAGCCTCTTGCATTATATCTGGAACTCATAGTTTTTATGGTTTACAAACATCATCACAGAAATAACAGAATTTGAAGATTTTAGCCTTTCTCCTGCATATTCCGTCCTTATATCCCAAATTGAGGCAATTAATCATCCCTGCAGTAATTATCCCAGCAAAAAAAAAAGACCTTCCAAACTCATTGTCATCTCTGCAAGTACCAAGCATTCATCATATATGTTCAGTTCGAAAGCCATAATATGTATATAAAAGAACTATATCAAAATTCTTAATGTCCCTGCAACTGCATGTCTGCAAGTTAATTTGGGGGTGCGCTAGCTAGCTATTATATTCTAAAACATCCACGCTGCAGTGAGATTTGAAATTGAGATTCTTTGGTGCCATTCTAAAGCCATTGCCACCGCATTAACACTTTAGATTGATGTATATAGGTTGAGGGATGTGACTTTATATTCTAACAACAACGCATCTACATGTTTACGTAATAGCTAACCTAAAAAAGAAAATATCGGCGACAAAATGTTGCGAGTATTGAGTTATTAAAGCTGATCATCAGAAGCCAAAATGATTAACAAGAGGGTTACTGTGCTCATTGGAGAGCCTTTCTTCTTCATCCTTCAAAGATGATCACTTCGATTGTATGGTCAAAGTTGAGAGAGGTTTCATTCCTACGGCTATATATATTAGAAGGGATGGAGAAATTATTCCGTATACTAGATGCAATGATACCGGACATGAACGAGAAAAAAAATTTTGTGAGCGTTGATTAGTTTCTTGTTTGTTTCTGCAAAGTCAAATGTTTGAATTCTTATCTATGTAAATAATTTATGTTTATTTGTATATTTTTGGCAGGTCTAATAAAATTCCCATATATTTTTATGAAATAACATGATGGTTTCTTCTTGTTTTTGGCAAGTTCTAATTTGATTCCTATCTATTCTCCAAACTTGCATCTATGTTAGCATTTTTTTTAAGGAAAAACAGGGCAAGACTTCATATATAAGATAAAATAAAATAAAATATTTATAAGATTGTGTCTCCAGATAAATAGTAAGCATTTATAAAAGGAATATTATAAACAAGAGGGGAGGGAGAGAGATGAGGAGTTAATATAATAATTAGGTGAGGAGTTAATATAATAATTAGGTTATATATATATATATATATATATATATATATAGTTTTAGAGAGAGGAAGAGAGTGGCGGGGAGAGACAGTGGAGAGAGAGAAGCTAAGACAGAAAGTGATCAGTATATAATTAGTTATTATAATATATATTATATATATGAGATTAATGGAGGAAAGAGGCCATAGGAGGGGATTTCCTCCTATGGCGTGGAAAAAATACAAACTCCGCCATTTTTTCCAACGATCGGCATCCATCATCATCACCGTTATCATCTAAGATATGCGTACACCAAATTTCATGTGATTCCACAACTTTTTTACCGTTGATTTAGTGGGTTCAAAATTAACGGTTTACCGACAATAGAACTTTTTACATTGCTAAATCAACGGTGAAAAAGTTGTAGAATCACATGAAATTTGGTGTACCCACATCTTAGATGATAACGATGAAGATGATGGGGGCCGATCGTCGAAAAAATTGGTAGAGATTGTATTTTTTCCAAGAAGGAAATTTCCTCCTATGGCCTCTTTTCTCCATTATACTCTCTCTCTGTGTGTGTGTATATATATATATATGTTTAGATATACAATGGTTTATATATGTGTGTGTGTGTGGATTATATAGCTAATATCAAATTACTCCGAAAACTATCCAGGGCTCATCTAAAAATCTAGTTTTTAAATATGGAGAATATATGTAAAAGTTAAAACCGTAATACGATATCCGGTCAATAAAAATGCATACCCCTGAGTACGGATCTATGTAAATATACGTAGCGATCTAAACGAGTCTGTTTTAACAATTAAGATATGAACATGATGTAGGGATGCAACCAAATGATATGGAGTATGATAACATGCCATGCTATATATCAAAATATATTATTTGATTATTATTTGTATTATTAAAATATATGCAGATACAAAATATATCATATATGTGAATAGAATCTAGATGTGCATGGATCCTCTGTACTAGCAAATATTGACGTAATATTGAACCATGATGGGTTTCAAACATGCGGGTCGGGTCGGATACTAACCACAGTTACCAAATGCACTATCCGCACCCAAAAACAATAGTAATTAAGAAATTTGTCGCAAGATTTGAAATGCCCCAAATAAAATATAGTATAACAGTGTTAGGGTGTTACACATGTGCTGGGAAACCTCTGTGTAGGACTTGAAAGACTCGACAATACGCTGGCACTAGGTTAGAATCATATTCATATCCCACAAGCACGTCAACAGTACTAACTGCACGTAACGGCTATCCACATATTGAATAAAAGAAGGTCAACGAGCAAACTTATCCGAACCCGGCAAAGTCTATTAGTGACATCACCATACAGTCCGGTCTCTTCGTCTTATAGTATCGCATATCGGGTCTAGAGTTTGGAATCTATCAGACTCTAATAACTAGATAAGTCGTACAACAGAGAACTCATAACCAACCAGAGATACAACTGATAACACTTATCATTTTATCTCCACTGCGATGGTCATCGACTTGTAGTTGTAGTCATGTGCTGCACAACACGACATCAACTCCCTATACCGGGAGAGACGAATTCTCTTGACAGCTCACTACATCCACGTGCTTCGGGACTATACCCAACAAAAACCTGTTCGCATGATTCCTTTGAGTCGTGGTAGGGTAGAAGTCTAAATATAGTGGGAACACACTTGAGACACTATGCGATCTCAGATCCTAGGGACTACCCTGTACCCATGTCACAAGAGAACTGCTACATAACATTGGTATATTACCAATTAAGAGTTCTCAGTGAGCCCGTCCAGTGTAACTCATCAATTGAGCACCTGTATACAATTCTCGATATCAAACACCTATAGCTGCAGGATCAACTATTGCCCTCCAACCGAGTCAGGAAACGTACACACTAGTCTAAACTGGAGTATCGATCCCAGTCTCGATACTTCTACGACTAGAGACATTTAAGGATGTGCTTATCGACTACCCAGGCCCTTCTAGTATGATCTCCATCATCGTCCTGATAGTCAAGCAAAATCCTATGGCTTTATCTCATGTCTAAACGATACGTGATAGTGAATAAAACGCATCACATTAAAGACAAAGACAAACCAGATGGTATACTATCATCTCGAGTAAAATTGTTCTCTCATAGAGGTCCTCCTTCAATTACAATAATTGACTTGAGCGCACCTATATCCAACACAAAGAACATACAAAAATAAAATAATAAAGACACTCTATGACAAACTGATAGAAACAACGGATTACTAGAGGTTTGGAAGATACTTCCAGTATTCCGTTGTTTTCTTTTCCCGTTCCTTGACGAAATTCCCCTTGACCCGGTCGAATATCTGGGTATGAACGTCGTTCACTTCATACCGTGCGATAAATATAAAACGTTGATCAGGAGAAGAATGAACATAGAAAGGATCATCCGCGCCGGTTCAATGTCCAGAGGGACCAAAGTGATACCGAGTTTCATTATTCACGTTTAGTGGTGGTCCTTGATAGAGGGGATAGATAGGAGAGGGATTTTCTGCTGGGATTCCTTCTGTCGGAGGTGCATGAAAGGTATACTCCTCAAAAGATTCTTCTGACGAATCCTCCAAGAGGTCCTTTGTAGATAGACTTGAAGGAAAATGAGGCAGAGTGAATGGCAGAATCCGTGAGGGATTCGGTGTCAGTCGTACAGGAGAAAGGGCTTTTTCTTGACATCAAGTTTCTTCGATGAAAGTAACCTTCTCTCGACAATGGGTGTGCTCTTTGTTGACATAGTTATCTTTGACATGGTTAATGTAAGTGTAGGTTGTGGGAGAAAATGAGGAAAGTTAATTTGAAAGAAAAAATTCACTTGAATTTATAGAGATAACTGTGTGATGTGATGAGGAGCTGGGGAATTTCGAAATTTCAAATGCTTGGTAATGATTTAGAGTTGTTTGATTGGTTTGTTTGTGAATATGTTATGGAATTTTTAGAAATATTTTGTACCGCAGCTAAAATTTTATCTAGTGTTTGCTACCCAACTACATGTTTATCGGTAGAACAATTGTTTTATGTTAGTAAAATTATTAATGAACATTTATTTTATACCGCAGCTACAAATTTATTGTTAGAAAAAAATATCAAAAATCCTAGTTTTTTTTTAAAAAATAATATTTAAATTGCGTTTTGGCCGGGCCTGGCTCGGGTTTGAGGCATTCGGGCCGGTCCCCAATTAACCGGGCTTAGCCCGGCCTGTTGACCGGCCAAGCCTGACGGGCTTTGGGCCGGCCCGGCTTGTTTGCCACCTTGAGATATCATAACCATCCACGCTCATATATGGTCATCTCTGCAAGCATTAATTATTTTACGTATTTAGGTTAGAGATTGATGTTTGTGGTGAAATGCCTATTTTATCGCTTTTTTCGCTACAGGCATTAGGGTTTGGAGGAAGGGGTTGGCCTCTGATCCATGTGTAACGTCTTCAAAATAATAAAATATGATTTTTGGGAAATTTTATAATTTAATATTATTTTAATGAATATTTTAATATTCTGGTATAATTAAATACAGATAAATGGGGAAAAATTATGGAAAATTCTAAAATAAGGTATTTTAAGGAATTGCCTCGTTTTCTGTGCATGCCCCCATTTCCTCTAGTTTTGACCCTGAGTATGTCTAGTTTTGACTGATTCCATCTAGGGTGAAATCTGGGTTGATTTTCCTATGTTGGTGTATAATTTGGGACTTGTTTTAGCATGGATTTTGGTATTTGGTGACTCATTCCTGTCGGGTGGCGTTTGGACGTCAACGACAAGTGGATTTTGATTGTGTTTACATGCGAGTCGATAGGTTTTTACCTATGCGGGTTACGTGTGCTATTTTGGTTTCCGATGTGATTTTCATGTGCTTTAGCATTGTGATATACTTGTAGGTACCCCGCGTGATGTTGAGGCAAAGGAGGTGAAGATAGCGACATCGGCTTTGGCACATGAGAAGCAAGGTGAGTAGATTTATATCTACGGGGAGAAGTCGGGTGGATGGCGTATAGCACCCCCGCAGTCCGTGGTGATGTATACGAATACGTATACACACGAATATTTATTATGTGTTGTTTAGGGTTATTGATGGTAATAATGATATTTTGATGATAAGAATATATTGGTTTAGTATAGTGCGAACCCTAGAGTAGTGGTTGCACTCACACATACATTTACACACATACTTGCATTCATTCTTTCATTTATTAGAGTGCATATGATGGTGCGTATATCTACATATGGGTATGGGACTATGTGTTTATATACGGGATTTGAGGATGATACGTGGTTTGAGATGATACTTGATATGAGGCCGTGAGAATGGCGATGTGACATAGCTTGTCTTCGAGGTGCGATATGATAGTTTTAGCGGGCCTTTGGACATGTGCTTTACCCGCATTCATATTTTTATAGATGGTATCGATTTGTACTAGACTTAGAGTAGTACCCCAGATTATGCGATCTAATGATAGTGATACCTGATATGTGATGAGGTACTGTGATATTGACCCCTACCCAGCTATTGGGATGCCGTACGACGATCTACCGTACGAGCCGATATTGATGATAGATCCGCACTCATGACTCGAGGATATCTTACGATATGTTATTGAGGCGGGATCACCGACTATCATATCTATATATATTGACTCAGATTAGGTGGTTTCTTACCCCTCCTGTTTAGATTACTTAGTAGACATTAGACTGGACCGAGTCATACCTATTTCAAACTAACGAATCGGGGATATTTTAAAGATAGGCAGAAGGGTCATACGGATATTTTCAAATGATGTATCTTTTCTTAAAACACCGTAGCCCTTGTTTTTCCAAAAGCCCTGATTCGTCTTATTTCAAATGGCACCCCTGCATGACTTGTACAGATTGGTGTAGATTCCTTACTTTTGCGTTGATTATTCGATTCCGCATATTCATGCTATTTGCATTGCATCGCTTGTACTGTGGTTATATTTCAGTCATGCTGCTAGGACACCAGCACCATTATCGATGATGCATATGTTCCACGTACACTTGTTACCGGCTCACACACTCATCATCGATAATTGCCATGTCACTACACTATAGTACTATTGCATTCATGATATGATTCTGGCATGGCATATTGTACACTTATACCTGTACACATATATAGACGATTCTAGCTTGATTGGGGATTTGGGAACCGCAAGATACTCTTTAAAAACAGATTCCTTTTAAAAGAGCGGTCTCCCTCGACATGTGCACATTATTATTCCATGTTGCATGACTTACTGATATGCTTGCATTACTGTTACATGCCGCATACATCATGCTTTGACTGTACGCATTGAGATATGTTGTTTCTATGATATTTCTGGATTTGGGAACCGAGGGTATTTCAAAAGAGAATATGTCATTTCTTTAAAAACCCGGTTACCCTTGATATGATATTTCAGTGCGTCCACCATGTGTTTTCTCGGTGCTGAGAGCGACATGTGTAACCCGAATCGAGGCGTGGATGAGCCGATTGCGGGTACATGGTGGACCCGGTATGGTTCCCCTCGGCAAGATGATCGATGAGCTTTGCCGATTGAGCCTGGAGGCGGGCGAGTACCTACCGGTGATTGGTTGGACCTGGCGGTTATCCGGAGGATACTGACCAGAGTCGATGGATAGATTTGGGCGTCCTGCCGGGGCCGAGGGCCGATACCCCAGACAGAGCCCGCGGGCCGATCCGGACTGACGGAGCCCGATATATGAGGATTTATGTGCCGATGCTGGGCACAGTTTTCATGATGTTTTCGAGTGCCGATGCTGGGCACTCCGGTTCCATGATTTTGACGTGTCGCGAGGGACACGGGTAGGTTATATCCTCATATTTCCATGCACAGGTTTCATGATATTTACTTGCATGATGGTTATTGTCATTGGGTGACGAGTGGACGGGATCCACGTGTGTGCAGATTTGATTACATTGATCATACCTCATATTCATGACATGCTATTACCTGAGGCACTAGCACGAGCACTTGGCATTACACTCATGTAGAGATTACATTGCCAGTTTAGCATGCTTCAGCTTTATTCATATTGAGGTTCCTTTATAACTGATCGTATTGACCTAGGATGGGTCATGCATTCGATCTCTGCTTGTAGATATTTTCTATTCACGAGTTGGCAACTCACCCCCGTTGTGCCCCAGTCCTTGCAGGTTTTTGCCGTACAGATTCCATAGCGGCATTTCTGGCACACTGCTTTCTTATGGGTGACTTGCGTTGGTAGGTGGGTTCTTTGTATCAGAACCGCCATTGCTCATGTATTATTTATTGTATCTAGAATTTCCATCAACCAAAACTTGTTTATTGTTTCAGACTTAGAAATCAGTGTTGTATTATTTCGACCTTAGAGTCGCGCTTGTAGTATTGCGGTTTTCTGGCTGTTTTTGAGTTTCTTTTCAGTTTTGATCCTCGCCCCTTGGCGTTGTATATTATTATTGCTTGCGTGGTTGTGACCGTCGATTGACGAAGAGCTAGCTCCCGCTTGGGGATGCCTTTTATCATGTCATATATATTATTCTTGTTGTACCCCGTTCGGGGCCAGTTTTTACAAAGGAAACTCTGCCGAAATTTTCAGGAAAAATTACACATTTTAAAAATTCAAATTCGGCTTAGTTATTTAAAAACTTGATTTTCAAACATGATTTCCTTACTTTTCAAAAACAGTTTTCCTTATTTACTCTTTAAATGGTTTTAGATTGCTGGGCTTTTGGCTTACTTGGATCAGATGGGGTCCTATAGACTTCATATGGTTCAAGGGCCGGTCACGTGCTCTTTCGGGTCGTGACAAAGTTGGTATCAGGGCGCTAGGTTGACCTTGTATCGAGTCTAAGTTTGACTATGTGGAGCCTAGGGCGTTATCTATATAAGGAACTTAGGCTTGACCTTACGGAACTTAGACTTGGTCGAGGGGGTATTAGACCCGAACTTTCGTCGTGTAGGATGACCCTTGGTTGATGGAATAGGTGACTAAAGTAGAGTGACGTACCGTGGGTATGTTCCGCGGCATACTTACGACACGCCACTCCGCTTAAGAAACCTTAGGTTGTACATTTCCTTGCATTGTGTCATATTCCTTCCTATGATCTATCTTCATCGATACTGGTTATGGTTTTACTGCCGCGATTGCACGGGCAGAGTGAGCTACGGCTCGAGTTGTCAGCATGAGCTCGTCGGGGACGAGGGCTGACCGGGGCGTGATTCCAAAGACATACGGTTGCATTGAGGCTTCGTATTTTGTGTTTCCGCACTATGGGCGTTTGACAGATCGCTGCTGTGAGATTTCTAGGATGTACCGGACGGTACCAGAGGATTGAGCCACTGATAGAGGCCAGCCAGGATGTGATGACCGTTGATGTATCGCTTATTCATGATGGTTGAGGCGCTGCTTAGCGTACCGACGAATGAGCCAGTTGTTGGAGCGAGTGATGAGATATCGCCCAGATGATTGGAGCTACTGCAGCATGAGCATATTCTTAGAGATGTGATGGTGAGTCGCTAGTCACCGAGGATTAATGACTAGGACATGTGGTTCGTTCGCTTACCCCGATGCGAGGTCATCAGATAGATTGATTCCAGCTAGAGGCGACTTCACGCAGATTCGTTGAGAGTCGATTGAGACGATCGAAGGTCAGGAACCCATTTTCCAAGTTTAAAGTATACGGAAAGACATGCAGGTGATTCTATGGACCCTCTAGAAGAATGAAACCCTAACTCGACTTAATGACCGTGTGAAAGCCTTTGAACCTTAGGGTTTGCGGCAGTTCCTCGGCGCCATTAGTGAGGCTTGGGTTTGCCCTTCTACGGCTGGACCACCGACGCTGTGGCATGTACTCGATACTATTAAACTGTACCCGAGATGTTGAGCTCTTGGGGGATTGTGAGGTTCTGACGAGTCGATCGGATGATTCGACATCATTCGGATATCATGTGATGGGACACTGCTTGGGGGACTCCAGATACGAGCATAGCCGTCGGAGCGCAGTCTGTGTAGCCATGATGAGATGAGTCCGAATCAGTCAATAGTGGAGCAAGGTGGAGTAAAGAGTTTGCACGAGATTTCGACGAGATGACGTTCCACTCCGCTGACATCAGAGATGCGATATGCACGTTGAGGACGTGTTCGGCTAGATATCTTCTACTGAGTGATGAAGATACTGAGTTCGTGATTTCGAGTCCGTGTTAGAGACTTCGGGTGGACCGTAGCCGAGGACATTGCAGTGTGCAGATAAAGACGCGACGTCGAATGGTCGATGATACAGACAAGCGGGACGAGAAGTTCGTGCGAGAGGCAGGAGAGCTGTCACTACACCCCGTTAAGATTAAAGGCCGGACATGCATACAGAGGCGCAGAGATGCGACCAGCTTCCGAGGAGATGTTGTACTAAGGACGCAGAGGTCCAGAGAGCGAGAAAAGACTACGCAAGAGTACCAGCCCTGTACAGTTTGGCCTAAGCAAGATCAGAAGAGACCTTGAGTAGGATTCCTTCCAGTACACTGCTGCAATAAGAGTTGCACCCAGGATCGGATGTGTGATATGCATTCAGAGGACCCGAGGTCGGCGCCAGAGATGTGCTGCTTTACGAGCGGTCGTGAGGATTGACCGAGAGATGACCAGGGAAGTGCAAGAACGGAATCGTTCCTGTCAGCACACCTGACCGGGCCGATGAGCCGATGGATTGCGAGTTGGTAATCTACAGGAAAGATCAGGAACCAGAGGCAGAGGACGCCAGCCGCGAGCAAGAGGCAAGTAGATATCTTGCGCCGCTAGCATCGGATGTACCGGTACCTTCTCGACCCTGAAGGAGGGTATACCGACGACGGTAATTATGATTTGTGATTTTGTGATTTGATTATCACGTATCCGTTGCTTTGGATTTCGGTATTTTGGGCGATCTATTCGCATGATTTAGTCTTGATGACTGAGTTTCATGATATTTGATTTTGTGCACCATGGTTGCACCTACTGGGTATTTATACCTTGTACATAGTTATTACTCTTGAGCTGTTGATTGCGATTTCATGCCTATTTTATGCTGGTGATTTGATTTACGCTTCCAGCAGAGTTTCATGTAATTTTAGTGTTTTGATTTTGCACTCGGTATAGCTTATATGTGCTTGTAGTGCATCGATATGTGTTTTGTACCCGCAGCTGCACACGTTTATGATTTTCTTCATATCTGGATACACTTGGTGTTGCTGCTTACGTATTTGAGTTATTGCTTGGTATTTGTGCATGGGATGCACCAGTTCTATACTTCGTGCATTTGTCGCACCAGTTTTATGTTTCTTGCGTTTATCGCATCAGATTTATATTTCGTGCCTTTGTTGCACCGGATTTATATTTTGTGCATTACGATTGCACCTGACTTCGATTTGATGCCTTTCGGTATGTCGATTTTGATTGTGATATTGATGTGGATTCTTGCACTCCGTGCTTTTGACTGGACTTACGCATATTCGACGTTGCTATTGGATTTTGTGATTCCGTGCATATTGAGTGCGCAGGGTCTAGATTTTCATTCGTGCATGATGGATGCATCGATTTGGATTTTCGCGCATGTTGGGCGCATGTTTTGAGATACGATTTTGGGGCACACCAGATGCACTAAATCGAGATTCTTCGTGCATGTCAGATGCACCTGTTTTGGCTGTCAGGCACACATGTTGCCTATGACAGATGCTTCGTGCACACCCGTTGCATCTAGATGTTTTGTGCACATGTTTAGCGCATATATGGATTTTGATTTCCGTGCGCGTCAGACGCACAGGGTGGTGTTATGTGCATTTTTGGAATTTATTCCTTTTGGAGCAGTACATTTTTATGATGTGGGATATTTGCTTTCATACTGAGCAGGACTAGTCAGTGGACAGTGCCTGGATATATTTTGCATGCATCGATAGTTATCGAAGGGATTTCCGAAAAGCGAGCTATAGTATCAGTATATACCTACGTGTCCGATATGACACAAAACGTTTTAAAAACAAGGAAACCCTTCTGATTATTTTCAAAATGGTGGAACGTGCTTATTAAACGAAGGATATATATACACATATATAGTTATTTTCTTATGAGAAACGTCCGCCACTGTGCAGTGTTACGCGCATCGCACAGCGACTTAAAAAGATTTGGCATACAGTTGCATCAGCTAATTACATGTATAGATTGGGTGTCTACATGTATAGTCTTGGTCCATATCATATTGATTTTGTATTGGATTTGACATTGTGTCGTTACCATGACTCCGATAATTGCGGATGCTTGATGGAGTGTTGCTTTTGAGTTATCTGCTCAGTACTCATGCGCATGCATTGCGCTATGATGTTTTATGTATAGATGATTTCGGAGCCCCGATGACTTGGAATTTGTATTGAAATATTTTAGTATTTGGGGGTTTAAATTTAAATTCGGGAACCGAATTTCTTTAAGGGGGGTAGATTGTAACGTCTTCAAAATAATAAAATATGATTTTTGGGAAATTTTATAATTTAATATTATTTTAATGAATATTTTAATATTCTGGTATAATTAAATACAGATAAATGGGGAAAAATTATGGAAAATTTTAAAATAAGGTATTTTAAGGAATTGCCTCGTTTTCTGTGCATGCCCCCATTTCCTCTAGTTTTGACCCTGAGTATGTCTAGTTTTGACTGATTCCATCTAGGGTGAAATCTGGGTTGATTTTCCTATGTTGGTGTATAATTTGGGACTTGTTTTAGCATGGATTTTGGTATTTGGTGACTCATTCCTGTCGGGTGGCGTTTGGACGTCAACGACAAGTGGATTTTGATTGTGTTTATATGCGAGTCGATAGGTTTTTACCTATGCGGGTAGCGTGTGCTATTTTGGTTTCCGATGTGATTTTCATGTGCTTTAGCATTGTGATATACTTGTAGGTACCCCGCGTGATGTTGAGGCAAAGGAGGTGAAGATAGCGACATCGGCTTTGGCACACGAGAAGCAAGGTGAGTAGATTTATATCTACGGGGAGAAGTCGGGTGGATGGCGTATAGCACCCCCGCAGTCCGTGGTGATGTATACGAATACGTATACACACGAATATTTATTATGTGTTGTTTAGGGTTATTGATGGTAATAATGATATTTTGATGATAAGAATATATTGGTTTAGTATAGTGCGAACCCTAGAGTAGTGGTTGCACTCACACATACATTTACACACATACTTGCATTCATTCTTTCATTTATTAGAGTGCATATGATGGTGCGTATATCTACACATGGGTATGGGACTATGTGTTTATATACGGGATTTGAGGATGATACGTGGTTTGAGATGATACTTGATGTGAGGCCGTGAGATCGGCGATGTGACATAGCTTGTCTTCGAGGTGTGATATGATAGTTTTAGCAGGCCTTTGGACATGTGCTTTACCCGCATTCATATTTTTATAGATGGTGTCGATTTGTACTAGACTTAGAGTAGTACCCCAGATTATGCGATCTGATGATAGTGATACCTGATATGTGATGAGGTACTGTGATATTGACCCCTACCCAGCTATTGGGATGCCGTACGACGATCTACCGTACGAGCCGATATTGATGATAGATCCGCACTCATGACTCGAGGATATCTTATGATATGTTATTGAGGCGGGATCACCGACTATCATATCTATATATATTGACTCAGATTAGGTGGTTTCTTACCCCTCCTGTCTAGATTACTTAGTAGACATTACACTGGACCGAGTCATACCTATTTCAAACTAACGAATCGGGGATATTTTAAAGATAGGCAGAAGGGTCATACGGATATTTTCAAATGATGTATCTTTTCTTAAAACACCGTAGCCCTTGTTTTTCCAAAAGCCCTGATTCGTCTTATTTCAAATGGCACCCCTGCATGACTTGTACAGATTGGTGTAGATTCCTTACTTTTGCGTTGATTATTCGATTCCGCATATTCATGCTATTTGCATTGCATCGCTTGTACTGTGGTTATATTTCAGTCATGCTGCTAGGACACCAGCACCATTATCGATGATGCATATGTTCCACGTACACTTGTTGCCGGCTCACACACTCATCATCGATAATTGCCATGTCACTACACTATAGTACTATTGCATTCATGATATGATTCTGGCAAGGCATATTGTACACTTATACCTGTACACATATATAGACGATTCTAGCTTGATTGGGGATTTGGGAACCGCAAGATACTCTTTAAAAACAGATTCCTTTTAAAAGAGCGGTCTCCCTCGACATGTGCACATTATTATTCCATGTTGCATGACTTACTGATATGCTTGCATTACTGTTACATGCCGCATACATCATGCTTTGACTGTACGCATTGAGATATGTTGTTTCTATGATATTTCTGGATTTGGGAACCGAGGGTATTTCAAAAGAGAATATGTCATTTCTTTAAAAACCCGGTTACCCTTGATATGATATTTCAGTGCGTCCACCATGTGTTTTCTCGGTGCTGAGAGCGACATGTGTAACCCGAATCGAGGCGTGGATGAGCCGATTGCGGGTACATGGTGGACCCGGTATGGTTCCCCTCGGCAAGATGATCGATGAGCTTTACCGATTGAGCCTGGAGGCGGGCGAGTACCTACCGGTGATTGGTTGGACCTGGCGGTTATCCGGAGGATACTGACCAGAGTCGATGGATAGATTTGGGCGTCCTGCCGGGGCCGAGGGCCGATACCGCAGACAGAGCCCGCGGGCCGATCCGGACTGACGGAGCCCGATATATGAGGATTTATGTGCCGATGCTGGGCACAGTTTTCATGATGTTTTCGAGTGCCGATGCTGGGCACTCCGGTTCCATGATTTTGACGTGTCGCGAGGGACACGGGTGGGTTATATCCTCATATTTCCATGCACAGGTTTCATGATATTTACTTGCATGATGGTTATTGTCATTGGGTGACGAGTGGACGGGATCCACGTGTGTGCAGATTTGATTACATTGATCATACCTCATATTCATGACATGCTATTACCTGAGGCACTAGCACGAGCACTTGGCATTACACTCATGTAGAGATTACATTGCCAGTTTAGCATGCTTCAGCTTTATTCATATTGAGGTTTATTTATATCTGATCGTATTGACCTAGGATGGGTCATGCATTCGATCTCTGCTTGTAGATATTTTCTATTCACGAGTTGGCAACTCACCCCGTTGTGCCCCAGTCCTTGCAGGTTTTTGCCGTACAGATTCCATAGCGGCATTTCTGGCACACTGCTTCCTTATGGGTGACTTGCGTTGGTAGGTGGGTTCTTTGTATCAGAACCGCCATTGCTCATGTATTATTTATTGTATCTAGAATTTCCATCAACCAAAACTTGTTTATTGTTTCAGACTTAGAAATCAGTGTTGTATTATTTCGACCTTAGAGTCGCGCTTGTAGTATTGCGGTTTTCTGGCTGTTTTTGAGTTTCTTTTCAGTTTTGATCCTCGCCCCTTGGCGTTGTATATTATTATTGCTTGCGTGGTTGTGACCGTCGATTGACGAAGAGCTAGCTCCCGCTTGGGGATGCCTTTTATCATGTCATATATATTATTCTTGTTGTACCCCGTTCGGGGCCAGTTTTTACAAAGGAAACTCTGCCGAAATTTTCAGGAAAAATTACACATTTTAAAAATTCATATTCGGCTTAGTTATTTAAAAACTTGATTTTCAAACATGATTTCCTTACTTTTCAAAAACAGTTTTCCTTATTTACTCTTTAAATGGTTTTAGATTGCTGGGCTTTTGGCTTACTTGGATCAGATGGGGTCCTATAGACTTCATATGGTTCAAGAGCCAGTCACGTGCTCTTTCGGGTCGTGACACCATGGAAACTTTCTCTATATGATTGGTCGAAAAATCTTTCTTGCCATACTACTATTGGGGGGTTTCGGACCCAAAAACTCCCACCAAGTGGCGGAATGTTGTTGCCGATTGAGCAAAGTCTCTTGGCTTTATTATCACTTTTTAATCCGAAGAAGTAGATCTACTTCGATGGTGTGGATCATCCATAAAACAGTCTGCAAAACGTTCACCAATCGGCAAAAATGGCAGATTTTTCTGTACCTATCAAAATGCATGTAATCGATATTAAGAAAATGAAAATCTTGGGGCGGGGGTAAATTGAATGCTAAAGCAAATTTACCAGAAGCCAAAATGGTTAGCACGAGGATTAGTAAGCAAATTGGAGAAGCCTTCTTCTTCATCGATCCTATAAAGGCAATCACCTAGCTTGTATGATAATCAAAATTAAAATAAAACAATACATACACATCCCTTGGGTCAAATGTCTAGAATATCATCATATCTTCATTCATTCATATCTTTTTCTTTTCGTAGTGATATTGTCAAACCTTTATTTGATAATTCCACACCAAAACTTGAGTATGGACAAAATAAACCCTAGCAATATCATCCTTTAATTTTTGTCTTTTTATATTGTCATTCCTCTTCATCCCGATCTGGATCTTATTCACAGCGTCAATTTAGCACTGCTCCGTGTCGATCGCAGGATGATCGTCGTCGGCAAGATCATGAAGATCTGTAGCCTCGTGGGCTCGTCGGCAACACGATCGATCTCCTTTATCATGTTGCTGAAATCCTCCTGCGACGAGATCGAGATGAGGACGTCGAGGTCCTCGTCAAGGAGCTGGTACTTGACGGTGCCGATCTCGACTTCGAACATACTGCAGATCTTGGCCAGCAAATCTGCTAGGGTTGAGGACGCCGAATCGAGAGGAAAGGGTCAGAGGAGAGGGCGGAGTTTGTTAGAGAGACGGAGGTGGGAGAGGAAGGAGATAGGGTGGGAGGCATAGGCGGATCCACATGGGCACCAGAGTGTTCAATTGACGCCATTGAAATCTGGTGCCATGGATGCTAATAAGGGTTTCAGTTTTGAATAAGGCTTTTCAGTAAAGGAGAATTAGGCTTTTCAGATTTGAATAAAGAGATTTGATACTACTGAACCATGTCCAATGTAGCCTAATGTATTTTTAACTCTACTGAACCATAATCCTGCCTTCACCACCGGTGGAAGGGGATGGGGCCAGTGAGGTTGGAGAAGGAGAGGTCGATGACGACGACGCGGCGAGTGAGGGGTCGTATGCTGAGGAGGGACGATGGGATGCGATTTGGGAGGAGGAAATTAAGTACTGATTTAGTTAGGGTTAATTTTGTCCATACACAAGTTTTGGGATGTATTTATCAAATAAGGACTTGGCAATATCACCACCCTTTTTACTTTCGGTTTTCTTTCTTTTTCTCTCTGTGTGTGTGGTGGGGGGGGGGTGGGGGGGGGGGGAAGGGGGTTGGTTTGATCTACAAGTCAATTTGTATTTTTTAGCTTTGGTTCTTCGGTTTTTTGTGATACGGTATGCAAGTGATATGTATTCCATTTTCCTATCTACTTTTACCAAATGCTAAAATGCCAATACTCAGTAAATTCAACTACATGCTGTCTAATTTACATTCAAATTTATTATCAATTATAGGCTGTTTTCCACAGATGCTCCATGACGTATATCTGATTTCTTAAAATTTATTTCTTTTCTTCTCATTTACCACTTTGTAGTATGCCTCAAAAAACTGAAATAGTAGGATACATCGATGATAAGAGAGAATAGCAAGAAATAAAACAAATAATATGATTAAAATAAAATAAGTAAAACTGGAAAATTTAATAAAATAAAATTTAAATGCTCTCATTGCTAAATATGTATAACTTTGAGAAATCGTCCTCTCTATCGTCCTTTCCGGTGACCGCTTCCGGTGACCTTAACCAAATGATCACATCAAACGGCGAGTGGTTAGGAAAGCTAGAAAGAAAGAAAGAAATAATCATTGTAAAAGAAATCATCCGATAATGAAATGGTGCCTCATAAAAATTCTCTGTGTTTAATTTACAATAGAAACAAATTCATTAATCAAGATCAGGATAAATATGAGGGAAAAAATTGCATAAAGAAACAATATAAAGAGAAATTAATTGAAAATATTCAATCCCAAGCATGGAGCAAGAGACGCATGGCTGCAAATCTTCCAAACAAAACTTGGGCAAAACAAAATTCATGGCTATAACATTAACTTCTTAAGATCTTTGGATCCAATAAGAAAATACAAATGTTCATGAACCAATATTTTTCTGTTATTATTCATACAAATCATAGCGCCTGCAGAAGTGAATCTCAGGTGCTAAAAGTTTTATTGGTGGTAAATAATTTCACAAGCCAACCCTGAATAAAAAATAATTGCTTTAAATTAAAAATTCTCTTTTAGTCTCCTATGAGAGATCCTGTAAGCAAAATTTTCCTCTTGGACATGGAGATTGATTTAATGGGTGGCGGTCACCAAGGCCATATGCTCGATCAGGTCCAACACCCGGTTGCTGAACCAAGAAGGGGGAAAAAAGATTAGACTTGCCAGCAAGCATTGTAAGTTACGTCGTTGGATGCTTCTATCACAAAACCGTATCCACGTTGAATGCATGTACCGCTTCGACACTTAATGTTTTCGTGTCATAATACATTTATAATCTATAAACTTTTCTGATTATATTAATATTTTTTATACTTCTCAAAACACTTAATCAAACTCAATGCACAATTAGATACATATTTCTTTTTTAATATTTTTCTTTGAAAGTTGAGCCAACACGTAATCCTTTTAACAAGCGTTTATATTATGAGACATGTGTATGTATGTGCACATGTATGTGCATGTCTACAAGTATGCATTTGTTCACAGACGAACACTATTGTTATTGTTTATTCTTACAATTATGCATTACTATTATATAAAAAATCTGTTCAGAGTACATTTATCTTTATGTCGTTTGTAACGAATTGTTGGTTCGAGGTGTGTGCACATGCTTCTTAGATTAAAGATATGAATGGAGAAAAAGAAATTAGAGTAGAACCCTACCTGTATCCCCATTCATTGTCATACCAAGAGACTAGCTTCATGAAGGAAGCACTCAATCCGATTCCAGCCTTGGCATCAAAGATGCTTGACCTAAGTATAGTTAAGTGCACATAATTTTATAGATCAGATATCACAGTTGATAGTTAGATGCATATAATTAAATAATGTTCAGACTTTGGTTCCAAATGGATGGCTGCCCCTTTAAAAAGGAAGTACATTTTTTTTTTGCAAGTGTCTACTAAATTACGAATGATGGTCTTTTGCCAATTCCAAGAAGAACCCCCCCCCCCCCAAAAAAAAAAACGCGACACACACAGAAAAAAAAATCATATTCAGATGTGAAGAATGAATAGGTAAACTACTCGCTGACACCAAGTGCGTGGAATGTAAGAAAAGTGTCCATAGAAATTGGTGCAAAGAAGAAAGAAGACCAAACTAACCTAGAATCACCAACAAAATCATTTGATACTACATCCTCATCGGTATAGCCAAGTATGCCTATCAACATACTCTCTGACGCAAACCTGTTAACAACAAAAAGATAAAACTTCAAAGAACAATTTTTCCTTTGAACAGATGGCCCATGCACAACAAGAAATATCAAACATTGCAAAAGCATAAATATACTAATAATAAATTCTGATTCCATGATATGAGGCGAAGAAGCAAATGTTTGAATTAGGTGACAAGTAATGCGGAATTAAAGATTAGTTGTTTTTAACCAACACCACAAGCAGTGCCCCAAGATCAAATTATGGTTATAGCTACACTGTTAACAAAGTAGGAAGTATAGAGAAGGAGATATTATGAATGTCAAGATTAGCTCATTTGTGTAACGATCTGACAAAAAGAAACACGACAGCATTTATGTTGAGTCATCAAGAAAAAATCAGTCTACTAGATAATTGAACCCATAAAATTCGGGAAAGAGAAGGATGCAGGTTGATGAGTAATGTATGGAGATAACTAAATGACAGTAGATACTTGCCATAGCCCAAACGGAAAAAGAGTTCGTGCTATTGGGAAAAAAAATAGCAGGGTGCTCTGCTCCCATCTCGGCCACACATCCTACATGCAAAGCATGTAGGACACACCAATACACATGGGCCCCCTGTTTTACATAAATCTCGACCGTCGATTTCGATTTTGGATGAATCTGCGCCGTAGGATCCAATAGCATGGGTGCTATTTTGCCTCCAGTGGCTACTCCGGATCCAGCCCAAACTATGGTATCATATGAAGTGGAGGAAAAGTCAAACTTTATGCATGCAGCTTGATTCTGTTTGGTGGATCTTGATGGGGCAGCAAATTGGCCTTCATATATGCTAAGAAAAAATTTGATCCAGAAATGGTGAAGAAAAATGACTAGGTGAAGAAAATTTTGGTTGGTGAAGAAATTTTGGAAACCCCCCCCCCACCCCACCCACACACACAAAAAAAACCACCCAAAAAACCCTTTTTAAAATGATAATAGTCGTTAGCCCGCCTAGTTTCATTAAAGTATGAAGCATAAGCCATGAGAGTTGCAATAATATTCCCATTACAACATCAGCTTCATCCAAGTAGGCATGAAGTCTTAGTCCTGAATCATTACAGCATTAGCTTACCACCCATACATACTAAATAGCATCCCCAAACATAAGCATACACACAAGGCATACGAATGTAAATAAGATTTGATTCAGAAAGATACCGAAGAGAATAAGAATAAACTTACAAAACTTTAGGTTCCAGCGAGAAAAGGTGCTATTCAGCGAATAAGAATTTAATAAATTGTGATAAACAAGACCACACAAAAAAAACATACTTGATAGCAGCTTTGACATCATCATAAGAAGCACTTTTTTCAAGTCGGCAAGTTAAATCAACAACAGAAACATTTGGTGTAGGAACACGGAAGGCCATCCCTGTAAGTTTTCCATTTAATTCTGGTAGAACTTTTCCAACAGCCTACAATACCAAGGTAAAATTTGTATTTGCATGGAAGGTAGCAAAGGTGTATATTTACATGAGAAGTTAAAAATGAATTCTTTAAACGTCTTTCTCCTGTCTCACCTTAGCAGCGCCAGTTGAGCTGGGGATGATATTTTGACCAGCGCCACGGCCACCTCTCCAGTCTTTCATTGAAGGACCGTCAACAGTCTTTTGTGTTGCTGAACAAAAAGCGCAGAACCACATCAATAAACATATCATGCAAACAAATGAATCTGAGACCAGAGATAATCCAGAATGCATGCTGATGATTAGGTCATATGAGAGAGAGAGAGAGAGAGAGAGAGAGAGAGAGAGAGGAAAACCTGTAGTTGCATGGACTGTTGTCATAAGACCTTCAGCGATACCAAATTCCTCATGGACCACCTGCAACACATGACAGACAAGTGAACCTACAATGAACCTCCAAGATAATAGAGGGTATACACCTATGTATATTGTTAAAGAATCAGGTTAGCTCAATATAAATTTGTTATCCTAGTCGCCTGAATCTAAAAGCATAAGCTTTTGGGTAAACTGGTTCGATATGTGTGATGAGTGTTCAAGCGTTAGTTTAGTTGGCAAGCATAATTATCTCGCAACATAACAGCTTAAGCTTTTTGGGTAAAGTGGTTTTTGGCATATACATGATAAAATTGTTCAATTCAATAACCCCAGCATGAGAGCATCCCCCAAACAAACCTTGGCTAGAGGAGCAAGACAATTAGTTGTACAACTTGCATTTGATACAACATTCATGCTGGGTTGATACTTCTTCTCATTTACTCCAACAACAAACATTGGAGCATCAGCTGATGGAGCTGATATGACCACCTTTTTGGCACCACCCTACAGGAAATTATGTAACTTAATTAGTTATACTGATTTTTCTTTTCTTTTTTTAGTATACAAAAAGATTTGTGGGATCGAAAATTAAGTATTACAAAGAACTGTTAAAGAAGTAATATATTTGATAGCAATAACAACCTTCAAGTGAACTGATGCCTTATCCAGGGTTGTAAAAACACCTGAAGATTCAACAACATATTCTGCACCAAAATTACCCCAAGGAATCTCTGCTGGATCCCTGCAAAAAGAAAAAGGAAAACAAAGGGTTTACCTTCCTGGCACAAAGACAGTAAAAGTACAGCCCAAAAACATAGGCCACTTCAACATTTTGTGGTCAAACTTGTTACCAAAATCAGAATAGATCAGCAAGGAAATGTAAAATAACAAGATATTGCACATAAGATCTGCAAAATATCATGAATGGTTTAAAACGTGATACAGCATCAAATAGCAATTTTTCATAAGAACCTACAAGCAAGGGGATAACCGAAGAAGCAAAGCCCTGAAGTAAAAATATCCTTTCCAAAGTGAGGCCGCTGGTTCATTTCCAATGAGGGCCGCATCCCCCAAAAAAAACCCAGGGGACTAACATCACAAATAGGAACATTGTGTGTATGATGTACACCATGAGTTGCTTATCAAAATAGTAAAAAGTAAAGTTGCAGTACCTTTTGCTTGTAATGACAACATTCTTTCCATTGATTTCTAATGTAGACTCATCCACAACCTGAATGGTTCCTTTAAATACCCCATGCGTTGAATCATACTTGAGCATATATGCCTGGAGGTATGTATCAAATTAATATGTTTTCTTGATTAACTGAGGATTGCGCAGAAATACATTTTAAAAGATGTACCACATTTTCTTTGAGAGAAATACATGACTACTGAGGAAGGTATAAATCATAAAAATTCAGTATTTCAATTTCCAGAGAATACGAAAGCTGGATGCAGCAACTTTATAATAAGTTCATAAAACTAAGAGAAACTTTATCAAAGAAGTTGGGCTTGGTTATTAATCGAGGATAGGTGGTGAATGATTCCATAGAATCATTTTCTGTCAATTACTTCAAAATGATGCAGAGGTTTTGGTTAAAACTCATCATAGTTTGATGTATAGCCTGCCAAATTTTATATGAGATAATTTTAGACCTGTGCCTCTTTACAATAAAAATTTGTCATGGGATATGAAAGAAAAATTGTCTTTCAGTAATCAGGTGAATACAAAGCATGCAAAAATGAAAAGTTGGTTCAATCCACTTAAAGGTCCGGCTCTCTCAATACAATATTCTTAAGCCTTCAGATTCATCAAATTAAAGCATTTCACCAATAACGGTAGAAATAAATGAATTCAATCAAAAGCAACCAATTTGTTCAGACAGATGGAAGAATTCATGTCATAAGAAAGACTATGATAACACAAGATAGCATGACTACGGTTTGCGAGACATGATAAATTATGCAAAAGGCTAATAGCCTCAAAGTGATAAAACTCCTGATGTAGTGTTTTTCCCTTAATCTGTATCCATGATTATCGGTGTAGATACAGAAGCATGAGAAGAATGTGCTGCCTTACCATATACTTGGCATCAATAAATGGATCATTAACAGCTACTACTTCAACATCATCCCTCATAGTGGCAATGCGTAAGACCAGCCTTCCAATCCGACCAAAACCTGCATTAATCAATTTTGTTACATGCTTAGAAGTGGAGTAAAAAGAATAATAAAGCTGAGCTTGCTCGTACAACATTCGAAGAAGACAGTTTTAGGACCTTCAACAATTGGGAACCAACAATTGCATAGATATTACGGAATGATTTAAAAAGTCCAAACTGTATAACAAAAACAAGAGAGCATACCATTAATGCCAATCTTTGTTTTCCCACCATTTGATGCTCCTAAACAACAAAATAAGCTCAAATGTTAGCGCGCGCGCGCGGGGGGGGGGGGGGGGGGATCGCATCAGTTATTTCAGTTGTTATATGTAAGAAAATGAGTTTACTGTTTCTTTTTTGGTTCTTGACAAAGAAAATCACTGATTTCACTATTTAAGTGTTTGAACGGCTATACTAAATAAAGACTCTGGTTTCACTGGACACAATGGTATCGGTACAACTTTAAACTCGTATGTCGTAAAACTAAATACCCAATATCAAAATATCAAGTTATGTAACATTAGTGTCCATCAGCAAGTCTGAAACCTTACTTGGAACAGCAGGAGGGGCCTCAGTGGTTGTTGCTCTGATGGGCTGAATGCTTCTACTTGATATTATCCTACACAATTCAGGAAAAAGACGAGCACTTTCAATAGACATAACCACCAAAGGAGTGTCACAAAAGAAAAAGAACAATCAATACATGAATAATAAGTTAATAACAATAGTAATAAGAGTATAGGTATGTAACTGTGAGGAGGATACTTCTGATGGGGAAGTTGCAGAACCAAAGATACTGGAAGTGAGGCTAAACGAACTCAGACTGCTTTTAGTACTTCGGAAAGATACCTGCGTACACAAGAATATTGCATCAAAGAAAGAGAGAGAGTGTGTCGGTATAGATACAAATAAGATAAGCAGACGAATATTCACATAGTTGTGAGCAAAAATTGGCCACAAATACATAAACAGCATAAAGAAAAAGATATAACATGAAATGAAAAAGAAAAAGATATAACATGAAACTAAAGGTTTTGAATGGACTAAAGATTAAAGAACTCTGAGATAAATATATGCATTAAAAATTGGATACGGACATAAAGGAAAATGGGCTAGTTGCATTACCCTTAGTTTACCCTTATAGAACTTGTACCCCTCAAAAGACTTATTAGTGCAAACACCCTCCTCAACTCGTCGATATAAACCCTAAATATCACTTAGATTCTACTGTAGACGACACAAGAATAGACATAACCGTTTCTACAACATTTATTGGTAAGAGAGAAACTATCAAATGAAGTTTGAACTTTGAACTCGTCAATTAAAAACCTAAATAACACTTAGATTACACACTAGACACCACAAGAATAGACATACATGTTTCTATAACATTGATTGTTAAAAGAGAGACTATCAAATGGAGTTTCAACTTTGAATTCGTCAATCAAAACCCTAAATAACACTCAACTTCTACTCAAGACAACACAAGATGACAAGCATAGACATTATTGTTTCTATAACATTGATTGCTAAGAGAGAAACTATCAAATGGAGTTGGAACTTTGAAAATTTGTAGGGGTGTATGCACTAATGAGCCTGTCAAGGGGGTATAACCATAGAAATGCTACCTGCAGAAGGGGTTTGTTCCAATTGACCCAAATAAAGCTGATAAAAGAATAAAACCGAACTCAAAAATATATATATGATAAAAGACTTTGCTGCGACATAACACCCAAAATATTTCATAAATTCATAAAAAGAAAATTTTTACAAAAACTCATTAGGAGTCTCAAAATAGCAAAAGAAGCCAGCTTGAGCATTGAATAACAACTGTAATTTTTTGATATGCAAAAAGAGCAAGGAAATTTTTTTTCTCCACATAAAAGTGAAACTTATGTGAAATCGAAGTTCACAGCCAAACGAACCCTAAGATGCTTGAGGGAGTAAAAACAAAGTCGTACAGATTAACCAAGATTAGACCATTTTTCAAAACATATGCTATAAATAAAATAATTTTAAAAACTTCAAATGAAAGGAAAAAATAGAATTTAAGCTAATTTAACAATAACAACCACTAAACTTCCTGGCAAAAAAAAACACTAAATATATATGCATAAGAAAAGAGGCAACATTTCAAGGCTTTAAAAGAGTTCATTGCGGGATAACAAAAAATGCGAAAGAAAATGATCATTAAGGGTGTAACGTCTTTGAAAGGTTTCAGCTATCGCGACAAATATCAGCTAAACCTCCCTAAATTAAAGATATTACAGGAAAAAAGGGACTTTTTTCAAATAAAACGCGGAAGCGTCGAACTGATGTAAACTGTTAGGATCAAGACAATTCGATTCAGTGAAATAAAAAGCAACGGGATCCAACTAATTCAAGGATCAAGAAAAAAATTGCGAACCTTGAAAGATTCAGCAGCTCGAGATGCCGAATCGGCGAAGGCATCGCGAGATCCGCTGAGGCGCGGGGCAGCAGATCTGAGAGTCGAGGAGAACGCCATTTCTGGAGAGAGAAACAGCGAGCGCAGAAAATGAAAACCCTCTCTCTTTCTCACTCGTTTGAGAATCGAAGAAGGAAACCCTACAATGAATATGGGGGCAAAGAGAAATGAGAGGAAAAGGGGGAGAGAGAGGGCGGCTATTAATAGAAAAATTAGGGTTTCGGCGATTGCGTCTCAAGTCGACGGAACTCTCTCTGATCTCTCTCTGTCTCTCTCCCCTCTCCCCTCTTTCTTTTTCTCTCTCTAGCTTTTATAGCAAATAAAACTATGTGATAAGCGCACTCGCCTTATTTTTTTTTTGATACCTTGTTGCATAATTGGCATTTTGTATGAGGCTAAATTTTATTAAATCCCTGCTCTTGGCCGAAATTTATTGAAAACAAGAGGTTTCTTGTATAGATTAAAAAGGAGCATTCAATGGCCGAGATTAACAGAGCAAGATAACCCAGAGCAGAAGATTCTACGCTGGTGACTGTATACGAATTTATATATTACGCATATTTTTTTTTTGTTTAATCTGGTATGTAGTCTTTGACAATAACTTTTTTACTTCTTAACATTTTCGTCTTTTGCATTTTAGCCGTGTTTCGAATTGTAAAATATAGAACTTCCATGGTATTTATTTGCAATTTATGATCGGTGCAGTTTATGAAATGTTTATGTAAACTATGTTGAAAGGAGACGGGTTGGTGTGAAATTTATTTGAAATGCGTGTTTTTTCTGAAATCTTCCTGAGTTATGCGCCGTGTTCAATTTTTTTAGAAAAGAGAAATGTACAACAATTAGTCAAGCAGCCTCCCCCCACGCAAAGAGAAAACAGGTGAGGGTCCATATATGTGTGCTGGGCTCATTACCGCACACTCTATTTACTCAGTTATTTAGCGTTTTTTTTGTTTTTTTTCCTTTTATATCTTAACGGATAAATTACTATAGAACATCGAGCGTTGCATATAAAAATATGATCATATGTCTATCTCAACTCTCGTTCGACAAACATTCAGTTTCGTAAATCTCTTAGGACATCATTTGGCATTGCTCGGATGAAAGATCGACCGCAAAAAGAAAAAAGTAAAAAACACTTGCTACAGATTTACTGCCCCATACACTGACATTTTAATACTTGATCTACATAATAAATTATTTCAACATAAATAATAAGTGTCGATCATGCTTAACAATGTCACATCTTACAAATAAATCTTTCAAGATTGCAAATATATGTTATTTAAGGAGGTCAGGGCCTGCGCAGCAGCCCTCTCTTCCGCAGACATCAGGGTAAAACAGAAGAGTCGGGTCGAACTAAAACATGTAAGACCCGTTTGCATGGGTCCCATTTTAGGGGGCCGTGGGAGTGTGAGTGCCTCCTTTTCTTTTTCTCTTATTAAAGGGAATACGTACAAAATTCCAAAAAAAATAAACTGAATTATCAAAAGGGTGTAAATATCAAAACAAGCATGTTTTTGGACTTTGTTGGGGGTAGGTCCGTAGGTGTGTGGCGTTTCTGCTGACCTGCCGCAAGCTACCAAACTCTCGGAGGCACCGTTGGTACGTTGCACCTGCGGATCACAATAACACATCGATACTCCCACTTTCCTAACCGCTAAAATTTTCACGGCTTTGTTGAACTCTGTATTAAAATATTAAAATAGCAGTACTAAATGTTGGACAAAATATAGCTATAAACCAAATTCTAATTAAACCAAATACAAAAACACCAGAACATATAATTTCAAATAGGATTAAAGAGGGTTTATTGAGATTGGATTTGGATGCGATGACCGAGGTGCGGATTGCACTGTCCTTAAAATATAGTTTCGCGTCCCTTCTCGGTGAAAACAACCGGTTGCACAAGATCTCAAACATGCTACTCCCTAGGATTCAACGGTCGCCGCAAGCTGTACTCGATTGCGATGGCTTTGAACAGCTTTGATCGGCTCCGGTATTACGATAAGAATTGAAAAGCGAATTTTTTAATTGTACGAGAAGATGAGAGAATGGTGCAAATGAGTTTACTTTTTACGGTTAAGAAAGGAGAGGTTTTACAAAAGCAAAGCTTTTCCTCTCTTAACTTTAGTCTCTGGTTTGGAAGATATTAGGAAGAGGCGTGCATATTCCTGTTTATACACTTGATGAAAAACCTTGAAATGGATGAGAATCAATCATGAAATAAATTAGAAATTAATTGTGCAATCAACTCAAAATTTTGAACGGCCCTGTTGATTGCTCATGAAAAAGAATCTAAGAGAATTAAATTATTTAATCAATGAAATAAAGGGATTATATGATAACAAAATAAGGAAAATAATTTGGACCAATCAAAGTCACACCCTCAAAAAACCCAGCATGCATAATTTTAGGAAAGATTGAACCAACAAACTACGAATTCCTGGTCTTGTGTTTGTAAAATAAAATAAATGAAATATTAAAAAGTTTTGAAATATATACAATAATTCCAGCATTAAAATGATCTCGCGGGTCAACGTACGCCAATGTAGGGACCGTATCTCGGCGATGGCCACCGTTCCCATTGGTGCAATCGCAAAACCCAAAAAACTAATTTGTATCTATTCGAGCCACTGCTAGCGGGTCTTCGGACCGGTCTAAAAATCGTTCATAACTGTAAATCATGCTTAACAATGTCATATCTTCGGACCGGTCTAAAAATCGTTCATAACTGTAAATCATGCTTAACAATGTCATATAGTATGTATCCTAAATCATGAACGATAGAGATTTTGAGTGATATTTTTATTGGGTGATGTTGGACGGCACCGGAGAGGGTCGGGCAAAAAATCAACAAACTGGATCATTATATTCTAAGACACAGCATCAACCCCTCCACGTATTTTCCGTTATACATATATAATTTGACACTTTTTGTGGTTATAAATTTCACGGTGTTTCCTATTAAAGAACATTTTCCATAATCAGATGGGCCAACCAAGCATCAAAATCATGTGTATTTTTTATTTTTTGTTTTTTCTTGGGGGAGTGGGGTTGTTTGACTTTTCCACTAAGGACATGAGGGTATTAGGAATAACCTTTGGTATAGAATACACCAATTATTGTACAGCCCTAGTTTATATACGGAAAATGCTTAACCTACCGGGCTTGAAATCCTACTGCAAAATCTATCCAAGAGACAGACACCATGGATCCACTTGTTTGACACTAGTATCTAGGTACTGTGGATCCCACCATTTTGTCTTTTGGATAAATTATGGTAGGATTTCAAGCTGATATCCTTCTTTATATATAACCAAATAATTGAGAAATTCTGATGGATATAAAGTTAAAAGGGGATCATATAATACAGCATATAAAACCAAAATAAACATCTAATGGTTCAAACACCAGAACTTTTGTCCAATACGCCGACCTAGAAAAATGAAACTGGCATTATTTCAAGGCTCGGCAACAAGTGAATCCTTGTAACATTCTCCTGTCGTTTTTCTTTTCTCTTCTTCAACACCGAGAGAAAAAGGATGTTTCAATGCCTGAAGTGTCTCACATTTGTGAAGAGGAGAGAGACCCTAAATTTGTTGCAGCAATCTATGGCGTCTTTACCCCTGATACTACCACCGGGTTCTGCAATAACTCCAATGTCATTCTGCCACGCTTCTTCAACGGCATCCTTCCAAGCTGTATCAGTACCAACCGTAAGTAGGGGTAGCGTTCACCAAGTTCTAAAAGTAGGCATTTGGTTCCGAGGTGCCTCAGTATGTAACTAGAACAAGAGTTAGAAATCGAGTGGTTGGATACACACAGACGTGATGCATCTTCAAACACGGTTACTGAAAGCCGTCAACATAAACGGTGTAATGAGAATACTATGATTTAATTTTCGACCAAAGCTACATCGATAAAATCCAACCACTAATTACCTGATCAGAACCAAGACGGTTTGAAGTGAGCCAAATAAGCCGCCAGCTATGTGTCCAATATCAATGTGTCATAAACATTGATTCATATTATACCAGGTGTCAGACCGATATCAGTTTGTTTTTGCATAACTTGACCGGTATGCCAATGAATAGAAGCAGATGAATTATTTTATAACTCGTAGACAAACAACAGATTATCGAGTACCATATTATTAACCAATTACTGAATTACTAAGTAGCAAATACTACCACTAGCCATAATTCACAAAACTGCAAGGGTGAACTTCACATATTAGTTTGTTTCTGAAATTTTTTGTTTATTTCCCGTGTATTCTTTTTTTGGGCCAAAGTTTATTTGTTATGTAGTTTAGCTATTAAGAACGATTACGATTTAAAAGTATTTTATCTGTTTAAATATTTAATATTTCAATGAAAATAATATTGTTTATATAACAATCCCTCAAACCATTAAATAATTATTTACTGATGATGATTATTAAAAGTATATTAACTTTAATTCAAATTCTTTGTTTATCATCAATAATAAAACAGTGATAGTTTTATCTTATTATCTTACTTATTTATACAAATTGATACAACTGATATACCGTTAGAAGCAGGGTTGCATGTGGATCCGGATATCCGCCACATATCCGGATTCGGATATCCGCCGCTGATGGAGCTCTGGATCTCCTTCAGATGTTACCTTCCGTTGATCCGCAGCGAGTGGTGATGAGCGGTTGAGACTGGATCTGAGGGTTTTCCCTTTATGCGTGTGGATCTCAATGGGCTTGAAGCGAATGAAACCGAGCTTCCTGCAAGGAAGTTCCGGGTGGTTGTGCTATCGAGGACCCTTCGACGATCAATTTAGACGATCTAAATGGGCAGAGTAGCAGCCCATTGGGAGTAAAATTGCCTTACCTTAGTCGTCTGAGAGAAATGTTTATATAGTGGCAGTCGTGGGCTGGCGGGCGCGAAATTCACGCCGGCCGTTACGCCCCTGGTGTTACGCCTGCGTGAAAGACGGGATTTCCCATTAATGACAAGACGCGCTCGTTAATGGGGGAACGAGATGGCGTAGAACGCGAGATCGTGGGCGGCGGATATCTCGTGTCAGGCAAGATTCACGGAGCCATGGTGGAGACGCCTGTGATCGGTGCTCGGGGTCGGTCGATGAGACCGAGGAAGTTGAGCTCGGCGGGAGGCTCGGAGACGAGCGGGAGACCGAGCAGGCTTGGTTCATGTGATAGCTCGGAGGCGAGCTGGGAGGGCTGAGGAAGCTCAGCGTGCAGGATGGCTCGGAGGCGAGCCAATGGTTATCTGTAGGACGAGCATAGGAGTGGTCTGGAAGGCCACCGAGGGTTAGGAACATCCTCGGGAGGGAGGTCCGGGGCACGCCTTCAACGTACCATTCTTACTCCTTTCTCGCAAGTCCTGGGACACGTCATCTACCACGTGTCATAATCTGAGGAGTGCTCAACATCATCATTAACCCCCCACTCTCGTCCCGGCCTATTTATGGGTCGGGTCGAGAGTAGTATAACTGGTCACCCGGGCTAAGTTCTTATTTGATGACGTCAGCGGATCATGGAAGAGATCTTGCATTAAAGAGAAAGTGTCGATTCTGGCGTACGTTCATCGGAGCGCCGTGTCACGTGTCCGACGCTGGTTGGCTGACGTGACGGGCCGCTGGTGTTCCCGCACCCGATAGGACGCGCCCAATGCGCGTGCGACAGGTGGAACGTTGATGGTCGTTGAATGCGAAGTGTCATTTTCGCGGGAGACGATCGGCGCCGCTGGATGTGTTCGCCGATTGCTGTAAATAGAGGTGGGTTTCCCTCGAGGGTCCACAATTCGCTATAATTTCCTCTTCCTTTCGTGTGTTAGCTCGGCGCTCTTCCCTTTAGGTCGGATTTCCTGCGTTCTTTCCTCGGAGGACCCCTTCTCTTGATCAGGTTAGATGTCTTCCTCTGAGGATTCCGTAGAAATAGTTCGGGTAGAGTCTGGGGAGTCTTCTGCGGCTTCCTCCTCTTCATCCGGGTCGGAATCTTCCCGGGAGGTTAGGGTTAGTCGCGCTTCCCGGGGTCGTGCGGCGGGGACGGTCCCCAAGGCGAGCGCCAGGAGTATCCGCGACGTAGTTTCCCTTGTGAGGCACGTGAATGAGCTCACCACAATTCGGGCTCGCTTCCACATTCCCCTCGGCTACTCGCTTCGTTTGGCCGGGGAGGGAGAGAGGGCAGATCAGGTACATGGAAAGGAGGTTACCAACGAAATGACCGAGGAATTGGGTAGCCAGCTCGTCAAAGGTCGAGATTGAGCGTGGTGCGAGCCCTCGGAACCAATCTCGGCCAGCCCGGATGAGGGTGGTGGGGAAGGCCCGTCATTGAGCCGCGTCTGAGTTGTCTTGGAAACTCATGCCTACCGTAAATGCGTCCAAGTGGTCCTTCGGGTCGGAGTTCCTATCGAAGAGGGCCACTTTGGATGGTTTGTTTCTGGATGAGTCACACTCAGCTAGTAGCTGTTCAGTAAAGGGCCTTGTGAGTGAGTTAGCCGAGTACTTCGCGCTTTCGCCAGTCGTACGGTCATCCTGTCGTATGTTTTCGATTTTCCTTTCGAGGACCTCTATTCTTTATTGGTACCTCGAAGAATCTTCACAGTCGGAGCGCCCGCTCCCTCTGCTCGCGACTTGCGCGACAGAACGGCTTCGGTTTCGCTCTATCGCGTTCCTTAAATCTCCGGGGTGGACCCTTCATGGATAACCCCGGTGTTCGTCATACGCGTGACCTCGACGGCGGCGGCGGCGTGGGTTTAGCCTGGAATCAGGCGATTGGGCTGACACTTCCCCGAGGGGCGAGAAAACACGGCGCGCGTTGAAGTGATAGCCCGGTCCCCCCTGTGATCAGGGTGTTGAGCTATCCGGTGCCCAGCGGGTCATGAAATCATTCCCTGGACGCAGGCCATGACTTCCAGAACCGGCACGTCGGTGTTCGGTCACATCAAGATGAGCACGAGTGAGGTTAAGAGCCTGAGTGTTTCCTTCTATCTCCCTGCGAACGTCGTCTTCTCGGGGAGGGGATGATGTGGTCTGGCGGGCATGGCGGGCTGCTTGGACGTAGGCGAGTGCGTCCACCATCGCCATGAGCCTGTCGATTCGAGCGGATAAAGCGTTGATAATGTTAGGGGAGGAGTAGGGCCATTTCTGCCCCCACTGTGGAGGACGGGACGGCTCATACTGGGATCGTCGCGGTTATCGCTTGTCATTGAACCGGAGGCGGAAGATCAACTTTTTGGGTGGGAAAGAATGCGTTCCCACAGACGGCGCCAACTAATGGAAGCAGAAATCTCCTTCAGATGTTGTCCTACGTCGATCTGGCTGTAAGCGGTTCTGAACTGTTGTGATTGGTAGTGAAAATTGGACGTGTGGATCCCAATGGGTTGTGTTTCCCCCAATCAGAGCAAATCTCTGTTCAAATTCCAAGGCGGGAAATGCAGCAACGCTTCCGTTTTCCCCAATCAGAGCAAGACTCTGTTTTAAAATTTAAATTTTAAAATAAAGAAAGCAACGCTTCAGATGACTTGCGCTCTGCGCTGCGCGACACGTGTCAGCGCAGTTGCGCTGCGCTCTGCGCTGCGCGACACGTGTCAAGCGCAGGTGCGCTTGCGCCAACTGTGCCAGAATTTAAACAATAAAATTTTGGAAATATCTTTCTAATCTTGTTAAAATAATAAGATTATCTTCTGTAAAACAGAAGCCCTAGGATCAAAGATCCAACGGTAGGGAGACATCCCTAAATCAATCAGAAAAAGATCTTTTTAACTGATTTAACAAATCAATTGGCACTATATAAAGGCCCCAGACACCAGGTCTAAAATATACAGAGATAGATATACAGAATTCCTCTAAAAACTTTGAGAAGAACTCGAAGAGAAAAGGGTAAAACCTTTGAAAAAAGAAGAATTTCTTCTAAAAAGATCAATGATCTAAGAACAAGATCAAGATCTTCCACAAAAAAGAAAAAGATCAAAGAAGATCCAATAAATAAATAAAAAAGAGAAGTAATTTACTTCTTTATCAGATCTTTTGATCTATATAAAGGCATTGCCTTTTGATGAACCATCGGTTCTTGAATCTTGAGGTAGAACCTCTAAAAAGATTTTTTTTTCTTTCTTTGATCTAAATTAGATCAAGATGCGCTCTGCGCTACTGAACAGTGCCTTGCACTTTTGATTTGCGCTGTTGCGCTCCTTGGATTGGTGCAAGTCACCAGAGAGCGCCACGTGTCAATCTGCGCCTTGCGCTCCTAAAAACAGAGCGTTGCGCTCCTAAAAACAGAGCACTGCGCTCTTGGATTGGCGCACTGCACCAGAGCGCACCATGTGTCAGCAGCGCAATAGCGCAGCGCACTGCGCTTGCGCTCACCAGAGCGTGACACGTGTCACCTCCATATGCGCTAGCGCCTTGCGCTCATTAATTGGCGCAGAGCGCCTGACAAGTCACGTGATGCGCTGTCAGACCATTAAATGCTCTGCATTATTAAAGAAAAGGGCAGAGTCCAATTAAAAGGTCCAACGGACCAAACAAAAATGCTATGCATTATTAAACAAGGGCAAAGCCCAATTAAAAGGTCCAACATACCAAAACAAAAATGCTATGCATTATTAAACAAGGGCAGAGCCTAAATAAAGGCCTGACAGGCCAAACACAAATAAAATGTTGAATATTCTCAACTGGACTTAGCCCAATTCTGGCCATAAGTTCTCAAATTAAATTGAACTGAGCACAACTGCTCTCCCAAATCAATTTACACCCGGTTCAAGGGTACATCTCTGAAATCCTCTGATATTTGTCGTTGTAATCCTTCAACGTCGTCAGAGAGGTGACGGGTCCCGACAACCACATATTGATACGGACTGTGGGGTCCTTAAATTCATAGACCAATGCGTCCTTAAACCAATTTTCGTCCCTAAAATGGGAATGTTGGACCATCATGTCCCTAAACTGGTAATACGAACTGTGGGGTCCTTAAACCTAGGACTAATGCGTCCTTAAACCAATATTCGTCCCCAAAATGGGAATGTTGGACCACCATATCCCTAAACTGGCAATGGACTACTATGTCCCTAAACTAGAACAATAGAGCCCCCAAATGCTCTTTTGTCGGATCTAAACGATCCTGTTAAGTTGATCTTAGTCTCAAATCAGACTAACGTATCCTTAACAAACATTTAAGTTGATCTTAGTCTCAAATATGGCTAACGTATCCTTAAACCAAAACCCCAAATCCAAATCTAAGAAAATACGGATTTGGACTAATCCACGTCCTACGGGCGACAACATAAATTAGTCTCCGTATACAATCCACGGGCAACCACAAACAAAATAAACACCCACGACACGAAGTGACCAGCTTGAGAAGGAGAAAGTTATTACCACGATGCGGTAGCGTAATTAACTGCAGGGGCTTGCGCCTGCAGGGAAGAGCGTCCCCACAATCAAAAACCCCTCAAGCGAGGGGGAATCTGATGAAGTCTGCTACATCGGCCGCATCCGTTTAAACCTTCGATATACGTTACCATAAATCAACTTGGCATCTTCGGAGAGGTGGACGGATAGCACCAAATAGCATCTGCCCCGAATCTCAGGCAAGACGTCTCTGTCGTCGCGCCGTCATTCGGAGGGGAACAGATTCTGGCACGCCCGGTGGGACCTCTTCCTCTTTCCACTCCACACTTCGTGTGTCGTGTTTGCGAACGAATCACGGTTTGTTGTGGTTGCCTATGGATTCGAGGTACTTAGATTTGGTGTCTTGCTCCGTGCAGAAAACAGAAGATCAATGGCTTCAAACTACACTACCTGCAACTGCAACTCTCGCTCTGTACTTACCGGAGGAGTGACTTACGGGCCCCAAGCGGCCTCCCTTTTCAAGATGCCAGTGGAACAGGTAACTCAAGCCGCCACTGGACTATTCTTCGGGACCATGCTCCCACCGATGAACTTCAATGCCCCAATGACATCGCAAGAAGCTCCCAAGAAGTCGGTATTCGATCGGCTTGCAACTACTGCGGCCCCTCTCAACAGGTCGCCCAAGTCTAATGCCTCAGTTTTCAAGAGACTGGGACGAAGCTCAGATGAGCCCGTGAATAAGCCCACAATTCCTGAAGAGGTTATCCCAAAACGGATAGCTATTCCTACTCCTGAAGTCCCCAAGGCGGTTTCTCCTGCTAAGGGGTCGGTCCTCACAAGACTGGCCATTTCATCTCCTACTCCACGTGAAGTTATGAAGGTTGTTTCCCTTTTTCGGAAGTCGGCCTTCGCAAGACTAACTACCCCCTCTTAAGGGGTGTCAGTCTTCAACAGGCTAGCAGCAATAACAGTCTCTCCTCAAAGCAGAGGGCATGAAGAAGCTTATCCAACAACGGAGGTGATCTCATCCGCACGACATGCTCGACGTCGCCACTGGCGCCGAGTGAGGAAAGCTAGGGGAAATTCCCCTTCTGGACTGACTCCGCCAGCTCCAACGGTGGAAGTTGACGCTGCTGTTCCAACCGGGAACAGCTTTGAACTACTTAGTAAGGTGCGCAGGAATTCGCCAACTGCTGTGCTGAAAAGATCTCCTCCACCTATGGAGGAATCCTCAAAGGCGAAGCTGGAGCAGCCCCCTCAGCGGCTGTCCTCTAACATTTACAAAGTCTGGCGTCAAGTCCAAGACTCAGTTGTTGATCAAGACTACCCCCGCCGACAAGAAAAGATGAAGGTTCGGCAGGAAGAGAGCCGCCCTGTTAAGCCACAAAAGGCAACAACTACTTCGGTGCCCACTGCAACGGCTCCCTCAACATCAACTGCTCAAAGAAAAAGGAGGCCGCAAAAAGCCCCTGTGAACATGGCGAACTGTAAAGACGCTGAGACCAAACGCCCCAAGTCTGGGGGCATAACAGTCCATACTGTTTATATGGTTTCCGGAAAGGAGGAAAGCCGTGCTTCGACGGGTCACCGACCGCTCACCCGATCCGTGACGAAAGCCCAGAAGCAACAACAGAAGCTTCAGGAAATGACGACTGCAATGGCCGCACTCACCAGGCTAAAAGAAAGCTCGGAGGCATCATCAGAACAGCGTCACGAATAAGAAACCGATGCTGACTTCTTACGCATAGTCCTCGAAAAGAAGGACAAAGAAGCCGCAGAGCAAGCAGCTAATATAAAACAAATGGCGCTTCTCTTCCAAGATATGGTCGGAATAATGTTACAGCAGGATCCTCCAGCTGAAGACCCTCCGACCATTACTGAAGACGATAGAGGGGAGACATCTAATCCTCCTCCGGCTCTTTCAGCAGCGAAGGAGGAAACCATTTCCAAGGCGGCACTAGATAACTATATAGCTCAGCAAATACGAGCTCATCAGGCGAGTGAAGCGGCTGGACAAATTGTTAAAACTGGACGACCCTATCCGAACTGGTATAACCAAATCAGTTACCCGCCGGGATATACGATCCCTAAGTTCCACGTATATAAAGGAACAGGGAATCCCCATCAGCATGTCGCTCAATTCAGGGCCTTATGCGGCAACACTGGAGGCGACGACAAACTGCTGCTTCGCCAATTCGTCGGCAGCTTAGCAGAAACAGCCTTTGAATGGTATTCGGAGCTACCTAACGACTCTGTCAAAACATTTGCGGAGATGGAGTTATTGTTTAAATAAAGATTCGCGAGTGCTAGTGAACGCACTCCGATAACAGCACTGATTAATGCCAGGGTAAGGCCAGGCGAAACGTGGGTTCAATACGCGATCCGATGGCGGAACTTGTGGTCGAAGTGCGAACAGCGCATCGAAGAAGCACTAGCGGTGGGCATGTTCATGGGCACCTTAGATCCTCATGCAACTATTTCACAGTTCATGATGTTCTTTAAACCGACCACGTTCCAGGCTTTAATTAATAAGCTAGCCCAGATGGATCAAATGGGTCACAGACCGTCTCCTCCGAAGCCGGAACCCCGAAACGACAAGGGTAAAGGGAAGGCGACCTTCGTTACGAACACTCTACAGCAGCCCAGTGCCCCAAAACTAGCGGGTCAACTGGAAGAGAGACGACGGTATCATAATGAGAAAATGAAGCGCCCTTACTCATTCCCGCGGGATAAAACGAAGAGGCTGTTTGAGCTGGCGATGCGCAATAGGCTTATCAATCTCCCGAATTCAAGGAGACCACCGCAACCCAGCGAGGTGAATAATCCCAATTATTGCCCTTACCACCAAACGGTAAGTCACCCGATCGAGGATTGCTTCGTCTTTAAGGGATGGATCGAGGATAAGTACCTACAGGGCAAGTTCGCGCTATCCGAAAATTGGAAGGTGAGACCGCCACAACCACATGCTCCGAAAAAGATGGACATGCCAGGGGCATCATGCTTATTCATAGAGAAAACACCATGGACCACTATGTCCTAAAACTAGCTAATGACCGAAACGTCTTTAAACTACTACCGCAGCATCCTAAGGCTGACGTGATAAAAAAAAGGGGAGAAATAAAAGAAGAAGAAGAAAACGGTATGTCCATAAGCAAAATGGGCACGGATGAAAACCCGAAAGGGCTCCGTGAGTAAAAACAGCAGGGCTACCGGCGAGTCTTGTGAAAACCTGAAAGGGCGCAACCTCGTTTTTTTTATTAAAAAAAAAGAATAAAAAAAAAAGAAGACGGCATGTCCATAAGCAAAATGGGCACGGATGAAAACCCAAAAGTTCTCCGTGAGTAAAAACAGCAGGGCTACCGGCGAGTGTTTGTGAAAACCCGAAAGGACGCAACCTAGTTAAAAGACACTTACAGGGTCCTCTCGACCTTGTAAGGAGAAACCACCCGCGTGAGATCCTTACGACTCACAAGGGAGCAACACACTTAGGGATCCTCACGATTTCTAAGGAGAAATTACACTTGCGAGATCCTCATGACTCGTAAGGAGAACTCTCTTATGGGACCCTCACGGCTCATAAGATTTGAAAGTCTTAAGTTACAGAGACCTGAACCTGTTCTTAAGCAACCCCCACAACCTTCGATATTGCCCTACAAGTGGCTCAATACCGACCCTTGTATACAATCCACGGGCGCGAATAAACGTTTCCCTAACCAAGTCCCATCCGTGACTAGGGATATGTTCGCACGATGAACAACCTGTTTCGCCCAATCAGAGCAAAGCTCTGTTGAAATTCAAAATTCAAAATTTTGAAGCAACGCTTCAAATCTCGGGCGCAACGCGCCACATGTCAGGCGCTGATACGTCAGCGCAGCGCCCAAGAAAGCGCGCCCAATCAAAGCAAAGCTCTATTAAAGGAAGCAACGCTTCAGTTGCGCAGGCACTGCGCTGCGCGACACGTGTCAGCGCAGATGCGCTGTGCGACACGTGTCAGTGCAGATGCGCTGGCGCAGTTGCGCTGCGCGACACGTGTCACGCACTGGGGCATCTGCGCCAAACAGAATTAAAATTCTAAAAAATCTTTTCTGTTCTTGATAAAATAAGAAGATTTTCTTCTGCAAAGCAGAAGCCCTTGGATCAAAGATCCAACGGTGGGGAAAATTCCCCAAATCACTCAGAGAAAGATCTCTTTAACAAATTTAACTAATTTATGGGCACTATAAAAAGGACCCTAGGCCTCAATTCAAAGCATGAACATTTTCTTGAAAAAAGTCAAGAGCTTCAAACAGAGAGAGAATCTGAGAAAATTTCAAAGAAAAAGGTAAAAACCTTCACGAGAGAAAAGAAATCTCTTTAATAAATCATTGATCTAAAAACTAGATCAATGTTCTTCACATAATAAACAGTGCTTTGCACTTCTTATGAACCACTGGTTCTTCAAAAATAAGGAAACAACAAAAATAAAAATAGTGCTTTGCACTTTTGTTCTTGAATCTAAAAGATTCTTAGTGCTTTGCACTTCCAAACTGCGCTGTTGCGCTCTTGAGAGAGCGCCACGTGTCAGCTACAGAATAATTTGCGCAATGCGTTCTTAAAATAGAGCTTCGCTCTCTGGAATTGGCGCACCTCACCAGAGCACGCCACGTGTCAACAGCGCAACAGCGTAGCGCACTAGCGCAGCGCACTGCGCTGTTGCGCTTGCGCTCACCAGAGCATGACACGTGTTCTCACCATAAGCGCTTACGCTCTTTGACTGGTGCAAAGCGCCTGAATAATGCAATGCATTTATTTTACTGAAGGGTCAGGCCCAAATCAGAAGGGCCTAGTAGGCCGAATTAAATTGCAATACAATGAAAAGGGGCAGAGCCCAAACAAAAATTGAAAATGCAATGAACAGGGCAGAGCCCAAGCAAGACTGATGCTCTGCATCATATATAAATGGGCACAGCCTGATAAAATAAATAATGCTATGCATTATTAAACAGGAGCAGAGCCCCAGTAAAGGCCTAACAGGCCAAAAATAAATAAAATGTTGAACATTTTCAACTGGACTTAGCCCAATTCTGGCCGTAAGTCCTTAAATTAAATTGACTAAGCAAGATTGCTCTTTTAAATCAATTTATATCTGGTTCGAGGGTACATCTCCGAACTCCTCTGACACAGGTCGTTGTAATTCTTCTGTTAGTGTATATGCCCTAGAGGCCATTACTGTATCATACTAGTTTGTATATTACTTAATGGAAGCTTGGGATATTCACCTTGTTTATACAATCTTGCTCAGTATGCTAGGTTTATTTCTACTTCAATGTGTACATGTGTTTATTTTAGTATATCGCCTATACACATTAGTGGAGCCCTTAGGATCTTTGCTTGATTACCAGCGTTGTGATGGCAGTCACACTAGTGGGGCTGGGTAATCTATAAGCACATCTTTATGCAGGTCCCTAGTCACAGGACTATCGAGACAGGGCATCGATACTCCGGAGTAGACTAGCGCATGCGCTTCTCATCCCAGTGTGGGAGACGGTCTGTCCCACAGCCATCGGTACGTCGTACTTGAGAGAGTATGCGGGTGCTCGTTGGGTTACGAGTACACTGGACAGGACTCGTCAGGAACTGACTAGTTGGTATTATGCCTATCGTCAGTTATCAGTTCCCAGGTGACATGAGTACAGCTTAGTCCGCTGACTTGACACTGTCACTTCGCCTCGAGTGTGTTCCCACTGTACTTTGATTACTACCCTACCACGGCTCAAAGGAGTCGTGCAAACAGGTGGTAGTTGGGTGCAGTCCCGAAGCACTTGGAGGCAGTGACGGTTAGACAGGATTCGTCTCTCCCGGTATTGGGGGTTGACATCGCGCTGTGTCTAGGAGAGCCATTACACGAGTAGTCCCTGGCCAGGGCAAACGAGATATACTGGTAGACTTCCAGTGTTATCTCAGGGTGTTTTGGGCTTCACTCCGACACGACTTGTACCGCTATTGGGGGACTGACGTTTACCGCCCCCTAGGCCCGCCATGCTATGTATCAGACGAACAGACCGGACTGTACGGAGAATGTCACATTCAGGCTCAGTAGGAGTTCAGATGGGTTTCGCCTCGTTAGTCTTCTTGTCGGCATCTACCTGGGGACCGTTACTCACAGCTAGTGCCGCTTGCGGTCTGTGGTTAAACCCACTGCCAGCGTAGTGTCGATTCTTTAGAGTCCCACACAGAAAGCTATTCGCCTTTAGGCAAAAGAGTAGAGATCGCATGGTTTTGCGACAGGTCGCATGGTTTTGCGACAGGGTTCGGTCACATCCGTGCACTTGTGCACGTACAGTGTCCGGACAGTTTACACTAGCGGGCTTTGGTTTAAGCCAGATCCTAGTGTACCTTTTGGGATTGGATTTATCCAGTATGCATTCGTGTTCCTCGGAACGCGGATGCGGGTGTGTATGCACAGTTGACGGAGAGACAGAGGCAGAGGATTCTCATTAGGGTTGTTGACCGTTGACAGTTGACTATTGACTTTTTGCTCAACCCTAATGAGAATATGATATGTGATTAACAATTATATTAATTAAGTATTGTGGTGACATGGTTGTTGAGGGGTTGACTTTGTTGACTTGTTGACTTTGTTGACCGGTTGACTAGGTTGGACTAGTTGACCATCATGATGACTATGGCTATCATTTCATAGCAAAGACTTTTTACTTTCTTGTTTCTTTTGTGAGAAATGAGTGCATGAAATGATTTAGCCATTTTGACTTGAACCATTTTACACAATACTTGATTATTATTTTTGTGATGATGGTTTTGGATTATGAGAGCAAAAAGAGAAAAGTCTTCTCTCATTCTTTCATGCTCATTCTCTCTCTTGTTCTTGAGCTTTCATCTTCCTCCTCTTGCTCTCCCTCTCTTGATTCTATGGTTCACTTGTCTCATGAGTTGAGAACCAAGAACCATAGATAAAATCTCATACAAACTCTTCTCTACTCACTCTAGTTCACAAGGTTTAGCAAACCGAGTGAACTAGTTTCTTCAAAGTTCGAAGAAGGAGCCAAAGGTTGAAGCTTTCAGGTGGATCTATCTTCGGCGCAAGGAGACGACGGGGAGAAGCCGGTTCGGACGACCATCGAAGCTTGAAGACGAAGGAGTTCGAGAAAAAGAAAGGTATAACCCCCTAACCAAGTAGTTAGCAACTCGTTGTTAGGTTGTTAGTTAGATGTTTAACAAAGATCCGGTTTTGAGTCCATGTTACCACCTCTAAGAAAATTATTTTTCACCAAATTCCGCATGCCCAAAAGTACCGGGAGAGGTAGCATGGACTTACAGTGGTATCAGAGCCTAGTTAAACTCTATTTAACAAGTTAGCAAAGTAGCTAGAAGATCGATCAAAGAAAAGTCGCAAAACGAACCCAAAACTGTCAAGTTTCTGCCGATTTTTTTTCTGTTCAAAAATTGATAAATTTTATCTTAAAAATCGGCTCAGGCTTTTGTGTGATCATCCACCAAATTTGGTCCAACGATCGAGTCAAAGCGCCGCGGAAAAGCGGCGGGAGCACGCTCTCGCCGCGGATCCGCGGCCGAGTTGACTCGGCCGAGGTCCAAGTTTGGTGCAGCGTTTTTTTTGGGGTTGTTTTGGGATTTTTGGAATATATATTTTCTGCCCAGATTTTCCAGAACGAAAATTTTATTTTTGGGGTCCTGAAAATCCGTATTTTTTATCGAACTTCTAAAAGACTTAAGCTGACGGGTTTTTTCTGTGATGTGATATTTGTATTGAACGCCTGCTAATCGCTATATGTCGATTAGTGGGGGTTATGCAAATCTGTGATCTGTAATGTTATTGGAATGTGTATATGAATTCATTGGATTGTCGCGGGTGAATAGCCGGGGGTTGTGAGACGAGAGTTTTCTTTTCTTTCAATTCATGTAAATTTGTAAATTGATGTAATAATTATTTGTATGGCCACACAACCGGGTCGGGGTTGTAGCCGTCATTGTATAATTTCTTTTTACTGTTTTTGCTTCTAGGATAGACCCATGGAGGGGGTGCACAAACTACCGGGTATGCCGAAGTGCCGAGTGGCCTACTCACGGGGATGAGGGAGGTTGCTTTGCTTCGGGTACTTGGCGGGTAGTTTGCCGCACCCGTAGGGGTCTTGGGTGGGGTATTGGCTATTCACCGCGACCGTGTAATCTGCTTTTCGTTACAGGCTCGTACGAATTGCGGATTCCTAGTATATCCAATGTGTTCATCTGTGATCTGAAATGGCTATCATTGCAATATATCTATATATGATATTATTTAGGCGTTGCTTATGTTTTACAGCCGCGCTAGCCCAGCCCCCGCTCTGTCGTTAGTTAAGTAACCTAATGGGTAATGACGGGGCCCCGTGGCGAATGCGAACGGCATAAGCGTACGTCATATTTTGGTTGTTTTCTGCAATGGTAGGATTAAATGATGGGACGCATTAAAAGAACTAATGCAAGAATATCACGCATTAAAAGAACTAATGCAAGAAAATAAACCAAGTTAAAATCGTTGGAACACTTTCGAAAAACCACTCGGTTCTTTTCAAAACAAACTTTTAAAATGCGGAGTTTGAGCCACTCCTTTTAAAAGCTATCTCGTTCCATCGATTATATCAAGTTCTCTACGTTCACGGTTTCGCCAAAACCATTCATAGCCCTCCGTCGTTTCACATGAATAGTCAATAGTATTCAAGCTGTGTTTGTTGGCCAAAGTCAAGGCATAGTGATTGGTAGCTATTGGGTATTCATGTGCAGCATAGATAGATGCGTTGGTTTGGAACAGTTGTACTGCCTTGTTGGCCAAAGTCAAGGGTAGGTACGGGTGGATTCAAATTAACCTGGAGAACGACGGGTAGAACTTGACATGTGACTTATGATTTGTTGGCCAAAATCAAGGTCATAAGAGCATGGGGCAAAAATCCACATCGGGAGTTTCATAAGTACTGAAACTTGCTAGATTTGCATACCACTTGGAGTGTGATGATTCTGGTAGGATTCCTTCAGTTTCGTCACGCGATGATATTTGGATCCCGATCCTACTGTGAGTATATGCTACTCCTCGGGAAATTTCTCACTAAACGATCAATGCTATAAACCTAGTAGGTGCCTAGAAAGGTGTTAGCGGGGCTACGCCCCCAGGGAAAAGAGGTTCTTGAATTAAGAAACTTCGCGAAAACGTTGGAAAACCTCCCTCGAAGTACCGACACTAGCCTGGCCGAACGGTTAAGCAAGTATTGTACAGTGAGATTGATCCTGACTAATTCTTCCTTTTTGGTTTGAGGAGGGATTCGAGAAACAGTGGGAGCCATCCTGTTTAGACAAACTAAAAACCATTCTAAACTTGCAAGAGCATCAAGCTGAGTGTTTCTTCTCTCTCCTAATTGCAGCGACCAATCGACATGACTGGACTTAAGTTACTTCTAGATAAAAACATACTGACAGGGCCAAACTACAAAGATTGGCTCAGGAATGTCAAGATGGCAATCACTTACGACAAGCTGGGGTATCTTCTTACCACCAAAGCTCCCCCTGCCCCTGGTCCCACTTCCAGCGTCGCGGATAAGGAAATCCGTAAGACTTGGGAGATTGATAGCGCGAAGGCCAAGTGCCTCGTACTTGCCTCTATGGACAATGAACATCAGAGGAGGCACGAGAATAAGGACTTGGAATCCATATTTCTTCATACAAAAGAACTGTATGGAGAGCAATCTCGTATCGCAAGATACGAAGCGTCGAAAAAGTTATTTTCGGCAAGGATGGCCGTCGGATCATCAGTAGCAGAACACGTGCTTAAGATGATCGGCTACATTGAGGAGCTCGCGGACCTAGGGACCACATTGGAGAGTGAGCTCTATACGGACTTAGTTCTCCAGTCCCTTCCTTCCACTTACGCCCAGTTTATACTGAACTTCAACTTACAAGAAAAAGAAGTTGAACTTTCAGAGCTCCTCAACATGCTGAGGAGCGCAGAGGGCACCCTACAGAAAGGTAGGGAAACATCCACTTTGTTTGTAGGAGGATCGTCTTCTTCTAGGTCCAAGGCGAAAGCCAAGGGAAAGAAGAAGAAAGCCCCCGCCAAACCAAGAGGCGGTGTTAGTAAAGTGGATACGAAGGGAAAAGCTAAAGCAACAAAGATAGCGGGGAAGCTTGTGGATAAGGAAGAATGCTTCTATTGTCATAAGAAAGGACACTGGAAGAATGATTGCAGGGCCTGGAAGGCCAGAACACAGGAATTGAAGCAGGTTGCAGCTTCAGCTTCAGGTGTGTATGTTATTGAAAACCGTCTTTCAATAAACTCTACTTCCTGGGTATTGGATACCGGATCAGGATCTCATATCTGTAATTCTTTGCAGGCGTTGAGAAACCGTAGGGTTTTGAAAGCAGGTGACATGACCCTCAGAGTTGCGAACGGAGCTAGCATGGATGCTAAAGCCGTGGGGGACTATCACCTGGGAATGTCAGATGGACATGTTTTGGTTTTGCATAATTTCTTTTTTGTACCCAACGCAACTTGTAATATCATTTCTGTATCTTTAGTTTCTAAAGAAGGTTATGAATTTGCGTTTGTAAGTAATGTTGTAAACATTCACCTTAATCAAGTTCCGATTGGGTCAGGTACATTGAGCAATGGTATATACGTATTAAACCAACCACAGATTTTCAATGTCCAAAATACACACAAAAGAAAGTCTCCGGAAGTAAATCAGACTTTCTTGTGGCATTGTAGACTGGGTCACATCAATGAGAGAAGGTTGACGAAGTTACATACAGAAGGATATTTGAATGCGTTCGAATATCAATCGTATGCCACTTGTCAATCCTGTCTCAAAGGAAAGATGACAAAGACTCCGTTCACTGGACACGGAGTAAGAGCGAGCGAGCTCTTGGGACTCGTACACAGCGATGTGTGCGGTCCAATGTCTACACATGCGCGAAGCGGTTATTCTTACTTCATTACTTTTACGGATGACTTTTCAAGTTACGGTTATGTATTCTTAATGAAACATAAGTCCGAAGCCTTTGGAAAGTTCCAGGAATATAAGAATGAAGTAGAAAAACAGACCGGCAAAAGTATCAAGATTCTAAGATCGGATCGAGGTGGTGAATACTTGAGTGCCGAGTTCCTGAACTACTTAAAAGAGAACGGAATTCTCTCTCAGCTTACTCCTCCATACACTCCGCAACATAACGGTGTATCGGAGAGACGGAACCGAACCCTATTGGATATGGTACGGTCCATGATGAGTAACGCTGAGTTACCGCGATCATTCTGGGGGTATGCGCTAGAATCAGCTGCATACCTTTTGAACCGAGTTCCCACTAAGACTGTGCCTACTACACCATATGAGATGTGGTGTGGGAAGAGACCCTATCTTAATCACATTAAGACATGGGGATGTCCGGCTTTTGTTAAAAAGCAGCATGCGGACAAGCCCGAGGCACGCTCAGTACAGTGTAAGTTCGTAGGATATCCAAAAAACTCCAAGGGATATTTCTTCTTCTGCGAAGAGGAACAAAAAGTTCTTGTTTCTCGTCATGCCTACTTCTTGGAAACTGAGTTTTTAGAAACCCAGATATGGGAGCACAGTAGAACTGGAAGAAATTCCAGAACCTCGAGCTATTACTGAAAGCTTAGTGGAACCAGAGGGTTCAAAAGAACAGGACATTCCTACGCCGCTCCGCAGGAGTAGTAGGCAGTCTCATCCGCCCGAGAGATACTACGGTTTTCTCATAGACGGGGATAGAGAGGATTGCATCATAGATTATGATAAGCCTACTAGCTTCCAGCAGGCCGTTCAGAGCGTTGACTCAGTAAAATGGCTGGATGCAATGCGGACCGAAATGGAGTCCATGTACACCAACAAAGTATGGACGTTGGACATTGCTCCAGACGGGGTAAAACCCGTAGGATGCAAGTGGATCTTCAAAAGGAAGATTGGTGTAGATGGACAGGTTGAGACCTATAAAGCTAGACTTGTTGTGAAGGGTTTTCGTCAAAGACCTGGTTTGGACTATGACGAAACCTTTTCTCCAGTGGCTATACTGAAATCCATTCGGATCCTTCTTGCCATTGCTGCCTTCCACGATTATGAGATCTGGCAGATGGACGTAAAGACCGCTTTTCTAAATGGAAATTTAGAGGAGTGTGTCTATATGGACCAACCAGAGGGCTTCATTCAAAGTGGGAGCAGCGAAAAGGTGTGCAAGTTGCTTAAGTCCATCTATGGACTAAAGCAGGCATCGCGGAGTTGGAACATCTGTTTTGATGAGACGGTCAAGGAATTTGGCTTTATCAAAAATCCAGATGAACCATGCATCTATTGTAGATTTGTAGCGAGAACTGTAGTATTCCTCGTTTTGTACGTGGATGACATTCTCTTAATAGGAAATGACATTCCTATGCTACAATCTGTCAAGGGGTTCTTGTCACACAGGTTCTCCATGAAAGACCTGGGTGATGCCTCATACATCCTGGGGATCCGGATCCATCGTGATAGATCCAAGAGGATATTGGGACTTTCACAGTCCAGGTACATCGACACCATACTGAAAAGATTCAGTATGGAAGATTCCAAGCGCGGTAACCTACCGGCTTGTCACGGGATCACCCTCTCTAAAGAGATGTCTCCCAAGACTGATTTGGAGAGGGATCGCATGTCTATTATACCCTACGCTTCTGCGGTAGGCTCTATAATGTATGCGATGTTGTGTACCAGACCGGATGTAGCTTATGCACTGAGTGTGGTAAGCCGGTATCAGTCAAACCCTGAGGAGAAACACTGGATAGCAGTAAAGAACATTCTTAAGTACCTGAGAAGGACTAAGGAGATGTTCTTGGTGTATGGCGGAAAAGACCTCCAGATCGAGGCCTTTGCTGACTCCAGCTTCCAGAGTGACAAGGATGATTCCAAGTCCATGTCGGGTTTTGTCTTTACCTTCAATGGAGGGGCGGTGTGTTGGAAGAGTTCCAAACAGGAAACCGTTGCAGACTCGACGATGGAAGCGGAATACATCGCTGCATCTGATGCCGCAAAAGAAGCTGTCTGGATGAGGAAGTTCTTGAAAGAGCTTCAGGTGGTTCCGTCCATTGTTGATCCAATACCTCTGTATTGCGACAACAACGGGGCTATAGCTTTAGCGAAGGAACCCAGGTCCCATCAGAGATCCAGACACATCTTAAGGCGGTATCACCTGATCAGGGAGATCGTGGATCGCCAGGAATCGAGGTTTGGAGAGTCGCTTCAGAAGATAACACTGCAGATCCATTCACCAAGGCCTTGCCCCAGACTCAGTTCGAGCGGCTGATCGAGATGATAGGTCTTCGATACGCCAGTTCATGGCCTTAGTGCAAGTGGGAGATTGTTAGTGTATATGCCCTAGAGGCCATTACTGTATCATACTAGTTTGTATATTACTTAATGGAAGCTTGGGATATTCACCTTGTTTATACAATCTTGCTCAAAATAGTAGTATGCTACTTGGTTTGTTTCTACTTCAATGTGTTCATATGTTTATTTTAGTATATCGCCTATACACATTAGTGGAGCCTTTAGGATCTTTGCTTGATTACCAGCGTTGTGATGGCAGTCACACTAGTGGGGCTGGGTAATCTATAAGTACATCCTTATGCAGGTCCCTGGTCGCAGGACTATCGAGACAGGGCATCGATACTCCGGAGTAGACTAGCGCATGCGCTTCTCATCCCAGTGTGGGAGACGGTCTGTCCCACAGCCATCGGTACGTCATACTTGAGAGAGTATGCGGGTGCTCGTTGGGTTACGAGTACACTGGACAGGACTCGTCGGGAACTGACTAGTTGGTATTATGCCTATCGTCAGTTATCAGTTCCCAGGTGACATGTGTACAGCTTTGTCCGCTGATTTGACACTGTCACTTCGCCTCGAGTGTGTTCCCACTGTACTTTGATTACTACCCTACCACGGCTCAAAGGAGTCGTGCAAACAGGTGGTAGTTGGGTGCAGTCTCGAAGCACTTGGAGGCAGTGACGGTTAGACAGGATTCGTCTCTCCCGGCATTGGGGGTTGACATCGCGCTATGTCTAGGAGAGCCATTACACGAGTAGTCCCTGGCCAGGGCAAACGAGATATACTGGTAGGCTTCCAGTGTTATCTCAGGGTGTTTTGGGCTTCACTCCGACACGACTTGTACCGCTATTGGGGGACTGACGTTTACCGCCCCCTAGGCCCGCCATGCGATGTATCAGACGAACAGACCGGACTGTACGGAGAATGTCACATTCAGGCTCAGTAGGAGTTCAGATGGGTTTCGCCTCGTCGGTCTTCTTGTCGGCATCTACCTGGGGACCGTTACGCACAGCTAGTGCCGCTTGCGGTCTGTGGTTAAACCCACTGCCAGCGTAGTGTCGAGTATTTAGAGTCCCACACAGAAAGCTATTCGCCTTTAGGCAAAAGAGTAGAAGTTGCATGGTTTTGCGACAGGTCGCATGGTTTTGCGACAGGGTTCGGTCACATCCGTGCACTTATGCACATACAGTGTCCGGACAGTTTACACTAGCGGGCTTTGGTTTAAGCCAGATCCTAGTGTACCTTTTGGGATTGGATTTATCCAGTATGCATTCGTGTTCCTCGGAACGCGGATGCTGGTGTGTATGCACAGTTGACGGAGAGACAGAGGCAGAGGATTCTCATTACGGTTGTTGACCGTTGACAGTTGACTATTGACTTTTTGCTCAACCCTAATGAGAATATGATATGTGATTAACAATTATATTAATTAAGTATTGTGATGACATGGTTGTTGAGGGGTTGACTTTGTTGACTTGTTGACTTTGTTGACCGATTGACTAGGTTGGACTAGTTGACCATCATGATGACTATGGCTATCATTTCATGGCAAAGACTTTTTACTTGCATGTTTCTTTTGTGAGAAATGAGTGCATGAAATGATTTAGCCATTTTGACTTGAACCATTTTACACAATACTTGATTATTATTTTTGTGATGATGGTTTTGGATTATGAGAGCAAAATGAGAAAAGTCTTCTCTCATTCTTTCATGCTCATTCTCTCTCTTGTTCTTGAGCTCTCATCTTCCTCCTCTTGCTCTCCCTCTCTTGATTCTATGGTTCACTTGTCTCATGAGTTGAGAACCAAGAACCATAGATAAAATCCCATACAAACTCTTCTCTACTCACTCTAGTTCACAAGGTTTAGCAAACCGAGTGAACTGGTTTCTTCAAAGTTCGAAGAAGGAGCCAAAGGTTGAAGCTTTCAGGTGGATCTATCTTCGGCGCAAGAAGACGGCGGGGAGAAGCCGGTTCGGACGACCATCGAAGCTTGAAGACGAAGGAGTTCGAGAAAAAGAAAGGTATAACCCCCTAACCGAGTAGTTAGCAACTCGTAGTTAGGTTGTTAGTTAGATGTTTAACAAAGATCCGGTTTTGAGTCCATGTTACCACCTCTAAGAAAATTATTTTTCACCAAATTCCGCATGCCCGAAAGTACCGGGAGAGGTAGCATGGACTTACACCTTCAACGACGTCGGAGAGGTAATGGGTCCCGACGACCACACATCGATATGGGCTGCGGGGTCCTCAAACTCGTGGACCGAAACGTCCTTAAACTAATATCGGACCGAAACGTCCTTAAACTAACGATGGACCACCATGTCCCTAAAGTGGCATTGGACCACCATGTCCCTAAACTGGAACAATAGAGCTCCCAAATGCTCTTTTGCCGGATCTAAACGATCCCGTTTAAGTTGATCTTAGCCTCAAATATGGCTAACGTATCCTTAAACATTCAAACAGACTTTAGTCCCAAATTGGACTATAAGACCCCCAATCAACTTTGGTTCAAGGGTACATCTCCGAACTCCTCTGACACATGTCGTTGTAATCTTTCAACGTCTTCAGAGAGGTGACGGGTCCCGACGGCCATATATTAAATGGACCACTACGTCCTTAAACTGGAAATGGATCTAGACGATCCCGTTAAGTTGATCTTAGTCTCAAATTAGACTAACGTATCCTTAACGAACGTTTAAGTTGATCTTAGTCTCAAATGCGGCTAACGTATCCTTAAACTAAAAACACCAAACCCAAATCTAAGTAAATACGGATTTGGACTAATCCACGTCCTACGGGCGACGGCATTACTCAGTCTCCGTATACAATCCACGGGCAACCACAAACAAAACAAACACACACGACACGAAGTGAAATTCTGGAGAAGGAGAAAGTGGTTACCGCGATGCGGTAGCGTAATTAACTGCAGGGGCTTGCGCCTGCAGGGAAGAGCGTCCCCACAATAAAAAAAACCCTCAAGCGAGGGGGAATCTGACGAAGTCTGCTACATCGGCCGCATCCGTCTAAACCTCCGATACACGGTGCCATAAATCAACTTGGCATCTTCGGAGAGGTGGACGGATAAAACCAAATAGCATCTGCCCCGAATCTCAGCGTCAGGACACCGCGGTCTTGTGCGCCGTCCTTCGGAGGGGAACAGATTCTGGCACGCCCAGTGGGACCTCTTCCTCTTTCCACTCCACACTTCGTGTGTCGTCTTCGCAAACCAATCGCGGTTTGTTAATGGTTGCCTTCGGATTTCAAGTTACTAAGATTTGTTACGTTGTTAATGGTGCAGAACTCAAGATTCAATGGTCTCTAACTGCACCAACTGCTCGAAGTGCCACTGCAACGGACGCTCAACCTCACCGGGAGGTGTAGCATATGGGCCCCAAGCGGCTTCCTTCCTCACTCTGCCGGTAGATCAGGTGACCCAAGCCACCACTGGTCTGTTCTTTGGGACCATGATCCCACCTACAAGCTTCCCTACGCCAATACCGGCACCGGAAGTGAACAAAAAGTCGGTCTTCGACCGGCTCACTGCTGCGACGGCCCCTGTCAACGGGTCGCTCACTACCAAACCGACAGCCTCTGTTTTCACCAGGCTAAATCAGAACTCTAAATTGGCTGTCCCGAGGAAGGCAATAACTGTTGCTCCAGAAGTTGTCAAGGCGGCTTCCCCTGTCAAAGAGTCAGGCTTTTCAAGGCTGACGATTCCTGCTCCTCCCTCTACTCAAGGATTTGTCTTCGACAGGTTGAATATCACCCCTCAAAAGACAACCTCAGTCTTTAAGAGGTTAACACCGGCAGCGCCCCATTCAGACAGGGGGCAAAAAGAAGATGTCTCAATCTCCGAGCCAGTCCCAACGGCTCGTCATGCTCGACGTCGCCATTGGCAACGAGTGAGGAAGGCAGGGGGCAACTCTCCCTCAGGGCTAACTCCACCGGCTCCAGTGGTGGAAGTCAACGCTGCTGTTCCAACTGGGAACAGCTTTGAACTGCTGAGGAGGGTACGAAAAAGCTCTCCAACCGCTACATTGAAGAGATCTCCTCCACCTGCGGGGAGAGTTCCAGAAACAAAGCAAGAACAGCCCCCTCAACGGCTGTCCTCAAGAATTTATAAAGTTTGGCGGAGGGTTCAAGACTCCGTGATTGACCCAGGTCACTCTCGTCACCAGAAAAAGGCGAAGGTGGAAAAAGACAAGGACCGTTCCATTAAACAGCGGGGGACAGCAGCTGCTAGGATGCCCACTTCAACGGTTCCTTCAACCTCAACGGCCAACAAAAGAAGAAGGCCGGAGAAACCCCCCACGCCAGCGGCAAAAGTTAAAAATGGTGAACCTAAACACCCCAAGTCAGGGGGCATAACAGTTCATACGGTTTACATGGCATCGGGAAAAGAAGATAGCCGCATATCAACAGGTCATAGACCGCACACGAGGTCAGTGACCAAGGCTCAGGAGCAGCAGCAGAAGCTCCAAGAAATGATGAACGCTATGGCCGCACTTACAAGGCCAAAAAAAACCCCTGAAACATCCTCGGACGAGCGTCAAGAACAAGAAATGGACGCTGAATTCCTTCGTCGCGTACTAGAGAAGAAAGATAAAGAAGCTGCGGAGCAGGCAGCCAACATAAAGAAAATGGCCCTCCTGTTCCAGGATATGGTGGGTATGATGATTCAACAAGATCCACCTGCTGAAGATCCCCCGATCATTCTTGAAGACGATAGGGGAGAGACGTCGAATCCTCCACCAGCTCTGTCCACAGCTAAAGAGGAAACAATCTCCAAAGCTGATTTGGATGAATACATCGCCCAGCAAATACGGGTTCATCATGCGACCGAAGCGGCCGGTCAGGTCGTAAAAACGGGGTGGCCATATCTAAGTTGGTACGATCAAATCAAGTACCCGCCAGGTTATATGATTCCCAAGTTCCATGTCTACATGGGGACGGGCAATCCTCATCAGCATGTTGCCCAGTTCAGGGCACTCTGCGGCTACACCGGCGGTGACGACAAGCTGTTGCTTCGCCAGTTTGTTGGAAGCTTATCAGATACGGCGTTCGAATGGTACTCTGAGCTTCCGAACGACTCTATTAAAACCTTCACGGAGATGGAGCTGTTGTTTACTCAGCGTTTTGCAAGCGCCAGTGAACGTACCCCGATGACAGCACTGATTAACGCCAGGGTAAAACCGGGCGAGACGTGGGTTCAGTACGCTATACGATGGCGGAACTTATGGTCGAAGTGTGAGCAGCGCATTGAAGAAGCTCCCGCGGTGGGTATGTTTGTGGGAACCCTCGATCCACAAGCAACCATCTCGCAGTTTATGATGTTTTTCAAGCCGACTACCTTCCAGACCTTGATTGACAAACTAGCGCAAATGGATCAAATGGGCCATAAACCCCCTCTTCCAAGGCCAGATTCCTGAAATGACAAAGGGAAGAGAAAAGCGATCGTCGTCGCTAATGCTCAACAACAACCGAGCGACTCGAAGCCGGTTGCTCGTCAAAATAATATGCGACCGTACGTGCCTCTTGAGGATAGGATGGGACGTCCTTATTTCTTTCCCCGCGATAAAACGAGGAGGTTATTCGAGCCGGCATTGCGCAACAGACTCATAAATCTGCCGGATCCAAAGCGTCCGTTGCAACCAAGTGACGTCAACGAGCCCAACTACTGTCCTTATCATCGAGTACTAGGCCATCCGATCGAAGATTGCTACGTTTTCAAGAATTGGCTTGAAAACCAGTACCGACAGGGCAAGTTCGCGTTATCTGACAAATGGAAGGTGAATCCCCCGCAGCCCCACACCTCTAAGGGGACGAATACGCCGGGGGCAACATGCTCCGTCATTGAAGAAGCTCATTGGGAGGTTGTATTATCAACCAAGACAAAGAGGATGCTAAACGATCTTCAGACATGTCCAGCAATCGAGTGGAAGAACCCGTTGGAACCGCAGGTCATTGAAAGGATGTTGAAGCCACGTCCAACTCCAAAGACCGATGGTGGCGGTTCAAGCACTTGCAGCCAGCCGTCAAAATCTTCGAAAAAGAAGAAGAAGAAATCTAAGAAGCCCGTGAAGCCTGGCGGCAAACGCATGGACTTACAAAAGCAAATTGACGCGCTGGATGAATACAACCAAAAGGCACGGACTCCCATTACGCTCCAAGAGTTCCTCAATCACGTTTTTCAAGAAGACGATGAGGGAGAAAGTTCATCAGATGAATCCGAGGAATATGTGGCGAGCTGTCATATAATTTCCCATTCGATCAAGAATGATGAGGAGACTCCTTGCACCGAAAAGCTGGGGGCAGATCCTGAACCAAAAGTCCTGGGGCCACCAGATGAAGTAATCGACGCATTCCTTAATGAAGCTCGGTTGAAAAGTAAAGCTGATCGGGAGCGCGAGGCGGCTATATTTGAAAGGGCCAAGCGCCAGCGACTTGATGAAGGAGCTGAGACGATCCCGGTGGAGCTAAACACCTCCGCTACCGACAAAAGCCAATTCAAGATGAGAAAGAAGTTTGCTAAGGCCATGTCAATGGGCATGAAGCTACCATCCTCCGAAGAAGAAATTACTGGTGAAGCGAAAATGCACCCGTCTTATTGCTTATATCATCAGAAGGTTTCGCACCCCACTCAGGAGTGCAAAGCTTTCGATAGATGGTGGCAAGGATACGTTGCTCATCGACAACTCTTTAACCGGGAAAAGCGTAAAACTCGTCGAGAGCAAAGAAATACGACCGAAGGGCTTAAAAGGACTGCTGGCGATTGTTGCATGGTTAATACCGGTAGATCACAAGTGCCCACATTCGGGAGTGATTCTGATGAAGAGCTAGAACTTGCCCCTCTCTTTAAAGAGTCCGCTTCGAGAAAAGAAGAAGAACCGAAGGTTTGCGAAAATATCCGGCTACGTAATCGCACGCTGCCCGAAAAGAACCTCGGACCCTCGAACAAAAAAGATAAAGGGAAAGAAAAGGCCACTGAAGATATCGTCTTAGATGACCAAGTGGTGGAAGAGCTAGCTGCCAAAGACCCACCAAAGAATAATAAGGTGGATTACAACGTCTTAGCACATCTGAGGAAGCTGCCCTCACAGCTCAGCATTCTTGACGCCCTTTTGCTATCAAAAGAGGCGAGAGATTCGTTGATTAAGGAGCTCCAAGACCCAGAACAATTCCAAGCATGCCTGGCCGAGGAAAAGATGAAGGATGAATTGGAGGAAGTGCACACGGCCGATGTTACTTTTGGCGATGAAGACCTTCTACTTAGGACGTGCGAACACAATCGCCCTCTCTATATCTCGGGATACTGCCATGATATAAAGATAGGCAAAATCCTGATCGATAACGGGTCGTCTGTTAACCTACTCAACGTGCGGGCGTTGAAGGAAATCTGCATGAGCATCCAGCGCCTTGCTCGGGACAAGATCACCATCTCCGGGTTCGACTCCCAATCGTCAAAGACTCTTGGATCTGTGATACTGACGCTACGCTTCGGGCTACTCGTCACGGACATTAAGTTCCACGTCATAGACGCCAAGACATGCTACAACGCTTTGCTTGGCCGACCATGGTTACATGAGTACAACATCATCCCTTCTACACAACATCAGTGTATGAAGTATTTTAAAGATGGTTTCGAGTATACCGTGACGGGAGAACTGAACCCTTTCTCTGTGAACGAGGTCCGCAAATATGAAGACGCCAAATACTTCTTACCGGATTTCGAAGACACAGAGAAGTGTCATAAGCCGAAGAACAAAGCTAACGCCACCATCCCGGTCTTCGGCAGTGATACTGAAGAGGAAGAGGAGATAGTTTATTCGGGTCCGCCCCAAAACAACAAGCCAGGACCGCCCACTCCTATGTTGGTCTTTGGTAGCGACTCGGAAGATGAGATCCATGTCGTATTCTCTGCTCGACCTTCAATACGAACGTCCGCTGACGAAGAGCAAAGTCTACAAGTCGCCATAGTGCCACATAAACACCAGAAAGAACTGGATGCACTTAATATTTACAATATAGAAGAGCTGCAAACGTTCTATATCCCTCCCAAGCGAGAAAGCGAGAAAGCAATTCTGTTCTACCGCTCTGAAGAAACCAAGGTGAAAAAAGAAATCTGGCATGGCGCGGATCCTACGCTCGACAGGCTTCAGCCTATCCATCTTCCCAGATATTATACAAAGGGTTTGAAGAAGCTGCTGAAACGCCAGGGGATATCCTTCAAACAGACCGTTAGAAAGGCCAAATTCTATGACAGGGTCTGGAACGTTCCCGGGACTCAACGCAAACTGCCTAACGGGAGAATGGAAATAAAAGGGCTTGGATACATCCGGTCAAAGAAACGAGAGTTACTGCCCGGCTGTTACGTCGTGTATGACCTCGATGAAGAAGCGGATGCTCAATGGGAGGACGCTAATCCTAAACCAGTGAAAGTTCTAGATGCAAAGGAGCCCAGTCCGTCGTTCGAGGAACAAATGGACAGACTTATAAAGAAAGCTGGTCAAAAAGTCCGAGATGATCACAACCGCGAGACGGCCATTTATGAGAAAGCCAAGACGCAACGCCTTCTCCAACAGGCCGTAAAGGAAGAAAATGCCACTCCTTGTCAACCTGTTATAAAGAAGGCTCGGCGCAAAAGCAGAAATAAGTTGAAAGCCCAAAAAGGCGCTCAACAACAACAAAGCAGGGCTAAGAAGCCACGCAAACGGGAGTTGAGCGTTATTGATCTATCCCTCATGAAGAAAATAGGTCGAGCGTACTCGTTTCCTCGGGACAAGACGAAGAAGATACTTGATCTTGCTCTAAAGCATCAATTGCTTACATTGCCGGAATCCAAGCACCCCGAGCAAGCAAGCGAGGTCTCTGGCCTAAACTATTGCTCTTACCATCGAGTAATAGGGCACCCGCTCGAAGACTGCTTCACCTTTAAGAATTGGGTCGAAGATCAGTACCAGCTCGGCAAGTTCGCTCTGTCTGACAACTGGAAGGTAACGCCGCCACAGAAGCACGAACCCAAGGCCACGAAAGAAGAACGGGTTCCACATTGGGATTGGAAGCGAACTCGCACCTGTCACATGATTACAATATTAAAAGAAGAGCCCGAGGACATAGATGAGCTCCCTTGGTGCTTCGAAAACAGCAACGACGAAATAATCTCAGAATTCCCACCAGCACCAAAAGAGCTGGAAGATGGAATCCATACCACTGCAGATAACCTCAAGAAGATTGAGTTGGGGCGGCAAACGATCCACGACCGACATTCATCAGCGAGTTACTATCTGAAGAAAGGGTAGCTGCGTTAAAGGATGTTCTTCTGCAGCATAGAGATTGGTTCGCGTGGAACTATTCCGAAATGCCGGGATTGGATCCAGAAATCGCTGTGCATAGATTGGCGATATCCCCGGACATCAAACCAGTCAAACAGGCGCCGAGGAGAATGCGGCTCGAGCTTGAGATGAGCATCAATGCTGAGGTCAAGAAGCTGATCGACTCTGGCTTCATCCAGGAAGTTCAATACCCTGAATGGATCGCTAACATCGTCCCGGTGATGAAGAAAAATGGGACGGTGCGTATATGCGTGGACTTTCGGGATCTCAATAAAGCTTGCCCGAAGGATGATTTCCCAGTACCAGTCACCGAACTGATGATAGACAATACATCCACTCATGAGGTTTTCTCCTTCATGGACGGCTCGTCAGGGTATAATCAGATAAAGATGAATCCCGAAGACCAGAAGCACACCGCCTTCAGGACCCCTCTGGGAATATTCTGTTATAAAGTGATGCCTTTCGGATTAAAGAATGCCGGTGCCACTTACCAAAGGGCCATGACGAAGATCTTCGATAACCTTATACACGAAATCGTCGAATGCTATATCGACGACCTCGTTGTTAAAAGCAAATCATATGAGGAACATCTCGAGCATTTGAAGACCGTATTTCAACGCCTTCGACAATACAACTTGAAGATGAACCCGCTCAAGTGTGCATTCGGAGTTTCCTCTGGAAAATTCCTGGGATTCATCGTCCGACACCGAGGTATTGAAATAGATCCGTCAAAGATCAAAGCGATCATGGAAATGCCTCCGCCGAGAACTCTTAAACAGTTACGATCTCTCCAAGGGAAGCTCGCATACATACGGCGATTTATAGCCAATCTTTCAGGCAAGTGCCGTCCCTATAGCCACCTGATGAAGAAGGGAACCCCATTTGTTTGGGATCACAAATGCCAAGGCACACTGGACGAGATCAAGCAGTACCTGCAGAACCCTCCAGTGTTGGCTGCTCCAGTTAAGGGAAAGCCTCTCGTTCTTTACACGACCGCCCTCGAAGGTTCTTTAGGCGCATTATGGGCCCAAGAGAACGACCAAGGGAAGGAAAGAACACTTTACTACTTAAGTCGAGTTCTGCTGGGGGCAGAAAGCAATTACTCTCCCATTGAGAAGCACTGCCTGGTGTTAATCTTTGTGATAACAAAGCTCAGACATTACGCATTAGCACATGAAGTCCGTCTCATTTCGAAGGTGGAGCCTCTCAAATATCTAATGTCAAAGGCCATATTGACAGGTCGACTAAATGGGCTCTGCTCTTGATGGAGTTCTCGATAACATATCAACCTCTCAAGGCAGTCAAAGGCCAGGCCCTTGCCGACTTCCTCGCTGAACACCCGATACCCGCCGATTCTCCTTTGAATTGCGATCTTCCAGACGAACATGCATTTGATGCGATCGACGGTGATAATACCCGGTGGGAGCTTTATTTCGACGGAGCGTCTTCCGTAAAGAAGCGCAAACAAAGTACCCCTATAATCAAATCGGGGGTAGGTCTCATCTTCGTGACTCCACAAGGAGGGATAATGCGCTTCGCTTTCTCCTTAATAGAGCCGAGGACAAACAATGAAGCCGAATACGAAGCTCTGATAGCAAGCCTCGAGATCGCCATCGACATGGGAATTGAAAATCTCCTCATATATGGAGATTCCCAACTGGTCGTTAGTCAAATAAACGGCGACTACCAGACATGCAAACCAGAATTGGTGAAGTATGGTGAAAAGGTGCAACAGCTGTTGACCCAAATCCCCTCCTACACTTTGGAAAACATACCGCGCGCGGAAAACAGCAAAGCAGACGCATTGGCCAAGCTTGCTAAAGAACTGGCTGACGAGAACCTCGATGACGTTAAAATCGTGGTGCAAAGCCGTCGGGTGCTTGCCCCAGCAGAAATATCTCCGGAATCATCCGAAGAAAAAGGAGCGAGTGAGCAGACGACCCTGCAATTAAAAGACTGGGAAAATACCGAGGATTGGAGAGAAGTCTTCATAGATTACTTCAAGTCCCACCGATTGCCTGAAGAAGCGTCCACAAGACATCAGCTTATGAAACGAGCTTTGTCTTTCGCCTTTGTCAATGATACTCTGTACAAGAGGTCGTTTGATTCTCTGTGGCTGAGATGTTTAGGACCCGACGAAGCAAAAAAAGTCGTCCAGGAAGTTCACGACGGACTCTGCGGTTCTCACCAAGCGGGCCCAAAGATGAAGATAAAGATCAAACGGATGGGCTACTATTGGCCCACGATGAGCCAGGACTGCCTCGAATATGCGAAGCAATGCCACTCATGCCAAATTCATGGGGATTTCATCCATCAGCATCCGAATTCACTACATCCAATGGTGGCTAGCTGGCCATTCGAAATGTGGGGGACTGATATAGTCGGCCTCATCGAACCAGCATCGTCTAGAGGACATCGTTTCATCCTAGCGACGACCGATTACTTCTCTGAGTGGGCAGAAGCGGTACCGCTGAGGGAAGTAAAGACGGAGAATATCCTCCATTTCTTCAAGATGCATGTCATATATCGGTTTGGAACGCCAAGACGGATCATCTCCGATAACGGGCCAGCCTACAGAAGCCACAAGATCAGTCGCTTCGCGCAGCAACACAATATAAATTGGAGATATTCCTCGGTTTATAATCCGCGAGCTAACGGTCTAGCTGAGGCCTTCAACAAGACCTTGACGAAGATCATGAAGAAAACAGTGTCGCGAAATAAGAAAGACTGGCATGAAAGACTGCAAGAGGCTCTCTGGGCATATCGAACTACGTTTAAAACGGCCACAAACGCAACACCATATGCGTTAGTATTTGGGACAGAAGCAGTACTCCCTCTCGAGATAGAGTTACCCTCTCTACGAGTGGCAGTCCATTACAAGCTGACGGACGAAGAGAATACTCACCTTCGGCTTGAGGAGCTTGACGCCCTTAAAGAAACACGGCTCATAGCGCAACAAAGTCTGGAGGCCTATAAAGCAAAGATGACGCGCTCATATGAAAGACTGACCCGACCGAGGACATTCCGCCAAGGCGAGCTTGTGCTAGTGGTCAAAAGGCTTATGATCCCCAATCGTGCCAAGCGGGGAAAATTCGAGCCAAACTATGAAGGCCCGTACATCATAGATAAGGTCTACCAGGACGGGGCCTATCTACTTATAGATATGCACGATGAAAGGCCTTTTAGGCCGATAAACGGTCGCTTCCTAAAGAAATACTATGCTTGATGAGCCACAGCCTAGGTCAATGATAGATGACGATGACTACGTCCGCTCGCTATCTTCCTAAGCTCAAGCTTTATAAGCAGTAGCCCGCCTCTCAACGACGGACCGAAATGTCCTTAAACTAGTAGCAAACCGAAACGTCTTTAAACTACTACCGTAGCATCTTGGCTGACGAGATATAAAAAAAAACATATAAAAATAAAATTAAAAAAAACGGTATGTCCATAAGTAAAAAGGGCACGGATGAAAACCCGAAAGGGCTCCGTAAGTAAAAACAGCAGGGCTACCGGCGAGTGTTCGTGAAAACCCGAAAGGGAGCGACCTCGTAAAAAAAAGAGAGAGAGAAAAATATATAAAAATAAAAAGAATAAAAAAAACGGTATGTCCATAAGCATAATGGGCACGGATGAAAACCCGAAAGGGCTCCGTGAGTAAAAACAGCAGGGCTACCGGCGAGTGTTTGTGAAAACCCGAAAGGGCGCAATCTCGTTAAAAGACACTTATAGGGTCCTCTCGACCTTGTAAGGAGAAACCACCCGCGTGAGATCCTTATGACTCACAAGGGACCAACACACTTAGGGATCCTCACGATTCCTAGGAAGAAAATACACTCGCGAGATCCTCACGACTCGTGAGGAGAACTCTCTTATGGGACCCTCACGGCTCATAAGATTTGAAAGTCTTAAGTTACAAAGACCTATACCTGTGCTTAAGCAAACCCCCCCACAAACCTTCGATATTGTCCTACAAGTGGCTCAATACTGACCCTTGTATACAATCCACAGGCGCGAATAAGCATTTCCCTAATCAAGTCTCATCCGAGACTAGGGATATGTTCGCATGGTAAACGACCCTTGTAAATCCTCTCGATTTACAAGGAGAAAACCCTCCTGTAGGATCCTTACGACTTACAGAGGAACATGCACTTAGGAATTCTCACGATTCCTAAGGAGAAAATAAGCCTACAAGATCCTCACGACTTGTAGGGAGAAATACCTTTGTGAGACCCTTACGGCTCATGAAGTTAAAAGCCTTAGTCGACAGCGCCTTAACCCTGTTCGCTAAGCCATCTTTGTTCGACATCGACGGAGGCAAATGATGATTCGCTCCTGGCAATATCCCAGTTGTAGCGATGCTGATGCCGAAATCGGTGTCTAATTCCAGGTTTACGGCAGAAAGCCAGTAGGCCGCACATGCATACGGAATAGCCGAAACGATAGGGCAACTTGTAATAAAAAGCAGCAAGTAAAAATGTATGCATGCAAAATAGCCGAAATGATTGGGCAACTCACAATAAAAGGCAGCGAGTAAAAATAAAATAAATAGCTTAAATGATTGGGCACCGCGAAAAATAGCCGAAATGATTGGGCAATCGCGACCTTCGCGATATAAAAGCTGAAATGATAGAGCATCGCGGAGATAAAACAAAAAAATGATGATAAAACTTTGGCCCTACAGTTAAGATCACATCGATCCTTGTATACAATCCAAGGGCGTAAACAAAGAGGGAACCATACTTTCCCAACAGGCTCCGCCAGAAGATGAAGCCAAATCTCGACGGTTCAGTCCAACTCCGAAGAAATCAGTGTCTTCAGCAGATACCTCGACTCACGGATACAAACACTCCTTGATGAGAGTCTTCTGATCCGCGTCGACTCGCAGAGCCACCAGTGACTCCGTGGAAAATTCTCGACTCGTTTCAAACCCCAAGGAAACAAATAATCCTTGGCGCTTAGGAAACAAATAATCCCTAGCAAACTCTTCGACTCACGGATACAAACACTCCTTGATGAGAGCATCCTGATCCGCGTCGACTTGTAGAGCCACCAGTGCCTCCGTGGGAAATTCTCGACTCGTTTCAAACCCCAAGCAAACAAATAATCCTTGGCGCTTGGGAAACAAATAATCCCTAGCAAACTCCTCGACTCACGGATACAAACACTCCTTGATGAGAGCCTCCTGATCCGCGTCGACTCGCAGAGCCACCAGTGCCTCCATGGGAAATTCCTGACTCGTTTCAAACCCCAAGGAAACAAATAATCTTTGGCGTTTGGGAAACAAATAATCCCTAGCAAACTCCTCGACTCACGGATACAAACACTCCTTGATGAGAGCCTCCTGATCCGTGTCGACTCGCAGAGCCACCAGTGCCTCCGTGGGAAATTCCCGACTCGTTTCAAACCCCAAGGAAACAAATAATCCTTGGCGCTTGGGAAACAAATAATCCCTAGCAAACTCCTCGACTCACGGATACAAACACTCCTTGACGAGAGCCTCCTGATCTGCGTCGACTCGCAGAGCCACCAGTGCCTCCGTGGGAAATTCTCGACTCGTTTCAAACCCCAAGGAAACAAATAATCCTTGGCGCTTGGGAAACAAATAATCCCTAGCAAACTCCTCGACTCACGGATACAAACACTCCTTGACGAGAGCCTCCTGATCCGCGTCGGCTGGCAGAGAAACTAGTGTCTCCGCGGGAAATTCCCGATTCGTCTCAACATGCAAATGAAGCCTCAGGCAGCAGGGACTAAAAAACTTGCTTCCTGAACAATGGGACCCTGCAAGTCAATCCAAAATGGTCTCTTGCATACTATTCACGGGTCTCACTCTCCAAAGTCGAATTTCGACGAGGAGGGAAACAACCGCTTGTGGGTCCTCTCGACTCGTAAGAGGGAAAAATTCTCTTATAGGATCCTTACGACTTGTAAGAGAAAACCACACTTAGAAATCCTTACGATTCCTAAGGAGAAAGCCCACCTACGAGATCCTCTCGATCCGTAGGGAGAAGAATCTCTATGAGACCCTCACGGCTCATGGAGTTGAAAAGTCTTAGGCAGCAGATCCGAACCCGCGGCCTAAGCCATCGCTATTTCTTAAGAAAGTCAGGATACTCGTTCTAATCATCCGTCAACCATGTTTGCTAAAGTGATATGCTGATAGTAAAAGAAAGAAAAGACGGAGAAAATGACACATTACAAAAAAGGTGTATCTTTTATTCATAAACTTGATTGGGTACAGGATACATTATGTCAAAGAATAAAAAAATATATATATACATTCTTTTATCTACAAGTACAAACGATACAAAGATGGATAGCTACTGAGGAGGAAGTGTCTTTAGTAAATCCACAAGCTGCTCTCGCACTTCCTTCAGCGCCTCCTCCTGAGTGACAGCCGCAGCCACCTTCGCCTCCACCTGGGCCCGCTGCTGCAAGAAAGATGAAAGTTGCTCCTCCGCTGCCTTCTGGGCTGCTTCCTGGATGGGTGCATCTCGCTCGACAACATTAAGTTGTTGCCTCAATGATAACCCTTCAGAAAGACATTGCAGAAGGCCCTCAAAGACAACCTTCAGCCATGCGGCGTTGGCCTCCACCCGAGCATGCAGTTGGGCAGACTTGCTCGAAGTCTCACCACGCTCCTTACGCCTTGAAATGACTTCTTGTTCGAGGTGGCGGAAGTAAGGAGCGCTCTGCTCAATCCACACTGTTCTTTGATTACTGGCAGCCAAGGTCTCGGGAGCGGGACGCAGCGACTCCAACTGATATAGGCGACCCTCGGTCTCCCTACAATGGTTAACCCAGGATACAATGATGCCCTCATCATGAAAGTTCATGAGTATTGTTAGCATCGGGTTAACCACCATAGCGAAGTCTGCGGCAGATGTAGGAGTTTCAACGTCAAGTTCCTCGACGTAGTCACTCAACATGCGCAGACTATTCGCGGCGCCTTTTGAAGACAGACTCCTCAGATAAGGACCCGCCGGCATTGTAATACGAGGCTCGAAGGGCGCCGAGGCTGGAACGACAGCTGAAAAGAAACAGGATGCGATCAGATAACAGTTCTGAAAATAAAGAAGGGTGGATTCATCAATGTGATAGTCGCTGTACCTGCTGAGGCAGGTGGCAGGGCCGAAAGGGTCGGCAGCATAACCTGTCTTTCATCCCCTCCTTCGATTTGTAATACTGCAGTCGAGATGAGAAAAAAAGGGTTTAGAAGTAATCCCATCAATGAAGAAAGAAGGATATCATTGGAAATCATACTCACCAACGTCACCAGAGGAAGAAGCGAGCTCGGATGGGAAGGAGAAGTGTGGGAGCAACATCTGATAAAGATGGTCAAAAAGTACTCCTGAAAAGGCACAACAACACGACTTCAGTACATAAACTATACATCTGAAAGATAAGACTAATAAGTTGCGAACCCATACCTTCCAACATCTTAGATGGTATGAGAGAGGGTTGAGGGGTGACTATCGCCAAGGCAGTCGTTGAAGGCGCTCCCTCAAGCAGTGGGGCATCGGCGCTGGCTACACCTGCGTTACAAGAAAGGTGAACTTGTCAGAAAGGACTGTAAAGTAAAGAAAAACAGCAACTTGGGGTTTACCTGAGGAGCTCCCGGCTGAAACGGAGACGACTCCCTCCTCTATCGACATGAGGCCACCGCCCGTGGCCTCATCACCCGACTCGATGGGAACCGTCGTCGTGCTCGCGCGGCCAGGAGACGGTGGAAGATCGTAGACAGGGAGGGCAATGATCGGAGCATTACCAGACTCTTAGGAGAGAGCGGCTGACTCCTTCTCGAGAGTCGTGCTCATCTCACCCGCTACTTCTTCAGGCTCCGCGACCTCCATCGGCTCATCCGCCGTCACCACGATGTCACCGGCCTCAAGCGCCTCGTCCGCCATTACCCTGGGCTCAGTTATAATGATCATATCATCTGCCACCGCTTCAGGTTCAGCATCAATGACCTTCTCGGCTGCAGGCCCCTCGACCTCCACCTCAGGCTCCAAAGCCATAACGACGTTGCCCACCGTCGGCTCGAGTTCGGCAGGTACCGCCTCCTCTGTTTCTTTGGGATCAACGGTTTCCGCCTCCCCCTCGATCGGACTTGGCCCTGCAAGATAAGGGATATAAGGACCAATGACATTAAAAATCCTTATAACAAAAACTCTGAGAGAAATATTACCTGAAGCAGATTTACCGTTTGCGCTCCGAACTGCGTGCGCCACCTCTCTGCGGGCAGTGGATAGGGCGATAGGGGCCTCTTCAGATGGAGTATCAGCACGAGGGGCGGTGCTGGGACCCGCTCCCATAGCCAAGGCAGCCCTGCGAGCCTTCGCCTCACGCCTCAGCCGCTTCCTTTCCTCCCGGGCTGTCGCGATGGACCTTTGTGACGCCTCCTTCAAGGCGTCGTCATCCTCATTCAGGGATGCCTCCAGAGTCTTTAAGGCATCTTTCATCGGCTCTTCAAGACGAACCTCCTACGGTGGCCCAGAGGAAGCAGGAACATCGGCAGCCGGTAAAACATCTGCGTCACTTGGAGGGAACGACATTGAGGTTCCTGTGATTAAAAGGGAAAGGTTAGATTGACCGTAACACAAGGGAAATGAAAACTTGATGCATCGAAACTTACTAAGGCCCATGGATGCTCTAAGACGTTCCTCCTCCTGGAAAATCTTCAGAGAAGCGGCAATGGCTTCTTCGTCAGTGATGCCTGTTGAAAGGAAAGAAAGAAAAGCGTTAGTCAAAGGTAATGAAGAAGATATGTTGCAACAAAGAAAAGGCGACTAGTAGTTACCTGATTGCGCTAGTTTAGCCAGCCACGCGTCACGCCTCGCCAACCACGGTGAAACTTCGAGAGCAGCCTCTAAGTCTGTATCGTCCGGCGGCGGCATCACTAGTCCTTCGTTAGTCCCGTATTCGATCAGGCCCTCGGCATAGGGGGCGTGGGGTTCCTGACCGAACACGACGTCCGCGGCGAAGAGCGACTTCTTTTTCTTTTGCCCTCCGACCCTAGGCTCACGTGGGATCGACTTCCGCTTAGCAGCCACTTTGGGACGACGGGTCCCGATGTCTGCACCTACACCGGACTCCGGCGAGGCCACGACCACTGTCTCCACTGGAGCACGGGGCGCTGGGGATGCATCTGTAATATCGGGAAGCGGCAATCCGTGCGGAGGACTTTGCGCACGTGATGGTCTGCCCCCGGCATCTTTTAGAGGAGGAACTACCGGGGTCCTTGGCATTAAGGGAGCATTACGGTCGGTGCCGGGAGGTGCTTCTTTACGGTCGATCAACACTCGCCTCTCCTCCTTTATAACGGCCCCCATCGCATGATTGTACCACTCTTTATATACATTAAGGAGTCGTGGAGCGCAGGCCGGCGTGCTGATAAAAAAACGAGAACCCGTGTTCAGGCGCATGAAGTGATGTAACGCGTTCTCCATCCCTTCTTCATTGGCAGCAGGTTCCAGTGAGAAATCTTCCAAGGGTACCCCTTGATCGTAGCCCAGTTGTTGGGCGAAACGATGCGGGTTATATCTCATGAAGATTGTCGCACCGCCCTGCCTGAAGACTAAGAAGCCCGGTCTAATAGAATACAAGTGGAGAGTCTCCCGGGCCGTCAACATTGAAGCTCCATCCTTAAAGGAGTCCTGTAATGGTCGCACCGCAGTGGTAGACGCTTTTCCAATGGTTAATACCTTGTCAATGAAGGACATCCCGACTCCAACGGTGTGAGGGCGAAGCAGTAAACCCCTGGCGTTCCGTGGTGAGGGGGTCACGATTGATGAGCCAATCAACTGTATAATGCGAGGAAAACCGCACTTGTCAAAGAATGAAGGCCTTTTATGCATGCCGAAGACACCCGCCGTGTGTAGCTCGAGCCACGATCCAAAGTAGTGCATCGGGAAGACCACGTGCAGTACCCCGGGCTCATTGGCATCCGCTGCTCGGCTGAGGCCATGATATAGGTGCGCCAAGCCAGCGATCCCCACAGCCACCTTTACCCCGATGACTATTCGGTGGGCTGGGTAAAAGACAGAAGGCCGCATGCGATGAGAGTGCATTGGGATCGCGAACCAACTCAGCCACAGTCCGAGAAATCCTAAGAAAAAGGCCTCCTCATCCATACTAGGGGCCGCAATTTCTGCAAAAGACATGGTTGGGGAGTTAGGAAGAAAAAAGTCCTTTTGGTCTATGTCTTTCGCTGGCAGGTTATCCAAACCTAAACCGAAAGGGTCATCCAGGGTGGCAAACTTGGCAGATCCCGATGAAATGACGCTTGGACGAAGGTAACGAGCAATGAAGTCCTCAAAGTTAACCCCCCGACTCCCATGTTCGATAAAAAGGGACTCGTAGATGTTCAACACCTTGATCAGGCTCGGGAATTGGTGTTGAACGGCATTTTCCGGCGTGATCCCCCTTACCATCGGCTTAGCACCGAAGACGTACTCATCTGTCGGGAGCAGCTCTTCATAGTGTTCCCCCATGACTGGTAGGACGGATACCTCTGCGAATTCCTCCAAAGAGATGGACACTTCCCGATCCATGGCAAGGAAAGTGTGGGTGGGAATGTTCCACTGCTCCAGGAAAGCCTTAAACCACCAGGTGGGGAGCGTGGGATACTGGAAGAGAGAGACGTAGACCGCGGGGTACAATCCTAATCTTATCAACTACGACTTCTTCGTCGACAGGATGTACCGGGCCCACGGCAGGTAGCCAATCGGATGGCGGGGGATCAGAACAATGTTATATGATTGCCCCCAGGGTCTCGCCTCGCCCTGACAGATACGACGTCCTAGGATATCCAAGACCATAGGACGTTGGACCGGAACCGCATCCATAGCGGGATGAAGAAAGTTGTTCGTGGTCCAATCCACCATCTCCACGACATACTGCACCGAGGGTGGGGTAGCATAATGAATCGCCGTAATGGGCTCGGACGGCACTGCGCATGTGAAGCTGCGTCGACCCATAATGATCTGGTTATACCAAGACCCCCAAAGGTGGAGTTTCTTGTACTCCGGGTCGTATTCTGTAATCATGGTCAGGACCTCGCGATCCGAGGGTGCCTTGGGAAATCCCTCCTCCGAGCGGACGAACGAGAATGAAGTGTCTAGAGACATGATCGCTGCAAAAGAACAATTTAGCCGTTAGTGTTGTAATTCCAACGTTTGGCGTATAAAAAAAATGCATTAATTAAATTAAATTAAAATTAATTAATTACACCATACAGCAGTGCAGTGAGTAGGGGACCAAAGGGGGACCCACAAAATCTGGATGACAATGCATCATTTAATAAGACAGCCCCATCATTGGATGAGACTATCAACTAATGAAAAGATCCCCAAGAGAACATCCTCATTAATAATAAAAATCCCTAGAGACAAGGAGAAAATCTCCTCTTTTAGAGCAAAGCTCTGTCACAGAGTGACACTTGTCCAACTCTGGTCTTAGGGGAGTAAGATTCCTTAAAAGTGCCTAGCTCTGTGATAATGATGAGAAAATCTAAAAAGGAAAGTTTTTCTTTAAACACCTAAAAGATTAAATTTTTGAGGATCCTAAAAGATCCATGAAGACTCTTAGAAATTCTTCATTTTTTTAGATCAAAAAAGATCTACATTTTGATCCATGAGCAAAGCTCTGTTCATGGGTTAGAACCCATGAACAGAATCTCTTCAGATCTATGGATTCTTAAGAGCAAAGCTCTGTTGGTGAAACCCCAAAGGGAATTTCTTTAGATCAAAAGATCTATGAGAGCAAATCTCTGTTGGTTAAAATTGATTTAAATTAATTTAACTTAATTTTAAATTAATTTTACCTAAAGTTTTCTAACTTGGAAAATAAGAGCAAAGCTCTGAAGTTCTTAAAATAAGAGCAAAGCTCTGTAAATCAAATCTAGAAAATGGTGAAGATTTTCTAAGGGCCAAGGGTCTATTTATAAGGCGCTTGCGCCCCTTCAGCTTACCCGTTGATCCAACGGTCAGGATCTTGCCACCGCTGCACTCACGTGTGCGCCACGTGAGCGCAATGGTGGGGGGGCATTTGTTTCGCCCAATCAGAGCAAAGCTCTGTTGAAATTCAAAATTCAAAATTTTGAAGCAACGCTTCAAATCTCGGGCGCAACGCGCCACATGTCAGGCGCTGATATGTCAGCGCAGCGCCCAAGAAGGCGCGCCCAATCAGAGCAAAGCTCTATTAAAGGAAGCAACGCTTCAGTTGCGCAGGCGCTGCGCGACACGTGTCAGCACAGATGCGCTAGCGCAGTTGTGCTGCGTTGTGCGACACGTGTCAGCGCAGATGCGCTAGCGCAGTTGCGCTGCGCTTTGCGCTGCGCGACACGTGTCAGCGCAGTCGCGCTGCGCGACACGTGTCACGCGCTGGGGCATCTGCGCCAAACAGAATTAAAATTCTAAGAAATCTTTTCTGTTCTTGTTAAAACAAGAAGATTTTCTTCTGCAAAGCAGAAGCCCTTAGATCAAAGATCCAACGGTAGGGAAAATTCCCCAAATCACTCAGAGAAAGATCTCTTTAACAAATTTAACTAATTTATGGGCACTATAAAAAGGACCCTAGGCCTCAATTCAAAGTATGAACATTTTCTTAAAAAAAGTCAAGAGCTTCAAACAGAGAGAGAATTCTGAGAAAATTTCAAAGAAAAAGGTAAAAACCTTCACGAGAGAAAAGAAATCTCTTTAATAAATCATTGATCTAAAAACTAAATCAATGTTCTTCACATAATAAACAGTGCTTTGCACTTCTTATGAACCACTGGTTCTTCAAAAATAAGGAAACAACAAAAATAAAAATAGTGCTTTGCACTTCTGTTCTTGAATCTAAAAGATTCTTAGTGTTTTGCACTTCCAAACTGCGCTGTTGCGCTCTTGAGAGAGCGCCACGTGTCAGCTACAGAATAATTTGCGCTATGCGTTCTTAAAATAGAGCTTCGCTCTCTTGAATTGGCGCAACTCACCAGAGCGCGCCACGTGTCAACAGCGCAACAGCGCAGCGCACTAGCGCAGCGCACTGCGCTGTTGCGGTTGCGCTCACCAGAGCATGACACGTGTCCTCACCATAAGCGCTTGCGCTCTTTGACTGGCGCAAAGCGCCTGAATAATGCAATGCATTTATTTTACTGAAGGGCCAGGCCCAAATCAGAAGGGCCTAGTAGGCCGAATTAAATTGCAATACAATGAAAAGGGGCAGAGCCCAAACAAAAATTGAAAATGCAATAAACAGGGCAGAGCCCAAGCAAGACTGATGCTCTGCATCATATATAAATGGGCACAGCCCTGATAAAATAAATAATGCTATGCATTATTAAACAGGAGCAGAGCCCCAGTAAAGGCCTAAGAGGCCAAAAATAAATAAAATGTTGAACATTTTCAACTGGACTTAGCCCAATTCTGGCCGTAAGTCCTTAAATTAAATTGACTAAGTAAGATTGCTCTCTTAAATCAATTTACATCTGGTTCGAGGGTACATCTCCGAACTCCTCTGACACAGGTCGTTGTAATCCTTCAACGACGTCAGAGAGGTAACGGGTCCCGACGACCACACATCGATATGGGCTGCGGGGTCCTCAAACTCGTGGACCGAAACGTCCTTAAACTAATATCGGACCGAAACGTCCTTAAACTAACGATGGACCACCATGTCCCTAAACTGGAACAATAGAGCTCCCAAATGCTCATTTGCCGGATCTAAACGATCCCGTTTAAGTTGATCTTAGCTTCAAATATGGCTAACGTATCCTTAAACATTCAAACAGACTTTAGTCCCAAATTGGACTATAAGACCCCCAATCAACTTTGGTTCAAGGGTACATCTCCGAACTCCTCTGACTCATGTCGTTGTAATCCTTCAACGTCTTCAGAGAGGTGACGGGTCCCGACGGCCATATATTAAATGGACCACTACGTCCTTAAACTGGAAATGGATCTAGACGATCCCGTTAAGTTGATCTTAGTCTCAAATTAGACTAACGTATCCTTAACGAACGTTTAAGTTGATCTTAGTCTCAAATGCGGCTAACGTATCCTTAAACTAAAAACACCAAACCCAAATCTAAGTAAATACGGATTTGGACTAATCCACGTCCTACGGGCGACGGCATTACTCAGTCTCCGTATACAATCCACGGGCAACCACAAACAAAACAAACACACACGATACGAAGTGAAATTCTGGAGAAGGAGAAAGTGGTTACCGCGATGCGGTAGCGTAATTAACTGCAGGGGCTTGCGCCTGCAGGGAAGAGCGTCCCCACAATAAAAAACCCTCAAGCGAGAGGGAATCTGACGAAGTCTGCTACATCGGCCGCATCCGTCTAAACCTCCGATACACGGTGCCATAAATCAACTTGGCATCTTCGGAGAGGTGGACGGATAAAACCAAATAGCATCTGCCCCGAATCTCAGCGTCAGGACACCGCGGTCTTGTGCGCCGTCCTTCGGAGGGGAACACAACCCTTGTAAGTCCTCTCGACTTATAAGGAGAAAACACTCTTGTAAGATCCTTACGACTTATAAGAGAACATACACTTAGAAATCCTCACGATTCCTAAGGAGAAAACACACCTACGAGATCCTCACAACTCGCAGGGAGAAATACCTTTGTGAGACCCTTACGGCTCATGAAGTCAAAAGCCTTAGTCGACAGAATCCTAACCCTGTTTACTAAGCCACCTTTGTTCGACATCGACAAAGGCAAATGATGATTCGCTCCTGGCAATATCCCAGTTGTAGCGATGTTGATGCCTAAACCGGTATCAAATTCCAAGTCCTTTAATGGCAAATGATGATTCGCTCCTGGCAATATTCCAGTTGTAGCGATACTGATGCTGAGATTGGCACCATATTTCAAGTTCCACACTCGCGATAAAAAAACAACGAGCTAAAAATGCATATGAAATAGCCAAAATGATGGGGCAACTTGCAACGAAATCAGCAAGTAAAAATGTATGCATACAAAAACAGCCGAAATGATTGGGCAACTCGCAATAAAAAGCAGCGAGTAAAATAATAAAAAAACTGCTGAAATGATTGGGCACCGCGAAAAATAGCCGAAATGATTGGGCAATCGCGACCTTCGTGATATAAAAGCTGAAATGATAGAGCATCGCGGAAAGAAATAAAATGAAAAATATAAATGAATGAAACTTTTGCCCTACAGGTGATATCACAGCAATCCCTGTATACAATCCAGGGGCACAAACAAAGAAAAAACACTTCTTCCCTCCCCATGTTCCATCAGAAAACGGAGCCAAGTCCTGACGGCAACTCATATAAAGCCTGAAAGACAATCGGAGATCATCTCACCCCAGCATGGAGTGATCACCACTTCAACGTTCGTCTCTACACAACAGGCGAAATGTCACTACAACGGCGTTCCTTCGCAAGTCCAGCAGGATTCGGACACGCCAGCAAACGAAGCGAAGGCCAAATTCCTAGCTTCAGGGTCTTAACGGCAAGTCATATAAAGCCTGAAAGATAATCGGAGATCATCTCGCACCAGTGCGGAGTGGTCACCACCTCGACGTTCGTCTCGACACAGCAGACGCAATGCCAGCAAACGAAGCGAAGGCCAAATTCCTAGCTTCAGGGTCTTAACGGCAAGTCATATAAAGCCTGAAAGACAATCGGAGATCATCTCGCACCAGTGCAGAGTGGTCACCACCTCGACGTTCGTCTCGACACAGCAGACGCAACATCACCAAAAGGAGCCACGGCAAAATCCCTAGTTCCAAAGCTCGACGGTTCACCAGCAATCTAGACACAACCGCGACATTCTTCTCGATACAGCAGACGCAATGCCGGCAAACGAAGCAAAGGCCAAATTCCTAACTTCAGGGTCTTAACGGCAAGTCATATAAAGCCTGAAAGACTATCGGAGATCATCCCACACCAGCGCGGAGTGGTTATGACTCATCGGGGCTCTCCAAAATGAGCCTAACCTCAAGTAAAAAGCGACATGGAAAAATTCCTAACGCTTGCTCTTTCAACGGTCAAACTGCCTAGGAGGATTGCTTGAAGACGTCTTGTCCAGCCCCAGAAGGGATCGGAGACACGACAATCGCAAGGCTACTTGAATAGCAAGACTGCCTATCGAGGAATACATCAGCCAACGCGACGGTACGACGGACAAAACCCTAAGTACCATAGACCCTAACGGACCTCTGTCGTAAAGAGCAGAGGTTAACTGTGACGTTAGGATATTCTTGCGAGAACTGCTTGATTCGTCTCGACCCGCAGAGAAATCAGTGTCTTTGCAGGAATACCTCGATTCGTTTCAACTCCGAGGAAATCAGTGTCTTTGGCAAATACCTTGATTCAAGGAAACCAGCGTCCTTGACGAGAGCATCTTGACACGCGTCGACCCACAGAGAAATCAGTGTCTTTGCAGGAATACCTCGATTCGTTTCAACTACGAAGAAATCAGTGTCCTTGGCAAATACCTCGATTCAGGGAAATCAGCATCCTTGACGAGAGCATCTTGATTCGCGTCGACCCGCAGAGAAATCAGTGTCTTTGCAGGAATACCTCGATTCGTTTCAACTCCGAGGAAATCAGTGTCCTTGGAAAATACCTCGATTCAGGGAAATCAGCGTCCTTGACGAGAATATCTCGATTCGCGCCGCCCCGCAGAGAAATCAGTGTCTCTGCAGGAATATACAACGTTAGCAAAGCGGAGCCGTGACAAAGTTCCCAGTTCCATGACTCGGCGGTGCACAGACAACCCAAAGTCAACCCTCGACTCCCTGTTGAAGCAATGCATTAACTCGGGAGTTGATCAACTCATCAATCACTTATGAGTCCTCTCGACTTGTAAGGAAGAAAATTCTCTTGTGGGATCTTTACGACTCTCAAGAGAAAACCCACTTAGGAATCCTCACGATTCCTAAGGAGAAAATACACCTACGAGATCCTCTCGACTCGTAGGGAGAAAAGTCTTTATAAGACCCTCACGGCTCATAAAGTTGAAAAGCCTTAGGTAGCAGATCTGAACCTGCTTCCTAAGCCATCACTACTCCCCAAAGTATTTAAGACGGAATGTTCTATATCACCTACAGGCTATTCTTACTTAAGGAATATGCCAATAACAAAGCAGAAAATGAAAGGAAAGAGGCAAAAGATTTGTCATTCATACTCGGAAAGGTTCTTACAATTATAAAAAATAAACAAAGACATTATCCAAATGATTACAATGGCAAAACCTCAAATCCTGGACATGGATTGAGGAACTCGAAAGTGACCTTGTCCAAGACTTTCCAAGCCTGGCGAACCATCCTAGTGTGCTTCCTTTCGCGAGCACGGGCATCTGGATCCCCACAGATGTCCTCCACCCTCCGATAGACAGCAAGAATGGCGGACTGTTGAAAGGCCTGGTGCAGGAGATCGACAAGATTGTCTCGCCGTCTCTTCGGGATTAGGTTCATCAGGTACACCGAGTGTACCTTATCCTCAGCGGCATCTAACGCCCTGAGCGGCACGCCGGTAAAGAATAAGGAAAGCGCTTCCCAAATTGCTCCCGCAATAAGCTTCAGGAGAGGGTAGCATCGAGGAAGAAGTTGACCATTGTATGCGTCGAAGCGGCTCATGATTTTGGCACACTCGGCGTTTATGAATTCTCGATTTTGAGAACGGCCAAGTCGGCGGATGTCCCCATAAGAGATAATCTCGTCGAGATCGTACATGTGGACGTCCATTACTCCTGTAAAAGAAAATCAACAAAATCAGCAGAAAGACTGATTAAGAAAGATGATATAATTCATCAAGACTATATGATTTGGAAGGAGCAAAACTTCATTAATGAATTAAGAAAACACAAGAAAAATCCTTTTAGAAAGCAAAGCTCTATTGATGGAACCCTAATAGGGTTCTCTTTAGTTCTCTTTAGATCCCTTTAAACCTATAGAGCAAAGCTCTGCTAATGAAACCCTAAATGAGTTTTCTTTAGATCAGGGATCTATTGAGAGTAATGCTCTTAAAATTAATTTAATTTAATCTAATTTAATTTTTACCTAAATTTTTTTCTAGAGTTTTAACTCTTAAAAGTGCTTGAACGATAGAGCAAGGCTCTGAATAAAAATTCTTATGAGAAGATGAAAATCATCTAAGGGACCAAAGGTCCGATTTATAGGCATTGAGAGCCGTTTCAACTTCCAAAAGATGGCGCAACGGTTGGAATTCTGCCACCGCTGCGCTCACGTCTGGGGCCACGTAAGCGCAACGGTGGGAGGACATTTGTTTCCCCCAATCAGAGCAAAGCTTTGTTCAAATTCTAAGACGGAAAATGAAGCAACGCTTCCATTTCCCCCAATCAGAGCAAGGCTCTATTTTAAAATTTAAATTTTAAAATAAAGGAAGCAACGCTTCAGATGACTTGCGCTCTGCGCTGTGCGACACGTGTCAGCGCAGTTGCGCTGCGCTGCGGGACACGTGTCAGCGCAGTTGCGCTGTGCTCTGCGCTGCGCGACACGTGTCAAGCGCAGGTGCGCTTGCGTCAACTGTGCCAGAATTTAAACAATAAAATTTTAGAAAGATCTTTCTAATCTTGTTAAAACAAGAAGATTATCTTTTGTAAAACAGAACCCTAGGATCAAAGATCCAACGGTAGGGATACATCCCTAAATCAATCAGAGAAAGATCTCTTTAACTGATTTAACAAATCAATTGGTACTATATAAAGGCCCCTAGACTCCAAGTCTAAAATATACAGAGATAGATATACAGAACTCCTCTAAAAACTTTGAGAAGAACTCGAAGAGAAAAAGGTAAAACCTTTGAAAAAAGAAGAATTTCTTCTAAAAAGATCAATGATCTAAGAACAAAATCAATATCTTCCATAAAAAAGAAAAAGATCAAAGAAGATCCAATAAATAAAAAAAGAAGTAATTTACTTCTTTATTAGATCTTTTGATCTATATAAAGGCATTGCCTTTTGATAAACCATCGGTTCTTGAATCTTGAGGTAGAACCTCTAAAAAGATTTTTTCTTTCTTTCTTTGATCTAAATTAGATCAAGATGCGCTCTGCGCTACTGAACAGTGCCTTCCACTTTTGATTTGCGCTGTTGCACTCCTTAGATTGGCGCAAGTCACCAGAGAGCGCCACGTGTCAATCTGCGCCTTGCGCTCCTAAAAACAGAGCGCTGCGCTCTTGGATTGGCGTACTGCACCAGAGCGCGCCACGTGTCAGCAGCGCAATAGCGCAGCGCACTGGCGCAGCGCACTGCGCTTGCGCTCACCAGAGCGCGCCACGTGTCAGCAGCGCAATAGCGCAGCGCACTGCGCTTGCGCTCACCAGAGCGTGACACGTGTCACCTCCACATGCGCTAGCGCCTTGTGCTCATTAATTGGCGCAGAGCGCCTGACAAGTCACGTGATGCGCTGTCAGACCATTAAATGCTCTGCATTATTAAAGAAAATGGCAGAGCCCAATTAAAAGATCCAACAGACCAAACAAAAATGCTATGCATTATTAAACAAGGGCAGGGCCCAATTAAAAGGTCCAACAGACCAAAACAAAAATGCTATGCATTGTTAAACAAGGGCAGAGCCTAAATAAAGACTTGACAGGCCAAACACAAATAAAATGTTAAATATTCTCAACTAGACTTAGCCCAATTCTGGCCATAAGTCCTCAAATTAAATTGAACTGAGCACAACTGCTCTCCCAAATCAATTTACACCCGGTTCAAGGGTACATCTCTGAAATCCTCTGATATTTGTCATTGTAATCCTTCAACGTCGTCAGAGAGGTGACGGGTCCCGACAACCACACATTGATACGGACTGTGGGGGTTTTAAACTCATGGACTAATGCGTCCTTAAACCAATTTTCATCCCCAAAATGGAAATGTTGGACCATCATGTCCCTAAACTGGTAATACGGACTGTGAGGTCCTTAAACTCATGAACTAATGCGTCATTAAACCAATATTCGTCCCCAAAATGGGAATGTTGGACCACCATGTCCCTAAACTGGCAATGGACCACTATGTCCCTAAATTAGAACAATAGAGCCTCCAAATGCTCTTTTGTCGGATGTAAACGATCCTGTTAAGTTGATCTTAGTCTCAAATCAGACTAACGTATCCTTAACAAACATTTAAGTTGATCTTATCCTCAAATATGGCTAACGTATCCTTAAACCAAAACTCCAAACCCAAATATAAGAAAATACGGATTTGGACTAATCCGCGTCCTACGGGCAACAATATAAATTAGTCTCCGTATACAATCCACGGGCAACCACAAACAAAACAAACACCCACGATACGAAGTGACCAGCTGGAGAAAGAGAAAGTTGTTACCGCGATGCGGTAGCGTAATTAACTGCAGGGGCTTGCGCCTGCAGGGAAGAGCGTCCCCACAATCAAAAACCCCTCAAGCGAGGGGGAATCTGACGAAATCTGCTATATCGGCCGCACCC